>CM056729.1:15259375-16601250 GCA_029844215.1 Przewalskia tangutica | reverse complement strand
GGGTGTCGAAAAGAAATATTGAACTTTTGATTGTTTAGACAACTAGTTGCGTCATGAACTTTACGAACTGGTTTCACTGAGTTATAATTGTTACAATTTGATTAAATTAGAAAGAATGGTACACCTCTCTATTATGATAATATATAACCAAAAATGAGGTAAAATGGACATACGGTTTAAAAGTTATCATAGTTCAAAGTACTGCCTTAGATTTAGCCGAAATTCAGAAAGGCATAATTACGGACTGTTTTTATTGATTTTTACTTATTAGAATTATATAAAATTTACATGGTTGTAAATCTCTCTGTTACGGACAAATATAGCTAAAGAGAGGTTAAAACGAACTTACGAGTTGAGAGTTATTGTAGTTTGAAGTTGCTGCCTCGGATTCATCGGAATCCAGAAGGGCAGGACGTTGAACGTAAAACTGTACAAATCCGTGAGAAATATGAAAATTTATGTTAAATGAAAGTTCTATATCTCTCTGTTGGGGACATTTTGAGACTTTACGGAGGTCTATCCGACTTACGGATTGAGAGTTATCACTGTTTAAAGTTTCTGCCTCGGATCTATCGAGATTCAGGAAGGGCAGCGAATAAAAGTGTAAAACTGTACCAAATGGTACAGAATATGAAAGGATGGTTCACATAAAGACGTGTAGCTCTCTGTTCTCGTCGTTTTGAGATTTTATGGGGCTTGAACGGGTTTACAGATTAGGAGTTATGACTATTTTAAGATTTGGTTCTATTTAATAAAACTCCTGCCGAAACAAATTTCATGTGGCTGTTTTGAGGATAAGTTTGTGTTAGTTACCCAAAGTTGTTTTAAATGGAACTTGGTACAGTGAAAGATCCCCGTCTCAGCTTGAGAAACACCTTAGTTTGAGTTATAGTTGAAAAGTTATAATCATTACAAGTATGAATGGAAGAATGTTGGGAAGGAGAATATTATTTATTTGACCCTCTGAAAAATATGAAAAGTGAATACGTGTTCACATAAATGTATAAATATATAATGGATCGGGTTGCACGCCGCAACAAAACGTAAAGTGAATACGCGTTCACAAATTCGTAAATATATAATGGATCGGGTTGCACGCCACAACAAAACGTAAAGTGAATACGTGTTCACAAATACGTAAATATAATGGACCGGGTTGCACGCCGCAACAAAACGTAAAGTGAATACGCGTTCACAAATACGTAAACATAATGGATCGGGTTGCACGCCGCAATAAAACGTAAAGTGAATACACGTTCACAAATACGTAAACATACTGGACCGGGTTGCACGCCGCAACATAATGTAAAGTGAATACGTGTTCACAAATACGTAAATAGAATGGATCGGGTTGCATGCCGCAACAAATATGAAAGATGAATACGTGTTCACCTATATGTAAATACTTTGGATCGGATTGCACGTCGCGACAAATATGAAAAGTGAATACGCGTTCACAAATATATAAATGCAACAAATATATGAAAATTCAAGGGAATGTCTTAACGTATAATACGAGATAAAATAAGGTGTTAGTTAAACTAAGAATTTTCTATGAGGAGTTGCTGCATATTTAAAAGTGTTGTAACCTAATATGTTTTTGCAATATGCTTATTACGTTATAATGTGATTGCACTTGGAATATTGTGGTGTTACTTTGAAATGCAGGGTAAGGTCCTCACTCAGCCCCGGATGGTAGAGCTGACTCTTTATTTAACATGTTTCAGGAAAGCGTGATAGAGGAAAGACTTCACGTCAAGGCTAGCGATCGTCCCGCAGCCTCTTGTCGTACCAAATTCATTGTTTCGGGCTTGATACTCGTCAGGTTCAGAATGTCAATTTCGGTGTCTCGGGAAATGCCCGTGTGGGATGGTCTCCTTTCCAACTTAGAATAATCTTTGTCAGTATGTTTATGTGAAAACAATATTTGTACGAGCATGGGCTCGCGTTATGTTTTCAATAAAGTCATAAACAGATGTCTTTATTGTTATTGTTATTAATAGCTCCGTATTTAAATATAAGTTTAAATTTCTAAATAAAGAGAATTAAATGGTGCTCCTGGTGGAAAATAATTGTCCAGGTGCCATCACGTCCTAAGTAAAGGCTTAGAAAAAGTCGGGGCGTGACACGCTCCGTCTGAGGGGTGTGTGTTAGCGAATATTCTTCAAATATTCATAGTATATATTGTATTTATTAGTATCATGTATTTAAGGTAACGTGCGATTCTTACTATATTAAAAATCACCTTTGCACAATTATATATATTGTAATTAATGAAAGAGATCCCTAAGGAAAATTATTCCAACATCTTACACACTTATTCATATTTGATATGTCTTGGTTAAAATTCTGGTTCGCCACTGTTTGGAGGATGAGTATGAATGAAATATACTTTATGAAACTTAGTTTCTCTACTTTCACAACGGATATTAGAAAATAAAATATTCTCAGACTTCCATTGAAACAAAATGTTTTTGAAAAATTTAACCAACAATTATGAGAAAAATGGAAAATACATACCAAATACACACCCTATATTAGTCCCATTTCATTGATTTTAGTTATATTGGAAATTTCCGTATCATTAGTCAAAGCAATCGTTATTTCTACAGGTGGTTTTCTCGTTGAAGTCTTAATTTCCTATTTTCTAGCGTCTAATTAACTTGATATCACTACCTCTGCTCCATTTTATATATTTTTGTAGTAAAATAAATTTATTTTAAAATAAGAAGAGATTCATTAGTATTTTTTTCAAGTGTATATATTCTTGCTCTAATAAATTATTTATATAATAGTCAAATTTATTTTAAATTAAGTAACTGTTTTCATCAATGGTATAAGAAGGCAATGATTTTTAGGCATTTGCATATACATGGGCGGTGGGCCTATAAAACTCATCTCACCTCCAGTTTTTATTACAAAAAATATTTGTTTATTTGGTCTTGAACAATTTAGTTTATTAAGTTAAATTTTAAGGTTGAATTAGATTCAGAGTCAATTTCTTATTATATCATAGATAGATCTATCTCAATAAATGATACTATTTGATGTCCAACTCTCAAATGCTCGATCGGTTGGTCAAAACTTTTGGAAAATATTTTCACTAGGTAAATAAGTTCGTTAAAATAAGCAAAATGACTTTCTCATAAATAAATATTTTTCTTCTTAACGAACACAACCTTAATCTTTCTTTATTGTATTGGACAATTGTTACATAGCAATGTTTTCAAGTAAGAACATTTTTATAAAATGTGATCTGAAAGATGGTCAAGCTCTCGGTTCTTGGTTTGAATTTAGTTGATTCATGTGGAGGGCCCCGATGGAAGTGGTAAATGTTTTGTGTTGAGTCGAGAGTGTCTTGTAAAATAATCGTTCAATCTATTAAAATAAAAGTAAGGTCTGCATATACGGTATCATATCCATCTCCGGACCTCACATGTTGTTCTAGGAGTGGCGCTGGCGGGCAGGGCCATGGGTCGGGTTTAGCGGAATCGGGCAGTCGGGCGGAGAAGAGGCGGGTCGAGGCGGGAACTGGCGGGACCATACCGTGTCCGTCCGGTCCCGTTAGGCGGTCGGGGCAGGTCGGGCGGGACGGGGGGGGCCGCCGGGACGGCCCAGATGATTTTTTTAATTTTTTCACTAAATTAAAAATACTAAATTACTAACAAAGTAACATTAACATATACTTGTCATATAGTCATATACATATACTATAATATTATAGACTTATAGTATTATAATTATAGTATTATACTCATATATATAACATATTTATAAAGTATAAACTATAAAGTATAAACTATAAAGTATAAACTAAATAATTAAACAAAGACAAGAAGAGTGTAAAAACATCCCAAATTTGTTTTGTGCCTCTTATATTATTAATTATTTCATTGAAATATACAAGATTCAAAATTACAACATTGTAGTGTCTTGTTGTTGAAAAAAATTGCAAAAGACATAGAAAAATTAAAAAATTGCAATGAAATAAATTACCAATTTGAAAATATTTTTTCTAGTTTCTTTATAATTTCTTGTGGTTCTTCGGTTGAAATTGGTATATCTTGGTCAAATTGTTCCACGTCGCTACTCATGCCTTCAGATAAAATGTCGTTGTAGTTGTCGTCTTCTTCTTCTTCGTTAATCTCTGGTTGACCGCACCTCCTTCGCTCCGCTCGTATCCAATCTCTGAATAGTACCGCCATCTCAGTATCAGGCTAATGAGTGTCTGTGCTATCCTATTTGAAATCTGCCTGCAGAAAAAGTGCTTTCAGAAGCGATTGATGACGCTTGAATGTTCAAAATATCTCGGGCCATCATTGAAAGTGTCGGAAATGTCTTCTCATTCTGCATCCAATATTTCAGCAAGTCTTCCTTTCCTTCTTCATTGATAACTGCTTGGTAATGTAAATTACCCTGCAAAACAAAAACATCGAACTCGCTAATTTGGTTAGCACTACTACCACCGCACATTCTATTTCTGAGGTTTTCAATAGAATTAATACTAGCCCCAGAAACAACATGTCTTTTTTTAGGCTGTGTTGAAGAAGAAGATGGTACAAAAGTCGATTGGTTACTAGCACTTTCTTGCTGGTAATGCCGATATACTTTTTTGCATTCATCTTCTACGCTATTCAACACTTCTTCTAGCGTTTGTTCAATAGGTGGCTCAACATTTAAATTTTTGGGAGTTGGAGGTGGTAGTACGTCCATACATGTATAAATATTTTCAATAAGACTTTTACAACCCTCTACTTTAATAGTCGGGTTTAATACTGTTATACCCCGTATTTCCAGAGTATGTACGTAAGGGAATACGTACGAAAGTCTAGCCTTAAAGATAAGCCTTGGACGTTTTATTTTGTACACAACTCACTAAAAGAATCGTTTTCCGACGAAACGTTTCCACACTTTCGTAGAGTAAATTCCGGCTATGCCATTTCTTATTTTTGCGAATTTTTCCGAGAGACGAAACATTTTGGACCAACGGGAGGGTGACATGTGTCACCCTCACATTGGAAGCAAGTGGGATGGCTTTGGACGATTGGGCGTCCAAGTGGGATGTTGGCCTTGGCCGATTGGTTCCTTGCTTAGGCCTTGTTTTGTGGAGTGTTTTGTGGAGTGTTTTGTGGAGTGTTTTGTGGAGTAGGGGTTAGGGTGCACTTGGCTTGATCTTGGCCTTACACTTGCCTTGCACTTGTCTTCATCTTGGCCATTGGTTGGCCAAGGCTTGAGCTATAAATACCCGCCCAGAGATGAAGAGTTTTTCATCCACAAAGTTATCTTCCAAGTCTAAAAATCCTCTCCTCTCCCTTAAGCTTTTCGTCCAACACCCTTTCCTCACTTGTGTGGTGTGGCGAGAGCCTACCCCCTAGCCGAAATCTACCCACTCCCTTGGTAGAAAAGTTACCTTCTGTATCGTTATAATGCCCAAATACCTAGCCCAAATACCTTAGTACTTAGTAGAAGTTGTGAAGAACTTAGGGTTCTGGAGCATCTGACTTAGAGCAAAACCTTGCTCAGTGCGACTTTTCTAGGATATTATTGGGCTTACCGAGGTAACTAATTCTAACCCTCTTTTGAATTAGAAAATATATCTTTGTTGTAGTATAAGGATAAGTATAAATACTTAGAAGTATATCATGAGAATAGAATTGAGCTGTTATCACGATAGAAGGGTTTAAAGAAGAATAATTGGTGTACTTACATAGGTGTTTCACGATGAACTTATATAGCTCACGGGTAGGAAGTGCTGCGACTTTCCGTAAATTGTGAACCCTCTGTTTAGAATGACCTTGAGTAGTCTTTGATAGATATGCGTGACTATTATAGGTGACTCTCTGCGCGACATATTGACTTGGCGGTGGTTTTCATTTGAGAAGGTATGTGATTCTTCCTAAAGCATGATATTTTACAATATATATATAGTGCGGTAGGCGTACATGTGTTAAGCGAATAATAACTACGGCAATGTCTTTGACTTAAGCTGAATAATACTTACGGCAATGCCTCACCTTAAGCTGAATAATAAAGAAGCGAAAACATTTCAAAAGACTCTTGAATCATATTATGAAGAGAACTAATTGGTTTTAAAGCGAAGCTTAGGAGTTATACTAGCTTTATGGGAAGTTAAGTATAACCACTTAAGATTGATAAAAGAAACAAGTTTGCCTATGTGTTTATAACGACTCATATTGTGAAAGAATAATAAGATGGTTTGATAAGTAGGCGTGATATGATCTTTATGTGTGTTAGTATCTTGTAACGTTTGTATAGGTGAGTATCCTTGTTGTGCTTATGTTGTTTAAAGATAAGTTGTTATGTTAGTATACTATCGCTCACCTCTTGAGATGATACCGGGGGTTAAGCTGCCCTCCGATGCGGGGTAGACTCGGTGATGCAGGACCATGATTCGAGAATACCTCATGCGGGTCGGGGGCCTATCGCGAGCTACGAGAGTTCGAGTTAGTATGCGGGGTTATGCCTCATGCGGTGTGTGGCCCGTGCGGACAGCGAGTCGGGGCGATGCGAGGAGTAGCTACCCGATGCGGGGTTATACCTCATGCGGGCCCGTGAGTGGCCTATGCGGACTCGAGTCGAGATTAGGCTTGCGAGAATGATGATGAGGCGAGTGGCCTGTTTCGATCATTCGCGGCCTAGACAAGACTCATTCTGATTACTATTGTTGCTCTTGTTTGTGATGTGGCACTATGTGCGGTTTCGGTTGTTTAAATACATATTTGTAAACCGGTTTTAAAAATGATATGTTTTCATTTAAGTACTTTACGATTCGCATACTTAGTACTGTTATGCTTGACCTCGCCCGAAGCTGCGTTAAATCATGCGCGGTAAGCAAGCGAGTGCTAGATCCGCATCCTTAGGATCTCTACGTTGGTGTCGGGAGCTCCATCTTTTAGGAGGCTCTACTTTTGGTATGATCTCACTGTTGTAGATAGTTTTATCTGATCGAGGTATGGCGGGCCCTGTCGCCATAGTTGTATATTTCCTTAGAGTGCTGTAGTATTTATGCGATGTCGGATGTAGCAAAACCATGATTATATATATCTGGCGAAAGCGATGTTTTCTCACATAAAGCGTCTTATTTTATAAAGCTGTTTCATGTCTTGCTTTATATTTCGTGATTACTACGATGTATGACTACTTGGGTGCCGGTAAGGCACGATCACGGGCCAGGCAGGTCGTGACAAAAGTGGTATCGAAGCGATTAATCTCGGAAAGTGTCTATGAGCCGTATCTAGTCGATGCTTGATTATCGGTGTGTTGTGCACCACGCCAATGTCGAGGAGGCTATAGGATATTTAGGATTGGCTTCCATTCTTCTCATTACGAGATCGTGCTTTAGAGGTGTGTTATAGGTTGGACCTCTAACGTATTCCTTTCTATGATTATGCCTCGCGTAAGGCAACCGGGCCAGAAGGGCAAAGCGTAGGAGGCGCTAGCGAGACACCCGAGTCACGAGGGCTCGAGCGATCTATACGAGGCGGCGAGTTACATGGCGCCGCTTGACCCAGCCGAGACCACGGTACCAGCGCCTCTGTCCCGCGGCACAGGCGGAGAGTTAGGCTCTGAGAGATGCGACTTTTGGCTAAAGTTGTGGCCCGTCTGAGAGAGATTGGATCGGCGGTTCGGTTCAGCTCGGCTCGATCGCGCGTGGTACGCCGAGGCGAGATAGTTTGAGGCTACGAGATTTCTTGAGTTGTAGCCGCGGAGTTTTATGGGTGGCGGAGGATGATCGCGAGGAGTTCATCCGTCGGCTTGAAGGATTTTGAGAGTGATCGGCGTCGGAGACCGAGTCAGTGATCTTTGGTTCCACGTAAATTTGCGTGATACATGATCGATTGGTTTGATTCATGGGAGTTATCGGGAGAGCACGCGTCCCAGTGCCTAGGATGAGTTCTCGAGGCTTTCCTCGCTCACTTCTTGCCTCGCGGATGAGGAGGCGCGGTGATAGATTTTTCTTCCGAGGCGAGAAGGGCCTTGTCGGGAGTACAATGTCGAGTTTGATTCTTTGGCTCGATATGTCCCGGCGTTGTAGCGAATATGGAGGATAGGGTACCGGCTATGTCAGGGCTGAAGCGACTATATGGCGAGTCATGTGCGGGGTTTCTCTGGCCGGTATGGACATTACCGCGTGCGAGCTCGCGCCCAGATGCAAGGAGCGCGAGGTCGGCGAGTGGGCGAGCGGCGAGAAGAAGGCGGGGCGGGAGGTCTTACGGTGGTTATCGTGGTGGCGGCCTCGGCGGATCTGGGTCGCACCACGGCCGGCTCGAGCACTCTGCGCACGTCGTCACCGGCCACGGCCCGAGTTTTCGAGGCGGACGGGGCCAGGGGCTTGGGCGTCGAGTAGCGAGTGCGGCGTCGGGACCACACGGTGTGGCCGTCGGTAGATCCCATTACGGGAAGTGTGGTACTACTTATGGATCTTATTACGATTGTGGCGGCGGTCGCTGCGGCTTGTCGGCCAGGCGTGGCGGTGGTAGGGCCCGGCCGAGTTACGTGGCGTTTCATCATCTCCTCTGATTACTCGCCGGGCGGGGTGCTCGTGGGTCGGCCAGTGTGGCGAAGTCGTGGCTCGAGTCGATTCTAGCGGTCCTCGAACCGCGTTTATGCTTTGTCGGTAAGCGAGGATCGGAGGCCTCGCTGATGTCGTCGCGGTACCTTATCGGTTCAGGTTTGATGTTTATGCCTTGATAGATCGGGTTCTACTGTCTATATATCTCCCTTGTTGCTAGTAGGATAGGGATAGAGCACGAGTCCATAGACCGCTTCGAGGTAGCTACGCGATGGGTGATTCGGTGGTAGCTCGGCGGGTATATAGGGCTTGTCTGTGACCATTCTGATCGTCGACCACTGGCCGACTTGATAGAGTTGGAGATGATTGACCGGCGTGATTATGGGGATGGATTGGCTAGCTTCTTGCTATGCCAATGTAGGCTAGAGAGAGAGTAATGCAGTTCGGTTTCTGAGGCCGGTTGTTGAGTGGGAGAGCACGGTATCGTAGGGGTAGGTTTATTTCTACCTCGAGGCTAGGAAGATGGTGCGAGAAGGGTATATCTACCATCTAGTTCGAGTGTTTGATCACGAGTGCGGTGCAGTTTTGATCGATTCCGTAGTCGTGAGTTCCCAGGCGTGTTCCCGGATGACCTCGGGTATCCTCACGAGAGGAGATTGAGTTTTGTATTGACATATTGCGGATACTCGGCCTATTTCCATTCGCCATACGAATGGCACTTTGGGAGTTGAGAATTTGAAGAGATCGGCTTAGGGATTTGCTAGAGAAGGGCCATTAGGCCAGTGTTTCTCGCAGAAGCGCGGTATTGTTCGTGAAGAAGAAGGGCGGGGCGTTGCGCATGTGTGTGGATTACGAGCGGTGAACAAGGTGACCATTAAACGAATACCCTCCACGAGTTGATGATTTGTTCGACGATTGCGAGTGCGAGATGTTTCTCAGATTGATCTGCGATCGGGCTCATCAGTGCGAGTCGAGAGAGGTGGATGTCCACAGAATGCATTCGGACTCGATGCGGGCATTATGAGTTGAGTCATGTCTTTTGGGTTGACGATGCTCGTGATTCATGGATTTGATGAACGAGTGTTCAAACCATTTTGGACACGTTTGTGATAGTGTTCATTGATGATATCTTGGTTTATTCGCTCGGGCGAGAGCATGCGGAGCATTTGAGGCTGTCTTGTGATTCTCGAGACCAGCGATTATGCGCCAAGTTTTCCAAATGTGAGTTTTGGTTGACTTGATGGCGTTTCTTGGGCATATTATGGGGTGATGGCATTCGAGTTGTCTGGCGAATCGAAGCGATCGAGACTTGGCGAGACCTCTTACTCAAACGAGGTTCGCGATTTTACAGGCCTTGCGAGTTATTATCGGCGGTTCGTGGAGAAGTTTGCTTATCTACGCACCGTTGACTAGGTGACTCGGAAAGCGGCCAAGTTTGATGGTGATGCTTGTGGCGGGGTTTCGATTCTTTGAAAGAAGGCGGCAGCCCGTTCTTACTCTTCGGAGGTCGGATGGTTATGTCGTGTATTGTGATCGTCGGGCATCGGGTTGGGATGTGTATTGATGCGGCATGGCGGGGTTATAGCATATCGTCGGCGGTGAAGAAACACGAGGAACTACCCGCGTGATTTGGAGTTAGCGGTAGTGATTCACGCTTTGAAGATCTGGAGGCCTTATTTGTATGGGGTTGGCGTGGATATTTATACGGACCACGAGAGCCTCGGTATATCTTGACGGAGGAGTGAACTTACGGCGAGAGGCGGTGGTTAGAGTTGCTTAAGGATTACGATGTTGATATCTATACCACGGGAAGGCGATGTTGTGGCGGATGCTCTTAGTCGTAGGTCGATGGGAGCCTATCGGATGTGCGGTAGAGAAGAGGACATGGTTCGTGATTTGCATCGATTAGCGAGCCTTGGTGTCCGTTTGATTGATTACGATAGATGGGGTTAGAGTTCGTGAGGTTGCAAGTCTTCCATCGTCGAGGTGAAGAAGCGGCGATTCGAGATCGGCTTTGATTCGATATCGTGATCTGACTCTTACGTGAGGTCGAGGTCGCTTTTGAGTAGCACTTTGATGGGGTGCTAAGGTTTGAGAAGCGGTGTGTGTTCGGATGTTTGAGGACTTGGCGAGTTCTTGGGGAAGCACCGCGGCGCGTTACTCTATCCGTCGAGTGCGACAAGATGTACCACGACGCAGATCGTGTATTGGTGGGATGGATTGAAGAGGCGTTGCGAGTTCGTAGCTCGGTGCGTGTTGTCGGCGGTGAAGGTAGAGCACGAGGCACGGTGGTTTATTCTGACGATAGAGATCCCGACACGGAAGTGGGAGGTAATCAACATGGACCGTCACGGGATTACCTCGCACTCGGAGGAGACATGATTCTATATGGGTTATAAATCGGCGGTGGCGAAATCAGCCCACTTTCTTCCGTCGGGGCGACTTTTGGTGAGATTATGCGGACTTTACATCAGAGATCGTCGGTGCATGGAGTCCTGCCCGATCATATCAGACAGAGCCCGGTTCTGGCTAACACGGAGAGTCGCTTCGAGGGTTTAGGGGCGGTGAGCACAAGTCTTGCACTTCATCCCGCAGAGCGGACGAGCGAGCGCCTTATCGGACTGCGAGGATATCTTTGCGAGCTTTGTGTTATTGACTTTAGTGGTAGTTGGGAGGATCATTTGCCTCTAGTTGAGTTCGCGTATAATAATAGCTACCACTCCGGTATTGGATGGCGCCATGAGGCCTTGTATGGGGAAGTGCGGATCGCCTATAGGTTGGTTCGATGTGGGCGAGGGCGGCTAGTAGGACGGTTGGTACAGCGAGCGATGGATAAGGTGAAGCTTATCAAGGCGGCTATTAATGACTCGAGTCGGCAGTCGTATCACGGATCATCGTCGTCGGCATCTTGAGTTCGAGTTCATGATTGGGTTTTCCTAAAGGTGTCACCCGTGAAGGGTGTGATGAGATTCGGGAAGAAGGAAGCTCGGCCCAGTACGTTGGGCGTTTGATTGTCGCGAGGTAGGCAAGGTTACTACGAGTTGGATCTGCCGTCCGTCGGAGGCGGTCATCCGTGTTTCGCGTATCTATCTTTGAGGAGATGTATCGGGGATCCATCTAGGGTGCACCCGATTGGCGATGTCGGTGGCCAGGGGTTATCGTATGAGAGATTCCCATAGCGATAGTCGATCGTCGGAGTTAGGCGTCTGCGGACGAAGGGCGTGGCCCGTCGAAAGTCTTGTGGCGAGCGAGCTCGAGGAGGAGATGACATGGGGCGAGGAGGACATGAGGCGGAAGTATCCTCACTATTCCCAGCCTCGGGTAATTCACTTTCCTACTTGTAAATTTCCATTATCATTTATGCCTAAGTGTTGTTTTGTGGCGGCGTGTGGCGTTTGCTACTGTTTAAACTTCCCGATAAGCGTCTTGGGAAGGAACATTCGGGACGAATGTTTCTAAGGAGGAGAATGTTATACCGTATTTCAGTATATGCGTGAGGAATACGTCACGAAAATCTAGCCTTAAAGATAAGCCTTGGGCGTTTTATTTTGTACCTGACTCACTAAAAGAATCGTTTCAGGCGAAAGCGTTTCCACGACTTTAGTAAAGAGTAAATTCGGTATGCCATTTCTTATTTTGCGGATTTTTAGAGGCGAAACATTTTGGACCAGCGGGAGGGTGACATGTGTCACCTGCATTGGAAAGCAAGTGGGATGGCTTTGGGCGATTGGGCGTCGAGTGGGATGTTGGCCTTGGCGATTGGTTCCTTGCTTAGGCCTTGTTTTGTGGAGTGTTTTGTGGAGTGTTTTGTGGAGTGTTTTGTGGAGTAGGGGTTAGGGTGCACTTGGCTTGATCTTGGCCTTACACTTGCCTTGCACTTGTCTTCATCTTGGCCATTGGTTGGCGAGCTTGAAACTATAAATACCCGCCCAGAGATGAAGAGTTTTCATCCACAAAGTTATCTTCAAGTCTAAAAATCCTCTCCTCTCCCAGCTTTCGTCAACACCCTTTCCTCCCCTTGTGTAGTGTGGCGAGAGCTGCCCCTAGCCTGGCGAAATCTACCCCTCCCTTGGTAGAAAAGTTACCTTCTTGTATCGTTATAATGCCCAAATACCACAGCCCAAATACCTTAGTACTTAGTAGAAGTTGTGAAGAACTCAGGGTTAACTGGAGCATCTGACTTAGGAAGCAAAACCTTGCTCGGTAGCGACTTTTCTAGGATATTATTGGGCTTACAGGGTAACTAATCCTAACCCTCTTTTGAATTAGAAAATATATCTTTGTTGTAGTATAAGGATAAGTATAAATACTTAGAAGTATATCACAGAATAGAATTGAAGCATTATCACGATAGAAGGGTTTAAAGAAGAATAATTGAATTTGTACTTACATAGAATTTGTTTCACGATGAACTTATATAGCTCATGGGTAGGAAGTCTTTGGGCTTTCAGTAGAATTGTGAACCCTCTGTTTAGAATGACCTTGAGTAGTCTTTGATAGATATCTGTGACTATTATAGGTGACTCTCTGCGCGACATATTGACTTGGCGGTGGTTTTATTTGAGAAGGTATGTGATTCTTCCTAAAGCATGATATTTTACAATATATATATATAGTGCGGTGAAGCGTACATGTGTTAAGCGAATAATAACTACGGCAATGTCTTTGACTTAAGCTGAATAATACTTACGGCAATGCCTGGCTTAAGCTTTGAATAATAAAGAAGCGAAAACATTTCAAAAGACTCTTTGAATCATATTATGAAGAGAACTAATTGGTTTTAAAGCGAAGCTTAGGAGTTATACTAGCTTTATGGGAAGTTAAGTATAACCACTTAAGATTGATAAAAGAAACAAGTTTGCCTATGTGTTTATAACGGACTCATATTGTGAAAAGAATAATAAGATGGTTTGATAAGTAGGCGTGATATGATGCTATGTGTGTTAGTATCTTGTAGCGTTTGTATAGGTGAGTATCCTTGTTGTGCTTATGTTGTTTAAAGATCAGTTGTTATGTTAGTGTACTATCACTCACCTCTTGCCAGATTACCTGGGGTTAAGCTGCCCTCCGTTGCGGGGTAGACTCGGTGATGCAGGACCGTGATTCGAGAATACCTCGTGCGGGTCGGGGGCCTATGCGGGCTCGAGAGTTCGAGTTAGTATGCGGGGTTATGCCTCATGCGGTCTGTGGCCGTGCGGACGTGAGTCGGGGCGATGCAGGAGTAGCTACCCCGATGCGGGGTTATACCTCATGCGGGCCCGTGAGTGGCCTATGCGGACTCGAGTCGAGTTAGGCTTGCGAGAATGATGATGAGGCGAGTGGCCTGTTCGATCATTCGCGGCTAGACAAGACTCATTCTGATTACTATTGTTGCTCTTGTTTGTGATGTGGCACTATGTGCGGTTTCCTTGGTTGTTTCGTACATATTTGTAAGCGGTTTTAAAAATGATATGTTTTCATTTAAGTACTTCTGATTTCGCATACTTAGTACTGTTATGCTTGACCTCTGAGGCTGCGTTCATCTGCGGTAAGCAGCGAGTGCTAGATCTGCATCCTTAGGATCTCTACGTTGGTGTCGGGAGCTCCGTGCTTTTAGGAGGCTCTACTTTTGGTATGATCTCACTGTTGTAGATAGTTTTGTCTGATCGGGGTATGGCGGGGCCTGTCGCCATAGTTATATATTTCCTTAGAGTGCAGTAGTCGTATTTATGCGATGTCGGATGTAGCTGCAAAACCATGATTATATATATCTGTGAAAAACGATGTTTTCTCGCATAAAGCGTATGTCTTATTTTATAAAGCTATTTCATGTCTTGCTTTATATTTCCATTGATTACTACGATGTATGACTACTTGGGTGCCATTAAGGCACGATCCGAACCGGGCGAGTCGTGACAAATACATCACCAATAATATAAATAGGGGGAATAAGAATAAAATATTTCTTTAATTTCATAAACATTTTTTTAATAGCTGCCTTATAGCGGTTTTCCATATATTCTTTAAGAAGTAAAAATATTATAGCTATATAAAACAACATAGTTGAAATAGTAGGATAATATAAAGTAGAAAATTCTTTTGTTGCTCGTTGAAAATTTTCTAGAAATACAATAAGTTCTCTAATTTTGTCCCGATCATTATCCTGATCATATCATTTGGATTTTGATTATGGGCGTTAAAAAATAAAGTGATAGGTTTTCTATAGTCATAAGCAACAACTAGTTGATCATATAAATAATTCCACCTAGTTGATACTTCTTCGGGAATTTTTCTGTAAGATAGTCTACAATCGTGACAAGTTTTTTTATATTCTTTTCTCTGTTGAATTCTATTATTTTTAAAAATAAAGTGTATAGCAAATTGTATTTTTTCAAGAATATCTTGAAAAAGTGAAAGACCATCCTTTACAACTAAGTTATAAATATGACACGCATTTGATATGAAAATGTTTTGGAAAAAGAGTTAAAACATCTCTTAAAATACAAATATGTAATTGTTAGAAGATCGTTATCTAATGTAATACTTATAACTTTATCGGTTATTAAGTAATAATCATGATGAATAAATATTTTCTGAAATAAACTCACCAGTGTGCCTACTATCTATATATTTATATGCTAAAATACGTTTTTGCATAGACCATTTATAATCTATCCAATGACAGGTTACCGTTAAATAATCATGGCCGTTAGTACTACGACTTATATCAGAAGTTAGAGCGACTTTGCCATTAAGATAAATTGAATTATAAATTGAACTTCAAAACACATAGTAAGCAAAGAAGAAGCATATCTGTACATTTTTCTTAAGATAATGGAAGAAAGTAGGAGTGGCCAGTAGGATTCACCAATGTCGGTTTGATTAGTCGGAAAAGTGCAGTCTAGTGGGCGAAATTGGGTGGTAGGGATTTTTATTTTTGCACTTAATTTAAAAAATAGTATATATATATATATATATATATATATATATATATATATATATATATATAATCCATTTTGAAGAGATGGAGAACTCTGTTTCTGTCTTTCAAAGTCTTCTTTCAGTAGTTATCTCCCCTTATGATTATGTAAATTATGTTTGAAGTTATGTTTATATATATATATATATATATATATATATATATAAACAACTCAATAATTAAAAAATATAGTATAATAAAAACATCCCAAATAGATGTTTTATCTTGGAAGACTATTGCCTAGAAACGTAAAAGGATATATACGGGGCAAGCTTGTTTTAAAGACAGAGTGACATCACTCGACTCAACAAATAAGTGTTCGTTCTTGTTTTCAGTTTTAAGTTAAAATTATCTTTTTTGGTTGTAATATTTTGTTCTTCATTTTTCTAGTTCTTGTAAGAGGCATTTTACTATTTACTATTTTCTATTTTCGTTTTGTTGTTACTTTCATTTTTAGATAACAATTCATGATTTAGCTATATATTGATTAACACCGTAAATATTGAATGGTTGAATGAATCCCTATTTTTAAATCCTATTTTTGATTGAGTCCATTTACCGTGTTGATGAGGATTTTGATTTCCACCTTTTAATCTCCTTCCTCATTAATATTAATGGATTCAATCAATTATTTTTTAAATTTTGGATTGAATTTTTTCGGCATGGGCTTGTACATCCATCTTTCATGACCCATTGATAATTTTTTTTAAAGCAAAAAGATGATAAATAAAGAAATGAATGTCTTTGGTGAGAATCAAATCGGACTTCATTAGAGTAAAAATTCAAATTTCTACTATCTCAACTATACATTTATTATGTTGTGGAGGCTTCACATGAATATCTTAAAGCTCCGGGTTCGCCGTGCATCTAGTAACTCAAAGAAAGCTCAAATGAAATCACATTCATTTTCATTTTCTCTTATTAACGATACTTATTTTAGGTTTCATTATCTTTATTGCTGATGACATTATATCTTATCATAACATCATGATTTATTTCATATTTTTTAATTTTCTTCAAATATGCCAAATAATTATTGTATCTTACTAGAACAAAAAAAAAATTGACACATTAGTTACATATTTCATCAAATAATTTTCTTCAAATATGCCAAATAATTATTGTATCGACTCTTATTAATTTAATTTGGTTAATTTTTTTAAAAACCAATATAATTTTTAAAAGGGTGCCTATTCAATTATTACTCAAATAAAAAAGGAGTACATTACAAATAAAATTGGGTAGGATAGACTCAAATTTTATCGAACCAAACATAAAAATAACCGCTCTAGCTAAAGCGTGAGCAGTTTAATCTGCTGATTTTTTTAATTAGAAAAATAGATACTAATTAAAAATATTTCATTAATGTTTTACTATTAATAATTCCTTTGTAAAACTTGATAAACTAGTTAATTATTTGTCTCAATATAATTAATTTAATTGATAAATAAAAAAAACGAATCAAATCGACCTACATACATCCTTAGGTCCAGTATGTGCGACAGCGGGCAGAGGAGAAAATAAGAGCTACGAGCAAGAAACGGGATGAGACATTCGTAAGTGGGTGGTCGGCAAATGTCGGGCCCACCCTATGATAACCAAATGTTTGGACACGTGTCAAACAAAACGCGGCTAGCTTATAAATTATTCAGTTTAACGAGGTGAAGGACAACAAACACTGTCAAATCAAATCATCATCATCATCATTCTTTTAGTGGATTGCTGGCCCCATTGAATTCTTCCTCTTCGTAAGAACAACTCAGTTAATCACTTTGAGGTTAAAAGGCGGGAAATCAAAATCCATCTACACCGTAAAAGTTTAGATAGTCAACCAAGTGAATTATAAAGATACCCGGGGAAGAACTTACAAATTACATTATAATAAAATATATAATCATTAACTAAAAATGTTACACCAATTATATTGGAGTGTTACATTGAAACTTTAGAATTAAGTGATGAAGCCATATACAGAAAACTTCACTAACCACTAATTATTAGTCAAACACATGTCAAAGAATTGCCTAACAATGTTATTTTTCTATGTTCATGTTTGACGAAAAAGCAACTAACATGATAGTAATAATACAAAAACAAATCTTATATATTACTATTTTTAATTAGGACAAAAAAGAGTGTCATGGTTTCCTAGTCAGACACTTGATTTGTACTATGATTATCCCATGGATCTGTTATTATTAATTGCATTTACCTACCGTGTGGACAAACTAGGATTGAGTTGTCTTTAACATAATTTAAAAAAAGTATTCACTTATCAAATAAAAAAAATTAACTTTATTTTCTCAGATTTACCCTTATTAAATATAAAGTGATTAAATCTCAATATCTATTTAATTAAAGATAGTTTAATCAAATTACCTATTTTCGCTTAGAAATTAATATTTTCTTATACAAATAACTAAATGTACACTCCTTCTGATCTGATGGGAATATGATTAATTTGGATTTATATCGTTATCTTAGACATGTAATATTAGGGTACTTTCTTGTGATGTGAACATTAATAGTATTAATTCATTACTGTCTTTGCTCAATCAATTACAAGTGAAGCTTGTCAAATAAGGTCGGAATATATAAAAAGAATACTTCGAGTTGAAACAAGCCAACATGATTTGCTCACTCGAAGAACTATTGAATAGAAATGATTACGAAGAAATCAAGTTATTAATTTGACTTGCTTAAATGAACAGGGACTTTAAAAAAAAAAAAGAGAAATAGTAAATTTTTACTAGTTCATACATATTTAATATTTTCATAAATAACCCATGACAACGGTGTTACTAATTTGCACCCATTAATGTAAAATATTGAATAGTCTTACACAAAAATAAAAATTCATGGGATATGAACAAATTCCTGAAATTCGGTATTAGGGTTACTAATTTACACCCAATAATCTAATGATTTGTTCAACACTATCATTGAGACTGATGTCACTGTCCGCCAAATGTGGAAACATTTAGAAAGTATTTTCCATGACAACAAAACTCAACGAGCGTTATACCTTGAAAATCAGTTCAAGGACGTTCATCGGGACGATTTTCCAAACGTGTCTGCATATTGTCAATAACTTAAGATGCTTGCCGACCAACTCTCCAACGTCGGCGCACCAGCCACTAATCAGAGATTGGTCATGCAACTTATTGCAGGCTTGAACGAATCCTCTGACGGCGTTGCCACCATCCTTCAGAAATGCATGTCGTTACCTCCGTTTTATGAGGCTCATTCGAAGCTTATTCTTGAGACAACCCAGAAAATCAAGAGCATCACCACTCGAGCGGCATTATCGGCGTCGCCTCACCGCCACCGTCGGGCCTCGGACGGCAGAGCTCTAACTCCGACAACGAAGCGCCGGCGAGACCCGCAACAACCACCGGGCGAGCATTACGCAGGAGTTGCAGCAGGCGAATTCTAGAAACAACGGCGGCGGGAAGGGGCAGTCTCCGCTGAGAAGAAACAACCAACATCGACTGCGACAGTGGCAGCAGCCTCCGTCGTGGGCCGTATGGGCCTTACCGTGGGCCTCTCCTCCTATCTCTTATCCGACAACCTCGTGAACTCCACCTCAGAATCGACAGGCCCACCCTGGCATACTCAGCTCACGTCCTCAATAGGACTACCCTCAACGCTCTAGACAACAATTAGTGTATGGACACAAGTACCACATCTCACTTGACGACATCACAAGATACTCTCTTGTCTTATTTCAATTTGAGTAGTTTAAATCAAAATATTATTGTTGGTAGTGGACAAGGTATTTCCAATCACTGTTTTGGTCCATCCTTATCCCCACCATATCCAGCGCTAATCTTAAACAATGTCATCCTTGCCCCTAAACTCATTAAGAATCTAATCTATGTGCGACGTTTCACAACTGATAATAACAATTTCCTTGACTTCGATCCTTTTGGTTTTTCTATGAAGGATTTTACGAAATGAAGACGAATAATGAGATGTGACAACACCAGAGATATCTACCCTATTTCAAATGTCATCAACAATCCAACCTCAATTTCATCAACCTTTCCTGCTCTTTCATCTTTCTTATTAAACTCTAGATTAGGACATCCGAGTGATTCTATTTTACGCTCCCTTAGGAAAAATAATTTTATTAATTACAACCATATTTCTAGGAATTCTATATGTGAATCCTGTGTTTTGGGAAATATGTTAAATTACCATTTTCTTTATCCACAAATTGTACTTTACTACATTTCGCTATCATACATAGTGATTTGTGGATGTCCCCCTATTTAAGTACGACTGACCATCGATATTATGTGTTATTTTTGGATGATTATTCCAACTTTCTATGGACTTTTCCAATTGGAAATAAATCCTAGGTCTACCCAATTTTTTCCTCATTTGGTTCTCTTGTAAAAACACAATTTGAAAAGAGCATTAAATATTTTCAATGTGACAATAACAGAAAATTCAATAATAATCAATTCAAACACTCTTGCTCCAATAACGGTCTTACCTTACATTTTTTCCTCCCTCACACCTCCTCCAAAATGGTAAGGCCGAATGAAAAATACGAACTATAAACTACCTAATATGTGTCCTACTTGCTCACGCCTCAATTCTCCCTCAATTCTGGTGTTACACACTCTCCATGGTCACCTATCTCCTAAACATAATCTCAAACAAGTCTCTATCTCAACGGTCATCCACTCAAGTTCTGTTTCGTAGGAACCCGTCCTACCAACACTTGTGTATCTTTGGATGTCTCTGTTATCGGCCATTCGACCACTCACAAACTCCAATCTCAGTCTTCCCCATGTGTCTTTCTGGTTTACCCCGTCAATCATCGTGGTTACTCGTGTTGTGACTTTTCAAACAGTAAAATTGTTATTTCACGCCATGTCCTATTTGATGAGTCTCAATTCCTCTTTGCCTCCCTAAACTTGCCACCTCGGCATTCCTACGACTTCCTAGATGATGGTCTGAACTCTCTTCTAATTCATCATTTCCATAGTCTGCTGTCCTAGACCCCGACACCCGTCCCCACCTTGGACAGTCTGGGACACAATGCCCACTCGTTTATGCCGATGGTAGCCCAGAACAACCCATCTCAGGGTGATTCCGCAGCCACCTATCGGCAAACAGAGCATTGGTCAGCCGGTACCTTCACCCCTGCCCTTCCTCCTCTTCCTAGCAATCCCGTGGCACCCCTCCCATACCGCATCCTGAGACACACTCCCGAACTTTTGAAACCTGTGTCATGCACGAAATTTATAAACCTAAATGATTGTTTAACCTATCCATTTCAGGTGTCCCTCCCTGTCTCTCGAAATCCGAATGATGTCTTGTCTGACCATAATTGAAAAACCACAATGATTGACGAATATAATGCTCTTATTGATAATAAGACGTGGGATCTAGTACCCAATCCACATGATGCTAATATTATTCGTTCTATGTAGATTTTTAGACATAAAAACAAATCTGATAGTTATTTTAAGAGGTACAAGGTTCGTATTCTAGGTGATTGAAGGTCTCAACAAGTGGGAGTGGACTGTGATGAAATGTTTAGCTTGATCGTAAAGCCCACAACCATCCAGACCGTCCTCAACATTGCTCTATCTAAGTCTTGATCCATTCATCAGCTTAATGTCAAGAATGACTTCTTACATGAGGATCTTCATGAAATGATATATATACATCAACATATGGGTTTTAGAGATTCTATTCATCCGGATTATGCATGTATGTTGCGAAAATCGCTCATGGATTGAAATAGGCTCCTCGAGCATGGTACCAGCGGTTCGTCGATTATGTTTTCTCTATAGTTTTTTCACACATCAGATCCGATAATTCCTTGTTCATCTATAACAAGGGTACAAACATGGCTTACCTATTATTATATGTTGATGACATCATCATCACCACATCATCTGATGCTCTCCGTCGGTCTATTATATCTCTTCTTTCCTATGAGTTTACTATGAAAGATCTGGCCCCCTGAGTTATTTCTTGGGCATCTCTGTCACTCGACATTCTGGCAGCCTATTTTTGTGTCAGAGGAAGCACGCCGAAGAGATCCTTGACCGTGCATGCATGACATCTTGCAAACCATCCCATACGCTAATAGACACTAATTCCAAGCTCAACACTGATTCTAACCCCCTATATTCAGACCCGACTCACTATCATAGTCTGACTGGGGCCCTGTAGTACCTCACATTCACGAGACCTGACATATCATATGTCGTGCAACAAATCTTCCTACATATGCACAATCCGACGGAAGCACACATGCTTTCCCTCAAACATATTTCACGATATGTCCAAGATACACTTCACTTCAGATTACATCTATATAGGTCCTCACTCATTAGTCTCACTGCTTATTCTGATGCTGACTGGGGTGAATGTCCTGACACTCGATGTTCCACGTCTGGTTACTGTGTTTTTCTCGGAGATAACCTATTATCTTGGTTTTCTGAAAGGCAACCTACACTGTTGACACCAAATTTTGACCCTCTCGTCCAGTCATTAACTTTACAATTACGCTAATTTTTTTAAATAATTTTAACAATTGTAAAATGCAACAATAAAACATTAATACACGCATAAATAAGCAATCTAATAATGACACCGCATTCTACGTAGAGTATTAAGCACTTGGAGTCTCGCGCCCGCATTTATTAATTTTAAGCCCTTTCATAATTCTTAAATGATAATAAAAACGTAAATAAATAATTTAACAATGACGTCGTATTAAATAGCATATTCGCATTTTATTAATACGCAAAGCATTTGCATAATTATTGTAATAATTTAAACTCAAGCTAAAATTAATAAAGCACCTAAAGTCATATTAAGATAATTTAATTTTAACTTAAATAATGATAAATAATGCACAGTAAACACGATTTTTAAATAATAGCGTCGCATTTATAAAAGCATTACGCAATCCTTAAATATCATATCTGCATTTAGCATTTAAATAATTTAATAACAATTTAAATCCCATTTTATTATCACTAATTAAAACACAACATTAAAACTCTACCTAAATTAAATTCTACCCAAAATAAACTAAAACCAGCAGCCCACAAACTCGCCCAGCCCAACCGGAGCCCACACCCGCGGGACCAATCCTCTTTATACTCACCTTCCCCACCCCCCCCCCCCTCAACAGCCTTTAAGCACAAACCCACAAAACCTAAACGAAAAACCTAAGAACCTCTTCAATCGCCGGCTTCATCCAACCCCCGATATTCTCGCCGGATTTTCGGCTGAAAATCCGGCTCCCTTACCTTCTCCCACTCCTTCTCCGTTACCCTTAACAAATCATATCGTACAACTTACCATAACCGAAAAACCTCAACCCAGTTCGTACCATAAAATCCTCTAAGTTTTGATAAGAATCACTAGAAAATCGTATCTAAAATGGTAACTTGCCATAACCGAAATTTCAGAATCAAATCTTACCATATACCATCTAAAATCGCACCAAATCATAGGCTACCAAATTAGAACCCAGAAGAAAAACTATAAGAGAAACCAATCTACACATGCAATGGTAGGGGCGAGGGGATTTCGAGAGAGGAAAATATGAGGAGTTTTACACCGAGGAACCCCCTTAAAAAATCAGAAAAATTAACAGTCAAGGGGCAATAGGCATCGAAGAAACAGAGAAGTAATTTTAGCGCAAATTTTGTTCGCAAAGCCGAAGCCTCACCCTTCTTTATCGCATAGCGCAAAACCTCCGAGTGAATCGACGACTTGATACGCTGCCTCGGTTCGATGCCCAGAGAAGGTAAACTCATCGCCCTTCGATTCTCCTATGATTGATACTTTGTGATTTATATGATGCTGTACTTATTCAATGTGTTTGGTTTAACTTAATGTTTGTTTATACATGCTAAATTGCGTCATGTGTTAGAGTGATGTTACTTGTTGTTCAAACAAATCGGATTAAAGTGCAGCATGCTTAGTTTAGATTCAATTAGCTCATACTCAGCAGAGTTAGATGTTAAGCATGTTTAAAAGATGGTATTTTGTTCATTGGAAGGACTGTCGTATATTGAATCTAGAGTTGATGTTTATTTAGGATTATTGGACTAATATACAGTTTTTTCCTTTTTAATCTATATGTTTGATGGTTATTGCTATGATGGCTTATTTGCACTGTGGCAATATCCAAGGTGTTTTTTTTGGATGATTATATTCGGGAAGGTTATTAGCACATCGAGTTATTTGTTGCATTAAATTAAGATGGTTTAAACATAGGAAGATTCTCTAAAGTTATCTAATCCATAACCATGTTACACATAGCCTAGTTTCGTGTGGGGTTATCCACTGTTTTTGAATGACTGTTGTGTATGCTTAAGTCCATAAAACGCTTCCTATGTTGATTTAAGAATCTGTTAACACATGTATACTGTTTAGTTGGTTTAATACGTAGCTTTTCTATTTTCAAAAGCTGCTGATATGTGCAAATTGCCACAAGCATCATGTTGTTTGATTTAAGTTTCCTGCATCGTAATTTCCTGAGCGCATCTGCTATGATTGCCTTAGTCTCGATTATTTTCCATACCCTGCATGTTTTAGAGAATCTGTTACTTGCTTGTCCCAGTATCTGTCTAAATAGCAGTGCATTGCCTTTCCTGTCCAAGTAATATAAAAGTAACTTTAAAATCGCTCCTCTGCTTTTCTTGCATCTTAATTTCTTGTCGAAGACATATACTGGTTTAGTGTTCTGTCATTCCTTAGTAAATCATGAACCTGATGAAGTCCTAGTTGGACATTTTGGAGAGTTTTGTTTAAATAGCTCTAATGTTGATCCCGGACACTTGTCGTATGTTAGCCAAGTAATCTAATTTACATACAGCTTTAAGAGATGCACATGTTACCCATGCTAGGCCCAATGTGAATTTGTTTTAAAGGATATGTTAGTTTAAATGAAATTATTGCTCAATTCGATCATTCCAGCATAAATGAAAGTGCATACATATATCCTATATACAAGCGTGCATATTTGCTTACTGGTTATATATATCCAAATGCTTTCATGAGAGTCGTGACATGAGGTATGTGGTCATAGTTTAATTCATCACATGTTTGATACCCCACAGTGATACCTATTTCGGGACCTTGTGAATTTAGAATGATATTTGTAACATATTTCTATGTTCTTGTTTGGCTTATGAGTAGTATGAGATACACCTTAGCCCTGGATCCCTAAGGGCATGCACGCAAGTCTGTACCAATGAATTCGGCCCAGTAAATTGCTTACTGCGTCTGTTGGGCCTGCTCGGCTTTTGAACGGCAAACTGCAATAGTTTCAATAGGTTTAAATTTTGCTTGTTCGCTATTTGATAAGTTTTGTGGGATATTTGCTAATCCTTTTCTTCTCTTGTTTTATATGAAAATGCATTGGAGCAATCTCATTGCGAGACTCTTCACAAGCCACACCGCATGAGTGCCCGCATCTGTGTCCACCGCATTCCGCCTCAGAATTCTCAAACAAAAAAGGGGACGAGACGACATTGTCATCCCCCTAAAAGCATCCTTTTGGCTTCTTAATCTTATATGTCTTATATATATTTGTTAGTTTATTTGTTGAAATTTAATTAGCTAACTTTGTAATTAATAGGAAATCTAGAGCAATTAGTCTTTGAACATAAAAGGTGAGAAGGTAATTTAAATTTAGAAATATACTTCTAACTTGCTTGCCTTTAGGTTCGTCATGCATATCTGAACTTCTGCCAAACAATTTCATATCTAATCATGAAATTAACAAAAGAAATTGATTTTCTCATAACCCACTTAAGGACATTATAATTTATTTCTCATAATAAAATTATCTTTTTATTATCAATTATAAAAGAAAATAGCCTCTTTCACATCATACCTATGTTAATAATAAAAAATCGATTTTTACAAATGAAATGCATATCTTTAATAAATACATCAATTTTGCATCATAAATAATAATTTATGTATATTTTTTATGGCATTAGTCTCATAAATCTTTTATTAAATGCATTCTTTTATGAAACATTTGAAACATCTTTTAAAACACGCACTTTCTCCAACATAATAATTAACCTAGGTTTGGCAGGACAACCGCAAGTTAGCGGATCTTAGAGGGTGTCTAATCCCTTCCCTCTAGATTAATAAAGAACCCTTACCCAGAATCTCACACTAGTTTTGCAGACCATAAAAATGGAGTTAATGTTGACTTTAACATAGTTAACATTTAGGTGTCCTAATTCACCCAAACTAATTAGGTGGCGACTCCGCGAACCCTAGCACCCCTTTTAGCATCTTAGCACCCTTTTAACATTTTATTTTATTTTTAGCAACTTTTTTTTAACATTTATTTTTATTCTATTTTCTAACATTGTTATTTAAGCAGGGTTCGCTAAAGTAAAATGTCGCGGCCGAAAAAGGGCGTGACATACACTATCCCGATCCAGTGTCAAAATAGAGTACAGAGGTGTCGCTAGCGTCGTCTGTGAGTCTTGTTGGATCTGTAACCTTCTACTTGAGCTTCACTGCCCGATTCAAAAGGCAACACTAGTCTACTACGATAATATTAGTGTGATATATCCTTCCGGAAATTTTGTCCAACATCAGCGCACTAAACACATTAAGATGAACATTCATTTCGTTCGCGAAAAAGTGGCTCGTGGTCAATTTCGTGTCTTTCATGTTCCTTCGAGATATCAGCTTGCTGACATCTTCACCAAAGGACTTTCACGGATACTATTTGATGATTTTCGAGTCAGTCTTAGTGTTCGTGAACCTCCCGTTTTGACTGCGGGGGTGTAATAGAATATTTCCCTAAATATTCTTTCATTAATTGTGTATCTTTTATTTTAGGTAAAATTGTATTCTATTGTAATTATGTCTCCTATTTTAAGTAGAATTATATTTTTTATTGTAATTAGGTTGATTAGTTACCTAGTTTAAATACTACAATATATATTGTACATTATTGATGAATACAATCAAGGAACATATTCCTTTTGTTTTGAATAAGGAATTGTCAAAAAATAAAGTACTAGCATTTTGTGTTGTACATATCTGGCTACAACAAGAATTTGATACTCTTGTTGTCGATGATATTATATTTAAACGATAATGTCGTATCGTATAACGCATTTGGTCAAATATGAATGTCATCTTTCCTTATTTGACTACTAATTAATGTCACCATCTCTATTTCTAAATTACAAGATATACTTAATGTGAAGAAAATCAAGAAAGTAGGCACTAAAGAAGGACAATTTGATACAGACAACAAAGACTTTCCTTATTTCTTAAACTTCATGCTCGGTCAAATAGTGCCACATAAATTGAGATGGAGGGAGTAATAGATTTTGTATACACTAAAAGGACAAAAAATTTCCAGCCATATTTAATTTTCCTCCATATTAAAATAAATTATTAATTTAATAAAAAATTTAAAAAAAATCGAATCAAAATTTAAATTTATGTGACTTTTGTGTGACGGGTTTGAACCTTCACATGTCGTGTGATAGATACAGAACCGTCATCCGTTTGTGATGTTTGTGTGATAGGTTGAAACCGTCACATGTCATGTGACAGATACAGAACCGTCATCCGTTTGTGACGTTTGTGTGACGGGTTGGAACCGTCACATGTCGTGTGACAGATACAAAATCATCATCCGTTTGTGACAGTGGCAAAGATGACACTTACGAGAACCGTTATATTAGGGGTTAGATGATGGTTTTTATCCGTCACCGTAGGGTATTTTTGTAGTAGTGTCCGGGGAAGGGCCGGACCACAAGGGTCTATTGTACGCAATCTTACCTTGCATTTCTGTAAGAGTCTGTTTCCACGGCGTGAACCCATAACCTCCAGGTCACATGACATCAACTTTATCAGTTACTCTAAGGCTCCTCTTCTTTTGAATACACTAAGTTATAAAAAAATAATACACTAGAAGCATGTTGCGGTGCACATTTCTGGCTAAAACAAGAATTTGATAATTTTAAACAAATCAAACCTATGGCTAGATAAAGATGTTCTAGGGAAACAAATACTTAGGATTGATAGAATCATTCATTATTATTATTATTATTATTATTATTATTATTATTATTATTATTATTATTATTATTATTATTATTATTATTATTTAATGATAATGAATATTGCAATTAAGTAGAATATCAATTATATATGGTAGAATGTAATATATTAATTAGGCAAGATAAGATAGGATAGATAATTAGCCTTAATATTCTCTTATCATTTATCTTGTAATTAATGTCACCATCCCTATTTCTAAATTACAAGATATAGTTATTGTGAAGAAAAATCAAGAAAGTAGGCACTAAAGAAGGACAATTTAATACGGACAATAAAAACTTTCCTTATTTCTTAAACTCCATATTCGGTCAAATAGTGCCACATAAATTGAGATGGAAGGAGTAATAGATTTTGTATATACTAAAAGGACAAAAATTTTCCCGCCAAATTTAATTTTTCTGTCATATTTAATTTTCCTCCATATTAAAATAAATTATTAATTTAATGGAAATTTTAAAAAGAAAATCGAATCAAAATTTAAATTTATGTGACTTTTGTGTGTGGGTTTGAGCAGTCACGTCAATGTGATAGATCTAACCGTCATCCGTTTGTGACGTTTGTGTGACGGGTTGGAACCGTCACATGTCGTGTGACAGATACAAAATCATCATCCGTTTGTGACAGTGACAAAGATGACACTTACGAGAACCGTTTTTATCCGTCATCGTAGGGTATTTTTGTAGTAGTGTCCGGGGAAGGGCCGAACCATAATGGTCTATTGTACGCAATCTTACCTTGCATTTCTGTAAGATGCTGTTTCCACGGCTTGAACTCATGACCTCCAGATCACATGTCAATAACTTTATCAATTACTCCAAGACTCATCTTCTTTTGAATACACTAAGTTATAAAAAAAAATACACTAGAAGCATGTTGCGGTGCACATTTCTCGCTAAAACAAGAATTTGATAATTTTAAACAAATCAAACCTATGGCTAGATAAAGATGTTCTAGGCAAACAAATGCTTAGGACTGATAGAATCATTCATTATTATTATTATTATTATTATTATTATTATTTAATGGTAATGAATATTGTAATTAAGTAGAATATCAAGTATATATATATAGTAGGATGTAATATATTAATTAGGCAAGATAAGCTAGAATTTCTAGGAAGATAATTAGCCTTAATATTCTCTTATCATTTATGTCTTCTAATTGTATATTTACCCCATTTGAGAAAATGGGATGGACAAGGAAGATTTACCATTTCTAAATAGTTCTTACATGGTATCGGAAGGTTATTCAAAGATCCTACTCTAAATAAAATATTTCTTCCAAATTATGTCATCTCCTTTCTCCATTCAACGGAATTTGTTTTTTTTTTTTCTCCAATTTTTTTAACATCCTCCATTATTGTTGTTAACCATGTCGGACTCCAAATCATTTTATCATCCAACCCTTACTGTTTCAAACATCAAAACACACGTATCTATCACTCTTGAGATGGAGAACGTACAATATGCAACTTAGACAGAGCTTTTCAAGATATGTTGTCGATCTCATCGAGTTATTAATCATATAATTCCGTCGGCGACTTCTACCGGAAATGAGACACCAACACCAGATGAAAAAGAATTATTGGACACTATAAATGCCACATTTCTTGATTGAATTTATTCAACCATTTCATCTGATTTATTACACACAATAATGGAATCAGATTCCACTGCTCAAGCGGCTTGGAATCGATTGCGATATATCTTTCAAGATAATAAAAACTCTCGCGCGGTTACATAGGAGCAAGAATTTTCTACAATAGATATGACAGATTTTTCTAATGCGTCGGCTTATTGCCAACGTTTAAAGGTTTTGTCGGACCAACTTAAAAATGTTGGCTCACCTGTTACCAACAACCGATTAGTTCTACAATTGATTGTCAGATTAACCGATGCTTATAGTGGTGTGGTCACTCTCATCCGCCAAAGCAATCCACTACCTCTTTTCTTCCAAGCACGATCGATGTTTATTCTTGAAGAGGCGGGCTTCGCTAAGAAATCGGCGATGATTCCGAATTCGGCGTATGTTGCTACAACTAGCTGCTCTAATAATTTTGAGTATCAAAATAGGGGCCAAAAAGATCGAAACAGTGGTAAAAATCAACAATGTAAAAACCAAAACAGAAAAAATAGTGGAAATAAATCCTCTGACGGCGGACAAGGCGGCACCGGTGGCGGACATGGCGAACCGGCGGGGGCAGCAGCGGAAAACAGTGGCAGAACCACTAGTGGTCCAGTGGGCCAAACCAGTGAGCCTGACAATGGCCTTGGCTCGTGCCACCATGCCCAGTGCCTTCAAGCAACTGGGCTAGGCCCAGTCCAAGGTCAAATGCACAATAGCCCACTGAAAATGGTTTCCAAAACTGGAATGGTCCAGTTTATAATGAGCCACGGAACAACAATTCCTCTGGCCGACCAAACAGTGGCATCAACAATCATTTTGGGCCTCTGCCGATCAAGTGGCAGGAGGCCCATTCCGCTTTGGCAACTCCAACGGATGTTGAGTCCGCGATGCACACTTTTGGCATGAATCAACTTGACAACAATTGGTATATGAACAGTGGAGCGACGTCTCATATGACGTCCTCTCAAGGTAATCTCTCGTCCTATTTTAATTTGAGAAAAAACAATGGAATTATTGTTGGAAATGGTAATTTTATTCCAATTCAAGGTTATGGGTCTACTACCTTATCACCCCTTAATCCTTCACTAACCTTGAAAAATATTCTACATGTTCCAAAACTGATTAAAAACTTGGTGTCTGTCAGAAAATTTACTACTGATAATTGGGTGTGTTGCATTTGACCCTTTTAGTTTTTCGTGTATGATTTTCAGACGGGAACACAACTCATGAGATGTAATAGCCAAGGGGAGCTCTATCTTATCACCACACCGATTCAACCAACCAAGATTTCATCCTCTTTTACTGCTTTGACACTGTCACTTTAGCATGAACGTTTGGGTCATCCGGGAGCTAATGTTTTAAACTCCCTCAAACAAAATAAATTTATTGCATGTTCCCAACCTAGAACTTTGAATAAGTGTCATTCATGCCCACTTGGGAAACATATTCAATTGTCGTTTATTTCTTCTTTTTCATGCACATTGATGCCATTTGATATAATACATTATGATATTTGGACTTCCCCTGTTTTGAGCTCGTTGGGCCATAAGTATTATTTGCTTTTGTTGGATGATTACTCAAAATTTTTATGGACATTTCCATTGTCGAAAAAGTCACAAGTTTTTTCAACTTCTCTTAAATTTCGAGCTTTTATCCAAAATCAATTTGAACGGAATATCAAAAATATACAATGTGATAATGGGAGAAAATTTGACAATAAATATTTTTGGGATTTTTGCAACACCAATGGTTTAAACTTTCGTTTCTCATGTCCCCATACGCCATCACAAAATGGGAAGGCAGAACGACAAATAAGAACCATCAACAACATCATCCGAACATCCCTTGTTCATGCCCATTTACCCCATCGTTTGGCATCTTGCCCTACAAACGGCCACATATTGAATATTCTCCCACATAAAACTTTATCCTACCAAGCTCCACTCAAAATATTATACCTACGGGAACCTTCCTACTCACACATACGGGGTTTTGGGTGTTTATATTTTCCACTATTTCCATCCACCACTATACACAAATTACAAACCCGGTCTACTCCTTGCATTTTTTTGAGATATTCTTCCAATCATAGGGGGTACAAGTGTTACGACTTAAACACAAATAAAATCTTTATAAGTCGTCATGTCATTTTTGATGAACTACAATTTCCGTTTTCCAAAATGCACACTTCTAACACACCAAACCATGATTTTTTAGATGATGGATTATCCATGTATGTGCTCCATTATATGTCAAGGCTCCCGGATAATATACCACCCATAATCACCGACATTTTGGCCGCTAGAACAACCCGTGACCAGCAGCCCAGATCGGGAATTACCACACCCCAACACACTGCCCAGCCATCGACGATGTTTTGGTAGTGGCCGAAAATTTCGATCTCGGGCGGTGGCGTCGATCCATGCCCAAGCCAATCTGAGCGACTAGTTATCTGACACGGGCAGTGACGTCTAGTCCACTGCCCCGACTTCCCCAAGCCTAGTCCTACCCAACCGACCGGTTACATGTAGTCAACGTGACATTGTTAAACCAAACACTAAATATAGCCTTCAGACCCAAGTCTCAAAGTCACCATTACCTCGTAATCTTGTGTCTGCTCTCCATGACCTGAATTGGAAAATGGCTATGGATGACGAATTTAATGCTCTAATTGAAAATAGGACGTGGGACTTAGTACCTCGTCCACCAAATGCTAACATTATTCGGTCTATGTGGATTTTCAGTCACAAGGAATAATCTTATGGTACTTTTGAGAGGCATAAAGTCCGTCTTGTAGGTGATGAAAAAACACAACGTGTTGGATTGAATTGTAGAGAGACTTTCAGCCCAGTGGTTAAACCAGCAACAATCAGAACCGTGCTCAGTTTGGCCCTTTCTAAGGCCTAGCCACTTCATCAACTGGATGTCAAAAATGCTTTTCTTCATGGTCAGCTTAATGAAACAGTGTACATGTATCAGCCTTTGGGATACAAAGACCCTAAATATCCCAATCATGTCTGCCTCCTCAGAAAATCGTTGTATGGTCCGAAGCAAGAACCCAGGGCCTGGTACAAGCGCTTTGCGGACTATGTTTCACAACTTGATTTTTCTCACCGTCATTCCGATAATTTCCTTTTTATTTACAGACAGGGTAACGATATTGCATATCTCCTTCTATATGTGGATGATATAATTTTGATTGCCTCCTCCGATGCTCTTCGCAAGTCCATCATTTCTCCTAACTCAGAATGAATGACCTACATTATTTCCTAAGCATGCAGTAACAAGTAAAAATGTGTGGTGCTGCTCTTTCAAAGAAATATATCAAAAAAATTGTGGATAAATGGGCGATGGCCAATAATTAGTAAGTAGTCGGAATCGGTCAAAAAAAAAGTCAAATTGAGTCTTTGCGAATTTTCCATCCTTTCACTTTATCGTTTTATAGTTAGTCTTTGGAGCCCATGCTCGATACATTTTATTATCGGATATTTTTATGTATATGCACAAGTTTGCCTCTTGTGCGTCGTGAATGGGGAAGAATATCGTCATGCTTGAAGCGCGTAGTTGTGGGTATTTCTTCAAAGAAAAATAAAAGAAATACGCAGGGGAACAGAGGCAGCGCCATGCCCAATTGTAATTAGCAAGTCCACGACAAAGTCAAAATTGAGGCCGCTCATCCTCTTTCCCTTTTCAGATCGACACTTTATAGAGCTTCTAACGTGAGCGCGGCAACTTGACATTTATCCAAACAGATATTTTCCAAGTGTCACAAACAAGTTTCTTCTAACGCGATAACCTGGAGGGATTAACACACGCGCTCAAAACGCATAAACAGATACATTTAGGGACTACAGACTATGGCTTGCATTTATATCCATGGACGTGACTCTCTATCCTATAATGTGACTAGGAGGAGGATGTGATACTAGAGATGCTCCACATCGGATATTGTATTGCATCGACATTGGTCTCACCTCCTATATTGACGACGGAGGAGGGATGAGGGATACTAGATGCTCACATCGAGATATTGTATTTTTAGGACCGACTTGTCTCACCCGGTCCTCAGCGCCACGCGTTATCCAGGTCTAGTGTCGAGGCAAAATACAGAGGAGTGGCTAATGTATTATCTGAATATTGCTGCCTACGGAATCTACTACTTGAACATCATTGCCCCATTCAGAAGGCCACACTAGTCTACTGTGACAATGTCAGTGCCATATACCTCTCTGGCAATCCAATCAATCATCAACGCACAAAATATATAGAACTGAATATTCACTTTGTCCGCGACAAGGTTTCACGCGGTCAAGTGTGGGTGCTCCACGTCCCTTCACGCCATCAAATTGTTGATATCTTCACTAAAAAACTTCCGCGGATATTATTTGAAGATTTTCGAGACAGTCTCAGCATCCGATTACCTCCCACTGTGACTGCGGGGGAGTGATAAAATCATTCATTATTATTATTATTTAATGATAATTAATATTGCAATTAAGTAGAATATCAAGTATATATGATAGGATGTAATATATTAATTAGGCAAGATAAGATAGGGAGGGTCACTAGGAAAATAATTAACCTTAATATTCTTTTATCATTTATGTCTTACGATTGTATATTTATTTCATTTGGGAGAATGAGATGGACAAGGAAGATTTACCATTTCTAAATAGGACTAAACAATATTCCCAACTAGGATACATTTATGAAAAAGAAAAATCAAACTAAAGTTCAAAACATTATTTTCCAACGGCTAGAGCTCAAAGCACGAAGAGAATCCTTTGTTTGATTTCCTTATAATCTGATCCTTCTGCCTAATCTGTTCACTAGGCAGAAGATTTACCATTATTTTACACTAGTGTTGTTTTTTGTTTTCTCAAAAGAGGGAAATAAGAACGCAAATGCATACAGATTCTTTTCTTTCTTAGTACTCCCTTCAATTATTTACGTATTTATTTGCAGTTTGAGGGTCAGTTTCCTAAACATTCCATAAGTAGTCCCCATATTTAACTTATGTCAGTATAGGGTTTTGTGACTGGGAAATATTTGACCAGTATGGCATTGTTCATCATCCACCATTGTCCCACTTCCTCTCATATGTCCATCACTAAAAGTGGAGGGTTGTTAAATTTGAATTTGTTTAAAAAACATACCCAATAAAATCTCATAATGTGAGGTCTGAAAAGAGTAAAGTGTACGCAGACCTTATTTTTGGTAAGTAGAGTGACTGTTTTTGAAATTTATTTAAAAAACAATGAAGATTAATTTTTAAAATTCCCATAATGCCCAATCTAATTATTGGTATATTTTCAATAAGTTTATTAAAAATATTACAATAATCTATCGATTGCCAATCAATTATGACCAAACAAGACTTATAGTTTTGTGTTTCCAGCGAGAGTCTCCAACGTTTATATTCTTGCTTTTTCATCTTTCTGGTCCTCGATGTAATATAAGTAAACAAAAATGAGTTCATAATTGTATGGATTTATCTTATAAATCACTTACCTTCCAAAAAGAGTTCGAAGTGAAATGCAAAACACACCATATAATTATTGGTAAATAGTGAGTCATGCATTTTAAATGTCTGTCTTCCTATATTTATTAATTCAAAGTTTTCATACTCCTTTAGAAAAAATTTCCTTACACAGTTTCCCATTTTTCTCTAGCTAGTTGATTTATAAGTAACTCTACATCAAAATAGAATAGGAACAATAGGCCTGCATGAGCGTAGCTCAATTGATTTCAGGGTGATAGATTGCTCATAAATAGACAGGTTCGAACTCTGATAGCCGCAATCATTCATCCTTTGTGGGGGATGGCTCCTTGTGGGCACCAGGCACTGTGTCTTCCACCTAGTGGGCCGCTGAATCACCATAATTTACTTTTTTCATCAATCTCTGTCGGGCCGGGGGTAAAGATCCGGGGTAGGGATTTCGCCTTTTTCTCAAGAATAGGAACAATAGACAATTTGCATAGGATCCAAAGACAATCAAAGAAAGTGGTGGGATCAATAATTGGTTGCTTTTTTAATTTTATTAATTCATGAATTGTATCATTATGCCATTGACAGATAATGACTGGTAAGATTTTTGTTGTTGGTAACAAATACTACTACTATAACTACTCTTTTTATTAACATAGATTTTCCCACCACTCCAAGAATCTTGGTTCTAAATTTGGTGAAGAAAGTTTGGCTAAGTATTAGTTTCAAAATTTGGCTAAGAACTTTGTCTCTTAACCTTGGCCATTTTATCTTTGACACAATCAATACAAGTTTCAAAATTTTTTGAATCAAGAATAGGTAAAATATTCGGTCAATGATTTCTTTAAAAATATGAGCAAGATGCCTATGTCATAACAAGTAAGACATTTTACTCATAGTAGACCTTTTATGGGTAACGTTATCAACAAGCATTGCAGAACTATTTTCATTCAACACATTTAAGCGATATAGACCATCACTCAAAAAATCATTGTAGAAAATTTTAACACAATCACCATTTAATTGAAATTCATATCCATATTATTCCAAAAGTGAAAGAGAAACAAGTTTCCATCTCATGGACGGTACAAAAATAATATTTTCTAAATGAATACTAAAATTATTTTTGAAAGACAAAATAACAATCCCTATGAACTCTAGTTTGGCTTTGACTCCATTGCCCACAAGGCCACAACTACATTGACTTGATTCTCCCTTAGCTTCCGTCTGCTTACCAAGTCCTGCAAGTCATTGGTTACATGAACAGTTGCACCACTACTCAACCACCAAAAATTCAAAGGAACATTCACAAGACTAGTTTCAAAGCAGCCGAAAGCGAGAGGATTACCTGATTTCCTTTTCAGAGGACAGTTAGCTTTCTTATGACCTACTTGTTGTTGTCATAATAATCTGTATTCGGTTAAATAACGTTTCAACACAATCTGTTAAACACTTAGTAAAACAGATTACACAGTATAAACATTACTTAACAGTAAATTGATCATGAAACAGTAAACGAAAACATAATTTGTTTTGTAAAGTAATTTGAGAATGTAATCGAGCCCACTTAGTTCAAAGTGTGTGTTGACACCCAATTTTGACTCTCCCGTCCAGTCATTAACTATAAAATTACACTGATTTTCAACAATAATTCTAATAATTTTAAAATAATAAAATGCAGCAATAAAACATTAATACAGGCATAAATAAACAATTTAATAATGGCATCGCGTCTTACGTAGAGTATTAAACACTTAGAGTCCCGCACCCACATTAATTAATTTCAAGCCCTGTCATGATTCTTAATTAATAATAAATACATAAAAATAAATAATTTAGCAATGACGTCGTGTCAAGTAGCATAGCCGCATTTATTAATACGCAAGAGAATTTCATAACCATTTGTAATTTAAAATTAATTTTAATCTAATACATGCATTTAATAGCGTCGCATTTATAAAAGCTTTAAACAATTCTTAAATATCATACTTGCATTTAGCATTTAAATAATTTAATCTAAACTCAATTCAATTTTAATTTAACTTCGCAATAATGCATAATAATAAATTTTTAGATAATAGCGCCGCATTCTAAAGTATTAAGCATTAATTAAGTAGCGCGTCCGTCTTAATTTTATCTCAAACATAGATTAATAAAGCACCTAAATAATTTAAGCACAAATTATTAATTTAATTTACTATTTATTAATTTAATTAAACACTAATTAAATAACTAACCTAACACTTAATACCCAATACCTAAATAATTACCCAGCCCACTATTCCTTTACCCTTGTTGCATTGTCCTTCATTTCATTTATTTTTCCTCCTCTCTTTCCGCACTCCCATTTTTCCTAAGCCCATAACCCACTCCCTTTAATTCATCCTCACCAGAACCTCCTTCCATCGTCCCCGCTTTCAGAAGACCTAAAGAACCCTAATCCCACTACCCCTCTCCCGCCGCATGCAGCCTTTAACTCACCCCTCTCCAGCCGAGATTCTCGCCTGAGAATCCGGCAATCTTCCCCCTCTTACCATAAAAAAACATTCCCTTATCAATTTCGGTAAAACTCAGAATATGAAAATGGTAACTTGCCATAACAGAAACTTCAGAAATCAAACCTTACCATATAACACCTAAAATCACACCAAAATCCCCTCCAAATCATCCGCGAATCAGTCCTTAGGATGGTCCAAAATCAGCACCTATTTTGGGTAAACAATCACTCGAAAAATCAGTACAAATCGTCCTTAACACCCATCCTAGACTTACCATAAGAGCGAATCCTAAATAGGAGCTATAAATACCAACGTCTTGAACATGCAAAGGGGGGGATCAGTCATCAGTCGTGAAGATTGCCCTTAGCATTCGAGCCTAGAATCCCTTCCTCGTTTTCAGTTTATTGTTATTCATTCTTGCAAACAGTTCCTTTTGCGAACTTTCCGTCGACGATTCTGGAAAACATTTGTCGTCGCCTCAGTTCGCTACCCACAAAAGGTCCGGAAACCCATTCTCTTTCATTTATTTAGTTGTCTAATTGATACTATGTGTTCTGTATGATGGTATCTGTATTATTTTGTTCAAACTTGTTCGAATTGGTTCAGTCACTGTTTCCAGATAGGTCTATCAGTAGTAGCCTTCGATATTTGTGGTGTCGATTATGTTCTTGAGCATGTACGTGTGCTTCGATAGTATTTTCTGAGGGTATGATTGAGTGTATAACGATTGTATAAGGGTCGTAGATCCATTTTTGTTGGTTATATGCTGATGGTTGTTTAAACGTTGATTTGGATATTCTGTTTTAACTTTGTTAGTGTATTTGGATATTTAGTAGGAATGTATTGATATCTGATGACTAATTTTGGGGCATTGATTTAGCAAATGAATCTAAGATTGATCCATTAATCGCGTCTATTCGATTACGCTTTGTGTAAGTCTAAATCATTCTGCATCCTATTTAATTTGTTGAATAACTCTGGTCTTTGTTTATTTAAAATTTCATTGCCTCTTATGATTAGTTAAATAAAAATATTTGATATGATCAGTATTAATCATGTATGAACTGTTAAAACCAAAATTCACTATACACGTTGCTTCTTGTAACTCTCTCTATAAATAAATACTTCCCCTAACAAATAGCTAGCGGGAAGTAAAAGGGATTACGAGGTCTAATCCCGAATTTTAAAATCAAGTCGACGCGCTCCCGGAAATAACAACAACCAAAATTCAAAAGGATTATGTGTGTTTACATGTATGTATATTTATGTGCCTATATTCAAGATTCAAACCTCTTACTCACTTTCCAAAATATCATAAGAAAGATTATATGTCCGCATATATGTAATAACAACCCAAATTTCAAAAGGTGATTATGTGTTTGTATGTGTGTACGCTCAAAGATTCAAATCTTTACTTACTTTCTAAAACATTACTATCGTACTTTAATAACTTAAGGTGGCCTCGATAAAAAATGTTATTAAGATCAAGGATACACGATTTACAGTGTCGTGTTATCAACTCGATAAAGTAACAAACATTTTAATTTAAAAATAAAATATGTACGTTCTCATCTCTTAAAATGGCTAATGTATTTTACTCTTAAGTTAACTATACGAGTTTAATATACGCCATAATATATTTACTACTTTGTTTCCATTGTTTGGAGTGGTTGGTGATTGCAGGAATTGTAATAGAATCACTGAAAGTTGGAATTATAATTAACGATGAATAAAGAGTGTCTTATGCCTATACTCTTTGACTAATTGCATATTAAAACAGTCTTAGCTTTAATTAAATAAATGCGACTCGCATTTAGGTCCAAATTAGAGGCACAAGTTACGGAAGTCCGAAACTACTTTGAAGTCTTTTGTGTGTTGATTTAACACGCGAAGTTGGCTATTGACTCTGTGTATGATTTGATTAGCATGTGTTTATAATGTTAACACACATATTAGTCAAGAACTAGTTTCTGATTAGGCATAGATTAATTCAAACGATCAACCCTGTCTAAACTAGTTTAAGGCTCATCGTCAATTGTATACATATGGGTCAGGAAACCAGTCTAAAGCCATCCACAGATTAATTTAATATGCTTAAGTCTGATGAGACCGTATGGATATGGTAAAATGGTCTAAATGATTTGTAAGTCCCAGTTTGTTAGATAGGCCATATACAAAGGAGGGATTCATAACTGTATTATTTCAAATAACTAGGTGAGTAGGTGTCATGATCAATGAACATTTTTCTGAAATGTTAACTTTTATGTATTATTGCAAATAGGTAACTTAAATCCTCTACATTACATCATGTTCTCATCTTAGGATACACTGTCTATTCGTTTGTTACTTCTGATCCACATATTGCTCCACGTGTATCATAAATCTATGCCAGTATTGTATGTTATTGAATAAAGAGCTGGATATCACTAATCCTTTTCCTTCTTATTTTTACATGACATGCATCGGAGGATAATCGAGAGTCTCGGCATGAGACTCATCATGACTTCCATATCGCCAACCACACTTCCGCCGCAGGGCTTCCAAACAGCTATAGGATAGATGGTGTCACCATCCATTCTAGACGTCATGTCAACTACGATCTCACTCCCGCCTTTGCTTATTTGTGTATTTATTTATTTTTGCTTATTTATTATTGTTATATTTGTTAATTCTGTAATTAATAGGATAATTAACTCTAATAGTCTTTGAATATATTGGAAGGGTAGTTTAAAGGATAAATTCACCCTTTATTTATTCTAGGGTCATCACGCAAGTCTAAATCTAAAATAATCAATCCTAGTTATGCTTTAGTCATGTAGTTAATATATTTCTCCATATTTAGTCCTTAAGAAATAAACTTCATCATAAACTTTTCATAAATATTATAGGAAGTAATTTTCGCACATACGTATAAAAATAATAATTTCATAATAAATCTTTTATAAGAATCTTAACCTTACGTATACTGTTAGGAGAAATCACTTTCTTACTTTTGTCAAGAATGAAATAATTTCACTTCATAATCAACTTTGTATATGAATCTCATAAGACCCTTTAGTTATCAATATATATTCTTTAGATATTGCCACATCCTTTTTCTAAATAATCTTGTCTAAAACATATACATCCCTTAGCCAAATAAAATTAACCTATGTTTGAACGGATAACCGCAAGTTAGCGGATCATTTAGGGTGCCTTACCCCTTCCCTTTAGGATAATAAAGAATCCTTACTCAGAATCTTATTTAGTTTCACAGACCATTAAATGGAGTTAATGCTAACTTTAATCAGTTAGTATTTAGGTGTCCTAATTCACCCAATTAATTAGGTGGCGACTCCCTTAAACATTCTTAACATTTATTTTTTACATTTTTTGGGAGGATAACCATTCCGTCGCGCATTTAAGCCTGAGAGTTTAAAATGGGGTGTTACAGTGTGTCTTTAAGGAAATTATTCCCCTCACAGTACTCGAGGTTAATGAAATATCGTCTTCCATGATAGAACGATTATCTTACCAGAATAGTAGTACTCCAAATTCCGGTAGCAGCGAACCACTCAACGGCAGTATAACACAGAATGAATAAGAATGAATTTTCGAAATGTAGAGAAATTCGTATTATGTTTTAATATAGTGAATAAATTAAATTCTTGGAACAAACAAGAATTTATAGGTTTTGGAGGTACAATTTCTGAATGTTTGCAACCATTCAGAATAGTCACCAAAATTTTAGAGGGAAATTCGAAAAGGAAAAGGAAAAATTCGGACCGGGTCGGTCGCGGGCGGGTCAGGGTCGGTCGATCCGTATTGGATATTTTAATTAAATAATTAATTAATTAAATAACTAATTAATTAAATAATTAAAGAAAAGTTTGTCCAAAAAGATTATTAATCAATCGATCTTTGACAAATACGAATACGAAATACGAATTCGAATCCGAATCTGAATCCGAAGCCGAGCCGAGCGAGCGACGACAACGGCGCGAGGGGTCCTTGCCCCCTCAACCCTTTTAGCAACTAGAGAAAGTGTAATGTAATATATACACCTCTCTTTCCTTCTCTTTTTCCGATGTGGGATAAAGGACCTTTTGCATTCCCTTTAATTTACATCTCATCATTTTCCATTCACCAATATCAAAACCCAACAATCCCCCACACGAATGGGGAATGGAAATAAGATAAAAGAATGTGCGGACAAGTGTGATATACAAGCGATGATTGACTGCATCTGGATAAGTCGGTTTTCCTTTGAACTTTCCGTAGTGAACTTATATCGGGTATACTCGATCAATCGGTAGATTTGATATCTTTGAACCGTCGAACTTTGTTGTATACCTAGACAACATAAGTCACACAATCAACCCTCAACCGTTTATGGTTCTCACGGTTGTGTTCGTTTCAGCCATGAACACCGCCTGGTCTCATGAGTGCATAGAGAATGGGCCTTCACTGTCATTCCCCTTTAAAGCGGCTTACACTTAACACCCACATAGGTGATTTCTAAACATGTGGTCATATAGCCACATTATCTGGTCATACATCGCCAGATTTAGATAATCATTAAAAACCTTAATGATTTATTAACAAGTCATAAAGTTTTATCCTTATTTCTGAACATTGTCTTCATCCGAGAATGGGTTGAGTTATTTGACAATGTTGAACCGTCAGTCACAACTTTGTTTGATCTCCTTGAACCTAGCTCTTGGGATCTCCAGTCTGCTAGGTAAAGTTACCGTCATGATGATGTGTCCTCGGCCTTAACCTCATTCTCATTGATGATATATTAACTCCCTCTCTAGATAAGCCTTTTGTAAGCGGATCCGCCACGTTATCTCTTGACTTTACATAGTCAATTGTGATAACGCCACTAGAGAGGAGTTGTCTAATAGTATTGTGTCTCTGTCGTATGTGACGAGATTTTCCATTATACATTACGCTCCGCCTACCTATTCTTTGCTTGGTATCACAATGTATACATGTATGAGCCAAAGGTTTGAGCCAGAATGAAATATCTTCTAAGAAATTCCGGAGCCATTCAGCTTTTTCACCGACTTTGTTTAAAGCTATAAATTCAGATTTCATTGTAGAGCGGGCGATGCATGTTTGTTTTGATGATTTCCAATACACTGCTCCTCCACCAACGGTGAAAACATATCCACTCGTGAATTTAACTTTAGATGATCCGATGATCCAGTTTGCATCATTATATCCCTCAAGTACTGCGGAATATTTATTATAATGCAAAGCATAGTTTTGGGTGTGTTTTAAATACCCCAAGACTCGTTTCATAGCCATCCAATGAGTTTGATTGGGATTACTCGTCAATCGACCCAGCTTGCTTATAGCACATGCTATATCTGGTCGTGTACAATTCATAATATATCAAACTTTCCAAAACTTGTGCATAGTCCAATTGTGAGTCACTTTCACCTTCATTCTTTTGAAGTGCAAAACTTACATCAATTGGCGTCTTTGCAACATTGAAATTTAAATACTTGAACTTGTCAAGTACCTTTTCAATATAATGTGACTGTGATAATGCTAGACCTTGTGGAGTTTTATGGATCCTAATGACTAAGATCAAATCAGCAACTCCTAAGTCCTTCATATCAAATTTGCTAGCGAGCATACGCTTCGTAGCTTTTACATCGGCAATATCTCTACTCATTATCAACATGTCATCAACATATAAACAAACAATGACTTCATGATTTTGAGTATTTTTAATGTAAACACATTTGTCACACTCATTAATCTTAAATCCATTTGTCAATATTGTTTGGTCAAATTTCGCATGTCATTATTTGGGTGCTTGTTTAAGTCCATAAAGTGACTTAACAAGTCTGCACACTTTTCTTTCTTTACTAGGAACCACAAAACCCTCAGGTTGTTCCATAGTAAATTTCTTCCTCCAATTCTCCATTTAAGAAAGTTGTCTTGACATCCATTTGATGGATTTCAAGATCATATACGGCCGCCAGTGCCACTAACACCCGAATAGATGTTATTATTGTTACCGGCGAGTATGTGTCAAAGTAATCAAGACCTTATTTTTGTCTATAACCTTTGATCACATGTCTTGCCTTATATTTGTCAATAGTGCCGTCAGCTTTCATTTTCCTTTTAAAAATCCATTTTGATCCTAAAGGTTTATTTCCAGGAGAAAGATCAATCAATTCTCATGTATGGTTATTCAAGATTGATTCAATCTCACTATTGACTGCTTCTTTCCAAAATGCTGAATTAGAAGATGACATTGCTGCTTTAAATGTTCGAGGCTCATTTTCAAGTAAGAATGTCACAAAATCTGATCCAAAGGAAGTAGATGTCTTTTGACGTTTGCTACCCATTGGATCCTCTTTGCTTGGTAAACTTTCCTTTTGTTCTTCCCGCGGTCGTTTAGATCTTTCACTTGACGATTCACATTCAGTTTTATACGGATAAATGTTTTCAAAGAATTCAGCATTATCTGATTCAATTACCGTATTAACATGAATTTCAGGATTGTCTGATTTGTGAACCAAAAACCGACAAGCTTTGCTGTTTGTAGCATAGCCAATAAAAACACAATCCACAATTTTTGATCCGATTTTTACCTTTTTGGGCAAAGGAACTTGTACATTTGCTAAACACCCCCACACTTTGAAATATTTCAAGTTGAGTTTTCTTCCTTTCCAAAGTTCATATGGAATGGATTGTGTTTTGTTGTGGGGCACCGTGTTCAGTACTCGGTTAGCTGTAAGGATATCTTCCCCCCACAAGCTCTGCGGTAAACCGAAACTTATTAATAACGCATTCATCACTTTCTTTAGTGTTCGGTTTTTCCTTTCCGCAATTCCATTTGATTGTGGTGTGTAAGAGGCACTAGTTTGATGAATAATTCCATATTCCAAACATGTCTCTGCAAAAGGAGATTTGTACTCTCCACCCCTATCACTTCTAATCATTTTGATCTTTTTATTCAATTGATTTTCCACTTCGTTCTTGTATTGCTTAAATGCATCAATTGTTTCATCCTTACTATTTAGCAAATACACATAACAGTATCGAGTGCAATCGTCAATAAAAGTTATAAAATAATTTTTCCCACCACGAGATGGTATTGACTTTATCACAAATATATGTGTGAATTAAGTCTAAAGGATTTGAATTCCTATCAATAGACTTATATGGATGTTTAACAAACTCAGATTCAACACAGATTTCACATTTTGATTTGTTACACTCGAATTTAGGCAATACTTCTAAATTAATCAATTTTCGCAAGGTTTTGTAATTGACATGTCCTAAACGAACATGCCATAAATCATTTGACTCCAATAAGTAAGACGAAGCTGAATTTTCATTAATATTGTCAACAGCCATTACATTGAGTTTGAAAAGGCCCTCGGTGAGGTAGCCCTTTTCTATGAACATATCATTCTTACTTATTACAATTTTCTCACTAACCAACACATACTTAAACCCGTTTTTGACGAGTAGTCCGGCTGAAACTAAATTCTTCCGAATTGTTGGAACGTGCAGAACATTATTGAGAGTCAGGACCTTGCCGGAAGTCATCTTCAGAAGTATCTTCCCATATCCTTCAACCTTGGCTGTTGTAGTATTTTTCATAAATAGTACCTCTTCGGGTCTAGCGGGAGCATAGGTTGCAAATGCTTCTTTTGCAGCGCAAACATGTCGAGTGGCACCAGAATCAAGTCATCACTCCTTTGGGTTTCCAACCAAATTGCACTCTGACAGCATTTCACACAGATCATTTATATCATCATTCATTTCCACCATATTGACTTTCCTTTTCCCTTGTCCTTTTTCGGGAGACGACAATCTGGGCTTTTGTGGCCAGCTTTTCCACAATTATAGCAGCTGTCTTTGAACGTTTTCTTGTTAGAGTCCTTCTCTTTTGCATAAGGCCTCTTCCTTTTCTTGTTCCTTTTTGGAGCAGCATCTTCAATGATGTTGGCCCCTTCAATGGGTGAACTCTTACGATACCTTTTCTCAACGATTTTATTATCTTCCTCGATCTTGAGACGAATCACAAGATCCTCCAACTTCATTTCCTTTCTTTTGTGCTTAAGATAATTCTTGAAATCTTTCCACGAGGACGACAACTTCTCAATCATTGCAGCCACTTAGAATGCTTCATTCACTACCATACCTTTAGCAATAAGGTCATGGAAGATAAGTTGAAGCTTTTGAACTTGGGTTCCAACGGTTTTTTCATCAACCATTTTGTAGTCTAGGAATTTGACAACCACAAACTTCTTCAAGCAAGCATCTTCTGTCTTGTACTTCTTTTCAAGTGCACTCCATAGTTCTTTGGAAGTCTTTATTTCACTGTAGACATTGTACAAGTCATCTTCTAAGGCACTTAAAATGTAGCCTTTGCACAAAAAATCAACCTGTTTCCAAGCCTCAGTAACCATGAACTGCTGGTTGTCAGGCATGTCGGTGGCAGGCACGGGAGGGTCCTCACTTGTGAACTTTTGCAAACCAAGGGTGGTAAGCCAAAAGAACATGATTTGCTGCCATCTTTTAAAGTTGGCACCGGTGAACTTCGCAGGTTTCTCTGCCGGTGGTACTGCGGTACGGGTTGTAGTAGTATCCGCTGGTGCAGTATTTGCAGAGGTAGTTCCAGTCTCAATTGTCATTGTTTGTCACTGTCAAATCGACAAACTGTTTTAGTTAATAAAACCAAAATAACAATTAATTCACAGACTTCAACGATGAAGATTTTATTTCTTCAAATCGCAGTTGAATTATAAACTTAAACGATGAAGATTTTATTTCTTCAAATCGCAGTATAATTATGAAACTTTAGTATTCCAACAAAATTTTTATATCTTCGAGTCAGAATACTAATATTCATATGGAGTAGAAAACTACACAAGTTTTAATCTCCTTTAACAGAACGACGAAGATTTTATGTTCTTCAAATTGTTGTACAAGTATCACATGAGTATGTCAAATTCATTCTTACTACCTTGGAAATAATCTTCACGTATTTCATGCAACAAATATAATACACAACGGTGAAGATTTTATTTCTTCAAACTGAATCAATTATGTTTGAAATGAAGTGCAGTAGATTGTATGTTGTGTACTTGATGAAATTTTTATATCTTCAAATCAAATACCCAAATGAGTAGAAAGTTATGAAAACTTTAATCTCAACCGGAGTAGAAAATCCGAAGATTTTAGTCTCCAAACAACATAGAAGAAAAACATTTTTTTTTCCTCTGGAAAACACCTTCTTCTTTTTTTCCTTTTGGAAAACACTTTTTCCTGGACTTTAATATTCCAACGAAGTTTTTATGTCTTCAAGTTAGAATATGAAATTTCATACGGAGTAGAATACCACACAGGTTTTAATCTCCAAAGCAGAATACAGATTAAAATAAAATAAACATAATTTCCTTAAGATTGTTGTCATAATAATTTGTATGCGGTTAAATAACATTTCAACACGATCTGTTAAACACTTAGTAAAACAAATTACACGGTATAAACATTACTTAACAGTAAATTGATCATGAAACAGTAAACGAAAACAGAATTTGTTTTGTAAAATAATTTCAGAATGTAATCGAGCTCACTTAGTTCAAAGTGTGTCCTTAAGGAAATTATTCCCCTCACAGTACTCGAGGTTAATGAAACATCGTCTCCCAGGATAGAACGATTATCTTACCAGAATAGTAGTACTCCAAATTCCGGTAGCAGCGAATCACTCAACGGTATATCACACAGAATGAATTTTCGAAATGTAGAGAAATTCGGACCGGGTCGGTCGCGGGCGGTTGATCTGTATTGGATATTTTAATTAAAGGTGACCCGCCCGCGACCGACCCTCACCTTTCTCTTTTCTTTGGATATTATTTTAGTTCTTAGCATGTCTATGGCTAGGAACTAACTTAATTTAGGGTTTTCCATGTCGAATCGTTTGACCCTCGTTCTTATGAATTAATGCATGTTTTGGTTTCTTCTTATTATTGTTGAGGTTTATTCAATAATTGTTTTGATGCTTGATAATTAATTGATCACTAGTTATCATCACTTATATGAGTTCTAATCGAAATCCGAAAGGGGTGGATTGTGAATATGCTATAGTTGAATAAATATAGGTTTAAATCGTGGACGAAAGTACCCCGATACTTGTGTAGCTTAATAGATTATTGCTCTTAATCTCCTTTGTAGTCAATCTTGTCATCGAAAGATAGAAGGGTTCTCCATTGGGGTTGAGTGTTTATATTACCTTAACATGAGTATAAAACGACTTAGTTAACCTGCTATCTCAACATAGAAAAAGAATTTTAATTGTTGCATTAACGATTAAAAGCGAGCGGATAGTTGAGGAGATTTGGAAGCCCTATTTCCACCATATCTGAAGTAAAGTAAAGTAATTTAGTTAGCGTCTATAAACATAGATATAAACAAACCATCAACTCATCGATCACCAAATAGATACCATAGAATAACAGTTGGTAATTGAGCACTAATCCTGAGGACGATAACTCGGTCTTTTAGACTATATTACTTGTAACGATACGTGCACTTGCATTTAGCGTGTGTATAAATCTCACATCGGCTATCGAAATTTGGAGTACTACTATTCTGGTAAGATAATCGTTCTATCATGAGAGACGATATTTCATTAACCTCGAGTACTGTGAGGGGAATAATTTTCTTAAGGACACACTTTGAACTAAGTGAGCTCGATTACATTCTGAAATTACTTTACAAAACAGATTATGTTTTCGTTTACTGTTAAGTAATGTTTATACCGTGTAATCTGTTTTACTAAGTGTTTAACAGATTGTGTTGAAACGTTATTTAACCGAATACAGATTATTATGACAACAACTACATATCTCAATCTTTATCAGATTCTTTGAATTTATGTTCAATGGCACTCAAGAATCTCTTCATGATCATAAGGCTTAATTTGTTAGCGTTCATCCATTTCTCATACTTAGCCTTTTCTTCAGAAGAGCTGGTAGTAGTAGGTGTAGCAGGTTTCTATTCACTCAATGCAAAATCTAGGCCCATCAGGACCAACATTATTTCAACATCCTGTTTTCACTTCTTGTAGTTACTACTAGTCAGAGTTTCAATGGAATTCAATTGAGTAGTCATGTTGCTAACAGGTGTAGGCAACACACAAAAGTTAAAATCATGGGCATATATAAATCTAAAGAGTCTAAGACATCTGTTACACCTCCCGTTGGGTAAAAGATGCAATTGTCTCCTCTTTACTGTCAAGGAGTCCAAGAAATTCATTGTATCCTCACCTTTGGGCAAGAGACACAAAACATCCTCCTCAATTAATCCAAGAGTCCAAGGCATGCATTATGCCATTTCTTTAGGATAGAGACATAAAACCTCCTCTTATAACAAACTCGTCCTTTTATTTTATATACATGTGAATCCAAGACATTAAGTTTTCTCCTTTAGGTGGAAAATACAATATCTCTTCTCACTAATTAGTATCAAAAGGTAAACCTCCAACACTAGCATACACTTATCAAGGACAATTTAGATGTAGTACAGAAATTATTTCAACTACTCAAATAAATAGACTACTTTGATGAAAACTATTCATTAATCATAATTTCTCAATCCATGCATGATTTTATTTCACATGTACAAAGTTTTTAAGAATTTTCAATGATTCCAAAATAAATAGACATGTAGAGATTAAGAGTCTGGGGATGGCAACGGACCGGATCTGGACCGAATCCTACTAGATTTAGATTCAGATCCATTTTTCATATCTGGATCCAAATCCAGATCCATCGGGTCCATAAAAATCATATCCAAATTCGAATCTACGTATCGGATCTGGATCCAATGTGAAAATTATTGAAGATTGATGAGTGGAAAGTAGAAACGAACCTTTTTATAAAATATATATTTTAATTATACTAAGTTAATAACTTTAACCAAGTTAAGCATAAATAATTCAATCTGCTAACCAGGTAAAAATAGTATATAATTTCAACTTATCCTTATTAAATGTATACTTCAATCGATTTATCTAAGACTCCAAGTCAAGCATCTCTTTGGTCTTATTACAGAATTTATAAATTAAATATTTTTGTGATAATTGACATGAGTTAATATGAAAGTAATAATTGATATGATTACAAAAGAAACAACCTGTTTCTCATGTTACTTGCAAATTTCTCACGACACTTCACTGATCATTGCGGCAGTGGCATAGTAGAGATATATATATCCCATGGCTCGAGGGGTTCTAGGAAATTTTAACATATTATTATGGATATATTTAATAAAAACGGATCCACGGATCGGATACGGATCTCAAATACAAGATCCAGATTCAATCCGCCAGATCCGGATCCATCAGATCCAAATTTTGGAAATTCATTCCTATAAAACGGATATGGATCCACCGGGTCCAAGATCCACTGCCATCTCTAATTAATACATAATTATAAACACAATCTTGAGATAGGATACAGAAAGTGTAAGGTCTATTAAAGGGGAATCTTCTCTATCAGAATTTTTATTTTATGATTCGAATTCGAAATCTCTATTTAAGAACAAATTAATTTTATCCGATCACAACCCTTGGAGGTTGCATTTCATAATCTTTCTATGCTTTATACTTTTAAAAGCATTTAAACAATAATCTTTAACACGTGTCTATTCATCGCAGGCTTATGAAAAACTCACTTAAATTCAAGAGCTCTAACTTGTTTTTATTCACATACACAACTTTATGTTTGATTGAAAACCCATTTCATTTAAAGTATAATTGGCGCTAGTTTTGATAATACTTGCTACTCCCATTCAATGTAGATTAATCACTCACATGTACATTTAAAATTTAAATTTGATAAGTTCAACTTTTAATATTTTTATTATTAAATTCATTTTACTTTAAGTTATGACTTTAAAAGTTACTATTTCTTCGGTTTATATAATATACTTTTTTTAATTGTCTAAAAAGAATGATACATCATTTAAATTTAAAAATAATAAATTTTAAACTTTTCATCTATTTCACATAAATTGAACGGAGGGAATCTTAATAAACTTTCGCGTGTATATAAATATTAAGGCAAAATACCTCAACACCCCCCTAATTAAACTTGACACGCTCAGTGTATACCTAAACTATTTTTGGTTTGGTTATTTGTGTTGATCCCATTAGATGCTTATGTGGCAAAGGGCGTGAAACCTCTCTTTTAGGCACATGGAATTGAAATCCACGTGGCAACGAGTAGATTGGTTAGACAGTTGAGCGAAATGACAAATTCAAGGAATAATTAAGATTCGATAAAATTTAGGTGTGCAATGAATAAAACATATTAACGGATGTTTGGACTGACTGTGGGCAGAAGTGATTTTGTCAGGAGTGATTCTGACATAAGTAATTTATGTTTGGATACAATAATATAAAAGTAATTGTTATCGATAAATGATGTTTGGATAGTTTTGATCAAAATTGCTTTTAAATATAGAATTACCAAAATGGACATTTAGTTAATACATATAAATAAAAATTACTAATAAATGAAAGTATGTAAATAAAAATTACAAATAGATAATAGAATTTAAAATGCAATATAGTACTTAAATATTAGTAGAATATTATTACAATACTAATTTAAAGCGCAAATAGTATTTAAATATTATTACAATACTAATTTTACATGTACTCTATAATTTGATTGCGGATTAATTTTTTGATACTTCAACTTGGGTATATTTATTTCTTGTTTGTTCAAAATTAATGTATTATAGTAGTAATATTCGGAGTATTTGAAAGAAGACAATAGAAAAAGGAGAATGATAATCCTCATATAATCGGACAACGTTAGGATGTTTGAGGAGTTTAAAGTGTTACACCCCGAAAAAAATTCGTGTTACCGAGACTGCAGATGACTTAGTATGTGGGTAAAAATATACAAGGATTAAGAATAAAGATTCTGTTATATATGTATAAGAATAACATATAGACGACAGTGGAGGCCATATGGTGTAAGTTGGTTAATACGTTACTTGACAAATAGACCTCGTAACCGTAAGTTAAGGTGGGGCCCACATGTCGGGATTTTATAAAGGGCATATGACAAGTTATATGAATAGTAAATAGGAAGTTTAGAACTCTTAAGAGGGACACTTAAGCCAAATATGAGTATAAGCACTCCAAAATGATGATTTAAGGATACGTTTTCGGGTGATCTAGTTTTACGAGGCCAACACACCATTATACGTTGAGAATTTGGGAAAACTCAAAAAATGAAAGTTGTAGATAATTGCAATACCTTTCCAACCATAGGTCGTGGGCCTTCATTCGACATAGGGATAAAAATTATGGACGTTTTAAGGAGGAAAGGTCAAACTGGCAGTGGGCTCGGCTCAAGTCGGGTCAGGCACACTTCCTTGGCTATTTAAGGAAATATTTCACCCATTATCCTCCTCATTGCATGCCAAAAGATCTAGAATATTTTAGAGAGAGAGAGAGAGGAGAGTTAGAGAGATAAAGGGTTCGATCAAGTTCGAGGTCCCGAATTTCGAGGCTTGTGAAGGATAAAGTGTAATACGAGTTGCCGTCGTCGTTTCAAGCTAAATATTGAACTTGGGGGATGATATTTTCGTGGTTGAGCTGCTTCTAAGGTATGTATTATTTTCTAATCATTGTTATTGAGATGATTGCGTTGAGATTTAACGGATTAAAGTGTTAGAAATATAGTTATAATTATCGTATACCGAATATTAAGGCGTTGCGATTTAGGGGCTATTTTGGATAGAATTGTAAGATGGGTTTAGTCATATTATTATTGTAAATTGTTAGATTTGTTCTTGTTGTTGGTTATTAGCTTGATTTGGAATTGTTAGGTTGGTAGGATTATAGGGGAGATGCTGTCCAAATCCCGTTAGGCGACAGAATAAATGATTAGTTAGAATAATCTTGTTGGCCTAGTCTTAATCCCTATATTGTTGATGGTATTTTAGTTGATTAAGCTCGGGAAGGGACTCGAGGATTAGCTTGAGGCATAAATAAGGTATGTAAGGCTAACCCTTCTTTCATATTTTGGCATGATCCCTTTTATATGACACATAAAGAATGTAAAATATAAGTACTCTATTCTTAGTTGGATGTGGAGTCGATATCCAATGTCTTGTTTCTTTCATGTTATACTCTTGTTGATGATTCGAAGGAAGCTTCTGCGATACATTATACTTATACGTTCACTACAAAGCAAATGGTAAATGAATGAAACTCTAAAACGTGTTCTCAAAATCTCTCCAAATGGAGTTGTAATAGAAACCACTCTGAAATGGGTGCAACGTTTTGTAACTTCATTACATATTCATATTGTATATCATGTGTATTGTTATTGTTCCACCTGATCAGATGGATTATGATATTCTTAAGCGAGCGGTGATCGAAGGCCACTTTAGCTAAGCGAGCGGTGCCAGAAGGGCCCATCACGACTGTGGAAGGCTGCCGTCCGAAGGGACTATTGTGTTATTAGTCAAAAGCGGCTATGAGTATGATATTCTATATTTATATTGTGTATGCTATAATTTGTGTGAGGGACCACATGACATGGTTCAAAGTGTTGTTCCAGGTTACTCCCACGTTGCTTTCTAAACTTGCTTACTGTTACGCTTTTCCTTGTTTTATGATTCAGTATTGTCTTACATATTCAGTATATATTCGTCGACCCCCTTTCTTGAAGTGCGTTTCATGCCGCGAGTTCGGGGATGCGGTTACGATCCGGCCACCAGGAGAGTCGGCGTTGAAGTCGACAGTTCAGCTTCGGAGGTATTCGTGTTTTAGTATAATTTTATTTGTATACATCCTGGGTCCGACCGGGCCCTGTCCCGTCACTTATGAACGGTCATACTCTTCTAGTAGTCTGCGGACAGTGTGGGTGTCATGGGTACTGTTTGGCCTTGTCGACCATTATTTTGTTGTACAGAAGTATCGACAGCCTCGTTGTCTTACCTTGTGACATGTTACGTATATATAAGTATGTTTTGAGATGTTTTGAGTTACTGCTGGACTTTGATATTCTATTTACAGGTTTCAAACTTAATTACAAAGACCCTATTGAATATCATGTGTGAGTACATGTAACATAAGTTGGGTTATCGGGCAGGTTAAGTCTGGTCACTCGTCAAGGCTCTATGTTGGGTCGTGACATAAAGTTTCAATCAGCAATTACACATGAACAAATGTCAACTTTAGTAGTATATTTGATTTTTCTTAATTAAAACAGAACATGAATAGTATAATTGATTGTTTTTAGTAATTATTTCTAGATATTTAAAGAGGGTAATGAAAGTTGTATATTTGGATTTTTTTTAGTAATTATTTCTAGATATTTAAAGACGGTAATGAAAGTTGTATATTTGAATTTTTTTTAGTAATTATTTCTAGATATTTAAATAGGGTAATGAATGTGGGTAGAGTTGTTCATGAAAATTAAAGAATGTAATAAAGAAAATGGTAAAATTAAAATTGAACAAATGGTAGAAGTGCTTCTAGCCGGCAGAAGCTACAAATTTTAGCTTCTGCCAACAGAAGCACTTCGAAAAAACCAAACATGTCAATTTTGCTATTTTCACGAAAGTGGGTATTCAGAAGTCAATCCAAGCAGGCACTAAATCTAAGGGTTCAAGGGTAAAATATATGAGCTCGTTTGGTACGTCGCACTGGACTGTATATTTTTATATTGGAATGTACTGTATTGTAATGGACTGGACTGTATTAATATTTAATGAACAGTATTAGAGTATTAATATATAATGGACTGTATTTTTTTTAGTACTGTCCAGGGGCTAGATAGGTCTCAAAAATAGCAGTTGAAGTGTATTACTTTTAGAAATAGTACAGTCCAATCCGATTGAAAACGCTCACCAAATGTTATATTATTATTTTTTCCCGGTGCAATCCAGCGTAATAGTGAGTAGCGTCACCTATAGTTACATGAAACCAAGGACAGATGTGTAGTTGCGTAAAAGTAGCTGTTTTCGTCAAGCAGCAATCAGAAATCAGTTTGACAAAATTCTTAGTTTGATATTATTTACCAATTTTTTTACTAAAAAAAGAAAAAAGCAAACTTGGAGAAAAAGAAATGTCTATTACTACAAATGAATGATGATGATGAAGTGGTAGCATAATTTTGATTTTAGATAGACACAATATATTTGTCCTTGTCGGATTGGCCAAGGTTGTTTTCATATGAACATGGAATTATATATCTGTCCCAGCTATGACTATCAGTATGAATAGGATTACTATATTTGTATGATTTCTTTTTCTTTAAGCACCAACTTGCCCACTCTGTGCAGCAACGTACTATGAGCCAATGACCTTAACTTGTACAAGGCTACGTGGCAGTAAATAGAGAGTAAACTTTGTTTGTAAACAATGAGGGGGAGAACATAAAAAGAAACAAACAAGAATAATGGACACGTGAATTATATAGTGTTAAGGTGAGAACATTTATACAACCAAAAATTATGATGGAAATTAAGTATTCATTATTGAGAATGAGAGGTTTTGGATTCCAGCTCTATAAAAACGGATGTTATTTTATAATATCAGATTTATTTAAATTCAATATTTTTATGCGAAACATAAATTTAAATGTAAAATTTTATTAAAATATAATAAAGGCGCGAGTTCATAATTTTACCAACATACTGAATTCAATACTAAAAATTCTTAAGATTAAACCGATAGAGTTTAAATTCTGAATTCGATGTCGAAGATTTGCATATGAAGTCGACTTTAGTAGCCCTCATAGACGGATTCAAGATATAAACTATATGGGTAGCGGTATACTGCGGGTTGGTTGGTTGGGGCAGGCAGTGGTGAAGTGGAGGCAAGCGGTGGAAGATTGTGGTTTGGGGTGTCGTTGGCACTTATTGGCCAGCGGGTAGTTTGGGGGCAGTGCGAGACCGGTGGTTGGGTTGATGTAGTTTGCGGGATGGGTGGGTGTGCCAGGGGGATGGCATGCAGTGTTTTTTGTAGTGCATTTTGGACTAGATGTGAGGTGTCCAAATCATCAAGGAATCTGTAATCAGTGACTCGAAATTTTTGGATATTGTCAAATGGAAAAATGTACTCAACAAACGTGATGTGGTGTGATATTATGATTTATTCTGTGGATAACTTATAGCACAAGTACCCCCTATGGTTTGACGAAAAACCTAGGAAGGGCACGGAGTGGAGCGAGGTGTTAATTTATGGGGGTCGTGAATGTCAGATTTGGATAATAAAGACAACCGAAAATTCTAAGGTGATCATAAGTAGGGATCCGACGGTAGAGAATTTCGGTGGATGTCCTATTTTGAATCGTACAGGTAGGTAAGATGTTAAGAATGTGTTCTACCATTTTAATGCATATACCCAAAAGGGAGGTGGAGAGATCCATAAAAAGAAGGGTATGAATCATATTATTAATGGTGCGGAGAATTCTTTCGTCTTTACCATTTTGAGGGGAGGTATGGGGGAATGAGAAATGAAAGATCATGCCATTATCCGCACAAAAGTTATGAAAAGGGAATTATTAAACTCACGGCCATTATCACATTAAAATATTTTGATGTCTTTTTCAAACTGTGTTTTAATCATTGTACGAAATTCAAAAAAATTGGAGAACTTGAGATTTGAGTTTAAGCAGATAGACCCAAAGGAAGTGAGAGAAATCATTCAAAAATATCAAATATTATTTATGATCTAGGTTTCTAGTTATAAGAGAAGTCCATAAATCCGCATGAATAATATCAAATGGAGAGAAAGTAATACTTAGAGAAGACGTAAATGGAAGTCTAACATGTCTCCCTAGATGACAATAGGAGCAACTATGGGAAAGTTTCACTTTATGACATTGGATTAGATTTCGATTTCTAAGGGAATAAAAAACATGAGCACACGGATGACCAAGTCTACCATACCACGTTGATGGAGATATTGTAGCTAAAGAAGTGGGAGGAGTGACATGGGCAGTGGGTGTGAATATGAATGATAGAGGTCCACCTCTCTATTGCATTTGGTAAGAAGTTTTCATGTACGTATGTCCGTTGTAGAAACCCCAAATTAGTCAAAATTGATGGATACGAAATTATCGATGGAAATTTTTTTAACGAAGACTAGGTTCTTGATAATATTAGGGGCATATAGGATATTTTAAGGGAGAAATGGAGATGCGATGGTAGGGTTAGTGTATGGCCAAACCCTTGTATTGAAATGTGATGATCATTGTCGATCATAATATATTGAAGAGTATTTAAATTGCGTAGTTGTGAAATATTACCAGAATTATTTGTGAGGTAAGATGTGGTGCATGTATTCATATACCATGCTGTTATACCCCGTAGTTCTGACCCTACGTATGGAAACGTACGAAAGTATGTAAGACTTAAAATTTCCAGAAGCGAGGTTGTGAGTCGTTCGGACGGTTTTAGTCAACTTTGAGCGGGTTATGACCGGTACATTGAAGTTCCTAAGTGTTTTAAAGTCCTGGCGTAGTTCGTTGAGGCTGGATTCCAACGCAACCAACCGTTAAATCGATAGGGCGTCGGAGTAAGAAGTTATGAGAGTTACAAGTTGATCTTGTGATCGGACGAAATGCGTTTGGACTAAGCGGCGAACGGCGCGGATGCGAGGCAGCGGCGCCTAAATCGAGAGTCGCTGAGATTGCAGCGCATGGCTCGGGACAGCGGGGCGCGCGAAAGTTCAGAGGCTGCGGAGGTTTCAGCGCATGGCTGTGGCGAAGCTGGCCGCCGGCGAGAAATTTGGGCGGAAAAACTTAGAAAATCTGATTTTTGTTTTAAAAGAGACCATGGGAGGGTGACAAGTGTCCCCATCTGATTTTATTGCATGCAATATATTGACCAAGACTTGGACATTTTCTATCTTTCATCTTCTCTCTCTCTCTCTCAAATTGCTCCCCCTTCTCTCTAAAAACCCTTAGAAAAATCTGAAAGTTAAGAACAAGAAAAGGAAGCTAGCAATATTTGGAATAAGTTTTGGCTAAAACTTTAAGGTAACATTTCTTCCTTTAAACTTAGTTCTAGTGTTGCATGCTTAGAAAGCAAGATCTTGTGGTAGTAAAATAATGCACTTAGAGTCATTGCATGCAAGTAAATGTGGTTTGGATATGAAGAATGGGTTAAGTAGAAATTATGAGCATGTTGTAGCCTAAAAACCACCTTAGAATTGTTAAGTGAATTGTTGTAAACCTATGGGGCAGAATTTTGGGTGTGAAATCCCCTTTGAATTGTTGGATTGAGTGAGCCTTAAAGGTGGTGTTTTTGATGATAAATTCGGCCTTGAGAAAGGTGGCAAAGTGAGTAGAAACAAAGGGAATGCTGCCCAATTTTCCTTAGAATTTAGTGACTTTGAACTTGGATTGTTCTACATTAAGATTAGAGGTTAATAAACGTATCATGACTATTATAGGTTGAAATATTACTTGCGGTAGTTTGGACTTGGCAAGTGGATTGACCAAAGAGGTATGTGAAGTTTTTCTATCTCTTGAGCATGAATAGATAAAACTATGTAGTCGGTGAGCGTCACGTGATTTAGTATTCTTACTTGTTTTGAGTATAAAATGACTTGTTTCGTTTTAAGTATGTATAAGTCCCTTGGTTATGGTAATAGTATGATTTTAATAATGTATTGAGTTAATATTACAACTTTATGGGAAGTTGGTTTATTAGCTTCATAAAAGGTTATTGAGAAGGGTTTACTCTAAGTAAGATAATTACATGAAGAGGCAATTTGATTTAAAGTCATCAATTGCCCAAAGGCTTTATGTATAAAGAAGAGTCACTTTTGAAAGAGATGAGGTATGTAGTACTTAGGTTAAATTCAGGTTTTCTTTTATTTAAAGATATGATGAAGTGCCTTAAATAAACTAAAATGAGAGAGTATATGAACAAGACTAAAAGAAGTTATAAGTTTGCTTAACTTATTTATGATATGATGTGATTTGAGATAGGGTAGAGTATGTAGGCAAGCCCAGATCGTCATACCACTCCTTGATGTAAGAGTATGTCCGAGGCGGCCACAAGATCGTCATACCATCTTGATGTAAGAGTATATCGAGGCGGATCGAAGATCGTTATACCATCTGCACGATATAAGAGTATATCGAGCGCAAGCCCAGATCGTTATACCATCTGCTCGGTGTAAGAGTATATCGAGTCTGACAAGATCGTTATACCATCTGTTTGAGGTAAGAGTATATCGAGGAAAGTCCCCAAGATCGTTATACCACATTCAGTGGATTTGCTACCCGTGATGCGAGGAATACCTCATGCGAGTCCTTATGGGCTTATGCGGGTGAAATAGTCCCGTGCCAGTGCGGCCCGATCACGAGGAGTACCTCGTGCGGGTCACGGGACCCGTGCGGGTGAAATAGTCCCGAGAGTAGGATGGTTTTTGATACTACTGGCGAGTACCTGTTTTGATCATGAGCCTCCTATTTTATGCATTATTATATATGTATATATACTTGTCACTCTCTCATTGTTAGTAAGGCCTGATAAAAGGTATTTTATTGTCTTCCATGACTCGGCTTGCTTTTAGACTTATGATATCATATTACGTATTTTCCCGACTTTACATACTTGGTACATATTGTGATCGACACCCTTCCCAGGGCTGCGTTAAATCTGCGCGGTAAGTAGCGATTGAGATCCTCGTTCTTAGGATCACTATTCCGGTGTCGAAGCTCCATTCCTCGGAAGCTTATTTATTGGTATGGATATTTCCACGATGCTATAGGTACTTTGTATATTCGGGGTATGGCGGGCACTTGTCACGTGATTGTTATCTTTAAGTGCGTGGCACTATGTGTTTTGGGCTATAAGAACCAGGTTGTACTATTATACTTTTGTTAAGTATGTTTTATGGAAAGCGACCACGGTGGCGGTGATGTTACTTTTATGCGTATGTATTTGTGTATGTTCATTGCTATTCTCGACATATACGGCGAGTACCGGTAAGTACGATCGCGGCCGAGGTTGGAGTCGTGACAAAAGTGGTATCGAAGCGATTAGTCCTCGGAAAGTGTCCACAGGCCGTGTCTAGTAGAGTCTTGATTATCGGTGTGTCGTGCACACATATATAATCGGAGGCTGCAGGATATTTAGGATTGGTTTCCATTCTTTCACTCTAGATCGTGCAATAAGTGAGTTATAGGTTGAATCTCCACGATGTTTTCCTTTATGTATCGATTATGCCTCGCGCAAGGCAACCGCGGCCCGGAAGGCAAAGCGGTGAGAGTCTTGCTAGTGGGGCGGAGAATCACGAGGCAGGCCCAATCCTTACGAGAGATGATGTTTAGGCGGCGAAGTTCCACGTCGTCGCCCGGCCTCAGCGAAGTTCGAAGCGTGACGCGGCTGCGAGACGCGATGCGGAGCCTCCGGCTCGCGATCGAGAACGAAATACGAGATTATGGGAGCAGTCGATTCTTGGCAAAGATAGTGGCGCGGCGGCAAGCGAAGCGGCGGCGACCACAGAGCCGTGATTTCTGATTGGGATTTCTGGTTGTCACCCACCCGAGTTCTATGGTTCGAGATTTGATGAGGATCGCGAGGAGTTTGTCCGGCGATTCTGGACCATGCGAGTTCTTAGGGCATCGTGAGAGTGCATTACACTAGCTTCTACGATTCTGCGATATTGCGTTGGCTGGTTTGAGTCATGGGTATTGTCGAGGGTGATGATGCTCTTCCGGTGATTGGGAGGAGTTCACGAGGCGTTCCTAGACCACTTCTTGCCTCACGAGGTGAGGAGAGCCGCGTGAATAGGTTCTTGACCTTGAGGCAGGGCGGGAGGACTATCGGGAGTCTGACACAGAGTTTGACTCCTTGGCGGATATGCACACCATTGTAGGCGATATGGCGAGCGGGGTTCATAGATACGTGATGGGACTAGGCCGTCACATGATTCTGCTTGCAGGAGTGGCTCTTCACCGAGGATGGATATTGCCGGGATGCGAGCATACGCGAGATTGAGGCGAGAGCGAGGATCGGCTAGATTTGGGCGGCCAGAGGCCGTGACATCGGGTTCGAGGCGATTTTGGCGGGCGGCCTCGGCCGACTAAGTCCACCTTCCGGCCAGCCTGAGTGCTCCTTCGCGATTTTCCGGCATGAGGTCCGTCAGCGAGGTTATTCGAGGCGAGCGGGGCTCCAAGACGTCGAGTTTTGAGGCGAGGCATCAGCGCAATCGAGACCACCTACCTCTCGGTGCGTTCGATGCGGTAGGTCTCATCCGGGCGAGTGCCGTATGGGTTCGAGATCCTGTTACTCTTGTGGCGTGGTCATCCGAAGAAGGATTGTCCGTCGCTTGGCGGCGGGAACGTGCAGTTCAGCAGCGAAGTACATTCTTTGGATCTTCATCGTCGATGGTTAGACGCCGGAGGCGAGGTACTTATGGGCAGCGAGCGCGGCGCAGGTCGTGGTAGGGGTTCGATTCTAGCGGTCCTCGAACCGCATCTATGATATGTCGGTCAGCGGGACCGGGGCGTCGCGGATGCCGTCCGAGTACATTATTGGTTTCTTGCTGTGATGTATATGCTTTGATAGATCCAGGTTCTACCTTGTCCTACATATCTCCTCATATTGTCGGTAGAATAGGGATAGAGCAGAGTCCATAAGACCTTTTGAGGTGGCTACGCGATGAGTGATTCGATGGTAGGCGGCGAGTGTATAAGGCTTGCCACGTGACTATAGATAGCCGTCGGACTCTGCCGACTTGATAGAGTTGGATATGCGGACTTTGATGTGATTATGGGTATGGATTGGCTAGCATCTTGCTATGCCAACGTGGGTATGAGAGAGATTAGTTCGGTTCGGTTTCGTGGCGTTATCGAGTGGAAGGGAATCTTTGCGTCGCCAGGGTAAGTTTATTTCTTACCTCGAAATAGGAAGATGGTGCGGAAAGGGTATATCTACCATATGGTTCGGGTATTCGACAACGAGGTGAGGTCTGGACCTTGATCGATTCGGTCGTTAGAGAGTTTCGGATGTATTCGGATGAGCTTGGGTATCCTCCGAAAGGAGATTGAGTTTGCATTGATTTGGCGCCGATACTCGGCGATATCTATTCCGCCATACGAGGATGGCACTCAGAGCTGAAGAGTTGAAGGACCGGTGAAAGATTTCTTTGGAGAAAGGCTTTATTAGGCAGTGTTTCTCCTTGAGCACGATGTTATTTGTAAAGAAGAAGGATGGGGCCAGCTGCGTATGTGTATTGATTCTGACGGTGAACAAGGTAACTATCAAGAATAGATATCCCTCCCGGGATTGTGATTTATTTGACCGATTCACGAGTGCAAAGTGTTTTCAAGATAGACTGCGATGCAGTTATCATCAGTGCGAGTTAGAGGTAGATATCCCAAAGTGCATTCGGGACCGGTATGGGCACTATGAGTTGAGGTGATGTCTTTCGGGTTGACCAACGCTCCAGCAGTATTCATGGATTTGATGAATAGGGTGTTCAGGCCATTCTTGGATATGTTCGTTATAGTTTTCATTGATGATATCTTGGTGTATTCGCGCACAGAGCAGGAGCATACAAATCATTTGAGGACGGTATTGGGAGTCCTCAGGCCGGCGATTGTATGCCAAGTTCTCGAAGTGCGAGTTAAGTGGCGTCAATGGCTTTCTTAGGGCATGTTATGGGGCCGATGGTATTCGGGTTGTCTGGCAAAGATTGAAGCGATCAAGACTTGGCGGACCACTACACCGACGGAGTGCGCGACTTTTGGGCCTTGCGAGGTTATTATCGGCGGTTTGTAGAAGTTTGCTTCTATTTCAACACCTTTGACTAAGTGACTCGGAAGGCGGCTATGTTCGGTGGGCGGATACTTGTGAGAAAGTTTTGGTTGCTAAAGGAGAAGTTGGCGACCGATTCTTACTCTTCCGGAGGGCACAGATGGATATGTGGTTTTATTGTGACGCGTCGGTGTCGGGCTTGAGTGCGTCTTTGATGCGGCGCAGCGAGTTATAGCTTATCGTCTCGGCGGCTTAGGAAGCATGAGAAGAACTATCCCACGCGTGACTTGGAGTTAGCGTGATGATTCATGCCTTAAAGATGCGGAGACATTATTTATATGGAGTCCGTGGACATTTACACGGACGCGAGTCTCGACATCTTGACCGAGAGGAGGCGAACTTGCGGCGAGGCGGTGGTTGGAGCTACTTAAGGATTACGATGTTGATATTACATACCACGGGGAAGGCGATGTGGTTGCGGATGCCGCCAGTCGCGGTCGATGGGTAGTCCGTGCGATGTTCGGCCGGAGAAGAGGATATGGTCAGAGTTACATCGGTAGCAAGCCTTGGGGTTCGTTTGGTTGATTACATTAGTGACGGTATTCGGGTTATAGAGGTTGCGAGTCTTTCATCGTCGAGGTGAAGGCGACATTATGAGGATCCGATTTTGCAGTGCGATGCAGAGATGCAGCTCTCGAAGGAGAAGAGTCTATTTGCGGTAGCGCTGATGGGTGCTAAGGTTCGAGGCGATTGTGTGTTCCGATGTAGCGGGACTTGTCGAGAAAGGTGCAGAGGCCTGCGATGCTCGTTATTCTATTCATCGGTCGACTAAGATGTACCATGACCTCGAATCGTGTATTGGTGGGGCGGCCTAAAGAGGGGCGTTGCGGAGTTCGTGTACGATGCGGAATTGTCGGCCGAGTTAAGATTGAGCACGAAGCCCGGTGGTCATTGCGAGCCATTGATATTCCGACTTGGAAGTGGGAGGTGATAAATATGGATTTTATTATAGGGCTACCTACCACGCAGAGGAAGCATGATTCCATTTGGGTGATTGTCGACAGGCTGACGAAATCAGCCCATTTTCTTCCCGTCGAGCAGCGTTTTGGTGAGGACTATGCCAGATTATATATTAGGGAGATTGTGAGACTGCACGGGGTCCCAATGTCGATTATATCAGATAGAGAGCGGTTCTCGGCTAACACGGAGGTCCTTCGGAAGGATTAGGGACACGGTGAGTCTCGATGCGGCGTTTCACCTCGAGACGGACGGGCGAGCCGACTATCGAACACTCGAGGATATGCTGCGGGCTTGTGTTATTGATTTCAGGGGTAGCTGGGAGGATCATTTGCCTCTTGTGGAGTTTGCTTACAACAATAGCTACCATTCCAGTATTCAGATGGCGCCTTATGAGGCCTTATACGGGAGAAAGTGCAGGTAACCTATAGGATGGTTCGAGGTGGGAGAAGTCCGATTAGTCGGGCGGACTTAGTTCGGTGTGGATAAGGTGAAGCTTATCCGGGAGGCGGTTGTTGGCGGCTCAGTCGGCGAAGTCGTATCACGGATCATCGGCGTCGACACGGAATTTGAGATAGATGATTGGGTTTTCCTAAAGGTATCGCCCGTGAAGGCGTGATGATTCGGAAGAAAGGAAGCTTAGCCCAGTACGTTGGGCGTGTCAGTTGTCCGTAGGGTAGGCAAGGTTGCTATGAGTTAGATCTTCCGTCCGATTTGGTGGCGGTGCATCCATTTTTTCATGTGTCCTTTTTTCGGAAATCTATTGGAGATCTATCTAGAGTGCAGCCGGTTCAGGATGTCCTAGTAACGGAAGGAGTTATCGTATGAGAGAGTCCCATAGCGATACTCGATCGTCGAGTTAGACGACGGACGAAGAGCGTGGCTTCCGTCAGGTCTATGGCGGAGCAACAGGAGGAAATGACGTGGGAAGCGAGAGGATGACATGATGAAGAAGTATCCTCACTTATTCCTATACCTCCAGGTAACCTACTTTCCTGCTTGTTAGTTTTGATTTAGCATTTACGCTTCTGTATGTTGTGGCTCGTGGAGCTTCTTTATTACGAATGAATAGTTAAGGAGGTCTATGTCGATGTTGTGATTTGAGTAAGCCTAGAAGGAACATTCGGGACGAATGTTTCTAAGAGAGAGAATGTTATACCAGTAGTTCGACCTACGTATGGAAGCGTCTGAAAGTATGTAAGACTTAAAATTTCAGAAGGGCGAGGTTGTGAGTCGTTCGGACGGTTTTAGTCAACTTTGAGGCGGGTTATGACCGGTACATTGAGAGTTCTAAGTGTTTTAAAGGCCTGGCGTAGTTCGTTGAGCTGGATTCCAGCGCAACCAACCGTTAAATCGATAGGGCGTCGGAGTAGAAGTTATAGAGTTACAAGTTCGATCGTGATCGGACGAAATGCGTTTGGACTAAGCGGCGAGCGCGGCGCCGGATGCGAGACGCGGCGCCTAAAAATCTTGGTCGCTGAGATTGCAGCGCCCGGCTCCGGGACAGCGAGCGCGAAAGTTCGAGAGGCTGCGGAGGTTTCATTGTGGCCGCGTGGCCGAGCGAGGCGAAAGCGAGGCGGAAAAACTTAGAAAATCTGATTTTTGTTTTAAAAGAGACCATGGGAGGGTGACAAGTGTCCCCCCCCCATCTGATTTTCTGTTGCATGCAATATATTGACCAAGACTTGGACATTTTCTATCTTTCATCTTCTCTCTCTCTCAAATTGCTCCCCCTCTCTAAAAACCCTTAGAAAAATCTGAAAGTTAAGAACAAGAAAAGGAAGCTAGCAATATTTGGAATAAGTTTTGGCTAAAACTTTAAGGTAACATTTCTTCCTTTAAACTTAGTTCTAGTGTTGCATGCTTAGAAAGCAAGATCTTGTGGTAGTAAAATAATGCACTTAGAGTCATTAAATGCAGTAAATGTGGTTTGGATATGAAGAATGGGTTAAGTAGAAATTATGAGCATGTTGTAGCCTAAAAACCACCTTAGAATTGTTAAGTGAATTGTTGTAAACCTATGGGCAGAATTTTGGGTGTGAAATCCCTTTGAATTGTTGGATTGAGTGAGCCTTAAAGGTGGTGTTTTGATGATAAATTCGGCCTTGAGAAAGGTGGCAAAGTGAGTAGAAACAAAGGGAATCTCGCCAATTTTCCTTAGAATTTAGTGACTTTGAACTTGGATTGTTCTACATTAAGATTAGAGGTTAATAAACGTATCATGACTATTATAGGTTGAAATATTACTTGCGGTAGTTTGGACTTGGCAAGTGGATTGACCAAAGAGGTATGTGAAGTTTTTCTATCTCTTGAGCATGAATAGATAAAACTATGTAGTACGGTGAGCGTCGTGATTTAGTATTCTTACTTGTTTTGAGTATAAAATGACTTGTTTCGTTTTAAGAATGTATAAGTCCCTTGGTTAAGGGAAAAGTATGATTTTACTAAAGTATAGAGTTAATATAACAACTTTATGGGAAGTTGGTTTATTAGCTTCATAAAAGGTTAATGAGAAGCGATTTACTCGAAGTAAGATAATTACATGAAGAGGCAATTTGATTTAAAGTCATCAATTGCCCAAAGGCTTTATGTATAAAGAGTCACTTTTGAAAGAGATGAGGTATGTAGTACTTGGGTTAAATTCGGTTTTCTTTTATTTAAAGATATGATGAAGTGCCTTAAATAAACTAAAATGAGAGAGTATATGAACAAGACTAAAAGAAGTTATAAGTTTGCTTAACTTATTTATGATATGATGTGATTTGAGATAGGGTAAGAGTATGTGCGGGCAAGCCCCAGATCGTCATACCACCTCCTTGATGTAGAGTATGCGAGGCGGCCAAGATCGTCATACCATCCGCTTGATGTAGAGTATATCGAGGCGAGATCGAAGATCGTTATACCATCCGCACCAATATAAGAGTATATCGAGGGCAAGCCCAGATCGTTATACCATCCGCTCCAGGTGTAGAGTATATCGAGTGACCCAAGATCGTTATACCATCCATTTGGGGTAGAGTATATCCGAGGAAAGTCCCCAAGATCGTTATACCACATTCAGTGGATTTGCTACCCGTGATGCGAGAATACCTCGCGAGTCCTTATGGGCTTACGCGGGTGAAATAGTCCCGTCTTGGCGTGGTGATCGCGAGTACCGTGCGGGTCAGCGGGACCCGTGCGGGTGAAATAGTCCCGAGTAGGATGGTTTTTTGATACTACGGGCGAGGTACCTGTTTTGATCATGAGCCTCCTATTTTACGCGATTATTATATATGTATATACTACTTGTCACTCGTTGTTAGTAAGGCCTGATAAAAGGTATTTTATTGTCTTCCATGACTCGGCTTGCTTTTAGACTTATGATATCATATTACGATATTTTCCCACTTTACATACTTGGTACATATTGTATGCGACCCCCTTCCAGGCGTTCAATCTGCCGCGGTAAGTAGCGATTGAGGATCCTCGTTCTTGGATCACTATTAGGTGTCGAAGCTCATTCCTCGGAAGCTTATTTATTAGTATGGATATTTCCACGATGCTATAGGTACTTTGTATATTCGGGGTATGGCGGGCACTTGTCACTTGTGATTATTATCTTTAAGTGCATGGCGCTTATGTGTTTTGGGCTATAAGAACCGGTTGTACTATTATACTTTTGTTAAGTATGTTTTATGGAAAGCGGCCTTACCGGTGGCGGTGATGTTACTTTTATGCGTATGTATGTGTTGTGTATGTTCATTGCTATTCTCGACATATACCGGCGGTACCGGTGAGTACGATGCGGCCGAGGTTGGGTCGTGACACATGCATTGTCATCCCGCTGCAATTTGAGAGAACCGAAAGTAAGGCCTAAATCTATTGGATTAAGGTTGGACGACTGTTGTTGGGTCGTTGTGTAGTGGGCCTGACAGCTTGGGCCTGCCTGAGGGGGTGCCGGATAAGCTGGCAACATACTGGGCCTCGGTGTAGCCCATTGAGAGTGTTGTTGTTGGGCCACTGGAGTGCCACCGGATGTGTTGGCCTAGATCGCGTCGGCCCACTATTTTCTAGAATGATGTTGGATCGATGTTGCGGACTGTATGTAATGGTGGCCCAATTTCCACGAGAAGGATTTAAGACGTCGGGAGTTGAGGAAGCGGAAGCGGGAAAATCCATGAGGGTTATTGATAATTTTGTGAAAGAATATCGGTTGAGAGGCTACCGTATAATGGTTGTATAATATCGGTATAACATGCTTCTTATGGGAGAAGGGTATCAAGTGGTGTATACTATCGGTATACTTGATGTATACGGGCTACCAGACAGGGAATATATGGGTTGGTTGTATGTGTATATTGTTGTATATCAACAGTATACATAGACTATTGGAGAGGAAGATGAGTATATCTGGGGCAGTATATCACAGATATACGAGTAGTATATAGATGTATGTCGCCGGAAAAAAAAGAAGGAAAGGGGATCGTCGAAAAAAAAAAGGTATACGATGGCCAATTTAGGGTTAGGGATTGTTGGCTCTTGATAGCATGTAAGATTGTATTAATCTCCTTTGAGAAGTCTTTCTCACTAATACAAATATATATAGTGTGTATACTGTTGAATCCTAATAGAATAGGATCCTATATTATCATAATTATACACTACTATTAATTACAATTTATATGATGAATATATTGTAATATTCACTAATAATTGTGATGGTGTGTATAACGATTTTTTTACCCTTAATTAAAGATTTTGAATTCAGATCAAGAGAATGAGAAATATTGGTAGAGGGACATTTTCCTTTAAATATAGAACATCTATTGTGAAATTGAAAAAGAAACGAAGAAGTCCCTCGGTCATAGGTGGATGCCAAAGAAGGGGATTTAAAATCTTGCTGGAGGCCTTCAACGTGAGTTCGAATCCTGGTGGGAGCAATTTGTTCTCTTCTGGGGTAGGATATTATAGGTGATTTCACTTGCTCTGTTCTCAAATCCTAGTCATTCAGGCACATTCCACGATTTACTGGTAATAGTGCCGAGGGACCGGAACTATTATGTGAAGGAATAATATGACATGAGCCGGAAAGCTGGACATCAGAAAAAGAAAAAAAAAACTACCAAGTCTTGACTATGTCCAGTAGAATGTGGATAGACTGACCAAATATGACCAACTTGCCTATTTTCATGATCATCATTTGTCCCTTTCAATTGCAATCTTCAAGTACAGCCACTATTATTTTCCATGGAATCCTTTTTCTTTTTGGTACATGGAACCTATTCAGCCTATAGTCTTTTCTTTTTCTATAATTTTTAGTTATTGTTTAATGCTTTACCCTTAAAGTGGACCCTTTCAAACAAATACGATTCAAAATTATTTTTAAGAAAAAAAGATTAAATGTGCTCTGTACTATTTAAAATTGAATAACTTTATCTTCTGCTGAACTTTTGTTTTAATATTATTCCCGTTATTAGAAGGAAAATTTCTATTTTTTCATCTTGATTTCTATTGAAGCTCCATCTTGAGGATAATCTTAAACCACATAATTAAAGATTGAGGGAAAAATATGAACTTTTTTTTCTGGAAAGGACATGTAGGGTTTACCAATTTCACACCGGAGAGTCATTCAAGACAACGACAAATACGAAATATTAAGGGCAAGTTTGTTACTCCACTGAACAAAAAAATAATACAGCGTTTGGTGAGCGTTTTCAGCCGGACTGGACTGTTTTATTTTTTTCATTTCTTTAAGAAAAAAATCATTGGATTGCAAAATTCATATCATACTCATTACATCATCGTAACAATGAATGAGGATTCTATATAATATACATTAATCATTGTAAATTTATATTGTTCAAGTCAAAAGTTAAATAGAGAAATGCTAATTAATATTCTCTTCACAATTTAATTATTTTTTAATTAACCACACCAAAAAAAGAGTTATATGCTTTTCATTCTTTTACCTTTTGGGTAATGAATTTTTTAAAGCCAAAACGTTGTCCCATCTTTCTGAGAAGAAAAAAATCAACATTATTTTCTTGTACTTTTTTAACGAGAAAATGAATCTTGATCTCTAGGCTTTTAAAACTTTTATCATCCGATCATTTAAATGATAAAATATACTTATCCTTGCTTTGGTAGTTAATCTATTTGAGATACTAATTGATGTCTTTGAACGGAGATATTTGATCAACAACGTATTTAGTGAACTCTCGTAACGTGAGATCTGGATATATGTGCTTTCAGTATATAAATGTTAACTATTTTATTACCAGTTTTGGTATTACCGAAAAGCATTAATTTGAAAACAAACTTAAATTACCATATTTCATTTTACTATTTTTCTTCTTCAAAGATTCTCTTCAAATAGTACTTGAAAACATGTATTTAAACTTTTAGATTTGAAATTTCCTCGTAAATCAATATGTGTATCCATCTAAAGGGAACCAAAAAGATAGTGGAAAGGAGTTACTAATATACATAGAGAACTATTCCTCCACTTGCCGAAAAATACAACCATCAAAAGTTTAACGTAGTTGGAATTTCGGGTTCGAATCTTGAAAGTGGAGTCCATTTTGAATGGAAGAGCAATTTTCAGCTCGAATCCAAATGATGGATTTACACAAACATTCATTTTATAGGTGATCATTAAAATTTTGTTTCTATTTTTAAAAATTGTGAAAATATAATATTCTCTCAGATAATTGTAAACTCAGACCTAATATTTGTACATATATTGCTCAACCTTACAACATTAGATTGTCTTCTAATATTTGCATTAAGTTAAAAAGATTTAGACCGTCGTTTGACGGTTTTCTCATAAGATTTTCAATTTTGCTTAAAATGAATCTTTAGACCGTAATTTAAAAGGTATATAAATTATAAAAAAAAATAAAAGAAGGTCATTACTAAACAATTATCTCAAAAAGACATCATTGATAAAAGGGAAAAGGGTCAAATATACCCTAAAACTTTAGTAAAAGAATCACATATACCCTATGTCAAAGTATGGGGTCATATTTACCTTCCGTTAATCAAAACTTATCAAATTTATCCTTTTTAACGGATTGGACACGTGGCACCCACTTGGATGCCACATGGCAGCCACATCATCCAACAACGACCGGCGGCTTCGAATTTTCGGTCGACCAATTGCAGAAACCCTAGCCGTTGCCTTCGAATTTCCGACCACCTGAGCAACAGTCGACGTTCGAAAGTGGTACCACTAGACTCGCCATTACCTCGCCGACGTCCTACACCCAACAACCACTTTCAGTTCTAACCAAATTCACCGGTCGACCAAATCGAAAAATTCGACTGGTTTTTCGTATTTTTCGGCCACCTCGGTTATCGACGACGACAGTGGGTGGTACCATTGTGTTCGTCTCATCAATCTCTACAGTCTACACCCACCGTCGTTTCTCTATTCAACACACATCAGAAATCCCGGAGTCAAGCTTTTCGATCAATAATGGTGATTTTGAATAACGGAGGGTAAATATGACCACATACTTTGACATAGGGTATATGTGATCCTTTTACTAAAGTTTTAGAGTATATTTGATCATTTTCCCTTCATAAAAAATTCAAAATAGATGTAATCGTGCCTCACATCAAATGCCAAATAAATATTTTTTTGAAAAAGCGAAAAAAGTACATAATAGTAAAAAACTATATACACACTAAAAAATATGATATATAGAGAAGTGGAATGCAAGAAACCTTCGTAGTTAGCATGCAAATGAAAATTTCTGTTAAATAATTCTTAGCCTAACAGAAATGAGATGAGCAAAATACTAGGTGAGCTTTCAAAACAGGACAAAATATGAGATATAGACATCGATCACATTCTTCTTATTTTTCTCCGTTTTGTTCCTTTATACATTAAATAATTATTCCATTCTCTATTTTGTTCCTTTATACATTAAATAAATATTCCATAAAATAATCCCAAGAAGAAGATCACCGAGTAATTAACTTGCATATGGAAGGGGTCGATATAGTGTTTTAAGTGGGGACCAAAGAAATGGGCAGCAGGCTGCTCCCCGCAAAATGTGAAGTAAATGTTTTTCATGCTAAATTCCATACCAAAAACTACAAATATATATATATATATATTAACCATACAAGATCAATCTATGCTACTATTAAGAAAGATCATCCTAAGAATATGCTAATCATCTTTACAATACTAATTACATAATATTTGATTTAATTGCACAATTATAATTTGATATGATGGAAATTATTATGGATTATTTCCATAATTATCTTAACAGTCCCCGCAGTCTTAGCGGAAGGTTTTCATATGTTGAAACTGTCCCTGAAATCATCAAACAGTACGCGCGGAAGACCTTTCGTGAAAATATCTGCAATATGATAACGGGACAATACATGGAGAACCCGGACTTGTCCACGTGCAACATTTTCACAGACAAACAAGTTATTCATTTCTTATGTGTATTGTGTGTTGATGCTGGACAGGGTTACCTGATAAGTATATCGCACTCATATTATCACAATAAACCACGATTGCTTTTTCGAACAGTGAAATTCTAAAAGAAGATTACGGAGTCAACATGATTCAGAGAGCACATTAGCTACCCTTCGGTATTCTGCTTCAGCGCTAGACCGAGATAGTGTCGGCTGACGTTTTGACGACCATGAAATGAGGTTGTATCCTAGAAACACACAATAACCAGAGGTGGAACGTCGTGTGTCCGTGCATCCACCCCAATCAACATTTGTACAAGATATGAGGCCAGAACTGGTGGACTTATACAGATGCAACCTAAAATCAAGAGTATCTTTAACATACCGCAAAACTCGTTTAAGAGCCCTCATATGCTCTTCCTTCGGATTATGCATATGTAAACAAATATGTTGAACTGCGTAGGAGATATTAGGTCTTATGAATGTGAGATACTAAAATGTTCCTGCTAAGCTGCGGTAATGTGTTAGATCATTGTAGGGAGTACCTGTAGAGTTACTCAATTTTGCCTTTGCATAGGAGATATTAGGTCTTATGAATGTGAGATACTAAAATGTTCTTGCTAAGCTGCGGTAATGTGTTAGATCATTGTAGGGAGTAACTGTAGAGTTACTCAATTTTGCCTTTGTATCAAGAGGACATACCGATTTTGTCAATGATATCCTCGGTGTATTTCTTTTGACAGAGAAACATACCACATGCATATTGAGTTACATCAATGCCCAAAAAAAGTTTAAAGGGCCTAAATCCTTCATAGCAAATTCTGAAGCAAGGAAGGACATAATAGACTGACGAAGTAACGCGGATGATGATGTGAGAATGATGTCATACATATAGAGAAAAATATATGTCATGGCATTTCCCTTCTTATAAATGAACAAAGACTTATCAGACTTACTGTGTAAAAAACCCAGTGTGGATATCAACCCTACAAACCTATTATACCACACCCTGGGGGCCTGTTTCAAACCGTACAATGATTTTTTAAACAAGAAAACGTAATCCGGATGAGTAGGATCTCGGAAACCCAAAGGTTGGTGCATGTTGTTGAGTCCATTTTAGACTATTTTAGAGTCTGTTTTAGGGCGTCGTGTATGTGTCTTTTAAGTGTTTTGCACAGTATTATGCGTCTTGTTTTGTGTTTTCAGGTCTTAAGCGATTCAGAGAGGATAAGACGAATTCAAGAGGAAATAGGCTGGTTTTGAGGACAAAAGTGCACATCGAGACCCAAACAATCAATCAAAGAAGCCTTGAGAAGCTCGGGAAGCAATTTACAAAAGTTGCTCGGAATGAAGGGCTGCGACTTTTAGATGCAAGGGTCGCGGCGTCCAACCACCAGGGCCGCGACGCTATATCACCCGAGAGCAAATTTGAGTTTCTGCCAAAATGGCGCCGCGGCGCCTGGCTGAAGGGATGCGGCGCCGACGACTTAAATTGGCGAGAAAACCTAATTTTATAGGGGCAAAAAGGTCCATTCAGTGGTACTCATATATATATAGAGAGGGAGACATTTTTCTAAGGATATATGATACTTTTGGGAGGCATAGAACAGAGGCGAGAACACCATTAGAGACATCTACTGTTCAAGTTCTTTTCTTTCCTTTACTTTATTTTCAGTTTATGTTGGATATTTGTAAATTGATTCTTAGCATGACAATGTCTAGGAGTTAATTTCTTTATTAGGGTTTTTCATCGAATCAACTTGAAACTCTTTTCATAAGTTAATGCATTGTTAGTGATTTCTTCATCATCTATTTAAGACCTATTCAATTTGTTTTGATTGTATGATAATTAACTCGCCATTGATTATCATAACTTATGTAATTTCGAATCGAGATCTGAGATGAGAGATTTGAATATGCTATATTTGATTAGACATAGGTTAAAATCGCGGACGAAAGTACCCCGATACTTGTGCAGTGTTTAAGGCTATTGTTCTTAATCCTCCTGTGTGGTAAAATTTATCATAGAAATATAGAAAGTTTCTGCATAAGGTTGAGTTTTTATATATCCTAACCGGAATGAAAAGTCATTAATCTTGCATTAACAAGTGAATGAGTGGATAGTTGAGGAGATTGGAAATCCTAATTCTCTACATAACTGTTTTAAAAACCAAAGTATTATCATCCTAGTTATTATTGCTTATTTTTTAGTTTTAATTCTTAGTTCAAAAACCGAACAAAATTAACGTTAACCAAATAGAAATCATAGATTAACTATTCGGTAATTGATAAACCAGTCTTTGTGGACGATACTCGGTCTGATCGGGATTATTACTACATTGCGATACGTACACTTGCATAAGCACAGAAATATCGCGAACACATGTAAACTGTTTCCTATAGGTGATCATGTAGAAAAACATTCTTGACGTCCACCTGGTAAATGTACAATGATTTGGACAGAGCCAGACGAAGAACAGTCTTGATAGTTGCTGGTTTAACTACTAGGTTGAATGTTTCACCGCAATCTATGTTAACCTGCTGAGACCTGCCATCACCAATAAGATAAACTCTGTGTCTCGCAAAAGAACCATCAGAATTTTTTTTATGACATAAAACCCACATAGAACATATTATGTTCACATTAGATGTACGGGGCACTAACTCTCACATCTTATTTTTAATAAGAGCATCAATTTCATCAAACAGGACAATTTTCCAATTCGAGTCTGAGGGTCGCGTTGGGATTTTTCAGAAGTAGTGATGGCTGGACCGAAGATGTTAGGTTAAAATAACTCTTGAGCCGAAAAATTATATGCATGGCACAAGTTTCAACGGTCTGAGGTAGGACCGAGATAGATGGTTGGGGCTGTTGGCTTTCGGTAGGTGGATTGGGCCGAGATTGAGTTATGGTGTGGGCTTGTGGAAATGGGCTTGTTGGCCTGGTTGGTGAATTAGATGAGGGAGTAGTGAGATCCCTCATTTGGGCCAACCGCTCACGAGAAATGAACTGGGCAGAGACTGTAGATGAGGGAGTAGTGGGCTCTCTGACTCGGACTGACCTAATTTCATTTTGTTCTTGGGTCGTAACATTTTGTGGTCCATTTTGGGTTGGTCCAGCCGAGGAAGTTGTGGGTTGGGCTTAGTGAGATGGACCATTTTGATGGTAATTTAAAATGGATGTAGTCCAACGTTCAAAAATTTGTATGAAGGCGGAGACGCCACGTGAGATATAGCGAACGGGAATGTGGACTCAACGAAAACAATGTGATTAGAGATGATAATTTTCCCATTAGACATATCATAACACTTATATCCCCTATCATTTTGTGGGTATCCCATAAAACAGAAGGAGTGGAACGGACTTGAAGTTTGTTTATGGTTTTGGAAGGAAACAATGGATAACATAAATACCCGAAAACCCTCAAATGTGTATAGGAAGGAATACGATGGTACAAAATTTGTGTGGGTGATAGATTTGAGAGGAGTTTGATAAGAAGAATGTTTAAAAGATATGTGGTCATTTGAAGGACATGATGCCAAAAAGACGATGGTGTAGATGAATGCGCAAGAAATGTGCGAATTAGATTGTTGATTGTTCGGATTTTTCTTTCGGATTTCCCATTTTGAGGAGAAGTATGTAGACATGAAAGACGCAAGGACATTACATTTTGGTGACAAATTCCTTAAATTTATCATTTATGAATTCTCTTTCATTGTCACATTGAAAATATTTAATGGACTTCTCAAATTGGGTTTGGATGAAAACACTAAATTATTTAAAAATAGTAAAGACATGCGATTCTTTTTCCAATGGGAAATATTCACAAAAAAAATTGAATAATCATCCAAAATAAGCATATAATACTTATGACCTATCGAACTTAAAATCAATGATGTTCACAAATCATTATGCATGAGATCAAATGGAATAACACTATTGGAAGCAAATAAAGAAAAGGGAAATTTAACATGCTTCCCCAAAATGCAAGCCTTACAAACATGAGAGTCAACAAATTTATTATTTCTAAGAAAATTAAACATCGGTGCTTCTGGGTGTCCCAACCGGTTATGCCATAAAATAGGAGAAATAACAGCAAAGGTTGATTGGTTGGTGACTTGGTTGTTGATGGTGGAAGTGATAGGATACAAATCCCCAGTGCTATTACATCTCATTAGTGGCATCCCCATCTGAAAATCCTTCACAGAAAACCGAAACGGATCAAAATTAATATAAACATTGTTGTCAGTTGTGAAATGACATACAAATATCAAGTTTCTAATCAGTTTGGTGCATGTAGGACATTTTCAAATATAAATGTGGGTGGGGGAGGTTCAATTGACCAATACCACTAATTGGAATTTACTGCCCACTACCAATAATAATATTTTTATTACTGCTCATATTAAAATAAGACGAGAGAGTGCCTCGAGATGTCATCATGTGTGATGTTGCCCCCGTGTCCAAGTACCACGAATCATCGAGAACACTACGATTCATGTTGTTCATGGCATGTTTGATATCCGTGGGAGCATAACTTTCAGAAGATGGTCTATGGGCTACAAAAGCTTGTTGCGGACGAGAACCGAGAACCTCGGGCTGCCTAGAAGTTGGAGAAGGTTGGATCCACTGGGTCGTGGGGTACGGGCATGAAGGAGCATCTCACTGTTGCGGTTGTCAGCCCACGGTAGGTGTTGCCCCCACTGCCCGTCGGTTGGCAGGTTCGGCTGGTGCCAGTGGGGTCTGTTTTGGCCTTGGCTGCTGTTTTTTTCGCCACCCCGACCTCGTCCCTTCCACCATTATTTTCTCTTTGTTAATGTTGTGATTTTGACCCCGTTTTGGTCCATTATTTTGTCAGTTAGTACTACTTCCCGAACCAGAAATTTTGAGAGCCAAAATCATCGGTATAATTATTGGAGGAAATAAGAGCGGTGCCGGCATTTGTTGTCACCCCCGTTGCCTATTTTTGTTTCCAAATTTATTCAAGAATTAATATCTAATGAGCCTCAAAGAATGGTGGTAAGGAATTGCTTTGTTGAATGAACGTAAAAACATCATCAAATTATTCATTTAATCCCGCAATCAAATGGAGAACTAGTCTTTGATTCATCACCGGCATACCAACATTTGAAAGTTGATCGGCAAGCATTTTCAACTCTTGACAATATGCGGAGACGTTTGAAAAATCATCCAATTTGACACTAGTGATTTGATCTTCAAGATATACCACCCGAGAAATTTTATTATCTTGAAAGATATTTTGCAAATGCTCCCAAGCTTGTTGAGCCACCATATCTGTCACATCATCAAATATCTCCATTTATCACATACACTCCACAACAGGAGATATTTCATAAAATAATTTATTTTCTCTTTCCTCTACATCAATACATATACCCCACTATATATATATTCATTCTATCTCATTTTTTGTATGATATTATTCTTGTAATTCATATTATTACACATATAATAATAAAATTATAAATTACTTATATTCATTTAATTTTGACACTTATCAAATTTATTATAATATTAAACACAACAATACATGATTTTATTAATGAAGATAAATTAATCGTATAATTTATCAAAAACACACTAAAATATTGATAATATTAAAATCACAAATTGAAAATTAATTTTCGGTTGTTCCAAACTTTTATAAAATTCCAAACTTTTCGGTTATACGGATATTACATACCAAAATTAGTTGACATCATATATAGCATTTGAAAATTGGATGACATATTTTCAAAATTTTGTGGACGTTGAATATTGAAATTTTGTAGTTGGTTAGGAAATATAAAATTTGGAGGAAGATTAAAATTTTGATTAGGATCCATATTAAAAAATATAGCAAATAATTTGGAAGAAGATAGAAATTTGGAAAAAATAGCCAAAATATTTCGGTGTCCAAATGAAGTAAACTTAGTCTCTTTTTATAGATCTTGATTAATAGAAATAATTGGTGTTATTTTTTAATTCGGTCAAATTATTGGTCAAAAATAGCAATTAAAGTAGCGGTGAAAATGAATTTCTGGCATCCAATCGCAGACTGTCACATGGCGTTGCAGGAGACATTGTCTCCACGTGACAAGATTATCTCCTATATATTCAATAATTCTCAATTATTTCCACGTCAACATATCATTCAAATTGTCTCTTGCTGTGTGTAATTATCGGAGACAATGTCCCCTGCCGGATATGGTCTTAGGGTACGTTTGTTATGTGGATATCAGAAAAATAATCTAGGTAAAAGGGTTGTTTAGTCCTTATTCTTTGAGAGGCTACTTGCAATAGTATTAGCTAGACAATCAAGGAGGTTAAACACAAATAATTCTAAAATAAAGATCATTGAATGAAGAAATGAATTGAGCCAGATTATCATTTAATGACTCGATAAAAATGAGAATACAAATCGCTTCTGTAAACAAATGCATGGGACTCCTGATCCTAATGAAATTTGAGATTCCGACAATTCATAAAAACGACAAAATTGTTGGATATAGCATAATCATAAACTGGTAAAATGAACTCTCAATGTGATTGGAAGAACTCGAAGAATTTGATATTACTTAGGGGGGAAATTTCTCGCCCACTTGACTCTCATTTCTCGATCCGATAAAAATTAGTGAAAGAGGTTTATCTCATGTTTGATGGAGTAATTTTTTAAAAAACTTCATACTAGTTACTATATGTATCGATTAATTTATGTTATAATTTTGGTATAACTTTATACCTAGTTCAAGATGGAACATCAAAATTGGTTATTTATGAATAACATACTTGAAAAAAAACAATAATGTCCGCCCCTTATTTGTCTTCTCTATCCCTGGGAAATATAATCCATAACTTCGAGACAACATGAAGAACATTCAAATCTTTCCTTGTGTGTGGCTTCAATGTGAGTTATTGGTTTATGAATTGTCCTACTAATTTTATTATAACAAATTAAGATCTATAACAAGAAATAATTCGTCCATTACTAATTTTTATATATTCATTTTTATTTTACTAATTTCTGCGTAGTTTATCTCTGAATCAGACGACCTCGTAATTCTTTCATATGAGATCCTTCCACTCTTATTTAGTGGTTTTAAAAGATAGTTTTGGAAGAAAAAAAATCTCTGGATAAGAAGTGTTTCCTTTTTTTTTTTCAATAGATTTCTCACTAATTTGAACTAATTTAGCCGACCCTACAAATTTTAAATATCGAATTCCTAAAAATAGAGTTTTTTCCTATACACTCACCACATAAAATTACCCCCCTTACTTTTATTTTTAGTTTATTTCAAAGTAATATCTCTTTTTATATTTGGTAATTTTCTCATTCTGACATTCGGCATGACGCTTGTTTAAGATCACAAAATTCAAAAAATTAATCTTTTCTTAAACTTTATACCTAATTAAACTAAGAAACATAAGCCGAAACAGAAGATTATAATTAATGTAACGACCCGTTTGGTCGTTTCGAACTTTTAGACTTGTTTTCTCAAAAATATCCTTCTCGTAGCTTTCTCGGTTTTTATGACTTACATGGATGAGTGACACGGTTCCCGAGGTGATCGGTAGGTGTCGAGTTCTTTTTGATAAGTTTGAGAAATTCTAAGTTAAGAAAATAAAAGAGTTTGACTCATAGTTGACATTTGGATAAATGTGCTTCGTTCGTAGTTTCATCGGTTTCATTAGCTTTGGAATGATATTTATGACTTAGTTGAGCCTTTGGTTCGGGTCCCGAGGCAGCCCGACGAGTTTTAGGAGTTAGTTTGTAAATTTGTGGAATTAAAACTTAAGAGTTGGCTTGGCTTGAGCCCGTCGTCGTCCTTTCACTTGCAGATACTTCGCTTAGGGAGTCTACTTTTTCTTACTTTCATCTCGAGTGTTGTGTTCTTTCGTTTCCTCTATTAGTAGTCAGCTTGACTTCTTCTTTTCTTTTATCGAGAAGTCAACTAACAACTAATGCTTTCCACACCCCGCCTCTTATAGATGGAGGGAAATTTACCCGTGGGCTTTAGTTAAACCCGAATCTTAGAGATCTTTTATGGAAAATTCGAGTACGGGAGCAGGTCAGGAATGTGTTTTCTGATAGGGTTGTATGTTTGTCTTGTGTCCGGGAGGTTCCGGGTAGTTGGCGGATGATTTGATATCCTTGAACTGATGTTGGTTGCTGGTGTCAGCGCCGACAACCAGGTGTCCGCCTCTGTGGGGTCAAGCTCATCGGAGCATGGTTGGATTGGGTGGTATCGATCCGCTTTAGCAGATGGTTTTCTCGTCAGGGCGCGTGTAACTCAGCAGAGCTTGCCCTGCCCCAGCGAGGGACGGGTGTTTAAATGACTTTCGCCCCAGCGGATAGGGTTACTGTAGGTCCGCTCCAGTGAAATCAACCCCGCTGGAGCAGAAACACTATTCATATTATAAGAAGTTACGACCCATAATCTATTGTCATTCCCCAAAATCATTATCTTTGGGACTAGAGCTTGAGCAGTGGGTGATCTTGAAGATTCAAGGGAAATCATCATCTAAGGTAACTTTCCTCCATTAATTAATGTGTATTAGTTAAAATATATCCTAAGTATACTTTTTAGTGGTGGAAAAATAAGAGAATATCTTTGTAGAGAATAAGAGGATAAAACGTGGGATTTGGGGGTGGATTATTGAATTATTATTATTAATGATATTGTGAACTAGTATTGCATTAGACTAGTGGATGATATTTAATCAATCAATTGCATTTGAGAATCCTTTTTTGAATAGAGAAAAATTATATGGTTAGAATTGAGACTTTTTACTAATTCTTTAATTAAGGATTTAATTGGGCTTAGTTATTAAATTAACTTGAGATATCTATCTATCATGTTATGAGACTATGTGAGCGATAAAGTTAGTATTTTATTAATGTGCCCTAGGTTCCTTTGTAGTTTAACATGGGGATCTAGAATTGTTTAGCATTATGGGAAACGATAGACTCGTAATCTCATATAGTTAATATAAATGACCAGAGTGAGCTTGTGAGGAGGTTCAACGGAAGGGGAAGTTATTGCGTGTTTCTTCGACTTCAAAATAGGCATGTTGAAACTTACCAGACTCTAGTATAATATTTATATGTTGGTATATTGTTAATGAATTAATGGGAGCAATTGGGTACTGGGGGTCCCGTATTAGTGAGTTGAGGAGCACTAATACAGGCACCGATGAACTTACCTTATGTAATTTATGAACTAGTTTAATATACTTGAAAGGTTATGTGTTTAGCCCTTCCGGCCATGAGTGCGGTGTATAAATCCGCCTAGGTTCGTATGTTTACTGATTATTTAGGTGCAAAGCCATGTTTGGTATCTTATTCTATATGACTTGTCATGCATTCATCACTCTACATCTCATCTAAATACTTGATAAGGAATTTATAATATTGATTGTATTGATTATGCTAATTTCATGGTGTACACATGTCCATATCATTCATACATATTACATTGGCATTTGACTGTTGAGATACTGCTGAGAAGGGGCTTGTGAAACTTATTATTGGATATGGTACATGATACGAGAGTGACACTTCAGCTGGTATCCGATGAGATCGAATGAGTATATGGACCTCATGAGTCCCCCATGAGTCACGTGACATATACTGCAACAACGTGTGTATACCGGATATATATGGCCATTGCATTCATTCATATCCCTGATATGTATTTAATGTTGTTTTTACTCAGTATTTATTTCTGGTAGACTTTATGATCAAGTGACCTTTAAAGAAGGAAATTCTGGCACCTTATAACTTACACTTGATGTAGAATGAAAATATGAGACGGTATGATAATGATATAAATATAGAATCTTTATGACCTTGATTGTTAGAAATACTAATAAAGATGAGATCTTTACTATTTGGATTGTTTGAAACGACATAGAGATGGGATATTTACGTGTTCCTTAGTATAAGAACTAAAATATTGAACTTCTAATGGTAAATTTGTTTATTTGAATAAAAGATTAAATTTTGATAGTGATTATGTCTTAATTCGTGAAAGGGTTGGACCTTTATGAGTAGAACTTATTTCATTAATGGAATGATATAATCTTTGAGGACTTAGATGCCGATTTGACAAAGGTTGAAATTTGATTATTATACTTACCCTAATGGAGGTGAAGATAGAGACTTTAGTATGATCTTTGAAAAGTAATGTACCTTATCATTCGGTCGGGTGTGGAATCCTTAGTTAGATTGTTGTAATTCTCATAAAATGCATAATTTGACTAACTAAGCAAGAAGAGAAGTATTGGGAGTACCAACACTCGCCACCGTTATAGCTAGGGTCGGTCGATGATGTTGTTGGGTACACTTGTTTTCCGTACTCATTCTACACTTGTTGCACTCTATGTGCATGTACTGATCCGGACGCCAGCGGAGGAGCTTAGACGTAAAGTTTGGAGATTCATCTTGGCAGTCCAAGGTGAGTCATAGATTCCATCCTGACACTAGAACTCTTCATCTTGATATTTTACTTTTATGTCCTGTATTTCAGACATTGAATGTATTTAAAGTTCCAGACTTGAATTCAATTAGTAGTTCTATACTCATGACAACCAGATTTTGGTTTTTTTTTTCAAGGTTTATGTATAAGTTCTAAGACTTAATAATACTCATGTTGTTCCTTAATTTTCCATGATGTTTAGATGTTAGGGGTTCGCCTACGGGTTAGGGTAGATGTCCTCACGACACAAAGAAATTTTAGGTCGTGACAATTAATTTGATAAAATAGTTACAAAACCCTATTATATCACAAATTAAACTAGTAATCATATAAATATTATTTATACTAACAACGACAACATACTCAGTAAAATCTCATAACATGGGGTCTGATCAGCTTATTCATATTATTGATGGCAAGTTCGGATAAAGGAGAATATTATGGGAGCTGACAGTTAGAGTACAATTTATCAATTTATAATCAATCCTTATAATGTCGATAGTATAAGAAATGAATTTAGATGAAAGAAGTAAGAATTCGTATATGAGAACTCAATTTGTTTGGTACGAATTACCAGTCATAAACTCATAATTACTTTTTAAAAAATTGCCTATGTAACGAAGAAAAGAAGAAAAAATCTATAGAAATCTCCATTTTTCTGTGTGTATATGTCTGAATATAGCTTTATTTGCGTGCTAAGATGCCTAGATAGAATGCAGTCAATGCACACATACCTCCTTGTAAATTGTAATCATTACACCATTCTCTCTCTCTCCCACAATCTACACAGCGATAGGTACTGTACTCAACCAAACCCACCCCATACCCCTCTTTCCATCTTACTTTTCCTTCTATATATAGACATGAGGTTGAGTGAGACGGCTATAACCATTTTAGCATTTCTTGAAGTTTCATATATCACTCTTCTATTCTTTCGTTTCTGAATAGTCCCAGGAATTGGAAGCAAAAGCAAATTGAGTTGCTAAATCCTAAGAGAGTCGATGTGCATGAATGGATCCTTGTAGTGCACAACATCATCATCATCACCAGGTAAATATTATACACACACAGATGTAAAGTACTAGTGTTATTACTTATTACCTTAGGCAAAATGATGGTTGGTTACTTTACTGGGATCTTCTACTCTTTGTTTTCTCTTCCTCTTTTTGTGTGTAGCTTTTTCTCAAGCTTAGTGAACCAATTAGTTTAATTCACTTCATCTGAACTACTTGTCTTGCTATTTGCTTTTAATTTTTCTTTTTTTTAGTGTCTTTTTAAGGGATTATTATATATACCTCAAATTTTGTAAACTAATAAGTCAGTATTTGAAAATGAAAATATCATTTTAACAACTATTTGCGCTTAATCTCAGCAATGTGAGCGGCGGAGTTGAGTTCTAATCTCTCTTTTTAAATTTGTACTCTTACAGGAAATGTCACCCCAAACACTAGAAAGCATGTTGGTTTGCACAAAACCAGAGCAAGAAAAGAAACCAAGACCAGCAGAGCAACAAGCACAGAAATGTCCAAGATGTGACTCTGCCAAGACCAAATTCTGTTACTACAACAACTACAGTCTCTCTCAGCCCAGATACTTCTGCAAATCTTGCAGAAGGTACTGGACTAAAGGAGGTACACTAAGAAATGTTCCAGTTGGTGGTGGCTGCAGGAAAAAACAAAAATCATCATCAAAGAGATCAACCCAAGATTATAACAGCCCTAATAATCCAATTATATCTCCTCTCACAGTACCATTATCTTCCTATGATTCCTCCACTGATTTGAGTCTTGCATTTGCTAGGCTCCAAAAACAGGCAAATGGGCATTTGGGAATTGATCAACAACATGAAAATAATATAGCAATGATGTATAATCCTACTGCCCCTTCTAGCTTTCTTGAAAATGCCCCAAATGGATTTCACCACAATATGTACTATGGTAACATGGGGCAAGTAGAAAATGGAGGATTAGTAGAAATGGGAATGAATTATGATCAAGAAATGAGTGTTACAACTACTACTGCTAGTACTACACTGACAACAGTGAAGCAAGAAATGTGCAGCATGGCAAGAGAGCAAGGTGAGAATAATAGTAGAATTTTTTGGGGTTTTCCATGGCAGAATATTAATGGAGATGTAAACAACATGAGTATGGGAGATTTTGAATCTTCAAACAGGCAAAGTTGTACTGAATTTGGGGGTTCTTCTTGGCATGGACTTATCAATAGCCCTCTCATGTAGTAGATGTTAGAAGAATTAAGCTCAATCTTTGCAAAGAGAATTAAAGAAGATAGAATTTCATTCTTAGATCAGACAGTTTTAATATTTAATTTAAATATCTAAGAATTTTGTTATCAACTGATTATTAATCCCTATGTTTCATGGGCTGTATCTTTAAATTAGTGTCTAATATTGATTGACAAATTAATGAAACTTAATATTTGTTCTCTTATATTTTCTGTGAATTTGTTTCCTATTTATATGATATTTTTTCATTTTTACTTGATTTAAGAAAAAAGGACATATTCTTATATCTGAAAAAGTTTAAACCTTAACTTCTATATTATTCATTCATATTTGAATACTCTTAGTTACGTAAATGTTAAGACACGTCTTTTTTTTGTGAAATGTATGATCATCGCTTCTTTCAGTCTTGCGAGGTAAACTTCGGATGTTGATAAGCGCAAACCACGTCAGTAGGTTAAACCACACTTGCAGTTGGTGTACAGACTGAGCGAGGAAGCGAGCCAGGCGTTCGGCGAGGTTCGAACTTGTGACCATTTCTCCCACACCGTGAGGATACCTGCGCCCAAGACCAACCCAGTGCAGGGCGGATATGTTAAGACACGTTTGACTTATAAGTTTTAAGATATTTTTTGGTATGTGATAAAATTATCTTTTGAAAATTTCTTAAGGCCTGTTTGGATATAGTTTTTTATTTTTGCTTTTTCAAAAACCTGTTTTGTTATATATTATGTCAAATTTTCACTCCAAACTTGAAAATTGGGTTTGATCAATTTTTCAAGTTGAAATTTTTTTAAACTCACAAAATTTTAATATTTTTTCAAGTAAAATGCACGTTCCAATACTACTTCAATTTCCAATTATCATTTTAAATTCAACTTCAAATACTATTTTTTCTCAAATATCATGACTCAATTCATGTTCAATCGAGTACTTAAACAGTTAAACGTGGAACTGACTGACATCCATTTATCTATGAAGTTACTATAAGTAAAGTGAATGTGACATATATAGAATCAGACTTTAGAGATAGTAGTATCGGTCTCTCAACACTACTATGCAGGATGTTCCTGAATCACCAGGGTTTGAGAATAGAGCAATTGATATAACCTACATGATCATAATATCTCAGAAGAGAGCAAAGTGCTCCACCAGGATTCGAACTCACGCTGCAGGCCTATTTTAAGTTCACCTCCTTTTTCATTCAGCTATGATCGGGGGCAAGCTGGTACTATTCTACCTTGTCTGCAAATGGTATATGAATATTAAAATGGATAGCCTATTTTCAAGATATTCTATGATGATTGTTTCTTATTTTAAGATAGATCCGATGACTATTTAGAACTGAAAGGAGTATTATGGAGGAATAATTAAAAGGATAGTTGGGACTAATTCTCTTTTCTTTCTAAGCGTTGGAAATTCAGTGAAGCATGAGCACTAATTTCGTAATAGATTTTCCTCTCTTGCCAGACCAAATCTTACTTCAAGATTTGGGCGTGACGGGTTTTACAATATTTTATGCTATTTTTTAAGAATATTTTGTACTATATGGTATACATTTTTCTTCTGTATGTCTGATATTGACAATTGGGAGCTTGCATTTGGACAACTTGACAGTATGTTTCTTGATCTTATCGTTTTCCCACACATCATAACCCACCCACCCACCCACAACTTACATTTAGGGCTGCATAAAATTCGGTCCAGACCGAAAAATAAGACTGGACCAAATTTATCGGTCCGGTCTTCGGTCCTAATTTTCTGAAAATTCGATCTTCGATCCGGTCCGATTTTATCCTGTTGTGCAGTCAAAATTCGGTTCGGACCGACCCTGTTCAGACCGGACTGATAAATTCGATCCGATCTTCGATCCTAGTATCTGAAAATTCGGTCATCGGTCTGAGTCGGTCCGGTCCGATTTTACCCTGTTGGGCAGCCCTACTTGCATTAGGGACAAAGGTAGGGGTAAAGAAGTCATTCGAAACTCTTCCAGAAAAATTACATCATGGAAGCTCAAAATTATCTTTTGGGTATATATATGTGTGTTTTTAAATTACACTATGCAAGATCAAAATTACCCCCTTCAACAGATTTGGAATGATTTCAGACCGTCCGATGATGAACGTTGATCTAAGTGGGATAAAATGTGACAATTCAATCCATTGTCTTGAGACTTTCTATAGATTATATTTGATGTTTTGGGACTTATTAGTACATTTGGTTTGGGAATTGAGGGGCTCGGGATGTTTTGACGTATTCGAATTCATGTAAAAATTATAATTTTTTGCAATCACCTGGTGCATCGCGATCGCGAGCACCAAGTTGTTACTCGGAAAGAGGACTTGGTTGTGCATCCCAATGGTGCAGATAAAGGGAAAAAAATGGTCCTTCACAATCGCTAGGGCTATGTCATGAACGCGATGAAAGAGACCTGACATATAAAAATTTGAGTTTCGGGATTTTAACCATTGTTTTACCATTTTTAGGGATTTTGAGCTCGGCTTGGCATGATTTGTGCAACTCCCAAGGAAATTTGTCTTAGTTATAATTTGCTTTAGGCAAAGGGGCAAAAATACCCCTGAACTTTATGATATGGAGCAGATTCACCCCCCGTTAAGTTTTTGGATGATTTATGCCCCTGCTGTTAATCAAAGGGCTCAAATATACCCTTCGATTAACAGGCCCAATTTTATAATTTTAAAAATGTTATGAAATAATAATAAAGCTAGAACAAGAATATTGTTGAAAAAGAGAGAATAGAGGAGAGTTCTTATTTTGGATGAAATACAATGAGGAGAACACATCTATTTATAGGAGAGAATTGACTTGGTCTCAAAGTTATTAGCCCTAATATTTCTCCTAAAGATAGACATCCACAATATATGATAATATTCATAACACTCCCCATTGGATGTCTATTTTGATAGATAATATGTATCATTAAAACCTTACTAAAAAAATCCAGTGGGAAAAATTCTAGTGAAGGAAAAAAATTACACATTTTTAATAATACACATTTTGGTTGCCTTATTAAAAACCTTACAAGGTAAATCTAGTGGACAAAAACTTAAATGGAAAAAAGAGTACAACATATACTAACTCTCCCTGATGAGAACTTCAATCCAAATACTTGAGTCTTCGTATAACAATCTTGTGCACCATCTTCTCGAAAGTTGCAGTTGGTAGAGACTTAGTGAACAAATCAGTCATATTATCACTTGAATGAATATGTTTCACGTTGATATCACCATTCTTTTGGAGCTCGTGTGTGAAGAACAACTTTGGTGAAATGTGTTTTTGTCCTATCTCTTTTTCTAAATCCTCCCTTCAATTGAGCAATGCATGTTGCATTATCTTTATATAAGATTGTGGTTATTTCAAAGCACATTTATTTCCAAGCCATTCAAATAGTCATAACATCAATTGAATTTATTGATATTTCTTGAGTTTGCAGCTCATTGATTTCTTCAAGAATATCATGATTGATCAAATCTTGGATTTCTTTATGGATTCTTTCTTAGTGTCATCTTGACCATTTTTTTTTCTTTTTCTAGAATTCCGATCCTTAGAACCCAATGGTCTATCATGCTTCAGGCGTGCTTTTGGACTCATTTGCTATGATACTAGTAGATGGTCCTACAGAGACATCAATCAGAATTGAGACATTCTCTGCAGGGATATGTGATTTGATAATTCTTTTCAAATCTGTAAATTCGTCTGGCATTTGATTTGCTATTTTCTGCAAGTGGATAATCTTTTGGACCTCTTGCTCACTAATAGAAGCACGTAGATCAAGATGAGACGATGATGAATTTTTTTCACAAAAAAATCCCCTTTTATTTCATTATTCTCTCCCCTAATTTTGGAAAAAATCTCTCATCAAATCGATAATATTCAATTGATCTTATTTCAGTATCTCCGTGTAAGGAAGGAATTATATCATGCTCATAGTTATAGCAAGATAAATAAATGCATCTCAATTGAATAAATATATGACACTTGACCAATCTAATTTTCTCATTTCAACTTCTTTTAACAAGTAGTCTACTGCTTTTCGAAATCTCCAATCACATTCAAGTCAGCAACTTGCACACTCAGAATCATTATTGTGTACGTGGAGAGCAATTTTATCATATCCCTTACAGATGTATTTGTAGATATATTTGACAAACATCCCAGAAAATTTCAACATTCATGTGACCATTAACTTGGCTTAATAGATATGGATCGTAGGGAACAACCCATGTGTCAAGATATTGAGTTCTAACTTTGAAACTTTTGCTAGTATCTCGCCTTTTGTTAATTGGGTAAGAATTCTGATCTTTAGATGTTTCAGCGGCATGGCTTTTGGGTATTTAAATTTACAGTGTCATGTCTTTATCATGCATGGACTTTTAGGATTTAAACTCCCATATGGACCATGCATCATATGCTTAATAACCAAGGAATGTAAATAATCATTGATATCGGGGTCTGGGATTTTAGCACAAACAACTTTATCATAAGCTTCAGGTGTCAATAATTTGTATTCATCAGCAAGTATGATGAGGAAATGAGCATGCGGCCCGCATGGCCGTAGCTCAGTTGGTTCCAGGGTGGTAGATTGCCCCCAAGTAGGCAGGTTCGAGACTTGGTAGCCGCAGTGTGAGAGTTTCATTCCTCCTTTGTGGGGATGACTCCTTATGATGTGCCTCCCACCTAGTGGGCCGCTGAGTCACCATGATTTATCTCCTCCACCAATCTCTGTCGGGCCGGGGGGTGGGGGCCCTGTGGATGAGGGGTTTCGCCTTTTGCCCCCAAGAAAATGAGCATGCGGAAGACCTCATTTTTTAAATTCTATAGTGTACATAAAAACTGCTACTTTTCCAAATATACTTTTTTAACTATATCTGATTTTAATTCTTCTACCTTTGCTTTAAATACTCGGCTTATTAAATCTGGACTGTTTTGAACTTCATCAATCGGTAGTAAGAAATCTTGTATTTCTGGCCATGAATGATTACATGTGCTAAGAGTCTCACATCCGATATGGAATGAGAACATGAACTCCTTATATGGACTTGGACAATCCTCACCCTACAAGTTAACTTTTGGGGTTGAGTTAGGCCCAAGATCTATTATTTACATGGTATCAGAGTTAAACTCATTCCAATTCTTTGTTCACCGATGTTGGACCCCTAAATTATATATCCATGCTTCAGTTAACAAGGTCTGAGCGTGCGGGTGAGTGTTAAGAGTCTCACATCGTATATGGAATGAGAACATGGACTCTTTATATGTACTTGGACAATCTTCACCCTACAAGCTAGCTTTTGGGGTTGAGTTAGGCCCAAGATTCATTCTTTACAACATGTCATCGTTAGAAAGATATCAAGTTTCCAAAGTGATGTACTAATGCAATCTCATCCATATATGGACACCGCATATCTCTTGGACCTCCAGTAAACCTAGCAGGAAGGAATGTTTTTATGCCAATTTCTGAAGTGTCTCTTTCTCCTTGCCTTTGAAGATCCCTAAGTCCTGATAATACTTCAAGTCTAAACAAATCTTGATTGAATAGAAAAAAGTCCAATCTCTGTGTTTCGACTTTTATAAATTCATCTACAGAATATTGCCGGAATAAACTTTCAGAATATAAAGTTCCATTATCTTCATCCTCACTAATTTGAAATTTATAGCAGTAATACACATTGTTTTTCTTTCATCTTTCTTTCTGCAAGATTTCTTCTTCAATATTAAGAAGCCCATCAATTGAGCACCAGTTAGATGCACAGGGAAGTTGTTCATGATTGGAGGAATAATGATTCCTGGAAGAGCTACGTTTTTGCTCGTTTTTTTGGATGCCGCAATGCCACCCATTTTCTCCGTAGGGAAACAACAAAGGATATTCATATTGTAACAACCATAATAATAGCGTACCGGTTGGGTACTATCTCATTGGGTGTAAATTCGACGTGTAGAGATAGTATTGTTTTGTCGTCGTCAACCCATATAGCTGCAACTTCTGAGACACTGGGTAAATTGTATGTTCGTTGGTCCTACGTAAAATCGTAGTTAAGTGCGATGTAGAAATTAGACAGGTTTGGAATGCATGTTAATGATTTCAGAATATAAAGTATAGATTAACTTTTAGAATCTCTAGCAACTTTGCAATAACCGACCTGTTCAGAATTTCTGAAAGGCCATTTTGTTAACCATATATCATCATCATTGTCATAAAAGTAAAGCTGTAAGTTTCTCGCTTTGCGGGAATGAGGTTGTTTATAAAATGGTGCATTTGTTCTTGAACTTTAAATATATAGATACCTTGAGTTCTTGTTGCTAATTCCCTATTGTACTTTACTCCAAGCGAAGTAAATGCAAACCTGTTATTGTATGCTCTTATGTAAGTACGGAAATGATTGGATTCATCATTGAAATCAATGTAAAGGCTTTTTAATTCAGAAGGTGACTGGTGTGAAACTAATTTTACTGAACCATTACTACAACAGAAGCTAGGAGATTCATATTGAAATCTCCTGGCTGTACAGAATTTGCAGTTTGGAACTTTCTTTAAAACAGGACCACAAGGTAGTTTTTTGACATTCCAACAACCCACAGTGTTGATCTGCACCCTGCAGAATCCTAGTCTAATTTAGTAGGAGTCAAACCTTAAAGGATGGAAGAAGTAATATAACAGTGTGATACAAATGGACCTCTAGTGGTTGGTGGTGGTTCGCTTAAGTTAGAACGTTCATTACATTTTCCAGATGTTGCCACAACAAGACCCCCAACACTTCTCTAGCAACCTCCCAAATGCAACTGATCATCTTGTCCTACATACCGATCGCATCCCCACTACTTCCCCAAGCCCCTTGGCCATCAACCTCTTCTCTATCTCCTTTGCACTAGCCATGGTCAAACTCCCCATTTGATTCTTAACCTGTCATCCAAAACCCTCCTCTTCTTCTCCATCTTAATTTCCAAATCCATCACCAAAAACTTATGTCGGATTGTAAGATACTCTCTCGGAATAACCTTGCAGTGATCCTGTAATATTGAACGCATTAAAGTATAGTGAGTTGTTAGAGCCAATCTAGATTTTCAATGTATAAACCACAATAATATATATATAATTCAAAGGAAATTGAATTCAACAGCAATAAAACTGCAAGTATGAAAAACACATACTAACTTGGTGTAGATAGAGGCCTGCAATTACGCAGTGTCCTAAGACAAAAATTTGTCCCCACTTGTGTTGTAGTTCTACGGACGTCTGCCTTGAGGTCTGAGTGATAGTTCTAGCACAAGAACTTCACTTCTGACGAATTTACTTTAAGTGTTTTTTGGAAATGCTCTTGAGAAGAAGAACTCACAATCTTAAATCTTTAATTGAGTTAAGATCATTGATTGTGATGTTCATTGTGTGTATATTCATCCATTCAAGTGATCAATTTATAGTTTAACATCTGAACAGCCATACACATTGCGTGTCGAAGTTGAGACCTTCAGAAAAGTCACAACTCAAAATTGAAAATTCGGCCGTTGGGCGGGCCGTCGCCGGCGCGCGGTGCTCCGCCGCGTCGTGGTGCCGAAACTCTGTCAGACCTCTCTGAAGTTTCGTAGTGGCGCTGTCGTGAATTTTTCAACGTTCGAGCGTCGCGGCTTGTGATCGATGTATTTTATATACACGCACGAGTCGATTTAGTTAGTCTTTTGTCGTTTGCACATATAAGTGTCGTATTAGGATAATTTTCCTTTCTTTTGAGTCAAAGTGGTTAAAATGGCCAAATGGCGGAAAATGAGCTAAAGAGGGCAAGAGGAGATTCGAGCTAAAGCAGAGAAAGTGGCGAGCAGTGAAACCAGGACCCGCGGCGCCTCCTGCGATCGAAGCGGCGCGGCGCCACTATCGCAGAGGCTGCAGAAGACTTCGTAGCGCGGCATCATGTAACCAGTGCGGCGCGCTAAACATCAGAAAGCTAGAACCCTGGCGGTTTTAAGGGTTCCCGCACAACCTGAGTTCTTGCTTGGAGATTGGAGACCATAGTTTAGTAATTTCTTTTCCCTTTCTTGTTTTTATTTTGGTTTTATGAAGAACATGAGATTAGTTCTTGTCATGTCAATGACTAGGAACTAATTCCTATAGGGCTTTCCATGTTGAATCTCTAGAAACTTATGTTATGATTTAATCGTGCTTATGGTTATTCTTATCTTGTTGAGATCTATCGATATTTGAATTGAATGTTTGGTAGTTAATTGACAACTAATTATCACTATATGATTTCTAATCGGACTCAGAAAGGAGGATTGTGAATATCTTTGTAAGTTGGGTAGACATTCTTGGATTGGGGATGAAAATACCTCAATTATTTATGTAGCGTTAATGAGAGGCTTAAAAACCCTAATTTTGCGCATGGTGCGTGACGGTTAACTAGGTTTTTGTTCTTAATCCTCCTATAGAGTTATCCTTATCACCGAAAGGTAGGTAAGGTGCAATAATGGGGTTGAGTGTTTATATAACCCTAACGGGAGTATAAAACGATTTCGTAAACCTGCTTTCTCCAAAAGAAGAAGACCATAAGTTATTGCATTAATAAGTAACATAAGCGGATAGTGAGGAGACGTGGAAGCCCTATTCTCATCACCGCTGAAATAAACCTATAGTTAAATTAGCTTTTATAATTCTTAGTTATAAACAACAAATCCAAATATCAATTTACCAAATAGATACCAAAAGATAGATAGTTGGTAATTGAACTCTAATCCTTGTGGACGATGTTCGGTCTTATCAAGACTATATTACTTGTCACGATAACGTGCACTTGCGTTAAAGTGTGTGCATCTTACCGCGCAACAAGTTTTTGGCGCCGTTGCCGGGGATTAGGCATAGTTCAATATCAAATTTGTCTATTTTTAATTTCTAATTTGGTGTTTAATTTTTATTGTTATTTTTAATTTTTACGTTTTTTTTAGTATTTTCGAAAAGTTCGAGGTGCCGTTATTCTTTGTTGGTTTTGATTTATCTCACGAATCTTTTAGATATGGATTTTTACTGTTAATATGATAGAGAACCAACCATAGAGGAAGAGAGGGAGGAATTACGAGAAACTATACTCAGTCTCACGAGGTACCAAAATCAGTTCATAGACGAAACGAGAATGGCCATGAAGAAGTTGGAAACGCAAATAGCAGAGCTCGCGATCATATTCAACAGCGAAACACATGAAGAGCAATCTGCACCTGGGGTAGGCAATGAGAAACACAATGTCGTGCAATTGACACGAAGGATGCGAATTAGGGAGATAGAGTTCGCGGCGGCAGCATGGCCGCCGATGAGCGAGCGGCGTCGAAGATTCGAGACAATGCGAGAGCGTCACGAAGGTTACGGCATCCAGAGATGCAGAGAGTGGCGCGCGGCTGAAGATCGAGCGCGGCGCCCATAACCCGGCGAGACTTTGCGGAAGGCGTAGTAAGCTGCAGGTGATACTACCATATCCCCAGAAGTTAAAAACATGTACTCTTGACAAATAATTCTCTAGATTCGTGGAGGTCCTCAAACAATTGCAACTCAATATCCCGTTTGCTGATGCATTAGAGCAAATGCCGAGCTACGTCAAGTTCATGAAGGATGTGCTTAGCAAAAAGAGGAGGATAGAGGACTACGAAACAGTGATGTTGGCGAGGAATGTAGTGCCGTCCTACGAGAGACAAGCGCCTCGAAGTTACAAGATCACGGGAGCTTCGCGTCCCATGCACCATTGGAAAGTTTGAATGTCAAAAAGCATTGTGCGACTTGGGAGCAGGCATAAATCTGATGCCTTATCTAGTTTTCTGCAAACTAGGAATGGAAGAAGTCAAACCTACAAACATCACTGCGATTAGTGACCGCTCGATTGTTCATCCGGAGAGTCATCGAAGATGTATTACTAAAAGTGGACAAGTTCATCTTTCCGCCGACTTCGTTATCTTAGACATCTGAGATAACGATGGAATTCCATCATACTTGGCGGACCGCTTAGCCACGGGACGGGCCTCGTTGATGTTCACAAGGGGAGTTGAAGCTTGAGTAGATGAAGAAGAGGTGATTTTCAATGTTTTTCGAGCGTGACTTTTCAGAGGCCAAGGATAAGCGCTCACCATTGATCTTATCGAAGAAGCAATGTCACCAAAGAGTTCGGATATGATGATACGCTTGAAGAAATCACGACCACGTGGGATGATGATAGTAGAAAGCGATCGGATCGATGGAGTATGCAAATTGGATGAATGCTTATGAAAAATGGGATACAAGGAAGTATGAAGAGCTTGGGCGGTACAGAAAGATCATTACCATCCACGAGAGAAGGCTCGAGTTAGAGTTAAAAACCACTGCGATAAATCTACAATACGATACCTAGGTGAAGAAAAACATTACGGTGATCATTTACGTACCACCTATTCAGAAGAGATTGACAAAGCGCTAAGAGTACTAAAGAATCCTGGCGGGCCATTGGATGGACATTAGCGGACATAAAGGGATAAGTCCATCAAGCGGTAATGTCATAAGATCCGTCTAGATGAGGAGAAGCGGACCGTCCATCGAAGCCCAAGGCGACTAAACTCAAACATGAAGGAGGTAGTGAGAAAGGAAATCCTAAAATGGCTCGACGCAGGAGTAATCTACCCGTATCGGCAAAGCGTGGGTAAATCGATTCAAGTGGTATCGAAAAAGGGTGGAATAACGGTGGTGACAAGCGAAAAGCGAACTCATTCCTCCGAAGCGATCACGGATGGAGAATGCGTTGACTATCGCCAAGTTGAATAAAGCAACTAGAAAAGACCACTTCCGTTGCCATTCCTAGATCAAATGTTGGGCGAACTTGCGAGGCATAACTACTCTGCTTTTGATGGATACTCGGGTATCACGATTGCAATAGCCAGAAGATCGAAAAAAGACAACATTTACTTGCCGCTTTTGGTACATTTGCATTGAAGGATGCCGTTCGGACTCTGTGATGCACTGCTGACTTTCAGAGGTGTATGATGGCAATTTTCTCAGATATGGTAGAGAAAACTATAGAGATCTTTATGGATGACTTTTCGATCTTTGGAGCATCATTCGATGAGTGTTTAAGGCATCTAGAAGCAGTGTTAAGCCGGTGCGAAGAATCTAACCTTGTGTTAAACTGGGAGAAGTGTCAACCGTAGTATGAAGGAGTTGTCTTGGGACACAAAATATCAAGCCAAGGTATTGAGGTGGACAAAGCAAAGATTTTAGTGATCGAAAATCTACCACCTCCAGTATCAACAAAAAGAGTCAGAAGTTTCCTTGGACATACTGAGCACATAGAAGATTCATCAAGGATTTTCAAAGGTCTCAAGCCTCTTTCCACATTGCTAATGGCGGGGTTGCCTTCGACTTCATAAAGAATGCTTATCCGCATTTCAAGCGCTCAAAGAAGGCTTATTTCACGTAGTCATTGCGCCCAAGGAGCTCCCATTTGAACTAATGTGTGATCTGGCGATTATGCGATTGGGCGGTGCTTGGACAGAAAATCGACAAGGTATTTAGATCCATTTACTATGCTAGTAAAACTCTAAATGGCCTTGATTAAATTATGCAACTACAGAAAAGGCGCTAGCAATAGTATATCGTTTGAGAAATTCGTAGTACTTGATTGGAAATAAGGTGATAGTATATACCGACCACTCTGTTATAAAGTACTTGATGACAAAGAAGGATCTGAAAGCCTCGCCTCGTTCGATGGGTCCTACTTACAAGAATTTGGCGTGGAGATTCGTGATAAGAAAGGCAGAGAATTGATTCTGAACCACTTGTCAAGGCGGAAAACCTGAGAGCGAGAACGAGGATGTGCAAATAAATGATCACTTTCGGACGAACAATTTGTTTGAGTAAGTATGATTTCTAATTTACCTTGGTACGCTGACTTTGTTAACTTTCTTGCAGCTAAAGTACTACCCCCAGACTTGTCAAGACAACAAGTGAAGAGGTTTTATTCAGAAGTAAAACATTACTATTGGGATGAACCTATGTTATACAAACATTTGTCTTGAGCAGTCGTGGCGATGTACGGAGGAAGAGATGTACGGGTTCTCACGTTTACACCGCTATCGTGGTGGACACTTTGGGGCATCAAGAACAACGGCAAAATGCTGCAATGCAGATTCTATTGGCCGACACTTTTAAGGATGCCCATACCTTTGTGAAGAGATGTGATAATTGTCGGAGAGCGAGGAACATCGAGGCGAAGCGAAATGCCTTCGCAGTGATATTGGAAGTGGAACTCTTTGATGTGTGGGAATCGATTTCATGGGGCCATTCCCGCCATCCTTTGGAAATCAATATATCCTTACGGCGATGACTATGTGTTCAAATGGGTGGAAGCGGTGGCCTGGCAAAAACGATAAAAGCGTTCAAAAATTCCTTGAAAGAATATTTTCACGAGTTCGGCACTCGAGAGCTATCATCGATGTGAAGGAAGTCATTTCTGCAACGGTGAACTCATTGCTTTCGATATGGAGTTTACCACCGCACTATAGCGCCTACCACGCCAGCTAATGGGCTAGCGGAAGTGTCAAATAAGTAAAGAGCATATTGGAGAAGGCGGTGAGCGACTCGAGAAAGCGGTCTATCAAATTGGATGACGCATTGTGGGCATACCGGACAAGATTCAAAACACCAATTGGTATGTCACCTTATAAATTAGTTTTGGTAAAACATGTCATTTGCCGGTAGAGTTGGAACACGAGCGTCTTGGCAATGAAGAAGTTAAACATGGGCGCCACGGCGGCGGGGCGGAGGAGGCTACTACGGTAGGCGAATTAGATGAATTGGGCCTTGATACGCATGAGAATGCAAAGATCTACAAGAGCGAGCGAAAGCATGACACGACAATTTGATACCAAAAGACTTTCAAGAAGGACAAGTGCTTTTATTCAACTCGAGTTGAGATTGTTTCAGGTAAGTTAAAATCACGTTGGACGAGGACCATACGGCGGTAGAAGTATTCCCGTATGGGCGATTGAAATAAAAGGAGAGAGGAGGCGCCTTGAGGTAAGCAGGCAGATTAAAACCCTATCGATCAATGAAATGGAATACATGAACTTGGTAACCTCTCATACCTTAGAATAACAAGGAACTTGCGTCGCTAAAAAAGCGTAAAAACAGTACTTCAGGAGGTAACCCAGCGTTTTCAATTATGTTATTTCAATTCCTATCTTTAGTTTGTTTTATTTTTGTCTTGAAACGATCTCACGGTCTTGGGTTCTTGTATACGTTGTGTTGTGAGATGAAACGAGATTTGGAAGCGGCGAAGAGAAGCGAGATATCGAGAAAATCGCGAGCCTTGCGGCTCCCATTTGCGAGCGTGCGCAGAAGTTCGAACCAACCACAGAGTTTGTGCGCATGGCCATTTTCTGACGCTTGGCGCCACAAAGGCAAATATGAATTCTGGAAGACACCCTGATCCGAAGGCCCTATCGCCAAATCAAACACCAAGAGCTCTCCTCCCCTCACGGAATTCAAAGTACTATCCATCGCCACCACCACCATTTTAGCCAAAGTCTGTAAGTTTTTTAATTTTTTTTAGAGTCTTTGAGTCTACACACATTGGGGACAATGTGTGATTTAAGTTTGGGGGTGTTTTATGTGTATCCTGTTTATTTGTGTCATGATATGTTTTATTTAAGTCTTTTTTATTGTTTTATGTTTATTTTGAGTCACCAATTTTTTTTTCTTTTTGAGTCATAATTGCCTGTCAAAGATCATGAATGTTGTAGTTGCTAGAAACACCTAGTGAAGTAAGGTGGAATAATGTAACGGAATTGAAGCAACTATCTAAACACTTAGGTTAGATATGCCAAAAACTCACAGAATCTGTCTATTTGGAGTTTCTTGCTTGAATTATGCATGCTAAAGGATAAATACTTATGTGTTATGATTTCTTGCTATTTGAGGCGAAATAGTTAGGATATGCATGTTAGGGAGATGACTCAGGCATTTCTTTGATAGCAAATTCTTACCATTCTTTTCTATCCCAGACTTTAAAAAGATCCCTTCCTAGTCAGCCCCATTGAGCCAAATATTGAAACTTCTTCTTTGACACCCTATATTCCTACAAATTGTGCCATAAGTAAAAATATGAAATAGTGGAATACACTGTGTTAAAAAAAAAGACAAAAAGAGTGAATAAGCCTGTTGCTTGATAAAAAGTAATAAGAAATAGGCAAAGCCTAAGTTTGAAGTCTTGTCATTATTATATACTTCACTCTCCCAATACAAAAAGAGGAAAAGATAGAATCAAAGTGAAGGAAAGAACAAAAGAAAAGGAAATCTTGAAAAGTGAAGAGAACATGGTACCTGAAATGAGCCTAAATTGCCTATTTTTACCTACATACCTAAGCCTACATTGCAACCCTTAAAGTCCTGAAGATCTCTTTTATGCATATCCAGAATTAGTGGAGAATAGCAAGTAAGCATGTCATAGGAATTCTTGAATTTATATGCATGATTTAGTATATTGACTTCCACTAAGCATGATGAATATGAGTTTGCGAAATATCTAGCTTAACCGTGTGTTTAGTGTCTTTGAAATTTCATGCTATATGTTCTGCATATTATTTTGCTAACCTTCATGTTTTCTAGTTAACTCTAATGCGCAAAAGTGATCAATGGCGGTGAGTCTTTTATTTTCGTTCTTTGAGTCTTTTATTTCTTTCTTTTATCTTTGCTCGAGGCGAGCAAAGGTTAAGTTGAGGGTATTTGATCGGTGTATTTTATATACACCTTTTGTCGATTTTAGGTAGTCTTTTGTCCCGTTTTGCACATATAAGTGTCGTATTAGGATAGTTTTCCTTTCTTGTGAGTCAAAGTGGTTAAAATGGCCAAATGGCGGAAAATGAGCTAAAAGAGGGCAAAAAAGGAGATTCCAGAGCTAAAAACAGAGAAAGTGGCGAGCAGTGAAACCAGGACCAGTAGCGCGGCCTCACTGCGATCGAAGCGGTGCGGCGCCACTATCGAGAAGGCTGCGAAGACTCGGCGCCCGCGGCCTATGCGCGGCAGCGGCAGCAGCGGAAAAATAAGGTTTTGACGGATTTTGGGTCGAACTGCGAGGAAAAGTTGAGCGGTTTCGACTATAAAGGAGAACCCTAGGCGGTTTTAAGGGTTCCCCTTCTTGCACCTGAAGGTTTCTTGCTTGGAGATTGGAGACCGTAGTTTAGTAATTTCTTTTTCCTTTCTTGTTTTTATTTGATTTTATGAAGAGCATGGGATTAGTTCTTGTCGTATCGATGACTAGGAACTAATTCCTCTATAGAACTTTCCATGTTGAATCTCTAGAAACTTATGTTATGATTTAATGCATGCTTATGGTTATTCTTCCTCTTGTTGAGATCTATCGATATTTGAATTGAATGCTTGGTAGTTAATTGTGACTAATTATCACTATATGATTTCTAATCGGACTCAGAAAGGAGGATTGTGAATATCTTTGTAAGTTGGGTAGACATTTTGGATTGGGGATGAAAATACCTCAATTATTTATGTAAGCGTTAATGAGAGGCTTAAAAACCACAATTTTGCGTAGTGCGTGACGGTTAACTAGGTTTTTGTTCTTAATCCTCCTATAGAGTTATCCTTATCACCGAAAAGTAGGTAAGGTGCAATACTGGGGTTGAGTGTTTATATAACTAGGGCTGTTAGTGGTTCGGATATACTCGAGCCAGGACCGAAAGCCGGGCCGATGGCCGGACAGCCGGGCCGAAACATAGCGGTCGGATCTGAGTATCTAAAAATACGGGCCGTTAAAGGCAGGATCGGTAACCGGTAAAATACCGTGTAACGGTCCCCACTGATCCCTCGGCCAGCCCCCAACCAGCCCCGGCCCAATGAAGCCCGGCCCACTCGCATCGGCTCAATTAGTTGTAAATTGATCAAACTTTATATGGTCATAACTTTGCGCTCGGACGTCCGTTTTACCTAATTTTTTTTTTGATTTTGCGTATTTTTTCGAGACGAATAATCCCAAACGGACTAAAGTCAGTTTGCTTCACCGTATTTCTCCAAAACCGTCCATATTGCCCCTCAATTTCTCTTTTCCCCCAAATCGTTACGTTTTTCCCATTTTCAAATCTAAATATCTCGTGATGTACAATTGATTTCAACGTAAAAATTGCGTGGCACCGCGTCCGAGAATGTCAATTTCAGTATTGAAAATTCAATTTAAAAAAAAAAAGGCAGGAAATTCTTACCGTCGGATGAAACCGGGCCGATAAGGTTTCGGTCGGGCCGGATCTCGTCGGGGCCGAAACCTTACGGTCGGTCCGTCCGGACCGGTAAGCTTATCGGTCGGTCGATGGTGATACCGGGCCGGACCGGGCCGTGCTGGACTATATATAACCCTAACGGGAGTATAAAACGATTTCGTAAACCTGCTTTCTCCAAAAGAAGAAGACCATGAGTTATTGCATTAATAAGTAACATAAGCGGATAGTGAGGAGACGTGGAAGCCCTATTCTCATCACCACTGAAATAAACCTATAGTTAAATTAGCTTTTATAATTCTTAGTTATAAACAACAAATCCAAATATCAATTTACCAAATAGATACCAAAAGATAGATAGTTGGTAATTGAACTCTAATCCTTGTGGACGATATTCGGTCTTATCAAGACTATATTACTTGTCACGATAACGTGCACTTGCGTTAAAGTGTGTGCATCTTACCGCGCATCACGCTGCCTAATTTTTCCAGCTTTAGATCACTTTAATCTTCTTCTTATCCAAGTTCCAACATGAGTAACTATCTAAGTGTATTTGTAAATTCTAAAAGTTAATTTGTGCTAACCTATTTCATACATGTTGACACATTGAGTTGGTTGTTCCTTGGCAGAAGGAGCAGAAAGTCCGCCTCTAATGAAGCTAGTAGGCGGCAATGGAATTAAGTTTGGAGGTTTGGGAAAAGAATCAATCTGCCCGGAATGGCTAGCAGGAGCATTTTCAGAAAGACGATGCCTTCTTGCAGAATAGTTTACTCGATGTCGTTCTAGTGAGCGGCCTTTTGTTCAGCTGGCATTTCCCAGTAAGTGATATGACGTCTAAGGTTTTTTTCACTATTTTTAGTAGAAAGACATGAATGATCACTTGTCTGTCCAATTTGAGTTGCGTCCATCTTTCTTTTGTTGTTCAGACATCTGATGTGAAGTGTTTCACAAAGCTCTGTTGTTAACGTTGTGATTTTTTTTAATCTTAATGCTTATTTTGTTCTCAAAGCACACAGGTCAATTTAGCATAACATGGAATAAAAGGCGCAAACATTAAGCGTTATAACTAAACATATAGGACCAAAAAGGTCAAGAACCTACCTCTATCATTAAGTATTTTCCTGCTCTTTGCTACTTTCTTCGCTCGAACAAATTTAAGCTTCAAATCCTGCGAAATCTGAAGTAGTCAGTCGAATTAAACACGAATGATCAGCACTGCTATGTATTGAAATTCATCAAAGTGATCTGAATTTTTCGCTGGTGGAGACAACAATATAGTTTTATTTAAATAAACAAGAAACTGTGAAATAATATTTCTTCTTTTTCAAGACATCTGATTAAGGATAAGTCAGTAAAAACATACATTACTTTCAAGTTTTCATGTCCAACACTCAGAAAGTCAAAAGTATCATCACAATCCACAACTAAAATAATTTTACACAAGCAAGCGGAACTTTTTATTCCCAAATTGGGGAGTCAACTTGTAGAGTGCATTATATACATAGGGTGTATTAGTGTGATAAATCCATGGGTTGTGTGAGAGGGAAGTGATAGCTTTCATGACTTGAATAGGTAAGATTGTTCCGGATCGGGGAACAAGAGTTTGGCGCGATAGCGGGTCGGGTTGAGGCCAGATCACGGGTCAACCCGCAGCCCGGAATGAGGTGGGGAAAAAATTTAAGAGAAAGGAAGTATATGTAGGAAATAATTCCTTGTTTGATCTTATTACAAATATACAAATATATACAATATCTCTAGGCTTGAATTATGGAAGACTAATCTTCCTTACCTAATATAAGAGATACTAATTAATTACAATATATTACAAATTTATTATAATAAATATATACAATATCTCTAAGAGTCCCCCGTAGTCTTAGCTGGAGGTTCGCGAATGCTGAGACTGTCCCTGAAATCATCGAAAAGTACGCATGGAAGACCTTTAGTGAAAATGTCAGCTATCTAATAACGGGAAGGGACGTGGAGAACGTGGACTTGACCGCGCACAACTTTTTCTCGGACAAATAAGATATCCATTATAATGTGTTTCGTGTGTTGATGTTGAACATGATTGCCAGACAAGTAGATCGCACTCACATTGTCACAATAACACACAATTGCCTTTTTAATCGGACATTGTAGCACCAGTAGCATATTACGAAGTCAACAGGATTCATCAACAACATTGGGCACCCCTTTGATTCTGCCTCTGCACTCGATCGAGATAGTGTGGACTGACGTTTGGATAACCATGAGAAAAGATAATCACCCAAGAATACATAATAGCCGGAAGTGGAACGATGTGTGTCTGGGCAGCCGCCCCAATCCGCATCAGTGTAGGCAGAAAGACTGGAGATGGAGGACTTATACAGATGAAGTCTGAAATGAAGAGTAACCTTAACATACCGCATAATCTTCTTGAGAGCCCCCATATGTTCTTCCTTCGGATCATGCATGTGTAAACAAACTTGCTGGATCGCATAGGAAATATCAGGCCTCGTAAATGTGAGATACTATAATGCTCCAGTCAGGCTGCGGTAATGTGTGGGGTCACTATATGGAGTACCTGAAGCGTTACTCAACTTTGCCTTCGTGCCGACCGGAGTATGAGAAGGTTTGCATGAAGACATCCCTTTTTTGTCAATTATCTCTTCTGCATACTTCTTTTGGCTGAGAAATAGACCACCTGCATAGTGAGTTACAACAATGCCAAAAAAATAATTCAACGGGCCTAAATCTTTCATTGTAAATTCTACTGCAAGAAGAGACATAATAGACTGACGGAGTGAAGTTGAGGATGCAGTGAGGATAATGTCATCAACATACAGGAGTATATAAGCCATATCAACGCCACGATAAATAAAAGGTGATCGGACTTCTTTGTGAGAGAATCTCAATTTGGAAACAAAACCGGCAAACCTGTTATACCATGCCCGAGAGGCTTGTTTCAGAACATATAAAGATTTCCTCAATAGACACACGTGATTTGGATGGGAAAGATCGTGAAATCCCAATGGTTGATGCATGTATACCGTTTCTTGCAAGTGGTCATGTAAAAATGCATTCTTGACATCCAACCGATGAATGAACAATGATTTAGACAGTGTCAGACTAAGAACAGTCCTGATAGTTGCAGGTTTTACCACCGGACTAAATATTTCCCCGTAATCGATTCCCACCTGTTGAGACCTGTCATCACCAACAAGACGGGTTTTGTATCTCGTAAAAGAACCATCAGAATTCTTTTTATGGAAAAAACCCCACATAGAGCGAATTATGTTCATATTAGATGGTCGTGGTACTAAATCTCACGTCTTATTTTGAATAAGAGCAGTAAATTCATCTAACATGTGACGCTTCGGTCCGATGCGATAAGGCAGCTTTGGGGTTTTTTGGAATTGGTGAGGGTTGGACTGAGGTTGTGAGGTTAAATTGGTGTTTAAGCCGAAAAATACCACGCATAGCATGAGTTTCCATGGTCCGTTGAGAAGTGTTGGATGATTGGGTAGTTTTGGGATTTTGGGCCGAAGAAATGGGCAGGGAAATTTCGGTATTTTGGGCTGAAGGAGTATGTCCGGTACCGGGCTGGGACAAAGTAGTAGAAGGAGGGGGTCGGGTGATAGGTGTAGGGTTCAGTGAGGGTCATACAATATTATTTTGAGAGTTGAGATGATATCTCAAAATATGATGGATTCCGTCGTCCAGAAAACCATATGAAGGTGGGGATGCCGCTCGAGATATTGCAATCGGGAAAGTGAATTCGTCAAATATGACATGACGAGAAATAATAATTTTGCCTGTTGACATATCAAAGCATTTATATCCCCTATGATTCTGTGGATACCCCAAAAATACGCAAGAAGTAGACCGAGCTTGGAGTTTATGAATGGCGGTGGACGAAAACAATGGATAACACAAACACCCAAAAACTCATAAATGTGTAACTGAAGGGATGCAGTTGTACAATACATGAGCAGGTGACACATTCGAGATTAGTTTACTAGAAAGAATATTTAAGAAATATGTAGTCATTTGGAGAGCATGGTGCCAAAAAATTGGTGGTGTGGACGAGTGCAAAAGGATAGAGCGAGTCATATTATTGATTGTTCGAATCTTTCTTTCAGCTTTTCCATTTTGAGAGGATGTATGTGGACAGGAAATACGGACATACATCCCATTTTGGATACAAAAATTCTGAAATTGAGCATTTATAATCCCCCCCCCCCATTATCACATTGAAAACATTTAATGGTTTTGTCAAACTGAGTTGTGATAAACACACTAAATTGTTTTAAAATGTTATAGATTTGTGATTTCTGTCCTAAGGGAAAGGTCCACAAAAAATTCGAAAAATCATCAAGAATGAGTAAATAGTACTTATGACCTGCAACACTTAAAACGGGTGATGTCCACAAATCACAATGCAAAATATCAAATGGCATGATAGTAGTAGTAGTAGACGCAGAAAATTGAAGTTTAACATGTTTATCAAACACACAAGTCTGGCAAACATAAGAGTCCAAAGGTCTATTACAAGAATCAAATTATTCTTCCTAAATTGATTAAAAACGGGTGCCCTTGGATGTCCCAAACTATTGTGCCATATACTAGGAGAGATGGTCATAAATGTGAAAGGTGTGACCCTGCAATTGGTGGAAATGGAGGTGATGGGATATAAGTACCCCGTGCTATTACATCTCATGAGCGGTATCCCCGTCAAAAGTCCTTCACAGAAAAACCAAACAGATCAAAATTCACAGAAATATTATTGTCGGTAGTAAAACGTCTAACATAGATCAAGTTCTTAATCAATTGTGGTGCATGTAAGATATTTTTTAAGTGTAAGGGATGATGGAGAGATGGTAGTTTTACCTGACCAATACCACGAATTGGATTCTCCTGCCCACTGCCGATAATAATATTTTTAATACCGCTCATATTAAAATAAGACGAAAGATTACCTTGAGATGTCGTCATGTGTGATGTCGCCCCTGTATCCACATACCACGATTCATCTGGAATATTTAGATTCATGTGACTCATGGCTTGTTCAATATCAGGTAGGTGCATATCAAATGAGGATGGTGCACTTTGCAAATGCATGTTGTGGACGGGATCCGAGAAGACCAGGCTAAGCAGGCACGAACTTTCGTATAGCGCCCTAGTTTTTTAGTACAAGTAGCTGGCGATTTGAAGGAGGAAGAGGCCGGGCCTATGAAGTCACCTGAAATGGGTATGGCGGGGCAGCCCACTGTGGAGCCCAAGCCCACGGTGGGTACTGCCCCATTGTCACTCGCTACACGGAAGCTGCTTGACCCATGTTGCCGGGTGGTTATTCTCCGGAGGCCACGCCATCCCTTTCCACCATTATTTTTTCCTTTATTATTGCGATTTGAACCCCATTTTTGACCATTATTAGAACAAATACTATGTCCCCTGGAACCAAAATTTTGGGATTCCAAATCATTAGGAGAGGAGTTGGTGGAGACGAGAGCGGTTCCTACTGTGGTTGCTCCCGAGGATGTCTGCTTCGCTTTTCTTATTTCCTCAAGAATTAATCGTGAACGAGCCTCATAAAAGAGAGGTAAGGGATTACTTTGTTGAATAAATGTTGCAACACCATCATAGTGTTCATTCAACCTCGCAATCAATTGAAGAACCAACATTTGATCCGTCACGGGCGAACCAATATTGGAAAGTTGATCCGCAACTACTTTAAATTCTTGACAATAAACTGAGATGTTGGAAAAATCATCCAATTTAATATTCGTAAATTGGTGTTCAAGATAAACGGCCCTGGACATTTTGTTATCTTGAAAAATATTTTCTAATCTTTCTCACACCTTTTGAGCCGTAGAATTAGGTTGTTGTCTGGTATGAAGAAGATCATTCAATATAGTGCCATAAATCCATTAAAGGAAAATAGCGTCTATTCGAGACCATAATTTCTTGTCCACCGTAGTGGTATCCGATGGTGACTCAGACGGAAGAATATGAGCAATCACCTCATAAGCACGACAGTGAATTTTAAATAGTTCTGCCTATGAGGTATACTACCCTTTCTCTATCTCAAGAGTGATGAGGATGAAGTTCTTGACATTATTAACGACAAGAGCCGGATGAAAGGTTTGTTTTTCAGCCATTAGTTTGATTTAGAATTAAAGTAGAATGAGAAGAGGATGATATTTGGAATAAAGTAGCCTAACTTTTGGGAAACAATAACTGTGTGAGGTAGGGAGAAAACATGTTACTGTTGGGATGGAAATGTTAGGGCTTAGACAATATTTAGTTGAAGGTTTAGGTTTAGTATTGGTGACTAAAACCTAATGGTTGGCAGAAAATTGCCAAGGAAGATGGAGAATTTCAGATAGGGTTAGAAGAGAAAATTTTAGGGCAACAGATCTTTGGCTATTGATACCATGTAGGAAATAATTTCTTGCTTGATCTTAATCCAAAGATACAAATATATACAATATCCCTAGGCTTGAATCATGGAAGATTAATCTTCCTTACCTAATATAAGTGATACTAATTAATTACAATATATTACAAATCTACTATAATAAATATATACAATATCTCTAAGAGTATATTTGTAGTAAACATCCATAGGTCGGAAGTGTGTACGTGATAGAATAATTATTAATTAATATTGTAATTGATTGTAATATCATTTGTATATTATAGATAGATTAACATTAATATAGGTAGATTAGATGGCATCATTCTAGGCTCATAAAATCATATCCCTAGCATAATTGTAGCTTGTAATATGAGTATAATTACCACATTATTGAAATGGGAATATTGAAGAAAATATTCTTACATGGTATCAGAAGATTAGAAAAAAAGATCATACCCTAAACAATTATACACCCACCGTTGCCCAACCCTATTTCTCCCACAAACCGGCCGACCACCACTCATTAATTTTTTTCTTTCATTATTTTTTTCTTTTTCCGATCAACAATGTCTGACTCTAAATCCACATTTCATCCCGCTCTTGTCGTCTCTAACATCAAAACACATATTTCCGTCACCTTGAGATGAAAAATATTCATTATGCAACTTGGGCAGAGCTCTTTAAAATCTGTTGTCGTTCTTATTCATCACATAATCCCACAGGAAAATGCAAGGAAAAGGTGTTAAAAACCGATGATGAAAAAGAACTTTGGCACACACTTGATGCGACATTTCTCTTATGGATTTATGCAACTATCTCTAGCGATTTGTTGCACACAATAATGGAGTCTGATTCTATGGCGCTGGAGGCCTGGAATCGCTTGAGGGATATTTTCAAGACAACAAAAATTCTCGAGCCGTCACGTCGGAGCAAGAATTCTCCACCACTGACATAACGGGTTTTTCAAATGCGTCAGCGTATTGTCAACGCCTCAAAGTTTTATCGGATTAACTCAAAAATATTGGTTCACCGGTTAAAACAATCTATTTGTTCTACAATTGGTTGTTGGCCTTACCGACGCGTATAGTGGCGTGGAAACGCTCATCCGACAAAGCAATCCTCTACCATTTTTTTACCAAGCCCATTCTATGCTTATTCTTGAAGAGGCGGGTTTCGCCAAAAAGGTCGCAAACGTCTCCAATTCCGCCATGCTTGCCACTCTAACCCATGAAGCTACAACACATTTTGAACCTATACATCAAAATCGGGAACAAAAAGGATGAAATAGTGGTACAAATCGCGAAAATGGAAAAAGTGAAGGCCACCAGACTTTCGGTGGCGGATGACAAAGCGGTGGGAGCAACTGTACCGATGGACAATAGTGGCAGCCCCGACCACAGTGGGCCTGACAGTAGCCTTGGGTTGTGCCACCCTGCCATTCCCGTCGGGTAATTGGGCAAGTCCTACTGGCAGCCAACAAAATGGCTTTAGGCCGAATACATTTGGGCCACGAAACATTGGTAGCTCGAGCAGTTTTGGGCCACTACAGAACCAGTGGCAGGAGGCCAATTCGACAGTGGCTAGCCCAACCAATATTAAGTCCGACGTGCACACCCTTGGACTTAATTCGCCTATGCAAATTGGTATATGAATTCCGAAGAGACGTCTCATATGATGTCCTCCTAAGGTAATCTCTCGTCCTATTTTAATTTGAGTAAACATAATGGTATAATGTCGGAAATAGTCATTCTATTCCAATTCGAGGTTATGGTTCTACTAAATTGTCTCCACCAAACCCACCATTAACTTTAAAGAATGTCCTTCATGCTCTATAATTAATTAAAAACTCGATATATGTTAGAAAGTTTACTACTGATAATTGAGTCTATGTTGCTTTTGACCCTTTTGGATTTTTCGTGAAGGATTTTTAGACGGGGACACTTTTAATGAGATGTGATAGTCAATGGTAGCTCTATCCAATACCTCACACAATCAATGATTCAAGTTACCATCCACTTTTGCAGCTTTCGTACCTTCGTTATGACATGAACGTTTGGGTCATCCGGGAGCATCTGTTTTAGCCTCCCTCAAACAAAATAATTTTATTTCATGTAATCAAACACGTAATTCTAATATGCACTGTTCATGTCCACTTGGTAAACTTGTTCAATTGCCATTTGTTTCATCTAATTCATGCACATTTTTGCCTTTTGATATTATCCATTGTGAAATTTGGACATCACTCGTTTTGAGCTTTTCGGGCCATAGATATTATTTGTTTTTGCTAGATGATTACTCTAATTTTTTGTGGACGTTTTCCTTGTCTAAAAAATCACAAGTTTTCTCCACATTTCTCACTTTTAGAGCATTCATTCGAAATTAATTTGAATGAGATATTAAAAATATTCAATGTGATAATGGTAGGGATTTTGATAATAGGCATTTTTGGGATTTTTGCAACTCTAATGGTTTAATCTTTCGCCTTTCATGTCCCCACACATCCTCACAAAACGGGAAGGCATAACGAAAATCTGAACCATCAATAATATTGTTCGAACATCCCTTGCCCATGCCACACTACCACCATCATTTTGGCATCATGCACTACAAATGATCACATATTTATTAAACATACTTCCTCACAAATACTTGTCCTATCAAACTCCTCTAAAAATCCTCTACTTACGGGACCTATATTATTCTCATTTACGGGTATTCGGGTGTTTATGCTATCCTCTTTTTTCATCCACCACAATCACCAAACTTCAACCCTGATCTGCTCCTTGATTTTTTTTGGGATATCCCTCTAATCATAGAGGTTACAAATGTTACGACCTATCCTCTAATAAAATAATTGCGAGTCATCACATAATTTTTTATGAAACAAATTTCTCATTTGCCAAAATGCATGAGTCTGAACTCCCTACCTATGATTTTCTAGATGATGGCCTGCCCCGTATCCCAAATATCTCAATCATATGTGCCTGATAAATAAATCATTATATGGACTAAAACAAGCCCCCCCGGGCCTGGTACAGGCGGTTTGCGGATTTTATTTCACATATTGGTTTTTCCAACAGTCGTTCTGATCATTCACTGTTTATCTACCGTCAGAGTAATAATATTGCTTATATTTTTTTATATGTGGATGATATTATATTAACTGGTTCATCCGATGCTCTTCACAAGTCCATCATCTCACAGTTTGTCTCAGAATTTGCTATGAAGGATCTAGAGCCACTGTACTACTTTATAAGGATAGATGTGACACGTCATGCATGTGGCTTATTTTTATCCCAAAAGAAGTACACAGAGATTGTTGAACGTGTTGGCATGTCCTCCTGTAAACCGTTGACAACCCCGGTGGATACTAAACCCAAATTGAGTGCATTCTCCGACAAGCCATTTGCCGACTTGACACTTTACCGTAGCCTGGCAGGGGCCCTGCAGTATCTTACATTCACCAGGACGGATATTTCTTATGATGTGCAACATGTGTTCCTATTCATACATAATTCGATGAATGATCATATGCATGCTCTCAAACGCATTGTGCGTTATATTCAGGGTACTCTATAGTATGACTTGCATTTATATCCATCGTCGACATCCAAACTTGTCTTCTACACGGACGCCGACTGGAGAGGATGTCCGGACACCAGACGCTCCACTTTTGGTTATGATATATTTCTAAAAATGAAAAAAATGACCCTTTCTATGAAAGTAGGGTGGAAGTAGTGTAAATAAGCTTCATAAGTGGTCTTCCAAGCTTATTATTTCCTTCCTACCCTATGGCCTCCAATCCCCAACTCTTGACCATCTCACCTCTGTCACCCCCGAATTCACACTCCACAACCTATCTTCATCCAATGTTATTTCTCTATATTACATATAAATGCTCTTGAATAATATCATTTTATTACGTACTTTCGTTTACGTACAAACATTAGGAAATAAGTAAGAATCTGACTTTTTTCTTACTTACTTTCTCTGGCCCATTTTAACGGTAGTTTTAGATTTTTATGAACATTAAGAAAAAATAATAAATACAAGATATCATTTACTAAGTAGCCCCTATTTATTACTCCCCGTCCCATTTTATATGGCACTCTTTCATTTTTAGCCAATCTCAAAAAATGACATGTTTCTATAATTGAAAATAATTTAACTTTATGAGGTGATTTACCGCAACACAAATATCAAAGGCTTATTTTGGACTACATATTTCAAAAAAAAATCTTTCTTTTTAAAACTTTGTACCTCGTCAAACACCCTAATATAAAATGTGACGGGGGAGTAAGTGTTTATTGAGAATTGAGCACTATTAAGAAGATGTATTTTTTAATAAGGGTATATTTGGAAATATTTACTAACTAATTATCTTTAATTCTTAAAGGAATAATTATTTTGAAATAATTTTCTTTTTTTTGCTAAAACGTAGTTAAAATGGGATGGATAAAGTATTTCTAGGAATCAAAACACGCTCAAAGGGTGTGTTTGAAAAGCCACCTATATAATTGAAATTGAGTGTAATTGGACGTAATTACATAATTTAACATGTTTGTCAGACTAAGTAATTAAATTATCAACATGTAATTTGGTGTAATTGAGAGACAATAATTACACTCTTCAATTCTAAGCGTTGAGAATTGAGTATAGTTACAAGTTTATTTCTTATTCTTTTTAATTTATTTTTAATTTTTTACTTTTAATATTTTTATGTTATTATCTTTCATTTTCTTTGTTTTCATTTTATGACCTTTAAATACCTTTTTCAAAACAATGGTTTGCAAAAATGTAAAAAAGAATTTCAATTTACATCTTTGAGCGCCTACATTTTTGGTAAATTCAACACCAACAATTACAAAACAGTGATATCGGAGATAGGAATTTAATAGCTCAGTTTATTAATTAGCTGAATTTTCACCTTACCTGCCCCGACGTAATAAAAATTAAAAAATAAAAAAAATCCGGAGCGAACACTATCTCTCTCTTTCTTCCCCCGTTATTGTTTATCTCTCTCACACACACAGACAAGTAACAAACCACCATGTCGGCCACCATTGTTAGGTCTCCGAAACTCCCCTTACCTCCTCCCGAAACAACCACCTCAAATCTCCAATCCCTCAACCACAACACATTCTTCACTCCGTTACCTAATAAACGACGTCGTCGCATCTCGATCTGCGTCTCCACCGACGGTGACCAAAGTAACAGCGCATTTGGAGGTGAAATTAAGAAAGGCCAATCGATTGAGCTTAATAAAGTCAATGATGAGAATCCTTATGAATTCAATGCTAAGGATTCACCTAATCCCCTGCCAAGTAGGTTGAAACGGATCATTTTTTTTTAATTTAGGTTTTTTTGTTAGTTTAAATGTATTGATTGTTTTTGGTTGAATATTAGGACCATTAACATCAGCTGATTTGAGCAATATGGCCACTGAAGGGTCTCGTCTTCGGGTTGCTTATCAGGTTATGCATGCATTTCCTTTTTCGTTATACTAAATGATTAATATATCCACAGTACTTAAACTTGTCAGTAAATTTCATTTAGACACTCAAACTACGGCTTGTTCCAATTGAGCGCCTGAACATATGATGCAATGTTCCTATTTCGGTTCAAATTTTGAAATTTCTTTTGCGCGTGTTCTCAAGTTCTCATTACCTAGGCTAGAATATTTCACCTCCTTTAGTTTACTAATTGATTAACAGAGGAAGTGCCGGATGTAGAGTTCAGTCATCGAGTTTACAAAGGAGCATAGATTTATATGTACAATTTTACTCCCTCCTTCCCATATTAGTTGTCATGTTTTGCTTTTCGAGAGTCAATTTGACTAAACTTTGGAGCTAAAGTGGATGAATTTAATTCAATATTTTAAAATTACGATTTAGATATTCAAAAACTACACAAAAAATACTATAAGTTGCAAGTCTTTTCATGTGAAAAATATATCTTAAAAATGTTGGTAAAAATTCAGGTAGTTTGACTTTCAAAAAGGAAAATGTGACAACTAATATGGGATTGAGGGAGTACTAAAATTGCAATATAGGTCTGAACCCATAATATAAAAAATACAATGGGTTTAATGCTAACAACTTAAATATTGAACCCATAAAGTTTAAATCCTGAATCCTCCCCTAAACATAGGCAGATCCAACATCGAGGGAGTGGTGTTTCGGGCTCGGGTTTATATATGGGGCAGGTGCACTAAGCTCCTGCTATGCGCGGGGTCTGGGAAAGGGCCGGACCACAAGGGCCTATTACTATAATATATATATATATATGCTAGATTTTGTTCCCACTAGTTTCAAAATTTGTATGTGCCTCTGCTAATCAGGTTGTTTGTCTTTCTCTTGTTGAGGTTTCCTGATTGGTTGATTATTGAGTTTTCAGGGTGTGCGTGGTGCTTATAGTGAATCAGCGGCAGAGAAAGCATACCCAAACTGTGAAGCAGTTCCTTGTGAACAATTTGATACTGCTTTTGAAGTGAGTTTTCCTTTGCATCCTAGAATGAATAGGCCTCAATTTGTTTGTCTTGATGAAGTGTGCATTTCTCAATGTGTGCAATAGTGGATGACAGTTACATCATAAACAACTATATCCATCATCGATTGCTTCATTTTGTTAAATAAGTATTTCTTACCTTAGAAAAACAAAGCAGAAAGCTAACACCATTTATATGCGTTATAGAATTATAATATGGCGAGTGAAGTGGAGGATGTTATGAGGTAATATTCAATAGGAAGATTTAACAAGATGACGAGTGTTGTGAACGGATATGAGATAAGAAAATGTTACAGAAGAGTGATAATTGGATGAGATCTCTAGACCCAACATAGAATGTCATAGAAATATGGAGTGTTGCTGTGTTGCAATAGATGTGTTACCATACAATATTGGATAATATTAGAAATGATCAGACCTTACAGAGGGTGCAAGTAGCATGCAAAAAGGATAAAATAAATTAAGTTTGATTGCACTCATTTGGCCATGTCATATGTAGACCTCATATATACCTGGTCTGTTGTTGTGACAATATAATGATATAATGTGTTTAAAAGGAAAGCACTTTTTATCCAAAAAAAGAAGAAAAAGAAATGGATGAGTAGATATAAATCACATGAGGCAGCTGTCTAAAAAGATCTATAATCTCTTGGAATCATGCAGATTTAATTAAGAGTAGAAGTGTAGAACGGAATGGAAGCAAAAAGACTTGGTTATTGTTATAGCACTTACTTTAGTTCTTATGGTTTTCAAATCTCTCTTTTTTCCCAGGCTAGTGACATGTATGTTCGTGTGGGAATAACTTTGAGATTTGGAAAATGTCTACTTTTACAGAATTCCTAATTCTTAAACGGAAAAGGGCCAAAAATGCCCTTATACTATCCGAAAAGGTCTAAAAATACCCTTCATCCATCTATTTTGCTAAATATACCCTTCCTCCACCTATTTCTGCTCACTTTTGCCCTTAAAACTAACCATATCTTAATTTATTTTTTCATTATCATTTATTATGTGGCGCCTCCTTATTGGTTAAAATTAAAACCCCACTCCCATATCAGATTTTTCCTTTTAATTAATTCGACCCGACCTAAGATACCCGACCCATGACCCAATTCCCAACTCCATCACCACATCAAAATAAATGATTCATTTACACCCAAACCTAAATCGTTTCTATGCATCTTCTTTCAGTTAGAACCCTAAGATTCTGCAAGTTCTCCATCTCCATCTTCTAACCTTACTAAGTGTCCACTTAAGAATTCTTTTAGCTAAACTTAGGTTTTTATCAAGCCATCGACATTTCTCTTCTATTCACTTGTTGTCATTAATATATACACCATGATCATGCTTTCTGCATCTACAAAATTCCATCTTTGAAAATGTGACCAAAACTAAATAACAAGAGAATAAAAGAAGATCCTAAAAGGGAAAGGATTGGATGTGATACAACTAGTACTTCTTTAATCTATAAGATCAAAATTACAATGACCCAAATAAATTATAAATAGTAAAATTAACAATTCACTTGAAGTTCAATGACTAAGAGAAGTCAATATAAACCTAACACTATTTTAACTGAAAGAGGAGGCAGAGAAACAATTTAAGTTTGGGTGTAAATGGATTGTTTGTTTTGATGTGTTGATGGACTTTTTTGATGGGAATTGGGTTGTGGGTCGGGTCGATTTAATTACAACAACATACCCAGTGAAATCCCACAACGTGGGGTCTGGGGAGGATAGAGTGTACGCAGACCTTACCTCTACCTTGGTAGGTAGAGCGACTATTTTCGAGACACTCGGCTCAAGACGGAGCATAAGCAAAAGCAAAAACAAAGCAAGAGAAACGGTCAGATCCAGATAAATGATATAATTGAAGGGAAAAAATCTGGTGGGATGGGGTTTTAACTTGAACCACTAGGGAGGTGACATATAATAAATGATATATAAAAAATATAATGAAGATATGGCTGTTAGTTTTAAGGGCAAAAGTGAGCCAAAATAGGTGGAGGAAGGGTATTTTTAACAAAATAGATAGATGAAGGGTATTTTTAGACCTTTTCTGATAGCACAAGGGCATTTTTTGTCACGACCCGACCCCGGGCCGCGACTGGTGCCCTACCGGGGCACCCTTACAGGTATACATCAGAGATAATCAGCGGAACGTACATAAACTTATCAAGAAATAAATAATAGGTTAGCCGATAAGGCTACCTTCCTGGATACATATAAATATGTAAAACCAAAAGCAGTTACCTCTTTTTTTTTTTTTTTACAAAGCGACCCACAAGATATGACTACAGACCTCTAAGATTTTGGACAAATACTATGACGGGACAAGGCCCCGCCGTACCCCTGAATATACATAACCATGATGACAAGCTCCGGAACATTGGAGCCATCTCAAAATGCTGAACCAGGATCCTAAGCCCGCGGATCCACAACTGTGTACCTAAACCTGCGGACATGAACGCAACCTCAGAAGTCGCACAATGTAGAATATGGAGCAGAAAAATAAGTCTGATAAACAAATCATAAGCATAAAAAGAATGGCAAGTATAAAAAGTAAATACCAGATCCTACCATGCCATTACAACTCATGAACTTAATCGTACATCATTATCTTTTTCCATTTTTCAATAAGAGTTATAGTCAAATTCTTACGTACATACTTAGGAAAAATCATCAAGTTCATTACCATACAACTTACTTACCTTGCATAACATAATCCGGCCCTTTATGGAGGGACGCCTTATTTTGGAGTTCACTTTGATTATCCATACGTAATAACGTAACCCGACCCATTTGCGGGACACGACGAAGTCATACAAAAGCCTTCCCACGAAGGTATACTGCCCGGCCCATTCTGGGACGCGATAAAGTCACATAAGTCTGCCCATAAAGGTATACTGCCCCGCCCAATCTGGGACGCTATAAAGTCACATAAGTCTGCCCATAAAGGTATACTGCATAAAAATAGGAAGCTTATGATCAACTTAGGGCCACCTGCCCATAGTATCATTTGACAATCCTACTCCTGGGACTATTTCACCCGCAAGGGTCTTGTGGACCCGCATAGGACAATTTGCCCCGCATAGGACTATTTCACCCGCACAGGACTATTTCTCCCGCTTAGGCTCTACGGGCCCGCAATGAGCATATACGACATGCTCGCATCATGGGTAGCAAATCCATGGAGATGTATAATGTCTTGGGGGTTTACCCCGCAATTATACTCAGAAGGTGTATAACGTCTTGGGGTTGGGGGTTTACCCCGCATTTATACTCAGGAGGTGTATAACGTCTTGGGGGTTTACCCCGCATTTATACTCATAACACTAACACCAAAGGCTATCATACATAACATAAGCACCACCGACTTATCATACATAACATAAGCGCTACCGACTTATCATACATAACATAAATACTACCGGCTTATCATACATAACATAAGCACTACCGGCTTATCATACATAACATAAGCAAGTTAAGAAATCCCCTAACTTCTTATTAACCTTATTTATATACACCCCCATTTTAGTTTACTTAAGGCACTAACATGTCATTATAAAATCCGGAAATTTAACCCAAAGTACTACTTCTACTCTTTTAAAATGACTCATTTTTCATATAAAACTTCCAAGATACTAATAACCGTAGTATCAAGTCATATCTACTTTTCAAGCCAAATCACAATACCTTTTAGAAATACATTTATAGGCTTCTAAATCAAGTGACTTCTTTCTTTAAAACCTTAAGCATTTGATGCCTTCAAATCCATTTGCCTTTCATTATTTCAAGTCATTTATCATTATTTACATTACTAGAGAAAAACCATTATTTTAACCTTCCATAAAGTTGTTATAACCAACTTCCCATAAAGCCGTTATAACTCTTTATGTCTTAGACAAATTCATTCCTTTTATAACCAAGAGACTTATACTTTTAAATCAAGTTACATAGCTTTCAAAATACTTCGAGTCCCTTAACTTTTAGAAACCAAGTTTCTTAACTTAGAATATCAAGTCTCTTTAACTTACAATATCAAGTCCCTTATCTTTAAGAAATCAAGTTACATATGCGTTTCCCAAATCGAGTATTCTATACTTTTAAATCAAGTCATTCATTCCTTTAAGAATCAAGTCCCATAACTTGAAAAATAAAGTCTCTTAACCTTTTAAGAATTTAAGGTTCATAGTCTTAAAACTTCATAACGTAAACTCTTTTAAATTAAGCAACATATACTTTTGTGCGTTGTGAATAAGTTATACTTGTTTATAACGATCTTATTCAAGCAGCCATGATCTAGAAAATGTAATACAATTTTGTCTTATCTTAGCTTCTATCCAGATGGAGAATTCTGCTCATTTTAATTTAATTGATTGCCGATACATTTTCTTTTATTAACGCTGCAATGGCTTGTTCGATACTTATTCTCATTCGTGTAATAACTTAGCAAGTCAACTTGACTCCAAATACTTCCTAGCGACTCTTACCAACATCCCCCATAAGACTTGGCAAGAACTTAGGATAACTTAGACGTAACCTTTACATAGAGTAAATCAACATACATATCTCTTAACTTCTAAGAGTAGAAGGAATCATGAAATAACACCACATGTATATTCCATACATAGAATCATGTCAAAAGAAGGAAGAGGTTCACATACCTCGCGACGATTATCGACAAGTAGCAAAATGCTCCAAAGTACTTTAACCTTGATAGCTATTCCATCCTTTAAGTAAAATACACTATACGTAGTACTTCAACCTATAATGGCCATAATACGTCTATTAACCTCTAGCTTTAAACGTAGAATATTCTAAGTGTAAAGTCACCAAATTCTACGAAAAATCGGACAGCACTTCCTTTGTTTCTACGTACTTTTCCACCTTTTTCAAGGCCCGAAAATCAATAACCAAATGCCACATTTAAGGCCCAACAATTCAACAAATACAAAGGGGATTACACGCCTAATAGGACGTGTAAAATTCTGCCCCACAAACAATATAAAACTGTCCAATAATTCCAAGCCATATTCGGCTACAATGTCACAACAATTATCAATTTCCTTTCAATTCCTTTTTCAATCCAAGTTGTTATTCCAACATGTTACATACATAATATCAATTACAACAGCTATAAATTCTTTCTTCCTTAACATGCGACGATTGTAACTATCGACCAAATTGATTACAACATTAATGGCTAACTTGTCCATTTTTCGGTTTTAACATGTCGACATGATTCAAATCTTTTCAAACTTCAATATATATACAACATGCTCATTTCTTAACTACTATAACATGTAATCTTCAATTATACTAAGAAGATGAAGGATTTTACCTCAATAAGCCCTAAAAATGTCCAAGCGTAAAAGTCGTTTCTTAGCAACTTTTAGCTCCTCTTCTTATGTTCCAATCCGCTCCAAGCACTCCTTAGAAGCTCATGAAGAACTCCTCTTCAAGTTCCATATTCAAAGTTGAAGAACACCTTAGGTTTTCTCCTTGTGACTAACGTCAAAACGTCGTTTTTCCGGGATCTTTCTATTGAGATATCCTTACAATACCCTTAGGAACCTTGGTTTAAAGTATTGGGATTATTGAACCACATTTGCAAAAAAATTCTCTCTAAAAATCCCTTTGGCCGAGAGCACCTAAACTAGCACAATGTTTTCTTGAAAATTTTTCTAAGTATGGAACTTGTCTTGCACTAGTGTAGGATATATACTACAATGGAGGGTCTAGATTAAACCATTTGTGTGGCTTGGATTTATCAAGACTAAAGTCTTTGTCATGTTGGCAAGTTGACTTGGTCAATATTATCAAGCTTGTCTTCAAGACTTGATCATCCTACTCTTGGTCAATTGACCATTTTACCCTTGTCAAATTCGAACAAGCCCATGTGGGGGGTGACATGTGTCGCCCTCCCATTCGTCCATAAAATTTCGTAACCCTCGTGGGCCCCACAAAACGTAAAATTTCTCGGGTGGGCCCCACGTGACCAAATCCGTAAAATACATTTCCATAATGATAATAAATTCCATACTCAAATAATGTATTCTGAGAATCTAATTCTCATCAATGAACATTTTTCCTTTCCGAAGTTCGGAAGATTTTCCTTCGAAAAAACAATTCTTTCTTTCGTACCAATTTTCAAGTCTTGTGTTCTCGCGTCTATTCTCGTATACATGTCCTGGAATTACGGGGTGTAACATTTTTAGCCCTTTTCCGATTCTTAAAAGATAAACTATTTACTAGTTATTGTTATAGCACTTACTTTTGTTCTTATGGTTGTCAAATGTCTCTTTTTTTTCAGGCTAGTGACATGTATGTTCGTGTGGGAATACCTTTGAGATTTGGAAAATGTCTAATTTTACAGAATTCCTAATTCTTAAAAGATAAACTATTTACTACCCGTATGTTCTAGCCATGGTGGGTTGGATTGCTCAAAACCTATAGTCGTAAGCAGTAACATACTGCCTGGTGGATTAGTTGAGGTGAGGGCACGCTTGTTCGTACCCCACTGTCAGGGAAGAGGGACAAATTGTTTAGTATTGGAATGAAATCGACCTGTACTGAGTGGAAGAGATACAAAGGTTGATACAGAGGATTCATAAAGCTGACATCAATTAATTTGGGCATGAGGTATAGTTGGTTGATTGATAGATATGTTTCGGAAGTGTAAGAAATTATCAATCTCATATGCGGCGTTAAGCCGTTAATCATGAACTACACACTTCATGTTCTAATTAATTAATAACAGCAAAATAGTTGTTGAATATCCTTAAGAAATTGTTACTGTTATATTATCTTTAATAGTGCCTTACTCTTTGTGACGAGTTTCAAATCCTGCAACTTCTGTTGACATTTTTTCAAATCTAAGGCAGAAGTTTGTATTTCTTAACATATTGAAGGTACTCACTGGCTGATCTATACCTTGCATATGACATGGTTATTGTGTCCATTTCATGAATGTTGAAGTTTTAGTTATTAGCAAAAAAGGTTTAGCCTACTTTTTTGAGAATGGTAATGTTGTATTCCTCAGCATAACATGCTGTGGAGACCTCCAAAAATTCTGGGTCCAAAACAACAAGGGAAAACTAAAGCAATTACAGGGAACCTAAAAAATCTACTAACTGTTCAGCTTCTTCTAAACCTTGCTCTTTGTTAGAATCTGTGAAGATTGTTAGAATCTTTCTGTAATTAGGAATTGATTTATATTGATTTCCTTTCCTTTTTAGGACATGTAAACTTAGCTATTTAAATCACAATAGCTTGAAGGAATAATCAAGTTGAGTTCCACTCATTTTCTCTTCCGATTCACATGATAGCAATTACCTTTGCGAGTGGCAATGAGGGACTCGGTGTAGACAAGTCCTCAACAGGTAAGGATTCTGGTGGCGGGCATGAGTCATCTGGACGCAGACGATGATGATAAGTTAATATACAGTGAAGTTGGCCCCGATGGAAAAATTGATCGTCTGAAGGCTCGACTAGTTGTTAAGGGTTATACACAGATTTTTGGTCTTGACTATGGTGATACCTTCTCTCCTGCGGCTAAGATTGCTTCGGTCCGTCTCTTTTAAACAACCATTGGCCTCTTTATCAGTTGGATATCAAAAATGCCTTTCTTCACGGAGATCTCAAAGATGAGGTATATATGGAGCAACCACTTGATTTTATTGCTTTTGTTGCTCGGGGGAGTCTAGTAACATGGTGTTATGGCCTGAAACAGTCTCCTCGAGCATGGTTTGGAAAGTTTAGCATGGTTATTCAGGAATTTGGTATGACACGAAGTGAAACTGATCATTCGGTGTTTCATCGTCATTCTGCTCCAGGTTTGTGCATGTATTTGGTGGTGTACGTTGATGACATAGTCATTAATGACGAAAACAATGTAAATCTATTCGGATGATATGATAATTTATGTAGCCGAGTCACGAGGACTTCTTCTTCTACTCCCTTCCCGGAAGATAGAGGGAACTTTGTCAGAATCACTTCCTTTTCCACCAAGTGATTGCTTAGGGACCTTAGCGTACGATCTGGGCTGTTTCCCTCTCGACTTTGGATCTTAGCACCCAAAAAGTCTGTCTGTACAAACGATCTAGGCCTGTATTCGGAGTTTCCTTGGGGTTGGTAAGGCGAAATGAGGCCACCCTAGCCCATTGAGTGCTCTACCTCGGGCCATCGAATACTTTCTCTATGAAATGACAATTCCTGTTTTGGATTGAGCAACCTCAATGCCCAAGAAGTACCTCAATCGACCAAGATCCTTAGTCTGAAAGTGCTGAAAAATGTGATGTTTCAATTTGGTAATTCCATCATTTGCCTTTTCTATTGATTCCTGCGGATTGGATCAAAAACAATTCTTGAATGAGGCATGGATGACAGATTGTAGGCCTATTGATTCTCCAATGGATCCAAATGTTAAACTCCTACCCGGTTAGGGGAGCCTCTTAGCGATCCTGGAAGATATAGAAGGATGATAGGAAAGTTGAATTATTTCACAGTGACTCGACCTGATATTACCTTCCCGGTTAGTGTTGTGAGTCAGTTCTTGAATTCTCCTTGTGATAGTCATTGGAATGCAATTATTCGCATCATTCGATACATAAAATCTGCTCAAGGAAAATGACTACTCTAGGAAGATCGAGGACATAAGAAATTTGGTTGGCTATTCAGATGCATACTACGCAGGGTCACCTCTGACATACGCTTCTAGATATTGTGTTTTAGTTGGGGGAAATGGTGTCTTGGAAAAGCAAGAAACAAAATGTGGTTGTTAGATCTAGTGCAGAAGCAGAATATTGGGCTATGGCAGTAGCAACATGTGAACTCATATGGATCAAGCAACTACTGATGGAGTTGAAATTTGGCGAAATTAAAGAAATGGAACTTGTGTGCGATAATGAAGCTGTACTTGACATTGCATCGAATCCAGTGTTCCATGAGAGGACCAAACACATAGAGATTGATTGTCATTTTGTCAGAGAGAACACAAGGTTCGTGCGGTCAAATGATCAGCTTGCAGACACATTCACCAAGTCCCTAGCCGGTCCCAGAACGAGTTACTTATGTAGCAAGCTTGGTACATATAATTTGTATGCACCAGCTTGAGGGGGAGCTTGAGGGGGAGTTTGAGGGGGAGTGAAGATTCTAACATATATGTAAATATAATATTCTGTAATTACGATAGAACGTCATGTAATTAGAAATTGATTTATATTGATTTTCTTTCTTTTTTAGGACATGTAAACTTAGCTATTTAAATCCCAATAGCTTGAGGGAATAATCAAACTGAGTTCCTCTCATTTCCTCTTCCGATTCACACTCTTTACACCAAAAATAAAAAGTATTGATACAATTCTCTTTGATTTTCTGGATTGAACTAGAAATATCCTCAAAACATCTGTTGTTTCTTTCTTTCCATATTGACCATCATATGCAAGGTGGTATTATCTTCCACCATTTCTTTTGGCTTTTGCTTCCTCCTTATCCAGCAACTAAGTAGGTCTGCAGTATGTTCTGGCATTATCCACTTAGTTTGAAACATGCTGAAAATAGAGACCATAACTGTGTTGTAACTTGCAATGGAGAAACAGGTGATTGTTGGTTTCCTCGGTCTCCTTGCAAAGGAAACATCTAGAAGCAATATGGAATCCTCTCCTTTTTAATTTTTCATGAGTGAGACATGCTCTTCTAGCCATCTACCAAGTGAAACACCTTACCTTAGTAGGGACTTTATACTTCCATATCTGTTTCCATGGACCTGGTATGCCCCCTAGTTGTTCCACCACTTCCTTTTTATATAGCCTGCCCACAGAGAACTTTCCATCCCTATCATGCTTCCATCTTATTGTGTCTGGTTCTGTATAAATGCCTTTAAATCCACTCAGCCCTTGTAGTAGCTCAACAACTCTACCCACTTCCCAGTCATTCAAGTTTCTTTTGAATATACTATTCCAGTTTTGAGGGGACCAAGCGTCAGCTACTGTTGCTTCTGAATTGCTGCAAAAAGAGAACAAATCTGGAAATGAGTTCATCAGAGGCTCATGTCCAATCCAGTTCTCTTTCCAAAAAAGGATGTTGGTGCCATTCCCCACCCTGTAGAAAACACTTCCAGCCAGCTTAGTCTAGAGATTCCTAATTGTCCACCATACTGAGACACCATAGGTGCTAAACACTATGTTAGAACACCAGTGAACACTACCCATATTTGTTGATAATTACTTCCTTCCAAAGTGCATGATCTTCACCAAGAAACCTCCAAAGCCACTTTGTTAACATGCATTTATTCTGAAGCCCTAAATTCCTAATGCCAAGTTCACCAGATTGTCTACTTAGCTGGGCAGTTTGCCATTTCACCAAATGTGTACCTTTGCTCTCTTTGTTGCCCGACCATAGAAAATCTCTCCTCAATTTCTCCAGTCTTTCTTTCACCTTAGAAGGAATGGGCTTATAAAAAAAGGTTGAGACTATCCATACCATTTGTTAAACTGTTGAGCCACATTTGTCTGAACCAGTTTCACTTCAACAATAACCTGCTAGAATTTCCTAATCTTTGGCTTGGTCATAGATTATGGTTTCTCTTTCTTTATTTCCTTTAATAAATTAATAATTACTGGTGGTCAACAGTTCAAATATAAGCTAATAAATGATTTATGCATCTTCAATATGGATATGAACAGATTGGTTAGCTAAATATAGAGTATACCTGTGTAAGAGATTTCTAATATTTAAGAACAAGCTGCCCAAGCTGGGGAAATGCTTATTGCCTTGAAATGTAAGTGAAAACTGCCGTTATACTTTTGTAGTTTCCTTTTGTTCACCCATTGAATTCATCAGAGGCCACCACCTATGTTCATAATACGTCTATATGATTGAGTTCGTCTCCTTTACTTTTACCTATCTCTGCCTTTCTCAATGCTTTTTGAATACCTCCATCTTGGGGCTTGGCTTAGATCATGAACCCCATATTGGTTTCTTATAGAAATATCTAGAGGCAGTCAAGTGGTATTGAGGAAAGATATTTATTTTTGAAAGTAGGAGAGGAAAATATCTCTCAGCTAATTATTAATTTATTATCGTATTTCTTGGCATAATCTATCTGGGATTGGAAATTGGTATACTACTAGTGCATGGACAGCATATCTGGGCGCAGTCCCAACATTTTGTGGATTGACTACCATATTTGTTTCTAACACAATGAGTTGTGACTTACAGCCACATAAATTATCTGATCATAAGTACCATCTGCTCACTCTTAATTGTAAGAACGGTACAATTTTCCTTTAGGCTGTGTCAGGCCCGAGCAGCTTTAACTGATCTCTTTAATATAATAGTGATGCAGATGGCCAAATCCCAAACTTTATACTGCAGGAATTCAGCTAGCTTAACATTTTTCTTCAAATGGTCTGAGTCACTCTTGGTAAACTAATTCGGCGAGGCAAGACATAATAGCTCGGGCCTTCCAGACTTAAGGCCACAAAAGATTTTTGAACTGAAAGCTTGTGTGATTTATTTATTTTTTCTTAAAGGCTAAGGTCACTAAAGATTCTTAACAGTAAGTTTTAGTTGTAGCAAGAAGTCAGTTTCAATGTCCTTTGCTCTTATGTATATCAAAATGGACCGTGTTTTCACTATCCTTTCTTGTTTGATAGGCTGTTGGAAGGTGGCTTGTTGATAGAGCAGTTTTACCAATTGAAAACTCTTTAGGGGGGAGTATCCACAGGAATTATGACCTCTTACTGAGACACCGTTTACATATAGTTGGAGAAGTCAAACTAGCAATTTCGCACTGTTTGCTGGCTAACAATGGCGTCAAAATCGAAGACCTAAAAAGAGTTCTTAGCCACCCGCAGGCATGCTTCTTTTGCTTCCTAGTAATTTATATGGCTGAAACACATAGTTACACAAAACATGGTTATACATCAGGCTCTTGCTCAGTGTGAGAACACATTAACAAAGTTGGGATTGGTCAGAGAAGCTGTGGATGATACTGCTGGTGCAGCCAAGGTGAGACAAGATATTATGACTGTTCCACTTTTGTGATCTAGAAGATTCCATAATTTTTGTGGTAGATTAAATAGATTCAACAAATTATCATGACTTAAAATATAATATGTTTTTGTTTGACTGTTTCTGTAGTATATTGCTTTCAAGAAACTCCAAGATGCAGGGGCCGTTGCAAGTTTGACTGCGTCTAGGATCTATGGTTTGAATGTGCTTGCACAAGATATTCAGGTTTACAAAATCTGATGTAACAATTACCTTTATAAAAAAAATCTGATGTAACAATCTAGTTGTCTGTCAATATTTAAATCATTTGTCGGTCTCTTATGTATGTATATTTCAGGATGATTCTGATAATGTCACCCGCTTCCTTATGCTGGCTAGGGAGCCCATTATTCCTGGTACTGATAAACCATTCAAGGTTAGTCCTGAGTTTAGCTGCTTTTTGGCAGTCTAGCAAATACTGTAACGGAAATTGGTATATTTTTTTCTTGGACCTCTTCGAAGTTATTCTCACCTAATTCTGTGACTTGTGCTGATCTATTGGTCGTGTCAGACAAGTGTAGTTTTTTCGCTTGATGAAGGTCCTGGGGTGCTTTTCAAGGCACTTGCTGTTTTTGCTATGCGAAACATCAACCTTACTAAGGTTAGTTTGTCTCTGCTGAAAATGCTCTGGTTATTTCTCAGGTCACACGTTAGATATGCAAACTCAACTTCTTTATTTCAACTCTAAATTTTGGGCCAGATTGAGAGTCGTCCGCTGCAAAAACAGGCTTTGCGGGTGCTTGATGATAGTGTAGATGGATTTCCAAAGTATGTATCATACAACTCTTCTCTTTACATATGCAATTTCAGAACGGGATTTATACGTACTCGTGATAATTTGTAACCAAAGGGTGTGGCACACCCTTAGTGGTCAATGAAATGGGTGGAAAACTATGAAGTCTCGGGTTCAAATCCAGTGGAGGCAAAAAAACCTAGATGATTTCTTTCCATCTGTCCAAGCCTCCGGTTGACCCGAGTTATCCGGTACATGTGTTGGTGGGAGGTACCAAGTATCCTGTGAAAAATTAGGCGAGGTGCGCACAAGCTGGCCTTTACACTATGATTATCACAAAAAAAGATATTATATATATATATATATACAACAACATACCCAGTGTAATCCCACAAAGTGGGGTCTGGGGAGGGTAGAGTATACACAGATCTTACTTCTACCTTGGCAGCTATATATATATATATATATATATATATGTGTGTGTGTGTATGTGAAATGCATCGTTTTTACTAGTATCATCTTATACTCAGAAGCACTGCTTCTCATAATGTCATTGCATCAGTGTTGTGGATGTTTCAAGTTGCGCGCAACATGCTTGTGCAGGTACTTCCCTTACCTTTTCTATGTTGATTTCGAAGCATCAATGGCTGATCAAAGGGCTCAAAATGCTCTGGGGCATCTAAAGGTACTTCTTAGACATATTTGATGTTGTATTATCTATTGGTCATTCATACAGGGACGAGCAAAGCAAGACCACTCATAAGGGTTGTCAAAGTAGTATAGTTGAGCACCGAATGAGAATTGTTTTATCCTTGCAGGAATTTGCTACCTTTTTGCGAGTTTTAGGCAGTTACCCATCAGATAGTGGAATAGCTTGACATTTTCAAGGTATCAGTTATATATTTTTTTCTGAGAGATCCATTATATATTTTCCTTTGCTCTTCTTCGCAGAATAAATAAATATTGTTTGCTCAAGGTCCTATTTGCCCATGTCCTGAGGTATAGAGATTACTGTCTTTTTCCTTTTCAGTGTGGAAGTAAATTATTGTTGATGTGGAAAAAAAGGAGAATGGGAGTAGAGGACTGAGAGTCCTCAAATTTAGGATAACCAAAAGAGGAGAAATATCTAGGAAATAGTAGACATTTTATCTCTTGGTTGAAACCGATTCATTCCATGATAGAGCCAAAATGAGATGAACTACTTGCAAGGGTTCTTCTTTCCGCGACTCCAGAATATAAATTAACTGAATTGTAATCACCTTCCCTCCTTCCAGGGAAAAAGTAAGAAAAGCAGGAAGACCAAATAGTAAAGGGTTATGGGTTGTCAGTAAAGGCAGAAAAAGGCATTTTGCACTGGTTTGTTTACCTGTAATTTTCTAGATTATGTGTGCTGTGCATGGAGACCTTAAGGGGCCATTTTCTAGATGGAATTGTTTCTTGCTGAGGGAAAATCGAGGAAAAGAGAAGCTTTGCTCAATAAAACATAAGAATAAATACAGAATAAAAAAGAACAGAAGTTGCTAGGTTTCACATTTTTGCTGATAGATTTTTTTTGATTAATAAAAAATGAACATGTTACTATTGGATCGAACATTCTATTGTTTGATGTATTCGATCAACTCATTAGAAACATGTAAAGTGACAATGCCAACAAAGAAAAAGACACATTAAAATTGCAGTCTAGAAGGAGGAACTTCTAATTAAACGAAGAACACTCTAGATTAACGTATCAATATATGGAAAGAATATTCTAGATTATCATCAACTTAGTTCTGAACACAACTCTGGTGTTGCCCTGAGACAGTGAACACATGTTCGTTCTTCTTTGATTTGGTGAAAGAATAAGTCAAGTTCTTGGGATGAAGTTAAAGGAACCTCTGTAGACCCTTTTATGGGGTTTTGGGGGGTGGGTTTGGGGGTGGTGGGTGGGTGGGATTGTTGGTTTAGTCAAGGAGAAGTGGCTTTTGCTCTGTGGTGACTGCTTCCTCAGATCACACAAGAATATGATAAAAACCTTGTCTGGTGCTGCTTTGTTTGCAAAATCACCAGTTTCTCTTGATCTAGAATTGGCATCATTTGCAGTTTGCTCATGATATTGCTCTGTGAGATAAGAGGCGGAGGAAGAAATACATCACACTGAAATAATGCAGTTTCCTTAACTTGTAAATTCTAAGGCAGATGATGTTGCTTTCTAATATTCCGAGAGGGGTGTTACTTTTCCATTTGTATTTTTTGACCAGCAATTATAATGGGGCCTTGTTTGTCGTTATAAAAAAAGTGGGGCCTTGTTTGAGACAGGTGTTTAAATGAGCAGAGGAAACATTTCCAAGTGCTTCATGGGGACTGTTTCCTTGTATTTATAATTTTGAAAAGAAAGGTTACATTTCCAAGTACTTCATGGGGGCCTGTGGAATTACTTACAGACAGTGCTTGTTTTTCCTTGTACTTCTCTGATGATGACCATTCCTCTTCAATCATGTGATTATGCTGATTGCTATTGGTTTTGTGTCTGCAACTGCATTTGTTGATCTTACATCCATATACTTATCGTGTTATCTTAAAAGCACTTGCATCATCTGTTTACCCTTTACTTGTCTTTAGCAACTTCACAATGGGTTATATAAAACAGATTGCAGAGTTAATAACCATTTTAATGTAAAATGACTATAATGCCCTTACAACTATTTACAAAGAAAGAAACATTAAAAGTAGTTTTACAAAGAGAATGAAATATGGCGGAAATGGAATGGAGATAGAAGTATTCTTTCAGGGGTTATTACGGGATTGCAAAAGATACTAGGGACACAATAGTAAAAAGTTGTGGTCAAACCAGAAGTGCTTATAAGCTTAAAAGTCATAAGTTGGGAGTGACCAACTTGTGACTTTTAAACTAATTTTGGCTTGTAAGAACTTTTAGTGCTTACCAAACACGCGTAGATAAATCAAAAGTGCTTATAAGCTATGTTGCTCGGACTCTTCACTTTCGGTGTCGACATGACATGGGTGTGGGTGTGGGTGTGGATGTGGGATCCGTATCCGATATGGTCAACCAATTTTGGGTACTTTGACCAAAATCGAGGGAAATTCTAGACAGATTTAATGATTTATGTAATAAACAAAAGCTATGGTGCAATTGAAGAAAATGGAATAACTTGTATATAGAAATTTTTGTGTTACTCCTTTTCCTTATATCTCCCTTCTGAGATTCTCCTCTTGATCAATATTTTCTCCTCAAGTTTCCACATAATATCCCATAATTTAGGTTTTATAACTCTATTTTTAGGATTTTGAGTTATTTTTTGCCGAATTCCCGCAGCCGTATCCGTACTTGGATGCGTACCCATGAATCTTAAAATTTAAATCATGACCCGACCTCTAGATCCGTACCCGTATTCGACACCCGCACAGAGTCCAAGCAACATAGCTTATAAGCTGGTTTGACTCCCAAACACCCTCAAGATATTCCAACTGTGGTCATCAGGGATGATTAGCAATTAAAATCTCAGAAATGGTTTGAGATGTTTTAGTTCATTCTATATCCCTTCCCCTCATCTGAATGTAGGATTGATTATGCTTTGTGAATCTCGTAGTGCGGAACTTCCCAAGAAACTTAGGATTTTGATCAGCTGTATTTAGAGTATCCAGACACAACTATATGGTTTTTATGACTTCCACAAGAGTCGGCCTCTTGGTGAGCTTTATTCCCCTCTTATTCTTTGTTTTTCTGAATCTCTTCCCACGTCCACCCCCACCCCACCCGAAAAAGAAATCAGTTTGGCCTAGTGAAATAATATGACGTAGTTTCCTTTATTTTATGACATGAGAGGGGGAACTTCAGAGAAAAGTCTATAAGGTTATAGCAATCAGGGAACAAATGAATGAATTGCTAAAGGCCTAAACAGAAGCATCTTGGCTAGAGTTGGTTCGTCGATATAGTCACACTTGGCATGTTAAGATTGATGTTTACTTGTTTTTTATCTTAGAAAATCTTTTTGTCAAATTTGAACTTAAAGAGGTCTAATTACTAAAGTTAATTGCTAATGCAGGCTATCACCTAAAGAGGCTGTCTGGAAGATGCACTCTGGTGAATGTGAAATTGGTCATTTGACTCTTTGATGGCTGCAATTCCATTATAGATACCATGCAGCACTGCGATTTGATACGTGTAATTACTGAAGTTCTTTTTTTAATCCAGAATCCACAATCTTTTCTTGTGTTCCTCTTTGTTTTTTATCCCAGATCTGTTCTATTAGTTTCACGGGTCCGGAGCCATATTGGTTTTGAAGGAGTGCAATGTAATGAGCAGAGGATATACGTGTACATGTTTGTACAATCTTTTGTCAGAAGTATTTATTTATCAAGAACGGTGATAATTCTTTATTGCATTTGGCAACTTGCAATGAGTGTCGGTACTCTTACGGACAGGTACTTAATAGTCTATCTTTAGGCTGAGCTCAAACTGTTGAATCCCTTATTGAAATGCTGCTTTGTCTGTTAAAAATGCATAGACGAGGGAAAAATTTCATATGAATTTGTGGTCAAATTTGGGGAAAGGACTGCTCAACGAGCAAAAAATGAAGTTTGATTGATAAAACAATCTCAATCAAGCCTTTTATCGAAATCCCCATCTTTCAGTAGCACATGTCTAATAATAATTGCTAGCCAGAGGCCGACCTTGGGTATGGAAAAAGGAGTGTTTTCCCCTTAAATGGGTCTTATGTGCAGCGCACATTCGAACAAAAAGAAAAGGCAGAGGCCGACCTATGGTGCTAGAAGTAGGATCAATTGAACCGACTTCTTTCTACCTAGATGGTAAATGTAAATATATATGTGACACCTTTTAGAAAGTGACACAGGAATCACTATAATTGAATTTCATGATACTGTATTTCAATGTACTATAACGTTATATCCTGAAGTTTGAACTACTACAGGTGATGTTCAAGACATTATATCCTCAATTTTGACAAATTTAAACCTACCCGCAAACATAATTAATGAAGTCGTTTAGGCTCCGCATGATCAGACATAAACGCCAAATTTCAGGATAAAAATAACATGAAGAATGAAGAATGAAGAATGCACCATTGCATGAAATATTAACTTCTTTTTTAATCAAGAAAAGTTCTATAATTTGTACATATCTGTGAATTGTGCTATTCCACATTTGATCCAACACTAGATAGTGTCAGCATAAAATAAAGTGCAAGATAACATTGGAGATTGCGTTTCCTTTAAGTCCCAAGTGCACTCACCTTGAATTGTTTTTTCTTTTAAAACGATACAACCACTACTTTCATTTCCACTACAATAAAGATGCTTTGTAGAAAATAGGAAAGAGACTGAAAAGAGGGGAAAAATGAATAATTGGTCACAAAATTACCATATTCCGAGCATAAATTGCAAGTTATTCCTCATCCACAAAAATATAGACTACGCATAGCCTAAAAAAATCCTTCGAAAGAACAACTAATACGTGCTTATTCATTTTATTGAAAATTCGAACCAAATAGAAGAGTTTCAATTTTACTATTTTAGTTGGATTTTTCATAAACAAAATTTATCTTGGTTTAAATTGGATTTTTAATTCCCTCTATACTTATTTTAGTTTTATTCACATGCTAAATCCACAATATTTATCTCTTATTTTTTAGTATAGGGTGAATAAGTAAAAAGATATTATTCTAACAATATTTATATGTAATCTAGTAAAATAATATGGAGGTGGGATGGGGTATGAGAGGTTCGGGTACGGGAGGTGGGATGGTAAAGGGGTAGGAAGAAGAAAATGAATTTGAATTGTCACTTATGCAATTTGTTTTCCCTACCATTAGGAAAGTCATTTTCCTCATTTTTAAGGAACTTTCTTTCCTAAAGAAGACCTGTTAGTTTCTTGTCCTTGGAGTTCTGTTATTATTTTGGTGTTTCTTGTACTTCAATTAGCGTATGATTTTTGTGACAGTTATGTTGTTGTTCTTTTCTTTAGACTGATTTATGTTATTATCTATTGTTTCTTTTTGCGTATTGCTTTTGTTTGCTTATTTTTGAGTCGATGGTCTATCACAAACAATCTCTATACCTCCCAAGGTAGAAATAAAGTCTGCGTATACTTCATTCTCCCCAGACTTCACTTGTGAATTACATTGGGTATGTTGTTGTAAATAAAACAATTAAAAATTAGTAAAAATTGAGCGGATTAATTTATGACCCGCATTTTAGCCCATTTCGACACACCCATTTCAACCCAAATAACTTTCAAGCATGTCAATAACTCGTCCATTTATCAACTTACCCCATTTTGAGTTTCAACTCGCTAAATTCAACCCAATCCACTTATTTAACACCTCTACTCAGCCTAAACATCCCTTAATTTTAATACATAGCTTATCACCAGTACTGCATGGTTAAGTTATTGACTATTCTTTATTTTTGACTATTTGACCAATTACAAGTAGGTAGCGTGTACTACAATTTCATGTCTAAACTTCTTTAAATTTACCATTTCATCCCTCGCAGGCAGCCAGGAAGTCTTGTCCATAGGAGCATAAAGCAAACTGAATTCATGTTCATTTCCATGGCAGTTACCTTATAGTGACCCTGCACACCAAAAAATAAAATAAAATCCCAAAATCGGTGCCGCCATTAATAACCAAACGAAAGTGTGAGAAAAAGGTGTAACTATGTGTGATCAGATCTGAAGAAAATTGGTAGATTATTTTTTTGAGTGTATGGAAAATGGAGTACATAGACAATTTGCCTCCAATGGATCTGATGCGTTCGGAGAAGATGACTTTTGTTCAGCTTATTATTCCTGTTGAGTCTGCTCATCCTGCCATTACTTTCCTTGGCCAACTTGGCCTTCTTCAGTTCCGCGATGTACAGATCTATATCTCTCTCCTCGTTTGTCATTTTCTGTGATTGTTTAGCTATAATTAGAGCATATACTCTTTTTTTTTTGTATGCTAAATTTATGTGATATGCTGCTATGATCCACTCAGATTCAGCACTTTATTGCTCTTATTTTGTAATGTTAAAAAAAAATACATTATAAATGTTGCTAGGACATTGTAGCAATGACCGTGTTAATCGTGATATGGATTTGTCCCATGTCGGTTAGGACTTGTGATGTCGGTGCAATTCGTGATTAAGGATTGATCTTAATTATAAAAAAAATCGTGATAAAGACTTGATATTGAAGGTTTATTCTGAGCTTAAATATTGGGATCAAAGTGGAGAATGAGTTGAGGTTGAATTAGTTTTGATCACTCTCTGATTTGAAAAATAACTGGAAAATAAGAAACAACAACATACCCAGTGTCCCACAAGTGGAGTCTGGGGAGGGTAGGATTACGCAGATCTTACCTCTATCTTTACGAGGCTGTTTCCAATAGACACTCAGCTCAAAAGAAATGTACCCGATGCATAAATATAGGAAAGAAGCAGAGACAATAAAATAACAAATGTACAAAACAATTATAGTAACAGATATCAATACACATTAGCAAAAAAGAAACTACACGACTACCTAAATGATACGACTACAAGTACGATGACTCTATGTTGCCTACTAACCATCTACCCCAATTCTCGACCTCCAAACCTTCCTATCTAAGATCATGTCCTCAGTCAACTGGAGTTGTGTCATGTCATGTCTAATCACCTCCCCCAATTCTTATTCGACCTACCTCTGCCTCTCTTAACTCCTGCTATAGCGAGCATCTCACATCTCCTCAATGGCGCATCCTCGCACCTGCTTTTCATATGTTCGAACCGTCTCAGCCTCGCTTCCCTCATCTTGTCCGCCACGGAGGTCACTCCCACCTTTTCTCGTATAACGTTGTTCTTAATCATATCACTTCTAGTATGTCCACACATCTATCTGAGCATCCTCATCTCCGCTACATTCATCTTTTGAATGTTGGCACTCTTAACTAGCCAACACTCTGCCCATACAATAGTGTTGGTCTAACCACCACCATGTAGAATTTACTTTTAAGCATAGGTGACACTTTCTTATCGCACAGTACGCAGAGGCGAGCCTCCAAACTGGAAAATAAAGAAGGAAGGAAATATTAATTTATTTTTAGTCATTAGTTTTATAAAAATTCGGTGAAATAAAAAGAATATTGGTAAAATGTTATATACTCGGGCAAAGTAGCTTTCTTCTATGAAAATTTAAATTGTAAGTTCAATTTGCATATAAAACTTCAATCTGTTAGAAATCACTCCGTAGGGGAATAGGTGTCTTTGCAATGCAGTCCACTAGCTACTGGATCTGGTTCTTTGTGTCGAGTAATATTTCATATTTTTCAGTGGTATACTTTACTACTATATCAGTTTTATTTTATATGACAAATTTTGAGTGGACACAGTTTTAGTTAGTTTGATAGAGAAAAATCACATTTGAAGTTTAGAAACTTTAATGACTTAATTAATTTGAATTCTTGAAAGCTATGAAAGTTATGTATAAATGAAATGGTATCAAAATGGAATGTGTGTTAAATAATTTGGTGAATAGAGGAGGGGAATATTAAACGACTTCTGAAGAAATGAACCTTGAACCTAACTCAACCCAAAAACCTAAGCTCATGAGGGGAGGATTGTCCAAGACCGTATAAGGAGACCACAACCCATTCTCTCAACCAATGTGGGAGTTAAAAAGACTGATGATAAGGAGAAAATCTCTCAGGAGTTTTTTAGTCCTTTTGGGGCTGGTACTGTTCTTTAATTACACCCTCGACCCACCTATAACCAGATTGTGATGCTCTCAAAGCCCTAAAATGCTACAAGGCCTCTTCACCATTATCATTCTATCTGCACAAGAACTTTCAACCTTCCTAAACATACGACTAATGTTATAATGTTCAAAGTCAGCTAGATGGAAACGACTGTAAATGATAAAATAAGGTAGTTATATACCTTGTGGCCTCAGTAAAGTTGAGTGATGGCAGATGATAGCATAGTAGAGTCTAAACAGATTTTGTTAGAGAACTCCTTATTTTTTTCTTGCTGCATATGCGTGATCAGGCTTTTTCTTAAGTTAGAACAAATTGTTAAATCCTAATGTCTTGCCTGGGCTCAAGAGAAGTAGTCAGTTTTCAATTTCCTTTGTGTGGAACAAAGGGTTGAAGAAAATCTGGAGAATCATTCCAGCATGTGTTTTATGGACAATTTGGAAAGAGAGGAACCAGAGATGTTTAGAACGGAAGGCGTCATGAATACATGTTCTAATTATAGATGCTTATGTAATCTATAGGCAGGCTTCTTTTTTCTTATGCTTATGAATACACGAATCAGCGATGCTTATGTTGTTAGTAGAAGGCAGGCTCCCTTTTTTCTTTAGGAGTAGTATTTGAAAGATAGATTCCATTTTAAATCTGAGCGTCTAAGTGAAACAGACTCTCAGTTTTCTTCTGTCGAGATGGTTTGTTGTTAAGAAGTTGCTGGCCAAGAAAAGTACATGATAACCAACCACTAAAAAGAAAAAAACAAAGTATATGATAATAGTTTGATCTTGAAAGGCCAAATGAAGTGTATTTGAATAAACAACAACCACTACGCCTCAATGCCAAACAAGTGTATTAAAATAAACAGACTTTAATTTCATTCTGCTGATTTGTCTTGGTGCAGCACTTGTACAGATTGTGTTGATGTTTTAAAAGAATGAAAATTTCTCCATGCTAGTTTTGCTTTTTGACTTGGCTGGAGGATGAGTAGAGTAGCCCTTTCCTTGACCTGGTTCTTGATGGTTCAGGGTTACTACTAATCACATGATTTACTCCATAAGTTTGTCATTACAATCTCATCCTCTGACTAGATTTTCATTATGGCTAATTGATGGCTTTACTTAAGGTGAATGTTTTGCATTATAATACAAATGTATGGAATTTGTCTCTGCTTTACCTTCTTTTTATTGTTAGGTTGGAAATGTACTCACCATCTAACTTTTTCTTTTGACAGTTAAATGTTGACAAGAGTCCTTTTCAAAGAACATTTGTAAACCAGGTATACACTAATAGTGAATACGACATCTTTGTATTGAAGATTCTAGATATTGTTAGTTGTTACCTCACCAGAATTCGTTTCCGTCATCAGCTTAATTTGTTGAATTGTTAATCACTATTAGCTTGCATTTTTGACAAATCATAATTGTGAGAAATTATGGGAGAAAATTTATTATTGAATTGTTGTGTCTACATGATTATACTGAGCTCTATTTACAAACACTCAATTACAATTCTTTTCTTAGTAGGATACTATATATGAAATTCTATTCCTATTCTACATTACAATTATTTTCCTAGTACGATACTATATATGAAATCCTATTCCTATTCTAACACTCCCCCTCAAGCTGGTGCATGTAAGTCATATGTACCGAGCTTGTTACAGATGTAATTAATACGCGGATCAGTGATGAACTTGGTGAAAATATTTGCAGGTTAATCACTTGACTTCATAAATTTTGTAATAATATCACCTGAGAGTATCTTTTCTCTAACAAAGTGACAGTTAATCTCAATGTGTTTAGTCCTCTCATGAAATACCAGATTTGGAGCGGAATGCCGATTAAAACACTATGTGATCAGCTTCACTACTAGTCATGCCAAACTCTTGAATTACCGTGGTGAACTTTCCAAACCAGGCTCGAGGAGATTGTTTCAGACCTTAAAGTGCTCGACGCAATCGTCAGACCAAGCTAGACTCCCCTTGAACAACAAATCGTCAGACCACGTGGTGATTTTTTTTCCGAATCTTCGCTGCAATATTGCACAACATATACTTTCTTACTAATACTCTGGAAGAGAAGGACACAAAATAATCGCCGGAATTGAGGCAGGGACTGTGATGTATTTTGTGGGTAGGATCGTAATGATGGCACGACTCTACGGGATGCAAAACAGTCGTCGGATTTGAGGCACAGGACTGTGATGGTATTTTGTGGGTAGGATCGAAATGATGACACGACCCTACGGAAAAAGAAATTATGCCGAAATAGTTATTGAACCTCGAAGAAAGTGGTATGGGTCAGCTCGGAATCTCTGCGCGATCCTGACAATATAAACAATTCTTAAAAGAATGGTCCGAATAGCCTGGAATCGCCGGAACCCTAGTTTCGAAGATCGGAATCTGATAAATGTTCACATCTAAATTACTATTCACAGTGGGAAAACAATGTTCATATGGTATTGTTCACGCGACACTGTTGTTCACTACTACATTTTTTTTCCTGATGATAATATTCTATTTGAAGGAGAATATTTTATTTAGAAATATCTTAAAGTTCTCTACAATCTTCACTCTACCATTATCTTTGGCTAGACAAGAGACACATTTTCTAGTGCCGCCTGCTGGCAGCGGACGTTCTTTGATTTTCTACTAAGATCGTAGAAGCTCTGATACCATGTGAGAAAATATGAGAGAGAATATTATTATTGAATTGTTGTGTCTACATGATTACACTGAGCTTTATTTATAGACACCCCATTACAATCCTTTTTCTAGTATGATACTATATATGAAATCCTATTCCTATTTTACATTACAATCCTTTTCCTAGTAGGATACTATATATGAAATTCTATTCCTATTCTAACAATAATCATTATTAACTTTTGCTGAAAACTGCCCCTTGAGAGTTGATGAAAGTCCAGTGCTTTAGTCAAGATAAGAAGTAATTTTGTCCAATTTCAGTTTGTAACTATAATGTCAAGTTCCGTCGAGGTTATAGTAATGGTATTTGTGGAGGTGTGCGACCATCTTATATAAAAGCTTAAACTACTAGAGAGAAGAACACTTTTAATTACTTAATTATATTATGTCTCAACACGCCCATCACGTGCGGGCCTGATTCTTAATTTGTTTTGCTGAAACTGGAAATGTTGCTATAACTATTCAGCGGGCATGATTCTTTTCACGGGTCTCACGTGTAAATTTTTCCTTTTTTAATGGGTGGCAGTGAGACTCGAATTCAGAATCTCTGTAACTATCTCATCTAAACACTTAGAGAGCACACTTTTTTGAGAAGGATTAGAGAGCACACTTTTAATTATTTAATAATATTGTGTGGTGTCTCAACAATACCATACAGTGATATTGAGGTTATATATAGTATATATGAAGTTTTTGAAGTAAATAATGTTTCTTCTATTCTTTATCTTCTGATTGGTCTGATTTTAAAGATAGCGCACCAGATATTCCTAAGTTGATGCTAGTGTGGTGATTGATAATTTGTATTTTAAGCAACTTTAGGTACATGAAACATCTGAATGTTAAATCTTCTTTGGCAGATAACAGAGTGAATGAAGCTCCCTAGGTGTATTCATCCTTTTGGTTGCATGCTAAAATATAGACCGAAACTTACCTTTATTCCTCAAGTTCAAACACATATGTGTCGCCATCTCTGCTTCCAACTTCAACAACTAGGACTAAGATATAAACTAACATAATGATAAGAGCAACTACATTGATATCTCCACTTGTTTTACTCTATTCTCCCATCTTTTGTCTATTATATCCTTTTTTAATATCTTTCTATTTTTTTCTTCAGGAAACTCTTTTTCTTTCAAAATTTTAAAATTGTGCTTTAAATTTTTTATAAGAACATTTTATCGACCCGTTAAAGCGTATTTTTGAACAATTTCTAGTCGAAATACTACAAAATTGTTTGCACTTGGCAAATAAAAAAAAAGGTTTCCAAGCAATTCAAGGGAATTTTACTAACGAATAGGAAACTGTATACGATGGCGAGGAAGGAGGCAAAGCTTGCGGTTATGACGACGAAAATGATGGTTTTTGAACGTCTGTATGTGGAATTAGAGGAAAAAGGCGGGGATAAGAAGTTGTACAAACTAGCCAAGGCGAGGGAGAGGAGGGACCGTGACTTGGATCACGTGAGGTGCATCAAGGACGAGGGCGACAAAGTACCGGTGGAGGACGCGCATATTAGGCGGAGGTGACAGTCTTACTTCCATAAACTCTTGAACGAAAAAGGAGATAGAGACATTGTGCCGGAAGATCCGGAGAAATCTGGTAGGTACCGGGATTTTGGGTATTGTTGAAGCATTAAGGTTGAGGAGGTTAAGGGTGTTGTTCGCAGGATGCGCAGAGGACGAGCGACCGGGCCTGATGAGATCCCGATTGAATTTTGGAAGAGCGCAGGCAGGACAGGTTTGGAGTGAAACTGAGTTATTTAATGTCATTTTTAAGACGACGAGAATGCCCGAAGAATGGAGGTGGAATATAATGATCCCTTTGTACAAGAATAAATGTGATATCCACAGTTGCAACAACTATAGGGGTATCAAGCTGCTAAGCCACACTATGAAAGTTTGGGAAAGTGTCGTGGAGATGAGGGTGAGAAGAGACGTGTCTATTTCCGAGAATCAGTTTGGATTCATGCCTGTGCATTCGACCACAAAAGACATTCATCTTATTAGAAGGTTGATGGAGCAGTATATGGAGAGGAAGAGAGACTTATATATGATTTTCATCGATCTCGAGAAGGCATACGACAAAGTTCCTAGGGAGGTTCTATCGAAATATTTGGAGGTTAAAAGTGTACTTGTGGCGTACACTAGGGCGGTCGAGGATATGTATGATGAAGTCAATATCAGTGTACGGACAATAGGAGGGGACTCGGATTACTTTCCAGTGGTGATGGGGCTGCACCAGGATCAACTCTTAGCCCATTCTTATTTGTTTTGGTGATGGATGGACTAACGCGACAAATCCAAGTGGAGGTGTTATGGTGCATGTTATTCGTAGTCGACATAGTCTTGATTGATGAGACTCGCAGCAGAGTGAACGCTAAGCTAGAGGTTTGGAGATAGACTCTGAAATCTAAATGGTTTAGACTGAGTAGGACAAAGACAGAATACTTGGAGTGCAAGTTCAGTAACGGGAGCGACCTTGAGACAGGCGTGGAGGTGAGGCTTGATACTCAGGTCATTCCAAAGAAAGGAAGCTTCAAATACCTCGGGTCTATTATCTAAGAGGATAGAGAGATTGATGACGATGTCACACATTATATTGGGGCAGAGTGGATGAAATGGAGGCTCGCATCTGGAGTCTTATGCGACAAAAAGGTGCCACCAAAGCATAAAGACAAGTTCTATAGGGTGGTGGTTAGACCTACTATGTTGTATGGGACGGAGTGTTGGCCAGTCAAGACTTCGCACATCCAAAAGATGAAATTTGCGGAGATGAGACTGCTGAGATGGATGTGCGGGCATACAAGGAGGGATATGATTTGAAATGATGATATTCGGGACAGAGTGGGAGTGACCTCGGTGAGGATAAGATGTGGGGAGCGAGGTTGAGATGGTTTGGGCATGTGCAGAGGAGAAACTCAAATGCCCCAATGCGGAGGTATGATAGGTTGGCTATGGATGGGTTCAGGAGGGGTAGAGGTAGGCCGAAGAAGTATTAGGGAGAGGTGATTAGACGGGATATGACGCATGTGCAACTTACTGAGGACATGACCTCAGTTTGGGGGTTGTGGAGGACACAAATTAGGGTAGAAGGATAGTAGGTAGTCGAGCGTAGTCCTACTTACGCTTACAAATTGGTAGTTGTAGTGTTATTATTGTAGGCCCACCTAGCCTATCATACTAATAGACATAATATTGATTTATAGTCCCCTGTAGTTTAATTTTTGTTGCTATGTGTCCTTTAGTTTACTTTGTTTAGCTTATGTACCTGCGTTAGTTACTGGTTCTTTTTTCAGAATGCGCTATCATGGCTTATTCACTTTTGATACCAGCATTTTCATACTGCTTTAAATTGTTTTGACCGAGTCTGACCGTTTCTCTTGTTTTGCTTGTGCTTATGCTCTGTCTTGAGCCGAGAGTCTTTCGGAAACAGCCGCTCTGCCTACCAAGGTAGAGGTAAGGTCTGCGTACACTCTACCCTCTCCAAACCCCACGTTGTGGGATTTCACTGGGTATGTTGTTGTTATCTTGCCTTCCTGATGTACTTATTGGAATGATTACTAAGTTGCCAAAGCAACATGATACATCTGTGTTTCTGTTGGCAAAGAGGCGGTCAATAACTTGGACTCAACATTTAGCATTTAATTTTGTTAAATCATGTATGTAGTATTGAACTACTACTCGTTTTTATAAACAAAAAACTTCATTACTAATCAACAAGTTGGCATCAAAAACATATGCAAAATTTGATGGTCAGTGGTTTATATTTATCCTTCCATTGGAATCGTGGATGATCTTTCATAGGTAAAAAGATGTGCAGAGATGTCAAGAAAACTACGGTTTTTCAAAGACCAGACACAAAAAGCTGGGCTGCTGCCTTCTCCACGTCCTGCTTCACAACCTGATATTGAACTTGAAGAATTGGAGGTGTCTTTTCTTTCTGACAATGAACACGCTACTTTATTGTCCAAATCGCATTTATGCTTATTTTTTTCTTTTTTCTTTCTTCTGCTTTTCCCAGTTTAAGTAAAAGCTCATCCAGACCTATTCTGAATTTCAGATACAACTTGCAGAGCATGAACACGAGTTGATTGAAATGAATGCCAATAGCGAGAAGCTAAGGCAATCATACAATGAGCTGCTTGAGTTTAAGATGGTATTGCAGAAGGTACAGTTTAACTTCTCTCTCTTACTATATCATTAATGAGCACTGGTTTACATTTGAGAAATTGGTCCATGCCAGACTATTACTGCAGTCTGGATATGTCATCATTATGTTTACGTCTGTCTTGCATTTGCTTCGTATATGTATATGTGCATGGTATTGGCTTGCATTAACTTCTATATATTATGTTTCTTCTGTCCTTGCATTAAACCATTTTAGTCGTGATTACTGCATAATTCTTTTACAGTTAAAAAATCATGCATGTGTCAAGCGTTACTTGGTTTTCGTGGATGTGAACATAAAGATATTGAATAAATTGGGGGTATACTAAAGACATGATGTTAGCACTCAAAGGGAGAACTTATGAGTGAGTTCTTATGTTATTCTTCTTTGTGGGTATCTTTTATTTCGAAATGCTTTATATCTGATCAATTCATTTATGCGTTAAGCTTTTAATGGCTTCTCAGATGACAGTTGAGAAATTGATTTCTTAGTACTTGATCTGGTGTTATTAATCCTGACTTGGTGCTTGCTAATTAAAATTCCTCCAAGCATTTGAGACTTCAAACTAACTCAGTGAACTTTATGGACAAATTTGTTCTACTTAATTGTACCTATTGGACCAAAGTCATCCTTTTTCTTTTGGTCAAGAAATAATTTCCCTTTCAGAGCTATTTTTCTCATTTCTGCTAACTATAACTCTGCAAACTTTAGGCTAGTGACTTCCTTGTCTCAAGTAGAAGTCATACAACAGCTCAGGAGACAGAATTAAATGAAAATGTGTACTCCAGTGATAACTATTCAGATACAGCATCGTTACTTGAGCAGGTAATTTTCATCTTGCTATTAGACTGATCCTGTGCATGATAATCATTGTTTGTATCTGCCACGCATCTGAGATAAAGTTTTTTTCAATATTCAGGAGATGCAACCAGAACTTTCAAATCAATCTGGAGTTAGATTTATTAGTGGCATTATCTGCAAGTCCAAAATTCTACAATTTGAGAGAATGTTATTTCGTACAACAAGGGGGAATATGCTTTTCCACCAGGCAGTGACTGATGAGGAAATCTTGGATCCTTCCTCAAATGAAATGGTTACATTCTTTCTTCTAAATTGCTCTTCTGTTAATTCCAGGAAATAGTTTTCTACACTGGTGCTAAGAATCATTTTCCCAATTAAGGGAACTCTCCATGAATTATCTTCCTACTTATGCTGTATGGTTTCTTCAATACTCTAATGCCCATTCATATTCTTATTTGTTTTCTCCTTGCTTACAGAAAATGGCTTAGTATCAAGTTCAATATGTAATTAACACCCAATATTTGCTTCTGCAGGTTGAGAAAATAGTCTTCCTAGTATTCTTTTCAGGTGAGCAGGCGAGATCAAAAATACTGAAAATTTGTGAGGCATTTGGTGCCAATTGCTATCCTGTTCCTGAAGACATGACCAAGAGGAGGCAAATAACTCGAGAAGTATGTTAAACTTATTAATGCAGTCTTTCTGATTACTGGAAAGGGAGTTTCATAGACATCATCGTTGAACGAACTTGTTCTACTGCACATCAGTCAGTGTACTTTGAGATATACTGCTAGCAGGACATGGAACAAATTCTTTTTCTTCTTTCTGTCTAGTATGGTTTGTGTTAATTTATATATGAGGTCGTATTCTGCACGGAAAAAAGTATACATGGAAAAAGGGCCAATATATTGGTTTTCAATCTCTAGCAATAGCGCCATGTGATGTATCTTTCACATTGCGCCAGTTCAATTAGTCTGACCCTAGATCTCTTTTGTATATTGTTCGTATGTATATTATCTCAATTTTAATCATTTTCAATTGCCTGGCTCTAAAGTAAGACCATTGGGATGAACATTTTGACTGCAGGTTGTATCTCGGTTATCTGAATTAGAAACCACTCTGGATGTTGGATTACGTCATCGAGATAAAGCTTTGACATCTATTGGATTTCACCTCGCAAAATGGATGAACATGGTAAGAGTGAAGACAACAGTATAAGACTATAAGTTGACATTTTTATAATGTAGTTTAATTAGTGTCTTGTGAGAGCAAGTCTTCCTGTGACCCTGAAATAAGAGTTGAATGCTAACTCCTTTTTCTAGGTTAGAAGGGAAAAGGCTGTTTATGACACATTAAATATGCTGAATTTTGATGTCACAAAGAAGTGTCTAGTTGGAGAGGGCTGGTGTCCAATATTTGCAAAGACTAAGGTACTCTTCTTTTATGTTATTTATGTTAGCAGTTACATTTTCAGCATATGCATAGTTTATGATTGTGTTACCATGTACATGCTTTTGACACCTTAGATACAAGAGGCTTTGCAACGTGCGACAATGGATAGCAACTCACAAGTGGGAATTATATTTCATGTGATGGATGCTGTAGGCTCACCTCCAACATACTTCAGGACAAACCGTTTCACAAACGCATATCAAGAAATTGTAGATGCGTATGGGTAAGTAAATGTGTAGTAGCATTTAGTTGTCTGAGAAACTGATTTACACTGTAATGAGTTAGGTCATGGGGATAGAATGTTTATCGATGAAATTATTCTTCCACGAGTGCCTTGTCAAATCTAGTGACAGCAGCTTGCTTTAATTTGATTTATGTTTGTCTATATGATTCAGTCACTCATGGGTCACCTCATCTCCTTTTGAGTGTCACTGATTTTCATGATAAAGAGTATGTTTGCTTCACGAGTTCTTTTCCTTGTTTTCCTTCAATTCATGTAGCGACAATTTTTTGCACTTTGCAGTAAGGTATTTTTAATGCCTGTAGCTCTCTATAGGCAAAATGTGATCTACTTAAAACTGACAATGCAGTTTTCTTCCTTTTCTTTGTTCTTTTTACGTGTAATGCTGTTAATTTGGGATGCTTCAGCTCTTCAAATAAATTTTCCATTTACATTTATTTTCTTAAATTTTATATGAAAAAGTTGATATCCATCTTTTATACTACTTTTCTGGCCCTTTTGGCTAAGATCAAGTGTAGAATCTATTTTTGTAATCAAATTGAAATATCCATGTCTTCTGTTGCTTCGGCAAAAGAAAGCACTTACTACTGTCTACATTGACAGTGTTGCTAAATACGAGGAGGTAAATCCTGCTGTTTACACCATTGTTACATTCCCTTTCCTTTTCGCGGTGATGTTTGGAGATTGGGGTCATGGAATTTGCTTGCTGTTTGGAGCATTAGTCCTTATTTCTAAGGAAAGCAAGCTTAGCTCTCAGGTATGTCGTCTCATTATTTCAGCCTCTCGCTCAGAGTACTTAACATCAGTAATTATGCAATTATATATTCCTTTTGTAATCAAATAAAATTTTCTGACAGAAACTTGGAAGCTTTATGGAGATGCTCTTTGGTGGTCGCTATGTAGTCCTGTTAATGTCAATATTTTCAATTTATTGTGGCTTGATATATAATGAATTCTTCTCTGTCCCGTTTCACATATTTGGTGGCTCTGCATACAAATGCCGAGATGCTTCATGCAGGTACAAAATTATAACCTTGCTAAATTTCCATATAGAAATACTTAGATTTGTGATTATTTGCGTTTTAAAGCTCCATCACCCAGGCCTTTAGAAGGTTGGCAAAGAACATTCTATGTTTCAAATTTTAGTGGTTGCTTTGGCTACACTTCAGATTATGTTATTAGTTCATAGATAAGAATAAATTCTTTCTCCTTTTATTTGTTTGGGGCTTCTGGATAGAGAAGAGTAGCTTTTGTTTCCATTTCATCGCAGGATTTGTTTATATTTTTTTTTTGAAAGGTAACAGAGCACAGATTTTTGTTTTTATGTATGATTTTCTGATTAAGCCTTCAATTCAATACCACCAAAACTGGTTACTTAATCGAGTTTCTTTGGGTGTTTCTAATCATTTGATCTCAGGTTAATGCCTCATCGGTTGATTGTTGGATCTTCTTAGTCAGGCTGCTTATATTATTGTGTACTATGATGAAGATTGGCCAAGTCTTTATTAGTTTTCAACATGATTTTAAGTAGCCCCGTTGCTTTCCTGTCAAGTACAAGACATTGTAGTAATGCAATCAAACATTCATTATCTTCTCCATATTTCTGACATATTCAGATACTGCTCTTCCAAATAATGTTTATGATGGTTCTCTTGACATTTGTCTACATTGGCACCTTACTCTTGCCTCCCCATCGTTGAATGCCCGTAGAGCTTGAATTAGTATTTAATACTTGGTTTCCTGCCAGCGTTTTTTCATTTGCATTTTTAACAGAATATGTTTGTATGTGCAGTGATGCGCAAACAGTCGGTTTGATAAAATACAGTGATCCTTATCCTTTTGGTGTGGATCCAAGCTGGAGAGGTAGCCGTTCAGAGCTTCCTTTCTTGAACTCCCTTAAGATGAAGATGTCTATTTTGTTGGGTGTGGCACAGATGAACCTCGGAATTCTATTAAGTTACTTCAATGCACGTTTCTTCAACAGCTCACTTGATATTAAGTGAGTATTTCTTTTTCTTCTGTGTCCTTGAAGGTTTTCTTGTTGAAATTATTTATTCTGTTATTGATTTGTTATCAGGTATCAGTTTGTGCCACAAGTTATCTTTCTCAACAGCCTTTTTGGATACCTGTGTCTCCTTATTGTTGTTAAATGGTGTACTGGATCTCAGGCAGATCTTTACCATGTTATGATTTATATGTTCCTAAGTCCTTTCGAGGCTCTTGGTGAAAACCAGTTGTTTTGGGGCCAGAGTGTGCTTCAGGTATGTGTGGTTGCAACTCTTCCTTATCTTGTGCTCGTAGAGTTCATTTAATTTGCAGATGTTATAAGGTAAAACTATAATACCATCAGATTACACTGTAGGATATGATGTTAATAAATGGACTATGGATAAGATTGTAACCAGGGGCGGAGGCAGTGTATAGCCCGAGGGGGCCCGGGCTCCCCCTCAAATTTAAAATATTCCTAGTATACTACTAGTAATATTCATGATATTACAATAGAGTCCTCAATTTTTCGCTCCCCCTAGACCAAAAGTCCTCAATTTTTCGCTCCCCGTAGACCAAAATAGGCCCCCCTAGACCAAAATAGGCTCTCCCTAGCCCGGGCTCCCCCTGGCCCGAAATCCTGGCTTCGCCCCTGATTGTAACACTTGTATCCCATGTTTGGTACATGGATTTTAGATGTGTGCAACAAATGTCCTTGTGAGAAATTATGGGAGGAAATATATTATTGAACTGTTGTATGACTGTATCTACATTATTACATTGAGTCCTATTTATAGATATTACATCTCAATCCTTTTTCATGTAGGATACTATATACAAATCTTATTCCTACTTCTATTCTAACATCCCCTCAAACTGGTGTATACAAGTCATATGTACCGAGTTTGTTACAGATATATGTAATACGTGGACGACTGAGTGACTTGGTGAAAATATCTGCAAGCTGATGTATCGACTTTACAAATTTAGTAACAATATCTCCGGAGAATATCTTTTCCGTGACAAAGTGACAGTCAATCTCAATGTGCTTAGTCCTCATGAAATACCGGATTTGATGCGATATGAAGGGCCGCTTTGTTATCACACACAAGTTCCATTTGACTGATTTCTTTTTAGTTCCCCGAGCAACTGCTTAATCCAAACTAGCTCACAAGTTGCTATAACCATTGTTCGATACTATGATTCAACGCTAGATCGAGCAACGACACTGTTTCTTACTCTTCCAGGACACCAAATTACCTCCTATTAACACACAATATCCGAATGTCGAACGTCTATCAGAGGGTGATCTTGCATAATCAGCGTCTGTATATCCAAAGGTCTGCTCATGGCCTCGATCTTCGAAAAGAAATTCTTTACTTGGAGCTGATTTAATATATCACATAATGCGGATAACTGCATCCCAATGGATTCTCGGTTCTAAGCATCATCGACGTCTTTTGGTCAGATTTCTTAAAGTTTTTAAACTAGCATTCGTCTTTTTCTATTGGTTGTTGTCCGTCATTGGCCTCTTTATCAGTTGGACATTAAGAATGTGTTTCGCCATGGTGATCTTGAGGAGGAAGTTTAGATGGAGCAACCACCCGGTTTTATTGCTGAGAGTCTAAAACAGTCTCCTCGAGCCTTCGAGCCTGGTTTGATAAATTTAGCACAGTAATTTAGGAGTTTGGTATGACCCGCAGTGAAGCAGATCATTCTGTGTTTTATTGACATTCTGCTCCAGATATGAGTATTTATTTGGTGGTTTATGTTGATGATATTGTTATAACTGGCAATGATCAAGATGGTATCACTAATTTAAACCAACATCTCTTTCAGCATTTTCAGACTAAGAATCTCGGCAGACTGAAGTATTTTCTTGGTATTGAGGTTGCTCAATCCACGTTAGGTATTGTTATTTTGCAACGCAAGTATGTCTTAGACATTCTTGAGGAGACGGGAATGATGGGCTGTAAACCCATTAACACTCTTATGGATCCGAATGCTAAACTCTTGCCAGGACAGGGAGAGTCACTCAGTGATCCTGGAAGATATAGGCGGTTGGTTGATAAGTTGAATTATCTCACAGTGACTAGACGTGACATTTCGTTTCCTGTGAGCGTTATAAGTCAGTTTATGGATTCTCGGTTCTAAGCATCATCAGCCTTTTTTGGTCAGATTTCTTAAAGTTTTTAAACCATGTCTCTCGGATTTGATGTTTTTAAGGTACTCATTGTATTCTCCTTCAGGAAAAAAATCAGTTAAAAAAAGTGATCGAAAAGGCCCTCATGCGACGGCGCGTGGAGCTGACTTGCCGCCGGTGCCGCAATTTCAAGGCGGCGCGTGGTAAGTCTTCTGCCGGTACGGTTGGATGAGGTTTGGTCGCCGGAGGATGGGGAACCTTGTGGTGGTGTTGGTTTTCGTACAACACTGACCAAAACAGAGATGGCTGCGAGCCGTCATTGGAAATTGCACAGTGACGGAATTGTTTTCACCGGAAGAGCTGGTATTTTGCACAACTATATTTTCTCACCAATGCTCTGATACCATGTGAGAAATTATGGGAGAAAATATATTATTGAATTGTTGTATCTACATTATTACATTAAGCCCTATTTATAGATATTACATCTCAATCCTTTTCCATGTAGGATACTATATACAAATCATATTCCTACTCCTATTCTAACAGTCCTAAATGCATTAAATAACTTATGAGGAATAAGGACTATTTTAAAATGAAGAATTAGTCATGAGAATGTAGTTATGTGTATTTATTAAAGGCTATTCGACATAAATATGTGCAGTAAAAACACAGATCCTTCGGGTAACTTACCCTGAAATTATCTCTGTTTCCCTGCTTCTTCGTTTAACAATTATTATTGCAGGTAATATTGCTGCTTTTAGCACTTGTTGCTGTTCCATGGATGCTCTTCCCAAAACCTTTTATTTTGAAGAGACTTCACACTGAGGTAGTACGTTTGTTTGCTATTCTTTCTCACCCTTTACAATGAATTGAATATATAGTATCTTTATGATTCAGAGAGAAGTATAAAGGAATGGATAATCTAAGTTAAAAGAAAAAGGGTACAAGGAATGGACTCCTTTGAGAAATGTTTTTTCTCGTAAGAGTCAGTTTGGATCGTAGAGTGGAGAGAACTCTTTTGTAGAGGAGAGGTTGGGAATTTTACGGGTGTTAAAACAAGTTGAGTCAACAAACCGGTCATGATACAATCCTCCCAAAGTTACTTGGGCAAGACTGGTTTGGTCAATTTTTGGCTAAATAATAATTTGTTTAATCATCAAAACCAGAGGTGTTTGTCTTTTCTTTATTTGTCTTTTCTTTATAGAGAAATAGAGGGTGAATAAGTATAGAGAGGAATACACCTAATAAACCAAACAAAACAAATTTAGTTCTATTTTTTGACTGTTTTCTTATGGTTACTTGGCCTGCCTTATTATGATTCTTAGAGATTTCAAGGCGGAACTTATGGCCTTCTTGGAACCTCTGAGGTGGATATTTACGAGGAACCGGACTCTGCCAGGCAACACCACCATGAGGAGTTTAATTTTAGTGAGGTTTTTGTGCATCAAATGATACATTCTATTGAGTTTGTTCTTGGTGCTGTCTCTAACACTGCATCATACCTTCGGCTGTGGGCTTTGAGGTGACTCCTTCATTTTACTTACCTTTTCGTCGTCAACAGCAAATTGTCTTTTATGTTTCTAAATAATTGACATGTCTTTGATGTTGCAGTTTGGCTCATTCTGAATTGTCTACTGTGTTCTACGAGAAAGTTCTCCTCCTTGCTTGGGGGTAAGATTTCATGACTTTTAGCTGTCTTGCTGTTCAAATTTTTCTTGTTTAGACGCTGCTCAGTGTCTTCACATGGACGTTAATAGCAGTAAATTCAAATTTTATTCCTTTTGAAATGTCAAATTGTTGAATCACGAATCTGGTGAACACATTTGGTTCCTGAAATTTTCCTTGCAATGGTATGGATTTGGAGGTAGAACAAGTATTCCCTTGGAACTAACTCAGCTTTCTTCTGTGGCTCTGATTTGTTTAGCAACATCTCATCCAAATTGTTTCTGTTATGCTAAAATATTGGTGTCCAAGATTATCTGCTCTACTGTACTCATTGAAGGAAGGCACCGAGGAGAGGTAAAATTGGCGTTTAGACTGTATCCTGATAAGTGGAAGCATGAACAATGTGTCATTTGTACCATTAATAAAGCTAGTGCAATTACCATGGTCTCTGCTCAAGATCTAAATGCATATTTGCTCCCATTGTTCCACTAACAAACTTACAAATAGTATGGCTAAATCTGTAACCTGCTTTGATCTCTACCAAACACCACTCTCCAACTTTAACCTGTTATGTCCTTGATATATCTCGTTCGATTTCGCCTTTAAAAATCTCTTTAAAATATTATTCCACTCTGAAAATTATGGCAATATATGTATGCCAACAATTAATAAAATTATCTAGACAATATGCACATTCCAGTAGTGTGCTATGATTTCTGGTGCTTATAAGTTATTATGTTGCACGATGCCTGGATTGATGTATTAAGTTCTTTATGAGGAAGGGATTACACCATGTCTTTGTTAAGGGAAAAGATTGTTAATATCTCCTCCAATTTCATATTATTATCATATGCGAGTCTAAGGAAAATGTTCTTGGCTTAAGAATAGAACAATAAAAGGAAGGGGCCACATGTGTTTTGAGGTACTTCTATGTATCAATGGGAAGCACATTTTTCCTCTCTATTTTGAGTACCTGACTTGATTTGGAATCAAAAGGTTTTGTGATTTTTTCACTTCTTTCGGTATCTGAAACTCTGTCGTCCTGCTACCATGATTTGGTTGATATAAATTATTATTGCAAAACTTTTAACGTTTAGTGAATGTAGCAGCATTTTCTAATGAAATGACATGACAGTAAACCCACTTATGTGCTACCTTCTCGCCTTTGTGTGTCTAATTTTGTTATTCTTTCGGATGGGGGCTGGGGAAAAGCACTTCATGTGTACTGTGATGGTTGTATGCACCACGGTTAAAATGTGGCTGTACAAATTGATTGTGCTGTTTTAACATTTTTGCTCTTGACATCATAGCTATCAAATTTATCTGAGTGCTAACTACTTAATAATTGCAGGTACGATAACCTGATCATACGGCTCATAGGGCTGGCAGTTTTTGCCTTCGCAACAACCTTTATACTTCTCATGATGGAGACTCTTAGTGCATTCCTTCATGCATTGCGTCTTCATTGGGTGGAATTTCAAAACAAGTTCTACCACGGCGATGGCTATAAGTTCAAGCCATTTTCTTTTGCTTCATTAGCAGACGACGAGGATTAGTATATAACCTTTTCTTTTCCTTATTTCTTTCTGGGGGAAATTCTGCAGAGAAGAAGAGTTCCCATATAACAGGGAAAAGCCTGTCACAGAGATTTTGAAAGGACCCAATTTTGGCTGACTACTATTGCGCACTTTCTTTTGAGGAAGCAGCTGGTTTGCATAGAGTTGTAAAGTTGTGGCACACACAATCTTTCAGTATAGTGGTATGAAAAAGGGCTGTGCTTGAGGTTATAGTTAGTTAGTTAAGGAAGAGATTTTGTAAATTTTTCCTCATAGATCCTTGACATATTTTCCCAACCACAAATGAGTTGTAAAGAAGAAACTTTTTATAGCATTTATCTTAAGGGCGTCTCATTCTTTTGTGGAGGCAAATTTACAGAATCAGCAAATATGTGCTTCATTGTATGCTGTCTTATAAATTGTTGTTGTAATAACAGAAGCATCTCTTGAAGTGTGATGCTCCTGATACGTCATCTCTTAGGAATCGCCAAACTTTTGATTTTTATTACTGAAATGGTCAACTTTTAGTAAATTGGAATTCATTAGCTACTTTATTAATTGCATGTTTGGATTAGTTTTTGGGTACTCAGAATCGTGAAAATCAGAAAATTGACATATTTGGCTGACCAAAATCAATTCTTAATTGATTCTGGTAGAAGCTAAAATTTGTAGCTTCTGCCAGAATTGATCAATTTTGTCATTTATTTCAATTTGAATTTTACCCTTTCTTTTATTACTCTCTTTAATTTTCATCAACTCTATCCACTTTCATTACTCTCTTTAAATATCTAGAAATAATTACTAAAAAAATTAAATATACAACTTTCATTACCCTCTTTAAATATCTAGAAATAATTACTAAAAAAATCAAATATACAACTTTCATTACCCTCTTTAAATATCTATAAATAATTACTAAAAAATAAAATATAACCCATTCGGAATTGCAATTACCTCGACGAGGTTTGGGACAAGCAACATGAATCATAGAATTAGCGCCACAATTCATCATTAGGAATTAATCGTCATCAAGGGAAAAACATCGAGACATGGCTCTTGAAGGTGGTCCGTGGTGATAGAAAACTAAATAATTCTCCTTAATCTACTTTTCTCGTTTGGTACTACACCTTCTTTAAAAAAAATATAACTTATCTTCATTTTAATAAAATATAATTGCAGGAATCAACATTAAATTATTAAATATCAACTTTTATATAAGTTATACTTTAAATAATGAAAAAATATTACCGTAATTAATGAATAAACATTAATTCATATATATTTTTATGATAATATTAACTCATTTCTTTTATTTATAAGTGAAGATTAATATAGTTGATCCCTATTTAGAATTGAGGGGTAGTTTTTATTGTTATATTAAATTTAGCGTGTTAATAATGAATTCTTATTATGAGTTTCAAAATAATTATGGTATTCTAATATTTAATATTTAGATTTAAGTACTATATTGCACTTTAAATTCTATTATCTATTTGTAATTTTTATTTACATACTTCCATTTTTTAGTAATTTTTATTTATATATATTGACTAAATGTAAATTTTAGTAATTCTACGTTCAAAAACAATTTTGATCAATATTATCCAAACATAAATCAATTATAACAATCACTTTTACATTGTTGCATCCAAACATAAAAGAATCATTTCTGACAGAATCACTTCTGCCCACCGCTAATCCAAACATAGCCTTAAGTTTTTTTTGTCTTTTCAAGGCTCTATATTCTAACCTCGCTAGTGAGGTTGTCCGTGGCCAAGTTCTTTTCAGCTCATATAATTGAAAGTCTAAGTTTCAAATTACACAGATGAAACTCGAGGATAATATAGAGAAATAGTAGTTGATAGATGTGTTACTCAGAAGTAGAGAAATTGAATTTCTTCATTTGCATTAATAATATGCTATACTACAGTTAGCTATCCACATGAGATTAGCCACCAGAGACAGGTTGTACAAGTGGGGCATTACTACAGATCAGATATGCCTCGTGTGGAGTGGACTGAGGGATGAAAGCATCAATCATTTGTTCTTTGAATGTGAGGTATCTACTTATGCGTGGAAGATGCTGCTACAGTGGCTCAACATACATGAGTCCAATGCAGTGGAATGAAGTAAAATGCCAGAACATATAGCAAGGGGGAAAAGTCCAAGAGATAGGTGTACAGAATGCTGTTAGCTGGAGCAGTATACCATCTATGGAAGGAAAGAAACATGAGGGTATTTCAGAGTAAGCAGCAGCCTTCAAGAACTTTGATCAAATGCATTATCCAGGAGATCCATTTCAAAGCTAGAAGCATGCCAAGAGTTGCAACATGGCTGGAGCAATTTAATTTTTACCGTGTGTAACCATAGCAGACTAGTTGATGTGTTTCTCAAATTGAAGTGATTATTGCATAACAGTTCAGTCAAGTAAATAACGTTTATGACCATAATTTTCATCCATAAAGGATTATCTGATTATAATATGTGGACCATGTAAGAATTTACACGTTTCTTTAATGGGACATTTAATGTGGTCCAATATGGTAATAAATTATTTACTTTGTCTTTGAAGTAAATAATAAATGGCAGATAATATTTCTTAGTTATGCATATTTGAAAGTTTCCTTGATGGGAGAAAATATTTTATTAGAAATTTCAAATTTCTAGTGTAATCATATTTTATGGAGTAGTCTCTAGAGTTACAATATTTGCCTAAGAGTTCCTAATCTACTATAACGCCTCAAATCCGGGGAGGCGTGGCAGGCACTCAGTACTTTATTTGACCCTAAGTGTACCATCTATAGCTCGTGAGCTATGGAAACACAAACAAGCAATTTGGGCTGGCAAGGCCAATATGTAAACTATGAGTGGCCAACGGGGCTGGGTCGGGTCGGGGCGGGGCTGGAGGGGTCGGGGTCCGGCGGGACTAGGGTGGGGTCGGGGTTTGGCGAGGCTGGCGGGGTCGGGGCCGGCGGGGTCTGTCGCCGTCCTGTCCCAATCCTGAGGTGTCGGGGTGGGGTCGGGGTGGGTCATTTTCTTTTGTCCTTAAATTAAAAAAATAACACACACACAACAAGATAGTTTAATAAAAATATCCCAAAGTTGTTTTTGTGTCTCTTATATTATTAAGTAGAAGTATGGTTCTTTTTTTTGTAATACAATTTCAAAATTGCAACTTCGTGATATTGAAAGTTGCAAATAAATAACATAATAATATTACAATTAAAAGAATTACATGTTAAGAAACATGTTTTCTAGTTTCTTTATAATTCTTGTGGTTCTTCTGTTGGAATTGGTATTTGTTGGTCAAATTGGTCGACGTCGCTTCCACCTCCGTCGGATAAGATTTCGTTGTAGTTGTAGTTTTCTTCTTCGCCGATCTTCGATTGTCCGCACCTACTACGCCCCCACGAATCCAGTCTTTGAATTGAACTGCAATCTCCAATGAGTCTCCAGCCAATGAATATTCGTGTTCTCCTATTTGATATATGCCGGCCGAAAAAGCGCTTTCAAACGTTGTTGATGATGCTTGAATGTTCAACACATCTTGGGTCATCTTAGATAGTGTTGGAAATGTCTTCTTATTCTCCCTCCAGTATTACTCCAGTATTTTAGCAAGTCTTCACGTCCCTCTTCATTGGCAATTGATGTATACGGTAGAACACCCTGCAAAACAAAAACATCAAACTCGCTAACTTGGTTAGAAATGTTACCACTAAACATTCTATGTCTGGGGTGTCAATACTAGCTGCAGAAATATCATGTCGTTTTTGAGGTAGTGTTGAATAAAAAGAAAAAGACATGAAAACCGGTTGGTTGCTAGCACTTTCTTGTTGGTAATGCGTATATACTTTTTTTTACATTCATCTTGTATGTTAGACAACACTTCTTCTCTAGTTTTTTCAATGGGTGGTGGTCATTTGAATTTTTGGGAGATGGAGGTCAAAGTTTATCTATGCAATCATAAATAGTTTCAATAAGTGCTTTACAATCGTCTATTTTAATAGACGGATTTAATACAGCACTAATAATAAAAATTGGGGGAATAGAAATAAAATATTTTTTCAGTTTTAGAAACATTTTTTTAATAGGTACCTTATAAACTGGGTTTTCCATATATTCACTAAGTAATAAAAAATTTAGAGCTATATAAAATAACATTGATGAAATAGTAGGATAATAAATGCCGAAAAATTCTTTAGTAGTTAGAAAAAAAAATTCTAAAAATGTAATAAGTTCTAAAATTGAATCCCAATCGGAATCTACAATCATATCAGTAGGATTTCGATTACGAGCGTTAAAAATAAATTTATAGGTCTTCTATACTCATAAGCAACACGTAGTTGCTCGTATAAAGAATTTCACATAGTACATACTTCTTCAGGATTTTTTCTGTAAGGTAGTTGACAATCATAACCAGTTTTTTTATATTCTTTTATTCGTTGTATTCTATTACTTTTAAAAATATAATTTATAGCAAATTGTATTTTTTCAAGATTGTCTTCAAAAAGTGATAGACCATCATTTACAACTAAGTTCTAAATATGACATGCACATTTTATATGAAAATTATCTGGAAAAGATAGAATTAAAATATTTTTTAATAATCTAATAGCAGAAATAATAGAAGAAGCGTTATCTAATATAATAGTCATGATTTTATCAGTTATGTCATAATAATCGCAAACTGAAAAATATTATCTGAAATAAAAATATCAGTGTGCCTACTATCAATATATCTAATTATCTATATGCTAAAATACGTTTTTGCATAGACCATTTATAGTGTATCCAATGACATGTTACAGTTAAATAATCATGGTCGTTAGTACTACGGCCTATATCAGACGTAATAGATACTTTGCCAGGAAAATGATATAATGAATAACGTAAATATTGTTGATATTCGTGTGCAAATTTAAAAATATCTCTCCTAACAGTTGATCTAGAAAAACTGTTATAAGCAGGATTGTACATTTCTCCTATATAATGAATAAAATCAAGAGAGAAAGGAAATGAAAAAGACAAATCCTTCACTACAACTAATTTTGATAATGATTCTTTATCTTTATTTTTATCGTATTTATGGCCTACAATTGCCCCCGAAATAGGGTCAATTTGACTATGTACCTGGTCCGGGACAGTATATGAACATTGTCCTGACTGAGAGGGCATTGGCGCACCCGTCTTTTTAGCCAGGTATTCCTCCTACCTAGCTTTGTGAAATCTATTCAAATGCGTAGTTAAACCTCTCGTCCCGCTCTGATCTTTTCCTACTTTAAATTTATAAATATTTTTACAAATTTGGCATCTAGCTACTTGAATTTCTGCGTCCCTATAAAAAAAAGTCCATATATTTGATGTTGATTTTTATTGTGGTGGGTCTCGTCTCATACTAGGGGGAATATTAGGGTTCAGTATTAGGTGTGTCATCTAGATTAGTGAGTGTGTCATCTAGATTAGTGAGTGTGTCATCTAGATTATCTTCTAAATTAAAATCTTGTTAAGTTCCAGAAAATAGCTCCTCGTCTAAATCTAATGGTACTTCAGGAAATAATTCAGTATCAACAAAATCGTCTTGTCTAGGAGGAATAGGATGACTAGAAGAAGTACTCTTACCCTTATTATCCATACGAGAAGAAGCAATACCCTTACACTTACCCGTAATCATACGTTTCAATCCTTCCATTATAATTATGCAAATAAATAATTAAAGATAATAAAATTAAGTGTGCTAATTAAAGTAAAGAAAGAACAATAATTTAATGAAGGAACAAATGTAGCAAACGACGACATAACGTCGACGTGCAATCGAGAGGTTGAAAATTGAAATTGTGCTCGATGGATGATCCTCAAGCTAGTTGCCAACTTCACTCCCAAATGAATAAATAAAATTGAATATTTAGTAGACAGTGTAGAGAGAATGGGAGATAGATCGAGAGATTATTAGAGAGATTGTAGAAAGATTTGTGAAAAAATGAAGAGAAAATTAGATATTTATAGTTGAAAAAATTGGGTTAAAGTGTAAATATAATAACTTAGGAATTAAAAATAAATATTAAAATATGTTAAGTCATTACATTCGTAAATAGTCTTTTAAAAATATGCTGAATTTATTTATCCCAAAATAATCTTTTAAAACACTAATTGAATACACCACCTACATCTAGAAAAACAACTTTTTTTTTCCATCTTAATACGATCATTAGGTCGTGGTCCAGGTGTAACGCGACGCCACCGCATATACGGGGCCCGGGAGGGCTCCTTCCCATAATTTTTATTTTTTTTATGGATGTTTCAAATATTAAGATATGTATTAAAAATGTCTTTAATCTTATCAGTAAGATTTGTAGCTAAGTGGTTGAGGGCTCTTCTCAAAAGTTATTTCCTATTTAGAGGTCGCTAGTTCGAATCCAATGAGCAAATATGTGTTTACTATACATTTATTAGATGTTTTGATCAATAAATTTTTTAATATTGATTAATTAGTTAATTTTAATTTTTAATGTGAATAAAAAAAAGCCTCTTTTTTTTCTCGCACAGGGCCCTCGCCTTGTCTAGGGTGTACAATCTAACTTTCTCTCAGCTACAATTGAAATGGCTAATAAAGAGAGAGATGGTAAATGGCGAAGTGAAATAACTCTATTGTCAGCTATGTGAAGAGAGGAGTACCGCAATGTAACAAGAGCTCGAGCTCTGTTACAATTGAGAAGGGAAATTGAGGGAGAACATGAGAGTAGAAGAAGCAAATGATATATGTGTATATTGATATCTTAGCAATGAAACAGTGAATGACTTATAAGCCTTACAAATAATGCTCTATACTAAACTTGAGAGGCTATACTAACATAATTAAGACTTAGAAACTGAATTGTACTATTTGGGCTCAATTAAACTACTTAACAACTTAAGGGGGCAATTCGAATATAAATAATTACTAGTCACAATAGAATATTGTGACATTCCATCCTCCTTCACATGTAGCTTCTTCTTCTTCCAAGTGAAACAACCTCTTCTCAAAATTCAGCAACTCCCGGAAATTGCGACTTAATGAATTGGTAATCTTCCCAAGTTGCCTCTTCCGGTAGAAGATTTGCCCATTGGACTAGAATTTGAGTGATTGCCTTGTTACCTTTCTTGATCAACCTCCTATCCAGAACAACCACTGGTTCTGTTAGGATTTGTCCTTCATCTGAGCACAATGGAGGATCAATAGAAGGTGTAATTTGAGCTTCAATTTTCTTCTTAAGCTGGGAGATATGGAACACATGATGTATCCTTGCAGCTGAAGGTAATGCCAACTTGTATGCGACTGATCCAATCCTCTGGAGGATCTGATAAGGGCCATAAAACTTAGAAGATAGTTTGAGGTTTCTCCTGATTGTCACAGAAGCATGCGTAAGTGCGACCGTGAACACGATCCACCTTTCAAACTCCCTTTTTGTTCTCCTTCTATCCGCATTCATCTTCATTCTGTTCTGAGCATTCTTCAAATTCTCCTTCAGGATTCTAGCTACCAGTTGTCTTTCTTTGAGTAATTGATCCACAGAATCTACTCTAGTTTGAGCAATCGAAAGTAGTTTGAAGAGGACCATAGCCATACAAAACCTTGAAATGAGTCATTTTTAGTGAGGTATGGTAGTTGTTGTTGTACCGTTGCTGTTGTACCAGTATTCAGCTAATGATAGCCATTTGTTCCACTCTTTGGGTTTATGTCCAGACATGCACCTCAAATAGTTTTCTAGACACTTGTTGAGCCTCTCTGTTTGGCCATCGATTTGTGGATGATAGGCTGAGCTGTAACAGAGCTGAACCTGCAGCAATTTAAACATTTCCTTCCAAAAGTGACTGATGAATATCTTGTCTCTGTCGGATACAATACTCTTGGGCAATCCATGTAGCTTGTAGATGTTGTCTAGGAATATTCTGGCTATATGTGATGCTGTAAATGGGTGAGCAATGGCTGTGAAATGTGCATACTTGCTATATCTATCCACCACCACCAATATGGTATCCTTTCCCTCAGATTTTGGTAATCCCTCAATGAAGTCCATTGAAATATGTTCCCATGCTCCTTCCAGAATTGGTAAGGGTTGTAGCAAACCAGGGTAGGCTACTTGTTCATCCTTGCATCTTTGATGTACTTCACATTTCCTAACTACACTCTTAACTTGATCAATCATTACAGGCCAGTAGAATATAGATTTCAGCCTCTGGTAAGTTGCCCATACTCCTGAATGTCCCCCAAGTCCTGTCTGATGCATTGTTAGCACTAATTGTTGTCTTAGAGGTCCATTATGTCCTACCCAAGCCTTGCCTTTATACCTTAACACACCTTGTTGTATTGAGAGGTTTGTGTCTTGGTCTGCATTGGTGCTTAGTGTTGTAATGGCCTGGAGTACTTCTGCATCTCCTTTGTAACTATTTAAGATATCTTCAATTCATTTGGGTTGAACCTGAGTCAATATGGAACACTGTATTGGGATGCTCTTTGAGGTCTTGTTTTGCTGCAGTGTAGCCTTTCTTGATAATGCATCAGCCACTAAGTTCTCAGCTCCCTTCTTATAATGAATTTCAAAACTCAATCCCATCAGCTTGGTCACTCATTTGTGTTGCAGGGAGGTGGTTATCTTTTGCTCTTGCAAGAACTTCAGACTGAAATGGTCTGTTTTGATAATAAAGTGGTGTAAGTGTAGGTAATGTCTCCATCTATCCACAACTTGCAATAAAGCTATCAACTCCTTCTCAAAAGTAGACATTCCTTGGTGCTTCTTACTCAGCGTCTGACTCATAAAGGCCAATGGTTTCCTGTCCTGCATCAAGACAGCTCCAATGCCTGTGTTGCAAGCATCTACTTCCAGTATAAAAGGGCTTATTGAAATCAGAAAGTGTCAATACAGGTGTGCTAGTCATAGCTGTTTTTAACTGATCAAATGTTGTAGCAGCTTCAAGGTTCCACTGGAACTCCCCTCTCTTCAGTAGGTTTGTCAGAGGTTTGCAAATTTGTGCATAACCTTTAACAAACTTTCTATAATAACCTGTCAATCCCAAGAACCCCCTCAGTTCCTTTACAGTCTTTGGGTATGGCCAATCTACCATTTCAATTACCTTACCAGGATCAGTGCTCACCCCCTTGTCATTTATGATGTGTCCCAAATACTCTACTTGAGCTTGCCCAAATTCACACTTACTAAGCTTAGCAAATAGTTGATGCTTCCATAGTAGGTTCAATACACACTCTAAGTGACACAGGTGATCCTCCATAGATTTACTATAAATTAGTATGTCATCAAAGAACACCAAGATGAATTTCCTTAAATGCTCCTTAAATACACAGTTCATCAGGAATTGAAATGTTGCAGGTGTATTGGTTAGGCCAAAGGGTATTACCTTGAACTCCCAAAGTCCATGGTGGGTTCTGAATGCAGTCTTGTACTCCTCACCTTCTTGCATCCTGACTTGATGGTAGCCAGCCCTCAGATGTACTTTAGAAAATACTTTAGCACCACACAGGAGTTCGTCACTCTTTTTCACATACCTTATAACGAAAAGGAGAAAGGGTTACGATAGCAAGCCCCTCCCCGGTCGGAGAGCCTCCAGGATAGATTTGACGGTTCTCAAAAGCTTAAAGTCTGAATCCTCATTTTTGCTAGGGCCACGCGGACTATCTTTTCCCTTCAGTTCAGCCCCTTTTCATTCGGTTGCCTTCTTTCAGTCCTTCTGGAAAAGATTTGTTATCCGATTGTGACTTGCTCAACTCATCTAGTAAATCATAAATAATTGGAATAAGGTACTTATTCTTAATAGTCAGTTGGTTCAATCTCCTGTAATCCACACATAGTCTCCAAGATGAGTCCTTCTTCCTAACCAATAAGGCAGGAGAGGCAAATGGGGACTGACTGGGCACTACAGTCTCAGCTTTAATCATGTCTGCCACCATAGACTCAATCACATTCTTCTGATCATAAGAGTATCTATAGGGTCTCAAGTTGAATGGTTGGGCTCCAGGCATTAGGTGAATCATGTGATCACAATCTCTTTTAGGTGGCAATCCAGTATGTTCCTTGAATAGATGTTGGAACTTCTGTAGTAATCTGTTAATGTCAAGGTGTGTAATGTGTTTACCCTTATCTGTTGTCTCTAATTTAATCATGGCTACCTCAGCAATAACTTCACCAGTACCACAATGCAACATCCTTTCCAGTTCTTCAGGGTTCATGACTGCTATGCTTCTATCCTCATGTTCCCCATATAATGTAATCATCCCCCCCTCCAACATGAAACTCAAACTATGGGGCCTGGTGTGTAATATCACAGGTGCTACCATATCTATCCAATCCATACCCAATATCATATCACATCCTCCCACTTTCATTAGTCTGAGTCTAAAAGTGAAAGGTTCATCCTGCATTTTCCAGTGGAACACAGGACTTTCCAGTTGGCAACTCATCTCCTGTCCATTAGCTACAAAAATCTTCATAGGCTTCTTCATAGGTTGTATAGGTAATCTTAGTCTCTTAACAATGTAAGGGTCAATGAAGGTAATCTTAGTCTCTTAACAATGTAAGGGTCTATTAAGACTGTCATGGACATTTTTTTAGCATACCCAATAATCTTGATGGTGGATATCTTTCCTTTGGAAGAACTCAAGCCCAGAATATCATTTACTGATACCTCAGTCTGCTCACATTGTTCCTCCTATGTCTCCTCTAAAACTTCATCTACATCCATGAACATTTCATGGTTCCCACCATCCTCTTCCACTGGTATTTGTAACACCCCATTTTAAACCGGAGTCGAAAACGGGATTCTAGCGAACCCTGCTCTGAAATAAAAGGTGTTAGAAAATAAATAAAATGCTAAATTTTAAAAGGGATGTTAAAAATATAAAAAGGGTTAGTAATGCTAAAGTAGTGCTAAAGATGCTAGGGATTGCTAGGGTGCTTAAAAGTGCTAAAGGATTCGGGAGTCGCCACCTAATTAGTTTGGGTGAATTAGGACACCTAAATGTTTAACTAGTTTAAAGTAAAACATTAACTCCGTTTTAATGGTCTGCTAAACTTAATGAGATTCTGGGTAAGGGTTCTTTATTATCCTAAAGGGAAGGGGTTAGGCACCCTAAAGGATCCGCTAACTTGCGGTTGTCCGTTCAAACCTAGGGTTTATTATCTGAGATGCAATACATGTCTTTGAAAAAGTATTTAAGTAAAAATATAGGAAGTTTTCTTATTAACATAAAATGTGAGATTTAAAACATGTATTATTATATATGCAAAGACGATTTATACTTTTATTAGCATATCATAGTATGCCAAATGTTTAGGAGGTTTTAATAAAAGAAATAAGGCTTTTATGCAAATGTTAACGAGGTCTAAAAATGGGTTGGAAATCTAGTAATAAAATGCTAGCGGCGAACAGTTACGAAGATAAATAAAATTTAATAGTTTGGTATGACTTAAGCTATATGTAGTGAGTTTAGAGTAATTAACCTAAAGAGAATTGTTTTCTAATCTAGAGGTTCAGGGTTTAGATATTCTAATTATTCTATTAATTAATATAGCGTTAGACAAATAATTTACAATAAGTAAATGAATGGGGGCGGGGTAGAAAATAATTTAAAGGACTCGAGGAATGGCGATGTCTTTCGCCTGTGGCTTGGAATTTACGAGGCGAGATAAATGCACATAGATGCGGTCTTCATTTGTTGTAGCTCATGATGAGTCTCGTAGTGAGACTCTTCGTTTTTTCCGATGCATTTCATGTAAAAAATAAAGAAAGATAAGGAGTTAGTATAGGCGCAACCGTATACAATAATGCAAATGAAGTATTCATATAAACTTAAAATACACATATATTTCGTTACTAGCAGATCTAAGCAAAGTAAAGGATCCAAAATCGGCGAGAATCAAGAACATAAATGTCCAAAAGCAGTCAAGCGACCAAAAATTGGTCGAAATGATTAAAAATCGGTCAAAACCGGCCAAGATAGCAAACCATACAACTATCAGGTAGAAATCAATGGTAAGACCCGAGCGTGGTTGTACATAAATTTGGAATCAGATATGACTGTATAATGTCCAGAAATTGAGATATACATATACAAGGTTTATTCTTAGTCCCAGACTTGCAAAAAAAAAAACACATATCTCATATGCTTACTGCTAAATTATATCACAGAATGGCATAATACAAACAGGCTGATTTCTCCCATTATACTCACAAATTTGACATGAAATTTAAACACATATACGATCCGGTTCTTATTTAAAGCAATAGACAGCCCAAGGCCCAAAAGGGGTAGATTTCAGATTTTAGAAGGGAAACAGATTAGATTTATAGCGTCTCAAATTGACTAACATGATTCATATCTTAAAATAGTGCTAAGGGATGACATGGTGCTGGGAAAACATGTAAGATTCACACAATATGAAAGATAAATCTTTTAAACCATATATTCGTACTTAACTAGTAGTAAACTAATCCTAATTAATTTATGGCAGATTCAGATTTCATATTTCACTTCAAAGGAATGTTAGGCTAGGTGGTTCAAACTTAGCTAACATTTGAAACATGGATATGCAGAATACGTGGGCGGGATACTCGATATAGCATTGTAACACGATTACATATCAATTTTCTTAAGTTCTTGGGAGTCTAATTCTCATACAGTATATGTTGAGATGCAGGGCAGACCATTTAACATGGTTCAAATCTATAAGAGAAAAAAAAATATATATAATATGATTGTGATTGATAATGAGACTAGGATATGAAACAAGAAACACATATAACTAAAGGAGTGTCATATCATATATTCACAGGAGATGGATAAGTAGCTACTCAGAGCAATAACTCAAAGGCGTATGATAATTGAGCCAGTGACCATCTGGACTCATATTCTGGCCATATGTTGGGCAGTAATCATATTTTGGAAAAATATAAAATCAGTTAAACACTCAGTCGTATCCATGATGTACAAACTGGGCATGGGACAAAGATGCTACAAACTGTTGTGGAGATGTTTTATAATAAAAATAAATGGGACAACTACGCAACCTGTTTCATCAGGCCACTGATTCTCAAACATGTTAACATATTAACCAACTAACAAGTCGCGACTAATAAAATGAAATACCCATTAGAAGGATAAAACCTATAAAAGATCTCATCGAGGTAGACATAACTTCATATTCCCTGAACCCCAAACAGGATCAAACAACATTCAGAAATTAACTTTTCCACACACAAGACTTTTTATCCCACTTTTACGATACTAAATTCATTATCGCAAGCTTGAAGTTTTGCTATTAAAGACCCAAGGTTGACGTTTATTCTATATTACCCTTAAATCGAAAAAATGACATGTACACAAATTACTAACACATTATGCATGATGCTTATCCAATCTATATCATGCTTACACTATACCAATACCAATACCAATACAACCTACATCACAAATACTTGCAGAAACCAATATTACAAGGATAAAACAGTCCACACCGATATCACATTTAAATGCTAGTAGAAGCGGTAACATGAACAAACATGGCTAAATATGATTAATCCGCATAATACACATAAAGGCCACATAACATGGAAATGAACTAGAGTCGAGAGGAAGTTGGGTTTACCTTCTAGGAGGCGTGGCAGAAGCGTATCAGTCGTCGGTCTTACCGGAGGTTTTATCTTTGTGCGATTGAAGAAGAGTGATGGCTTAGTGTTTGAGCTTTGGTTCTCGAGCGAAAGGAAAGGGGTTCTCGGGTTGAAAGCTTTGTCGATTCGATCTTTACGTCTGTTGGTTTGCCCTAACCGATCGATTGGATCGCTCTATAAGTCTAACTTCGAATGATTCTTGCCTATTTTCTCTCGGTTTACGGATTGAGAAAGGTGTTACGCTCGGACCATCGATGATGCCTATTGCGTATAAGAGGTTAATTTATAGTCTCGATTTGGTTCTAAGTTTGGTATGGATCTTAAGGTTATGGTAAGGAACCGATTTTGGAAGGATTTCGTTTAGGATTCGTCTTTGCTTGAGCAGGTAAGGTAAACGATTCGCATGATTCGTGGATTTTGGGAATGACTTGTGGGAGATTTGAGATCGATTTCCTAAGATTTGGGAGATTTCGTGCGATTTGGTTAAGATTTTGAAAGGTATCTTGTGCGATTTTGTTCGATTTCGTAAGAAAGTGGTTAGGTGTGTGGATAAAGGAAAGCCACGGATTCTCGGCGAGAATCTCGGCGCGATTGAAGCTTTCTAGGGTTGCGTTTGTGAGAGCGATGAGGCCTGCGTTTGAAGACGAAGTGAGGGTTGTGGGCGTACGCGGGTGATAAGGGAAATAAGAGCTGGGGTCTGCTGGGCTTGCGGGTTTGAAATTGAGGATGTGTTGAATGCGGGTTGTTTAAAGGAAGGGGAGTGGGCTGAGCGATTTTTTTTTTTTTTTTTTTAAAGGGTATTAGAGTTGGGCTAAATCAGGAGGGGAGGTGAATGAAATTAAGGGGTATTAGTTTTTTTAGGTGTTAGGTATTTAATTAGTGGTAAGTTATTAGTTAATTAATGGTAAATTAATAAATTATTTAGGTGCTTTATTAGTCTAAGTTTAGATTTTAAATTGTTATAATAATAAATGCGGGTGTGCTATTTAATTAGTGTTTATAAAGTGATGTCGTTATTAAGACTTATTAAATAAAAATTAGGACTTCTTAATTAATTTTTTTTATGAATGCTATTATTAAAACGCGTATGTTAGATTATTAATTTACGTATTTATTGTTATTTAAGAATTATGACATGGCTTTAAAATTAATAAATATGGGCGCGAGACTCTAAGTGCGTAAGACGCGGTGCCATTATTAAATTATTTATTTATTTATGTCTGTATTAATTTTTTTTATTGCTGCATTTTATTATTTAAGAATTGTTGAAAATTAGTGTAATTTTATAGTTAATGACTGGACGGGAGGGTCAAAATTGGGTGTCAACAGTATTCCTTCCATGGTGTGCATAATTCTTTGTTTACACTGATGGCCAGGAAAATACCTCTCCTTGCACTTGTAGCACAGCCTATGCTCTCTGAGAGTTTCCAAGTTGGGGGGTAAGGTGGTTGGTTTGTATGGCATTTTGTTTATGGTTCTTTGGGCAGGATGGTTAAGTTTGGGAGTTGGTTGTGTGAAAGGTTGTTTAGGGACAGTAAGTGTAGAGTTTCTGGGATAAGGAGTGAATATAGGTTTCTGGTTATAGCTTTGATGGTTTTTTTGTTGGGCAAAGGGAATGAGGGCCTTAAAGGACTCCTCATAGAGTTTAGCAATTTCATAGGCATCTAAAACTGTAGGGGGATTGCTCATTTTCATAAGGAGTTTTAGTTCTGGCTTCAATCCACTAATGAAGCTAGACACATAATGAGTTTCATTCAACAAGGGGTTGATTATAGTCATGTACCCCATAAGCTTCTCAAACTTATTTTGGTATTGATCGACAGTGACATTTTGCATTATTTTGTTAAATTCATCGACAATATCTTGTGGTCTAATATTACCAAATCTCCTACACACCTCACTGCTGAATTTTGATCATGTCACATCTCCCTTACTATTAATCATATAACTATCAAACCACACATCAGCTTTTTCCCCGATATGAACCGAAGCATAGTGAAGCTTCTCTTGTTCATTTATGTCATACAATTCAAAGAATTTCTCACATTTACGAAGCCAACTCCGGGGGTTAGTGCCATCGAATTCTGGAAAGTTTATTTTTGGCTTAAAAGTTCTATAGTTACTGTTGGTTTCAGGATTTGGAAGTGTTATATTTGGGGTTATATTTGGGGATGTTGGAGGTGTTAGAGAGGTGTTAGGGTTACGTAGAGGGGTGGGCTTGAGAATAAAGGAGCAGCTGGAGAGAAGGTGAACCTTCTCCCTGTCGGAAATGTCGAAGGAGTATAAACAACTTGTGTGTTGTCGATAAGGGTTCTATTACCTGAAGTTTGGTCGTACTCCTGTGTCGTTGGTACTGTTAGTATACCCGCCGCGTTTGCATGTGTCGTCACTGGTGTGTTTTGCGTCGATCCCCCCGATGGACCCAGATTCATATTTGCTAATATGAACTCCATTCTCCTGTTGGTTTCACGACATTCATCCAGCTGAGACTGGAATCATTCTTGGTTTTGTTCGAGAGTTTCGAATTTCTTGCAGGCGTCTTCGGTGAACACCGCAAGTTGCGTCTTGATCGTCTGTATATCATCGTACAAAAGTTGCAGCTCTGGTGGTGTCGGTGTCACGACCCGACCTCGGATCCGTGACTGGTGCCTTACCCCGGGCACCCTTGTGATACAACATCAGAGAAAACCAGCGGAAATAAACTCACAAACAAGAACCATATAAGATAAAATAGGCTAACCCAAAAATGGCTACCTTCCAACGTAAATAAAGCGAATGACGATTACATCCTTGATAACCCAATTTATAACCGGACTACATGCCTCTAAGAGTTTGTAACAACCATGACGGGACAGGGCCCCGTCATACCCCTGAATGTACACAAAACCTACAACGTCAGGTAGAACCGTACCAAAAATCAAGTCAAGCCTCCGGAGTAATGGAGCTTCTGACACCTGAGCAAAGATCCTAAGAATGAGGATCCACCACCTGCTTACCCTTACCTGCGGCATGAACGGCCCCGAGAAGGGTCGAGACACCATATGTACCAAGTATGTAAAACTGGAAAATACTGTAATAATATCATAAGTCAAAATAAGTTGGAGTCATAGACGAAATCAATTTACCTTGCACTGTGCTTTACTAATAATGAGAGTAACAAGTATAAATCTTACTGCATAAAAATAGGAGGCTCATGATCAAAACAGAGTACCTCGCCCGTAGTATCATTAAGCAATCCTACTCCTGGGACTATTTCACCCGCATGGGTCCTGTGGACCCGCATGAGGTCATCCGCCTCGTCATGGGACTATTTCACCCGCATGGGACTATTTCACCCGCATGGATCCTGTGGACCCGCATGAGTACCATCGCCGTACTCGCATGAGACTATTTCACCCGCATGGATCCTGTGGTCCGGATCCGCATGAGTACAAGCGCCGCACTCGCATCATGGGTAGCAAATCCATGACATAAGTAATAACCCGGGTTTTACCCTGTAATAATATATCAATATATAACATAGCTCATCCGGCTATCATACATAACATAAGCACTACCGGCCTATCATACATAACATAAGCACTACCGGTCTATCATACATAACATAAGCACTACCGGCCTATCATACATAACATAAGCACTATCGGCTTATCCTGACATAAGCAAGTTAAGAAATCCCCTAACTTCTTATTAACCTTTACCAATATATATATCCTCTCATTTTAGTATACCTAAGGCACTAACATGTCTTTTAAGAGAAAATCCGGAAATTCAACCCAAGTACCACATACTTCTAACCTTTTAAGAAATAACCCTTTTTATAGAAAAATTCCAAGATACTAATAACCATAGTATCAAGTTACGATTTCTTTTCAAGACAAGTCACATTTCCTTTTAGAAATATAATAAGCTTCTAAATCAAGTGACTTCATTTCCTTTAAAACCTTAGGCAATCAATGCCTAAAAATCAATCCATCTTTCACAGTTTCAAATCATTTACCCGTACTTGTTTTACTTAGAGTAAACCTTTCTTTGTTAACCTTTCAAAAGCTAATATAATCAACTTCCCATAAAGTCATTATATTTGCGTTATTCCTTAGTCAAATACATTTTCCCTAAATCCAAGGGACTTATACTTTTAAAAATGACACAAGTATCACATACTCTAAAACAAGTGAAAGATATCAAATCTTGTACGTCTACCGTACTACATAGGTACAAATACTCATGCTCAAGAGATAAGAAAGTTCACATACCTCTTCGGTTAATCCACTTGCTAAGTCCGAAATACCGCACGTAATATGTCAACCTATAATTACCATAATACGTTTATTAACCCCCAATTTCAATGTAGAAACTCCAAGTTCAAGTCACTAATTCTTAAGGAAATTTGGGCAGCACTTCCTTTGTTTCTACATACTTTGTCACCTTTTTCAAGGTCGAATTCAATATCCAAACGCCACATTTAAGGCCCAACAATCCAACATTTCAAAGGGGATTACACACCTAAACTTAAATGTGTAAAATTCTGCCCCACAAGGTAAAACAACCAACTTAACAAGTCTAAGGTAGTTTTTAGGCTACAACATGCTCACATAATCTTCTTAACCAATTCTTTCACATCCAAACCACATTTCTTACATGCAATGAATCTAAGAGCATTATTTACTATAACAAGTTCCTTTTCCTTCACATGCAACATCAATAACTAGCTACAAGAGAGAATTGTTACCTTTAGAGCTTTAGCCAAAAATTATTCCAACAATTTTGCTAGCCTCCTTTCCAAGAACACCACCACAATAACACCTACAAGCTAGCCACAAGCTTCCTTCTCACACCTTTCGATTTTCCTAAGCTTTGAATTCCTCTTGGAATTCTAGAGAAGTGAGAGCTTTGCTTAGAGAGAGAGAGAGAGATGAGATGACCAAGTCTTCAAGACTTGGTCAATATAAACGTCTGACATTTCGGATGGGGGGACACTGTCACCCACCCACGACCTCTTTTAAAACAAAGCGGCGAAATTTCCACTAACTCGCAGAACCCGCCGCGGCACTGCGGTGGCGTACGAACTTCTGCGCTCAGACCTTCGGCCATGCGACTGTTTCCCAGCGCGGCTGAAACTTCAGCGACCCTTCAGATTTTCCGTCGCGGCCTGCATTTCTGCGCCGCGCCTACAATCACCCGCCAGCGCCGCGGCCTACAATCACGCGCGGCGCGCGTACGCGCCGTGGCGCGCGGCCACGCCCGTGGCGCATGGCCGAGGCCCTCGATCGCGATCCGAACTACGGGGTATAACAGTAGGATTTGGCTCTGATGCTATTTGTAACAAGAGCTCGAGCTCGGTTACAATGGAGATGGAAAAGGGAGGGAGAACAGGAGAGAAAAAGAAGCAAAAGATATATGTGTATATTGATATCTTAGCAATGGAACAGTGAATGACTTATAAGCCTTACAAATAATGCTCTATACTAAATTTGAGAGGCTATACTAACATAATTAAAACTTAGAAATTGAATTGTACTATTTGGGCTCAATTAAACTACTTAACAACTTAAGGGGACAATTCGAATATAAATAATTACTAGGCACAATAGAATATTGTGACACTGATGCAAAGAAAATGAAGAGTGTTAATGTTCTTCAAGGTATTGCCGCTGCAACAATCGCCAAAACCTAGTACTCCGTTGGCAAATCCTTCATCGAGTACTCAGCAAAGCTCAATTAAAGGAACGACATCACTGTCATGGACATATCTGGCTGATTCAAAAAGGAATGCTAACACAGGTACTCTTAAAACTCTAGATCATCTATTAGTTGGGACTGAAAAAACCCCAATTACCAAGGGAATTGAACTGGCAATGGAGTTACCTTTCATGACTGTGAAAATCACGTTAGATGATATTGAGGAGAAAGTGGTGTTCTGGCGTACGACTATTGTATGTTATGTATTGAGTTCTAATCCGCCATTATTGATGGGTACTTCAAGCGTATTTGGGGCCGTTGGGCATAGATAAAGTGGCCCAAACAAATAGGGGTGTGTGTTTGTGGTGAGATTTGTAGACATGTAGGGTCGGAACAAAGAAATCGATGGAGGAATCCTAACATTTGATCGTAGCTTGTGGTTGTGAAGGGGCGGGAACCTGCAATTGAAATGAGCAAAGTAATGATAGAGAGAGTTCTAGTTTAGGTTAGGTTAGAGGGCCTTGATCTCTAGTATTGGGACAATCTTCTCTCATGAAAATGTCTAACCTTGTTGGAAAACCTATTAAAACTGATCATCCCACAAATATGAGATGTACCAAACGAGCCCTAAATAAATGTTATCGATGTGGTGGAAGAGGACACTGGTCACGTACTTGTCATACGACAAATCACTTGGTTAAGCTTTATCAAGCATCAATGAAAAAGAAAGAGAAAAAATTCGAAGTGAATTTTATCTCTGAAAATCAATTTGACAACACACATTTGGATTTGCTGAATTCTTTGAGCACTGAAGGAAAGATAGATCACTTGATTGGTGATGGTTCTGTGGTTAGAGATGATTAAGTTTTTTTATGCATTATTTTGCTAGTCACATTAGTTAATGAATAAAAGATCATATAACAATAATTATTTATGTGATTACTTAAAATTATGCTTGGAATCTCCTATTGAAATCTATACTGTTGATGCTCCATTTCGTGTGTATACTTTTGTTGTGAATTGTAGTCATGTTATTTACTGCTTTGATTTAACCTGAATGGGGAATTGTTAATAAAGTAATTGTTATATCTCAAAATAAGTTAAACATGTTCTTTATTCTAAAATCATACAATTATGAGTCTTAATATTCCTCCATTAAGTGCTTGTTTGGTATGACTTTTTTAAAGGCCAAAAGTGTTTTTGGAGAGCCAAAAACACTTTTGGCCTTTAATTGAAGTGTTTGGTTGACAAATCCAAAAGCACTTTTGAGTTCCAAAAGCACTTTTGAAGAAACTCAAAATTTGGACTTCTTGAGTAGAACTTATTTTGGCCTTCTATTTTTTTTGTTTTTTGATACAAAAACATTTTTTTATTGGCAATCAAACACCTAACCACTTTTTGATAAAAAAAACTCTACTTGAAAAGCTCTACTCCTAAAAGCTTTTTTTAATAAGCTGTACCAAATGGGCCCTAAGTCCTTGTATTTAATTGAATTGATACAAATATTGAATTGTCTTAATAACATTTATTATGATAATATTTGATCCGTTTGCCAGATGATTTTCTTCAAACAATTGAATGTTATATATTATTTTTAATGAACAATATATTGTCAGTTTCTAACATATCATTTGAATTTGTTGCAATTCAATTGATAATGTATTTGACCTCTTAAATAGTCATCATTGACTTGTATTTTATTTCAAAATGAAACGTTGGCTTATATATAGTTCTATGTTTATAATTGTGTATTATTATTTTTTAACGCTAGTTTGTTGGGCATATGAAAATATTATGTACGGAGTATATATTTGGTATGTGGTGAGAATGATTTGATGTAAATTAATGAATTTAATTTGTAGTAGTTGATAAATGGGTTTAAATGTGTGGACATTACATTTGAAAAGGTGATTAATGAGAATTAAATGAGTTTAATTTTCTGCAAAATGTTAAGGTAACAATTAAAGACAAAGATGGTGTGTATCCATATTTGTGGTTATATTTCTTCTGAATGTTTTTTATGGTCAATGCCTTTATGGCCTTTAATAAAATATTACTAATATCTAAAAAAGAATAAGAATCAATTTTGGAATTTCTTACTATGTTCATTCAGTAATATGTCATGTAGTTCATTCAGTAACGATTACTTTGTTATATTACTTAGTTTTCACTTTATATTTTATGACAATAATAGTAGTTAATGTGTATTAGTTTTACTCCGTGTATGTCATTCTATTTGAAGATATGGATACTTTTCAAAGAAAGTTTGGATTACTATTCAATTATGAAGCTATTTGTCTGATTGATTATGCTACTACACATACGATATTTAAAGACAAGAAATATTTTTTCTCATCTACTTATGGGCAAGGCAAATGTTAACACCCTTTCTAGTAGTACCAACTTGATTGAAGGCTCCGGAAGAGACACCATAATTTTGCCTAGGGAAATAAAATTCATTATAAACAATGTCATGTTCTCTCCTAAATTTTGAAGGGACTTATTAAGTTTTAAAAATATCTGTTACACCTCGTAAGATTAAGACGATAATTAATAACATAATTAAGGGAATAGGATTCGAATATTGGAAATTAATATACTTAAGATGTGATTACGAAATAATTTTGGGTTACTACGTGGGGACATTGGAGATTTAAAATGATAGTCATATATTCTCATCAAGAATTACTAACGTATTATACGGAATACGACATTGAGAATACGCAATCTTATGGAGGTTTCGGGAATTTGAAGAAGTGGGACCTAAGCTTTTAATAGTTACTTGAGGAGTTATTAAGTAGATAACTAAGAAATTAAGGGACCAAAGAGTAATGTTCCATTTTCAGATTTTTAAACTCCCTTAAACTTAAAACTTCTTCATCTTACCCCACTTAAAACAAAAGCAAAACCATTCCGTCTCCTCTCCTCTCTCAATCCAGCGAACCCAGCCCCTAATCCATAATCAAGGATTCAAGTTATCATCTCTTTTCTCCCTAGACCAAATCCTCTATAATTCCAAGCAAATTTTACACCACAAGCAGTGGCATTCTCGGTCACTGCCTGGCCGAAATTGAGGGCTGGATTTTCCAGATTTTTAAACGAATTTTTGGAGGAGAAAACGTGTAAGGATGATGAGTTAACATTATAGATTATATGCATGTCAATTTGGAGTTGAAGAAGTGTGAAATTGGTGTGAAAAATCGGTAAAACAGTGGCAGAATAACGTGGGGACTGATTGGGCAATTGAGGTATACAAATTCTTCTTCCTTATGGATCTAAGCATATTGAATGTTTTGTTTGCACTTTAGTCTACACTTAGAATAAGCACCAGACTCTAAGAACTTACAAGGATGTGAAATGGTGTCTAAAATGTGCTAAGTTGATATCTTGTCTACATCTGCATATCTTTGTAAAATTGTTGGGGCTTTAACACTCATTTAGGGGCTGCCTAAAATGAACCCGAGTCTTAATAAGTTTGAAATGATGTGTCTTAGCCTAAGTATCAAGTGAATATGTTTGAACTCTGCATCTTGTCACATAAGTTTGAATCTAATTTTCTTTATTTAAAAGAAGTGATGTTCTGCTTTTTCCTTGTCATGAACACTTAGTAAAAGACTATCAACATTTGTACTATGTCATATCTGCATATATGTAGGCTTAATCATCTATTCTGAATGCATGTGTAGTTGAAGAATAATAGAACTAAGCCTAACATGCTAGTTTAAGTAGGTAAAATAAAAATGCTTTTCTATTTTCCTGCATATACTAATTTGCACTTGGGTCCTGCTGCAATGCTATAGCATCAATATGAGGGTGTGTGAAGTGCATGTTGAAAGTTTAGGAGAATTCTTGCTAATTAAGTGATAAGTAGTTAGATGAAAGTATTGGAATATGATATTGGATTTTACGAATTAAGTGAAAAGTTGTGGAATTATTATATGTGTTGGCCGAAAGTTATGGAATTTCAAGATATTGTTGTAACACTTTTAGTGATTGTTTTGATTATATCGTTACGTTGTGATGGTTAGTTGGTATTGCTGGCTTGATTTGTAAATTATGGATGTGCTTTAAAACAGGGGAAGTGATGCCCGAATTTTTATAGAATAGGAAGTCGTCATTCGACATATAGTATGCCAAGTAACCATAGAATTGACGAGCGTATTACCATTATTATAGGTTGACGTACTAGACGAGGCGTACCTTCATATTGGGTCGATTAGTTCGTATAAGAGGTATGTAAGGCTAACCCCTCCTTCATATTTTGGCATGATCCTTTTTTTTATGATTCTTAAATAATGTAAAACATAAGTACTCTATTCTTAGAAGGGACTATTATATTATTAGCCGGAAGCGGCAGTCCGAAGGGACTATTATATTATTAGCCGGAAGCGGCAGTCCGAAGGGACTATTATATTATTAGCGGCGGCGCGGTCAAGGACTATTATATTATTAGCGGCGGCGATCAGAAGGACTATTATATTATTAGCCGGAAGCGGCAGTCCGAATGGTCTATTATATTATTAGCCGGAAGCGATAGTCCGAATGGTCTATTATATTATTAGCGGAGCGGCGATCAAGGACTATTATATTATTAGCCGAGCGGCGATCAGAAGGACTATTATATTATTAGCCGAGCGGCGATCGAAGACTATTATATTATTAGCCGAGCGCGATGCGAAGGACTATTATATTATTAGCGGAGCGGCGATTCGAAGGACTATTATATTATTAGCCGGAAGCGGTAGTCCGAAGGGACTATTATATTATTAGCCGGAAGCTGCGATCGAAGGACTATTATATTATTAGCGGCGGCGATCAGAAGGACTATTATGTTATTAGCCGGAAGCGGCCGTCCGAAGGAACTATTGAGTTATTAGCCAGAAGCGGCTACAAGTAGGATATTCTATAGTTATGATGTGTATACTAGAATTGGTGTAAGGGACCATATGACATGGTTCAAAGTGCTATCCCAGGTTACCCCATGTTGCTTTCTAAACTTGCTTACTGTTACACTTTTCCTTGTTTTATGATTCCGTAATGCCTTACATATTCAGTGCATATTCCGTACTAACCCCCTTTCTTCGGGGGGATGCGTTCATACCCGCAGGTACAGGTGCTCGGTTAGGTGACCCTCCAATTTAGGACATTTATCAGCTGTTGAAGAGCTCCATTGTTCCAGAGCCAATTATTTTGGTACAGAACCTCTGCTATTTTGATTGTACATATTTATGGGCACGACGGGGTCCTGTCCCATCTTATATCGTTGTCATGCTCTTAGAGGTATGTAGACAGTTGTTGGCGGTAGGTGTGTTTTGGTTTTGTGAAGATTGTTATGCATTTTGGTCAACTGTATTGTTGCACTTGTTTTGGGATGTTCCCGTATATAGTGGCAGCCTTGCCGGCTTGCATATTTGACTGTTTCCTTATATAAGTGATGCTATTTGGCGACAGCCTAGTCGGCTAGCCTGTTGCGATTGTTGTTTAATTGTGTAAGTCAGCCTTGTCGGCTCGCCTATTTTGGGTATATGTTATGGATGCAGCGTTGTGCTGCCGAAATTTTCTATTATCCTTAAGTGTCAGTTGATTTCATGACAGGTTAGTGTAATGGCGTCCAGTTAGGGCGTCGGGTCGGGTCGTGACAGCGTGGTATCAGAGCGGTTAGTCCTCGGAATGTCTACAGACCGTGTTTAGTAGAGTCTTGTGTATGGGTATGTTGTGCACCATACTTATACACAAGAAGCTGCCGGACATTTAAGATTGTTTTTCTATTCTTTCATCTCTTAGATCGTGCTATAGAGCTGTGTTATTAGGATGATCCTTGTTCTGATAGTTTAATATGTTTACAGCTATGCCTCTGAGGAAGGCGCAAGTGGCCCAGAAGGGCAAATCTACAGCGGGGGATACTAGTCGGGTACATAGAGTTAGCAGGTCCCGCACGTAGTCTACATCTGAGAGTGTGCCTCAGACGGCGAGTTCTGCCTCATCACCACCTCTAGAGGCTCTCTCTCAGGGGGCAACCTCACCGGTATCTGAGGCCCAGTACATGTACCTCCAGTCCCTCAGTCGGATGCTCAGGGTCAGGAGATGAGAGAGATGAGAGATGCTATCCGTTTGTTGACTAAGATACTTGCTACCCAGGTTGGACGACAGGATAGGGGTCATGAGTATCCAGATAGGGCTGCTAATGCCAGGGCCCGAGATTTTCTTGCATTAGATCCCCCAGAGTTTATGGACACGAACCCTAACGCTGATCCTATGGAGTTCATAGATAGTATGCAACGTACTTTAAATGTGATGAAGGCATCATCTACAGAATCGGTTGAGTTAGCTGCTTATAGATTGCAGGGTATAACGATTAATTGGTTGCAATCATGGAGATTATTAAGGGGTAGGGATACTCTTCCGCCGACTTGGCAGGAATTCTCAGATGCCTTCTTGCGCCATTATGTACCACCCGAGTTGAGGCGATCAAGGGTTGATAGGTTCCTTAACCTGCAACAGGGTAGTATGTTTGTTAGAGAGTATAGTGTGGAATTTGATTCTTTAGCCAGATATGCCCCTTCTATTGTACAGGAAATGGAAGATAGAGTTCACCGATACGTGATGGGATTGGAGCCAGGGTTGTAGGAGGCTTGTATGGCATTAGCAATGCAACCAGGTATAGATATAGCTCGTATTCAGGCTTATGCTCAAGGGTCAGAGGATCGTAGGCGCTAGCGAAAGTCTATCTCGGAGCAGAGTAGTAGTCAGCCCAAGAGGGCTAGGTCAGAAGGACGGTATAAAGGTTCCACTAGCGAGAGCAGACCCCAATATAGTGCACCTCTGCAGTTTTAAGGATCTCAGCGGGGTAGGGAGACTTCCCTTAGACAGAGATAGAGTTCTTATGCATCGGGTCCTCAGCAGCAGGTGGGGTCAGGGCAGGAGGTGATGCACCCTCCTCGATGTGCGACTTGTGGGAAACATCATGTAGAACGGTGTTGTTAGGGTGGATGCTATACTTGTGGTGATCCGGGCCACTATGCTAGAGATTGCCCACAAAGAGTGGGTAGTATTATTCATGAGAATTCGGTAGCAGCATCGTCACCCTCAGTGAGAGCCCCAGAGATAGGACTCCAGACTTCTTCCGGTCGAGGTAGGGGCAGAGGTGGGGCATCTAGCTCCAGTACTGAGTCGCATCGTATCTACGCTCTAGGTGGGAGACCGGGTCCAGAGACACCGCATGATGCACCATCAGGTATACCATTCTTCAGATTATTCATTGATGAGTTTAAGCTATATACGCAATGTCCCTTACCACTATGACATAATATATTATAACATAAGTTAGAATACAAGCATAGAAGTTAATGGGGTAAATCGAGACAAAAGACGTAGTGAAAAACTTAGTTGAAACCTTAATGGGGGAAGTGCCCATAGCATAGCAAGATCATAGCTATAAATCGGAACTAGGGTAAACGAATAAAAGACTACCCTTGATATGTAAACTTTTAGTTAGTATAACATGATACTGGTGGTATTAGATACGATTAATTTGACCTTGAACAGTACCGTCATGTTTATTCTATTGTTTAATTATCCATCGAACTTCTATAAGTTGCATATTTCCAACATTCGAGGACTAATGTTCATAAGGGGGGGGGGGGTGTTACACCTTGTAAGATTAAGTCGATAATTAAGAACATAATTAAGGGAATATGATTCGAATATGGGAAATCAATATACTTAAGATGTGATTATGGAATAATTTTGGGTTACTACGTGGGGACATTGGAGATTTAAAATGATAGTCATATATTCTCATCAAGAATTACTAACGTATTATACGGAATACGATATTGAGAATACACAATCTTATGGAGGTTTCGGAAATTTGAAGAAGTGAGACCTAAGCTTTTAATAGTTACTTGAGGAGTTATTAAGTAGATAACTAAGAAATTAAGGGACCAAAGAGTAATGTTCCATTTTCAGATTTAAACTCCCTTAAACTTAAAACAAAAGCAAAACCATTCCCTCTCCTCTCCTCTCTCAATCCAGCGAACCCAGCCCCTAATCCATAATCAAGGATTCAAGTTATCATCTCTTTTCTCCCTAGACCAAATCCTCTATAATTCCAAGCAAATTTTACACCACAAGCAGTGGCATTCTCGGCCACTGCCTGACCAAAATTGAGGGCTGGATTTTCCAGATTTTTAAACGAATTTTTGGAGGAGAAAACGTGTAAGGATGATGGGTTAACATTATAGATTATATGCATGTCAATTTGGAGTTGAAGAAGTGTGAAATTGGTGTGAAAAATCGGTAAAATAGTGGAAGAATAACGTGGGGACTGATTGGGCAATTGAGGTATACAAATTATTCTTCCTGGATCTAAGCATATTGAATGTTTTACTTGCACTTTAGTTTACACTTAGAATAAGCACCAGACTCTAAGAACTTACAAGGATGTGAAATGGTGTCTAAAATGTGCTAAGTTGATATCTTGTCTACATCTGCATATCTTTGTAAAATTGTTGGGGCTTTAACACTCATTTAGGGGCTGCCTAAGATGAACTCGAGTCTTAATAAGTTTGAAATGATGTGTCTTAGCCTAAGTATCAGGTGAATATGTTTGAACTCTGGATCTTGTCACATAAGTTTGAATCTAATTTTCTTTATTTAAAAGAAGCGATGTTCTGCTTTTTCCTTGTCATGAACACTTAGTAAAAGACTATCAACATTTGTACTATGTCATCTCTGCATATATGTAGGCTTAATCATCTATTCTGAATGCATGTGTAGCTGAAGAATAATAGAACTAAGTCTAACATGCTAGTTTAAGTAGGTAAAATAAAAATGCTTTTCTATTTTCCTGCATATACTAATTTACACTTGGGTCCTGCAGCAATGCTATATCGTCAATAGGAGGGTGTGTGAAGTGCATGTTGAAAGTTTAGGAGAATTCTTGCTATTTAAGTGATAAGTAGTTAAATGAAAGTATTGGAATATGATATTGGATTTTACGAATAAAGAGAAAAGTTGTGGAATTATTATATGTGTTGGCCGAAAGTTATGAAATTTCAAGATATTGTTGTAACACTTTTAGGGATTGTTTTGATTATATCGTTACGTTGTGATGGTTAATTGGTATTGCTGGCTTGATTTGTAAATTATGGATGTGCTTAAAAACAGGGAAAGTGATGCCTGGATTTTTATAGAATAGGAAGTCGTCATTCGACATATAGTATGCCAAGTAACCATAGAATTGACGAGCGTATTACCATTATTATAGGTTGACGTACTAGACGAGGCGTACCTTCATATTGGGTCGATTAGTTCGTATAAGAGGTATGTAAGGCTAACCCCTCCTTCATATTTTGGCATGATCCTTTTTTTTATGATTCTTAAAGAATGTAAAACATAAGTACTCTATTCTTAGAAGGGACTATTATATTATTAGCCGGAAGCGGCAGTTCGAAGGGACTATTATATTATTAGCCGGAAGCGGCAATACGAAGGGACTATTATATTATTAGCCGGAAGCGGTAGTCCGAAGGGTCTATTATATTATTAGTCGGAAGCAGCAGTCCGAAGGGACTATTATGTTATTTGTCGGAAGCGGTCGTCCGAAGGAACTATTGAGTTATTAGCCAGAAACGGCTACAAGTAGGATATTCTATAGTTATGCTGTGTATACTAGAATTGGTGTAAGGGACCATATGACATGGTTCAAAGTGCTGTCCCAGGTTACCCCAGATTACTTTCTAAACTTGCTTACTGTTACGCTTTTCCTTGTTTTATGATTCCGTAATGCCTTACATATTCAATGCATATTTCGTACTAACCCACTTTCTTCGGGGGGCTACGTTCATACCCGCAGGTACAGGTGCTCGGTTAGGTGACCCTCCAATTTAGGACATCTATCAGCTGTTGAAGAGCTCCATTGTTCCGGAGCCAATTATTTTGGTACAGAACCTCTGCTATTTTGATAGTACATATTTATGGGCACGACGGGGTCCTGTCCCGTCTTATGTCGTTGTCATACTCTTAGAGGTCTGTAGACAGTTGTGGGCGGTAGGTGTGTTTTGATTTTGTGAAGATTTTTATGCATTTTGGTCAACTGTACTGTTGCACTTGTTTTGGGATGTTCCCCTATATAGTGGCAGCCTTGCTGATCGGTGTATTTTATATACACTTTTTGAGTCATTTTTAGTTAGTATTTTACTCATTTCATTTATGTTTAGTACAGTATTAGGGTCGTTTTCCTTTCTTTTGTGTCACAACGGTCAAAAATGGAGAAATGACGAAAAGAAGATGAAATGAGCATAAATGAGATGAAATTGCACATAAAAAGGGCCAAGAAATGAAGTCTAAGAAGTTCCGGGAATTATAGAGGAGTTCGCATTTAAGTCCGACGAAAAAGCAACGAGGCGGACCGCGAAAAACGTCACCGAGCCGCGGCGCTGGCAGCGGCATGGCCAAATGTTGAAAGTCCCGAGAGTTCTTTGAATTTAGTCTTGCGCGTGATCTGCGGGCGCGGCGACGCGAATTATGAAGTCTTTGGGATTTGACATGTTTTCAGAATCCTAAAGGGATAAATTTTCCTACCTAAAGGGATAACTTTTCCTACATAAAGGGATAACTTTTCCTACATTAAAACCCTTACCTAAAAGGATTCTAATAACTTTTCCTACCTACAAAATCCCTAACCCTTCACCAAAAGGATTTTTTTGGCTATAAATACTCTACATCATTAGAAGAATTATTCATTCTCCACTCCACCATTCACCATTCTACATCTATCCTTCCACCAATCCATCTTGTAAATATTCCACAACACAACCCTTGGATGCTTGGCTTGGAGACTCATTCTTAAGTATTTTCTTTTCTTTTCTTGTTTTTATTTCAGTTTTTGTATGATGAACATGGGATTAGTTCTTGTCATGTCAATGACTAGGAACTAATTCCTCTATAGGGCTTTCCAAGTTAAATCTCTAGAAACTTTTGTTATGAGTTAATGCATGCTTATGGTTATTTTTCTTATTGTGAGATCTATCCAATATTTGAGTTGAATTCTTGGTAATTAATTGACAACTAATTATCACTATATGATTTCTAATCGATTAGAAAGGGGGATTGTGAATATGCTGTAAGTTGGATAGACATTCTTGGATTGGGGATGAAAATACCTCAATTATTTATGTAGCGTTGATGAGAGGCTTAACAACCCTAATTTTGCGCATTGTGCGTGACGGTCAACTAGGTTTTTGTTCTTAATCCTCCTATAGAGTTATCCTTATCACCGAAAGGTAGGTAAGGTGCGATACTGGGGTTGAGTGTTTATATAACCCTAACGGGAGTATAAAACGATTTCGTAAACCTGCTTTCTCCAAAAGAATAATACCATAAGTTAATGCATTAGTAAGTAGCATAAGCGGATAGTAAGGATACATGGAAGCCCTATTCTCATCACCACTGAAGTAAATCTTTATATTTAAATAGCTTGCATAATTCTTAGTTATAAACAACAAATCAATTATCAATTCACCAAATAGATACTAGAAAATAGATAGTTGGTAATTGAACCTTAATCCTTGTGGACGATATTCGGTCTTATCAAGACTATACTACTTGTCACGATAACGTGCACTTGCGTTTAAAGTGTGTGCATCTTACCGCGCATCACTTGCCGGCTTGCCTATTTGACTGTTTCCTTATATAAGTGATGTTATTTGGCGGTAGTCTAGTCGGCTAGCCTGTTGCGATTGTTGGTTAATTGTGTAAGACAGTCTTGTCGGCTCGCCTATTTTGGGTATATGTTATGGATGCAACGTTGTGCTGCCGAAATTTTCTATTATCATTAAGTGTCAGTTGATTTCGTGACATGTTAGTGTAATGTCGTCCAGTTAGGGCATCGGGCCGCGGTCCGTCGGGTCGGGTCGTGACAATATCCATCAAAATAGATATCATATTAAAACAATAGAGGAGATGAATCTTGAATATATTGGTATTACCAAGGATGTCTCTGGCCAATAAGTTGTTATAGAAAAGTTTTATGCCTTGTCCACTGGCTTATATTGGACAAAAATTGATGTGATTGAGACACACTCTGTCGTAAATCAGAAGTTTACTGACTCTAATATATTTGTACTTTGGCATGATCGACTGGGACACCCTGTATATATAATGATGAGACAAATTATAGAAAAAATCAATGGCCATCCATTTAAGAACCTGCAGATTCTTTTAAACAATGAATTTTCTTGTCCTTCTTGTTATCAAGGCAAGTTAATTATTAGGTCATCACCTACAAATGTTGGGTTTGAATCCCTTGCATTTTTGGAACGTATATATGGGGATATTTGTGGACCTATTCACCCACCTAGGGGATCATTTATTTATTTTATGATCCTAATAGATGCTTCTTCTAGATGGTCTCATGTGTGCCTATTGTCATCTCGTAGCTTGACATTTGCGAAATTATTAGCACAAATAATTCGATTACGGATATAGTTTCCTGATAATCCGATAAAGTCTATTCGCTCTGATAATGCTGCAGAGTTTTCATCCCAAACATTTAATGATTATTGTTTATCAATTGGGATACAAATTGAACATCATATAGCTCATGTTCATACTCAAAATGGCCTTGCAGAGTTATTAATTAACCATCTGCAGTTAATAGCAAGACCATTACTTATAAAAATAAGGTTACACATATCTGGTTGGGTCATGCTATTTTGCATGCAACAATATTTGTGTGTCTCAGACCGACAAATTATCATAAATTTTCTCCGTTGCAATTGGTTTTGGGTCAAGAACCTAATATATCCCATCTAAAAAAATTGGATGCGTCGTATATGTGCCTGTAACACCACCATATCGCACCAAGATGACGCCAAAAAGATTAGGAATATATGTTGGGTTTGAATCCCTCTCCATTATTCGCTATCTTGAACCATTAACAGAAGATATGTTCACTACTCGATTTGCTGATTGTCGATTTGATGAGATAATTTTCCCAAAATTAGGGGAGAGAATAATTATATAAAAAGAGAAATTTTGTGGAATAGTCCATCATTGTCTCATCTTGATCCACATGCTTCTATTTATGAGCAAACGGTCCAAACGATTATTCACTTGCAGAAAATAGCAAATCAAATGCCAGACGCATTTACATATTTAAAAAGGATTACCAAATCACATATCCCTGATTCCATGCAGAGAATGTCTCAATTCAGATTGATGTTCATGTAGGACCATCTACTAGTGTCATGGAAAATGAGTCCAAAGCACGCTTAAAGTGTGGTAGATCATTGGGTTCTATGGATCCGAATCCTAGAAAAATAAAAATAAATGGTCAAGATGACACTAAGAAATAATCTCATAAAGAAATGCAAGATTTGATCAATCATGATATTCTTGAAGAAATCAATGAGCCTGAACTTCAAGAAAATGAAGAAATATCAATAAATCCAAGTGAGACTAATTTGAATCACTTGGAAATAAACGTGGATTATGTTTTTTGCATATAATGTTGCAACTAGAATTATGCAAGATAGTAAGGATCTTAAACCCCAATTTGTGAAAGAATGTCGAGAAAGATGTGATTGTCCAAAATAGCAAGAGACAATTCAATCAGAGTTAAACTCACTTACCAAACAGGAAGTTTTTGGACCTGTAGTCCAAACACCTAATGGTACTAAGCTTGTTGGTTATAAATGAGTTTTTGTGCGAAAAACAAATGAGAAAAATGAGATACAGAGATATAAGACACGTCTTGTTGCACAATGATTTTCACAAAGGCCTGTCGTCGATTCTGAAGAGACGTACTCACATGTTATGGTCGCAATAACATTCCGTTATCGCATTAGTTTCGCTGTTCATGAGAGACTTGAGATGCACTTAATGGATGTGGTTACAACCTATCTCTATGGAACACTTGAAAATGAAATACATGAAACGTCATGAAGGTTTTAAGATGCCTGAAACATGTAGTTCAAAATCTCGAGAAATGCACTCAATTAGATTGCAAAGGTCATTGTATGATATAAAGCAATCCGGACGTATGTGGTATAACCTCCTTAGTGAGTATTTGTTAAAGGAATGCTATACAAAATGATGACATTTGCCCATGTGGTTTTATAAAGAAAATAATATCGAAGTTTGCAGTACTTGCTGTATATGTTGACGACATAAACCTCATTGGAACTTCTGCAGAGCTCAAAAGAGCGATTGATTATTTAAAGAAGAAATTTGAGATGAAAGATTTTGGAAAGACAAAATTATGTCTTGGTTTATAAATTGAATATTTGACAAATGATATCTTTGTCTATCAATCTGCATATACAGAAAAAGTGTTGAAATAATTTTATATGGATGAAACACATCCATTAAATACTCCAATGGTTGTTTGATCACTTGATGTGAATAAAGATCCGTTCCGACCACAAGAAAAGAATGAGGAAATTCTTGGTCATGAAGTATCATATCTTAGTGAAATGAGTGCACTAATGTATCTTGCCAATACCACAAAACATGCCATATCATTTTCAGTTAATGTGTTAGCAAAATTTAGTTGTGCTCCTACAAGGAGACATTGGAATAAAATTAAACACATAGTGCAATATCTAAAAGAGACTGTCGATTTGGGTTTATTTTACTCTAATAGTTGCAGTCCCGATCTTGTTGGTTATGCTGATGCAGGGGTATTTATCTGACCCACAAAAAACAAGATCTCAAATAGGCGATGTATTTATATGTGGGGGTGCTGCCATATCTTGGCGATCTACAAAACAGTCTATTGTGGCGACCTCTTCAAATCATAATAATTCATGAAGCAAGCCGAGAAGTTGTGTGGCTGAGGTCAATGATACATCTCATTTGAGAAAAATGTGGTTTGAAATGAGATAAAATACTCATAATTTTATATGAAGATAATGCAACATGCATTGCTCAATTAAAGACAGGATTCATAAAAGGAGATATGACAAAACACATTTCATCAAAGTTGTTCTTCACACACAAGCTCCAAAAGAATGTAATATCAACGTGCAACAGATTCGTTCAAGTGATAATATGATGGATTCATTCACTAAGTCTCTACCAACTGCAACTTTTGAGAAGATGGTACACAAGATTGGAATGCGAAGACTCAAGTATTTGGCCTGAAGTTCTCATTAGAGGCAGTTAATACATGTTGTATTCTTTTTTCCGTATAAGGTTTTGTTCACTGAATTTTCCTTGTAAGGTTTTTATGAGACAACCAAAATATGTATTATTAAAAATGTGTATTTTTTTCCCTTCACTAGAATTTTTTTTCCACTGAGTTTTTTTCTAGTAAGGTTTTAACGAGGCACATTATCTATGGACATCCAAGGTGGAGAGTTATGAAATATATATCCTTTGTATGGATGTCAATACACATTCACTAACCTTTAGTATATTACATGTACCTATTAATTTGGGCACTTAAAATTTATAACATCCATTGGGTGGTTGTACGTACCTATTAATTTGGACACTTAATATTTGTAATATCCATTGAGTGATTTAATCTAGGGTGGTAGATGAGCCGTTTGGACTGAAGTTGGGTGGGTCAAGATGAGCTGAATCAATAGATGAGTCAATGCCCAACCCGTCCAAAACTTACATTGGCTAATATGGGCGGGTTAAGATGGGCTAAATGATGGGTCATAACCAACTTGTCAAACTTGACCCATTACTTTTACAAATTTCAAACTTACCTTCTATGATGTTATTTTTATTTTGTATGATATTTGATTTTTCCATATCTTAATTTTTAAAATAAGAATAATACTTTTAAGAATTTTTTCATTTTTTATAAAAGAAAAAATATGAAATAGAAATTTGAGGATCAGGTAGGGAAATTGGGTGGGGTGGAGGGGAGGTGTGGGTAGGGACATGGGTACGATTTTTATTTTTTTTATAAATTGTTTATAAAATTAAAAAAATTAAAATATAAATTTGAGAATGGGGAGGGGAGGGTAGGGAGGTAAGATTTTTTTCAATATATATATATTTATAAAAGTAACAAAAAAATATGAAATAGAAATTTGAGGATGTGGTGGGGGTGGAGGGGGTAGGTGAGGTTAGGACGGTAGGGGATGTAAGAACAAATTTCATTTTTTTTTATAAAAGTAAAAAAAATATGAAATAGAAATTTGAGGATGGGGTAAAACAATGAGGTGGGGTGGGTAGGGCAATGGAGTGGGGGTGGAAGGGGTAGGGGAGGTAAGAAAAAAAATTATATTTTTTATAAATTATTTACAAAAGTAAAAAAATATAAAATAAAAATTTGAGAATATGATAGGGGTAGAGCGGGGAAGGTCGTATGGCGCAAGGTGGGGGTAGGTGGGTGTAGAAGTGGGTCGGGGTGATAGGAGTGTGGTGGAGTAGACAAGGTAGGGAGCAGAGATGCGAGAGTGGTTCAATGTTTGGGTGGGGATTGATGTAGGGGAGAGGTAGGGTGGATGAATAGTGTGGTTGAAGTGCGTTGATGTATTTTTATTGTTTCAAAATAATAAATGAAATTTTAAAACAATTATTTATAAATAAAAATCTTAATCTAGAGTAAAGGGGGCGCAGGAGTAGGGTTGTACTCTAGAGGTAATGCTATACTCCATTCTTCCTTCTAATCGTTAAAATTAATTATTTTTGTGGATCAAATTTGAGCATCATCATGAGTTCATTTGAGATGTTGATTTATGATTGATCAATTTGGGATAGCCTAAACTAACTCATCATCAAAATCACTCTTGTCTAAACCCATAAAATCTTGGACAAATTAGACATATTATTTGTGTTTGAGCTAATTTTATCACCTCTAGTTTCATCCTATAAAATGAAATATTATGAAGGAAGACAAACATACATTTGAAATCTCTTGCTTCTCCCTTCTTTTTTGTCTTTGTGTGCGTCTCTTATCTTATATTAATATTGTTATCAACATTACTTGTTATTTTAGTTAGTACGAAGTTTCCCACTACACAACCCACACTAGATCTCCGTCAATTAGACTCACCATAAATAACTCACAACCGTCCGATCAATCCCTCCAACCCCCACGTGTCAATCATCCGAATAAACAAAACTATATCTTCAACCCGAGCCCGTTACAAATAATTAGGTGCCCCGAGAAAACACATCCCCTTTCACTTTCTCTCTCAAAAAGCAGCTCTGTGTGTGTGGTTCTCTCGTTTGTGATATATCGTTAATTATCCGTTTCCGATTTTGCCCTTCATCTTTTTGATCCAGTTAATCACTGTAAGTACAATATCAAAACCCTAATATTATACCCCTTTTTGTTATCAGATCCTCTAATTTATTTTTTAATCCATTTGTTGATTTTTGTTTTTGGGGTTTTGGATTTTTGATTTTGATTCTGGGATTGTGTAAAGTCGATTTTTTTATAAAATTTTGTGAAAAGGGGAATTCTTGATTTTTGATTAGCTGTTTGTCGTTTTGTGTTAGTGTTTTTTTCTTGATTTTTGTGTTTTTTGGGGGGTTTTTTAATTTAATTCTGGGTTGGTCTAACGTGGATTTTTTTTATTTGTGAAAGAATGGGATTTTTTTTATTTTTTATTAGTTGTTTGTGGATTTGTGTTAGTTTTTCTCTCTTGATTTTTGTGTTTTTGGGGTGTTTTTTATTTTAACTTCTGGGTTGGTCTAAAGTGGATTTTTTTTTGTGATAAAAGGGAATTCTTGATTTTTGATTAATTGTTTGTGGATTTTTGTTAGTGTTTTTCTATTGATTTTAGTGTTTTTGAGTTTAATTTCTGGGTTGGTGTAAAGTGGATTTGTTTTTAATTTTTGATTAGTTGTTTGTGTATTGATGTGGTGTGTTGCATTGGATCGATGGGTTTGATTAATTAGAGAAGTGAAGGGAATAATAAAGGTTGATTCTTTATGTGTGGATATAAGAGTTTGACTTTATTGGTAGTTGTTTTTAATTTTGACCTGGATATGTAGATAATCTTTTTATGGTTCTTTATGGATTGGGTAGAGTTGTTAGATGTGAGGTGAGTTTTTTAACTGAATTAGGGGATTAGTATTAGCTCTCGGGTAGATATGATTACAGATTATGAGTGAATGGATTGTGTGATTGGAATGCTTCTGTTTCGAATGAATTTGGATATGTACATAGTCTTTCTATAGTTCTTTATCTATTCGGTAGATCTGTTGGATCGATTTGGTAGAGCTGTTGGATGTGAGGTGAATTGTTTTTGCTAACTCAGGGAATTACTTTTAACTCTCATGTAGAGATGATTACAGATTACGAGTGAATCACAAAATTTCCAACTAATACTAATATTATAAACTAATCAGAATTATCGATTATTAGATCATGGTATTTGATATGGATTGTGTGATTGGAATGCTTCTGTTTCGAATTAATTTGTTGCGTATTACTTTGTTTGGTAAAGGAAACCATGAGTGACCAAGGAGAAAAGACTTGTCCTCTCTGTGCTGAGGAGATGGACTTGACAGATCAGCAGTTGAAGCCTTGCAAGTGTGGCTATCAGGTTTGTAAGCTAATGCTACGCAAGCAATTAAAACCATGTTGTTTTTGTTATTCACACGTTCTCCCTATTAAGATATGCTTATTATGGGTCGAGTGGAGCTTCTTTTCTGGTATTTTGGTGATAGCTCTCTTTCTTAGACATCTAGTTTTGTCTTTAAACAGAAGGTGATAGTAGCACGAAAATCTCTCGAGACTTTAAGGCTTAAGCGGCATATACGTGGGTGTATTTATGAAACTGCAAAATTAAGAAAATATTTAAAAATATCTGTGTAATTCAAGAAGAAAAACTGTGAACACAAATAACAGTTATATGGAAAAAAGAATTGGAAAAGAACTACAATATCAGCGAGTATTTTTTTGTTTAGTGAAGCTCCGTTTACGAAAAGAGCCCATGGCTGTAGGTCCACACTTTAGCATGCTTGCACTGAAGTGTCAGCCAATCAACCTGTTCTGCGCCTAGCTTCAGACCTTAAGTGCATCTCAAGCGAGTTTATGATAGCAACACTGTTTGTAATTGTCAAAAGAATTTGTGAAATTGTCTTAATGGTTTTTGGAGCATAGCTGTAGGATGTTGCTTCTACAAAATTCTTTTACGTGATCCTTCCTCTCTTTCATACACATGAGAGCTCTTTTATAAGTATGTTCTTTTGTGTGATAGTCACAATCATATGCACCTATATGCATGTTTTTTTGGAGGTGGGGTGAAGGAAAATGGCTGATTAATTTTGCAATAGGTTTTTACTATGCATATGCTCTGTTAGGTCAGATATTTTCGCCTCTACAGTAGTTCTTTAAGTTTCTTATTGTCAGATATTTTCGCCTCTACAGTAGTTCTTTAAGTTTCTTATTCATATATGACTGTTTTAGGTTTGTAATCCATGTGCATTAGGTTGAAATTGCTGTGCATATCCACTCTGGAAAGGGCAACAGAGGTTGAGAGGGGGGTATTTTAGTTTCCATTTCCACCTATTGTCCACAATTGATGTTGGAAGGTTATGTTCATGTATGTGGCAGCAGAAGCACGTAGAGTTGGTGCTGGATAGAGTGCATACATGTCCTTATTTGAACTAAATTATGCGCTAACTTTTTGATTACCTACTTAGATGGTCCTATTGGATTTGGAGTTCTAAAATTTTAGTTTACTATGTACGAAAATCCATTTTTAAGCTTCCATTTCATTTCAAAACTATAAGAACGCCTACAACCCTCCCACAAAGTTGGCATGGTTTAATGTTTCCTTTTCATGGTAAGTTTGGATTAACTACAGAAAAGAAACTTGTCTATGTAAAAATTAAAACAAATTATGAAGGTAACTTTTATCCTTACTTTCCTTTTTTACTTTATCCTAAAAAGTATGGCACCTTTCCCTATTTATGAACAATTTAACTTTAAGCTGCCCATTTTACGTTTAAAGATGATTTATAGCCATACAAATGTTCATGCTTGTTTTAGACCACAAGCTTCAAAAGTCTTTTTTTCCTTCTTTAACTCCGTGCTAAATCAAACAATGTCACATAAATTTTGATGGAGGGAATAGTAGCTTAAAAGAATATGATAGTATAGACAAAAAGGAAGCTATACAATAGATCTGGACCTATGAATAAGACGAAATTCGTACCTAACTGTAACTTACAAAACAAACTGTTTAAAACTACATAACATAACGGTTATCAATAAACAAAGTACATAAAGTTATCAATAAACGAAGTACATAAAGGTTTATGATAACTAGTTCCTAGGGGTGTCAAATAGCAAGTTGGGCTGAATTTGGACGGGTCAATATGAGTACTCATCCCGCGAAAAGCTTACTTGCTAAAAGTGGGTTGGACCAATTTGGGCTAAAAAATAGTTCATAACCTAACTTTAGCTCATTTTTCCATTTGTTCATTTGTTTTTTGTAATTTGCTTAATCATCAGACTGAGAAAGGTTTCCTTTTCTTTATAAGGAGTGAAAGAATGCGCAATTGTAGAGAGAATAAAATACATAGCAAACCAAATAAATAGTTATGTTTTGTCTTTTGGACAAAGCTTTCTTATGGGGTCAACTTGGGCTAATTAGATAGCCTAAATTGACTCGTATGAATATATTCATAGCTGAACCAGCCTATGTTTTGAGCGAAATTTGGGGCAAGAGGTTACACTTTTGTGGCTAAATTTGACAGCCCTATGCATGATCATCATGTATGATAGAAATACTGAAAGAATAAGAATCATTTTGTTGAGTTGAATTAAGGTTATATAGTTTTCTCCACATAATTACTTTTGTCCAATTTAGAAGTAAGTTTTCTGTCCGTTGGGTGTTAGTCTATAAAATTGGAATAGATCATGGCACAACAAGGTATTCTAGCAAAAAAGACTAGAGGATTTCTGCCAATTTTTCTAAACCTCAGTAGGTAAAGTTACTAGGTCGTACCTGTACTAATGGGAGGATGCAAATATCCGACTGGATAGTCTGCAAACTAGTCAGGTATATTTAAACAAACTACAATAGATTTTTTTTTCTTGTTAGGATGGAAATTCCGTGAAGGGATTGGTGGTACGTTTGAAAACTTAAATCAAGCTGGTTGAACAGATTAGAAACTCAATTTTTTTTGGGAGAATATCACCTAACTTTTTTGTTCTTCTGATGGAATTTAAACTAACTCCATCTTATATTTGCCGCATCCATTTGATTTCATCCCGAGGAGGAAAAAACCCTCATCCATTAACATTTGGGTAATTGCACCAATATGCATGTCTAGGATCAAGTTTAAATCCCAACAAAAACACTAGGTGATTTCTTCCCATTTGTTCTAGCCTTGGGTTGATAGAGTTACCAGGTATAGGTTTCTGTTGCCGGTGGAAGGTGGCAGGTATCCCGTTGAATAAGTCGAGGTGCGCGCAAGCTAGCCCGGACACCACAGTTATAAAAAAAATGCATGTGTAGGATACTTATTCACTTGTTAGAAGTATGTATTGTTTTCTTGCTTCTAGGACTCCCAACAAATTTTTACTAATTTTTTAACACTTAAAATGTGTGGCAAATGTTAGTCTAGTTCTCAAGTTGCTCAAGTGAGTATGACTCTTTTTTTTAGTCTTTAAGACCACTGAGATAAACTTGCAGCTATTGTGGCCTATGGTGTATGTAGGCACCAGCTGTGTAACAGACATTTGGGATATCCTTTTTAATGGACAAGCTGGGAAGAAGTTTCTTCTCGATGTTAATGTTTCTGAGAGCTATATTCTTTGTTTTGTACATGTATATGGTCTATTGTAATCTGGTACTGTTTGCTTCAATAATTGTGTCCTTTCTTTGGCGGTGAGGTCGAACTCTTTGTTTGTGGTGCGTAGAGTTGTACACTGAAGCTATATATTAACTGATTCATATATGTTCTTTGTGGTATCAGGTTATAGTTAAAATTCAAGGCTGCTCTTTTTTTTTTGATGAAGTATATTGGGCAACTTAATTAATGCCTAATAGAGTAAGATATTCTTGTATAGATGACACATTGTAAGGATGTTTCATGCATGGATAATAACTAGTAAATGCTTATCGCTGTAAAAGAAAAATACAATCTGTGAAATATGCAATAGGGTATCTTTCAGGAATCAAAATCTATGTGCCATTCTGGAGTATGATATGTCTATTTGGGTTTATATTAAACATTATTGAGTTATTTGTATGCGTCATGTTTAACTTGGAGAGATTCTCAAGTATGTATTGTTGATGTATAGTTGTTGATATCATTATAATGATGCAATCTGATGTTTTTTCAGTAAATGACAATGGTTGAACAAACTAGACTACCTTAAAATTGTCGATGTATAGGTCCTAGATAGAAAAGGGTTCATTAAGTTCCTCCTCATCAGCCGGTTCCCTAGTCCGAATAAGATTTGAGATTCTTTGGGCTAAATTATGTATCAATATTTAACTTTTAATGTCAAATCACTTTTCAAAGAACCACTCTTGCTAGGTTGGGATGGTACAATTCTAGCACCAAGTTACTACGTAATACTTAATTTCCTTTTCTATACACTGGCTTTCCTATATCTTTACATTTCATGTTTCTGTCCTAGTTTATATTTCAGACGTAAATTATTTTTTATAGAAACTCATCTCTCGCAGTTTAAGCTTTTATGATACAATTCAACATTTTACATAGCAGAAAAAGTTCTTGGTTCAATTGTTTTAAGTCTTATTGCCGGCCACCATGAACAAAAAAATTGTCAATGTGCTTGGTCCAACAAGTAAAATCAGACTCACACATTAGGGAAGATGAGTGATACGTATTGCTGACCTAAAAAATAGAAGAGTTTCCTTTCGAATAACTCAAACTTTGGATGAAACTGTTCACGAAATTCAATTGTTTCTTTGTACTTCTCTCATCTATGAGATACTAGTTTTGGGCACGCGCGCGTGTACCCAATAACAATGAGTACATAATTTTAAAGAATCATATAAATATCACTCCCTGTCTCAATTTATGTGTCTTAATTTCCTTATAATTTCAAAGAATCACACAAAATTTACTCCCTTTGTTTCAATTTATGTGTCTTAATTTCCTTTTAGTCTGTTTATAAAAGAGTATCACTTTCTATATTTAGTAATTCCTTGTATCAAACATCTTACATATCATATTTAAGACCACAAGAGTAAGACACATAAATTGAAATGGGGGAATATTAAACAATGCATTTGAGTTTTAAAATAAAAACTAAAGAAAAAAAAAGTAATTTCCTGAAAATGATGAATATTGATCTGACTAAATCTTGCCCCACAGAAGTTCTCAAATGCCTTTTTGTGACTTTTGGCTTTGTATGATTGTCTTCTTTCTTATGGATTAGCAAACAAAATATACTTGATATAATGATAAGGTTGTAATAATAATCTCTTCATCTCCTCCTAATTTAGATTATTTGAATTTGATGTGCAATTATTGTAAGTCTTTCGTAAGTATTTCTAGAATTTGATGCTCAGTTAAAGAGTACAATGATGGTGGATAATGTGTGAATTTATATCTAATATTTACTAGAATATGTATTTACGTTTGTGTACATAAATGTTGTAGAAGTGTTTGATTGAAGGGTAAAAAGGTTCAACTTTAGATGAGCATTTTGAATTATCAACCTTTGTGTTGTTGTAATTTCTGCTCATTCAACGCAATTATGAGATTGTAACAATGGTCCCTTTTTTTTCCTGATAACCAGATTGTAACAATAGTCTCTTCATCTGCTCGCGATTTCAAATTACTCGAACTTAGAGTTTGTAAAGATTATATTGGATTTGAAGAGCATAACGATTGGAAATTGAAGAGACTTAGCACCAATATCATAATAAATGTTAGTATTTGTTATGTTAGATTATTCATAATTTCCTTGAATTCTTCATATTTTTAGAGATATGAAGTGAAGTTTAGTTATGCACTGGGTTTTGAAGTAATAACATAGTTTTTGAAGGGTTAAAATGCTGTTTAACATTACAGTGTTAATATTGTCTGTCAACATATTTGTTTAGAGGTTCCCATGTTTATATTAGTGTAGAACAGATTTATGTTAACTTTTGGCACCCATTACTGCAGATATGTGTATGGTGTTGGCACCATATAATGGAAATGGCTGAGAAGGACGAGACAGAAGGGCGGTGTCCTGCATGCCGCAGTCCATATAATAAGGAAAAGATTGTTGGCACGGCAGCAAATTGTGAAAAGTAATATATGAATTAATTTTGTTCTCAAGGACAAACTCCATTATCAGATAAGTAGGTCCTATATTGTCTTGCATTCTTCAGTCTTTTTGGTCATTCAAACAGGATGGCGGGCTCGGAGAAAAAATTGACATCTCGAAAGGGTAAAAGTAAAACAGCTGATTCGAGAAAGCAACTTAGCAGTGTGCGTGTCATTCAAAGGAATCTTGTCTACATTGTGGGGTTGCCTCTCAGTTTAGCTGATGAAGATGTATGTACACTTAGTAAATTTTGAACACCTCCTTTTAGAGATTTCCTTTGTCCCAGTTCATTTCAAATTTTTTACTTAGAGATGTCCCAGATGCTCGACACTTTTCTTTAATAATGCTATTCTAACAAACTAACACAAATTTACCAAAAAAACAGCTTCTGCAGCGGAAAGAATATTTTGCTCAGTATGGAAAGGTTCTGAAGGTGTCTATGTCTCGAACAGCTGCTGGTGCCATTCAACAGTTTACAAATAATACATGTAGTGTGTAAGTTCGCTTCCGTATTTGACATTCATACCGGTTCTCAAAGAGCTTCATATCAGCAGTAATATTAAGATGCTCTTAACGTGCCGTACGAAAGAATTATGCAAGGCTTCTAAGCCTCACAAACAAGCATCAATGGATGTGGAGTGTTGTTTGTGTTCCAAAACCTGGCCCTCAGTTCTAGAAAAGCCTTTTCTACTTCATACAGTTATATGTAGATGCTCTTATTATGCTGTCAAAGGATTTCTGCAAGGTTCATTGCACAAATAACTAAGCATCTATGCCTCGAGTCTTGTGTTCTTTCACCAAAAAAGATTAAAGTGCATAGTTGTTTGTGTTCCAAACCTGGTTCTTAGTCCTAGAAAACCCTTCTCTACATCATTCTATGTGATTACTTATGTTTCAATTTTGTGTCTAATCATATGTTACGTTTATGATTACTATGATATTCACGTGTTAATCTTGCACTTAGCTCAGGTAAGTTGATATACACATCTCTCTTCTGCTTTGTAGGATTTTCCGCAAGTATTTTAGTGGTACTGGTTCTAAAGAGTGTACTTTTCCTTTCCTGGTGTTTTAAAGGATAAAGAAGAAGTTACTTCGATTACCTTTTCATAAAAAGAAAAGAAAATTACTGCAGATGAGCCCTTGGTTTACCCAACTCCCGCTTGGTTGAATCCTCTTGTTTCTTGGTATCGTGCCAGGCTGCTGCCTTAGGCAGTTCCAATTCAGCAAAGAATAAAATTCAGACCAGCTCCCCATACTGATCCTTTTTGATACTTGTACGTTGAAGTTCTTATTGTTCTCATCTGAGAAAGCTTGCAATAAGACATGTTTCAAGCAGTTTCCCATGGAACATTCAATAATTTTTCAGGATTTGCCTTTCTATGATTGTGTTGAACTTCTTGTTGTTTATTAGGAGTCTGGCATTTAAAATCTCAAGAAGTTTTCTTCTTTTCCTTGCATTCAAAAGAAAATCGGTTTAGCTATGTTACTTATAAACCAAAATCCAGTTAGTTACTTAGCTATCATTTTTTAAAACCTCTGTTGGGTACAGATATATTACCTATTCAGATGAGGAGGAAGCAGTCCGTTGTATTCAGTCTGTACATGGATTTGTTTTGGACGGTCGACCTCTAAGGTGTGTGCAATATCTGGTTGTTGATTAATTAATAGCATTGGCTGTTATTTTTCAGTAATCATTTTTACTTTCTTGCTGGCAGAGCGTGCTTTGGGACCACAAAATACTGTCATGCTTGGTTGAGGAGTGTGGTATGATTTCTCAATTACTTAGAATTTCGATCAGAACATTGATTAGTTGAGTCTTTCTGGAACCGCCTAGATTTAATGTCTCTAAAGGAAGAATTATCTTTTGGTCCAGCCCTGCACAAATCCTGATTGTTTATACTTGCACGAGATTGGGTCGCACGAGGATAGCTTTACTAAAGACGAAGTAATATCGGCTTACACAAGGTACTGGGATTTACTTAGTCGCTGGTTTTATTGTTACTGTGGTAGTTAACAGCATTGTTTATGAAACATGTCTCTTTAAAGTGTTCTAGAATTTTCATCATTGGAGTATCAAGTCCATAAAGTTTAGGAGTGTGAAACCGACTGAGAAAAGAGCAACCATTCTTTTGCACCTACTTTGTCCCAATTTTATTTTTGTTCTAACAATAGGTGGTTAATAGTTAATGGTATTTGTAAAAATCTATGTAACAATTAGAAAATTATTGATAAATCGGTGCATTTCTAGTCTGTTGCTGCAGGATATGCTTCAATATTTACTCTGTACAATGATCAGTCGAAAACTGTTTTTCCCAGAGGTCTTATAATATGTTATTATTTATCGCTGTGTGGACCAGTTGGAAAACCTTGAATTGTCACTATGCGTGTTATATGTTCGTTGTATATGGACATTCATTGGATAAATAATTGACTTGCATAGTTATTTTAAAGGAGTAGAGTTCAACAAATTACTGGTGCCATTAATAGTATGCAACGGAGATCAGGGAGTTTTTTACCACCACCGGCAGACGATTACTGCAATAACAGCTCTGCTTCTGCAGGGAAACCTATTAGTAAAACTGCTGCAAATGTAAGATTTTCTCTTATTATTTGATTTTCTTCTCTTCTTTCCCTACCTTTTTCTTTTTATTTTTCCCCTTCCCCACTTCCCACCTTTTTGGAAAGGAGGAAATGATAGCTCTCTATTTGGAGTTCGGAATGGGGAAGTCAGCATCTCAAGAGAGGGCAGTGAAGTTTTGTTCTTATGATCTACCTTTTGACATTTCCTTCTTATGATTATATTACATTATCGAGCTTTTAGGTTTTTAATTGCTGAAGTCTTATATTTTTTATTCCGACTGGAGATGATACCAGAATGTGCCCGTCTTTCCATATTGAATTCGAAATTTGTAATCTTGTCATATGCCTTGCAGAATTCAGCAACCAGTGCCAGAGGCTCTCCACCAAATAGCAGCTCTGGTAGATCAGCTGCTCTTCCTGTTGGCGCTTTATGGTATGCAATTAGAAGACTCACTGTTCTCATTTATACATGGTTCATAAAATTTCATAATACAATGTTTATTCATTTTTTCTAGGGGAACACGCACATTAAATAACCAACTGCCCCCAGCCAGTGCATCAAATTCTAATGGACTGCCGCCTGCCAGTGCACCAAGTTCTAATGGACTGCCGCCTGCCAGTGCACCAAGTTCTAATGGACTGCCGCCTGCCAGTGCACCAAGTTCTAGTGGACCTCTTAAGCAGAAGGCTGAAACATGTGGCCCACTAACATGCTCCACAGCTGTTTCAAATAATCGTCAGGTTTCATTGCCTGCTGAAGCAGGAAAGAAAGCTATTCATAGCAAAGAAAGTGGCACTAGTCAAGAGAAAGATAAAATAGACACGTTAGAACCTGTTAAGCAGTTTGCAGGAGCAGATGATGCAACCTATAGTTCTGAGAAAACCGCTATCACCATAAGTCCTTCTTCTTCATTTATGAACAGTCAGTTACATATCACTCAGTCTTTGAAGGACAAAGATATACATTTGATCACACCATCCAGTGCTGCAAATACCTTTGATCTTCCTGTGATGTGTAATGGACCTAGTTTACCAAAAGATTCCTATGATGCCACAGATGTTGAGAAGAATGTATGCTCAGAATTTTCATCACTTAGCATTGATAGACAGCAAAAGTCACATGCCAGCTATGAAAAATCAAGGGAGACGTCGCCTTCTCAGATGAATGGGAAATCTGTGATTTCTGCAGATGATGTTTGTATCTCAAGACAAACGTCTGCTCTGAGACTGGAAACACAGGCTCAAGGAATACAAGACACAACTCCTGAAATGGAGGATGATTTGCTATCTTTCAATGCACAGAGACATAGGGATCCTGAAGTAATTTTAGAGAAAAGCTACTCATTAAGTCCTTCCATCTCCTTGCACTCTTCAGGGCAGCTCAAGGGTTATTCTCCGCAGTTTGCCAATGGTGTTGGACCTATTAGAGCCAACATGCAAACTTTTGACCAGAGAGCTGATTCAGTAGTACAGCCTTCTAGTATTGGAGAACTTCCTAATGGATACCCTGAAAATGTATTCAGTTGTGCGGGTAACTTGGGAAGCACTGATGACACTTATTATTTGTCTAATGAAGGTAACAGGATGCACAAGGATAGGTTTGAAGGTGACCATAGTACTACTTCAGATAGGGGAGAGAACAATTTAATATCTAATATTTTGTCTATGGATTTTGACCCATGGAATGAGTCATTAGCCTCTCAGAACTTGGTTAAGTTGTTGGGAGAAACTGATAACCAACAAGGGTCTCTTAGAGTATCAAGCTCAAGAAAATTACAGAGCAGCAATCAATCAAGGTTCTCTTTTGCCCGGGAGGAGGAACCCATGAATCCATCAGCTGATTCTCGACCATCTTTAAGTTACATTGAGAGAAGTTATAGTCATCACCCTATTGATCAAGATTTTCCAAATAGCAGAAGCTATCAGTTTGATGGTTTTGGTACTCGCAATGGTTTCTCTCTATTTAATAATCAGGAATCTAATGGTTTTGCCAACAATTATTCTCAACTCTCTTCTAACAAGCTATCAGGTTAGTGCATCACTTGTCCTTTTTAATTTAATCCCCCTTATCTATCTGCACCTTTTATTGTTTCGGATTGAGTCTGAGTGCAATTATCTAAAAGGAACCAAAGGTTTGAAGTGCCTGATTTTCTGGTGAATTCTCCAGTGTCTAGATCTCAGATGGCTGCACCTCCAGGGTTTTCAGCACCGAATAGGGCCCCACCCCCAGGTTTTACTCATGAGAAAATGGAACAGAATTTTGCCCCTCTCTCTGGTCAGTAATTTTGTACTGTTGGTTTGGTTTCTCTACTTTGTTGGACATAATCTTGGATGTGTATCTCAAATCAGTTATTTTGCAGGTACTCACATTCTTGATACCTCCTTATTGCACAATGAATATCAGGCTCCTTCAATTGGGAATGTCAACAATGGGGACATTGAGTTTATGGATCCTGCAATTTTGGCAGTTGGTAAAGGCAGGGTCCAAAATGGGCTTAATTTCTCAAGTCTAGACATGTCTCCAAGTTTTCCTCCACAGTCCAGTGCTTTTGAAAATGAGTCAAGACTTCAATTACTCATGCAAAGATCTCTCTCCATGCATCAGAACCAGAGATTCACTGATAATGGGGATAACTTTTCTCCATTCCATGATGCTTATGGTGTTTCTTCAAGGGTTGTGGAGCAAACTCTGGCCAACAATATTTCCCCATTTTCAGAACTCAATCTTCCCCAGAGCCGAAATTCTGTGATGTCAAATGGCCAGTGGGATGGCTGGAATGGGGTCCCGAGCGGAAATGAATTGGGCATGGCTGAACTCCTCCGAAGTGAAAGGCTGGGCTATAACAAGTTCTTAAATGGATATGAGGAATCAAAGTTCCGCATGCCCAATTCAGGCGAACTATATAACAACAGAACATTCGGGATATAAATGTGCTTCTGGGATTTGTTCGGCTTGGTGAGTAGTTGTGGGAGAAACAATGAATTAGAAAAATCATGTGTGACTAGCAAACGTGCTTGAGATGATCAAAGTTACGATGATGCTCAAATGGTGGTAATAAGTAATAACTCAAGGATAGCTGTGAGGAAATATGCCCGACTTGCGTTTGTAGAAGGGAAGCTTGATTCATGACTGTCTGAAGACTGCTTTTTGATTGGTGAAGGATGTAATCCTCGAAAACAGGATGTCCAGAAACCAACAGGTTAGTGTTTCTTAACCAACTTCTCAATAGTATGTTTATCTTGAGGTTTACATTTATATCATAGAACAGGTAAACTCACGAAATAAAGGGGTTCTCCTTTATCACAACAGAGGAAAATGTGGAGAAAATCAGTTAATGGAGTACTTTATTATGAAGAATCCTTTCACAAATTTTACTACTATAGCTGATATAAGCTTCAGAAAGATGCAAGTGATTTGCTTTTGGTTTAAGTAAGATATTCGTGGAATTATTTGTCTAAAAAATTATTTCAAGTGTGGGACAGACAGTTCCATGTCTTTCCCTCCGCCCTTCTATTGACCTGGGAGGCCGGGAACTATTGTTTTCAAAGTTTTGCGATTCCTGTTTGATTACATCTTTTCGTTTGCATTAATGCGTCTTTCGTTTTATGATGTCAATTCCAGGTGAAGGCTGAGTGATTCGGGGCTCCGCGGTTGTTTAGACAGGAAACCTTGTGTGATTGAGTTGGCAGGGGGCGTGGGAGTGGAGAATGAGGTTGTCACACACACATGCACACATACCACACTACTTGGAGGCATTGACACAAAGCTCATTTTTTCTGAGAAAATGCTGGGGCTTTTGCTTGCAATAATGCAAATAGTAAAGTTGCAAATAGAAGTCACAGAAATATATCCGTTTATACCGAACTTTCTCCTAATTATTTTGGAAATAATGAAATTGATGCTTTAACAATGAAACATGGACGGGATTAGTTGGCTGTGGTCCTGTGGAGTTGATTGCTTGACAAAATGTATCCTCATTAAGTGCAAGGTATGCCTATGTTACATTTAAGAAAAGGTTAATCGAGAAGTGTATCATATTTTACTGACCTATGTTTCTTATGTCGCCCATCTGTGTTCTCTCAGTGAGGAAAGCATAGATCACAATACATTATTTAGTATTTGTTTCCATGGCTTCTTCTCTGGCATGGGACAGGTCCAATGCCCCAAAATGTATGAGATTTAGCAACTCAAATGAATCATAAATGTTGAAAAGAATAACAACATACAACAACTACCCAATGTATTCCCATAAGTGGGTCCGGAGAAGGTAGGATATACATAGATTTTACCCTTACCTTTGTGTGGCATAAAGGATGTGAAGCATGGTATCAAGAAACACATGATAATAAAATAGCAAGATGAAAAACAAATGAGGCAACGGATAGTAATACATATTGAGGAAAAGGAACTACGTGGTTACTCTGTTACATATTAACCTTCTAGCCTAATCGTCGACGTCCACACCTTTTTATCTGGGGTATGTTCATGTGTCATATCCTGTCTAATCACATTTTTTCAGTTTGCTTTCAGCCTACCCCTACCTATCCTATGTCTTGTTATAGATAAGCTCTCATAACTACTTACTGGCGCATTTACACACCTAGAGATGTTCATGCTTCAATTTGGGTCAATTTTTAAAACTAAAATCAAACCATGTTAATTGATTTTAAATTATTAGAACTAAACCAACTCAAATATAATACATAATCATCGGGTTGATTTGGTTCTTCGGGTTTTTAAGAAACGTAATGATATTTTTTCTTTTATTTTTTACCTACATCGCTTTAAACAACCTCTCTACCGCATAAAGGTAGGGGTAAAGTCTACATACATCTTACCCTCTCAGACTCCACTAGTGGGACTACATTGGGTATGTTGTTGTAATTATGATTTTTTTTTTATCATTTTCAACTTATAATTCGTTATTACCCCTATGTTGTGGTGGTTGTAATTAGGAATGTTAGAGGTCCGGATACTTTCGGTAATTACTCGAGAATCGGATCGGTAAACCCGGATCAATACTCGGACCGAAAAGTTAACGGTCCAGATACGGGTATCAAAAAATTACCCGGTAAAATACGTGAACACCCCACCGATCTCCTCCGGCCACTAGCCCCCAGTTCCCGGTCCCCCTCCTGCCATCTCTAATTAGTTGTAAATTGGTGGAATTTTAAATGGTCATAACTATGCGCTCGGACGTTCGTTTCACCTAATTTTACTTTTCTCCCTGTTACGTTTTTTCTCTTTTCAAAGTTAAATATCTCGCGATATACAATAGATTTCAACGTTCAAATTTTGTGGTAATGTGTTCGAGAATGTCAATTTCAATATTGGAAATTCAATTTAAAAAAAAAAAAAAAACATTCGGGTCCCGAAACCCGATTCGAATTTTTTTACCGGTCCAGACCGATAAGATTTCGATCCGGTCCCGGATCTGGACTCAGGACCGAAATCTTATCGGTCCGGACCGATAAGCTTATTTGTCCGAACCCATCGCGTCAGCCTTTTCCCAGTGCGCGGAGCACCGGACCGATAACACCCCTAGTTGTAATAGGGAAAATTTCTTAAGGTTTATAAGTTTTAATAGGTGTATAAAGTTTATAAGATATATGAATGAATTTTAGGTAAATTTCATAGTTGTTTCTTTGAATAAATAGGTTTGGATTCACAATTTTCTTTTAAGAAATGAATTTAATTAATGTGTAAGTTGATTAGCCTATTAGAGATTAAAAAAAATTGATGAATAAGTATACAAGGTATGTGAAATTATTTATAAAAATTAATATATTGTACATATATTATTATAAAAATTTGTATATAAAATTTATCGATTTGGTTTGTTTTTCCTTCGATTTTGCTTTAATAAAATCAAACAAATAAAATGTTATCGGTTTTTAAAGATTTAAAATAAAATCAAATCAAACCTAAACAGATATCAATTTATTTAACCGGTTTGGTTTAATTTTTTATTCTGATTGGTTTATAACGAAACCGTGAACTAGGGGTGTTCATTTCGATCCGATCGATCCGGTCGATCCGATTCGCTTTTTTGAGTTTCGAATATTTCGGATCGGATATTCGAAAAAAATTGGATCCGATACGGATCACAATTTTCTTAATTTCGGATATCCGAATATCTGAAATATCTGATTTTTTTTATTTTCTTTTAATTTTGGTTTCTAATTTTTAAAAAGAATGACCTTTTGTTAAAATAAAAAATAACTTAAAGTGAATTATAATTTCTATTTTATCTTAATAATTTCTATTTGATCTTATAATAGTGGGAAAATATAAATCTTTTAGTTGGCATATTGAAATTCTAAGAAACAATTAAAAAGACAATATGCCTACCATCTCTATTGATGCTACTCATTCTCATTGTTTCCTCTGCTAATTGTTTTTCCAGTAAATGTTAAGTTGAAAATGAAGCCTTGAATATGTATAACTTCAATGAGATTACAATAATTTGCTAAATTAAAATTTATTAACTTGACATATTATATCAAATTAAATGGTCCAGATTTCTTTGAAACATTTGCTTTATAGATTTCATTATTTAATGAAATTTTCAAGTTGATGCTCTTGGATTAAAGAATCGTATATGTTTGTTAAGTTAGTCCAACCTTCATAAGGCGGCGTTCTAAACAAGGAGGAGATGCCTGCATTCATTTTCTCCCTATCTAGGGGTGTTCATTTTGGATATCCGGTTATCCGATCGGAAAATTTCGGATTGAATTCGGATCATAATTTTACCGATCCAAAATTTTCGGATATCCGAAATGAACACCCCTACCGTGAACACCCCTACACACATCACATCTTCACATGTCCGAATCATCTGTCTCGATTTTCACATCTCCGCTACAGAAGTCACTTTCACCTTGTCCCCAATCGCTCTGTTCCTAATCATATAACTCCTAAAATGCAAACTCATACATTTGAGCCTCCTCAGCTTCGCTGCACTTATCTTATGAGCGTGCGCGTTCTTGACTGGCCACACACTCTGCCCATACAAGAGTTTACATTTAAGTCTTGGCAACACCTTATCGCACAGTGATGCGAGCTGAAAAGAACAATAATATACCTAGTATAATTTCATAAACGGGGTCTGGAGAGTGTAATGTCTATGTAGACTAAGCCCCTACCTCAAAAAGTAGGGAGGTTGTCGGCTCAAAAAATATATATTCCAAAATAGTTTGAGAAAAGAAATAACATAAGTGAAACAACCATGACAAAATACGAAAAAAGTAATAAATAGAAAAAATAACACTATAACTGAAGTACAAGAAAATATATAGTAACAAAAATCGAAGAACAACAAACTACAAGAGTAATACTACAATTATTAGTGAGGGGATAAGCGAGACAACACCCAACTATCTACTAGCCTTTTACTCTAATATGTGTTCTCCATAGCCTCCTATCTAAGGTCATATTCTTGGTAAGTTAAAGCTGCGTCATGTCCTGTCTAATCACCTCTCCCTAATACTTCTTCGGCCTACCTCTGCCTCTCATGAAATCATCTATAGCAAATCTCTCACACCTCTGTACTAGAGTATCAGTGCATCTCTTCTTCATATGTTCGAACCATTACAACCTCATTTTTCGCATCTTGTTCTCCACCAAGGACACTCCCATCTTGTCCCGGATATCTTCATTTCTAATCCTATCTCTCCTAGTATATCTAAACATCCACGTCAGCATCCCCATTTTCACAACTTTCATCTTCTGAACATGAAAGTTCTTGACTAACCAACACTCCCCCATACAACATAGTAGGTCTGACCACAATTCTGTCGAACTTACCTTTGAATTTTGGTGGTCCCTTCTTATCACACAAGCCTCCGGATGTGAGCCTCCAATTCATCTACCCTACGCTAATATGTTATGTGACATTGTCATCAATCTCCTAATTGCCTTGGATAATAGACCCTAGATACTTGAAAAGTTATCTCTTTTCGTGGGTATTGAGTCTCACTTCCATGTCAGCTCATTGTTTCATCATTGAAATTACACTAGTATTCTATCTTGATTCTGCTCAACCTGAACCCTTTAGACTCCTGAGTTTGTCTTCAATCTCCAGTTTAGCGTTCACTTTGCCGCGAGTCTCAACAATCAAAACTATGTCATCTGCAAATAACATATGCCATGACATCTCACCTTGAATTTATCGCGTTAATACATCCATCACCAAGATAAATAAAAATGGGCTAAAAGGTGATCCCTAGTGCAACCCCACCATAACGAAAAAGTGTTCTGAGTCTCCTCACACTGTCCTTGTCCAGGTCTTAGCTCCATCATAAATGTCCTTAATCGCCATAGTGTATGTCACATGTACACTTCTAGCCTCCAAGCATTCATAGAACCTCCCTCGGATATGCCTTTTCTATATCAATGAACACTATGCGTAAGTCCCTCTTCCTCTTTCTATACTGTTTCACCAGTCTCCTTACAAGATGAATGACTTCTGTAATCGGATATGATTCTGTACTGGTTCTCGAAAATAGGCACACCCCTCCTCATCTTCATCTCCACTACCTTTTCCCAAGAAAAACTAGTTGTTGCGATTATAAATGGCACCTTTGTTCTTGTACAACGAAATTATTATACTCCACCTTCATTCTTCGGGTATTATTACCTTCTTAAAAATGACAGCGGTCAGCTACTCTTAACCCGCTTTGCCTGCGATCCTAGAATAGCACTCTTAACGTCCTCAACCTTCATACACCTACAATATCCAAAATCGTGACCCCTATCGTAGTTCTTCTACTCTTCCGACACAATGTCTATGTCGTTCTCTTCGTTTAAGAGTATCGCAAATGCCGAAAACAATTAACTAAAATTATCTCCTTTTCAATAAGTTAAATTTTCAGTAAGAATTGATTACGTTTAATGGTATTAGTCTATTAGAGCGTATAAAATGAATCAAGTTTGCTCGCCTTACGGTGGACATAAATAAGTAATCACATTTTATTTTGTAAGGCATATTTAAGTAAAGGTATCCTCAGTAACTGTTTAACAACGAATGTAGGTTTTTGAACATTTGTAAGTTACATCAATTTAGTGAGATAGTTCGACCTCCTGCATAAACTCAGAATGGTACCGCCACACACGACTACAAGTGTGGTTAATTGGCCGACGTGGTTTGCGCGCTATCATACACCCGTAGTTTACCCTCGCAAGACTCGAAAGAATAATGATCATGATTCTTCACAACAAAAATTTAGTGAGATTGAATAGATATTAAAGATTAAGATTTAACAAAATTTCTATATCTTTAAGATGCTATCAATTCAATAAATTATTGTAAAGATAATACTTCACCACTTATTTCAATCAAATACATTGCTAAATGTTAGTGTTCACCATAATCAATTATCACTATAACACCCACAACAATCTTCCTCAACTATAACAATCTAACCGCTCTATCATCATAATCATTTGTCACTATTATCAGTCATCATTTATAATCACTATCATCTTTACCGTAATAACTAGTAATCACTATCGGCAATTGCCGTCATCAATTACTACTATATATCGCCAACTACCGTTATTAGTTAATTACCACAAACATTCATTTAAAAAAAATATCTTATGTACCATTAAATTAATTAGTATATGAATTTTATATTTAGTAATTTTTAATAAAGGTAAGTGTTATACTGAGAAAATCAATAATCTTAATTATTTAATATTAAGATGTTAATATACCATCTTAACATTCCAATGCGTATTAAGATTTACACATCTTAATCTAATTAAAAGATATATGGGGCATAATAGTAAAATGAAGTCAAGAGTTTAAAATTTACTAAATATAAAAATATCATTTTTTAAAAAATAGAATAATACGAGGGGAGCATTTTTAAGGTCAGTTATATATTTGATCGGTAGGTCAAAAATAATTACATGTCTACCTAAATAGACAAAAAAGGTATTATATTATGTATATTACACGTGTGTACAAAACTTATAAATTTTCCAGTATGATTTTGTAGTGGGCGGATATCAATATAAAAATTCCCAAAACCTTGTAATCTAAGTTAATATTGTTTTGTACCTTAACATGTGGAAACTGTTAAAGAACAGCGGAATCATGGAAGACAGATAGATGGCTTTACTATTAACAAACAGTAACTGTCTTCATCTTCACTTATCCTTTTGGACATTCTATGGCTACTTTTTGGTCTCCTTAAAGGACGTCCCTACTTAGTTTAACAGCTCAACACAACTTGGTCCAACCAAGAGACCTCAACCCCACCCCATCCCACTCACTCCCTTTACTTAATTTGCTTTCTTATGATTAAGATGAAATTTGATTTTGCATATAGCCACGACAGAAATGTAGAGTAAAATGACGTACAATAAATTCATATAGTTTGGTCTTTCTTCGGATATTGCGCATAATATTAATGCACCGGGCTGTCATTTATATAGTGTCAAATCTAGCATATAACTTAGAGGTAGTTTGGTTGCTAGTTAGAATAATATAGATATTAATAATGCGGGGATTATTTTCTGCAGAGATTAAGTATATAGGCACTGTCGGACACACACACACCAAATTGCACCCACTTTTTTTTTTATCACCTTGTAAAACGACATTTGTTTTACAAGGTGACCCACCTATCATTTTCAACGTGACCCACCTATAGTGTTGGATTGACTGAAATGCAGGACAAAAATAGTGTTGGAGAAGTGCTACTAAGGAAAGTTGAAATATAAGTAATAAATTTTGCATATAAAATATTTCTCTTTAGTTCCAGAAAAGTGGAGAAACAACCGCGGTCCGCGTATACCAACGTTTATTTAAAACTGTCACAATTCTATAATGTGACTAGTTTTATTAATTATCACTTTTAGTCCCTTAAAGTTTCCTTTATGTTGTTTAATATTTACTATTGTAGTCCTTGTCTATAAGAGACAATATAATAGCCATTTTTCAATTATCAAAAATATATTGAAATCTCTCTCTTCTTCGACCTTCTCTCCTCTCCTCTCTTCTGCAAACCCTCCCATTGGCCCTTGCGATTCAAGTAATATGAATGGTGAATTCAGAGGGTTGAAGACTTTGATTATGAATGAAAATCGATCTGCATATTATGTTCATTGCTTTGCTCATCAACTTCAATTAGCTCTTGTTGCTGTGGCTAGAAAAAATGTTGATATTGCAGACTTTTTAACATGATTTCCACTTTATTAAATGTTGTTGGAGCATTTTGTAAGTGCAAAGACATTATTCGACAAAAACAAGCACAAAAAGTGGCGGAAGGAATCGAGAGTGGTTTGCTTGAGACAGGAAGGGATTAAATCAGGAATTAAGTCTTAAGAGGGTTGTGAATACACGTTGGGAGTATCACTATAAATCATTATTGAACTTGGTTGCTTTGTTTTATTCTGTTATTGAAGTTCTTTAAGTTGTTTCGTGTGATGCTACAGATTCATCGAAAAAAGCTCAAGCAGTTGGTTTATTGGGATATTTGCAATCATTTGATTTTGTCTTTAATTTGCAATTGATGTTGACTGTACTTTCGTTCGCAAATGAGTTGTCATTAGCTTTGCAAAGGAAAGATACATATATTTTAAATGTTATGACACTTGTTAAAGTAACTAGGCAGAAATTGCAAGCGGCAAGAAATGATGGATGAGAATCTCTTCTAGGTAAGACTAATGGTTTTTGCAATGAGAACAAGATTGATTGTGTGGATATGAATGTTGAATATGTTAATCGTCACCGTCCTCGGCGTAAGACAAACATTACTAACGATTTTCATTATCGTGTGAAATGTTTTAATTCCATTATGGATCAGCAAACTTTAGAGATTAATGATCGGTTCAATGAGATCAATTCTGAGTTACTTCTTTGTGTTGCTTGTTTGAATCCAAGTAATGATTTTGTTGATTTCAATATAGCAAAATTGGTAAGAATGACTCAATTTTATCCGGATGACTTCTCTCTAGTTGATTGTATGTTGCTTCAAAATCAACTAGAGACATATATTATGGATTTGACATCAGATGACAGATTCAGTCGATTGGAGGAGCTTGCTGATCTATCTACATTGCTTGTGCAAACACGAAAAAACTTGCCGTACCCATTGGTGTGTCGGCTTTTGAAGTTCGCATTGATTTTGCCGGTAGCAACAACAAGCGTGGAAAAATGCTTCTCTGCAATGAATATTGTCAAGACGAATCTACGAAACCGAATTTGTGATAAATTTTTAAATGATTGTCTTGTATGTTTTATTGAAAAAGATTTGCTTAAGAGTGTTACAAATGATGATGTAATTAAACGTTTTTAAAATATGAAAACGCGTAGGGGACAATTATGATTTGTACACTTTATTAAATTTGGGCACCCGGATGATTTGTAATTTTATTAAATGTGTGCACCCAATTAGAAAATTTTATATATTATTTTTTGCAGAGATTAAGTATATAGGCACTGTCGGACACACACACACACACCAAATTGCACCCACTTTTTTTTTATCACCTTGTAAAACGACATCTGTTTTACAAGGTGACTCACCTATCATTTTCAACGTGACCCACCTATAGTGTTGGATTGACTGAAATGCAGGGCAAAAATAGTGTTGGAGAAGTGCTACTGAGGAAAGTTGAAATATAAGTAATAAATTTTGCATATAAAATATTTTTCTTTAGTTCCAGAAAAGTGGAGAAACAACCGCGGTCTGCGTATACCAACGTTTATTTGAAACTGTCACAATTCTATAATGTGACTAGTTTTTATTAATTATCACTTTTAGTCCCTTAAATTTTCCTTTATGTTGTTTAGTATTTATTATTGTAGTCCTTGTCTATAAGAGACAATATAATGACCACTTTTCAATTATCAAAAATATATTGAAATCTCTCTCTTCTTCGACCTTCTCTTATCTCCTCTCTTCTGCAAACCCTCCTCTTGGCCCTTGCGATTCAAGTAATATGAATGGTGAATTCAGAGGGTTGAAGACTTTGATTATGAATGAAAATCGGTCTGCATATTATGTTTATTGCTTTGCTCATCAACTTCAATTAGCTCTTGTTGCTGTGGCTAGAAAAAATGTTGATATTGAAGACTTTTTAACATGATTTCCACTTTATTAAATGTTGTTGGAGCATTTTGTAAGCGCAAAGACATTATTCGATAAAAACAAGCACAAAAAGTGGCGGAAGGAATCGAGAGTGGTTTGCTTGAGACATGAAGGGATTAAATCAAGAATTAAGTCTTAAGAGGGTTGTGAATACACGTTGGGAGTATCACTATAAATCATTATTGAACTTGGTTGCTTTGTTTTATTCTGTTATTGAAGTTCTTGAAGTTGTTTCGTGTGATGCTACAGATTCATCGAAAAAAGCTCAAGCAGTTGGTTTATTGAGATATTTGCAATCATTTGATTTTGTCTTTAATTTGTAATTGATGCTGACTGTACTTTCGTTCTCAAATGAGTTGTCATTAGCTTTGCAAAGTAAATATACAGATATTTTGAATGTTATGACACTTGTTAAAGTAACTAGGCAGAAATTGCAAGCGGCAAGAAATGATGGATGAAAATCTCTTCTAGGTAAAATTAATGGTTTTTGCAATGAGAACAAGATTGATTGTGTGGATATGAATGCTGAATATGTTAATCGTCACCGTCCTCGGCGTAAAACAAACATTACTAACGATTTTCATTATCGTGTGGAATGTTTTAATTTCATTATGGATCAGCAAACTTTAGAGATTAATGATCGGTTCAATGAGGTCAATTCTGAGTTGCTTCTTTGTGTTGCTTGTTTGAATCCAAGTAATGATTTTGTTGATTTCAATATAGCAAAATTGGTAAGAATGACTCAGTTTTATCCGGATGACTTCTCTCTAGTTGATTGTATGTTGCTTGAAAATCAACTAGAGACATATTTATGGATTTGACATCAGATGACAGATTCAGTCGATTGGAGGGGCTTGCTGATCTATCTACATTGCTTGTGCAAACACGAAAATACTTGTCGTACCCATTGGTGTATCGGCTTTTGAAGTTCGCATTGATTTTGCCGGTAGCAACAACAAGCGTGGAAAGATGCTTCTCTGCAATGAATATTGTCAAGACGAATCTACGAAACCGAATTTGTGATAAATTTTTAAATGATTGTCTTGTATGTTTTATTGAAAAAGATTTGCTTAAGAGTGTTACAAATGATGATGTAATTAGACGTTTTTAAAATATGAAAACGCGTAGGGGACAATTATGATTTGTACACTTTATTAAATTTGGGCACCCGGATGATTTGTAATTTTATTAAATGTGTGCACCCAATTTGAAAATTCTCTGCGTCCGCCACTGTATATATGTTTAGTTATTCCTATATTAGTTATTCTATCTTCTATCTAGCATAAAATAATACATAATTTTCTTATAGCTTATACATGTATTAGTTGTGCGAGATTTTAAATAGCTAACCAAACACTATATTTAGTGTGTTAAGTTTTATTCATAGCAAAAAATGCTATGAAAAATGGTACAAATTATGCAAAATTTATTATGTAAATAAATCACTTCCTAACCGGCCACCAAATTACCCTTATCAATTTATTTGAATTCATCAACTTTGACTCGAATACAATATATTATATAAGTGTAGAACTTATCCTCTCTGCATACTCTATAACAAGTGTAGATCTTTAATCATTAGAGAAAACAAGTTTATAAGGTTAGACTAAGACAAATATAAATGGAGCGATACGAAAAATAAGAATGTGTAATATTGAAAATAAATTAGGTTACCTATTACAGTTAAAGTGATATGATGATAGTAAAATATTTCTTACACTATCAAAGATATAACTTCAATACATAAAAGATAGTCAAAGTTTTAAACTAAAACAAAATGATTGAATTTGATTCTTGAAAATTATGAGAGATCGGTTGTTTTACTTTACCCCTTAGACTTCACTCTGTGGAATTTGGTGAATATGTTTGTAGGAAATATTTTCTCTTGATTCTATTTATTAATGATTTATAATATATATAGTGTTATATAAATATTTACTTTGCTACAAATTAAGTAACTAATCAATCCTAATTACAGGAGAAATATAATTCTACCTAATATAGGAGATGTACAATTAATTATTATGGAAATACTTTATTACACCCCGCGCTGAGACTGTCCCAAAAGTCTTCAAATAAAACCATCAGAAACCTTTTGTAAAAATATCGGTAATTTGATAACGTGATGGGACATGTAAGACACATACTTATCTACGAGCATACTTTTCGCGAACAAAATGAATATCCAACTCAATATGTTTAGTGCGTTGATGGTGAACCGAATTTCCTGGGAGATAAATTGCACTAACATTATCACAATAAATCAATGTCGCCTTCGGAATCGGACAATGGATCTCTAAAACAAGGTTCCGTAACCAACAAGATTTAGACACCATATTGACAACTCCTCGATATTCTGCTTCGTCACTGGATCTAGACCAGGTTGCTTACCGTTTTGAGAACCAAGAGACCAAATTATCACCAATAAATACACAATAATCAGACGTGGAACATCTGGTATCTGGACAACCACCCCAGTCGACATCTGTGTATGAAACAAGAGTGGTTGTCGAAGACGGATATAAATGCAAGCCATGATCGAGAGTACCCTGAATATAACGCACAATGCTTTTGAGAGTATGCATGTGATCCTCCATCGGGTTATGCATGAATAGACAAACCTATTTCACATCATAAGAGATGTCAGATCTCGTGAATGTGAGATACTGCAAGACCCCTGCAAGGCTGCGGTAATGTGATGGATCGACATATGGCTTGCTGGAAGAAGCACTCAACTTCGGTTTAGTGTCAACCGGAGTGGCAGAAGACCTACAGGATGTTAGAGCCAAGCAGTGGCATGATAGACTTGCGAAGGGCATCAGTGAGGCAGTTAAGATAATATCAGCCATATACAAAAGAATGTAAGCAATATCATTACCCTGATGATAGATAAATAGAGAATGATCAGGCCTACTGTTAGAAAATCCAATATGTGAAACATAATATGCAAACCTCTTGTACCATGTCCTAGGAGCTTGTTTGAGTCCATATAATTATTTCTTCAGCAGCAACACATGATTAGGATAACTAGGGTCTCTGTACCCCATGGGCTGATATATGTACACTGTTTCATTAAGGTCTCCATGCAGGAAGACATTTTTGATATCAAGCTAATAAGCGGCCATACCTTCGAAAGAGTCAGACTGAGGACCGTCCTGATAGTTGCCGGTTTGACCACCAGACTGAAAGTCTCATCGCAATCAACACCAACCTGTTGAGTCTTTCCATCACCTACAAGACGGGCTTTATGCATTTCAAATGTACCATCAGATTTTTCTTTATGACTAAAAATCTACATAGACCGAATCACATTAACATCAGGGGGACGAGACACCAAATCCCACGTCCTATTATTAATAAGAGCATTAAATTCATCATCCATCACTACTACAGATTTGCGCTTAGATATCGCTTATTTTTTGGGTTAGATAGCGTTTTTAAAGCGCTATGCAAGCAGGCTACTACCATAGCGATTTGCTTGCATATCGCCTTTTTAAGCGCTATGGTAGTATAATTTCGATATACATATATTTTTGAAAATATTGCTTACAAAAGCGCTATGTTATCTTGTTTTTTTACTTTTTATTTATTTTGAAAATATTACTTGCATAGCACTTCCAAAAGCGCTATCCAATTTGTTTTGTTTTTACTTTTTTTTGTTAATATCCCTATTTTTCACGTAATAAATAAAATATCAAAAATAATACCCATTCAAAATATAATATAATATAATCATTGGCATAAAACATAATAATATACTTAAAAATAGTATCTCAATCATTAGTAGCTTACAATCATTAACTAATAACAATACGATATAGACAACAATTACATCAATAGCTTCAATCTTCCATTTTTTCTTTGAGGAATCGATTGTACAAGTAGCCTGCCAAATTAATTCGAAAATTCTTCATTTTGCTTGGAGGATAAACTTTGAGTGGTGAACTATGAACAAACTGCAAAACATAGATGTTGCAAAAACATAGTTAGATTAGAAACGTCCAATAAATAAACATATATACTTACACAAATAACCTCATACAAATATGGTTGGGTATGAACAATGACCTAGATCATAACAATGTATTTTCACCAATTTCGTATGAAAAGTTCATTAGAAGGAGGATGTCGCGGGAACACATTAGTTGTTCACTCTTAGGTTGGGTAGTGAGGCCACATATGACATCAAAGACAAATACGTGAATGAATTAAAATATGACCATTTAACAATTTGCAACTTGGGTACCATTATGTCCTCATAAGCTTTCATTAGCCAGTCAATGGGGGAAAATCGTTTCTTTTAGGAATAAAATTTAGTTTTTTTTGTAACTTCCTATCTTGAGTAGTAGATTTATCACTAATGGTGTAGCATTTTTCTACAAAAATCAGATAATATATACAACAACGAATTTAAAGCACATTTGAAGTCTTCAAGGCTCGACTTCCCCTCACATAGTGCATATTTAAGAATCCTAAACACATTTGAAGTATTCAAGGCTCGACTTCCCCTCACATAGTACATATATAAGAATCTTAAACACATATGAAGTCTTTAAGACACGACTTCCCCTCATATTGTCATACTGCCAAGTATAAAATGAAGATCGATATACTTACATAAAGAGAACTTGTATCACCCGAACTCAAAATATCCTCAATGAAACAACAAATATAATGGTCACAATGAATGCTATCGATCTGCCTTGGACACTATGGAAAATAACGTCCAATATTAATTTATTATCATATCTTATATATAACAATTTTCAAAATTGTAAAGTAAATACCTGAATATTTGACCAACTGAATATATTGTATGCCGCCTTACTGAGAGTAACACCTCGAAAAGTCTGATACCCTAACATATCCCTATTTTGTTTAAGTAAACAATATTATACACATGTATATATATAATTAGTAATGTAAAAAAATTGAATAGCTAATTACCTTTCAATAAAGTTTTTCAAATCCGGACGTTGTGAATAGCTGCATTTCGGAGCTGGATCCATAAAGTATATCACATCCGTTTGGGTATTGATACCAATCAATGCCCAATGTGAACTGCATAATATTTGAAAAAATTATTGTATTATCAGTTCATTTATAATATATGTGGCTTTGTAATGTCTAATACAATAATCATGCGAGTACTTGATTAAATTATGAAAACTCAATTAAGATAATGTCAAGTAAAAACATGCCTAGAAGGCTAGAAATAACTGAAGACAACATATAATAATTAAATACTATGTTAAAACTCACCCAACATTAAGCGACACCAATAATAGATGGTTTTTTCCTTCATGCTTGAGCAGACATTCGACCAAATGATTGGACGTTGTTGCAGTACCTATAATATTGGCCGCAAAATGGGGCGACACAAAAGAAAACTTGCTGGCCAACTCGACATTCTCGGAAAGATAAACTTCACCCAAATAACTTAAACAATGCATAATACATAAGTTTTATAAAATATTTATATAACATATTTTATATAAAATAAGATGGAATTTTTAATAATTTTATTACATAATATAGAATGCAATGCTTGAAGCACTTAGCCATCCATCATCCAAAATCTCCAAGATATGTTCATGAACTATATCTTCATTCCAAGGATCTCCATCAAAATATGCGTCCATGAAAACTTCTATGTTGGTCACAATAGTTGGGAATGCGAGACGCAAGAAATGCAGCATCATAGGATCGTGAGGAGAATCTCCACACTTGGGATAACCTAATGCATTAGCACAAACTGTTGACTCCACAGTTTTCAAAGTAGCCGTAGCATCTATAGAAAGTTTCGGACTCTTCTTATCCATCTTCTTAAGAGGTGGGTACTACAAACAAAGAATTTTGGATGATCATATATCAGTAAGATTAATTCTAGTATGTTAACTGAAATTTGAAAAAATAGACAAGATCATGTACAAAATTCAAAAGCAAAACTAAATCAGTACGAAAATAGCCGAAAATCAGTAACAACCATGGCTGAAAATCAGTAGCCAAATAGCCAAAAATTAGTCCGGAACACAGCGAAAATCAATCCGAAAATAGCCGAAAATCAGTAACAACCATGGCTGAAAATCAGCAGTTGAATAGCCAAAAATCAGCCCAGCAAATGGCCGAAAATCAGTCCGAAAATAGCCAAAAATCAGTCCAGCGAATGGCCGAAAATCAGTCCGAAAATAGCCAAAAATCAATCCAGCGAATAGCCAAAAATCAGCCCAGCAAATGGCCAAAAATCTGTAGCCAAATAGAAAAAATCAGTCCAGCGAATAGCCAAAAAACAGCCCAGCAAATGGCCAAAAATCAGTAGTCAAATAGCCAAAAATCAGTCCAGCGAATAGCCAAAAAATAGCTTAGTAAATGGCAAAAAATCAGTAGTCAAATAGCCAAAAATCAATCCAGGGAATAGCCAAAAAACAGCCAAGCAAATGGCCAAAAATCAGTAGCCAAATAGCCAAAAATCAATCCAATGAATAGCCAAAAATCAGAGAAATGATGCAGTTCAGAGAAGAAAATTATTTTGGTTAACTAAGATGATCCTAGCTATGTGTGTGGTATTGATAGTACTGTTCATTCTGCCAACATGATCTCATTAGTTAGCTAACATAGTTCACTTCAACAATAGCACATTCAGACGAAAATATACAGAAGTAGCAGCAGCCGGAAACAGTGAAAGTTGTAGATCATTTACCTCTATTTCCAAAGACAAAGCTTTTTTGACCATGAAATGAAATGTCCAACAACTTCTCCTATGGTCCTAACTTCATCAGTAGGTTGCAGCACCTCTGACTGTTTCTCAGATTCTTCCGCCACCTCAAATTGTATCATCGCATAACCTTCTGGCAATGAAACACCATGAAGAATCTCCTTCGGGCCATTATGCAAAATACCCTGCCCAACATATCTACGGGGATGCTCAACGTACAAATAACATTTAATCGGACCCTAGCAATGAACAATATGTTAGTCTTCATTTAATAAATATATTTATTAGCCACACATGAACACTTAAAATACCTCAGGAAGATTCTCATCCGGAACATCATCATCGTCATTCGAATTCATGACATTCTCCACATCGAAATTATCCGTATGACTAGAACCACAAGAAGGCACCATAGGTTGATATCCATCTTTAGTCTTCAGCTCCATCATGTCTTTCTCTAATTTATTGAATTGCCTTTTCAATTTGACAATTCAGACACTTCAACTACCGAAGATAATGATCTCTTAGTAACACCAAATCCACATCCTCGCACACGCCCAAAATACTGTATTGGAATTGCTCGATCAAGAAAGTCTTCAACTGCAATATCATTTAGCTCATCTTCTCTCAACTCTTCTGCTATGCGAACCTAAGACAAACAACATTGATTAGAGAAATGATCACAGCAAACACAACAGCTGCATCAAACAACAACAACACATGAATTGTAGGAAAGAAGTAGCATGCATTGTCAAAGAATATTACTGCATCCTAAAGTATTCTCAAAGAACTAGGATCATCAATCTGGTACTCAGCATTAATCCTTGCATACTTTCAAGTATCGAAGCGAGTTACTACATGATCCACTTCCCCTTCACATTTTTTATGTTGATCTGCAAATTCTGAGAACAAAATTAAATTATATATCTTCTGTAAATGAAGTTATATAATACTATTATAGATAATTAATACATACAATCTGCTCTCTCAGCCGCGCATAACCCACACATGCTTTCCTATATCGCGTCTTCATTGATTCCGCTCTCACTTTGTTTATTTTGCCTTTTCCCTACAATTAAAAGTTGTCATTAGTCGGTTTAAATTGTAATCATCATATTGAAAGTAATGTAATAACGTGGACGTTACCTTAAAATATAGAGTCAATGAATGTTTCACAAAATTTTCCAATATAGAGACACAAAAGACAACTGCGAGTATATGAAAGGTGGTTCATCCGAGTAGTTACCTTCACTATCTCATGCAATATTCCTCAACCTTGCCCGAAAAACTCTGTGCAGGTAACCGGCACAAGAAAGAATCAATTTCTTTTTTGATTCATCCAGCCCAAATATTTCCTGTTGCAACATATGACAATATTAACTACAACCATATAGCTTAGACTTAAAAAATACTAAATTAAAAAAAAGTACTAAATTAAAAAATATATACCTTGACTTCATCCCAATATTGTTCTTTTAGGGACAACAAATCTTTATTACGTCAATCAGTAATCGAAATTGGAAAAGTTCTTCTACAGCAAGAGTCAACGAAATGTGCTAGGGTCATCGACTCTTTGCCAATTGGTTGGCCTATTTAATTAAAATTCACCTTTATTACATCACATCTGGCCCTCTTTTTCTTAATATTCACCATAGTGACTACTCCTCGAGAATGAACCTCAGACATGCCACTAGTATCACCGTAGCCCCCTATCTCACCTCCTCTAGAACCATCCCCTCGAGCACGACCTTTGCTCTGCGATCCAGTAGTCATGATCCTGTAAAACAAAGAATAACATATTGAATAAGACAACAAAACTTGCATACATAGTACGATCATAAAAGAAATGCAACTTGAAATACTTTCAGAAAAGAAATTAATATATTCCACTCTTCCTTGTAATCATGGCGCAAAAAAATGTTGCTAATAGAATAATTGAACTCTATATTCACAAACAAGTAGAAACAACTTAATTTTATGAAACCATTTACAAATATATAATAGAAAAAAGACATACTTTTCTTCTTGGCTTTAACTATCTTCTTTCGATTGGTAGCTAACTTCGCTGATCGTTCATGACCACATACATTAACTAAATCTGGATTTACATATTCACCCTCGTCATGATCATATCTTGAATATAAGCGTTGATAATTATCATCATCGTAAGTGCTCGGGCAAACATACATGTTCCCAAAAGGATCATTAATTGTGTCAACATCCTCATCAACGTGGTCACTAACTTGGTAACTATTATTGAACTTGTTCGACAATATGACAATGGACCACCTCTTATCAACTGTATCACTCATATAAAACACCTGCTTAGCTTGCGCTGCCATAATAAATGCATCGTCTTTGTACCCAACCTTCTTTAAATCAACCCTTATAAATCCAGAATTTTCAACATGAACCCCGTCAGGAATGCTAACCCAACTACAATCAAACACCGGAGCTCAAAATCCGACATAATCGATTTCCCACATATTGATGATTTGTCCAAAGTATGTCGTATCTGTCTGGTTTAGTGTGGTGGCATTAAGAGAAACCCCACTATTTTGCATAGTACTCTTTGCATCATGTTCTCTAGTGTAGAATATGTATCCATTGATGAGATAACATTTGTAAGAGTACACATGCTCATCAGGTCCTCTTGACAAAAACTTGAGCCTCTCCGATACTGGGTCAGTTTTCTCTAAGATCTTTTTATGAATATGATCCTTAAACCAATCAATGAATGTAGAATTGTGCTCCACTTCAATCCAATTAGGGCCTTTATCTGGAAAATCTTTTGAGATACTCAACTTGTGCTTGTGAACATAAGGAACAACATTAATTGTGTTATGTAGTACACATAAGTGCACTCGTCGCCGCTGTTCGAGGCTGATCAAAATTGGTTGACCCCCCGTTAAACTTTCACCATCAATCCTATTAGTGTGACGATTACTCGAAAGTCCAATTGCTTGGACATTTGGGATATACTCAGACCAATATTCTATTGCTTCTTCAACTAAATAAGTTTCAGCGATGCACGCTTCTGGTCGGTACCTATTCCTCACATAACCTTTCAACACTTTCATATACCGCTCCATGTCATACATCTATCTCATACGAGCAGGACCACACATCTTCATCTCATAAACAAAGTGTACAGTCAAATGAATCATGATATCGAAGAAAGGTGGTGGGAAATAGATCTCAAGCTCACAAGTGTTTCTACAAGCACTTTTTGTAGACTTGACAGACTTCTCGGGTCTATGACCTTGCTACTTATGGCTTTGAAAAACCAACATAACTTTGTAACGGTATTACGTACATTTTCTGGCAAAAAAGCACGAATTGCAATTGGGAGCAGATTCTCAATGATGACATGATAATCATGTGATTTTAAATTCATCAATTTCAACTCGTCAGAAGATATAAGACTTTGTATGTTAGACGAGTACCCATCTGGAACATTCACTGAGTGGATTGTCTCGAGTAACAATCTCTTCGCTTGCTTAGACAAAGTGTGAGCGGCAGGAGGTAAGTAAGGTGTTTTCTCATCCTTTAATACAGGTGCAAGTTCTTCTCTAATTCCCATATCAACCATGTCCATTCGTGCATTAAATCCATCTTTAGATTTTAATGTGTCACCTAACAAAGTATTTATCACACTAGCACCAACATTTTTCTCATTGTGCATGAGATCAATAAAATGCCTAACAAACAAATCCTTCAAAAAACTAATTGAAAAAAGATTGATTTTTTTTAAAACCTCTAGTGGGAATAGACTTTGCAAAGTATTTACCAAATTGTGTCTCAATATTTTCCACATCTTTTAGTACATCAACACCTGACAATGTAGGAGGTGGAGACCGATCTTCAACTTCACCATTGAATGAATCAGACATCAATCTGTAACGATGATTTGGATCTAAAAACCGTCTATGCCCCATGTAAACAGACTTCCTACAGTGACTCAATCGAAGATGATCGGTGTCATTGGTACACCATGGACACACACACTTTCCCTTCACACTATATCCAGAAAGGTTGCCATAAGCTGGAAAATCATTGATTGTTCCAAACAACATAGCCTTCAATCTACAACTAGCATTTCTGCTTCCATCGTAGACATCAACACCCTCTTCCCACAATAACTTTAAGTCCTCGATTAAAGGAGCCAAATATACATCAATATCGTTATTAGGTTGGCGAGGTCCTGATATCAAAATAGACAACATCATATACTTGCGCTTCATGCATAACCAAGGGGTGAGGTTATAGATCATCAAAACTACGGGCCATGTACTATGGGAAGTACTCTAGAGACCATGAGGGTTCATTCCATCTGTTGAAAGTACTAAGCGTAAGTTCCTTGTCCTTGCCAAATTCTTGATATTTGTTATCAAATGTCTTTCATTGAGGTGAATCAACTGGGTGTCTTAACATTCCATCATTAATTCTTTCATCATGATGCCATGTCAAGCATTTAGCATCTTCTGCGCTATTATACAACCTCCTAAATATAGGAATTATAGGAAAGTACCACATAACTTTGGCCGGGGATTTGTTTTTCTTATACCACTTCATACCATATTTGGGACATTTATTCAATTCTGCGTACTCTCCCCTAAATAAAATACAATCATCCGGACAAGCATGGATCTTCTGATGTGTTAACCCGATAGAGTTGAGAAATTGTTTAGCATCATAGGTTTTACGAGAGAGCACATTCCCATCTGGCAATAGCTCACTTACAACTTCCAATAGCTCTGTGAAGAACACATCGGAAACTTGATGACTAGCTTTTAAGTTGTACAAAATCAACACATCTGACAATTTTGAAGCCTTAGTACAACCCGACCACAATGGTAACCCAACATCTCCCCTTAAGTCATTACACATATCAGGATGATCCCGCAACTTTTCATTGACAACACTTCGAGAATTCTTCACAGGACTGGATTTATCATTACTATCTCTCATATTACTTGTGTTCATTATATTTGTAAACTCAAATTGGGAGCCGGATTGACTAAATGAACTATGTTTACGTTTACCACTTGAACTATCTTTGTCTTTGCTCTCACCGTGATATGTCAAAACCTTATATGTTATGTCAAAATCGTGACACATTAAATGCTCATGCAACTTCATTTGACCACTAACCTCCTTTACATTCAGACATTTTCGACACAGACATTTAATGTACAATGGATTTTTAGCATTTTTGGTTGCATGAGCACAAAACTCCTCCACCCCTTTCTTATACTCTTCAGATAATCGATCCGCATTTACCCAGTCTCGATTCATCAAGAACAATACTACAAAAATCAGAATGCAATCCAGAATGCACGACTTCCCCTCACGTAAAGCATAATAAAGATAAATTAACTTCGAATGTACAATAATACCTTCCGAATGCAATCCAAGCAATTTGTCTTTCAAATTTTTGAAAATCTACAAAAATCGAGAAGATCTCATTCATTAATAATTAATAAAATAAGATACAAAATTCAGAAATCATCAAATATTCAATCATAATCTGGAAATTGAGGCTAAATGGGTTTCGTTATTCACAATTATCAATATACACTTCAATCATAAACTCAAAATTGAGGCTAAATATAATGAATGAAAAATATTGTTTCTCAAAAAAATATACACTTCAAACCCTTGAAAACTCTACTGAACACAAAGATTGAAACATACATTGACGCTCAAACTTCCTTCAATTCAATAACTATACTCTTGCAAACTAAATTGGTATTACACTTGGGGATAATTTCAGGGGCGAGATGGAATTGGTTTAGGGTTAATAATGCACAAATTAGGAGAATGACTGAAGAATTGGGCTTCGACGATATGGTATTGCACTTGAAAACTTCGTTTTTGGCGGAAAAGTTTAGGGCTTCGACGATATGAAATGAATTGGGATTATTGCGTTTTTCTAATTCTTTAAAACTTACATAGCGCTTTACTTAGATAGCGCTTCCAAAAGCGCTATCTAAGTAAGAATATTAATATTTTTATATTAGTTGCATAGCGCTTCGATTAAAATTTCCTAAAAGCGCTATGCAAGTATTTTTTGTTAGATTTTTTTTTAATTTGAAAAAACGCTATCTAAGTTGCGTTACGCAAGCTGAAATATGTAGTAGTGCATAGTCATTTTCCAATTCGGGTCATTTAGGACAGACACATGATTACGGGACAATGGTGACTTAACAACATGGGTGTGAAGACTATATTTTTTATTTCACTTAAAAATTCTATGTTGACTACGAGTGACAGGTCGTTGGGCCGGAATTGGAGTCGGGCCAGACGAAAGTGATGGACTGCTCGGCAATGGACTGGTAGTGACTGGATTGCACGAGTAGTGGGTTGGTAGTGACTGGACTATCGGGTAGTGGGCTAGGGGACAGTGGGCTGCCCGAACCGGATGGTGGATCGAGACACAATGACGCCCACCATCTCGGCAGCTGGTCGAGAGGCTCGGCTAGGCAACGATCGGACTTCGATGGGCCAAGACACCAGGACATATTGGGCCTATTTGGGAGGCTACTTTATAGATCAAATACGGAGGGTATGGTATTGTCAAGAAATTTATAGGTAGGAGGTCCAGAATAATATAATTTGGCAAAAGAAAAATTTGTTTCATAAAAAATTACGTGACGACCTTCGATGGTTTTATTAGAGGATAAGTCGAAACATTTGTAACCACGATGATTTGACGGATATCCCAAAAAAAACACGAAGTTGACCGGGATTAAAGTTTATTGATGGTAGTAGAAGAAAAGAGAGGATAGCATAAGCACCTGAAAACCTGTAAATGAGAATATGATGGGTTCCTTAGATATAAAATTTTGAGTGAGGATTGGTGGGCTATTTGTTTGCTCAGAAGTATGTTCAAAAGATAGGTTGTCATTTGTAACGCATGATGCCAAAATGACGGTGGTAGAGATGCATGAGCAAGTACGGTTCTAACAATATTGTTAATGGTTCGCTTTTTTTTTTCCTGCTTTTTCATTTTGAGATGATATATGTGGAAATGAGAGACGAAACAACAAACCATTAGTTTTGTAAAAATCCCAAAAACTCATTATCAAATTATCTATCATTGTCACACTGAATATTTTTACTATCCCGTTCAAATTGAGTGTGGATGTATGCTCTAAAGGATAGAAATGTGAAAAAAACTTGTGACTTTTTAGACAAAGGAAACATCCACAAAAAATTAGAGTAATCATCCAACAATAGAAGATAATATTGATGGCTCGAAGAGCTCAAAATGGGAGATATCCAAATATCACTATGAATGATATCTAAAGGCATAACAGTACGAGACTTAGAAGTAACAAAAGGTAACTTAACATGTTTTTCAAGAGAACAAGAGTGACAAACATGAGAACTACGAGGTCTAGTACACTAAATAAATTTATTTTGTTAAAGGGAAGCAAAGACATGTGCTCCCGGATGACCCAAACGTTCATGCCATAAAGAAGAAGCTAAAGATGCAAAAGTGGATGGTAATTTGGCTTGATATATGGTTGTGGTGATTGATAAATCTCGCCCCGACTATCACATCTCATTTGATGCATACCCGTCTGAAAATCATTCACGGAAAATCCAAAAGGATCGAATTCAACAAAAACCCAATTATCAGTGGTAAATTTTCTAACTGAAATCAAAATTTTAATTAGTTGAGGTGCGTGAAGGACATTTTTTAAAATTAACGGTGGGTTCGGAGGAGACAAGTTTGTAGTACCATAACCACGAATTGGAATTGTATGACCATTTTCGATAATTATATCACGATTATTGCTCAAATTAAAATAGGATGAGAGATTACCTTGTGAGGACGTCATATGAGACGTTGCACAGGTGTTCAGTATCAATTTACGTCAAGCGGAGTAAGCTCAAGAGTGCATCACGGCCTCGATATCTGTCGGGGTTGACACTGCCGAGTGAGCCTGCTGCCACTGGCTCGGTAGTGGCCCAAGGATTCCCGCGCCGGATTGTTGGGCCTGTTGCCTGGTCCGCTGTGCCTGGGTTGCCACTTTAATGGGTTGTTGTTTGTGACTGTTGCGGTTCACTAGAGCTGGAGCTCCTCGCCGGAGCAATGGGAGATGGGGGAGAACGGAGGGAGTAGAAGGAGAAGGGGGTGAAGCAGTGGCAAGGTGGTCGAAACTCCGGCGGTGGAGGTGGCGGCGTCGGTGGCTGTGGTTTTTGAAGACGAATGTGAGCCCACCATCCACGTGGGTCACATGTGTCGTCCACGTGGATTTTCCGTCAACAAAGGGCAAATGTGACAACTTTGCTAACGGAAAGGACATATTTGACCTCATACTTTAACGGAGGACAAATATGACCCTTTTCAAAAATTTGATGGCAAATATAACCCTTTTCCCATAAAAATATTATCTTATTAAATCACTTAATCATCATAAATTGATATGATTTTGTGTAAATACTCGGTGCAGATAAGTTTTTACCACTGAATTACTGTATTCTTTTCTACTTATAAAATTGAGTATTTTAAGGAAAGCTGATAAAATTTCGAAGAGATTAGAGATCCACGACAATTTATCATAGTTGAATCAGAAACGTAGTCCCAAAAGATTAGTTTAATCATAACCTTAAATATTATTTTATACATATTTCAAAATTCAATCACATGCCAAAAGTCAGGCAACTTGGCTTCCTTCTTGGACACACAAAGAGGAAGAGAAACCTTAAAAACGAGTCAAACTTTTTGTTTCATTTTTAATGTTTTTGGTTTATTTAATTTAAATGTCGTACAACTAGGTTACATGATAAATTGTACGTCTTGTATAACCGTGGACAAAAGAAGACGGTTCACAGTTTCTTTCTTTTTCTTTATTGGATAGAAAAATATTAAATTCAAAAGCTATTCCTTTAGTTTCACAAAACAAAAAAGAAAGAATAAAAAATGAGGAAACATTTTGAATCTTTAGACATAGTACATGTTATTGTTCCAAGGTTCTGACTAATAATATTATTAGACTCATTTTATCTAAGGGTGTTGAATTAATATTCTAGTATCTAGAAATTACTTAAATACAGAAAAGTAAGCCTTAAGACCAGGTTGATTGTCACAACTCACATGCAATGTTAGTATCTCTTGATAAGTTTGATAACCTAAGATTCAGAGGCGAATTCAGAATTTAATCTTCGAATCCGAGATGCTATTGAATGCACTCTGTTTGTGTTAATGAATTGAAATTCAATTTGGACATATTTCGGTGAACCTACACACCTTATAGTGTGTATCCACCTCTATTGCATTCTATTGATACAAAAATCAAATTTCGTTAGATTCTTTTCTCTGCCTTTAACTTGTACGATATTATAATGCAAAAATATAAACTTATGCCTGCAAAAAAAAATGTTTGTCTTGAGGGGAAAAAATTAAAGACCAGCACAAAATAAGGGAAAAAGTGTACATGACCCGAAAAGAAGAGATGTTGTTTGGGCTCAAAGGAAATTAAATTTGCGGCTGCACATAAACCCATTATATATGGGCCATAAACGCAGCCCACTTAAGACTTGAAAAGTTAAGTTGAACATGGATTTATTTCCTGGAAAATCTACACAATATTGACCTATAGAAATACCAGTTAACACATTTTAATATTTGATTATTTTTCTAAAAACATAATTCACGCAATAACGACAATTATTTTTTATATCTATTTATCATAATAGAATAACTTATCAAATATCTTTAGTTAACATGTGAAATTAGGTCTCCATCTTTTGATATCTCCATGGAAACTCCCTCACCAATTCAGATCACTGGTCCATTGCTTGTTTGTGATGTTGGGGTTAATTATAATTTTAATGATTATGATAGGATAGGATACTTCTTGTTAGTAATATTATAGCAGATGTTAGTATACAATTAGGTTTAATGGAGTACCGCTTGTTCTTATATGGAATACTGACATTTTTATTTTTATACTATCCTAGTATTTTACTCTTTTGGTACAATATAGCTTTAATTGGAACATTGCTTGTTTTTAATCGAAATATTACCTGTTAGTGTTTTCTAACATATGTTGATATAACTACTAGTATTCAATTATTATTATTCAGTTTCAAAAAATAATAATTGAATACTAGTTTTTTTATGTAATACAGACATGATTTTAGGTATATTCCTTTAATAATTTTATGTTTTTGGGTATAATATTAGATTTTAATTGAAATGCAATTAGGCTAATATTCAGCTTTTATGATACTGTTGACTGGAAATACCTAGAGCAGGTCCTTGAAGGGTTGGGATTCCCTGCTAAGTTCATTAGATGGATTATGGTGTGTGTTGCTATTGTTAATTATTTTATACTTGTCAATGGAGAGTTTACAGAACCATTTGATGCTGCTAGAGGGCTCAGACAAGGGGGATCCTATGTCCCCTTTCTGTTTGCAATATCCATGGAATATTTGAGCAGGAACCTGAGAGAGCAGAAATATAATAAGCAATTTAAGTTTCATCCTAAATGCTCTAAACTGGAGATCACACACTTAAGTTTTGCTGATGATTCGCTCATGTTTGCCAGAGGTGATGTGACTTCTATTCAGCTACTGCATGAGAAATTTCTGATATTCACAGCAGCTTCTGGGCTTCAAACAAACATGTCCAAAAGTTCTACAAGGGAGACAAGAGGTCAGATTCAACAAGCATTGGGATTTAATCTTGGTGAACTACCATTCAGATATGTTAGTATTCCTCTAGCAACCAAGAAGCTTAATATACTACAGTGGCAACCTTTGATTGACAAAATTGTCTTCATGGACTGCAAAATAGCTCTCCTATGCAGGAAGAGTGCAGCTTGTTCAATCAGTAATTTTTGGAGTCCAGGCTTGTTGGTCCAACTCTGTCATCCCTATGAAGGTAACGAAAGCTATTGAATTCTATTGTAGGAGCTTCATTTGGTCCGGGACTAATACTATCACCAGAAGGGCTCTCCTTTCTTGAGACAAGATGTGTACTCCACTAATCTCAAGAGTCTGGAATAAGGCAGCAATACTTGGCACTTGTTGGAATCTGGCTAACCAGCAAGATACACTCTAAATGTGGTGGATTCAATCTTACTATATCAAAGGACAGTCTTGGAATGAATTGAGGGTCCCAAAGCAAGCTAGTTGGATGCTTAGAAATATTATTGGTGCTAAAGAACAACTGAGTTTACTACAACACTATCCACCGAGCAAGAAGAGTATGATTAGGCAATTGTATTTGCAGTTGTTTTTGGAATGGAAGGGGTTGATGTTTCATAATCAGGCTAGACCTCAAGCCACTTTCACCATGTGGCTGCAACTGTATCGTAGATTATTTACTGTTGACAGGTTACTTAAATGGGGGTTACAAATAGATCCTATGTGTGTATTGTGCAAGTTGCTGAACTAGGGATCACTTATTTGTTGAGTGCTCCTTTGCTACAAGAGTGTGGGATAGATTACTTCAATAGTTGTATTTGCTACAGGTCCCAAGGCTGAATTGGTTAATGCATTACCAGTGCATTCACAACACTAAAGGGAAGATTGTGCAGGCCAAGGTATTGAAGATGGTTTATGATGAGTTCATCCATTCCATTTGGAAGGAGAGACATACAAGAGTTTTTGAGAAAACTGAACTGAGAAGACAGAGGATACCATTGCCAGAAACATAGCATGCTGCTACAATATTAGAGCCCTTCCGGCCAGTAGGCTATATTTAGAATCTTGCATGTTTTGATTCTTGTGTTTAGCATAGAAGGCATAACCTTAGCAATTTTGTTTAGAGAATAGGCTGGACGTGTTATCTTAGCTGGTTTTGTAAATATTTCACTTGGTGATTAATGGAGAAGGTTAGTTACCCAAAAAAAGGAATATTAAAGTAGAAACATAAAAAGAATAATATCTGTAATTCGACGAAAAAATTGTAAGACATGCTACCTATTTTTATGCATGGAAACATTAAAAGAGTAAAGAGGGAAAAAAGATACATTTTCACATTGAAAGGCTAAGTTAAGGGATTCAAATTTAACACACATTTCCATATTAAAAGGCTAAAGTCAAGGGATTCTTCCCTTTATTTCCAATCCAGATTTAATAGAAATATGAAGGATTTTTGAAGAATGGATATATAGTATTATTAGTACGTTGTTACTAGATGTAATTACATTTGTTGGGATAAATGTTGCAAAGAGGTCATATATATCTTATAGTTATGAAAAAATTATATGTATCACGTTATTTAAAGTCATCTACAAGTAATCGTAAATCTCAAACATGAGCTGGAAACTCAGAAAAATTGCCTAACAACTTTCTATATCTACTCAAATTACAATGATAGTGTAAAATTGTTTGCACTGTCAAAAGTGTATAGTTTAAGTCCATTAAACATATAACAGAAGTGCAGCAGTTATATGGACATTTGCTAATATTTAGCTATGTTGTAACATGTTGCACAGAGGCAAAGCCAGAGCAGTTGCCACTACAGTTAGGGAAATTGGAAAATACACCTATTACAGGCTATAAAGGCCATACAGAATAACTAATGACAAGCAAAACAACATCCCTTCACTAACTTGAAGAACTTCATATAGGACCAAGTGAATCTTCAATTAGAAGTAAATCATATCAACTGATGGAATTTACACCTAAAATAGATATCGCTAGCGATTTAAGATTGAACTGACAAAGTGAAGTCTGAAGATTCAGAGAAAAAGAAGAATGTGACAGTATAAGAAGAATTTACCAACACGCATATAGGGCTATACATTGGACAAGGTAGCTTTGCTTCTCGAGCTCAATGCATCATTTCACTACCGAAATTAATAACATTGTTGTGACCTGCATTATGTTATATAGATTGGTGAGGATTTTTAAATAATAGTAACTAGCATCAGTGATTAATACGAAAATGTTAGTTACCAAAAAAGCAACATATGATCAAATGACATTTTTGGAACAGTGAACTTGATAATTGGAGGATAATATAACTCTTACAGGGAGAAACGGATAAAATGTGAAAGACGGGAACTCTAGAGATCCCAATTTCCAATCAATAGACCAAATATAGGGCTCTTGCTATTTGTAATTGTTAGAATAGGAATAAGATTTGTATATAGTATCCATGGAAAAGGATTGAGATGTAGCATCTATAAATAGAGTTCAATGTAATAACGTAGATACACAATTCAATAATATATTTTTCTCCCATAATTTCTCACATGGTATCAGAGCATTGGTGAGAAACATCCGAAAAATATAGTCAGTGTCGTGCATCAATTCCGACAACAGAACTAGCTACTGTTTGCGTCAGCGGCGTCTTTCCTTCAGAGTTTGCAAAAACAAACACCGTCATCAGACTTGGAAGGCTCCCGCGATCAAACCCCAACCAGCACCGCTGAGAACCAACGACCCACGCGCCGATCAGGTCACCGGTTTTGGCGAGATCTGCCCACGCGCCGGAGCGTGAGGCCTCTTTCCGATGAGCTTTTTGACGATCCTTGCGAGCATATCCATAAATTTTCTTTTCTTTTGGATTCCGATCACCGGAAGTATTTTCCGGTGCCGACAGTCCCTTTTTTCGACAAGGTTGAATTTTTCTCCGATTCAACTTCAAATTTCAGATCTAGATTTCCCTCTGATTTTAACTTTTAGGATACTTTGAAGTCAAATTTTCCAATATGTCTTTGGGTATGATATTTTTGGCTCCAAAAACACTGGAATTGGAACTTCAAACCCTATGATTACTTCTGAACCACTAATGGGAGTTCAAACTATTTAACTTGGGCTTCCTCGGTTGAGTGGTGGTGCAAGAGTAAAGGTGTCCAAGATCACTTAACGCAAAAGACTATTGTGTTTAATGAAAAAGCAGAAGTTAGTGAGACAGAAAAACCAAAACACAGTGAGAGAAGGTTGACGCTCAATTATGTAGTCTCCTATGACGATCTATTGATTCCAAGTTGATGCCCTTGTTTCGTTGCTTCCAGACATGTTACTCAGTTTAGAAAAAGGCTTGCGCTTTATACACTAATGACATATCTCAATTTATGATGTGATATCTCGGATGACCAACTTAAAGAAACATGAATCAGATATGTCTACTTGGGACGACTCCAGATAGTCATGGAGGAATTTGAATAGTTGATGCTAGTCACTACGAACAGTGAAAAACAACAAGAGCAAAGACAAATGTTTCTAGTTCTTACACTTACTGGACTTCCTACTAACCTTTCAGTGCGTGTGATCAGATTTTAGTGAGTCCTACGATTCCTACAATTGATGAACTATTTTCTCGTTTGCTTCATCTTGTTGCGCCTCCTAGTCACAAAGTGGTTTCATCACCAACCGTTGACTCATCTTTTCTCGCCTCTCAAACCATAAAGAATCGAACATCTCAGTCTATGGATAATCGATGAAGAGGTCGTTTGTGAAAATCTCGAACTAAGTGTAGTTATTGTCATAAGTTTGGACACACTCGCAACGTATGTTGTGTTCTACATGGTCCACTACCCAATGATGTTCAGTGTAGTCATTGTCATAAGTTTGAACACACTCGTGACGTATTTCGTGTTCTGCATGGTCAACCACCCAACAATGCTCATGTTGCTCAGACCGACACTACAGGAAATCCAAGACTTTTATCTGAAGGAGAATATAATGAGTACCTTCAGTATCGAGCAAGTAAGCAGACATCTCCACAAGCCGCCACTGATTCTCAACCTAACACTTTTATTGCCAATAATTCTTTCGCTTGTGTTTCACAGTCTACCATCCCTCCATCGTGGGTCGTTGACTCTGGCACTTTTGATAATATTTCTAGTAACAAATCACTTTTGTCAAATATTATTTATTCACAGTCTCTTCCTCCGGTTACTTTAGCTAATGAGATCCAAACAAAACCAAAAAGAGTTGGACAAGCTAATCACCTATCTTCTGTCACTCTAAACTCTATTCTTTATGTCCCTGGTTGTCCTTTTAATCTTGCATCTATCAGTCGTTTGACACGTGCCCTAAATTATGTCATAATATTTCTTGATGATTCTTTTATTATGCAGGACCGCAGTATGGGACAAGTGATTGGTGCAGCATATGAATCACAAGACCTCTACTATCTTACCTCTCCTAATGCCTCCACAGTATGCTCCGTTACAGATCTTCCAGACTTAATCCATAAACGATTGGGACATCCGAGTCTGTTTAAGCTACAAAAGATGGTGCCTAGTTTGTCTAGTCTGTCCAAATTAGATTGTGAGTCGTGTCAATTTGGGAAACACACTCGCGCTACCTTTCCGCATAGTGCTGAGAGTCCTGCAGAGTATTTTTTCACTAGTTCATTCCGATATTTGGGGTCCTAGTAGAGTCAGTTCACCTTTATGATTAATGAAAGATCGTTCTGAGTTATTCTCTATATTCAAAAGTTTTTGTGCTGAAATACAAAATCAATTTGGCGTTTCTATTCGTACTTTTCACAGTGATAATGCCTTAGAATACAAATCCTCTCAGTTTCAGCAGTTTATGACTCACCATGGAATTAGTCATCAAACATCTTGTCCATACACCCCTCAGCAGAAAGGAATAATAGACATCTCATTGAGATAGCTCGCACTCTTCTCATTGAATCCCATGTTCTGCTGCATTTTTGGGGCGATGCAGTCCTCACGTCTTTCCATTTAATTAATCGAATGCCCTCTTCTTCTATTCAGAATCAGATTCCATATTTAACTAGTATATCCTCAGACATCTCTATACTCTCTTCCCCCGTGTTTTTGGGAGCACATCTTTTGTGCATAACCTAGCTCCGAAGACGGATAAATTAGCCTCTTGCTCTCTTAAACATGTCTTTCTTGGTTATTCTCGAGTTCAAAAGGGGTATCGTTGCTTCTCACATGATCTTCGTAGATATTTTATGTTTGTCGATATCACATTTTTTGGGTCTCAACCTTACTTTAGATCTCCTAATCATTTTGATATCTTTGAGGTTTTACCTATACCTTAGGTTTTACCTACACCGGTCTTTAAGGAATCAATAGTTACTTCTACATCTCCAGTCACAGTGCCACCACTTCTGACTTATCATCGACGACCGCGTCCAGATCCTGCGTTGAACCTTACACCTACTGCATACTTGTCTTCTCCTGATCAGACGATTGCACTTCGGAGAGGTAAACGGTCCACTCGTAATACTAACCCACATTATACTCTTTTAAGTTATCATCATCCCATTATGCCTTTGTATCATCATTGTCCTCTATCCCCACTCCTAAGTTTAAAGGTGAAGCCCTTTCTCATCCCGAAGGGTGACAGGCTATGATTGATGAGATACTTGCTTTACACACGAGTGGTACTTGAAGAGCTTGTTCCTCTCCCTTCAGGTAAATCTATTGTTGGTTGTCGTTGGGTTTATGTTGTCAAAGTTGGTCCGGACGGCCAAGGTGATCGGCTTAAGGCTTGCCTTGTTGCGAAGGGGTATACACAGATATTTGAGCTTGATTACAGTGATACTTTCTCTCCTATGGATAAAATAGGATATGTTCGTCTTTTTCTATCCATGGTTGATATCCACCATTGGCCTCTTTATTAGTTGGACATTAAGAATACTTTTTTCCATGGTGATCTTGAGGAAGAAGTTTATATGGAGCAACCACCTGGTTTTGTTGCTCAGGGGGAGTCTAATCTGGTATGTCGATTGCGTCGGTCACTTTATGGTCTGAAACAGTCTCCTCGAGCCTGATTTGATAAATTCAGCATAGTAATTCAGGAGTTTGGCATGACTCGCAGTAAAGCAGTCACTCTGTGTTTTATCGACATTAAGCTCCAAATTTGAGTATTTATTTAGTGGTTTATGTTGACGATATCGTTATAACTGAAAATGATCTCACTAGTTTAAAGCTACATCTTTTTCAGCATTTCCAGACTAAAGATCTTGGCAGACTGAAGTATTTTCTAAACCTGACATTTCATTTTTTGTGAGTGTTGTAAGTCAATTTATGAATTCTCCCTGTGATAGTCATTGATGCAGTTATCTGCATTCTGTGATATATTAAGTCAGCTCCACGTAAATGAATATTTTTCGAAGATCGAGGTCATGAGCAGATCGTTGGATATACAGACGTGGATTATGTAGGATCACCCTTTGATAGACACTCTATGTCCGGATATTGTGGGTTAATAATAATAGGAGGTAATTTGGTGTCCTAAAAGAGTAAGAAATAGAGTGTCATTCGATCTAGTGCTGAATCAGAATAACGAGCAATGACTGTAACAACTTCTGAGTTAGTTTGGATTAAGCAGTTGCTCAGAGAACTAAAATTTAAAGAAATCGGTCAAATGAAACTTGTGTCATAACAAAGTGGCCCTTCATATCGCATCAAATCTGGTATTTCATGAGAGGACTAAGTACATTGAGATTGACTGTCACTTTGTCAGGGAAAAGATACTCCCAAGAGATATTGTTACTAAATTTGTGAAGTCGGGTGATCAGCTTACAGATATTTTCACCAAGTCACTCAGTGATCCTCGTATTAGATACATCTGTAACAAGCTCGGCTTGAGGGGGAGTGATAGAATAGGAATAGAAATAGGATTTGTATATAGTATCCTACATGAAAAAGGATTGGGATGTAGCATCTATAAATAGGGCTCAATGTAATAATGTAGATACACAATTCAATAATATATTTTTCTCCCATAATTTCTCAGTCATCAAGATGGCATTCTTAAAGTTTCTTTTCCATGTGAACTAAAATTGAATCGCATACAGTGCTCAAACTTTTTCTAAGACATGATTTGTTTCTTCCTATTGCTTTTCGATGAAATTGTCTTCTTTTTAATGTCATGGATGTGTACTAATTTCTCCAGCAAACTGAAATAACACCACTACTCACACCCCCACGCACAAACAGAAAGGCAGTGTACTAAATCAGACCTTGACAACTTATTGCATGTATGTTTGGCCCTTGCATTTCCATTCCATCATCATTAAGCAATGAAATCCCAGAAGATGTTATGTTGAAAGGGAATGCAAGAGGCGGAGATAGTGGAGATTTTGCTAATTTTATGAACCTTTGACCTGAAAGATGGAAGAAAGAATCAGTAACTCCTTCATTGATGGTAATCTGCTGTCTACTCAAGAATCAGAAAGCTAAAGTCAGAAAAGAAAACTGCCAGCTCTATATAGAGACTCCAAATGAATCTTTCTTAGAAGTTATGAAGCACCCGCCATGATTCAGTTCAAGTTGTGAAATTAGTGATCCAATTCTATCTTCAGGAATAGGCCAAGTAAGAAACATAAAAATTGAGAGCATAAATAAGCATGATGTTACTTCAGACAAAGGCTTAGTAAGCACAGATTCCGTAGAAAGAAAGATTTTCTCTCTAACCCAGAATTCTAATTGTCAAGCAAATCTCAACTCTAATAAATACTGGTATAAAATGAATTGAAAAAAGATGCTAATAGGAGCATTTGTCCTATATGTACAAACAAATGGGGTGGATCTTATCTGGAGTAGAGCATAAACCTAAAAAGATGAAACCGCCCCATTCAATGCAAATAGGACCTATCGCAAGACAAATACTCCCTCTGTCCCAATTTATATGACACACTTTCCTTTTTAGTCAGTCCCAAAAAAATGACACATTTTCTTATTTGACAACAATTTAACTTTAAACTTTACCTTTTAGTCTTAACGAGATGATCTATAACCACACAAATATCTTTGGCTTGTTTTAGACCATAGGATTCAAAAGTCTTCCTTTATTTCTTAAACTCCGTGCCCAGTCAAACTACATCATATAAATTGGGACAGAGAGAGTAATAACTTTGCGGAATGCTTCCAAATCTATCATTTCTTCTTCCAAAAGTTCCAAGGGTGAGAAATAATGATATGTCTCACATTATGTACAGTTTAACTGATAGAGAAGATCTTTCCAGTAACATATCCATGGGTTATCATTATCTGTATTACAAATAAATTCTAGTAGACCAGACCAGCTAGCTTAATCCTAATTATCAGGTGCTGGCTTTTGGTCTTGGCTCGGAATAACAATGTCCTAGAGAATACAAAGATATAAAGTTTATCAAAGAGACCGGTTCTGACCAACATCCAATTCTACACCAATCAAATCCTCTACCTTGCATAATCCTTCTGCAATTTTTGTTTTCAGACGACCAAAATCCAGAAGAGCATGTAGTCAGTTGAAGACCAACAAACAAAAATGTAATAACAGTACTTTCCTACTCAAGCTAATTTTGTGGGTTATGACATTAGCAGATTTCTGACACTTCAGAACAAAAGGTGAGCACAAATTTGAGTTTCAAGTCCACAGAAACGCAATTTTCTGACCATGGGAATAAAGACAGAACAATGGAAGGAGCAATACAAAATTAAGGACTGCCAATCCTGAGAAAAGAAGATCTAACCTGATCTTGATTCAAATACAAGTCGAATACTAACAGCATGAGCCCAGTGGATCCCTAAAGCAGCAACAAGATGAGAATCAAGTTTTGTGGCAGCTTCTGGAGTATCGACTCTGCTCTGCTCTGAAAAGGAAGTTTTACATTATCTTTTGTGCAACCACACCTCATATTTCAACTAGTAAAAGTATCTCATATCCTACAAATTGTTAATTAGAGAGGAGATAGAATGTAATTGTAAAGCTTGCTTGTTCTGCCAACTTGGTCGAGAATTTTGTAGTCTACCACCGGGGTGTGCCTAGGGCTGGACATCTGGAGCATAGACAAAATAACATGGGCGCCCAACAATGGGTAAACCAAGAATAATAGGAATGTGTCACCATATTAAGAAAATGGACATTGGGTTTAACTCAACCAAGCATAATCTAGCTCATAAGGTGATGATTACCCAAAATTATATAAGAAGACAACAACTCATTTTCTCAATCAATGTGAGACACTCTAAGAGTGTCCAAAGTTTTATGGGCATATCGATGTAATACAAAGGGTAGGACCTGTTGCTGATAGACTATAATTTCCCGAAGATTATCAGCTACAACCTTTTCATTTTCATTGTTTAAAAGAAAGATTGAACCGGAGCAGATGGACAGATTTTGACTCAACCTATTACAGAGGAAAATGGTGAAAGAAAACAATGGAGGATCATGTGATGATACTTGTACAATGGGAAAATATAGCTCGAAAAGAAGCAACATGGGAAGATTGGAAGGTAATTAAATCTCAGTTGCCGGAGTCTATCGGACAACAGCGTGCTCGATGTCGACCATGATTTTAAAGCAGAAGGAATGTAATGAGCTGGGAGTGGACTTTCTAAATTAGCGAAAATCAAATTTCAATTGAGAATTTATGAGATGACACTGTTTAGCTAAGAATATGGTAACTTCATTTTAGGCGTGGCAGAATAGTAGTAGGGGTGACTTGGTGAGCTAGCGGAAATCGAATTGCGGGTCCAGATTGTTCAGCTTATTCCATATACGTGGACGAACAAGAGAGGAGTCAGTTATGGAATTTGGCAAAATACCAAACCTGAAATTCACTGTTCCTCTCTTTGTTCATCACTCCTCTCCTCCTTGTCTCATTCTCTTTACTTCCTCTCCTTTTACTGAGTGCTATGTGGTTGTTATTGGAAGCTCAATGATGGGTTATCAATATCTAGTTTTCCTAGATTCCAGTTTTTCCATGTAATTTTGAGCTTAAGACTATTGCACTCTAGCTCCATTCTGGAGATTAATCAATCTAAATTAATACAACTACCAATTAATTGCAGGAAGAACCCGCAAGCAAACATGCCTTGATGAAATGGAACCAAGCATATTATGATAGCAATGATCCTTTCCATTGTTCAAAATGTATTTCTTTATTTTAAAAAAATCCCTCATAGTTAATATAAGCAAAGACTAATACTACCACAGTACCTTGGAAAGAATAGTGGGAAGTTTCAGCACGACTTTGAGATCTCACTTGGTTGGTCACTACAACAGGAATTCGTGAAAATTCTGCAACTGATCTGAAAATAGCAAAGAAACAGCATAAGATTAGGCAAAAACACTGAGCATTATTTTGGGTCAGGGGAGTAAGAAAGAGATACTTCCTAGGTACTCATTCAAAAAGACAATTTTCTTACTTAATAAATGATATATGCCAACCCAATGAGTGTTGTCTCTGAGGTCCTTGCACACCTTCCCTGAAAAGAGTGAAAAGTTCACGAGTATCACTATGGTGAAAAAGACAAAATGTGGAGAACAGTATAACATATTTTCAGAGAATTATTAAACCAATGTTGCACATAAGAAATCGCACCAACTGCAAAGAGAGGATACCGAGTACTGTGTGCCAAAGATCTGTTATCGCATGATTAAAGAAATTCTAAAATATACTCACAACAAAAGCAGGCTACCATGAATTCCACAGACAGTAATATATTGACACCCAAATTTTCACATTGAGAATGGTTGCATAATTTTTTCTAGAAAAGCAATAGAATCTGGTAGCTCATAACACATTATTCTTGTATACAACTTAAAACCACAAATCTAAACTCAAAAAGTACTTGGGCAGATAAATATCAGCATGGATAAGCTCAAATGTTATCTGGACTATCAAGTATTTACAATTTTCTCTATGTGGAAACTAGGTGAAAAGTTCATAATTCCAGAAGAAGTTGTACTCCAAAAGGATATACATGTTGAGCAATTACGCAGGAAAAGTGAAAAAGGAATTACCCTGAAAGAAGAGCAGCCATGCTGTCAATGATCAGCAATTTCACACCGTGTTGAAATAGTGAAACTTTGATTTTGTGCAAGCTGACAGCAACACAGAGACAATAATTCATTAAAACGAAAAAAACTTCCAATACTTGCACAACTTGGACTGGTGTCAAAATGAAAGCTAGAATTTGGTTGGCAAAGAAGTAAGAGGCTGTTTCGGATATAGTTGACTATGTGTCATTATAAAGAACCATATTTTGCATAGGTTTTCTACTCTTCTATACTGGGATTTTCTCAATTCGTTAATGAATTATTACTTTATCGAAGAAGAGGCTGTTTTGAACAACAGTATGACCAAACAGAGGGAAAAAGAGATTATAATACAGGAACTAAACAAAATGTGTGCATTATGAACTTAATATACTTTGGTTGTTGGATGTTTGGTTGGTTTAATAAAACTGGAGAGATACGGGCTCTGATACAATGTTATATCTGATTTCCAATTGGACTTACTATTTCGTTCCAACCTTTTTTATATTGTTTTTTCAAAATTAGCTTGGATTGAATCCCTCAAATCATAAGCAAGAGATCTTATATCATTGGATTACTTTATAATGTCGGTCAACTATATCTTTATTGACAATATTATCTCCTCTCAGTTTTGGATAATACTGAGTTTATGGAACCGTCAATACGAGATGCCATACAGAATAGTAAATAGCCAACTATCCTATCTGATTTTTGGATATCTAATTGCAGCTCGAATTCCCTATAAGATAAATTTATGAGAATAAGGATTTTTAGTTTTACCAGTAAGGTATACACGTTCATGAACATCATTTACGAAGAAAATTATTTCCACTTTTTGGGGGGATAAATGGCTAGCAAACTCATGTCTAAAAGATCTTTTCCCAAGCATGTATGCCTTGGACCTACATAAAGAGAAAACAGTAGATGGAGCATGGTCAACACAGGGATGGAACTGTCAGTTCAGAAGAAACCTAAATGATTGCGAAGTGGATACACTGGCAGAGCTGTTTAGCAGACTGGAAGAATTCAAAGGTACAGAGGGAGGATCTGATAGATTATTGTGGCAAATGGACAGTAAAGGACTCTTCAAGGTCAGTTCAGCATATAAGCAGCTCAACAAAGATATTCAACAGAAGGCCAACTGGCCATGGAGGAACATTTGGAAAGTTAAAATACCATACAAAGTATCTTGTTTCTCCTGGTTGATAGCTTGGGAAGTGGTGCTGCCACATGACAACCTTAGCAAGAGGAAAATCAATGTCTGTTCAAAGTGTTACTTGTGTGGTGAAGAAGCTGAGACACTCAGCCATCTATTCCTAAATTGCAGGATCACAGACATGTTATGGAAGATCTTCATTAGCCTCAGAGGCATTGCTTGGACAATGCCAAAGAAGATTACTGAAGTCTTGTTTAGCTGGGAAGAAGCAGGAGCAGGATTGTTATACAGAGATGGATGGAGGATTGTCCCAGCTTGTATTTGGTGGACAATCTGGAAAGAGAGGAATTTCAGATGTTTTGATGATATTAGCAATTCAGTTCAGAAGATTAAGTTGAATTGCTTTAGACTCTTTTGCTTTTGGTCCAATCAGAGATATGTAGAAGATACTGCTTCAATGATAGACACCCTTGTTTTTTTTTAGGTTTCTGACGCAGTTTTTCTTCTTTTCACTTGTAAATATGGTTTCAGCACAACCTCAGGTGCTGTTCATATAAATATATAGAATATGTTACCTTCTCAAAAAACACAAAACAAAAATATTTTCCACTAAAGACGCTTTCCTCCCAACCATCTAATCAACTGTATTAAACTATGCAACTCTTTTGAACCTTTCATCCTAAACTTTAACTGAAGTGATTGAAATGCTAAGGCCAATCTCCAAAGAAGAAGAAGACAAACAAAAAAAAATCAGTTCCATTAATGAACCCATACTCCTTCCAACATTATAATCCAGAGTCTAAACATTCGTGAATTCAGTATTGCGTCAAGACTCAAAATAACAGCACATAGGTAAAGCTGCAACAAACCTATCAGTAAATTCAGAAAGTGATGTTGGCCTTAGAACTAGAATCCTTCCAGCCATCTGCAACATCAAGAGGAAAATCTTCACTAAACTCTTCAACCTAATGCATTAAAGTGTTTTACTATACTACATGCTCTGACATAGTTGACTTGCAAAACTAAAAGATGTCCAACTCTTTAATTTGTTTTCTCTTTCCTCGTCATTTTCATTTAGAGACACAATGAGTTAAGACATCCAAACATACTTGAACATCTAAGAGACACATTTACAGAGATCTTCAAGTCAATCATTCAAGGGAAAATGACTTCCCCAATGGATGTAGGAAAAACAAGTTCAATAAGTGACATTTCAAGTTCACTGTCTCCACCCCAACCTCCCAAGCCCCAGCCCCCACCCCTTGACCATGCCACCCTCCCAAGCCCCAGCCCCCACCCCTTGACCATGCCACCCTCCCAAGCCCCAGCCCCCACCCCTTGACCATGCCACCCCCGCCACCCCACTCCCCACCCCATCCCACACCATAGTATTGTGCTCTATTACATATAAATGCTCTTGGAATAATATTTTTTGCTTACTTACCAAACAATAAAAAATAAGTAAGAAACAAACTTATTTTCCGAGAAAACATTTTCCTTCATACCAAACACACACTTAATTGAAAACTGATACATAACCTTTTTACTCTCTTGTTCAAATTGTCATTCAGCAATGCTTAGTTAATCATAGGTTTAGCATCTGTCTCTAAGCAATTAAAGAAATATGACAGAAAGCACTTGAAAATAATATTCTGCATACCTCCTGTGCCATCCCTTCGGTGTGAAATACTTCTGGGAAGCTATTAAATCCTATTTCTATCATCCTGGGAAGACACTTCAGAAATAGAAAGATCACTATTTTCACTAAACACAGCAACCTTAGTATCAAAAGCCTGGAAATTACCTCCTTGAACTGAATTTGGATTCTGTATCGATATAAATTACAGAACCATCTAAGCCGCCATAACTCGAAGGAAGAGAAGCTAATAACGAAAGCTTCAAGCAGAACTGCAATTTAAGACAGAATAAGCTGAATAAGAATATACCAAAGTCAACACAAGCAGTTTAAAAGCAAGGAAACACATAGCACTATTATGGGAAGATATACTAATTGCTGGTTAAAAAAAATGCAAATGTCTTAATATATATATTCCAATTAGCATTCCTTTTCAGCTTGCAATCACAACAAATAGAACTGAAGAAACTCCGAGCAACCCAAAGTTCCAAACAGCTAACAAATACGAAAAGAAGTCAAGAAACTAAGCTTATTTGAGGTTAGAAGCAAATAATCGTGCCTGGGTTTTACCAATGCCTGCGGGACCCACAAGCTCTGTCACAACACCAAAAGGAATTCCACCACACAGAGCATTGTCTAGTCCTTTTAGACATGTTGGAAGATGGCCAGCCATGTTCTCATTTTGACCGCGCTGTTCAAGCAATGAAAGTGCCTAAAGCACAGAAGAGCAGTGGGGAAAAAGTGAATTTGCATATCTTCTTGAAGAAATCAACCACAATTTCTTCCTTTATAAACATACAGTTTGGTATGGAGGACATGTGATCTCACTGATGTGTGCCACTGCTGATGTTACTACAGCTAAATCCACATCTAGCAATTCCATCAACTCAAATTCTGTCAATGAAAATACGTCCTGAGACGATAGACCAAACATAAATTAATAGAGACACGTTGAAAGCAATGTGTCAGGAAGTTAATAAGGTTAAGAACATGAAACTTAAAATTGATTCCATCACTTCTCCATTCCGGGTGGGAATCTGTGCTGCACTTAAACTGAGGTACTAAATTGTAAGGGAAAAGCAGACCAAATGCACTCTTGAAAGAAGAAAGCAACAATCAGTAATCTACTGAAGATTTATTTCCTGCATTCACCTATGATCAACATTTCTCCTCACCCTATTCTGGTGTCTGTTGATATTTAGAAACAAAGAGTTGCGGGAAAACAAGAAAGGTAAAGGTTCTCCGTAAATAAACTTTTTTCCTTGCACTCAGCATAAACAGTTCTACGCGCGCTTTGGATAACTTGGGGGCAAAACAGCGAAATTCCTCGCCCACAGGTCTCCATCCCGGCCCGACAAAGATTGGATAACTTCTCAGCACTTGTCAGGGCACTGAACAGATTCATAAAGATTTCATTTGGTTCAACATTTTACACTAGGACCAGTTTGGCCATAAAAAATTATTACTCCCTGCCTCCATCCCAATATAATCCCAATTTATACGAGGGTTGACCAGTTTAGTAAGTCTAACAGATTTTTGTTTGACTATGATTTTTTCAACTCTTTTCATATACTGTAAATTATTAGATTTATAGTACTTTTTATGTAGTTTTCAAATATGTAAATTTCTAATACAGTGTTCCCACTTCACATATGGGCGGGCCGAAAATGGATATGAAAAAATGTATAAGATTGGCATAGGTAAAATTAATAAAGAAAAGACCTTAGCAGTAATAAGGTTACGAGCAGCAAAAATGTTGGCTATAGACTTGGGAAGACCCATTTCGCTAAGCAGCTTGTTCGCCATCACCCTTCTCTCTTCTTTCCAGGTTATGTTAATTCCCTTGTGGGAAAAGGGTCATATTTGACCTCGACTTAAGAAAAAAGATTATATTTGTCCTTAGTTAAAGTTGGAGGGTTATTAAAGTTATTGAATTTGCCATTTTGTGGATGGAAATCCATGTGGATGCCACGTTGGATCCACATGGGATCCACATCAACCCAATGTTTAGAAGCCATTTTTTGAACACTTCAAATCTGATGTTTTTTTATGGATGTTCTTGTTGAAAACGAGTAAGAAATTATCACTTGAGCTAGCATAAATCGAACGAGACTTGTATTTTGATAATTAGGTTGATGTTTCATCACGGATTGGAAGTAATTGTTGAAAGGAAATCAAAACTCCATTAGAATGGGTTTGAGAAAGCTTCAACAATTTTCAAATGGGTTTTGTGAAATTGTTGATAATGTGCTCCAAAGCTTCCTAGAATTTGTAATTAGGAAGCTGTGATTGAATTTTAAATACAGTTAGTTGAAAAATCAGCTGATTTGATAAAAATTCGAATGAAAAAATGGTGAAAAGTTGTTGAAACATGGTGTAGCCTTTTGGGAAGAATTCCAGATATGTTGAATTAATTGCTTTTCATAGATTTGTAAGAAAATAGAAGCATTATTTGTTTCTTTGGGTAAATATTATTTGCTCTGATTTGGGCCTTTGGATGGGATGAGAAAGGGTGTTGTTTGTTGGGGAGTGGGGTGTTGATGATGGTATGTTGGTGGGAAGCAGTGGCGGTGGGGAAGTAGTGGCGGCGAGAGTTCGCCGGGTTGTTGGCGGTGGCGGCGGGAGTTCGCCGGGTTGTTGGCGGCGGCAGCGGTGGAGGCAGTGCTGTGACGGTGGCTGATGAAGATGAAGGACATGTACAGGTTGCGTTCACGTGAGTCTGGGCAAATACAATAATTTATTCTCAAATTTTAACGGAGGACAAATATGATCATTTTTATTTTTTATTAAGTTTGAGGACAAATATGATTTTTTTCCTTCCATTTTAATGTATTTACGTAATTCTTTTTTTTTCCTTTGTAACTATTTATAAAATATTATAAAAATCTATGTCTAAAATTGATTTTCTATAAATTGTGACCGAGGAAGTATAGGCCTAAAATGTAATTCCCTTTTGCTTTTTATTTCTCTTATTTTTAAATCAAAACACCTTCACCCTTTTGAATCTCCATGCTTTCTCATTCAGTGTTTTAAAAAGTAGTTTTGAGACTCATTTCGGGCCGTGATATTAGCAAAATGTCTAGGAATTTACGTGTGGGGTTTAGTTCTGTAAAGCTTACATTTTAAGTGTTCGATCGTACGCTCTAAGCACGTCTAACGCTCAACGTGTGGGCTTGCCTAATAGTTTACACAAATTATGCGTCAAATTTCTTAATTAACATTATTGACCCTCGTAGTTTTTTAATAAATTAATGATGCGTAATAGTTTTTTTCATCCGTAGAAATAAGAAGATTGAGAGTAACTCAAATAACAAGTCGCATATTTACTTTTGAGAACAATGTGAGGGTCTTATCACTTTATATTTTTTTTAAAATACATAGCCAAATTTTACATCTTTAATTGTTATTGATCTTCATGTTTTTGTCATATGTTTCAAAATTATCATATTTTATTAATTCGCTATTTGAAAATAATTGTGTTTAATTCAAGAAGGAGCGACGTTTTAGTTATAATGGTAATAAATTTTATTGATTATTTTTTTAGAAAGGTGAATTGCATAGTATGATAGTAATATATTTGAAAAAGTTATTATTATTTTATTATTTGAAAGTTAAATGGTTAGAGTTGATTGCATCTCATAATAGCGTTTATGTTATAGCATTATTTATACTTGTAAAATTATGTTAGAAGTTTTATTTTCTATGAGCTTCGTTAATCATGTATTTAATTTTTTAAAACTATTATTTATTTTACAATTTTTATGTTATTATACTATTTTACTATATTATAAATTAAAATTTTAAAGATCCATGCACCTTACGCCCCACGCTTCGGAACTTACGCCTGATCCCGTGTTGAGTAAAATGACTCGCCTCATCCCGCCGCCTTTTAAAACACTATTCTCATCAATGTACAATAAAATGTATTATGAGTTTTCATAAATCTTAACCAGAATACTTGGAAAGAATTCGACGTGTCCACCTCAATATCTAAAGTTTGTGACATGGAAAGGTAACTTCTAAGCTTAAGACTGATTAAAACTTAAACTCATAATGAGTTACCGTCATAGTTAAATTATAGATAAGGTAGAGTTTAATCCAAGATATGAATTTGGGTATTTTGGATTCTCAAAATCCGTAATTAATTGTGTAACGAAATTGAATGGATTGATAGAAGACGATATACACGGCGAATTTTGTATATTCTTTTACAATATTTATAAAAAAATTGTACAAGTGTAATTATGATATTAGTCTTGTATTAGAAAAGGCTATTATAATTATAGTAGGAAAAGGTAGAGTTATTTTCCATAGTTAGAAATTGTATATTTGTATATATACCTCTTCATTAATTAAAATAATCAAGGGATTATATTCTTTCATGGTATCAGAAGTCTATGGCACATAATTTCCTTCTCCGCGTAAATTTCGTAGCCCCCCCCCTCAGAAATCGTGACCTAGCCGTCGGCCATCTCATTTTTTTTCTTCTTCCAAACTTTTTCCAAGTCCATAATTCTCCTATTGTTCTTTCATTATGTCTACATCAAATAACATGTTTCATCCTGTCCTTACAGTCTCCAACATCAAGAACCAAATCCATATTGTTCTTGAGATGGAAAACGTCCAATACGCGACGTGGGATGAATTCTTTAAGATTCACGCTCGCATCAAGTGTTTCATCACATCATCCCCTCGGTCACATGCAAGGAGAAGGTGTCTGTCCCAGAGGATGGCCCGGTGTTATGTACAACCCTTGATGCTACCGTTCTCTAGTGGATTTATTCCACTATTTCTACAAACCTCTTGCAGACGATTATTGAGCTGACGCTACGACGATGGAAACTTGAAATAGGGTGCATGATATCTTCCATGATAACAAAAAAAATTGTGTTGTCACTCTTGGACAAGAATTTTCTCATGTCACCATAGAGGATTTTTCGAATGTCTCAACCTATTGTAAAAGACTGAAGGAATTAGCGGATCAAGTTAAGAACGTTGGTGCGTCAGTCACCAATGATCATCTTGTCCTTCAAATTGTTGCAGGTCTATCCAATGTCTATAATGGTGTTGAGACTCTCCTTCATCAAAGCAAACCACTTCATCCGTTTATCAAGCCCGATTTATGCTCACACTTAAAGAGGCAGGGTTGGCTAAAAAGACCACAACTGGAGCAAATTATGCCATGATGGCGGAATCGCCATCAAATTCCTACTCTCTATCATATTCGGCTAATTCCACTCCAAATTGGAATAATATGGGTGGAAAACGGAGTCAAAATCAGAAATCCAGCAGAAAAGGCAGGAGTCGTGGCGGCAGCCATGGAGGTAATGGTGGTGGCAACACTAGTTTCGGTGGCAGCTGGAAGGGGCAACCGTAGGCTGCTAGGCCAGGGCAATGGCCTAAGTAGTGGGTCAGCAATGTCGTTGGCCAGTGAGCCTGACAGTGGCCCAACTACCTTTTTCCCATTCCATCAGCATATCCAGCGAATTGGGCCAGCCAGCAGAGCCCCAATTTGCAATAGTTTCAGCAGTTTTGGATTGGACAACCTGTTGTTGGCCTGGTCAGCTGCCCAGCAGTGTTTCCGACACCTACGGATATCAAAGTCGCAATACATAGACTTGGATTAGATCCTCCGGATACAAATTGATACATGGACAACAGAGCCACTTCTCATATGACATTGGCACAAGGTAATCTCTCGTCTTATTTCAATATGAGCAAAAATTGAGGCACAAATGTTGATAATGGCAATTCAATTCTAATTCGTGGTTATTGTCACACAAACTTGTCACCCCCCACATCCACCTCTCATCCTAAAAAATGTCCTTCATGCCCCTCAATTAAAAATTTGGTGTCAGTCCGAAAATTCACAACTGATAATTGTGTTTCTGTTAACTTTGACCCTTTTGAATTTTCTCTGAAGGATCTCAAGACAGGGATACCTCTAATGAGGTCAAATAGTTGGGGCGAGCTGTATCCAATCACCACCACCACCATGTCCATGAGTCTAGTCACACCTTCAATATTTACCGCTCTTACTCCGTCCTTGTGGCATACCCGTTTAGGTCATTCGGGGTCGTCTATTATTTCATCTCTTCATAGCAATAAATTTACTGATTGTAACAGTACGAGTAGTGCTCTTATTTTTCCTTCGTGTACATTAGGGAAACATGTTAGATTACCTTTTATAGTCTCTACTTCTAGTACGTTGATGCCGTTTGACATTATTCATAGTGATTTATAGGCATCTCTCATTTTAAGTTTTGTGGGTCATCGTTATTATATTTTATTCTTGGATGATTATTCTAATTTTTTGTGGACCTTTCCTTTGTGTAAAAAGTCTCAAGTATTTTCAACATTCTTAAAATTTAGAGCATTCATCCGTACCCAGTTTGAACGGAAAATTAAAAACATTCAATGTGATAATAGAAGAGAATATGATAATGGGCCATTCCGCGACTTTTGTGACGCTAATGGCTTATTATTTTGGTTTTCTTGACCTCATACGTCCTCGCAAAATGGGAAGGCTGAAAGAAAAATTCGTACCATTAATAATATTGTCCGGACTTTGCTCGCCCATCCTCATTACTTCCTTCTTTTTGGCATCATGCTTTAGAAATAGCTACCTACCTCCTTAACATACTCCCTAATAATGGATTAGCATATAAATCACCCCTTCAAATTCTTTATCATAAAGACCCGTTGTATTCTCATCTTCGGGTGTTTGGGTGTTTGTGTTATCCACTTATTAAGTTCATTACAATTAACAAACTTCAAGTTCGGTCTACCGGTTATGTATTTTTGGGTTATCCGTCTAATCATTGTGGTTACAAATGTTTTGATTTATCTTCTAATAAAATCATAATTATTCGTCGTGTTATTTTTTATGAATCTCAATTTTTGTTTGTTAAATTGTATAATCCATTGTCTTGTTCATATATTTTTTTGGATGATGGACCCTTACCGTACATCATCCAATAGTGGGCCTAACATTCCCATGACCCATCTCCGCCAGCAAACCCACTGTCTGCTGGCTCAAATACTCTCGATACTGGACCAGCAACGTGTCTGTTTGGTCCAGTTTCATCGACCCAGCCAACAGGCCCACTACATACTAGCCCAACAATGCCTTCATCTGGCCCACTTCTTTCTCGCCCCTTACCGGTTTTATTTGAGCCTACTTTTCGCCAGCATGCCCATTATCTGCTGGCCCAGTACCTCTGTCACGACCCAAACTCCGGGTCCGCGACTGGTGCCCTACCTGGGCACCCTTCTACCCATACATCACATAAAATCAGCGAAAACTCTAAGAAAACTCATGTTATAAAAACAGGCAAATCGATGAGGTTGCAGCTATATATAAACGGGAACATCCCGACAACACAGTAGTACAACTGGCCAACAATATATATACAACTCACGTAAGTCCAGCCCACATATGAATACAGACCTCTAAGAGTTTGAACAGTAAACTATGACGGGACAAGGCCCCGCCGTACTCCTGAATATACATAGCCATAATGGAAGACGTACTGCGACAAGCTCGGAACATTGAGCTGTCCCAAGCAATGACGAGGATCCTAAGCTCACGGATCACCCAACTGAGTACCTAATACCTGCGGGCATGAACGCAGCCCCCCGAAGGGGGTCAGTACAACAAGGTACCAAGTATGTAAACATGAAGTACATTAAATAAGATCATAGATGTACAAAAGATGACAGGGAACAAGTATGGAAATCAACATACCAGATCTAACCGTGCCATATAAAATAAGAGTCAAATGTACCTTTTACCACTGTACCACTGTATCATTGTACCATTGTACCTTATAAAAATGAGAGTCATCATATCTGTTTTCATATAACGTATCCCGGTCCATTCTGGGACTCGGTGGAATCATGTAACAATCATTCATTTATGCCTATAATGTGGTCTGACCCTTTAGTGAGGGACTCAGTGGAATTATCAGTGTAACATGTTCCGGCCCTTTAGTGAGGGACTCGGTGTATTTTTGAACATAATGTATCCCGACCCAATTGTGGGACTCGGTGTATCACATAACGTATCCCGACCCATTTGTGGGACTCGGTGTATCACATAACGTATCCCGACCCATTTGTGGGACTCGGTGTATCACATAACGTATTCCGGCCCATTTGTGGGACTCAGTGTATCACATAACGTATCCTGACCCATTTATGGGACTCGGTGTATCACATAACGTATCCCGTCCCATTTGTGGGACTCGGTGTTGTGAAAATATAACACTTGCATGAAAGGCTATCATGAGCAAACATATGCAAGTTAAATAATTTTTGGCTCTCATTAGAATAAATATGAATAAACTATCATTTTAGAAAAACCAAGACAATACCATGCCTTCCTTTTTAGAATAACCAAGACAATATCATGCCTTCCTTTTAAAAAAAACCAAGACAATACCATGCTTTCCAATTTAGAATAACCAAGGCAATATCATGCCTTCCTTTTTAGAAAAACAAAGACAATACCATGTCTTCCTTTTTAGAATAACCAAGGCAATAACATGTCTTCCTTTTTAGAAAAACCAAGACAATATCATGCCTTCCTTTTTAGAAAATACAAAGATACTAGCACTTGTAACTTCAAGGCACTTTCACTTATAAAATCAAGTCACTTATACTTCATTTAGAGACACCCAAGATACTATCATATCTTTCATTTTTAAATCCTCATTTGGAAAATCAAGTCACTTATACTTTTCAAATCAAGTCACTTATACTTTTCAAATCGAGTCACTTATACTTTTCAAATCAAGTAACTTATACTTTTCAAATCAAGTAACTTATTCTTTTCAAATCAAGTAACTTATACTTTTCAAATCAAGTAACTTATACTTTTCAAATCAAGTAACTTATACTTTTAAAATCAAGTCACTTATTCTATCAAGTATCATTTTAAAACCTCATTTGGTAAATCAAGATACTTATCAAATCAAGTATCACTTTAAATCCTCATTTGGTAAATCAAGACACTTATCATATCAAGTATCATTTTGAGATTAAGATACAATAAAACTACGTACGTCCACCGTACACTTACTTCAAATAAACAACTTTCAAAAGAAGAAAGAATAGTTCACACACCGCTTGTCGTCTATACCAACTCGATAATCTAAATTCGTCTCGCTCCTCTGGCTAACATAATGGAAACATTTGCATAGTTATAACCGATTCGAATTGCCAAATTAATCCGTTTTATGAGCATTTAGCAGGTTATATATTTATCTTATCTAATCAGCTGTAAATCTAGAAAGTGTAAAACAAACTGGTTATATCTTAGCTTCTATGCAGATGAAAATTCTACTCATTTCAATATAATTGATTGTCGATTGCTTTTTCATTTAACACTGCAATGGCTTGTTCGATATCTTTTTCTCATTAGTGTTGTAACTTAGCAAAATCAACTCGACTCCAATACTTCCTAAAAACTCTTACCAACATCTCTCATAAGACTTGGTAAGGACTTAGGAATAATTTAGACATGCCTTTAGCATAGAATTAATAACATGAATACTCTTTAACTTCTAGAGTAGAATGAATCATGAAACAATACCACATGTATATTTCATACGTAGAACATGCCAAAAGAAGAAAGGAAGAAGTTCACATACCTTATTGACGAACTAACCAACTTGATAACTAGAATTTGCCTCAAGTAGTACTTCAACCTATAAATACCATAACACGTATATCAACTCCATGCTCACTAGAGTAGGTTATATACCAAGTAATGGTTCTCTTTTCTTATAAAAATTTGGACAGCACTTCCCCTATTTATACGTATTTTTCCACCTTTTAATAAGGCCAATTTCATCAATAACCAAGAACCAATTAAGGGCACAACTAAATAGTTAACCAAGGTGATTCACACACTTATTTCTCACGTAAAAACAACCTCATAATCCACGTATAACAGTCCACTAAAATCAGTCCACAATCCAACAACAACGAGGGTAAAAAGTAAAGTGTTTCTACACCTTTTTACACCCTTATTCCTTTAGGACTTACAGAAGCTTTTACCGCATTTAAACATGCATAAATGATACTGAATTTCCAGCATATACACGCCACAAAACTGTCCCTAAAACTGCACAACAATATCCAACAGTTTTGGTACATTTCTCGGCCAACAACAAAAACAACAATCCAAAGTCCTTTTCATAATACCTTATAATCCAACTCAAATTTCAACACTTTATATAAATCATATCAACTATCAACAACAATATTTCCTTCATTTAATATCATGCAATAAGTGAAGATAACAACAACAATAACCAACGAATCCAAGATAACAAAAATGTCCATTAAATTGGCTAACATGCCAAATGTCACATGCACTTCTTATTCTCCATTTTTCTTAACACAAGTTCATCCATTATGTCACGACCCGACCCGATGGGCCACGACTTGGCGCCCTAATTGGACGTCATTACTGACCTGTCATACTTAATCCATTTGATACCAAGATTAATAAAATTCCGGCAGCATAATGTTGCATCTACAACATGTACCTGAATAGACGAGTCGGTCAGGCTGTCTTTACATAAGGGGGTACCTGCATCCATAGGAGTCACAACTAACCAACACAATATAATAAGCAAGTCGACAAGGCTGCCACCAACATAAGGGAACATCCCAAACAAAAATACGAAACCATCGCTAAACAAACACGTCTACACTCCTCATAAATCAACTCACGACTGTCTACAGACCTCTAGGAGTACAAAAATGACATATGACGGAACATGACCCCGTCGTGCCCAAAATATACATAAGTCTGAAATATAAGAGTATGTACCAAAGTGACTGGCTCCGGAATAAGGGATCTCTTTAGCAGCTGGTAGATGTCCTAAACTGGAGGGTCACCTAACCGATCACCTGTACTGCGGCATGTAACGCAAAAAAAGGGGGTAAATACGAAATAATTTACTGAGCATGTAAACCATGAATTATCAGGAGGATTAGAATCGCCGTAAGATAACATGAGACATATATGAAAAATCGAGATACCAATGCAATCGTACCATATGAAAAAAAGTCATGCATGTCTAACAATCATCATAATCAAGATCATCTCCAGACATATAACTACCCTACCATCCCGAGACTCCTGCTTCATGCTTTATACATGTAACTACCCGACCCATTCTGGGACTCGGTCCTCATACTGCGTACATATAATTATCCGGCCCATTCTGAGACTCGCTCCTCATACTGCGTACATATAACTACCCGGTCCATTCTGGGACTCGGTCCTCATATTCTGTACATATAACTACCCGGCCCATTCTGGAACTCGGTCCTCATAACATACAATCACAACTTACACAAGTAGAATATCATGAGAAATCATATGTAATACAAATCATCATCTGAGACTCCATGTAATAATCATGTGCATTTCAAATCATCATATAAGACTCAATGGAATAATCATATGCCTTTTTAAATCATCATATAAGACTGAATGGAATAATCATGTCTTTTTAAATCATCATATAAGACTCAATGGAATAATCATATGCCTCTTTAAATCATCATATAAGACTCAATGTAATAAGTAAAATAAATTATCCTTTAGAAAATCAAGGCACGATCATATCATGAATCATTTTAAAACATCTTTTGGAAAGTCAAAACACTTATCATATCATATATCATTTTATTAAAACTAGACTTTGAAGGAATCACGTACGTCCGCCGTACTTTCATTAAAATCATGCCAGAAGAAAGAAGGAAGATTTTCACAACATCATGTCAAAGAAGGAAAGGATAGTCTCACATACTTTATAGTCGAGCTAACCAACTCACTACTAGATTATGCCTCGTTTAATACTCCAACCTATAATAATAACATTAGGTCTGTCAACTCTATGATTCCTAACGCAAGTTAAATTGAATGACGACATCCTATTCTACAGAAATTTGGGCAGCACTTCCCCTGTTTATATGTACATCCACAAATTTCAAATCAAGCCAGAAATACCAACAGCAAGTCATAACTCAAATATATAACCACAAAAATCTCTGATATTCCAGTTATGTCATCATAACGTATTCCTTCTCTTTTATTTTTAAGCGATATCACAACTACAATAAACCAGGTGATTACTACACCTATTTCTCATGTTAATTCAGTCCTTAGTCCATATTAGAACAATCTTAAAATAATCCATCAACTCTAATGACAACAACAATAACCAAGTTCTATAATTTGTAACATAACACCCTTTTTACACTTTACTTCCTTTAAGACATGTATTAGTAATTACCATAACTTATATACATGTTCATAGTCAAATTCCAAACATTTAAACTTCACAAAATCAGCCCCTAACATGACGCGATAATATTCAAAAATTTCAAGCAAGTCTTTGGTCAATATTTACAAAACCAATCATTTTCTTAATTCCTTAGAGTCCAATCTTGTTCCAATAATTCTTTATGAACAATTATAACTTATATGTCGAGATTCTCTTCCAATATCAACATGTCAAGTAGCGACGAATTTCACAACACAATAATTGAATACGACAATTCCAAGATTAGTAACATTAGTCCTAGTATCGGCTACAACATTTAAATTATTCTCATGCAATGTCTAAATTCAAGATTTCTTACTAACACAAGTCCATTAATTCAACTACAACAATATGCAACTTCAATTATAGCATAGATTACCCGCAAGGGTAGCCAAGTTGGTGTAGCAGTAGAGCGCGGGACCGCAAGGTCACGAGTTCGATCCCCTGCATAAACCTTCTTGGTTGAGCCTGTCACACATGGCTTGCCAAGTGTAGTTTACATGGCTGACGTGGTTTGCAGGCTACTGCGTCAGTCCGGGGTTTACCCTGTGCGCACTCGAAAGAGTAGCGGCTGCGGGTTCCTTCGTCAACAAAAAAAATTATAGCATAGATTGAAGAATTTTCATACCTTAATTAAATCCCCAAAACAGTCCCGATTTTTAGTCACTGCTTCGTCAGTTGAACTTGTAACGTCCATAACTCTCTACTTACGTGTCCTATCGATGAGTGGTTTGTTGATTTGGAAACTAGACGCGACGAAATTCATTTTAGGCTTTTGAAACACCCAAAAACTCCTAATATTCTAGGAGATATGCCCTTCCAAAGTTGACTAAAAATCTGCCCCAGAAATCCCGATTTTTTTTGCCATTGTTTTTGCCGATTTTGTCCCCCATTTTCATACTTCTTCAACTCCAAATTGACATGCAACAATCTACAATGTTAACCCATCATTTATACATGTTTCTATTCCAAAACATTTCACCAAAACTTGAATAAATCTGGCTCAAAAATCGGCAGCAGTGCACGATTTTTTACCCACTGTTTTGGGTTAATATTTTGCTTCTAATTTATAGTTGAACAATGCAATATAGAAAGAGGAATTAAACTTCAAATTTTTGGCTATGGTATAGGGTGTTTTCGGCTGGTCCTTGGAGAAAAAGAAGAAGATGAATGAGGGATTTTTGAGTTAAAAATGGGGAGATGAGAAGTTTTATAACTTCAAGTCCAAATCTCAAAATAAATTCATTACCCTTTGGTCCTTTTCTATTAATTGTCTAATTAAAAAGATCCCTCTATTAATATGAACTCCACATAAGTCCTCATATCTTTCATGTCAAGATTTTATAATACCACACTAATCCATAACTTCATTGGGATAATTCCAACTACTCATATTAATTCTCGTCGTCACATTTGTAGTATTTAAAAATTATTATGTATTAGCATATGTAAGTATTCTTTATATTCAATATCCAAATCTTACTTCCTTAATGATGTTCCTAATTATCGCCTTAAACTTACGAGGTGTAACACCTTAACTATAACAACATGTAATTTTCAATTACTTTAAGAGGAAGAAGAATTTTTACCTTATTTTCTTAGCCAAAACAGTCCCAAGGTTCTCGACCCTATTAACTTTTTGCACCACTTCTACACGTTACAATCACACACATGTATCCTCTACAAGCTTGTATCCATATTGCTTTCATGTTATACTTCCAGAAAGTTATAGTTTTTAGGCTAAAACCGTGATCACTTAACTTGGCTTAGAACTTAGGTAGAAGGCTTAATATTGAAAAATAACTAAACTTTGTTCTTCACTCTACTAGGGAATTTCGAAACTTCCAAGGAGAGAAAGAGATATGAGGGTTTGAAGATGAAGATATTTGTGTGTTAAGTCTTCAAGACTTGTATTTAAATAGGTGTACAAGCATAAGTGGAGGGGGACCCACTTGTCCACTTGTCTTGCTCATCACAAAGTCTTCAAGACTTGTATTATCCACTTGTCTTTCTCCAAAAAATATCTATGAACATAAAGTCTTGCCACACAAGTGGGGAGGGACATGTGGCACCCTTTAATTCGCCCATAATTCTCTTCACAAAAAAATAATCCAACACTTATCCAAATCATAGTATTTTCGATGGAACCCCAAATTGTGAAATTTTCAATTGGCTCATATTCTTAATCCCGAGATTTAATAACACAATCCTAAGTCCATAACTCCATTTGGAAAGAATTCAACCACTAATATAATTTTCGTCGTCACATTTTTTTTATCCAAAATTTTTCAATATCCGAAAATGTAAACATATTTTCCTTCCAACCTTCACATCTTATTTCCTTACTTACGTTCTCGCTTATATGTCCTGGAACTACGGGGTGTAACAACTTTTTTCCATCGATTTACTGTTACGGCCAGCAGTCCCACTGCCTGCTGGCCCATCCAATAGCATTCTGATATCGTCACCGGTCTAGTCCACTTCTTAGTCAAGGGCCTGTTACTCGTAGTCAAAGTGGTATTTTAAATCTAAATGTCATTTTAATCTAAATTCTAATGTCACTAAATCGCCCCTATCATGTAACCTTGTGTCTGTCCTTCATAATCCGAATTGAAAAATGATTATGAATGATGAATATAATGCTCTTATTGAGAATAAGACGTGGGAGTTGGTGCCCCGTCCGCATGGTCTTAATATTATTCGTTCTATGTGTATTTTTACTCATAAAGAAAATTATGACGATTCTTTTGAGAGACATAAGGCTCGTCTTGTAGGTGATGGTAAGACTCAACAGGTTGACAGAGATTGTGGAGAGACGTTTAGTCCAGTGGTCAAACTGATTACCATTCGCACTGTTCTCAGCCTAGCTCTCTCCAAAGCATGGCCTATACATCAATTGGATGTGAAAAATACTTTCTTACATGGTGATCTCAAGGAGACAGTATACATGCATCAACCCTTGGGTTTTAGAAACCTCAATTATCCTAATCATGTTTGTTTACTCAAAAAGTCCTTATATGGGCTTAAGCAGGCCCCACGAACTTAGTATAAGAGGTTTGCAGATTATGTATCTACTATTGAGTTTTCTCACAGCAGATCTGATCATTCTCTGTTCATCTATAGACGTGGTGCTTTTCTGGCATACATTTTGTTATATGTTGATGATATTATATTGACTGCCTCTTCTGATAATATGCTCAAGTCTATCATGACCCTTCTCAGTTTAGAATTTGTTATGAAAGACTTGGGGCAATTGAGTTATTTTTTGGGTATCACGGTCACTCGTCATACAAGTGGTCTATTTTTATCACAGAAAAAGTATGCAGTTGAGATCATTGAGCGAGTTGTAATGTCATATTGTAAGTTCTCTTCTACTCCAGTTGATACCAAACCGAAGCTAAGTGCTAATATTAGCACACCATACGAGGATCTCACCCACTATCACAATCTTGCAGGGGCCCTTCAGTAGCTTACTTCATGAGACCCGACATTACTTATGTAGTTCAATAGGTATGTTTGTTTATGCATGATCCACATATTGAGCACATGCATACGCTCAAACACATTATACGATACATACATGACACACTTGAGTATGGTTTGCATTTATATCCATCATACGTCTCTACTCTCGTGTCATATACAGATGTTGATTGGGGTGGATGTCCAGATATCAGACGTTCGACGTCTGGTTATTGTATGTTTCTTGGTGATAACTTGGTTTCGCGGTCAGTAAAATGTCAGGCGACGTTATCACGTTCTAGTGCAAAGGCCGAGTACCGTGAGGTAGCCAATGTGGTGTCTGAGTCATGTTGGCTATATAATATTCTATTAGAACTTCACTTTTCAATTCAAAAAGCTATATTGGTTTACTGTGATAATGTTAGTGCGGTCTATCTCTCTGGAAATCCTGTCTAGCATCAACACACTAAACATATCGAGATGGATATACACTTTGTTCGAGAAAAGGTAGCTCGTGGACAAGTACGCGTCCTCCATGTCCCTTCGCGATATCAAATTGCAGACATATTTACTAAGGATATTCCTTTGGTTTTGTTTGAAGATTTTAGGGACAGTCTCAGCATACGACACCGCCCGCTATGACTACGGGGGTGTGATAGTTGGCAGTGTATATCAAAAGTCGGGTTTTGTATATTTCTTTACCATATTTGTAGAATTGTTGTACAAGTGTAATTATGGTATTAGTCTTGTATTAGGAAAAACTATTATAATTATAATAAGAAAATGTAGAGTTATTTTCCATAGTTAGAAATTGTATATTTGTATATATACCTCTTCATTAATGAAAATAATCAATGGATTATATTCTTTCATGGATAACACCCAGAAAGTGATGGAATTGGATTTGATAATATATACAATAAATTTGATGAAATTGAATCGTAGTAATACAAAATAGGTTTGATGAAATTGAATCGATAATGCCATAAGTGTGATTAAGTTATTTGTTGATTGCTCGAACTAGACAAAAATCATTTGTCCCTCACAAGCACCGGAACTTAGAGCTTATGATTTGTAAATATGTATTATTACGGGTTACGTATAAGGTAATGTTTGCATACACTCTACTATTTTAAGACTCTATATTATGAAATTTCACTGGATATGTTATTGTTCTTATATTATTACGACACCCATGAGGGTAGTCAAGACGTTTGGAAAAAAAAAGTTGAGCTCTCGTACAATAGATTATTTGAGGCCCTTGAGCAGGCCGGTAGAGACGTTTGTCACTCCCATTGAACTTCTTATAGTACTCTAGTATTTCACGTGTTCAATTTTAAGAAAAATGTATTGATCCGTATCATGGACCTAACGATAATCTATTATTTAAGATTTAGCTGGTAGTTGTTGTTGATTGACAAGTGAGAAATTTATCTTCATAAAAAAATATTTTCGATGAGACTCGTATAGAAATATGACTCAAAAGATTACAGTAGAAAGAGAGAAGGTAATATGAGAAAAATACTCAACACTCTAATCAAGGTGATGCAACTGCACCACTAATTTTTTGGAATTTTTCGATCAAAACGACATCGTTTTGGATGAAACGGTGTGTTTTAATTTTCTTCGATCAATTTTTTTTTTTTGGTTGGACAAAAACATCTCTGCACCACTAGAATTTGCTTGTTGGCTCCGCCAATGAATATATATTTTACTATTCATACCTATCCTGTAAAATTTTCAAACTCGGCAAAGTGACGTTATTTTTTTATATATGGCTAGATTTGACTGACTTCTTATAATTTTGCAAATTGTTGTGAGACTAGACCAGTAATGACTAAGGGGTGAATGATTTTCAGAATCTCTTGACCAAAGGTGAATCAAGAAGATGGCCACGAAATAGTCAACAGTCCTACTTATGTGTGAATGCTAATTTCGTACATTCTTTTCCTACGTTAGTGTTGTGAGACCATCCATGTTGATCTTTATTCTGAATCTTCTAATGGAATATAAAATCCAGCTTAATGATACTCCTTTCTCTTTTAAGTGTCTTTTTTTGTGATAAGTAAAGTTTAGCTGTCTTATATTTTAATTTAGGCTGTCCCAAAAATTGTATTCACCTTTTAAAGCAGATAGTTTTTCCTCCCACCTTTAAAGAGTTGATGTGGAATGAATAGGGCTCTTTACTCTATTCTCTATCTTTAATCGGATGTTTTGAGTTTGAGTCATGGATACGAAAAAAAGTATATTTGGGAGCGCTCCTTAAATGAATCTTACGCGGCGGCATAAGTCTGAATTAGTCGGGACCCCAATACAGATACTGGATATCGGATGAGAAAATCGGAAAAAAAAAACTCAAATGTTGAGCCTACTCCCACTTAAATTTAAATACAGTAAAAATTCAACTCCCATTTTAATACTCGTTTCCCTATCAAACTAGGACGACACACATAATTAAGAGAGGGATTACTTTTGCAATATTTTGTATTTAATATTCTAATGTAATTATTTAAAGTAAGGATTCTTATTCCATTAGAATTACAATTGTACACACTATATATATTGTATTAATAAAAGGACTTCACTCAAGGAGATTTACATTCATCTACACGGTATCAAGAGCCAAAAATCTCTCCCTACCCTAAACCCTATTTTCGGTCGCCCACCACCCTACTTTTTTTTCTCTCCCTTTACGGCGCGAACAACGATTATACCAGGTATACTACGATTCTGTTGATATCTGACCTCGCATCCCTTTATTTCTCTATCAAACCCGTATACCTCTGGTATACAGCTCATAAACAACCGCCCCAAGCCCTCTATTTCTCTACCAGGCCCGTATACCTCTATACATCACAACCGCCCCAACCCCTGTATTTCTCTACTAGGTTTTGGCAGCCCTCATGGTGTCATCCGCGACCCACATAGCTTCTCCTGCTTCCTCTTCCTCAATACCTGACGTCACAAATCCTCCTCCATCTTCCACCTCCAACACCTTTCATCCGGCTTTCGTCGTAATCAAAATCAAGAACTTCATCCCGTTGATTCAACTCGAATAAAAGGAGCATCTCCCATCTGATGGAAATAATTCAAAGCACGCCAAATTTATTTAATTTCTCACCTGATTAACAACATCCGAACATTTTCTTAAAAAACATGACAAAAGGGGAGAAATAAAAAAGTAGATGAAAATTTTAATTTATTACTTCCTCCGTCTCAATTTATATAATATTCTTTTTTTTAATCAATCTAAAAAAGAATGAACATTTTTTATATTTAGTAATAATTCAATTTTAAATTTATCTTTATACCCTTAATGAAATTATTTTTAGTCACATAAATTTCTATAGGTTATTTTAGAGTATAAATTTTAAAAGTTTTTTTTTTTTTTAAAATTTTGTGTCAAATAAAAACTTCGTATAAAATGGAAGAGAGAGAGTATTATATAGGTCAAACTTGGTGGCAAAGTAATCACTGAGCATCCCCCTCTCTCAATCTCCCGCCCTTCATATCAAAACTCCATTACATAAGTTCACCACTTCACTCTTTCTTCCATTTCTCAATTTCACTTTTTCTTCAATTATTCCTTCGAAATTACTAAACCGGCTCATCGGAAATGGAGAACCGGATGATGACAAGGTTGCCGCCGAGAAGAGAGCAAGTTAAACTGATGATTTTTAAGAAATTGCTGAAATCGGTGATCGGCGGTTGCTTCCGTCGGACACCAATTACACCTCATAAATGACAAGAGAGAGTTTCATTCCATATAATTTGATCTCGTTTGTTAATTTCCCAGCTCTACACAAATATTTCTTCTTTATTTAATTTTGGCAGCTTCTCAATTTTGTATTTATTTTTTGTTGAAATGGTTTATACTCTTATTAGTAGATTATGTCATGTAATCCTAGTGTTGTATTACTAGTTTCTTTATAAGTTTTCTATGCTGATGATAAATAAAATATATACTTTCAATTAATTATTCTTCTTTTCTTTTGATCCAACTGTTAGGTGGTGTTTGAGAGTGTACTTTGTTTTTTTAATCGGTAAAAATTTACATTTACTATCTGTTTACGCTAAATCAATGAACGTACCATATGTGTTGACATATACGCAACTATCATTTAATCATAGTTAATTAATATATAATATACTTTATTAAAATACTTAACTCTGATAAGTTATATTAATTTACTATAAACACCCAATACGGTAAATATTTACTCTATTAATCTTGTTACCAAATACCTAGTCATTAAAAAAAAATTAGTAGTGGAGTATATGTTTTCTCTTTATCTATTTATTTAATTTGGAGCATTGTGGTCCATTTCATATAAAAATAAAAACCAACCAAAAAAACTGATTTGGTCAAAAGAAAAAGAAAACATTTATTTAGGAGATGTGGGAGTGTGAAATAAGTTGAATTGAATTCATGGTATGATATAAAAATGTGAAAGTTGCATGTCAATCTTTCTTCCAACTAATAATTAGCTGTAAATCATAGTTATGGCATGAGAGTGAGTCTCTACATATTAATATTCCTCTCGTTTCAAAAAAGATTGATATTTTTTCGCTTTTCGAGAGTCAAATTTCTTAATTTGATCGTGTGTGAATATATAATATTTAATTTTTTGGAAATTACATTTACATATTTAAAAACTACGTAAAAATATTATAAGTCACCATAATTAATAATAGTTAAAATGACCTAAAATACCCTTGAACTATGAGATTTGGTTGCTCTCTAAAATGCCTATGACGTCAACCACCTAAATTGCCCTTATTTCTAACGGTCTCATTTCATTTATTACGTGACATTATTTAATTGATTAGCCATATCATTAATGAAAACTAATTAACTCCCATCCATTTAACTAGATCGACCCAACTAAACACCCCCAAATTAAATCCCCCATTTAACCCCCAAAAGCTTCTTTCGGTTCCTCTCTCTCCTCGCCGTCTCCGTCACCTTCCAGTGAAATACCATCTTTTTCTTCACCTCCACCTCCTATTACTCCCTCCCTACATCACATCCTTCTAACCCTTGTTGGAAATTTATTTATGTGGAATAAAGTTTATCCCATTATTTATGACTCGCCAATTGGGATCCCGCGCGTCCGAAACCTAGTTTCCACATACGTGCACTCGTACTCTCGTAGTGTTAAGTATCGTAAATTTCATTAGTGAAAGAAATATTGGTACGTAAGTAACATGTTTGAGACATAAAATGATGGACAGTTATTGGTTAAATGACGAGTGTTCCACGTTGGTAAATGAAAGAATAAGTGTATGAAGTGTAAGATTGAAATGGGTCAGAAAAGGGTCGCGACGCCACCGCGAAGCCGGGGTGCTGCGGCGCCACCACCACCAGGGTCGCAGTGTCGTGGTGTCGCGGTGCCTCAATGACCGAGCCGCGACGCTTGGGTGGAAGTGACTCACTGGTGCCACAACGCCGCGACGCTAATTCCACAGCGTCGTGGCGCTTCCGAGGCAGTTTCTGTGCGACGGAAATATCCAAAAGCTTGGTTGATTATGAGGACGTTTTGGAGCATTCAAATGTCAATTTTTCCTCCACAAATCAGCCATTATTTGGCCGCATTACTTGATGGATTAAGTGGTCATTACATGACACTTGAAGAGATCCTCTTACACTACTATATATTGAGGCATTTGGCTCTATTGGAGAGACAATACACTACACATAATTGTTACACTCAAGGTTCTTCTTCTAGGAACACTTGAGTTTTCTTTGCTCATTTGTTAGTTGTTGTTTTATCTTGAGAGACAATTGCAAACGTAAAATGATATATACTTGGCAATCTTTATTTTAAGAATAGAGTGCTAACACTCGACTCAACACAGTTGTAACAAGTAGAGACTTAGTGTCTCTTGTTTTTAGGTTATCAAGATTCAAGGAGCTTGTTCCAGTTGGCACGAAGATTCAAGACTGGTTCAAGGACACAACTTGTTTGACACAACCCCTATTCACTACAAAGGTTTGTTGTTTCCACAATACTTGTTTACTAAAACCTTGTTGTTTTTATAACCTTTAGTTTTACCCTTTCGAAGCACTTGTAATAGTTACTATTTTCCGTATTTTTTATTTATTTCCAACAATCTTAAGACACGATTTATATTAGTGCACGAAAGATGTTTGCCAACAGATATAGTCCCAAATTTGGCTGTGGTTTTCTTGTTGAAACCAGTTCTGTTAACAGTTCAAACACTGTCTCTGTCAACAACCATGCTTTCAAATCTGGTCCTAGTTTTGGCTCTTTTTTTTACTATAGTTACAAATCTGTTTCTGTCAAAGGTGGGATCTTTGGATCGGATGTTGATCTTCAAGATACTGCTAATAGTCATGCTAGTACGACTAAGGGTCAAGGAAGAGTTGCGGTCACCGCTCCCAAGAGTGGTTGAAATGAACGCCCACGAGAGGTTGAGGATGTCAACTGTGACAAGAGGAGAAGGCTGAAGATGATGTTCTATTTTGTAGCAGAAGTCCTATACATGTCCCAGACAAAGGATCCGAATTATGGTAAGGAGGAAATGGACACTCAGTCTTACTAAAGTGGGCCAGAATCCAAAAGTTCTCAGTTAATTATCCTTCTTTGTCCATAATGTGTTTGGATAATTTCTGAATAAACGTGTGTAAAGCAAGACTAGGAATATGAAGTGTTTTGATTAAAACCTTATATTCCCTACACTCTAAAATCAAAAATTGAATCTCTCTTCTTCCCAATTAAAGATTGAATACTGGAGAACAAGTCAATCTCAAAGGAAGAAGACTAAAAGATAATGACTTATTAAAATGTTAAATCTGTCACACTATCTGATAGTAGATCCTTCGTTTTCGTTTGATAGGATGATGTTGGACACTCAGTCACATAAAGACTACGGGCGACTGGAGTGGGCTAGAGTTTCCAGTTCTTAAATGATCTGAAGGCCGAAAGAAAGACATAAAAGAAATTGGACACTCAGTCTGTCAAGGCAACTGGAATGGGTCAGAGTATCTAGATCACATATGATCCGATTACGCCCTAACCACGGGCAAAAGGTTGTTCATATAAAACAACGCCACCTCTAAAGTAGAGGGGTTGGAGAGGTTGTCCTCAAAATGACTTAAGGGAGTGAGATCACTCTAAAAAAAGGTGATGCATGTCCCAAACTTGGTTTCAGGAATGCTGTTGGTCAAACTAGTTTGAGTATAGTCCAACAGGTCTGTAATAACTAAGAATGGTACAGTATGTTTGTAGCCAAATAAATGATATATTTGTAATTTGTGCATCTATGCCGTCATATTCTATTTTCAATAGTTTCAAAGGCTTGAAGGAGCGTAGCCATTAAGACACGTTAAATAGAAAGTCATTCAACAGCTACGAAATTGAGATTGTTGTTGTATGTCGACATAAACCCTCAAAGGGGCTGACTAGGGATACAATTTTTCAATTACTGCTTATGGCACACAAGGGAATCATAGGGTGTCAAAGAAATAACTTATTTTGGGCTCAAAGGGGCTGACTAGGGATACAATTTATTGCAAGGTAGGTAATGAATGGTAAGAAGGGCTAACAAAGAACTGAATCATCTCCGCTATCGTAGTCTTGCATGCGCCCTTCAGTATTACGTTCATGCGACCAGACGTTACATATGTAGTCCAGCAGGTGTGTTTTTTATGCATGATCCCAGAGTTGAACATATGAATGCGCTCAAACGTATTCTTAGGTACATTCAGGGAACACTTGATTATGGCTTGCATTTGTATCATTCGTCGACGTCTACACTATTTTCCTATACAGATGCTGATTGGGGTGGTTGTCCTGACACCAAACGGTCTACGTCTGGATATTGTATGTTTTAAGGTAATAACTTGGTCTCATGGTCTGCCAAGCGTCAATCTACGCTTTCACGTTCAAGTGCAGAGACCGAGTATCGAGGGGTAGCCAATGTGATTTCTGAGTCATGTTGGTTACGAAATCTACTTTTAGAGCTTCATTGTCATATTCAGAAGGTTAACTTGGTATATTTTGATAATATAAATGTCATTTACCTTTCTGGTAATCCAGTTCAGCACTAGCGCACTAAACACATAGAGATGGCCCAGCGTCGCGTCCCAGTCCAACCACTGTTATGTGAACAGTGATATATTTTGTGTATATTTGGTAATTAGTCTTGTACCTTAATTAGGGTTGTAATATTACCATAATTGTATAGTTAGTCTCCTTATAGAATAGATATTTAGATGTAAAGTAGAAATATGATTTTTCTGTTGTACTTGTATATATATGTCTTTCATCAATAAAAATAATCAAGGGATTAATTCTTTCAAATTAAAAAATGACTTTTTCAGATTTCATATATGTTTTTTCAGATCTGTTACGTATAAAAAATGAAAATCTCTTTGTAAAAATGTCATAAAATTAACTAAGTTTTGATACCAGTTGTCTATACAGTATTTATCTGAGATGCCTTGAAAGGGCGGCACTAGGTGACAATCGACTTTCATGTGATTATTTTATGTCAACTGAAGCCCCCTTCGTACTTTAGATTAGACTGTCAATGCTGTACGAAAAAGCTAACGTCAAGATCATAGTATGTAAAGAGAAAATTGAATGAAATATTGCTTGTATTAATGAAAACAAATTTCAATATGGTATTGAGGGAAATATATAGTAGTTAAAGTTTCCAGCAAGCAAACAATTCTTGTATTTGAGTTTACATTAGATACTTTTTTAATTTTTATTTTAATACTGATTTTCTTAAAGTCTTTGGAAGAAGAGCGGTGGAGAAGGTAAAATATGTAATTCTATTATTTTATCTTAGGATTACTAATATCGGATTGTTATCCATCATAAATATGGTATAAAACTAATTATTTGTAACAAATTTTGAATATGTGGAAAATAACTGCAAATTACAAACAAAATATGTTGAAATAGAGATTTTTTTGATTAATATTGCGGTACAAATCTGCTTATTCCATTAATTCTTCTCTCCTATTATTTATTCGTTATTCGAGAGTCATTAATAGTGTATTTCTTGAATGTCGGGCAATTTGATAAGGCATGATTTGTTGCCTTGATTTCTTTGGTAATACCCTTGAATTCATGGGTTACATGTCTTCAAGGGAATATGTATCCTTTTATATAGGTGTGAGCTAGGGTTTAGGGTACAGTAGCCTCTAAAAAATTCTAACAGACATTAGAGTTCGAAGATGAATTGAACTCGTCTTGTATAGTCCCACAAAATTTTGATGTCTACAAATGCCCCCTACTTCAAGACTTGTGGGGTGTAGGCTTGCGAAATTCAAAGACGAGACTTGAAGTATTCATAAAAATATAGCTTCCATCTTTTACTTTGCATTTGATTTGTGAGAGAAGAGATGAAGGGCAGACTTGGTCCCACTAGTCGTGCCAGAATTTGTTGACAATAAAATTCGCGTCGAGAAAATAATAATCAAGACAGGAAAATATTTGATTTCAAATATGAGTGTTAGAATCTCTATGAATCCTCTGATTCTCCCTTTCGGTAGTAAATTCAAGGGCTTTTGAGCTTGATCTTGAACTTGTTGAATTTGATCTTGACTTGTACTTGAACTCAAGGGCTTTTGAGCTTGATCTTGAATTTGATGGTCTTGATCTTGACTTGTACTTGGATCTAAGGGCTTGAAGCTTGATCTCGAATCTTCGTCTTGATCTCTACAACTTGAAGAGAAATATTTGAATGCTTGTATCTTGTAGAAATCTGCGGCTTTGATCCAGGAGCTCTCTCTGACTTCTTGTTGGAATTCTTCCTCCTTTTATGAATTATGAGACCTCTATTTATAATTGTAGGATAGAGGAGTTGTGATAAAGACAAATTCTTTTCAACCAATCAAATTGAAGCTGACATGATGATATTTGATTGGTCGGAACATGTCACTTGTACGCATGGCACATTCGTTGATCTTTGATTGGACTAGGCATGTTGTGTTATTTTGACATGTTGCATGATCTTATTAGCTCTTTTATTTGATTTGACATGCCACATCATTTGACACGTGGTACGAAATTGGGCCTCATGGGAGATAACATCTTGGCTTGGCCAAGGCCGTCTTTGGGCCCATGCGCGCCGTGCTACCGCATAAGGCCCCCTAAAAACGAAAATTTTTAGGGGCCTCTTTTTTATTTTTTATTAAGTAGTATTAGCGAGAATTTACTGTAAAGATCTATATTTCGCAGGTCTTAGCCCGATCAAAGTAGGGATTGATTAACCTGAAGTTGTATTGGGTTGTTATTTACAATTTAAAATAATTTCTAATTATTGAAATCGTATAGTTACTTATTAGGGCCCCAAAATATTTGAGACGGCTCTGGACTTGGCAAAGTGGGCTCATCATTTGTAGTCCAATTTAATGAGCTAATCCAATGCATTTGAACTTTTTAATTAAATCCATATTTGTTGGTTTTAAATAATTAATTCAATTATATTAGCCCACCGTTTATTTGGACTAATATATCTTGAATTTAATATAAATCCAAATTATTTTACGAATTTAAATCCAATAAATTTTAGGTACTTACACTAATATTACAAATATAATATAAATATGTATGGCATAATCATCAGAGAGGCTACATAAGAAGTAGCGTCGCGGCTGATCGGTGTATTTTATATACACCTTTTGAGTCAGTTTTAGTTAGTCTTTTATCCCGTGTTGCACATATAAGTGTCGTATTAGGATAGTTTTCCTTTCTTTTGAGTCAAAGTGGTTAAAATGGCCAAATGACGGAAAAGGAGCTAAAAGAGGGCAAAAGAGGAGATTCCAGAGCTAAAAACAGAAAGTGGCGAGCAGTGAAACCAGGCCGTGGCTGGCCTCCTGCGATCGAAGCGGGCGCGGCGCTCTATCGAAGAGGCTGCAGAAGACTTCGTAGCCGCGGCTAAAATCGTGGTCGCGCGCTAAACATCCGAAAGCTACGAAGTTGCGCATGGCTTCGAACAGCCAATCGGGTCGCGGCGCCAAATCACCCGACGGATTGCGAGTTCCGGCGCGCCGTCTGCAGGCAGCGCTGGACGCGGAAAAATTAGGTTTCAGACGGATTTTGGGCGAGCTGCAGGGAAAAGTTGAGGCGGTTTTCACTATAAAGGAGAACCTTAGGCGGTTTTAAGGGTTCCCCACGGCACAACACAAGGTTTCTTGCTTAGAGATTGAAGACCATAGTCTAGTAATTTCTTTTCCTTTTCTTTTCTTTATTTCGGTTTTGTATGATGAGCATGAGATTAGTTCTTGTATGTCAATGGCTAGGAACTAATTCCTCTATAAGCTTTCCATGTTGAATCTCTAGAAACTTATGTTATGATTTAATGCGTGCTTATGGTTATTCTTCTTCTTGTTGAGATCTATCCAATATTTGAGTTGAATTCTTGGTAATTAATTGACAACTAATTATCACTATATGATTTCTAATCGAGTTAGAAAGGGGGATTGTGAATATGTTGTAAGTTGGGTAGACATTCTTGGATTGAGGATGAAAATACCTCAATTATTTATGTAAGCGTTAATGAGAGGCTTAAAACCACAATTTTGCGCATTGTGCGTGACGGTTAACTAGGTCCTTGTTCTTAATCCTCCTATAGAGTTATCCTTATCAGAAAGGTAGGTAAGGTGCAATCTTGGGGTTGAGTGTTTATATAACCTAACGGGAGTATAAAGCGATTTAGTGAACTGCTTTATCCAAAGAAGAAGACCGTAAGTTATTGCATTAATAAGTAGCATAAGCGGATAGTGAGGAGACGTGGAAGCCCTATTCTCATCATCACTGAAGTAAACCCTTTTTAGTTAAATAGCTTTTATAATCCTTAGTTTAAAAACAACAAATCTAAATATCAATTTACCAAATAGATACCAAAAAATAGATAGTTGGTAATTGAACCCTAATCGCGAGGGCGATATTGGTCTTATCAAGACTATACTACTTGTCACGATAACGTGCACTTGCGTTTAAAGTGTGTGCATCTTACGCGCATGGCGTAGCGCGCATGCAGAGAATCGGGGCGCGGTGTCAAATCACCCGAAGGACCACGAGATTCCGGGCCGCGGCTAGCGAACGCGGCCGACGCGGGAAAAATCGAGTTTGACGGATTTTGGGCGAACTGCGAGGAAAAGTTGAGCGGTTTGGAGCCTATAAAGGAGAACCCTAGGCGGTTTTAAGGGTTCCCCTTCGCACAACACAAGGCTTTCTTGCTTGGAGATTGGAGACCATAGTTTAGTAAATTTCCTTTCTGTTCTTGTTTTTATTTGATTTTATGAAGAGCATGGAATTAGTTCTTGTCATGTCAATGGCTAGGAACTAATTCCTCTATAGAACTTTCCATGTTGAATCTCTAGAAACTTATGTTATGATTTAATGCATGCTTATGGTTATTCTTCTTGTTGAGATCTATCCATAATTAAATTGAATGCTTGGTAGTTAATTGACAACTAATTATCACTATATGATTTCTAATCAGACTCCGAAAGGAGGGGATTGTGAATATGCTGTAAGTTGGGTAGACATTCTTGGATTGGGGATGAAAATACCTCAATTATTTATGTAGCGTCAACGAGGCTTAACAACCCTAATTTTACGCATGGGCGTGACGATTAACTAGGTTCTTAGTCTTAATCCTCGCATAGAGTTATCCTTATCAGAAAGGTAGGTAAGGTGCAATCGAGGTTGAGTGTTTATATAACCCTAACGGAGTATAAAGCGATTTAGTGAACTGCTTTCTCCAAAGAAGAAGACCATAAGTTATTGCATTAATAAGTAACATAAGCGGATAGTGAGGAGACGTGGAAGTCCTATTCTCATCACAACTGAAGTAAACTCATTAGTTAAATTAGTCTTTATAATTCGTAGTTATAAACCACAAATCAAATATCAATTTACCAAATATTTACCAAAATATAGATAGTTGGTACTTGAACCCTAATCCTTGTGGACGATATTCGGTCTTACCAGGACTATATTACTTGTCACGATAACGCGTGCGGTGCGTTTAAGTGTGCGTCTTTTCGCGCATCACTTCTCTTTGGAACAGGTTGGTGCCATCGCCATTGGGCTGTTGGTTTGCACCGCCCATTCCGTCTGGACCATCGCTGCCGGTGAGCGCCGCCAGCCGCCAGTGGTTCTTGCCGATGGCCGCCGGAGTTCTTCTTGTCGCCATAGCCTCCGCCGGAGTTAATTATTCGCCATTTCCGCCGGAATTCCGGTGACCCGCTTTATTATTTCGCGATTTCCACCATTTTTATTATTATTACCACGCCCTTTTTGACTCTTATTTTGTGAAGAATAGTCAAAATAATTACCTTCATTTGAATACGTGGCAACCATGGCGGAATTTGTTGAAACTTCTTAATCAAACCCGATTCTTGAAACAAGCATGGATCTTGCTTGATAAAACTTTGGTAAGAGATTACTTTGGCGGATTAGTGTCCCCACGCCACTATAAGCATCCGTGAGACCGTGACTAATCGTAAAACTAACCGGTTGTCGAAGCGGTGAACTCACGTTCTTAATTGATGCGCCACCACTTTGAGGCGTTGGCGGAGGTTGAAGCGTTAGGGAAGTCTGCCGTGACAATGGTTGAAAATTCTTGTTCCAGCCTTGGCACGAGAGTTTTGATTATCTTGAAAAATGTCTCTCAGCGTTCCCGTACGCCGTGGCGATAGGAATCTGGTTCCATTATTGTATCAGACAAATGCATGGATATTGTTGCATAAATCAACCAAGCGTGGCATCAAGGTATCCGCAATTCTTTATGCGCTTGACGATTGTTCGTTGTTGTACCATTTTTGGTTGAATTATATGACGAAGAACTTTGTGAGCCTACAACATATTTTGAACAACTCGTCCATTTGCGTAGTGAGCAGTTTCCATCTCTAGTTTGTGAAATATGTGTTTAGATGTTGGAAATAGTAAGAAATTTGAGTGAAACGAAGATTTTGATTCAGACATGGTTGACAACAATAATGGAGAAAAATAAAGTATAACAATGGAGAAGACAAATTCGGTTGGAAGGATGGGGAAGATGATCGAATTTGGAAGGAAAAATTTATTTAGAATAGGATCTTTGAATTACCTTCTGATATCATGTAAGAATTATTTAGAACTGGAAAATCTTCCTTAATCTTATTCATCCCAAATGGTCACAATATATACACTAAATAACAATTAATAGGAAGATTAAGTCTTCCTTAAAATCCTCCTACCTATCCCATAATATATTCTTATTCCCTATATTAATACTAATCTATTTAATACATAATACTACTTACCATTTACAAAAGATTCTACATAATTATATTATTAATAGTAATTAATAATATTCTAACAGTGTGCTTGTGAACTATTTCCTCCATTCCAAAATATTTATCGTATTTGGTTTTTTTAGAATTAACTTACATGAATTTTGATTAATATTTTAAGATATATTTTTAAATTATATTAATATGAAAAGAATTATAAGTTATACTACTTTTCGTATATTTTTTAAATATATAAATATTAAATTAATCTAATCCAATCTCGCTTTTAAAATTAATTAAGTTGACTTTAGAAAAAACAATCAAAAGTATTTTGGGACGGAAGTACGTTTGGTGAGTGGACAAAACTGAGATATAAAATAGTCCGTCACGTAATTACAATTTACAAACGGCAACCATTTAAAACGATTTTTTCTCCCTACTGGAATTTGTTAGTTTCGAGGTCAAGTAATATAAATTTAGAAATAATTACAAGGGTTTGTTTGGTCGGGTGTTTATCTGTCGGTTCGATTTTGTATATTATCGATTTGATTGATCAGTTTTCAATTTATAAATATGTTAAATCAATAATTAAATCGAAATATGTGTTATCAATTTCGATTTATCGATTTTAAGTCCTTAACAGTTTGATTTTCGATCTAATCAATAAGAAAATGAATTGCTATTTTTTTTTTTTGCTTTCTCTGTCACTTTTAAAATTTCTACTATAGATCTACACTTACGGTAGATCTTACTTTTCATAAAGTGAGAAAAACCACAAGATAGATAACGAGAATCACACACGAGGCGGTGGTTAGACCGACTATGTTGTATGAGGCGGAGTATTGGCCGGTCAAGACTTCGCACACCCAAAAGATGAAAGTTGCGGAGATGGAATGATAAAATGGATGTGTAGGCATACAAGGAGTGATATAATTAGAAATGATGATATCTGTGACAGAGTGGGAGTGGCCTCGGTGGAGGATAAGATGTGGGAAGCGAGGTTGATATGGTTTGGGCACGTGCAGATGAGAGATACAAATGCCCAGTGCAAAGATGTGAGAGGTTGACTATGGATGAGTACATGGGGAGTAGAGGTAAGCCGAAGAAGTATTGGAGATAGGTGATTAGACGGAATATGACGCATTGTGCAACTCACTGAGGACATGACCTTAGATAGGGGGTTATGGATGACACATATTAGGGTAGAAGGGTAGTAGGTAGTCCAGCGTAGTCCTACCTACGCTTACATATTGGTAGTTATAGTATTATTATTGTAGACTCGCTTAGCGTATCATATTAGTAGGCACAATATTGCTTTATAGTTCCTTGTTGTTTGATTTATGTTGCTATATGTATTTTGTTTATCTTATTTACTTGCATTAGTTATTGCTTCTTTTTCAGAATTCGCTATCATGACTTACTCACTTTATTTCTCTTATTTTGCTTGGGTTTGTGCTTTGTCTTGAGCTAATGGTCTCTCAGAAACAGTCGATCTACCTACCAAGGTAGAGGTAAGGTCTACGTACACTCTACCTTCTCCAGACCCCACATTGTGGGATTTCACCGGGTGTGTTGTTGTTGTTATTATATAATTAAAAAAAGAAATAATTTAAATACAATCTTATTAATTATCGATTTAACCATTAACTAAATCCTTAAAATCGAAACGATAACTCAAACCCGTTTACAAACCGTTAACTCAATAACCCCATACCGATAAACCAATAGCGTTTTTATTGATTCAGTTTAACGGTTAAACCGAGTTTTGCAAACCTCTAATTTGGTTACATGAATTAGGGGTTATCTCAATATAAAGTTTAAGATTAAATTTATTCAATGTTTGATTATAGGTATTAATTAAAATCAGGATAATATTTATCAAAATTATGAGATTATCTTATCTCATATAGGTGGGATTATCACTTGATTATTATCTCAAGATTATAAATCTAGGATAACCTGATTTTGAACCAAACAATCTCTAGTCTTTTTGGGCGTATATGAAAATTATTATAGTACAAAAAATTCTGAAACCCTCCGTTTTCATCAATCTTGTTTCAAATTTTACAGTGATAAGTACTTTAAATAATGGCTAACTCGAGAATTTTAAAATTGATTGAGAACTTTGAATAATTATCAGATATGATAGAGAGATTTGACATGTGTTTACTTTGAGGCTAAAGGTTAAGGATATCATTTATACAGCAATAGTAACTATTTTTTTATTGCTATACTATTTGACTTAGGTCATTGCTTGCGTTAAGGCCGGGTAAATCATTTACCTTTGTCGCTAATTAAAGGTGATACCAAGTTCAACCTAAAATTGACGGATTTAATTACTTTCACAACACAGTCAAAACTCAAAAGAAGAAGAAACTAATAAGAAAAGGAAAAGAAAACGACTTATAAAACTTTGGTCTTGTTATAAAATAAAATCGAGTACATTAACTATTCAGATCCTACCCTATAAAAGTTCGATTCCTAAATTTACTATCCGGAACCTACCCAAATCCTATGATTCCAGGTAGGTTCCCGGATACCGTGCTCACCCCTGGAAAGAGATATCAATGAGGCAGCAACGAGAGAGCCTTATGCTAATACTTCTTTATTTGTTTTATTACTTATGAGAGAAAATATACACAATTGTGATACGTAAGCTCATTATTCTTTTTTAATAGGTGACTGAAAACTCTGTGATGCTCTATGAGATCATTGGTTATGTGCAATCCATTCAGCGGCAAGTTAAGGTAAATTACTTAGGCAACATTTGTTTACAGTTTAAATAGCTGACTTTGCAAATTTAGAGTTTGAGTTCTCCAAAAATGTGGTTAGTTTATATTTCCGGGTATCGATTTCGGGTTCGGATATCCGGTCTCTATATAGAATAAAAATCATGACCATCGAGACTGGCTAATCATTCAACTGGAGTGAAGACCATAACGGTTTCGGTCGGATATTTGGGTACCCTATACCCGTGCTCACCCCTAAATATTAGTAGAAGGTCAAGGGACCATCTGTCGTTATGAACTTATGATTGGTTGGTTTATGTAAATATTTATTCTTTTTTGGCAGTTATTTAGATTTTATTCTTATCTTTAGTAATTATGCAAATAACGGATAGAGATCCTCTGTAGTGCACTTTACGTAAAGTGCACAATTTTAATGTGTTGGCGTTATTAGAAACCATTAGATTATTTGAAAAAATCTTTGTAGTGCACTTTACGTAAAGTGCACAATTTTAATGTGTTGGTGTTGTTAGAAATCATTAGATCTTATTTTTTCAAATAATTTAATGGTTTCTAATAACGTCAACACATTAAAATTGTGCACTTTACGTAAAGTGCACTACAGATGAGCCGGATTCGCAAATAACATTTTTGGGAACTAATCATTTATAAAATTATTCCAATGAGATAACAGGAAAAATCAGCAGCTTATGATTGACAATAATCATAAATATATCTCTGGAATTGCCAGCTGAATAGTAGAAAAAGAAATATTGACTTCAATAATGATTAAAACGTCATGGAAGTGCTCTATAGTCAAGTTATTTTTTGGGAGCAGTCTATAGTGAATTAGTTTGAAAAGAGATTTTCCTTTACCTATAAAAGGAAGCAAAAATTGAGCTGCAACTTTCATATTAATTTCCAATCAATTCAACTCAACTAATTTCACACTCGGACAACCTGCACATATCTTTTTCTTTTCTCGAAATAGACAAATTTAGTTTCTTTTTCCTTACTAATAAAGAAACTTTTTTATGCCTGTATAGTAAGAGTGCATATATAAGTACAAGGATTTTCGTAGGACAAAATAACTGTGCTCAAAGTTACATTTGCCTTCGGCTTTTAACTCTGTTAAGTACAATAATGGGTCTGAAGAGAATAGAGTGTACATAAACCTTACTCTTGAGAGCTAGAAATATTGAAACCTAATTGTTTGGGGGTTTTAGAACAGAACACGCAACCTTCGAATCTGGGGTCGTAAATAGTGAAAATAAAACAAAAGGAAGAAAAAGCAAAAAGAAAAGAAAAAAGGGAGGGCTATATTCATATGTGAACAGAAGAGTAAGCAAAACTTAGAAGTTGGTGATCTAGGGTCAAGAGAGTGAGAGTTCTTTTAATGTTGGTAGGGTGTTTACTGACGAAGGACTACTTAATATCAGAGGACAAAACGGATACATCTTCACCCGTTTCAGCAACCACACTAGTGTTTTCCTTACAACCGTCCGTCGCACCATCTCCACCACCACCGCCATTACCGCCGGAACCATCATTTCCTCCACCACTAGCTGCAAAAGAAGCTGCGGAGCCAGAAACACTCCTCAAATCCTTCCGAACAGGGCGCAAATTCGCCGCTACCAAACTTCTCGACAGAGAAGCCGGTCCGAACCGGTTCAAACCTCGAACCTCGCCGTTACTTACGGCTCGAAGATGGAGGCGAGCGAGTTGACTCAGAAGTACTAACTGAGTTGGCCGAGTAGATAAATGGCGGTGGAACTGAGAAATTAAAGGACTGCAATTGCAATTATTAAGAGTTCTCGATGATGCCAAACGAGAAATTGCCGCCGGTGATGTCAATAGTGAAGACTCCATTGCAGTAACGTATTTTATACGTAATGGGAAATTGGGAATACGTATGGCTGTTGCTCTATCACCTTTTACTGCCTCATCATTATTCTCTTCGGATTTTTATGAATTAGTAGCAGAGCCGACGTGTTTAGGGGTAAATACGTAATTTGGCAACGTCAATTAAATAAGGGGTAGGTGGCGTTTCGGGTATTTATGTTCACGTGTAAGGAACCACCTACCACTTCTTCTCTATCTTGTTTGGCTGGAGTAATATACAGTATTTATTACTCCATTAAAGTACGTTTTCAATAAAATAAATGTTTCCATGACGCTAGATAGGTCATAGGATAGCGTGGAGGTCGATGATTAGGATAGTAATTGATAGTCGAGTGATATTGGATTTCAGGCGGAAGAGATAGTTATTAGAATGTGTATAAAACATTCGAGGAACTAAAAGTGCTAATTTCCCAATTATCCAAATTTACACTGTGCAAAGAGGCACATTACCATTTCAATAAAAGTACTCCTATATAGTTAATAAGCTTGAAGCTGAGGATGAAAACAGGGGAAACAGAATTTCCCAAAGTCTAATTATTTACTTACAACTCCCCCAACTTCATAAAAAAACACCATCATCTGTATGATCCATCGGAATCAGCACCAGAATCAACACAGTTTGTGGATTCTCCTGGGGTCTCTTTTTTGTTTGTCGATCCACCAGACATAAATTCAGTTGCAGATTTTATCAACGAATTCAGGATTTTCATCTTTATTTGTCCTCTTCTTGGTGGAGGAGGCTGCTTGTATTCTTCTTCCATTTTTTCTAATTTTTAGATTTCACTGAAAAAAATATGATTTTGTGTGAAAGAACAGTTTTTTTTTTGCTCTGTATCCACCTATAAATACAAGTTTCAATGGGTTGAGGGGTTAAAGGGCAAATTTCGATTACTTGGTTGCAAAGGAAACCAAGTGTAGTGACAGTTGGCTTAGCTCATTGATGTAACTGTTAATGACGTTAGTTTTTCTTAGGGTTTTTTTTAATCAATAATATATACTCTCTTTATCATAATATTTATAATGAAGTACGAAACTAGATATTCTAAAGATTCACTTGTTAGTAAACGCGGGGTGCAGCAGCCTAGGATAGGAATTGAAGATCCAACGCGGGGTTCACTTCTAGAAGAACGATCCAACGCGGGGTGCAGCAGCCTAGGATCGGGTTTTTGAAAAGGCCATAAGTGTTTATTTTTTAAAATAAGTATTTATGAATTTCTTTTGGAGTGTTTGGTTGAAAGAACACTAGAGCTTTTGGCATGAGCATAAGCTATTTTATCTCTTCTATCAAAAACCCAAAATTTGAGCTTTTGAAAGAAGAGACAAAATGACTTATGCATTTTTTTGTCATACCAATACCCTTATAGATTTTTAATAATTTCAACATATCCTTGTATATATATACTTCAAGTGCAAAACACACGAATGCATAAACTAACCAATACCAGAAAATTAGATAAATTTGTTAAATTAAGTAATGCAAAATATTAATTCTTAAAAAATGCATTAGGTACATAACAGATGAAAAAATCAATGCGTTAGAAATGTCTCGATATTTCCTTAAGAAGTAATCAAATTCAGATCCAATACTAGTCTCAAAGTCACAATATAGATCCGAATAAATACGTATTAAAATTCAGATCTAATTTGTATATTGTTTGCAATTTATTATAATTTTATTGCTATAAAATTAATTCTTATATCTATCCTTTTTGGTAATTTTGATAAAACAAAAACACTTTTAGAATTGTAAACCAAACAATCTAATGTACAAAAGTGTTTTTTTATTGACAATAAAAAACTAACAACTTTTTGATAAAAGTTCTACTTGAAAAAACTCCTATAAGTTTTTTTTAATAAGTTGTACCAAACGGGCACTTAGTACCTGTTTAGATTGACTTCTGGGTACCCAGAAGTGCTTTTGGGTACCCACTTTCGTGAAAATGACAAAATTGACATGTTTGATTTGACTTTTCAGAAGTGATTACAGTGTGAAGCTAAAATTTGTAAACTACGGAAGCACTTATCAGTGTGAGCTAAAATATGGTAAGACCGAATATCGTCCTCAGAAATTGATTATCAAGTACCGATTATCTAAGCTTTAGTTTCTATTTGGTGAACGTTAATTTGTCTGTATTTTTATCAAATAACTAAGACTAAGTAATTTCAGAAAATAAACTAATTATGATAATACTTTGGTTTAAATCAGTTATGATGGAAATAAGGCTTCCAATATCCTCAACTATCCACTCTTTTCAATCCTTAATGCAACTAGAATGACTTCTCCTTCTACGTTAAGATAGCGGTTAACTAGACTGTCTTATATTCCGGTTAGGATATATAATCGCTCAACCCTAGTGCAAAACCTTTCTATACTTCTATGATAGGATGTACCACGTAGGAGGATTAAGAACAATAACCTATAATGCTACACAAGTATCGGGGTACTTTCGTCCGCGATTTTAACCTATGTCTATTCAATTACAGCATATCCAAATCTCTCCTCTCGTTTCTTGATTCGAAATCATATAGATTATGATAATTAATGACCAGTTAATTTTCAGATATTCATACCAATATTGAATAAATCTTAATCAAGTGAAGAAAAAATCAAACTAATGCATTAATTCATGAAATAGAAGTTCAAGCGATTCAATAGGAAATCCCTAATAAAGTAATTAACTCCTACACATTGTCATGTCAAGAACTAATACAAACCAACATAAACTAAAATAAAAACAAAAAAAAAATGAAAAGAAACTTGAACCAAAGTTGTCTCCAATCTTGTGTTGTAGCCTCCTTTTCCTCTCTAAAGTATGATATGAGATGTAAGATCTTAGATGAATAATGAGGCTAGGGTTTAGGGATTTTATAGTTGAGAAATATGGATTTCGAACCCTAAAAACCGTGTCAAAATCGACCCAGAACGTGATTTTTCCTTCTCGGCACCGCGGTACTGCAGAATGGCACTGCGGTGCCGAAAGTACTTCACCTAAATCAGACCTCTCAGTACATTTGGCGCCGCGGCTCTGCTGCCAGGCGCCGCGACGCTCTCGACGTCATTTCTCTGATTTTTGTCGTTTTGATTTCCGGACTTCGTAGATTACTTTCGTGCTTTCCGGGACTTCTTAGACTTCATTTCTTGGCCCTTTTAGTGTGTAATTCTATCTCAATTAAGCTCATTTCCACTTCTTTTTGTCATTTCTTCATTTATGACCGTTGTGACTCAAAAGAAAGAAAAACGACCCTAACACGACACTAATTTCAACAAAAATAAGAAAAATACTAACTAAAAATTACTAAAAGATTGTATACAAAATACACCTAACACCCACCCCACCCCATTACCCTCCCCATCCTCAAATTTCTATTTGATATTTTTTGTTACTTTTATAAAAAAAATTATTAAAAAATATGATTTTTTTTCTTACGCTACCCCTACCCCCACCCCACCTCATTGCTCTACCCATACTCAAATTTCTATTTCATATTTTTTGTTACTTTTATAGAAAAAATTATTAAAAAAATATGAATTTTTTTCTTACCCCCGCCCTATTCCCTACCCACCACCCCACCCCACCCCATTGCCCTACCCATCATCAAATTTCTATTTCAGATTTTTTGTTACTTTTATTAAAAAAATGTGATTTTTTTTCTTACTCCCTGCCCTACCCCACCCTACTCATATTCTCATATTTCTATTTTATATGAGGATATTATATGAGATAAAAATGAATTTTGTTAAAAGAAAATGGTAAATGGGTCAAAAAAAATTCAATGAATAAGCAAAAAGGGCCTCTCCAAAAGCACTTCTCCAGATGTATCAAATTGGTGTTTCTGCTTCTTTTCCCATTTAGAAACACTTTTTGGCTTCTGGAAAAAGTGTTGCTACTTCTGGAAAGAATGTGTTCGGCCAAAAAAATATTTTTGAGAAACAAAAACACTTCCAAAAACTTAGCCAAACACCACCAAAGTTCAAATTAATATCATATTTCCTAAGTACATAAGAGTTAAGACTCAAAATCGCAATAGATTTTTATTTTTGAAGATATAAGGAAGTCAATAGGAGGGGGATGAACCTAGTCCTAGATTAATTTTAAGTTTACTTTATTCAAGATGCTGCTATAGTTCCTTCCAGAAGGTCTAATTATTAGCTAATCGGAAATAGATCAAAATTGCCCTTGGACTATGCAAGACAGAATAATTTTATTTTCGCTAAAAATGACTCATTTCCACTGCTATTGTCAAAGTGGCTCTATTAATGGGCAAAGTTTAAGGACGAAAGAAAAAAAAATCAAAGTTTGTATTTGAACTTTAGGAATGATCTGAATTTGCCCTTTAACTATTGTCATTAGTTGATAAGGGTAAGTTAAGCCACTGTGGTAACGATATTAACAAAGCAATACAGTCTCAACGAATAGCAAAATTTTCTCATTTCGCATAATCTAGGGGTAGTTTTAATCCTTTGCCATTAGGCCGTTTATGTTTCACCAAAAAAACTTGTAAAGAATAAATCTTGAGTCTAACTCAACCCCAAAAGTTAAATTGTATGATGAGTATTGTCTAAGTCCATATAAGAAGTTCATGTTTCTATTTCATTATCGATGTGGGACTCTTAAAAATGGATCTTAAGTCTAACTCAACACCAAAAACTAGCTTGTAGGGTGATGATTGTCCAAGTCCATATAAATAGTCCATGTTCCTGTTCCATTACCGATGTGGGACTCTTAAGAATGGATCTTGGACCTAACTTAACCCAAACAGCTAGCTTGTAGGGTGATGATTGTCCAAATTCATATAAGGAGTTCATGTTTCCATTCCATTACCGAATGTGGGACTCTTAACAGAATTATTCATCACTTATTCCAATTTAATAATCCCAAAATATTACAAATTTTAATAAATATTGTCACCAAACAAAAGGAGTCATCAATTGATAAACATTACGGTAAGATTAATAAGAAGTCAACTTAGTCCTATCATTTGCCATTACTTGTACCTTTGCTCCTAAGTTTCCTACTAAAAACCTGACTAATCCTTTTACCATGAGTAAACACTTGATGCTACAATTCTTTCACGTGGCAACAATTTTCCCTTCTAAATGTCGATTTTCAAAGACTGATCAAAGATTTTAAATTAGTTGATTTCAAATTTCAATGTACATTAGGGGCGACCAATGAATGATTCGAGTTGTTGGATGGTCAAAATGAATTGAATCAATAAATGATCATTGTGCAACTCGGGTCAAAAGTATTTGCATAATAATCTGAATACGTTTAAATAACGTTTCAACACAATCTGTTAAACACTTAGTACAACAGATTACACAGTATTAAAAATACTTAACAGTAAATTAATTAAAAATCAGTACATGAAACTGAAAATAAACAGAATCTGTGTTGGAAAAAATAATTTTTCAGAATATAATCAAGACCACTTAGTTCAAAGTGTGTCCTTAAGGAAATTATTCTCATCACAGTACTCGAGGTTGATGGAATATCTCCTCCCAGGATAGAACGATTATCTTACCAGAATAATAACACTCTAAATTCCGATAGCAGCGAACCACTCAACGACAATATATCACACAAAATAAACAAGAGTGATTTTTCGAGATGAAAGAAAAATTCGTATTGAATGTTGTGTTTAATTCTTGGAACAAATCAAAAATTTATAGTTGTTGGAGGTACTGATTCTGAATGTTTGCAACCATTCAGAAAAAATCACCAGAATTTTTGGAGGGAAATTCGAAAAAGAAAAATCGGGCCTGATCGTGGTCGTGGTTTATCGATCGTATTGGATTTATTTTGATTAAATAAATAATTAAATAATTAAAGAAAAATTTGTCCAAAAAGATTATCAATCAATCCGAAGCCGAGCGACGACGACGGCGCGAGGTGTCCTTGCCCTCAACCCTTTTAGCAACTAGAAAAGGTGTAATGTAATATATACATCTTTCTTTTCTTCTTTTTTTCGATGTGAGACAAATGTCTTAAAAATGGACCTTTTACATTCCCTTCATTTTTCATCCCATCATTTTTTATTCATCAATATCAAAACCCAACAAAAAGTTATTTGGGATGAGATGGTTGAGCCAACATATGTTAATATCAAGATTATTGACCGTTCAATTTTTATCAATTTTTAATTTTTGTTTGTTATTTTTTTAATAATTTGTTTAATTATGAAAAATATTAATAATTTTTTTATTATAGTTATATATAACAAAATAAATAAAATTATTTTTAATTTAAATATTTTAACAAGCAATTACATACTTCAATACAAATTAACTCAACTTTTAGATGAGATGAATTTGAATGAATCAAGATGAGTTGAGTTAATAAATCAGCGGGTCATTAACTCACCCAAATTTAAACAGATCACATTTTCATAAGTTGATTTTATCATTTATTATACATATTTTTTTATGATAGAAACGTGAACCATATCTTCAGAGATCGAACCGAACACGCATTGTGTCATACTTAGAAAAATAAAATTTAGAAGAATAAAAAGAGAGGAAGCATTAAAATTGAATAAGACCTATCTTACTAACCGACTGTAAAAATGAGTAATTTAAATAACAATTTCATAATTTAAATCTATTTTTACGAGAGAGGTACGTGCTAATGCTATAACAATTTCATAATTTAAATACTTAATTAGGAAAAAAAGTCAAAAATACTCCTTTAGGTAAAAGGGCTAAAAATGTCGTTCGTTACGAATTTAGATAAAAAATATTTCTCCCGTCATTAAAGTTTTTAAATATACCCCTCTTTTAACGAAAATCCTCAAAATAATCCAAATTCAATTTTTAAACCCGTCCCATTATTTAAACTGACTAAACTAAATAGTAACCCATGCAATCCCCTTACCCACTCCCAAATTTCTAGAGAGAAAAGTTAGGGTTCTAAAACAAAAAAGAAGATACTAATTATATTTTAATCTACAAGAATTCAAAAGGTTGATAAAGCTCGTTTTACTCCATAGGGTTGCATCCTGATGTTATAACAGTAAATGGACTTTGTATTGAAGGTTTAGTAGATGAAGCCAAAGAGTTGCTAAGAAAAATGGAGGACAATGCCACTTACAATCTTATGAGGATTTCTCAAGAGTAATAAAACTAATGAAGCAATGGCCCTTTCGAAGGAAAACGTTGGGAGGGATTTCCCAGCTGATAAAGATTGCTAATAGAATTACTTTTGTCAATAGGGGATACCATGTGTTATTATTTAGTTGGGTCGGTTTAAGAATTGAATTTATGTTATTTTAGGGGATTTAAGAATTTCCGTTAAGAATAGAGTATATTTGAAAACTTTAATAACGAGAGGAATATATTTTACCTAAATTCATAGTGGAAGGTAATTTTAGCCTTTTTTTCCTCAAAATAAAGAGATATGTTTGACCCTTTGCCCCTATTTATAACATACTATCACTCTATCAGTATAAACTATAAAGTATAAATTACCAGTATTATTTTCCTCCGCCTAATTAGGATGTCTTGTTGTACCCTCTACCGCTAATTTATTAAGTGCACATTCATAGATAATTTTCACCTTTTTTGAAATTTTATTTAGAAAAACTGTTTGGACATAGAATTGATGCGATTAGTGAAGTTGAATTCTGATATATTTTTTAAATTCGAAAACACAAAAAAAAGTAGTTTCACAATTTTCACTCAAAATAAACAACACACACAGTAAAATCTTACAACGTGAGGTCTGGGAAGGATATAGCATACGCTGATCTTATCTCTACCTTGATAAGTAGAACATTGTTTTCGAGAGACCCTCAGCTCAAAACAGAGCGCGTAAGCAAGAACAATTTTCACTCAAAAAAATTAAAAATCAACTTTAATTTGTATTCGCATCGAAACATAATTTCTATTTGCAAATACCATTTTCAAAATAATTTGGGACAGGTACCGAAAGAAAATGTGCAGGGGATGAAAAATGAGTAATTTTTGGTTATGAAAATAGACTTATAATCTGTCAATTTTGAAGCAAGTGGTTTTTAATTGGAGGGGCCGGAAGAAGTTAAATTTGCCGCCACGTGTAACTCAAATATGTAATTGCCATGGTGGACAATTTTATTTTGATGTTTGATCACTATCATTAGGATGACTCAGAAGTGCCAGCTAATTAGTATAGAAGGAATATTGACTTTAATATGCACTCTCATAAGTCATAACTATGATTTACAGCTAATCACTTGAAAGCAAAATTGACATGCAACTTTCACCTTTGATATCAAAGAATTCAACTTATTTTACACTGACATCTCCTAAAACAAACCTTTTTCTTTTGACCAAATTCAGTTGTTCTTTTTGGGTTATCATTTATGAGTATATGAAATATATAAAAAAGGAGATAAATAAGTCTCAGAGGTCATAACGATAATAGAGATCTTAAAAAAATAGAGGTCTCAGCCTTAGTCAACTTCATCCATCATCAATCTCAAAAAATTGTGATCAATTATATAAATTCTTAATTTTTTTCATATAAATGTAATTCATATAATTATCATACTAAAAAATATTAAAAAAAATTAAAAAAAATATATTAAACAATAATAATTATTATAATAAAGACGAGGACGATAAAGTACTGGTGAATGAGACACTCATTAAACAAAGATGGCAATCATACTTCCATAAACTCCTGAACTAAAAGGGGACATATACATTGTGCTAGGGAATTTGGAGTACTCAGAGAGGAGTCGTGATTTTGGGTATTGCAGGTGTATAAAGGTGGATGAGGTTAAGGGTCTCATTCGTAGGATGAACAAGGGAAGAGCGATGGGGTCAGACGAGATCCTGGTCGAATTCTGGAAGAACACAAATATGGTTTGTATGAAATGGCTGATTAAGTTGTTCAATGTCGTGTTTAAGACGTCAAAAATGTCCAAAGAATGGAGGTGGAGTACAATGATTCTGTTGTAAAAGAATAAGGGGGGTATTCAGAGCTGCAATAATTATAGGGGTATTAAGATGCTAAGCCACACGATGAAAGTTTGGGAGATGGTAGTGGAGATGAGGGTAAGAGGGGTGTTTCTATTTCGGAGAATGAGTTCGAATTCATGTCGGAACGCTTAATAACATAAGTTATTCATCTTATGAGGAGGTTGGTGGAGCAGTATAGGGAAAGAAAGGACTTTCACATGGTGTTAATCGATTTAGAAAAGTCCTATGACAGTCCCTAGGGAGATTTTATGAAGATGCTTGGAGGCTAGACATGTACTTGTGGCGTACATTAGGGAGATCAAGGACATGTACGAGGGGTCCAAGACCCGAGTAAGGACAATGGGAGGAGATTTAGAGCACTTTTTAACTGTGATGGAGTTGCATCACGGATCGACTCTTAGCCAATTTTAATTTGTCTTGGTGATGGATGTATTGACGCGACATATTCAAGGCGAGGTGTCATGGTGTATGTTATTTGCGGATGCATAGTTTAGATTTACGAGACTCGTAGCGAAGTTAACGCTAAGCTGAAATTTTGGAGGCAAACCCTAGAGTCTTAAGGGTTTAGGTTGAGCCGGACCAAGACTGAATACGTGTAGTGCAAGTTCAGTAACGTAATGCATGAAGTTGGTATGGAAGTGAGACTTGATACACATGTCGTCCAGAAGAAGGGAAGGTTTAAGTATCTTGGGTCTATTATTCAAGAAAATTGAGAGATTGACGAGGATGTCACACATCGTATTGGTGTAGGGTGGATGAAATGAAGACTCGTGTCCGGAGTCTTGTGTGATAAGAAGGTGCCACCAAAACTTAAAGAAAAGTTCTACCAAGTAGTGGTTAGACCAACTATGTTGTATGTGGCGGAGTGTTGGACAGTTAAGAACAATCACGTTCAGAAGATAAAAGTTGCGAAAATGAGGATGTTGCGGTGAATGTGTGGGCATATGAGGAGATATATGATTAGGAATGAAGGACAAGGTGAGAGTGTCCTCGATGGTGGACAAGATGCGGAAACGAGGCTAAGATTGTTTGGACATGTGAAGAGGAGAAGTGTGGATGCCCCAGTGCGGAGATGTGAGAGGTTGGATATGGATGGCTTTAGGAGAGTCAGAGGTAGGTCGAAAAAGTATTGAGGTGAGGTGATTAGACATGACATGACGCGGCTACAACTCACCGAGGACATGACTTTAGATATGAGAGTGTGGAGGGCACATATTAGGATAGAAGGTTAGTACTTAGTAGATAGTAGGGTGTTGTCTCGCGTATCCTTCCTTACTAGCATCGTAGTATTTCTGTTCTAGTTCGTGTCCTTTGATTTTTATTATTTTGTGATGATTTTGTGTCCTTTCTCGAAGTGCTTTGTCCTGTTTTCTATAGTTTGCTCTCGTTATTTTCTTTTTGATATGTTTTCTCTTGTGTCGAGGGTCTACCGAAAATAGTCTTTCTACCTTACAAGGTAGATGTAAGGTATGTGTATACTCTATCCTTTCAAACTCTACTTGTGAGATTACATTAGGTATGCTGTAATAATTATTATAATAGTTCTTTAACTAGACCGATCTCTCAATTTTAACCATTTTTAGCCACCAATAACTATCAAACAACTGAGAAAAGTCACCTACTTGACTTTGATCCCTGATTTCCCAATTGTAACCATTTTCTTATTGAATTAACCACACTTTGGCGTTCAATATATTTTGGACATAAACAAGGTGTTTACATACCAAAAATTGTATAAGAATTTAAGGGGGGGAATTACATTACAAACTTTTCCAGATAAATAACAAATCATTTACCAAAACAGAAAAATTACACACTCAAACACGACCTAACGGTTAACACTGAGTTTTTGGTAATGTAAGTAGGGGTGGGCGTTGGATTATTCATTTTTCGGTTATGAAAAGGTGTTCACCGAAATAGTTTGGTTTGATACATAAAGAGATTATATTTGCTTCAGCCAATACTCAATCACATGACATATATTTACAAGATTCTCACCATGCTCATTTCTCTGTGATGATTGAGAAGAAGCCAAAGGCGAACGAAGTCCATTTAAAATTTGAACGGATTTAGAGTTTAGACCAGAAGAAAGTACATATTTTATTTATCATCAGTACCTAAAATTTAGAAAGAAACTAATTGTACAACACTAGGATTATAAATCATTCCACAAAAGAACTAAAATACAACAATTAATTCATAAGCTGCTCTGTCCCACCACCACCCCCCAAAAGAATTAAAGAAAAAAAATGTTTCTATAGCTCTGTTTGTTAGTGAGAAATTAACAAACACCATTAAATTACAGAGCAATACCCAATGAAGTACTTTTCATTTATGAGGTGTAATTGGTGTCGGAAGAAAACAATCGCCGATCATCGATTTCAGCAATTTCTTAAAAATCATCAGTTTAACTTGTCCTCTTCTCGGCGGCAACCTTGTCACCGGCCTCCTCCTTATCCGCTTCGCCGACCGGTTCTCCATTTCCGATGAACTAGTAATTTCGATGGAATAGTGGGGAAGAATTGAAGAGAGAGTGGAAGTGAAGGGGCAAGTGAGAAATGGAATAAAGTGTGAGGTAATGAAGTTAGAGACAGAGAAGTGAATTTATGAATATTTCCCCCTCCCCGTTTTTTTTAATTCCTTCCGATAAAAAAAAAAAAAAAAGTGTCTACTTGATCATTTACCTAATTTTTATATTGGGTGTTCTTCTGTCGTGCGACCCGACGGCTTATGTGCGACCTTCCTATAGCAGCCCCTTTTTTCACAACTCTTTATCAAGCACTTGTCATTGCTCTTAAAAAATATTAATTTTTAGATCAACCACTTTGTTTAATTTCTTAAAGATGAATGGGAGATATCCCTAATCCCGAGCTTGTGGTTGTTCACACAGATACAGAATAATATAATGGACTATTTTGGCTGGTCTTTTTCATACACTTGCATTAATAAATTTAGTTAGTACTTTACATTTTTTATTAAGAAAAAGATATATATTAAAAACATACAAACTATTTTTGATACCATCACCTCAGTTATGCCATTGTCATCATAATACGTCTTGCCACGTCTGATCAATGCTTTTATAATATAACTGTTGAAACTTGCGGAAGAAGAGATTAAAGTGATCAAAGCTGAAAAATAGTCGAGCGCCGCATCGCCGGAACAATAGAAAAAAACCCGTGCTCAACGCTACGGCGTCAAAACTTCAGAGAGGTCTGATAGATTTGGAGCGCCGCGGCGCTGGGAGGAAGGGCCGCGACGCTAATCTCAACGGAAAAATTTTGGGCAGTCTAAAAGTTGTGTCTCTTCCAATGGGTCACAACCTTTGGAGTGGAAAACTATCATGGACGAAAATTAATGCTATAAAAGCATGTTGATCACTTGTTAAAAGACACACAATACACATAACATTACAATCAATCATTAAATACAATTAATGATCTATGATTGTTGCTTGATCTTCATCTTTTTCTCACAAGAATATTTCTGAAAACACATAAAGTAAATTCGTCAGGGGTGAAGTTACTTTCACCTAGATAGTTGTATCCTCTAGACAGACGTCTGAAGAACTACAACACAAGTTTGAACGAATTTTTGTCTTAGGACACTGCATCAAACATGCCTCTATCTACACCAAGTCAGTATGTGTTTAAGTATTTGTTGTACTTATTATTATTGATTTAAAGTCATATTGAATTACTTTAATATTATTGTGCTTATTCATTGATGAGTCTAGATTGAGACTAACAGTAACATCTCTCAAATCTTAGTGGTACTATTTCAATTTGATTCTACTCACACTACTATGGCATATAAAGATTATGATCGAGAATTTTGGATTAAAACTCGTACAGAGGAGGCAATATATTTTGATCGAAAAACAGCTCACCTGAAGTAGCAAAGGAATCTGGCTTTTATTTCCAAAAGAATGTAAATCCTATCCATAGTTGATTTATTTTCACCTAGTAAAAAGTGACAATAACTCGATTTACTTATTTATCTGTTCACCTGTCCACACGGCCGGCCTTAGGGGTAGGCGACATAGGCGGTCGCCTAGGGCAACACATCGCAGAGGGCAACAAAACACAACGAGGTATTGTATATATATTTTATTTTACAAATTATATTACAAATGAATCAATAGCTCTCTTGATAAGAGTTATGTTCTTATTAAGGTGTAGATTGCATGTTCAAAATCTATTTGAGATAATTTACTAAAACAATTTTTATTCTTCTTTTTTAATAAGACAAAACCTAATTTTTTTTCTAACAAAACATAAAGGGCTCATCTGCAATTTCTTTTTCTCCAAATTCAACACTTCTCCAAAGTCTAAAACTTTCCATAAACTCTTCTCTTATTCTCTAGCAAAGACTAATTTCCAACAAATTTCTTCTCTTCTCCAAATTCAACAAACTTAAATCTCTTCTCAATCTCCTTAATTTAATTGGCTATTCCAAAAAACGCATAGCAATATCTCTTCAACGACTTTTCTACTTTCTAAAGTTTATATTTATATTGGATATGTTTCTTTTATCTCTATAATTGCCAATTTTCTTTGCTATTGCATTATACCTTGAAAGTAAATGTTGTTATCCGAATCTATAATTTGAATTAGTTGCTCTGTTTCAAAATGTAGTTTGAGTAATTGTGATTTAATCGATAATTTAAAATGCATATTGTTGAGTCATTTCTATATGAGGAGAATTCTTTCAATCATTTTATCAATTAGAGGTTGATATTAAGCAATTGATGGTCTTTTAGACAGAAGTTTACTTGCGTTAGCAACAAATCTAGATGCCTTGAAAAATTCTTGAAAACAGTCATAGATCACTTTGAAATAAGCTACCTTCCATTTACTGGAGTCTGTTTAATTAGTTCATTTTCGTATCATTTTCAGTCATAGATCACTTTGATCATTAGTAAGTTTGCACTTCAAAAAACTAGAAAAGTAAAATTTTAAATAATAATTTTATTTATCTAGAGATTCATGCGTAAGGTAAGAGACTATTTGTTCATTACTTTTGGTTAACATAATTTTTTAATTTTATATCTATTAGTGTAACACTTTGATAAATGTAAGTGTTGTAATTATTAGTTAATTTTTTAAGCCTTTTGTATGTTAATTTTATTGTAATTTTTTTTTGCGAGGGACAATTTTTTTTAAACTCTAGGGCATTATTTTTCCTGAGGACGGTCCTGCCCGTCATTACATGAGAAATGATATATCATAGTTTATCTAACATTCATGTAACTATTTGCTCGTGTATGTAACTGATCGGAATTTTTTATGTAGATATAAACATCTATATTTATCTCTTCAAAAAAGATAAAGAGATGTAAGGTCAATAATTTTTATTTTGCAGCAAGGTAAGTGTTAGAGAATGGGCTTGGCCCATCCGTGTGAATAATGGGCCACTACATTCGTGTAAGTCCCAAGTTGATTTGTATATTTGGTAGGTTTATATATTAGTCTTGTATCTTAATTATGATTGTAATATTACCATAAGTGTATAGTTATTCTTCATATAGAATAGAGATTTAGATGTAAAGTAAGAATGTAATTCTCCTATTGTAACTTGTATATATATATATATGTCTTTCATCAATAAGAATAATCAAGAGAATAATTATTTCATGGTATCAAGAGTCTAGGTTCTTTTCCTTACTTCCGCTTCTCAATTTCTTCTCAAAAATACCGTGCAAATCCCTCCCAAAACCCTCGTTTTTTTCCCCACAAAATCCGAGAACTCCTCCTTCTTTTTTCTACAAATCTTGTCCAAAGTTTGTTCTATTCACCATAAGAACAATTTTCATCCTGCTCTAACCGTTTCTAACATCAAGAGCGTTCTTCCTATCGTTCTTGATCTAGAGAACGTCCAATATGGGACGTGAGCAAAATTATTCAAGATTCATGCTATGACATATAAAGTTCTTCACCACATCATCCTTCCCACTACTCATACGGGGGTGATATGACGTCTACAACGGTTGTGTCCACCAAGGCAGCAGATCCAGACTTATGAGTCATGCTTGATGTCAAGGTTCTCTAGTGGATTTATGCCACTATCTCCTTGGATCTTTTACAGACGATTATGGAACCCAACTCCACAGCTATGGCGACGTGGAATCGATTGCGTGACATATTCCAAGATAACAATCATTCTCGCATCATTGTAATCCTTGAGCAGGAATTTTCTCAAGTTGCTATGGCAAATTTTTCAAACGTTTCTTCTTATTGCAAACAGCTCAAGGACTTGGCAGACCAACTTCGCAACGTGGGTTCTCCTATTTCTAATAGTCGTCTAGTTCTTCAGATGGTTGTCGGTCTATCTGAGGCCTATACAAGGGTTGCTTCGGTTATTCGTCAAAGTAAAACCCCATGTTGGAGTTCAAAGTAAAACAACAGTTCAAGGGCCCACATGGGGCCCCTGGACAGTGGCAGTGGGTCCCAGCGCCACACAGCGCCATGACCAAGATTACAGCGCGGCTACGCGCCGCCTCAACTCCGTGCAGCGCAGCCAACTTCTTCCGTGTCGACTCCATGGTTCAACCAACAGATGGCGCCCCAGCCCAAAGATACTTGGACCTCGCCTCGCACTCCACCACACAATGAGCCCCACTCAGACCGACATTGAAGAAACGACACACACGTTCAACTTGACTCAACCGGACCCTAATTGGTACATGGACACAAGTGCCACTATCCACATGACATTTGACCAAGGTACTCTCTCGCCTTATTCCAATTTGAGCAATAATCGTGGTATATTTGTTGGTAATGACAGTTCTATTCCAATTAAGGGTTATGATAATAAAACTTTGTCCCCTTCTCATTTGTCCTGAATAATACCCTTCATGCCCCAAAATTGATTAAAAAATTGGTGTATATCCGTAAATTCACCACTGATAATTGGGTTTTTATTGATTTTGATCAGTTTGAGTTTTCTACGAAGGATTTCAAGACGGGGAGTCCTCTCATGAGGTGTGACAGTAGGGGGGATCTTTATCCAATCACACCAAGTCTCAACATCTCGCGTCAAGCCATGCCTTCCACTTTTGCAGCTCTTGCTCCTTCCTTGTGGCATGCTCGTCTAGGTCATCCGGTGTCGTCTATTTTATCTTCTTTAGATAGACATAAGTTTATTTCATGTAAGAGTATGCGTAGTACTCCACTTTGTCAATCTTGTGCTTTAGGAAAAAATATTAAGTTACAATTTGTAGCTTCGAATTCTAATACTTCAATGTCATTTGACATTATTCATAGCGATTTATGGACACCTCCGGTTCTCAGTTCTATGAGTCATCGATATTATGTTTTATTCTTGGATGATTACTCTAAATTTTTATGGACGTTTTCAATTGCGAAAAAATCACAAGTTTTTTCCATCTTCGTAAAATTTAGAGCTTTCATAAGAACTCAATTCGAACGGGAAATAAACAACATCCAATGTGACAATGGTAAATAGTATGACAATGTGGAGTTTAGGGAGTTTTGTGCTCAAAATGGGATAAATTTTCATTTTCCTTGTCCTCATATGTTTTCACAAAATGGGAAAGTTGAACGAAAAATTCGTATCATTAATAACATTATCCGCACTTTATTGGTTCATTCAATCGTCCCTCCATTGTTTTGGCATCATGCGCTACAAATGGCTACCGATCTACTTAATATTCTTCCCTCTAAAGGTTTGACATAGTCCTCCCCTCTTCAAGTTTTATACAATAAGACTCATTCGTATTCTCATCTTAGGGTCTTTGGATGCTTATGTTATCCGTTGTTTCTATCCACCACAATCAACAAACTTCAGTCACATTCTACCCCGTGTGTATTTTTGGATTATCCGTCATATCACCGTGGTTATAAATGCTTTGATTTGTCCTCTAAACGAATCATCATTAGGCATCATGTTCTCTTTGATGAATCCCAATTTCCATTTTCTAAAGTAGAAAAACATGTGCCTAGTTCATATGATTTTTTTAATGATGATATATCCCCTATGTTCTCCGTCATTTTTTAGATTTTTCAGAAAATAAGTCGTTAGCGCCGCGACCCTTAGGGGAGGCGCCGTTGCGCCTGTCTTCCAGTGAACAATCAACTTCCATCTCGCCGTCAGCGTCGCGACCCTTCGGAGAGGCGTCGCTACACCAAAACTTCAGAGAGCTCTGCATTTCTTCAGGCGCCGCAGCCCTAGACCATGGCGCCGCGGCGCCTTCGTCGAAAATTTCCCAAAATTCCCAAAATTCACCCAATCCATCCCAGATTCATGGCCCAATCACTCGCAGTCAACGGGGTATTTTTAAACCAAAAAGACATTTTAATTTGAATTATAATGTTCTTAAATCACCCTTACCCCGTAATCATGTGTCTGCCTTAAATGACCCTAATTGGAAAATTGTCATGACCGATGAATATAATGCTCTTATTGATAATAAGACGTGGGAGTTGGTACCCCGTTCATCTGGTGTTAACATTATTCGGTCTATGTGGATTTTTTCTCACAAGGAAAATTCTGATGGTTCATTTGCGAGGCATAAGACTCGTCTTGTAGGTGATAGTAAGACTCAGCAGGTTGGTGTAGATTGTAGTTAAACATTTAGCTCAGTGGTCAAGCCGACTACCATTCGCACTGTGCTCAGCTTGACTCTTTCAAAATCATGACCCATTCATCAGCTAGATGTGAAGAATGTTTTCCTACATGGTGATCTCAAGGAAACAATGTATATGCATCAGCCCTTGGGTTTTAGGGATACTAGATATCCTCATCATGTTTGTTTGTTGAAGAAGTCCTTGTATAAGCTTAAGCAGTCTCCACGAGCTTGACATCAGCCCTTGGGTTTCAGGGAACACTTGAGTATGGCTTGCATTTGTATCCTTCGTCGACGTCTACACTTGTCTCCTATACAGATGTTAATTGGGGTGGTTGTCCTTACACCAGACGGTCTACGTCTGGTTATTGCATATTTTTAGGTAATAACTTGGTTTCATGGTCTGTCAAGCGTCAAACCACGCTTTCAAGTTCAAGACTTCAAGTGCAGAGACCGAGTATCGAGGGGTAGCCAATGTGGTTTCCGAGTCATGTTGATTACAAAATTTACTTTTAGAGCTTCATTGTCCTATTGAGAAAGCTACCTTAGTATATTGTGATAATATAAGTGTCATCTATCTTTCTGGTAATCCAGTTCAGCACCAGCGTACTAAACACATAGATATGGATATTCACTTTGTTCGAGAGAAGGTAGTTAAAGGACAAGTACACGTTTGTCATGTCCCTCCAGATATCAGATTACAGACATCTTTACAAAGGGTCTTCCCTCGGTCTTTTTTGAAGATTTTAGAGACAGTCTCAGCGTACGGAGATCGCCCGCTATGACTGCGGGTGTGTGTTAGAGAATGGGCTTGGCCCATCCGTGTGTGAATAATGGGCGACGGCATCCGTGTAAATCCCAAGTTGGTTTGTATATTTTATAGGTTTACATATTAGTCTTGTACCTTAATTAGAATTGTAATATTACCATGAGTGTAGAATTATTCTTCATATAAAATTAAGGAATTAATTCTTTCACTAAGTTACAATGTTTTTCGCGTTGTTGACATTACAATATGCTTTATAGTAAGATTTCTCATTTATGTTAATAAATATTGAGAAACTTTTTCAAAAGGTCATTCTTGTTCATTTGATAACTTTCTTATTTGTTGATAGAAAAATTCATCCCTGAATCAACTAACGTCATATTTTTAATAGGGATCATAATTTTCATTTCCATTTTTTATTTGCATATGCATGATGTTTCAATTAATAGAAAATATATGCAGTATCCGAAATACAATTGATCTAATCCTCTTCAAAAATTGCAATGAATTTGTACTTAAAAGTACTACTTAGCACGAGACGTAATTCTCTTATTACTATTTTTATACGTGTCGGTAGGTCAGTTTGACCTAAGGCTGGCCAGTGGGCCGGGCCGACCCGACCCCGACCCGATCCCGACCCCGACACGACACCGCTATTAAAAAAACGGGGCCGGGGCTCGAAGGCGGGGCGAGTATGGTCCCGCCGACCGACCCGCCAGCCCCGATCCCGCCCCGACCCCGCCCCGATCCCTTGATTCAACCGCTGCGAGAAAATAGCCGTTGTCCAACGGCCATTTTACATTTTGGCGTTGGATAACGCCCATTTTAGGCCTCCCTCCCCCAACCCCTATTTCAACTATAGTATTTTCAACCTCATTCCTCTTCTTATTATTTTCACAAATCTTTCACTCTAATCTCTCAATCAATCTCTATTCAACATTGTCTACATATTCAATCTATTTATTAATTTGAGAATTGGGAGTGAAGTTGACAACTAGCTTGAGGATTATCTATCGAGCAAAGTTTCAATTTTCAACCTTCGATTACACGTCGACTCTACGTCGGCGTTTGGTACATTCGTTCTCTCATTAAATTATTATTTTGTCTTTATTTCATTTAGCACATTTAATTTCATTATCTTTAACTATTTATTAGCATAATTAAAATGAAAGGACTAAGAGGCATGTTGGGTAAGGGTAAAGTCGAACTCTTCTAGTAGGGGTGGTAACAAGGGCAAGGGTACTTCTTCTAGTATTCTTGTTCCAGTTATTCCTAGACAAGATGATTTTATAGATCCTGAAATGTTTCCTGAAATACCATATGATCTTGACACAAATGATTATCCTGAAATTGAAGAAGATTTTAATTTAGATGACACTCTAGTTGATGATACACCTATTAATGAAGATGATGATACACCCACTAGTGAAATGCCTCCTATCCCCCCTACTATGAGACGAGGTCCAAGAAACCGACCATTAAAATCAGCTGTATGGAAATATTTTGACATGGACGTAGATTATCTAGTAGCTTTATGTAAAAATTGTAAAAATGTTTATTCTTTTAAAACTGGACAATGTCATGGTGGGACGGGGGTTTTAGGAAGACACCTATTGCAAAAACACAAAGCCTTGCATGCCCAATACATGATTGAAAAAACTGGTGAGCAAGCGTCCTCTCAATCGGGACAAGGTTCACATACTACTGTCCCGGAGAAAGTACAGGGTCAAATTAACCCTATGACGGGGGGAGTTGTAGGCCCTAAAAACGATAAACATAAAGATAGGGAAGCACTAGCAAAATTAGTTGCTGTGGAGGGTTTGCCTTTTTCATTTCCTGAATCTCCTGGTTTTATTCATTATATTAGAGATATGTATAATCCTGCTTATAAAGGTTTTCCTAGATCAACTGTTAAAAGAGATGTATTTAAATTTGCACATGAATATCAACAGTATTTACGTTATGCATTATATCATTTAAATTGCAAAGTCGCTTTAACTTCTTATATAGGTCGTAGTACTAACAGCCATGATTATTTAACGGTAACCTGTCATTGGATAGATTATAAATGATCTATGCAAAAAGCGTATTTTAGCATATAGATATATAGATAGTAGGCACACTGGTGAGTTTATTTCAGAAAATATTTATTCGATACGATTATTACGGAATAACCGATAAAGTTATGAGTATTACATTAGATAATGCATCTTCTAACAATTCTGCTATTAGTATTTTAAGAAATGTATTAACTCCGTCTTTTCCAAAACATTTTCATATCAAATGTGCGTGCCATATTTATAACTTAGTTGTAAAGGATGGTCTTTCACTTTTTCAAGATATTCTTGAAAAAATACAATTTGCTATACACTTTATTTTTAAAAATAATAGAATTCAACAAAGAAAAGAATATAAAAAAACTTGCCACGATTGTGGACTATCTTCTGAAAAATTCAGAAGAAGTACCAACTAGGTGAAATTCTTTATATGACCAACTAGTTGTTGCTTATGACTATAGAAAACCTATTACTTTATTTTTTAACGCCCATAATCAAAATCCAAATGATATGATTGTGGATACTGATTGGGAGAAAATTAGAGAACTTATTGTATTTTTAGAAAATTTTCAACGAGCAACAAAAGAATTTTCTACTTTATATTATCCTACTATTTCAACTATGTTGTTTTATATAGCTATAATATTTTTACTTCTTAAAGAATATATGGAAAAACCTGCTTATACTGCAGCTATTAAAAAATGTTTATGAAATTAATTTTTTTTTTTATTCCTATTCCCCCTATTTATATTATTGGTGCTGTATTAAACCCGACTATTAAAGTAGAGGGTTGTAAAAGTCTTATTGAAAATATATATAACTGTATGGACGTACTATCACCTCCAACTCCCAAAAATTTAAATGTTGAACCACCTATTGAACTAACGCTAGAAGAAGTGTTGAATAGCGTAGAAGATGAATGCAAAAAAGTATATCGGCATTACCAGCAAGAAAGTGCTAGTAACCAACCGACTTTTGTATCATCTTCTTCTTCAACACAACCTAAAAAGACAAGCGGTTCGTGGCTAGGCCTAATATTAATTCTATTGAAAGCCTCGAAATAAAATGCGATGGTAGCAATGCTAACCAAATTAGTGAGTTCGATGTTTTTGTTTTGCGGTAATTTACCTTACCAAACGCTTATCAATGAAGAAGGAAAGGAAGACTTGCTTTGAAATATTGGAGCGAATGAGAAGACATTTCGACACTTTCAATGATGGCGAGATATTTTGAACATTCAAGCGTCATCGATCGCTTCGAAGCGCTTTTCTGCAGTGATTTCAAATAGGAGAGCACGACACTCATTAGCCGGAGGCGGCTTGGAGATGGCGGTACTATTCGAGATTGGATACGAGCGAGGCGAAGGAGGTCGATCAACCAGAGATTAACGAAGAAGATGACGACAACTACAACGACATTTTATCTGAAGGCATGAGTAGCGACGTGGAACAATTTGATCAAGATATACCAATTCCAACCGAAGAACCACAAGAAATTATAAAGAAATTAGAAAAAATATTTTCAAATTGGTAATTTATTTCATTGCAATTTTTAAATTTTTCTATGTCTTTCACTCTTTTGCAAATTTTTTCAACAACAGTACACTACAATGTAATTTTGAATCTTGTATATTTGATATTTCAATGAAATTAATAATATAAAAGGCACAAAAACAGCCTTGGGATGTTTTTTTTACACTATTCTTGTCTTTGTTTAATTATTTAGTTTATAACTTTATACTTTATACTTTATAGTTTATAGTTTATACTTTATAAATATATTATATATATGAGTATAATACTATAATACTATAATTATAAATTATAATACTATAAGTCTATAATATTATAGTATATGTATATGACATTATGACTATATGACAAGTATATGTTAATGTTACTTTGTTAGTACTTAGTAATTTAATATTTTTAATTTAGTGAAAAAATTAAAAAAAAACACACAAAACCCGCCAACCCGTCCCGACCCCCTACCCAACGGGACCGGGATCGGGACGGGACATGGTATGGTGCCGCCCCACCCGACCCTCCAGCCCCGCCCATTTTTCCGGCCTCGACCCCGTCCCGCTCCCGCCAAACCCGACCCCGGTGGGCCCGTCCCGGCCCACTGGCCAGCCCTGGTTTGACCCACGAACCGACACAATTAACCCCTAAAAATTGACCCGTAAATAAGCCCCTGACCCCCTTAAGTGTGGGGCAGTGGGGGAGCGTCAATTTGGGTTTATTTAACTTTATTATTTATTTAAGAATGAGTTGTCATTTTGTTTTATATATTTTAAGTTCCATTAGTCAATTTCAATTTGTATAAGTGTAAGTATTTCACTAATCCAAATTTATAATTTTAAATTTGAAAATTATTACAGAATGAAGGTTTTTATTTTTTATTTTTTATATAATATGACATTGAATATATAAAGAAATATAGCACTTAAAGGTCATGCCTTATTTGAGTCCGGTTGAAGGGGACATACATTAAGGGGTACGATTGAATCCAAAGATTTCATAAATACATTGAATGAAGGCCTAATTCATTTAAAGTTTTTAGTGGTCCGACCCTTCTTTAGATTCCGATTATTGCGGAAAATTAATGCATCGAGCTATCTTTTTTGTAGATGTATTGATAATTATATACAATCTTAAGTATTTATTGGCATATTTTTGCCGAAGATTAGTGTTAAATATATGTAATAAACATGTGATATACACTTAATGTATATCACGTGTTGGACAGATTTGGACTCTCGGTGGGCAGTGGCCATTACGGTTTTGTGTATAGTTTATGTATATAATGTGTAGTAGTCTTGTACCTTAATTAGTCTAGTACACTTACCATAATTGTATAGTTAGTCTCAAAATATAAAGTTTTAGAAGTAGAATATGAATAAGATTTTTCTATTATGAAAATATGTAAAGTGTATATATTTTCTTTCAATTAATGAAAATAATCAAGGAATTATTTCTTTCATGGTATCAAAAGTCTAGGTTAATTTTCCTCCTTGCTTCCGCCACTTTCTTCTCGGTTTCCGGCAGTGTTGCCTCGGTTTCTATGCTTATTGTTCTCCAAATTTATTTCTTCCAAATCCCTCAATCACATATTGTTCTATCAGTATGTCTACCTCTAAGAACACATTCCATCCTGACCTTGTAGTTTCTAACATCAAGAATCACATCTCTCTTGTTATTGAAATAGAAAACGTCTGATACACGAAGTGGGAAGAACTATTCAAGATTCACGCATGCTCACATCAAGTCATCCATCACATAATCCTCGCGGCTCCTGAGGATACGGAGGTACCAAAATATGAGGATGATTCTAAGTTATGGACAACTCTTGAGGCCACTATCCTTCAGTGGATTTACTCAACTATCTCCACCAACCTGTTGCAAATAATTATTTAGCAGGCCGCTATGGCCATGGAAGCTTGGGATAGGTTGTGTTACATATTACAAGATAATCAGACTTCCAGGGTTGTTACGCTTGAGTAGGAATTTTCCAACGTCTACATGGAAAATTTTCCAAACGTCTCGGCTTATTGTTCAAGGTTGAAAGAATTGGCGGACCAACTCCGCAATGTTGGTGCGCCCGTCAGTGATAGTCGTCTTGTTCTACAGATGGTGGCTGGCCTCTCCGGGGCCTATAATGGAGTTGGGACTCTACTTCGCCAAAGTAACCCTTTCCCAAAGTTCTATCAAGTCCGCTCCATGCTTACTTTGGAAGAAGCCGGTTTGGCTAAGAATGTGGCTATCAGTACTAGCCCATTAGTCATGATGACATCCTACACAAATTCTCCGAGGTTTGTTGATAATTCGGGATAAAACCGTTCTCACGGTGGCAGCAAAAATAATCATAAAAACAATGGCCAGAATCGTGGCGACAAACGAGACGGTTCTGGTAGAGCTAGCAACGATAGTGGGTCAACACCTAGCAGTAGTGGGCCACGACCCACGACCCAATCGGCCTTGGGTGCGGACGGTGGTGGTGAGTGGCCCAACAGCCACTGGTCCCGATTTACGCTGTTCGGTCAGTCGATTGGCGGCCAGTTTCGACTACTTCCGAGAAAGACATTTGGTGGCGAGGCGCAGCGAGTGCTGGGCTCGCCTCTACATGCTCATCATGCAACGGACCAGCTCCATCACGACCCGACCTCGCCGGCCCGGTGCCTTACCGGGCACCCTAGTGATAATACATCAGAGAAAATCAGCGGAAATAAAACTCATAGACATGGAACAATATAAAAGAAGAAACAGGCTAACCAATAAGGTCACCTTTCTGCATATATATATATATATATATATATATATATATATATATATAACCCGGACAGTTATCCTTTACAAGCCCAACTCACAACAGTACTACAAACCTCTAAGAATTTTTATAACAACTATGACGGGACAGGGCCCCGCCATACCCCTGAATGTACAAGAACCTACAATCTCAGGGAATCCTACCAAAAGATAAGCCTCCGGAGAAACAGAGCTTCCCAAAACGCAGTGACCCAAGAGCGAGGATCAATAACCGGTGTACATCTACTGCGGCGTGAACGCAGCCCCGGGCGAGGTCAATACAAGTACCAAGTATGTGAAACTAAAAATGCGTAATGAAATCATAACGATCATATAAAGCAGGAGACATGTATGATAACCAAACTACGATATCTGATATATAAGCAGGCATGTCAAGTCAGGGACTCATGCCCTCAAAGTCATCACTCAAAATATAACCATAGGTCTCACGCCCACAATATCAATCATGCCCGTGGAACTCTTTCCTCACCGGCGATCATGATATAATATAACACCAAAAAGTACACATGAACACGAGTCCCGCGTGTCATAAAAACCGTGACGGGCAAGTGGGAAAACTACCCACCGAGATCCGGCTGCATCATAAACCGGCCGGGGCAAGTAAGGCATAGCTACAGATCCGGCTGCATCATCAATCGACCCGGCGAGCAAAGCAGCCGGCTACGAGATCGGCTGTCGCCGTAGAGATATGGCCGGGCAAGCACGGAAGCCAACTACCAGAGCCTACCGTACCAACTATGCTATAAAGCGGCCGGGCAGTAAAGAAGCCATCTACGGATCGACTGCATCGGCGGCCGGGACAAGCACGGGGCTAGCGAGATCCTCCTGCGTCATCAACCTCATGGAGAGCTAGTCCATGACATAACAATAACAATGGAAGCATACTCGTGGGCCACCCAACGTGTCAGTATGTCCAAGTAAATAACACGATAAAAAACTGACTGGGGCAAGTACGAAAGCCAACTACGGATCCACTGCGCATCGACGGCCGGCAAATGCGGGGCTAGCTACCAGATCCCGCCTGCGTCACTAAACCTCATGGAGAGCTAGTCCATGGAATAACAATCCTAATGGAAGCATACCCGTGGGCTACCCAACGTGTCAGTATGTCCAAGGAAATAACAAGATAACCGACCCTCCATCGAGAGACGCGGTAGTATAGAAATACAACACTTGCACAACAAAGGCTATCACAACTAGCATAGTCAAGTTTAACATACTTTTAGACTTTCATTTTATGCCAACAATCCGGGTTTTAACCCCAAAGTACTACATACTTCAATTCTCTTAAAAAGATCCATTTTTACGTAAAAACCACACGATACTAATACCCGTAGTATCAAGACACTTTCATGTTTAAATCAAGTACTTATACTTTTTAAACCAAGTGGCTTACACTTTTAAAACAACGTCAAGTATACTTTTAAAATCCAAGTAACTCACTCTTTTAAGATCAAGACACTCACACCTTTTAAAATCAAGCCACTTATACTTTTCCTATCAAGACAAGTTCAATATTTAAAACAAGTTACTTGCTCTCTTAAACTCAAGTAACTTACTCTTTTCAAAACCAGTAACCTATACTTTTAAATCAAGTTACTTCTCCTTTCCCAAAATCAAGTCATTTATAAGTCAAGTCTCTTATCTTTTAAGATCAAGTCTCTTAACTTTCAAAATCAAGTATCTTATCGTTTAGAATAATCAAACCATTCTTTTATCTTCATAAAGTCGCTATAACTAACTTCCCATAAAGCAATTATAACACTTTATGTTTTAAACCAACCAAAGACGACCAAATTCATTTAACACACGTACGTCTACCGTACTATATAGTTCACAACAATCATGCTCAAGAGGATAGGAATAATCACATACCTCCTCAGCTAATCCACTTTGCCAAGTCGAATATGCCGCGCGTATAATATCAACCTATAATAATCAAATACTTCTATCAATGTCTAGATCTCTTCGTAGAATATTTCTAAGTATAACGTCTCTTATTCTACGGAAAATCGGGCACCACTTCCCCTGTTTTTACGTACTTTTCCACATTTTTCAAGGCCCCAAAATTCAATAACCAACATGCCACATTTAAGGCGCAATAATACAACAATACCAAAGGGGATTACACGCCTAACTGGACGTGTAAAATTCTGCCCCACAATAAACAAAATAGTCCACTAGTCCAAAGTAAATACAGTCCAATGTAAATACAGTTCAAAGTAAATACAGTCCAATGTAAATACAGTCCAAATGTAAATACAGTCCATTAGTCCGTTAGTTGGTGTTCTTGGCCAACTACTACAATCAAATTAATCCAATTTTCGGCTAGCATGCCGGAATTACTTCTTTAATCTTCCAACTTATATTCCAATCTTTATATAAGTTATAGTTACTTTGTTATTAACTGTCAACAGGTAATAGATACATTTTTACCAGTTTAATGGCTAACATGCCAATTTCTCCATTTTAACAAGTTTACAAGATCCAAATCTTTCCAAACTTCATTCCACATATCTCATACTCCATAATATACTACCAACATGTAATTTTTCCAACTTCACTAAGAGGATCAATATCATTACCTCAAAAAGCCCAAAAATATCCAAGAACTTAAAGTCGCTCCTTAGCAAGTTTAGCTCCAAATCCTTACGTTCCAATCCGCTACAAGCAACCCTTAGAAGCTCCTAACCAACTCCTCTTCAAGATTCAACTCCAAAAAGTGAAGAACACTTAGGTTCCAAACATAGCAACTTTCGGCAATGTGGGGTTTTAAGGCTAGGGGTGTGAAATCTTGTCTAACTCTTGGCTCATAATCTTCCTAACACCTTAAGGAAGAACACTTAAGAGTTTAAGAATTATTGGACAAGTCTTGCTCAAGAAATAGAGGCAAAGCCGAGAGCAACAATGGAGGAGGAGGGAGGATTTTCAAGTCTTGAAATAACCTAAGTGTGGAAGATTTCATCAACTAAGGGTGCATATATAAGACAACCGAGGGCTAGGATGAAAGCAAGTGTGTGGTTGAGATTGGGGACAAGTGGGTGTGGGTCCCACAAGCCACTTGTCCACACAAAAATATCTTGCAAGACAAGGCCACTTGTCTTGTCCACTTGGCACATGAATTTCGGCCAACAAGGCCACATGGGGGTGACATGTGTCGCCCTCATATTGGTCCAAAATATTTCATCTCCCGAAAACATCCACAATGGCCAAAATCTCGAAAATAATGTGGGCCCCACAAAACCGTAAATTTCTCCCGTGAGCCCCACGTGACCAATACTGGAAATAAAATTCCATAATTCTCTAATAGTCCAAGAAGTCCAAACACCAAAATTGAGAATCCAATTCCCAATAATAAACCTTTTTCCTTCACGAGGTTCGGAATATTTTCCGTCGAAAATTCAAAATTTTCTTCCCTTTCGTACTTAATGTTATATTCTCGTACGTACGTCCTCACATACCTACTATGGAACTACGGGGTGTAACACCTACCGACATCGAAGTCGCGATACACACACTTGGATTGACTCAACCGAACCCGAATTGGTACACGGACACATGCGCCACTACCCACATGACATCCGATCAAGGTACTCTCTCGTCTTATTCCAATTTGAGAAGTAATCATGGTATAATTATTGGTAATGGAAATTCAATTCCAATTCATGGTTATGGTCATAAAACAGTGTCTCCCCCATCCACCACTTGTCTCAAAAAATACCCTTTATGCCCCTAAATTGATTAAAATTTGGTGTATGTCTGTAAATTCAACACTGATAATTATGTTTCTATTGAATTTGTTCCATTTGGGTTTTCTATGAAGTATTTCAAGACGGGGAGCCCTCTCATGAGGTGTGATAGTAGAGGAAATCTTTATCATATCATGCCAAGTTTCGGTTCCTCGAGTCCAATCGTGTCATCAACTTTTGCACTCTTGCTCTTTCCTTGTGGCATGTTGGTCTAGGTCATCCGGGGTCGTCTATTTTATCTTCTAGATAGAAATAAGTTTATTTCATGTAACAGTACGCGTAGTACTCAAAATTGTCAATCTTGTTCTCTAGAAAAAATTGTTAGGTTGCCATTTGTAGACTCAAATTCTCATACTTTAATGTCATTTGATATTATTCATAGCTATTTATGGACATCTCCCGTTCTCAGTTCTTTGGGTCATCGTTATTATGTTTTATTTTTGGATGATTACTCTATTTTTTTATGAATTTTTCAATTGGGAAAAACTCTCAAGTTTTTCCACCTTCTTAAAATTTAGAGCATTTATTAGAAACCAATTCGAACAAGAAATTAAAAATATAAATGTGATTATGGTAAAGAATATGATAATGCGGTGTTTTGGGAATTTTGTGTTAATAATCGGATACATTTTCATTTTTCTTGTCCTCATACGTCTTCACAAAATGGGAAATCGAACGAAAAATTCATACCATTAACAATATTGTCCGAACATTATTGCTTCATGATTCCGTACCCGCTACGTTTTGGCATCATGCTATACAAATGACTTTATATCTTCTCAACATTCTTCCTATTAAAAGTTTGACGTATTCATCCGCTCTTCAAATTTTATATAATAAGACTCCTTCGTTTTCACATCTTAGAGTTTTTGGGTGCTTGAGTTATCCGTTGTTTTCGTCCACACAATTAACAAACTTCAGTCCTGTTCTACTCTTTGTGTGTTTTTGGGTTATCCGTCTAATCATCGTGGTTACAAATATTTTGATTTATCATCTAATAAAAGAATCATTAGTCACCACGTTATTTTTGATGAATCTCAATTTCCGTTTGCTAAGGTGAGTAATTATGTGCCTAAGTCGTATAATTTTTTGGATGATGGTCTATCCCCGTATATTATTCACCACCTTTCGGAAACGTCACGCACCCCAAATCCACCAGCGGGCCCACTGCCCGCTGGTTCTCCCGTCACTACGACTCCTCAGGTTACGCGATTCGTTATACTATTTTGGTCCAAAGATCGCCGATCCCAAGACACTCTCGGTTCCAGCCAGTCCCCGTGTTGGGCCAATAGGTAGTGGGCCTACTGGCCAGTTCGTCATATATCCCAAAAATTCTCAAAATTCACCCAATTCTCCACTGATTCATAGACCAGTCACTCATAGTCAACGAAATATTTTTAAATCAAAAAGACATTTTAATTTAAATTCTAATGTTCTTAAATCACCCTTACCCCATAATCATGTGTCTGCTTTGAATGACCCAAATTGGAAAATTGCTATGACCGACAAATATAATGCTCTTATTAATAATAAGACGTGAGAGTTGGTGTCCCGTCCACCTGATGTTAATATTATTCGGTCTATGTAGATTTTTGCTCATAAGAATAATTCTGACGGTTCTTTTGCAAGGCATAAGGCTCGGCTTGTAGGTGATGGTAAGACTCAGCAGATTGGTGTGGATTGTGGAGAGACATTTAGTCTGGTGGTCAAATCAGCTACCATTTGCACTGTGCTCAGCTTGGCTCTTTCGAAAGCATGGCTCATTCATCAGTAATATATGAACAATGTGTGGTGATCTCAAGGAGACATTGTTTATGGATCCCAAATATCCTCATCATGTCTGTTTTTGAAGAAGTTCTTGTATGGGCTTAAGCAGTCTCCACGGGCTTGGTATAAGTGGTTTGCCGACTATGTTTCGACTATCGGGTTCTCTCATAGCAGGTCTGATAATGCATTGTTTATATCTTCACGGTTCTTCATTGACTTATATACACTTATATGTAGATGATATTATCTTGACTGTCTTTTCTGATGTGTTACGTCAGTCTATCATGACAATGCTCAGTTCCGAATTTGCTATCAAAGACTTGGGGCCCTTGAGTTATTTTCTGGGGATTGATGTCACTCGTCATGCATGTGGTTGCTCTTATCCCAAAAGAAGTATGTAGTTGAGATCATTGAAAGGGCTGAGATGTCATCTTGTAAGTCCACTTTCACTCCGGTTGATACTATACCCAAGTTGGATGTTGCGATTGGTTCACCTTATGAGGATCCAACACGCTATCGCAGTCTTGCAGGGGCCCTTTAATAACTTACATTCACAAGACCAGACATTACGTATGTCGTACAACAAGTGTGTTTGTTTATGCATGATCCCAGGGTTGAGCACATGAATGCACTCAAACGTATTATTCGGTATATCCAGGGGACACTTGACTTTTACTTACATTTATATCCACCATCGACGTCTACACTTGTCTCGTATAGAGATGCTGATTGGGGTGGCTGTCCGGACACCAGACACTCTACATCTGGCTATTGTATGTTTCTTGGTAATAACTTGGTCTAATGGTCTGCGAAACGTCAGTCGACTTTGTTCCGCTCCAGTGCAGTGGCCGAGTATCGAGGGGTAGCTAATATGGTCTCTGAATCATGTTGGTTACGTAATTCGTTGTTAGAACTTTATTGTCATATTCAGAAAGCGACCTTGGTTTATTGTGATAATGTTAGTGTCATCTACCTTTCTGGTAATCAGGTTCAGCATCAACACACTAAACTTATTGAAATGGACATTCAATTTGTTCGCGAAAAGGTTGCTCATGGTCAAGTACGCATATGTCATATTTCTTCATGGTATCAAATTGCAGACATCTTTACAAAGGATCTTCCCTCGGTCTTTTTTGAAGATTTTAGAGACAGTCTCAGCGTACGAAGATCGTCTGATATGACTGCGGGGATGTGTTAATTATATGTAATATACACGTGATATACATATTTGGACGCTCGGTGGGTAGTGCCCATCATGGTTTTGTGTATAGTTTATGTATATAATGTGTAGTAGTCTTGTACACTTACACCCTTCTTGAGTCTGGTCTTCAAAGCCTTGTCTTCATTCTCAGTCAGTAATTAGCCTTCTCCTTACTAGAGAAAATAGGGCAATTCGTAATTCGTACTTGTAACCATAATTGTATAGTTAATCTCCAAATAGAATAAAGAGTAGAATAGGAATATGATTTTCCTATTATGAAAATATATAAAGTGTATATATTGTCTTTCAATTAATAAAAATAATCAAAAAATTATTTATTTCCATTAGGTTTAGAAATCAAAGTCCAAACAAATTCACATTGTATATCTATATCCAATTATAACTAACGACTTTATATAAAATATTATTCTCCTCCTGATTTTACGTTTTAGAATATATATATTATCCCTTCAATACATTAACGCGTCTAATATTCCAAGTAAACAACGAAATTATATGGAGACGAACCAATCATATACTTTATTGAGATAAGCTAAACTCTCACTCTGATTTGTTTTGATGAAAATTCAACGAGTGATATTGAAGAACTTACGACAAATTTGTCAATCAAGTTTGACACAACTAAATATGTGTTCGACACGATCGATTCAATATCATTTTTCAGTCGCTTGATTCCAAACTCTATGACAATTTTACTAATCTAGGTATTTGGCTTTCTAGTAACGTTTTCATTGATGGAGGATGACACCAGTAAAGCAGAGTAATACAAAGAGAACATTGAACGTTTGTTTCATATTTTCTATCATCTGCTAAACAAAATGTAATTATGTTAAAGGGGACTGGAAGAGCGATTGGGCTTGAAAGAGCAAGAAATATTTGCTAAAGTTTTTCATGTGCCCTTTTGGACAGTTATCTGAAAGTTACATAGCTACATTTGTGAACATCATAGAACCCAAGTGTGGAAAAACAAAAAACAAAAAACAAAAAACAAAAAACAAAAAAATAATATGTGTGGAAAGAACTCAGAGAAGAGTCAAGAAAGTGAGAGCTTTTATGATTGGCAGGGGGTTTATTGAATGAGCAGTCGGTTCATTGACCGAAGATTACTCTCTCGATTCACTTTTACTTATCCATCAGTATTGATTTGCACACACCCTAAAAAGTAGTAAATAAAGTAAATATTTATCATAATATCCATGTTAATTAGTGTATAGTGCCAATAGATTTAAAAAAGATTTGAAAATGGATAATCAATATTAAGGGTAAAACAAAAAAAAGAATGGCAGGGGGTTTATTGAATGAGCAGTGGATTCATTGACCCAAGATTACTCTCTCGGTTCACTTTTACTTATCCATCAGTATTGATTTTGCACACTCTAAAAAGTAGTAAATAAAGTAAATATTTATCATAATATTCATGTTAATTAGTGTATAGTAAGATTTAAAAAGGATTTGAAAATGGATAATCAATATTAAGGGTAAAACAAAAAAAAGGAAAGTTTATCCTTTTTTATAGGCAAAGTGAACAAGTAAAAATAAAAAATTATTTTAAATATTTTAGACAAATAAACGTGAACGATAGGAGTACTTGCGAATACTATTAGAAGTAGTATAAGGTAAGGATGTCCAGTGGGTAGGGTCGGTCCGATACCCGCTCCGCCACGTATCGATCCCCCAAAAAAAACATTTGGCGGTGTCGGGGTTCGAACTCGGGACGGGGCGTGTGAACGTCCCGCCTGTCCCGATCCCGACCCGTTCCGTTCCGTTCCCCCTTTGCAAAAACAACCATTTTAACAACGGCCAAATTTCAATTTTGGCCGTTGTGCAACGGCTATAACGATCATTTTTGGCCCCCCACCCCATAAACCCTCTACCCCCTTAATATTATTTTTAACCCCTAAATCAATATATTTACACTTTAACCTTATTTCTCAACTATAAATACCTCATTTTCCTCTTCATTTTTCTCACAAATCTTCCTACCATCTCTCAATTTATCTCTCTACAATTCTACATTGCCTACTAGTTATTATATATTTTGTGCTCATTTATATCAAAGTTCAAAAGTTTGGGAGTGGAGTTGACAACTAGCTTGAGGATCATACATCGAACAAAGTTTCAAAACCTCGATTACACGTCGACGTTACGTCGGAGTTTGGTACTTTCGTTCTTTCTTTAAATTATTATTGTTACTTAATTTTAATTATCACACTTAATTTCATTTACATTAATTATTTATTTATATAATTATAATGGAAGGATTAAAACGTATGATTACGGGTAAGGGTAAGTGTGATTCTTCTAGTAAGGGTAACAAGGGTAAAGATACTTCTTCTAGTAATCCTATTCCTAGTCCCGATGATTTGATTGATTTCAGTCATATAGATGATACTACGTTTTTAATGATATACCATCACCAAATGAGGTAGATGAAGCAGACTTTAAGTTAGACGATAATTTAGATGACACACCCACTAGTGCACCTCAACCTCAAATTGAGTTTCAGCCTGAAACTCAAACTGAAATGCTTCTTATTCTCCCTAGTATGAGTCGAGGCCCCATACAACGAAAATTAAAATCACTTGCATGTAATTTTTTTGATAGGGACCAAGAGAATCAACTAGCTAGATGTAAATTTTGTAAAAATATTTTAAAAACCGGAAAAGGTCAAGGTGTGATGAGAGATTTATTGAGACATGTACAAGATGAGCACACAACTAGGTGAAATCAATACCAGGCTAAAATATCAGGTGTGTCAATGCCATATGAGTCGGGACAATGTTCACATAGTGTCCCCAACCAAGTACAGAGTCAAATTAACCCGACAACAGGGGGAATATTTGGTCCTAAATATGATAAAAACAAAGATAGAGGAAATATGGCAAAATTAATTGCGGTGGAGGGTTTACCTTTTTCATTTTCTTCCTCTCCTGGTTTTTTTCATTACATTCGATAAACGACTCAAGAATGTATTCTCACATGGATCATGAAAATGTATTCTTTCCCACATGGATCATGAAAATGTATTCTCAAATTGACTGGTAAGCTCTATAGTGCTTTATCTATTTCCTTTCATTCTTTTATCAGTTTGTGCCAAGTGCTAATGGAATCTTAAGTGTGACTGTCACAGTTTATAACTTTGCCTCTAGTGTCTTTTTTAGTACAATCTTTAGTTATGTTCCTAGATTTTTTATCTTGATATACTGTTTCTGCAGATAATCAAAATAAAAGATATAGTAAGACCACCAGATAGAAAGGAATTTAATGATGTGTATGAGCTAATGGATACTGATCTGCATCAGATAATACGCTCTTCACAGGCCCTCAGAAGTTCACTGTCAAGTATGTTTCTACTTTCATTAAATTTTATAACAGCAATCAATCTGTGACTAACAAAATCCAATTTTCATGTGCATAGAATGTCTTAATAATATGCTATACATGCATTTATTATTGATTCTCAATGAAAATATCAAATTTGTTGATTGCTGATGTGCTATTAAGTTGCACACTGTGGAAATGGGTAGTTTATTATGACATATTTCCAAGTTTAATAGACTAGCACCGCACAATTGGTGTACTTGAACGAGAAAAGCAATTTGTTCATCCTAACTGCCCTGGACTTATTTGACAAAAACAGTGAGAACGAGATAGAACTAATATTCACTAGTACACAACCAACTCCTTGCTCCAAGTTATCCATTTTAAGGTTTGAAGATGGCCACAGAATCTGAAAGTTCATTTCACATTTTATGTTGTTCTCAGCAGAAGCTGTACAATGAATGTTGGGGTAGCAAAGGGCAGAGTAAATTTTGCTACATCTAATAATTTTAGTTTCATCATTGCATTGAGACTTGGGAACATACATGTTTTTTGGAATATTGTGGGGGAGTGTGGAGGGTTCTGGAATTTGGGAGGAGGCAGTTGCTAGTCCAAACAATATGCAATAATATTTGTGTGGCTATAAGGCTTTCGAAATTTATAATATTAAGCATGTCATAACATTTTTGTGGCCGATCATCCATCTAGTTACAAACTGTGCGCTACTGTCTCTCGGAGATTCTCAATTATTAAAAAAAGTTCTGCAAATGATCTCACTTGCAACTTTATAAGCTGTAATTTTCAAATTATTCTATATTAACTCATACTTAATAAATTCATATTTTATAGTTTTATTGTATGTGCTATTTTAAACCGGGTAATATTGGCACAATGAAAATATTCACTTTGTTTTGGCAAAGTTTTTGTAACATCCTCTTTATGATGCTTTTCAGTACTTTCTCTATCAATTATTACGTGGACTCAAGTATGTACATTCTGCTAATGTTCTACACCGGGATCTGAAACCTAGTAACTTGCTACTCAATGCAAACTGTGACCTCAAGATTTGTGACTTTGGGCTTGCTAGAACCACTTCAGAGGCAGATTTTATGACAGAGTATGTTGTCACCCGATGGTATAGAGCGCCCGAGTTACTACTTAATTGTACTGAATATACTGCAGAAATTGACATATGGTCAGTTGGTTGCATTTTGACGGAACTCATTAAGAGAGAGCCAATTTTCCCGGGAAGAGAGTATGCTCATCAATTGGGGCTTATCATCAAGGTATATCGTAAGCTGATATGTAGTTGTATCTTATCCTTCTAAATTAGCCAGCCTAAATAGTTTAATGCTATTTCGATATTAATCAGAGGTGAATCCAAGATTTAAATTTAATGTGTTCAACTTTTAAGATTTTTAGTATTAAACTGTTAAAAAATACGGGTTCAAATATGATATTTCTTGATAGTTTAGTGAATTTTACATATATATCTATGTTTGGGGTCGAAAGTTATGGTTCAGATGAAAACATAGCCAAAAAGCTACATCCGCCCCTGATAATAGTATATACTTTCATTAACTAACACAGAGGCTCATCTATGGTAGATATACTTTATTGTCATTGTCTTTATAGACCAACAATAAAGCCTGTTTGTTCTTTTCTGTAAATAAGTTATTAGGTTCACCAGAGGATTCTGATCTTGAATTCCTAAGGAGTGACAATGCTACTATGCTAGGAAGTACGTTAAGCAGCTCCCACGAGTTCCAAAGCAACCCTTTTCCAAGCATTTCCCAGATGTGTCCCCTTTGGCCCTTGATATTTTTATTTCAAACCTAATCTTACTTTATCTTTGTCTAATCCAAATATTTTGCATGCTTTAACATTATACGTAAAAGCTCATGGTTATAATTACATGCCTTAAATAAAAGTCATGTATATCTTATCGTATCTATTTCCATATTTTAGACACTATGAATCCTAATTGTAGGATTATGGATGATAAGAGAAATAGACAAATGGTTCTTATAGAAACCAACCTAGCCAAAAGGTCTAAGATAACAACCAGTTGGGATGAAATTGAATACCCAGACGATTGGCTAATTGAAAAAGTAGTCCCTGTCCAATCTACAATAGATGCTCAGATTGTTTATGTAGTCCAAACTATTTTCAAACTAACTACCTAAATTAGGTAAGTCCATGTCATCTCATTATTATATTTCCCCTTTAGATATCCCTAGACTTTCTACTACTAGAGCAACTACCTCTCATGTTAATGAAGACTTGTATAAAGTCACCACTCTTTCAGAAAACTCTCAGGATGAGAAAATTGACAAAATCAAGATAGGAGATAACCAAATTCCTATAGAAATAAAAACAGTTCAGATGGTTGATCCTACCTCTTCTGATATGGGTTTTGGTGATTATTTTAATGAATCACAATGATAAATGCACTTCTATTCTGGATTATAGTCCAAGATCAAATTTACGAAAAATTCTTTCAAAATAATTTCTTAAAGAAGAATATTCTCTTTTCAGAAAATCATTTTTTTCTTTCTTTAATAAAGAAGAACAGCTTGTTATTAAAATGAATTTTATGATCAATTACAAAAACAACAGGATTATAAACCTTTTGTTCGCTGGTTTGTTGAAGACTATGCCTTACCTAGTCTTAATGTTATCGAAAGACAATGACATTTAGATTCCAAAAAGATCCTTAGGAGTATATATCCCCAGATGAGCCATTTTCCTTAAAAAAGGACCACAATAATAATGATTTACATGCTCAGCTTTATATGAAGCTGGTTTTTCAGACTTGTCCTAACTGGTCCTACTATTGATCATAACAACAACTTGTTCAAACAGAACAATCACACTAACATTCATTTGAAGGTTATTAGTGAACAGATGTTAAACAGTGGGCCAGCCGTGTGGCTCATGTCCATGTACCGTGTGGAGCCCTTTTCATTTTCTTGTGTATTTGGTAAATATTAAATTTAGGTTTGTACCTTAATTAGTAGTGTAATATTACCATAATTGTAAAGTTAGTCTTCAAATAGAATAGGGATTTCTAGGTAGAATAGGAAGAGGATCTTCCTTGTAACTTGTATATATATGTCTTTCATTAATAAGAATAATCAAAGGATTATTTCTTTCATGGTATCAGGAGTCTAAGTTCTCTTTACCCTGCTTCCGCTCCTCAAAATTTCTTCTCTTTTTTTCCCGAAATTTTGCCCTAATTCTCGAGTTTTGTGGGTTCTTCCTCATTCACCAATACCGAGTATCTTCTCTTCCAAAAACCCTTTCTCACAAATTCCCTTCTCTCAATCTTGCTATTTCCTATGGCTGATAAGAACGCTTTTTCATCCTGCCCTCTCGATTTCTAACATCAAGAGCGTCATCCCTATTATTCTTGATCTTGAAAACGTCCAATATGGGACGTGGGCGGAATTATTCAAGATTCATGCTAAAGCACATAAAGTTTTTCACCACATCATCCATCCTCCTCCTTCAAAGGAGGGTGATAAGGCGTCTACATCTAATGTGCTCACTCAAGAAGCAGACCCAAAATTATGGGACATGCTTGATTCCAAGGTTCTTCAGTGGATTTATGTCACTATCTCTTTGGATCTCTTACAGACGATTATGGAACCCAACTCTACAACTATGACAGCGTGGAACCGTTTGCGTGACATATTTCAAGATAACAGTCATTCTAGAATTGTTATTCTTGAGCAGGAATTTCCGCAAGTGGATATGGCAAATTTTCCCAACGTCTCTTCTTATTTCCAACGCCTAAAGGAATTGACGGATCAACTTTGTAACGTGGGTTCTCCTATTTCTAACAGTCGTTTGGTTCTTCAGATGGTTGCAGGCCTGTCAGAGGCCTATAATGGTGTTGCTTCAGTTATTCGACAGAGTAGCACCTTGCCAGAGTTCTATCGTGCGTTTACGCTACATTGGAAGAAGCTGGCTTGGCTAAGAAAGCAGCGATTGGGAGTAGTCATGTCGGTATGGTGATTGCTTCCAGTTTTTCTCCTTCCAATCCAGCCACCGTGACCCAAAGTCACAACAACGGAGGAGGTAAGAAAGGCCAGAATAAGAAGAAGAATGGCAAGAATCGTGGCGGCAACAACCGACAACAACAACAACAGTCGTGGAGCCCACAGAGGCCCGTGGGCGGTGGCGATGGGTCCCAAAGACTCACGGCGCGGCTCAGCCTTCTGCGCGCGGCTTCGATATCCGCCGGGATACTCGCCTCGATCGATTTCTCCCGATCGGACTCGCAGGTTCACACCAGGCGTATGGCGATCTCGGCGATCTAGTATACTGGGCCTCTCCCATCAGCTCACGCGCGATGAGACATACTCGGGCAAACATTGAAGCAGAGATGCACACATTTGGCTTGACTCAACCGGACCATAATTGGTACATGGACACCGGCGCCACTACCCACATGACATCCGATCAAGGTACTCTCTCGTCTTATTCCAATTTGAGCACTAATCGTGGTATAACTATTGGTAATGGTAATTTTATTCCAATTAAGGGTTATGGTCATAAAACCTTGTCCCCTCCTCGTCCACCACTTTTCCTGAAAAATACCCTTCATGCCCCAAAATTAATTAAAAATTTAGTATATGTCCGTAAATTCACAACTGATAACTGAATTTCTATTAATTTTGATCCATTTGGATTTTCTGTGAAGGATTTCAAGACGGGGAGTCATCTCATGAGGTGTAACAGTGGAGGGACTATATCCAATCACACCAAGTCCAAGCGTCTCGCGTCAAGCTATGTCATCTACCTTTGCAGCTCTTGCTCATTCCTTTTGGCATGCTCGTCTAGGTCATCCGAGGTCGTCTATTTTATCTTCTTTAGATAGACATAAATTTATTTCTTGTAAGGGTACGCGTACTACTCCAATTTGTCAATCATGTGCTTTGGAAAAGATTATTAAATTACCATTTGTAGCTTCAAATTCGAATACTTCTATGTCATTTGAAATTATTCATAGTGATTTATGGACCTCTCTGGTTCTCAGTATGAGTCATCATTATTATGTTCTATTCTTATATGACTATACTAAATATTTATGGACGTTTCCAATTGCGAAAAAATCTCAAGTTTTTCCATCTTCATAAAATTTAGAGTCTTCATAAGAACGCAATTCGAACGAGAAATTATAAACATTCAATGTGATAATGGCAAAGAATATGATAATGGAGAATTTAGGGAGTTTTGTGCTCAAAATGGGATAAATTTTAGTTTTTCTTGTCCTCATACGTCTTCACAAAATGGGAAAGCTGAGCGAAAAATTCATACCATTAATAATATTGTCCGCACTTTATTGGTTCATTCTTCCGTTCCTCCATTCTTTTGGCATCATGCACTATAAATGGCTACCGTTCTCCTAAATATTCTTCCCTCTAAAGGCTTGACATATTCATCCCCTCTAAACGTGTTATACAATAAGACTCCGTCATACACTCATCTTAGGGTCTTCGGATGATTATGTTATCCACTGTTTTCATCCACTACAATCAGCAAACTCCAGGCACGTTCTACTCCTTGTGTATTTTTGGGTTTTCCGTCAAATCACTGTGGTTATAAATGTTTTGATTTGTCCTCTAAACGAATCATCATTAGTCGTCATGTTCTCTTTGATGAATCCCAATTTCCCTTCTCTAAAGTAGAAAAATCCGTGTCTAGTTCCTATGATTTTTTGGATGATGCTATCTCCCCCTATGTTCTCCGACATTTTTCAGGTTTGCCAGAAAATACGCAGGTTCCCCAAAACCCGAAAGCGCCATGGCCAAAACTCCTGCGAGCCTGCGATCTTACGGCGTCGCGCGCTGACAGCACTTCCAGATATTTCCGAAAATTCCCAAAATTCACCCAATCTAGCCCAGAGTCATGATCCAGTCACTCGTAGTCAAATGGGTGTTTTTAAATCAAAAAGACATTTCAATTTAAATTCAAATGTTCTTAAATCTCCATTACCCCGTAATCCTGTGTCTGTTTTAAATAACCCTAATTTGAAAATTGACATGACCGAGGAATATAATGTTCTTATTGATAATAAGACGTGGGAGTTGGTACCCCGTCCATATGATGTTAATATTATTCAGTCTATGTGAATTTTTATTCATAAGGAAAATTCTGATGGTTCATTTGCAAGGCATAAGGCTAGACTTGTAGATGATGGTAAGACTCAGCAGGTTGGTGTAGATTGTGGTGAGACATTTAGCCCAGTGGTCAAGCCGGCTACCATTCGTACTGTGCTCATCTTGGCTCTTTCGAAATCATGACCCATTCATCAGCTAGATGTGAAAAATGTTTTCCTACATGGTGATCTTCAGGAGACAGTGTATATGCATTAGCCTTTGGAATTTAGGGATACTAGATATCCTAATCATGTCTGTCTACTGAAGAAGTCCTTGTATGTGCTTAAACAGTCTCCACGAGCTTGATATAAGAGGTTTGCTGATTTTGTTTCGACTATGGGTTTTCCTCACATCAGGTCTGATAATTCATTATTCGTATATCGTCGAGGATCTTCCATGGCTTATATTCTGTTATATGTTGATGATATTATCTTGACTTTCTCTTCTGATACTTTGTGCAAGTTTATTATGACAATGCTCAGTTCTGAGTTTGCCATGAAGGACTTGGGCCATTTGAGTTACATTTTGGGGATTGCTGTAACTCGTCATGCAGGTGGATTGTTCTTATCACAGAGAAAGTATGCGTGAGATCATCGATGTGAGATGTCATCCTGTAAGTCCACTTACTCCGGTTGATACTAAACCCAAGTTGGGTCTTTGCGGTGGCTCTCCGTATGAGGATCGACCCTATCGTAGTCTTTCGAGCGCCTTCAGATTATCGATGTTCACGCGACGGACATTACATATCGCATGCAGTGTGTTTGTTTATGCATGATCCCAGAGTTGAACAATGAATGCACTCAAACGCATTCTTAGGTATTCAGGGAACACTTGAGTAAGGTTTGCATTTGTATCCTTCGTCAACGTCTGCATTGGTCTCTATCTGAATCGATTTGGGTGGTTGTCGACACCGCATCTACGTCACGGATATTGTATGTTTTTGGGTAACAACTTGGTCTCACGGTCCGCGGCGCCAATCTTTCACGTTCAAGTGCAGAGGTCGAGTATCGAGGGGTAGCTAATGTGGTCTCCGAATCATGTTGGTTACGAAATCGTCCTTTAGACCTTCATTGTCCCATTGAGAAAGCTACCTTGGTGTATTGTGATAATATAAGTGTCATCTACCTTTCTGGTAATTCAGTTCAGCACCAGCGTACTAAACACATAGAGATGGATATTCACTTTGTTCGAGAAAAGGTAACAAACGGACAAGTACGCGTCTGTCATGTTCCTTCGAGATATCAAATTGCAGACTTATTTACAAAGGGTCTTCCCTCAGTCCTTTTTGAAGATTTTAGAGACGATCTCGACGTCTGAAGGCATCATTCGCTGGGGTGTGTTAAACAGTGGGTCCAGCCGTGTGGTCCATGCCCATGTACCGTGTGGGGCCCTTCCCCTCTCCTTGTGTGTTTGGTAAATATTTGACTTAGGTTTGTACCTTAATTAGTAGTGTAATATTACCATAATTGTAAAGTTAGTCTTCAAATAGAGATTTCTAGGTAGAATAGGAAGAGGATCTTTCTTGTAACTTGTATATATATGTCTTTCATTAATAAGAATAATCAAGGGATTATTTCAAGATGAACTTGTTACATAACAAGATTGACCAACTCAGATCTCTCATAGAGAACCTAAAGGTTACTATGGATGCTACAGTTAATAAGCCTCCACAAGCTCTGGAAATTCTAGCAAATATCCAGTCCCTCCTTCTATGGAAGGTATTCACCTAGTGAAAAAACCATCAGATATGTTAATAGGTGATTGGAAGAATTATTTTCAAGATTCCAGACTAATCTGAATATTTCAGGTATCGGTAATTCTACACCAGGTATTAAAATGATTAGTATCGATAAACTATCCGAGTCTGATAGTGAAGCACAAATTACTGCGTTACGAAAGGGTAAATGGATACCCAAGTTCAACTCAGAAAATTATTATTACCCGAGACCTACACCTATGAATGTCCTTATGGAAGAACAAAATTATAAGAATGAGTCTACTGCTTATACAGACACATAAATTGTTGAATGAAACATAGATATGGTGGGGCTAATAGTCAAATCTTTAGAACTTACCATAAAATTATCATGTATGCAGCAGCGGCAAAGGGTAATAATCAATCAAATACCAATATAGTCAAGATGGTGACTGACGGATTTTCTGTTCAGCTTAAAGCTTGGTGGGATAATTGTCTTACCCCAGACCAAAAGATTTCAATTTATAATACTGTAAAACAAGATGGTAATGAGGTTAGACCCAATGTGATAATGACCCTTCTTCTCACCATTTTAGACCAGGTAACTATTCTACCAATTATGATAACATTACGATCCTTTTACAAAATCATAGATGTCCTACCCTAACTTTGTCTAGGTGGTATAAGGATATTTTCCTTAGTCGAGTCCTAAACCTCCCAGAAGCTAATAGCAATTTTTGGAAAGCCAGGTTTATAGATGGCCTTCTCTCTCTATTTGCGAAAAAAATTAAGAGAAACCTCTCCAAAGACTCAGGGAATTTTCAGATTCAATGGAATCTTTACTCATATGGTCAACTCATTGGAAAATGCACGGAAGAGGGATTAGCTCTTTGTAATGACCTAAAGCTTCAATATCAGCTTAAAAAGCAAAGATTGACAGAAAAACTCAATTAGGAAAGTTCTGCCAGCAATTTGATTTTGAAGACACAAGATCCTCTAATATGAGGAAAAATAGAACAAATTATGAGAAACCTCATAAAAACAATACTATGAGAAGTACAAATCTGACTCTTACAAGAAATGGCCAGCCAAGAAAAGAGCCAGAAATGAAAAAGGGTTATATCCCTAAAGGAAGAAGAAGCAGGATCCTACCTGCTATAAATGTGGAGAAAAGGCTATTACACTAATAAGTAAGAAGAAGAAGGTGGATAAGATTAAGAATCTTAATATCGACGACACCATCAAAGATGCCTTAGTGAAGATTGTGGTTTCGTCGGAAGAATCAAATGATTCGGAGAACTTCATAAGTTCTGATTACAATGATTCAAATTCCTCTTCGACAGAAGATGAAGATCAATTTGCCTGTACTACACATGACAAATGTCAGGTCATTAATGATGATCAGGATACTGAGGAAGAGTTTTATAAACTCCAAGCTCAATTTTCTAGTTTTAATATATTAATGGAGAAGAGATATATGACATCCTGGAGTCTGTTCCAGATAAGACCCAACGAGCTCAAATTCTTGAGGTTCTACTCAAAGCCAATGAAAAGGAGAAAGCTCCTCATACGCCTCCAAAGGCCAATCTTGAAGAGTGATCAACTCTATAATCTCTCAGAAATTCTTGAATAATTGCAGAGAAAAAGAGGAATCCAAATAATCCTCTAACAGTTCAAGAACTGAAGGAGATTCATGATCTTAAAGCAGAACTAGCTCTTCTTAAGCAACATTATTCCACCTTGGATAATAGGCTTACTTCTCTAGAATCAGAGACACTAGGTTATACACCTATCACTGATCAACCAACTTCCTCAAATAGCATGAAGGTGATAGACTTTTTGGGAGCAATCAATATATATTCCCGTCAAAAATGAATTACTAGTATCAATTTATTAATTGATAGAAGTAAAATATACAAGTGTCCCTACTTTAATTGATTCGGGGAAGTTCTTAATTGCATCCGAAAAGGTCTTATCCTGACTAAGTATTTTACGAAGACCACTCTAAGAGTAACCGGAGCTGATGGAAGCAAATTAGATGTTTCCTATAAATTGTCAGGTGCTTATATTTGCCATGATAAAAGGTGCATAGAAACCTATTTCATTTTAGTTAAAAAATTTGCTAATGAAATAATCCTAGGCATTCCTTTCATTGATAGTATTATGCCTCTCACTAATGTTGACCGACAGAGTATTACAGGTACCTTTGAGGAAAGGTTGATAACTTTTCCCTGGATTTCTGCACCAAAAAGAAAGACATTAATTAGTCTAGTCCAAAATAAAAAACAACATCTTGATTATTTGCAACAAGAATTAATGATTCATAATATCATTGACCAATTGGAAAATCCTAAATTACAGGAAAAATAAAGTGGATAGATGATCGGTGTATTTTATATACACTTTTTGAGTCGTTTTTAGTGAGTCTTTTGTCCCTTTTTGTACAAATACGTGTCGTCTTAGGATAAATTTTCTTTCTTTTGAGTCAAATTGGTTAAAATGACTCTTTGGCGGAAAAGGAGCGAAAAGAGGGCAAAAACAGAGGTTCCAGAGCTTAAAATGCGAGAAAGTGGCGAATCAGGCAGAGCCACCGATGCAGCGCCGCGGCGCCTCCAGCCAACAGGGCCAGGCGCCCCGGCGCCCAATATCCAGAGGCCTTCAGAAGTTCTAGCGGCGGCTCGAGCAGCGAGTTGCGAGCGCGGCGCCATCATCGTAGAGTTTGAAACCTTGTAGCGGCTGATATGGCAGCGGCGACGGAAAAATCAGGTCTTTGACGATTTTATGGGCCAGGCCTGAAGGAAAACCTTAAGGGCGGTTTTGAAGCTATAAAAAGAGAACTCTAGACAGTTTTTAAGGGTTCCCTTTCTTGCACAAACACAACACATCTTGGAGTTCAAGATTGGAGACCATTCTATTGTAATTTTCTTTCTTTCTTTTACTTTATTTCAGTTTTTATGTTGGATATTGAATTAGTTCTTGTCATGTCTATGACTAGGAACTAATTCTAATATAGTGCTTTCCATGTCAATTCACTTGAACCTTATTTTATGAGTTAATGCATGTTTATGGTTGTTCTTCTTATTGTTGAGATTTATCCAATAGTGTTTTGAATGCTTGATAATTACTTGATCATTAATTATCATTATTTATATGATTTCTAATCAAACTTCGAAAGGAGGAAGTTGTGACTATGCTGTAGTTGGATAATCATAGGTCGAATTGGGGATGAAAATACCTCAATTACTTGTGTAGCGTTAACGGGGGTTTAAATACCTAAATTACTTGCGTAAACGTTAACAGAGTTTTTGTTCTTAATCCTCCTATAGAGTCATCTTTATCACCGAAAGGTAGAAAGGAGCGCTACTGGGGTTGAGTGTTTATATAGCCTTAACGGGAGTATAAAACGGATTAGTAAACCTGCTATCTCCAAAAGAAGAAGAAACATAATTTATTGCATTAATGAGTAATATAAGCGGATAGTTGAGGCGACTTGGAAGCCCTATCTCCATCATCACTGAAGTAAACACATAGTTAATTAGTCTTTATAATCATTAGTCATAATCAACAACTCAAATATCGGTCACCAAATAGATAACAAAGAATAGATAATTGGTACTTGAGCACTAATCCCTTAGGACGATAACTCGGTCTTCAAGACTATATTACTTGAGTCGACAACGTGCACTTGCGTTAAAGTGTGTGCATTAAATCGCGCATCAATAGAACAAGAATTTTCTCTTTCTATTTGCAATGACTTACCTACTGCTTTTTGGAAAAGGAAAAAGCATATTGTAAATCTTTCATATGAAGACAGTTTCCTCGAACAGAATATTCCGAATTTGGAATATTTATAAATTTGTAAAAAGGAAATTGCTACTCTTATTGATAAAAGGTTAATTAGACCTTCAAATTCCCCATTCAGTTGTACATCATTTTATGTTAATAAACATGTCGAACATGAACGAGGAGTTCCAAGGTTAGTCATTAATTATAAACCCTTAAACAAGATTTTAAAATGGATTCGATATCCAATTCCTAATAAGAAAGATCTCCTTGACAGATTATATCAGTCAAATATATTCTCAAAATTTGATTTAAAATTAGGTTTTTGACAGATACAGATTAATGAATCTGACAGATATAAAACTGTTCGATCATTATGAATGGAATATTATGCCTTTTGGGCTGAAAAATGGCCCATCTGAATTTCAACATATCATGAATGATATCTTCACTTCATATAGTGACATTATCATTGTTTATATTGATGGCATATTAGTCTTTTCAAATACTATACAGGATCATATCCGACATCCTGAGATTTTCAAAATGATTATTATTACCAATGAGTTAGTAATACCTAAACCCAAAATGAATATTTTCCAAACAAAAAATCGATTTCTTGGTAAGACTGTCCAAGGGGTCGGGGCAGGGGAAAGGGTCGGGACCGGTCCTCCGACGGGACCGATGGGCCAGGACTGGCGGGACAGGACGATATCCCATCGCGTCCAAATCCCGCTGGAAAAGGGGATCGGTGTTGGCGGGGTGGTGCGGGGTCGGGATCATAATTTATCTTTTTTTAGACACTTAATTTCAAAAAAAATTGTGAATATAAACACTTAAATAATTGAACAAGATAGTGTAATAAAAATACCTCAATATTGTTTTTATGCCTCTTATATTATTTAATAGAAATTTGATTTTTTTGTAATATAATTTCATAATTGCAACTTTGTGGTGTTGTTCAAAAGTTACAAATCACATAGTAAAATTGCAATTAAAAAATTACATAGTTAAAAACACCTTTTCAATTTTTTTTCAAAATGTCTTGTGGTTCTTCGGTTGAAATTGGAAGTTGTTGGTCAAATTGGTCGACGTCGCTTTCAATTCACTCGGACAAGATTTCATTGTAGTTTTCGTCGTCTTCTTCGTTGATCTTTAGTTGACCTCACCTTCTACGCTTCGCTCATATCCAATCTCTGAATAGAACTGTAATCTTCAAGCTATCTCCCGCTAATGAGTGTCTGTGCTCTCCTATTTGAAATCTTCCGACAGAAAAAACACTTTCAGACGTTGTTGATGAAGCTTGAACGTTCAACACATTTCGGGCCATCTTTGCTAGTATCGGAAATGTCTTCTCATTTTCCTTCTAGTATTTAAGCAATTCTTCATGCCATTCTTCATTGAAAATCTCTTGGCACGGTATAACACCCTGCAAAATAAAAATATCAAACTCGCTAACTTGATTAGTAGTGAAACCACTAAACATTCTATTTCTAAGGCTTTCAATACTAACCGCAGAAACAACATGTCTTTTATAAGGTTGTATTGAAGAATGATGATGACGATGATGATGATATAAAAGTCGGTTGGTTGCTAGCACTTTCTTGTTGGTAATACATATCAGGATGCTAAAAAGTAGTAGAGATATAAGAGTAATTGTAGATTCCTCAAAAGTCGGTGTAGACTTGAGGTATAAATAAGACTTCAGATATATCAGAATGATCAAAAGAAGTAAAGTAAGGTTGAGATTAAAAAAATGTGACATCGGCTGACATAAGATACCGAGGAAGATTAAGTGAGTAGCAAAGATACCTTTTTGAACTCCAGAATAATCAAGAAAGACATATAAGAGCACAAGGGGCTAAATATCTGTCCTCGAGGCTAAGTTATGAACAAACATGTACTCCCAAAGACAAAAGGGGGAAATAGTATACAACTTATTGAGGAAACAATACGGAATACAAAAGCTAATTTGAATGAAAGATGAGGGCATTCAATCAATTAATAGCAAGACGTGAGGACTGTATCACCCTAAAAATGTAGCAGAACGTGGAATCCAATGAGAATAGTGTGAGAAGTCTCAATAAGATGTCTATTTTTCATTCTGCTAACCCCTTCTTTGAGGGGTGTACGAATGCCTGATGAATAATTTATTGGTGAGTCATAAACTACTGAAACTGAGAGGATAAGTATTCTAAGGCATTATTACTACGAAAGTACGAATTTATTTCACCAGAAAAATTCCTGAATATAGAAAATAATTCACAAAGATCTTTCATCAAGAAAATTCAAGTACATCTTCAATAATTGTCTAAAACTAACAAAATAACAAAATCTTAAGGTTTAACGACTCTACTAGGACAACCAAATATCAAAAGAAACTAATAAAAAATAGATTCTTTACGACTCTCAACACTACACAATAAGAACAGTGTTTAGAGTGACAGAAGATATGAGATAAGCTTGTCCAACTCTTTTTGATTTTGTTTGGACTTCATAGGCTAAAGTAATATTAGGAAGAGATGTGAAAAAATAATATTTGATAAAAGTGATTTGTTACCAAAAATATGATTAGAAGCGTCTGAGTCCACGACCCATGGTCTAAGGGTACTAGATTGTGGAACACCAGCAAAAGAATTACCAACAACAGAAATATCAGGTTGAGCAACTGAGGCTACTTGTGTATATGTCTGCTTACTTCCTTGATAATGAAGGAACTCATTATTCCCCTTCAGATAAATAAAATCTCTAATGACATGTAGTGTCAGTCTGAGCAATATGAGCATTATTGAGTGGTGGATCATGCAAGGCATGACATAAATCACGATTGTATTCAAACTTATGACAATAACTACACTTAGGTCGAGATATTTCAGAACGACCTCCTCATCGTCGATTGTCCTTAGACTGAGATGTTTGACATTGTATGATTTGAGATGTGAGAATAAAGGAATCAATGGTGGGTGATGAAACTACCGTGTGACTGTGAGGCACAGTAAGATGAAGTAAATGAGTGAATATGTCTTCAATTGTAGGAACTGTAGGACTAGCTAAAATCTGATCACACACCGAATTAAGGCCAGTAGGAAGTCCAAAAAGTGTAAGAATAGAAACAACACTTGTCTTTGCTCCTGTTTCTTTTCAATGTTCGTAGTGAATGATATCAAACTCTCAAATTCCTCCATGACTGCAAGTACATGTCCCAAGTTAGTAGACATATCCAATTCTTGTTTCTTTAAGTACGTCATCCGTGATATCACGTTATTAAAATGAGATATGTCATTGGTGTATAAAGCACGAGCTTTTTCCCAAACTGAATAACATGTCTGGAACGAATGAAATAAGGGCGTGAATTTGGAATCAATGGATCACCACAGGAGACTACATAATTGAGCGTCAACTTGCTCCCATTGTGCTTTGCCTTTTTCGTCTACCTCACTAGTCTTTGCCTTTTCATCAACCACACTAGCATTTTGCGTTAAGTGATCTTGAACACCTTGCCCTTTGCACCATAACTCAATCGAGGAAGCCCAAGCTAAATAATTTGAACTTTCCATTAATGGTTATGAAGTGATCATAAGGCTTGAACTTTCAATTCCAGTATTTTCTAGAGCTAAAAATATCATATTTGAAAGACATCTTGTGAAATCTAAAATTTGTAGCCTAAAAGCTGAAAAGAATAGATTGTCAGAATCTTCAAAAATCAAAATCCCAGCTTTTGTCACCGAAAAATCAGACCTGACTACCAGAAAGTGGTCGAAATCATAAAAGTTTGTACGGACACCCTCGAAATGAAGAGGCGAGCCCACTTAAAAAAATTATGCCGTAAAAGTTGCTGGAAACCTCCGCACGAGCCAACGTGTGGGACTTACTCGCTATCAGTGTATGTCTTATGGCCAGCACGTTATGGCGCGTCGGTGACTATTTTTTAAATTTTTCCCGACCGAGTGACCATTACTCTTACTTTGTTCTTGCTTTGCTTTTGTTGTTGCGTTGCTTGTGCTTATACTTTGTCTTGAGCCGAGGGTCTCTCGGAAACAACCGCTCTATCTACCAAGGTAGAGGTAAGGTCTGCATACACTCTACCCTCTCCAGATCCACATTGTGAGATTTCACTGAATATGTTATTGTTTTTTGTTGATAATACATACAAATCATATTCCCATTCCTATTCTAACATGATTTACTTCTCACGGAAAATTGGCGTTCTGCTACCTCTGGTCAAGCACTTCCTGATTTTTAGATCACATTTACCATTTCATGACTTAAATTAGATGCCAATAGTCAACCACTAAGGTGTAAAACAGGCATTATTCTCGCATCCCAGTATATCTGAAGTCTACCTATTAAAACGTGAATGTACTTTATCGTGGCAGTGAATTATCAAATTCACATTGAAAAGTCTATCGGTGAAGGTCTAAATACAACGGGTTAAAACTTGTTGGCTAAATGATACAAGAATACTGAATCGAATCCCTTTAGAGCACAAAAGATCTCCCAACGAGTTGCATTGCTAATTGTCTCATTTTTTTTCACTGGATGTTAGGGATACATCTGGTGTTCAATATATTCCCCGATGTCAACGGACCTTTAACTGTCTTCATTTTACAGAAAAGATCTGCATGGTAACAAAGCTAAAACTATCTCTCGCTATATGATTTATTAACTATCATGTGAATTTCCAAGTGTTCAAATTTTTGGTATCTGGACTCCAGAGAACCTCAACAACGATTATATGGGTGTATAAAGGTATGGCTTCAGACTGCATAATTTCATATTCACGCTAGTTTTAGATCAAAGCTAAGTGCCCATGACTTAGAACTTAAGAACTTGTTTGGGTTGACTTCCTCGCTTTCCCATAGCCTTTTCAAGAGCTGTATGAAAATCATCAAAAGGTGCCACTTCCAACCTGTATGAAAATGAAGGAATTCAAACATCAGATCCCTGCATCAAGATAATACTTGCAGTAAGTGGAAGCATAGTGACTGAAGCAGTAACCCACCCATCCCACACCACAACTCAAACAAAAAACTGAAAAATATATATACCCCCTTATCCCAGCTCAGAAAACTTAATAAGACGATACTACTCTCTCTGTCTCAATTTATGTGATGCGCTTTCCTTTTTACTCCGTCCAAAAAAAATGATACATTTCTATATTTAAAAATAATTTAAACTATAAAGTATAAACTTCCCATTAGATTATTTATATCCACAAATATTTTTGACTTATTTTTTTTTGACAAGGACATATTTATGTCTTATTTTAGACCGCATGTTTCAAAAGTCTTTCTTTATTTCTTAAACTTTATGCCTATTTAAAGTGATCACATAAATTATGACGGGGAGCAATTAAAATTTTGGGAAAATTGGAAATATTCTCCAGACGGGTGGTAAATGGTCTGTTATCGGTCTTGCATCATTAGGTTAACAAATTACTTCTTCACCCACTATCATCCACCGCAAAAACATCTTCAGCTCTAAACAATCACTGAATTTCCCATCAGCAACAAGGTAATTCTGTTCACACAGGCTAGAACAGATGGAAAGTAATCACCTAGTGTTTTTGTCTTTGTTGGGAATTGAACCAGAGACCTCATGGTGTTCAACTCACTTCATTGACCACTACGCCACACCCTTGGGTGCGGAATCACCGAATATGTAATTTTTCAATTTCATTAAAATTCTAGTTACCACAAAACTCAAACTTTTCTGTCAAAAGAGCACCCTGACATCAAGTGAGAGAGAGAGAGAGGGGTCATACTCGTAATTCAATTTCCCATCACGACATAAGCCCAAAAGATAATCTATCATGGATTGGCGCTCTTCAGCTTTGTCTGAACTCATCCACCTCTGTAGCCAGAATCCTTTCAAGGTAAGCTCCTGAAAATATAGTATCAACAGCAGTTCAGTATTCTCTTTCCTGGTAGCTTACACTAACACATCACTCCCTAGGTTTCAATATTAAACATTTACAGGTCTTAAATGCATATACTTGAGGCCCTTATTTGATCCACTCCCCAACCATGTTAAATATTCTGTGTGTTCCACTTATAGACCACTTATTGAGGTTTGTTTTCTTGTTTTCCTTTTTTTCCGTTTTATCCTTTTCTTGGGGGCAGGGTGGAGGGGCAAGAAGGGGACCAATGGTGAGCTGAGCCCACACATCTGGTAAGGCAAGACTCCCATATAGCTCGTTGGCCTCATTGAGGTTTAATACTTTGTTTAAACAGTAAGGATTACAGAAGATGAAAAACTCTCAAAAGAGAGGTCCTTTAACGTATGAAACTGCAGGTTACAAAATTTTCACAAATCTACCTGATAACTCAAAGATTGTAACACCATGGGATGCCTCTCAAGATCCTATTTTACCATTCAAGGTCTCACAACTTTATTGCCACATTACTTCCCTCACCTGTGCTAATGCTTATTCAGGAATGATTGAAAATAGATCTACTATAGAGCCACTTTTTCACCAGAAGAAAGTGATGCTTGAGACTTGCCTTGAATATAAAAGACGAAGTAGATACAGTTATCGGTTTCTTTGACATCCCCCCATATGTCACCATAGTGCCACCCTGCCTGCAAGGAACATGCTATATGCCTTTATATCTGGAAAGTTCAATTGACTAAAAATAAAATTAAGAATACCGTCTTACTTGAGGAATTTTAGGATCAATGAAGCAGATTTGCCACCAACACAGTTAAAGCCTAAAGCAGGTTCAGGTATATTGTCCTACAACATTAAAAGAAATAATGAAAATATGTTTACCGTGGAATATACCAATAACAAAAAAATATGTCTAAGAGAAGTTAAATACTACTTTAGAGCATTCTCCCAACACATTGAAAATGCGTAGGGTTGAAAAGGGGGGATAGACAGAGGGAACTGAAATGAATAGGAAAATGCCCTGCAGAAATGGCACAACATAGACAGCACAGTACACAAGTCATTATCAACTTAAAATGGTTGTTGATTAATACCAGGAGACCTTTGACGTTCTTCACTTCCAGTTGACTTTCAGTATATACTTCATCAGCACCTAGTTGCTTGAGATTTGCTTTTGCTTCATCTGATCCTGCCCTGAGAATATTGAGTTTATGATCCTGTGATACCTCATGTATAGCAACAACAACAACAACAACATAATACCCAGTGAAACCCCACAACGTGAAGTCTGGAGAGGGTAGAGTGTACACAGACCTTACCTCCACCTTGATAGGTAGAGCGGCTGTTTCCGGGAGATCCTCGGCTCAACACAGAGCATAATCACCGGCAAAGCAGTCAAAGCAGAGCAAGAGAAACGGTCAGACTCAGACGAGAACGAGAAATTAAAGCATTATGAACATACAGATAATAAAATCAAACACGTCATGGTAGTGCATTCTAACAACATGAAACACAACTAAATAAGATAAACAAATTACACTAAAAAATACATAGTAGCATATAGTCCCGCACTAATGCGCCTATAAGTGTGATATGCTAATCGGGTCTACAGTTATAACACTACATTATAGTTTTGTAAGCGTAAGTAGGACTACGCTCGACTACCTACTAGCCTTCTACCCTAATCCGCGTCCTCCACAACTCCCTATCTAAGGTCATGTCCTCAATAAGTTGCATATGCGTCATATCCCGTCTAATCACCTTTGCTCAATACTTCTTCGGCCTACCTCTACCCCTCTTGAACCCGTCCATAGCCAACCTCTCACACCTCCACCCTGGGGAATTCGTGTCTCTCCTCTGCACATGTCCGAACCACTCAACCTCGCTTCCCACATCTTATCCTCTACCGAGGCTACTCAGACAGGCTGACTCCAGCGCCTATAGTCAGAAGCCCTTATAGCAAGTGCTAGCTCTATTTATCCTATTGGGATTGGAGCAAGAGTGGAATGGAAGAAAGAAAGTTGTCCTTATCTTCTCCTCCAACCGGTACCTCCTCACGACATGAAGGAATGCTCGAGAATCCTTCGGGGGCTGGTATGTCCTTTCGATTAGTGCAGGAACGCCGATCAGAGAAAGCACTCCTATACTGCCTAGTGTTGATTCGACAATTTGCGTCTAGTGGGGAGCTTTGTAATCTCAAAGAATAAGCGGATCTTCCCTTGCATCTTCTTGTATACCCACACATCCATCTCAGCATCCATATCTCCGCAACTCTCATTTTTTGTATGTGTGAAGTTTTGACTGGCCAACACTCTGCCCCATACAACATAGTCGGTCTAACCACCGCCCTATAGAACTTGCCCTTAAGTTTTGGTGGCACATTTTTATCACACAAGACTCCAAATGCGAGCCAACATTTCATTCACCCTGCTCCAATACGATGTGTGCATCGTCATCAATCTCTCCATTCTCTTGAATAATAAACCCTAGGTACTTGAAGCTTCTTTTCTTTGGAATGACTTGAGTACCAAGCCTCACCTTCACGCCTGTCTCAAGGTCTCTCCCGTTGCTGAATTTGCACTCTAAATATTTTGTTTTGGTCATACTCAACCTGAACCCTTTGGACTCCAGAGTCTGTCTCCAAACCTCCGCTGCGAGTCTCATTAATCAGGACTATGTCGTTTGCCAATAACATACACCATGGTACCTCTCCTTAGATTTTTCGCGTCAGTCCGTCCATCACCAAGACAAATAAAAATGGACTAAGAGTTGATCCCTGGTGCAACCCCATTGTCACTGGAAAGTGCTCCGTTTTCGTGTCCCCTCCTACTGACCGTACCCTAGTCTTGGCTCTAGCATACCTTGATCGCCCTAGTATACGCCACATGTACACCTCTAACCTCCAAAATTTGTATTAAATTATTAAGATCTAACGTCATACGTATATTAAATGATATAAAAGTTAGCTGAGACCTTATTTGTGCGTAAATTAATTACTTTGCTTTCATTGGGAAAAACACTCCAGGAAATGAAAACAATTTGTATAGAGACAATTTGTTTGGAAATGGAGAAAGATGTTAGGAAGCTTCTCATATATCAAACTCATCGCCCTTAAGTGAAATTTGCAATTATGTGAGACAGCATTGAAATTTTAGGAGATATTGGTAGCTACATAGAAAGAAAGATGTCCTCTTTAGGCTGCATGTTATTAAACGATTACAGAAGTTAGCAGCACTAATCAGGGATGACTAAACCTTTCCTGGAATAGTACCACTAAGGTGACTCCTGAGAAATTTTAAACTTTAACCAGAAGTAGTGTGTTGCTAAGGAAAGCAAGATTTTCACACCAGAGAATAAAGCAAGGTTTTCAAACCAGAGAATCAGCTCTGAACAATTATTTTGAGAAATAACTTCAAATACACCAAGACTACTACATATTTGCAGCAGAGTAAAACTCCACCTGTCTCTAATGATATTGATGCTATGAATCCCACGAAGTCGAGCTAGTTGAATAACACATTGTCCCACTATGCTAGTCGCACCATTTTGCACAATAGTGTCCCCTGCTTATGAAAATCATTAGCAAGGAGATGGAAGCAAGCAGTAACCATTAGATTCAAAATTGGACAACCTGATTTTAATGCAACAAAGTCCTCAAGCATTCTCAAGGCAGTCAAAGGATTGACAGTAACAGTCGCAGCATACTCCATCGGGGTCCTTTTATCAATTTTCTGCCATACAGTTTGCTCTTTTACGATGTACGTCTGCCATGTCCCTGCACGAAAAAAATTTGGTGTCTACCAAATTAAGTGCCTTCAGTGGGTATTAAGGCTAGTAAGGCATGCTTCGGGTGCACAACTTGAAGTTGTAATGAGTAACAGATTTCTACCTGAAGAAGGTGGGGAAGGGATAACCCAATCTCCAGGGAAAAGACCCTTAACTGCAGAGCCAATGGCATGTACTTCTCCAACCCCTTCATATCCCCCAACTGCAGGCACCGGTGGTCGGACAGGATAAACTCCTGCGGTACAATAGATTTGGGGTAATTACTGTAAAATAATGTATTCTTTGTGAGAAAGCTAGTCTTAGTAATGAAAGAAAAGAATGGCTGAAGAAGGCCTTTCGATCAATGAGCTCACGTGTTCGCAACTTTAAGTTAAGTATTTAGTCCTTATTTGAGACTTAGGCATAGTTGATTGAGTGATTGATTCAATGAAAGAAAAGAAACAAACACTTTTATTGCAAGAAGGCATCATTTTGAAGAAAAACAAGTTGCACAAAGACAAGCTAAATATTGCCTCTGCCACACCACCCCTAGTCCATTGAAGTCAAAAGTTTAATTTTGAAACATTTGGACGAACTAATGAAACCTACTTCTGTCAAAACATAGGCGTTGAGAGCAAGTTGAGATCTTAGAGACATCTATTTTTCTCATCCAGCACAATGCACCAAAGTGCATATGGAATACATCCCTACACTCTTATTAGATTTTTTTTAATTAAGGTACACTCTTATTAGATGTTCATAAAGGAGAATTGATAAGATCCAATGTATTAGGTGAAATATGCCGCATTAAAAGTAACTAGAACAATTCGATTTCCGCTATAATACAACACTTTGGCATATTGTACCCAACCAAACACAAACACCAAATTATAATTCTGTATTCGAAGTCAGACTCTATTGGACACAAACACAAGTCAAACACCACCTAAAAGTGGTAAGACCTTTTCTTAAGAACATAGTTTTGAAGAAGAAAAAAGACATGGTTCCAATTTTATGTCCCTCCTGATTCATGGGTACCATTCATTGGAGTTATAAGCTCAGGTTCTTGCTTAACCAGTCATCCCTTGGTTGTTCTTGAATCAGACTACACATTTAAGTAGCAAAATCCTTGCTGCAGAAACAGGGATTGTCATTCTCTTTCTCTACTTCATTTGCTAGTGGATGTTTTTTTCCCTCTACTGAGTAGTAACATTTCACTTTTTAATGGTATGATGTAATATTTATTTACAATACATTGCTATGAACCTTTTTCAATTTGGTACAAACTTGGACAGTTCAGAGAGATCTATTGAATATGGAATTGTTATGATGTGTGTTTCACATTATTTGATAGTTGTTAGTACATCTGTAAATAATTTTTTTTTGGTCGAAAAGTAACTTTGTATTCAACTAATGGCAACTCTGATAACTATACATCTCTAGCTAGGATAATTGTTCAAACAGGCTAAAGAGTAGGCCTCCATTTAGTAAGCTTCTGCCCTTTTATGTGCAACTGGAGAATAATCTCCTTGATCCAGTACTTCCCTTCATGACTCAGTTGTTAGAACATCTGTCAATATTTGTAACTGATGAGGGCCATATACAATGTCATAGCCAGGTTAAATACAATATTTGTGTGAGTGTAAATTTAAATATTTTTTGTTTTCCTCTCGGATGTTCAACACAATCCTTTGGTTCGTGTCTGTGCTACTTAGCTTATACCAATGAGAACAGCTTGCTTAAGTGAAGCTATTTCATGTTATTCAGTTCTACTAGCCTCAGTGAAAAATTCTGATACAACCTAGAAAAGCTCAAAGAAGTAAGCACAATAATTTCCGCGGACCATAACATATTAAAAGTACCCCAAAACAGATCCCCACACAAATCATCGTCACAAATACTTAATAGATAGCAATTGCCAACATTATCTCCGCACAAATAACGACAGATCATCCTAAAAAATTTCAGCGTACATGAAATTCTAGAAAAACTTATTTCACCTTTAAATAAAAATATACTACTCCCTCCGTCCCAAAATACTTGTTACTAAAAATACTTGTCCCAAAATACTTGTCGTTTTATTTAACCAATATAAAAGTAAGTAGCTTTTTCTTATTTTACAGTTTTATTAATTAGCAACATTTAATTTTTTTTTTGTTTTATGACCCTTTTACAATCATTTTTATATCTGAAAAAGTCATTTTCTCCTATTCAAATTGTAAGATGCCAAGAGACTCATTTGCTCGTGAAAAATGCTATAAGTATTTTGGGACGTAGGGAGTGTTGTATATATAGTCTTTAATTGTGAACTTGTTTGGAATAAGAAGGAAAAGTGATCGACGAAACAATTCTGGAAATTTCGGCTGAGCGTCGCGGCGCCCCAGGGACAGCGCCTAGGCGCCAGAACACAGCGCCTAGGCGCCAAAACTTCTGCGGGCTCTGACAGAAGTCGAGCGTCGCGGCGCCCAGAGGCAGTGCCGCGGCGCCTGTAACGGGAATTTCCAGAATTTTCAGTTTTTGAACAGAAAAGTTGCATCTCTTCTTCTAAGGTTATGACCTTTGAATGAAAGGTTGCATCTGGTTGATTTTGGTGCTATATAAGGCACAATGATCACTTGTTGGAGAGATAAGCAATCTATCTCTGCAATAAAGAAAACCTTCTTTCTTCCAAGCAATTCATGTTCATGAAGAACGAGTAATTGCTGAAAACTTCGTTCTTAAGATTAGGGAATCTCGGGGGTAAATTAGCAAGTTAATCCCATCTGCTTTATAGTGGGGCTAATATTATCCTAAGGACAGAGATTTATCTCGTCCTAATCTAGTTTTTGTAGTTCATTCGTTTTCTATTATACGGCTTTTCTAACAATCTTAGGATAATATTATGGAAAACACTATGAAGATGTTCGGTAATGATACTGTGAAACTAGATCGCTTTGATGGAACAAATTTCCTACGCTGGAAGGAGAAGATGTCATTCCTATTCACTGCTTTGAAGATTTTCTATATTCTAGATCCGAATTTGGGGACATTGGCAGAACCAGCAGACGATGACACTGAAGAAAAGATCGCAGAACGCAAGAAGCGTGTCGAAGATGAAACATTGTGCAGAGGGTTTATTCTGAATTCCCTCTCTGATCGTCTGTATGATCTCTACACTCCAATTCAGTCTGCAAAGGAAATGTGGAAGGCCCTGGAGTTCAAGTATGATGTAGAAAAACAAGGGGCAGATAAGTTTGTTACTTTTAAGTTCTTTGAATTTTCCATGGTTGATGACACTTCTATACTTGATCAAGTGCATGAATTCCTGATATTGATTTCTAAGTTTAAAGGACCTGGACATAACCATACCAGAAAAGTTAATCGTTGGAGGAATTATTGCCAGATTACCACCTTCCTGTAATAATTACAGGAAGAAGTTGTTGCACACTTCTGAGGAGTTCACTTTAGAACAGATTCAGAAACACTTACGAATTGAAGAGGAAACTCGAAATCGTGAGAAGTTTTTGAATGATGCATCTAGTTCTAAAGTGAATTATGTTACTCAGAAAAATCTAAAGGGTAAGAGAAAGACGAATAATAACTTCAATGTTTCTAACCAGAATAAGAAGGGTAAGAAGGACATGTCTGAAATCATTTGTTACAATTGTGGCAAGAAAGGGCATTACGTTTCTGCAGGAACCCTAAGAAGGAGCATAGTCAAAACCAGAAAAGGAACACTGAAGAGAAGGCGATTGCTAATGTTGTTGAACAAAACATCAACGAGATCATTTTCATGCTTTCTGAAATGCATATTGGAATGATCCAAGAGGTGCACATGGTTGCAGTCGCTACAAGCGATGATTGGTGGTATGATTCTGGTGCTACCACCCATGTTTGCAACAATCGCTCACTCTTCAAGGATTATACTGAGGCAGTGGATGGCCATAAAATTCTGTTGGGAGATCATCACACTACCAAGGTTCTTGGAACAGGAAGTGTGATACTCCAATTCACTTCTGGAAAGAAAGTTGTTTTGACTGGTGTACTACATGTTCCTTCAATTATGAAGAATTTGGTTTCTGGTTTTGTGCTCTGTAAGAAAGGACTCAAAGTTGTAATAGAGTCCGATAAGATTATTCTGTCCAAGGCTGGTGCCTTTGTTGGAAAGGGTTATGTATATGATGGTATGTTTAAACTAAGTATCAATAAAGATGAAAGTTCTAATTATTCTTGTGTGCAATCTTTTGATTTAAGCTTTAATATAGAATGTACAACTTTTAATCTTTGTCATAATCGTTTGGGACATGTTAACTATCAAACAATGAAACTTATGTGCAAAAAGAGAATTATTTCTTATAGCAATGAGCATAAAGAAAAATGTGAAGTTTGTGTCCAAGCGAAAATGAAAAGAAAACCTTTTCCAAAGGTTGATAGACAAACTGAAATCTTAGAACTTGTACATTCTGATATTTGTGAGTTAAATGGTGTGTTAACTAGGGGTGGGAGTAGGTACTTTATTACTTGCATTGATGATTGTTCTAAATTTACCTATGTCTATTTAATGAAATCAAAAGATCAAGCTTATGACATGTTTCAAGTTTACAAATCTATGGTAGAAACACAAAAAGGTAAGAAACTGAAAATCTTAAGAAGTGATAGGGGTGGAGAATATTTCCCTACTGAATTTACTTCATTTTGTGAAGATAATGACATTGTCCATCAAGTTAGTGCACCCTATAGACCTCAACAAAATAGGGTGGCAAAAAGAAAAAATTGAGTTTTAGTTGATATGGTGAATGCCATGATTGTTAACTCAAGTTTACCTATGAACTTATGGGGTGAAGCTTTACTAACTGCATGTCATGTACACAATAGAATTCCTTCTAAGAAGATGAAATTGTCTCCATATGAAATTTGGAGAGGAAGAAAACCTAATATTAGTTATTTTAGAGTTTGGGGGTGCTTAGCCTATTATAAGGTCCCAGATCCTAAGAAAACCAAATTAGGTCCAAGAGATTTGAAAAGTGTTTTTGTGGGATATGCAGAAAATTCAAAAGCATATAGGCTTCTGAATTTAGACTCAAATGTCATTGTGGAATCTCGAGATGTAGAGTTCTTTGAGAATAAATTTCGAAGTACTCCAACGGTGTTGATAAGTCTTTGCAAATACCACAAACAAAAATAAGTTTTAATCCTCTTTCTAACAATGATAGGTTAAATCCTAATGCTTCTAGTGAACTTAGAAGAAGTGTAAGAATTAGAAAGGAGAAGAATTTGGGTTCAGGTTTCATAAATTCTCAAGCAATTTCCTTTCTTGTGGAAGGAAATAGAGAAGTTGTTACAAATAAAATCTCAATCGTTCTCAATGTTGAGAATGAAAGTGATGACCCAAAGATATTTCAAGATGCAATGGCATCTAGAAATTCAGCCTTTTGGAAAGAAGCAATAAATGACGAAATGAAGTCTTTAATGGCTAATAATACTTGGGTATTGTCGGACTTGCTTCCTGGTTCCAAGGCTATTGGATGTAAGTGGGTTTTTAGGGTAAAAATGAATGTGGATGATGAATCAATCAAAGTTTTCAAAGCTAGGCTTGTTGGTCAAGGATTTAGCCAAAGGAAAGGAATAGATTATTTTGATACTTATGCTCTTGTGGCTAGAATTACATCTATAAGAATATTGATAGCTTTAGCTTCTTTATAATTTGCATATTCATCAAATAGATGTAAAAACTGCTTTTTTAAATGGTGATTGGGATGAAGAGGTGTACATGAAACAACCTGAAGGTTTTGTCCTTCCTGGTTATGAACATAAAGTTTGTAAGCTAGTTAAATCATTGTATGGTTTAAAACAAGCTCCAAAGCAATGACATGAAAAATTTGATAATATTGTTTTGTCTAATGGTTTTATACATAACTCTGCTGACAGGTATATATATATTCTAAGTTTACAAAAGATTATGGTGTAATCTTGTGCCTTTATGTAGATGATATGTTAATTTTTGGAACAAACATCAATGGCATAAATGAAGTCAAAGCTTATTTGAGTTCCTGTTTTAAGATGAAGGACTTAAATGAGGTTGATACTATATTGGGTATCAAAGTTACAAGAAATAGTGGGGGTTATTTTTTAAGTCGGTCTCATTATGTTGAGAAGATGCTTAAGAAACTTGAGCATCTGAACTTCAAAGAAGCTAACACTCCATATGATACATCATGCAAACTTAGTGTGAACAGTGTAAGATCTGTAGCTCAGCTAGAGTATGCTAATGTGATAGGTAGCTTGATGTATGCTACACATTGTACTAGGCCTGATATTGCATTTGCAGTTTGCAAACTTTCTAGATTTACTAGTAATCCAGTACAGAACATTGGCAAGCAATTGGAAGAATTTTTTGTTATTTGAAAAGAACCAAAAGTTATGCTTTGCATTATGGAAATTTTTCAATTGTACTTGAGGGATATACAGATGCTAGTTGGATATCTAGTGATGGAGATAATAAATCCACAAGTGGTTGGATTTTTATGCTCGGTGGTGGTACTGTTTCTTGGGCCTCAAAGAAACAGACATGTATCACACATTCTACCATGGAAGCTGAATTTTTTTCTTTGGGGGCAGCAGGCAAAGAAGCAGAGTGGCTAAGAAATATGTTATTGGATATAAATTTGTGGCCACAACCGATGCCAGTCATTTCTTTGCACTGTGATAGTGAGGCAACTCTGTCTAGAGCTTATAATAAGATTTATAATGGTAAGTCTAGACACATCAGTTTGAGACATGCGTATGTGAGACAGTTAATATCCGACGGGATAGTGACTGTGATATATGTGAGATCTTGTAACAATTTGGCTGATCCTTTTACTAAAGGACTTCCAAGAGAAATGATTTATGGAACAAGTCGAGAAATGGGCTTGCGACCTGTTTGATTAATCAGCAACAATGGAAACCCAACATTTTTCCTATGAGTACCCATGGTTAAAAGGTTCAATGCGGTAATAACAAATTGTTGATGACTGATTACACACTAGTAGCTATTGTTTCTAGTGTATGTTTGTAGGGTGAGTAATACACTCTTAATGAAATTCAGGTAATAATGGAATTTCACCTATATAGACATAAGAAGTGGTGCCGCTTCTAACAAAAGATTTGGGTCTAACCTTTTGTAAATGTCTATGAAACCAGGTGGAGCACATGGCCATAATAGTGCTACCTCGATATGAACATGGTAAAGAACAATTGTGTGTGCAGTCTTCCGATTCTAGCACAAGGAATTTTGGCTCAAAAGCTTTAAGCCGCCATTAATTTCGTTAGGATCTTGAAGAACTGTAACTAAATGAAAGTTCAAATCGCAAGATACTTTCATCTAAGCACTTTTGTTAAATTGAAGACTAAGTAATGGATTGTTGTATATATAGTCTTCAATTGTGAACTTGTTTGGAATAAGAAGGAAAAGTATCGACAAAAAAATTCTGGAAAATATCGGCTGAGCGCCGCGGCGCCCCAGGGACAGCGCCTAGGCACCAGAACACAGCGCCTAGGAGCCAAAACTCCTGCGGGCTCGACGAAGTCGGCCTATGGCTTTAAAATTTCAATTTTCGGTTTTGAACTGAAAAGTCGCATCTCTTCTTCTAAGGTTATGACCTTTGAATGAAAGGTTGCATCTGGTCGATTTTGGTGCTATATAAGGCACAATGATCACTTGTTGGAGAGATAAGCAATCTATCTCTTTCAATAAAGAAAATCTTCTTTCTTCCAAGCAATTCATGTTCATGAAGAATGAGTAATTGCTGAAAACTTCGTTCTTAAGATTAGGGAATCCTGGCGGTAAATTAGCAAGTTAATCCCATCAGCTTTATAGTGTGGCTAATATTATCCTAAGGGCAGAGATTTATCTCGTCCTAATCTAGTTTCTGTAGTTCATTCATTTTCTATTATGCAGATTTTCAAACAGGGAGTACAATAAAGAAATCAACATTGTGTCAGTATGGATAAAAAGCTAAAATCTCAAATAGTAGAACCTTCGATTCTATTAATATCGGAAGGATTGATCGGAGCCGCAATCATTCTCACACACACATCATTCTCTTTAATTTCCACAGGCGGAAGCTCCGTCACTCTACAACACAAACACATAACTCACAAATAGTACCACAATTAGAACTCGTTACTAGTATTTCAAAAATTAAGACAAAGTAAATGGAAGAGAAAGTGGAGGAGTTATTGTACTTACCTAGTGACAACATCAGGAGAGCCGTGTTGATCGTAGACAACGGCCTTAGAAGGCGGAGAAGTGGCGGCAGAATAACGTCGAACGGCGGAGGTTAGAGTACGAGAACGGAGGAGGAGGAGGACTCGCGAGGGTGGTGAAACTCCACGTACGATCTTCGCTGTCGCCATTAAAGCTAGAATTTCGGTATCACCATAGTATTACTAAATTTGCATCGTCTTAATTACTCGTGTACTTGACTTATTTGTTAGTTGGTTATTATTCAACATATAAATTAAAAAAATTACGATTTTTTTTTAAATTTATAATTTAAAACAAATTATATATATTAGTGTGATAATTAATGACCTCATTAAGAGTAAAGTGTGAGATTTTTTAAGTTACATTTAACAATAATGTTTTTTTTCTATGAACGATTAAAAAGGAAAGTATATGAAAATCAATGGAACGTGAGGGAGTCTGATAAATTGAATATGCTATAAAAATAAGGGGTTTTCCCCCAATAAGATAATGATATCTGGGGTTTAATTAAAATATTTTAATAACCCTAGATGTTGTTTGGCCTGCGGACCCTTTTTTGTTAAGGTGTGTCGGGACAAATTGATTTATTAGTGGCTTCTTTAGTTTCAAAAAGAAATGTCGGAAATTAAAATATTGACATTCTCCTCTATTGTTACTTTGCAGAACCTGATGCATTATATTGAGTATAGACAAACCGTCTTCATCTCTCTCTCTCCAAAGAAAACCCTAAATCAGTCTTATTAACCACTGGACAAAGGCCAATACCGGACTTTGCACTGTCACCCCATCTGAGAAAATAAGGTGAGTCGTTTCTGAATCCCTCGAATCAGTCTTGGCAATGGGATTCTAGCCTCTCTTAATTCTTTTGATGCAGGCCCTAACTTCAAAGGTGAACTTGCCCAGTTATAAAAAAAGGTCTCAATTTCTTTTCTCTCATGTGTTGATTAATGAATCACTCCTTTTTAACTACTTTCTTGTTCCAAGCTAATTGATGACTCATGGGGTTTGTTTGGTTTTGTTTTTACATTCATAAAAGTCCTACTAATTTGGGATTCAAGAGCTACTAATAGACATCTGTTCAACTCGCTTGTGTATGAAAACTTGAGCGCATACACTAAAACCTGCAGTAGAAGTCTTGTCATCTGACATGGTTCGTTAGTCTAAAGTTCGTCTTATTCGTCTAAAATCAGATTGTTCTCTGTTCAGTTTTGTTCCTGTTCAGTTTTGTCATGGATTTAAGTAATGGTGTGGTTCAAGATATGGCCAATGTTTCGTTGGAGGAGGAGGATGAAAGTGATATTTTTTGTAACGTGGCGATAGCGGAGGAAGAGGTGGCTTTCGATGCCCGATGGTGTTTAGTGGGCCGTTTTTTGACCGATGGAGCGGTGGACTTTCCCTCAATGCAACAAACGTTGGCGACACTGTGAAAACCGGGAAATGGTGTATATATAAAGGAATTAGATGTCAATCGATACCTCTTTCAATTTTACCATGAGATTGATATCACAAGGGTACTGGAAGGTAGTCCATGGACTTTTAATCGTAAGACTTTGATTATAACCAGACTTCGGGAGGGTGATAAATCGCGGTTGGTTCCATTGAATTTTTTAGATTTGTGGATACAGATTCATGATCTTCAAGTGGGCTATATGACACAGCGTGTTATCAAAGAAGGTGGCAATTACGTTGGCAAATTTGTGGAGGCGGACCCCAAGAATTTTATGAGAATATGGCGTGAGTACATGCGTGTTCGAGTCACCGTGAGCCTGGATAAAACCTTAGAGAGAAGAATGAAGTTGATAAAGACTGAAACCGACTGGATTTGGATCAATTTTAAGTATGAAAATGTTCCTACTTTTTGCTTTATTTGCGGATTTTTGGGGCATTCAGAACGGTTCTGCACACGATTGTTTGATACTCCGATTGAGAAATATTTTTAAGCCTATGGGGATTGGATGAAAGCTCCATTGTGGAGGCAAACTAATCTTATTGGAGTGAAATGGCTTCGTACAGGGGAAGAGTCTAATCTTGGAGGGGGTGGTGCGGCGGTGTCTGGTGGTGGTACATCGACGGTGACGGGGAAGACGATGGTGGATTGCCAGCAAAGATTGATTAAAGGCCTGAATTCTTCGGGGTTGATTGGTGATCGTAATTATCGTGAGGATATTTTCCACGATTCTTGTATAAATATGGAAAGTGGACGTAATGTGGTTATTGCTAAAGTCAATGAGGAGAATATGGTTAATAATGAAAAGAGTGTCATGGGTCCAATTAATAATAAAAATGTTGTTACAGCTGGTAATGGGGTGGACTCGTCTACTGATGACTTGGCCAATATTGATGATGTTGGGCTTAATGTCTTGGATCTTAAACGTAGAAGTCTTTTCCAAAGTGGGCTAATTGGGCCAAATGAGGTAGTAGATGTTGAGATGAGCCAACAGGAGAATGACAATTCAAAAAACTTAAACCAGGCGGGCCTTACAGATGGGGATCGCCTACCATTATGAGTTGTTTTAGTTGGAATTGTCGTGGGCTTGGTAACCTAGGGGTGATTCAATTCCTTAAAGAGATTATATCTCAAAAGAAGCCTAATTTTATATTTTATGTGAAACTTTATGTAATATAAATCGTATTATGTGGCTCAGTCGTTCTTTGGGCTACAAAGGGGTGTTTTCAGTCGACTCTCAGGGGCGTTCATGGGGGTTGGCGTTGTTTTGGAAGGGGAGTGATGATGCTGAGTTGATTGGGTATTCTCAAAACCATATTGATATTATTGCTAAAGTGGGTGGGATGGAATCGTGAAGGTTAACAGGAGTTTATGGGGAACCAAATAGGAGTCTAAGAAGAAACACGTGGGATTTGATGCGTACGGAGAACAGTCGAGGCTTCCTTGGTGCTTGATAGGAGACTTTAACAATATTGTTTCTCAAGGGACAGACGTGGGGGTCCTCCATACCCGACCTGGCTTTTGGAAAGATTTCAACAAGCAATTTCCGATTGTCAGTTGATTGAAATTGAGTTGACTGACCATCAATTTACATGGGAGAGAGGAAGGGGCTCGAGTAGATGGGTGGAAATAAAGCTTGATCGGGTTTTTGCATCTTCGGCTTGGTTGGAGATGTTCTCATCGTCCAAGCTCATTAATCTGGACTTTGCTACTTCCGATCATTGTCCTTTGCTTCTTCAGCCTATTTTTCGAATTGCAACGAGAGGTACGAAGGTCTTCCGATTTGAAAATGCCTGGTTGAAAGACCCTATGTGCTCTCAGATTGTTCAGGATATTTGAATGTTGCATCAAGGGTCTCCTATTCAAGACAAATTAGATGTTTGTGGGGAGAATCTATCTCGGTGGGGTAGGACTGTGACTGGTGATTTTAAGGCCCGTATTAATCGGTCCAGAAATGTAATCAAGCGGCTCCAAGGGTGTCGTGATGAGGCTTCGGTCAGATTTTTTGCTGGAGAAAAGAAGAATCTTGCTTTATTTTGGAGCAAAGGGAGATTTTTTGGCGACAGAGATCGAAACAATTGTGGCTTAAAGAACGAGATAAGAACAGTAAGTTTTTTGATGCTACTACAACTGCTCGTAGTAAAAATAATTATATTCATAAATTGAAAAATTTGAATGGTGATTGGGTTGATTGGGACCATGGTCTTGCAAGGGTGATGGTAGATTATTTTTCTGATATTTTTTCCGCCTCTAATGTGGATTGGGCGGAGGTTGTTGATTGTATTACTCCATCTATTATTATGTCTCATAATCAAGACCTTTTAAAGTCAGTTTCTCGGGAGGAAGTCAAGAGTGTTTTCTTTCAGTTGCACCCAGATAAATCTCCAGGTCCAGATGGTATGACACCAGCTTTTTATTAGAAATTTTGGTCCATTGTTGGAGAAGATGTTGACATGTTGTTAGTTCAGTTCGGTCTTACTTCGATACGTGCATTATGCCTTCAGGTTTGAATGACACGAATCTTGTTTTGATACCGAAGAAGAAAAAACTTGCTATTATGGGGGATCTTAGGCCGATTGCCTTGTGTAATGTATTGTGTAAAGTGATTACAAAGGTTTTGGCTAATCGTGTAAATGGTTGCTTTCTCATGATATCTCCCCTTCTCAAAGTGCGTTTATTCGTGGAAGATTAATTTCAGATAACGTGTTGGTTTCATTTGAGATTCTCCACTATCTTAAAAGGAAGCAACAAGGGGAGATGGTTTCATGGCTTTAAAATTAGACATGAGTAAAGCTTATGATCGAATAGAGTGGTGTTGTCTGGAGACTATTCTGTTGAAAATGGGCTTTCATTACCAGTGGGTGAATTTGGTGTTGGGAAGTGTTGTCTCAGTCCGTTACAAAATTGTTCATGGTGGAGATTCTATGGGCCCTATTTCTCCAACGAGAGGTATTCGCCAAGGGGACCCTTTGTCACCATATTTATTCATCATTTGTGCTGAGAGTTTTTCTTCTCTTATTAAAAAATATGAAATGAATCGGTGGCTTCATGGATGTAAGGTTGCTAGAGGTGCTCCAATAGTTTCTCACATGATGTTTGCGGATGACAGTTATCTCAATTGTAAGGCAACTGAGGGAGAGGCTTTTAGGGTGTTGGAGTTGCTGAATAAGTTTGAGAAGGCTTCGGGCTAAAAGGTAAATTTGGCGAAGTCTTTTATCTTTTTCAGTACTAATACTGCTACTATTGTTCGGGACCGAGTTCAGGAGATGTTGGGAATGCAAGAAGCGGATGAGCATAGTAAGTATTTGGGTATGCCTAGTACTATGGGTAGAAATAAAACTGATGTGTTGGGTTTTTTGAAGGATAAGATCCAGAAGAGAGTGGAGAGTTGGGCATGGCGTTTTCTTTCAAGAGCAGGAAAGGAAGTCTTGATTAAATCTATAGCTCAGAGCTTACCAAGTTATGCTATGAATGTCTTTCTTCTGCCTCTTAATCTTTATCATGATATGGAACAGCTAATGTGCAATTTTTGGTGGAGGTCTTCTTCTCAAGGTCGAGGTATCTCATGGATGTCGTGGGATAGATTATCGGTTCATAAAAATAATGGTGGCATGGGTTTTCGTTGCTTGAGAGATTTTAATCTAGCTATGCTAGAGAAGTAGGCTTGGAGATTGTTAACGCATGAGGAGTCTCTTGTGGGGAGTATTTTTAAGGATCAGTACTATTCTCGAGGTTCTTTTCTTAATGCTGAATTGGGGAGTAATCCTAGCTTTTTTTGGCGAAGTATTTTTTAGGCTCAATCTCTTGTGCGAGCAGGGTGCCGTCGGAGTATTGTGGATGGTACTCTGGTTGATGTTTAAGGCAGTCGTGGCTTCATAGTGATGATTATTCAATGGTTACTTCTTATCATCCAGGTTTGATCGGAGCTAAAGTTTGTCAGCTGATGATCTCGGGGTCACGAAAGTGCGATGTTGAGGTGCTTGATGATTTTTTCCCCTCTCACGAGAAAGAGCTTATCCAAGGTATTTTCCTCTCAGATCATGATGGTCGAGATAGTTGGTATTGATCTAAGGAGATGTCGGGAATTTATAGTGTGAAGAGCGCTTATAAGCCTCTCCAATCGTTACATTGGCCGATGGGATGCAGATAATAATTCCGATTTTTGACGCTCTTTATGGAACCTTAAGATCCCTCCGAATGTGCAGAATTTTTTATGGCGGGCTTGTTCGGGGAGTTTGCCGACTATGACTCAACTCAATGGTCGTCATGTGGAGGTTGCTATCAGCTGTCCGGTCTGTAGGGGGACCTGAATCTATCCTTCATATTTTAGTGGAGTGTCCTCTTGCAGCGCAATGTTGGCAGCGGTTTGATGCAGCTATTTTGAGATTGCATAAATCAAATTTTTTCTGCTGGTTTCAAGCAGTTCTGGCCGATTTTTCAAAGACCAAAGTTTTGTCAAATTGCTCTTATTTGTTGGTCGTTGTGGAGATCCCGAAATGGATTGGTTTGGCAAAGTAAGAATGCGATTGCTAACAGGGTTGTTGATGCGCGATTTATGCACACACTTACGCAAGTGCACGTGTCGTGACAAGTAATATAGTCTAGAAGACCGAGTTATCGTCCTCAGAGATTAGTGTTCAATTCTCAAATTCTATTCTATGGTATCTATTTGGTAACCGATGATTGATAAAGTGTTTATAACTATAATTATGAATGCTAATTAAACTACTTTGTTTTACTTCAGATATGATGGAAATAGGGCTTCCAAATCTCCTCAACTATCCGCTTATCTTACTTGTTAATGCAATTAATTATGGTTCTTCTTCTATTTTGAGATAGCAGGTTAACTAAGCCGTTTTATACTTACATTGGGTAATATAAACACTCAACCCCAATATAGAACCCTTCTACCTTTCGGTGATAAGATTGACTATAAAGGAGGATTAAGAGCAATAACACATTAAGACTACACAAGTATCGGGGTACTTTCGTCCACGATTTAACCTATGTTATTCAACTATAGCATATTCACAATCTCCCCTTTTGGCTTTTGATTAAAAATATGATAATTAGTGATCAATTAATTACCAAACATTCAAGACAATTATTGAATAAATCTCAACAATAACAAGAAGAACCAAAAACATGCATTAATTCATAATGATAAGGTTCAAGTGATTTGACATGGAAAGCCCTAGATTAAGTTAGTTCCTAGTTATAGACATGACAAGAACTAAATTAACATCCAACATAAACTACAAAGAAATAAAACAAGAAACAAGAAATTACTAAGAAGTGGTCTCCAATCTTGATCTCCAAAGTTGTGTGAATTGGCAAGGAAGGGAACCCTTAATTCTGACCTAAAGGCTGTTTTTATAGCCTCCAAAACGTTTTCCAGGTTTTCCTTCAAGCTTTGGCCCATTACCATTCGAATATGTCAGTTTTCCCGCTTCGGCGCCCGCGCTCCAAACTCTGCGTCTGTAAATTCGGCGCGCCTCGACTCTCTATTGGTGGGCGCGCACTGTTTCGTGCGGTTCGCGACTTTCTCGCTTTTGAGCTCAAACCTCTGTTTACGCCTCTTTTTGCTCTTTTCCATGATGAGCCACTTTAAACCAATATGACTCAAAAGAAAGAAAATATATCCCAAGACGACACGTATTTGTATAAAAGTGGGCAAAAGACAAACTAAAAATGACTCAAAAGGTGTATATAAAATACACCGATCAAACACACCCATACTTAACCTTTGCTCGCCCTCGAGCAAAGATCAAAAGAAAGACTTAAAGACAAGAAGAAAAAAGAAAAATAGACTGACTCAAAGACACTGATCACTTTGTTGCATCATTGTTACTTAGAAAAGCATGAAGGTTAGCAGAATAATATGCAGGAACATATAGCATGAATTTTTAGCATTCTAAACACATTAAGTTAGATATTTCGCAAATTCAATTCAATCATGTTCAATGGAAGTAAGAATATCTAACTATGCATGTCAATTTCAAAATCCTATTGCATGTTTACTTGCTATTCTCCACTAATCATGGATACACATGTAAGAGATCTTCAGGGCTTTTCAGGGTTGTAATGTAGGCTTAGGCATGGGTAGGTAAAAATAGACATTTAGGCTCAATTAATGTACCATAAGCTCTTTTGCTTTTCAATTCTTCATTTTTCTTTTGATTTTCTTTCTTCACTTCATACTATCTTTCCCCTCTTTTGTTTTGAGAGAATGCGGTGTCTGATGAATAGTAAGCACTCCCAAACTTAGGTTTTTGTCTATTTATTATTACTTTTTTATTGGGGTGCATCAAAATTGTTCACTCTCTTGTCTCTTTTTCAACACTTTATATTCCAAACAACTCAATTTTTCCACTTATGACACAAATATGGAATTATAGGGTGTCAAAGAAATGTCTTATTTTTAGGCTCAAAGGGGCTGACTAGGGATATAATTTGACTGTCAGGGATAGGCAAAGAATGGTAAGAAAGGGCTAACAAAGAAATGTCTGAATCATCTCCCTAACATGCATATCCTAACTGTTTCGCCTCAAATAGCAAGCAAGCAGACACATAAGTTTTCATTATTAACAATGCACAAATCAAGAAAGATACCCCAAATAGTTTAATTTCATGAATTTTTGGCATATCTAACCTAAGTGTTCAGATGGTTGCTTCTAATTCCATTACATTATTCCACTTTACTTCATTTAGGCGTTTCAAGTGACTACAGCATGCATGATCTTAATTTTTTTTTTATGAAATACTCAAAAATACCAAAACAAATCAAAAAGACTCAAAAACAATAAAACATCCCCCCAAACTTAAATCACACATTGTCCCCAATGTGTGCAAGACTAAAAAAACTAGGACAACTCATCGACACAACACTGGGTCATAACAGGTCCGAGGAAAAATTCGAATTTGCAGATAATGGCTTCTGAGATTCCGGCCGCGACCGATTCGGAGCCGCGCCCAATCATCGTGTGGCTCTCTGAGATTCGGCCATGGCCGCTCTGGCTCTGTGGCTCTCAAGTTCCGCGCGGCGCCCAAATCGTGGCTCTACGAGTTCGCCATCACACAGCTCCGAGCCGCGGCGACGATCGCTCTTTCTTTTTTGCGTTTTGCTCTTTTTCCTCGATTTAGCTTCCCACCTGTTATCCAACAACACAAAACAAGAACCCAAGACCGTGAGACTGTTCAAGACAAAATAAAACAAACCAAAAATAAAATTAAAATAAAAATAACATAATTAAAAATATTGGGTTGCCTCTCAACAAGCGCTGTTTTTAACGTCTTTTAGCCGGACGCAGTTAACCTTTACGAGTGCCCATTGGATCCTTCTGCGAACTGCTTGCAATCCGCAAAGTTATTGTTGCAGGTCTCACTTCAACTACAACAATTGCTCCAAACAAGGGCCTTAGATATACGATTATCCCCCAAGTAAACAAGACAGACTTGTCTTTTAGGCTCTCTTTAATGTAGGGATCAGTGAAATTTCCTACATCTCTCAACTCTAGGGGGTGCCCTTAAAGGTATGGATTTTCTATTTGGGGATCAACAGTGACAGATGGTGGTGTTTCTTCTGCAATAGGTACAGGAAAAAGAATTTCCACAGAATCCAAAAAGGTAAATAATTGGATCTCAGTAATCTTTTCCTTCTCTACACTAACTATCTCGCCAGATTCCTCAACAACTGGGTGTGGTTCATGCTCCTGAATTTGCTTATCACTTCCCACAATGGTGTCGCTAGGCAAATTTGCTTGAGGTGTATTGTTCATCCTTTCCATTAGTTGCCCTATTTGTGTCTCCAAATTTTTGAGGGACTCCCTTGTCTCAGCCATAAACTGAGTCTGGCACTTGGTGAGCCTGAGTATGCCTGCCTGCAACTCATCTAGATCTTCCTCTAGAACCTGTGGGTTAGGCTGTTGTTGATGAATTTGCTGCCCCTGATAGAAGTAGTAGTCCATGTGTCCTGATTTTTTTTTTGAATTTAACCTGCAAAATAAGAAAACAACAAAAGATGATAAAAAATGCTCGCAGAACAAGTTAGAAACTTGTTCTTGGAGCAACCAAATTAGAAATAAGAATAGATAAATCGATATTGAAATTACGCCAATCCCCGACAACGGCGCCAAAAACTTGATGCGCGATTTATGCACACACTTACGCAAGTGCACGTGTCGTGACAAGTAATATAGTCTAGAATACCGAGTTATCATCCTCAGGGATTAATGTTCAATTCTCACATTCTATTCTATGATATCTATTTGGTAACCGATCATTGATAAAGTGTTTATAACTATAATTATGAATGCTAATTAAACTACTTTGTTTTACTTCAGATAGGATGGAAATAGGGTTTCCAAATCTCCTCAACTATTCGCTTATCTTACTTGTTAATGCAATTAATTATGGTTCTTCTTCTATTTTGAGATAGCAGGTTAACTAAGCCGTTTTATACTCCTGTTAAGGTAATATAAACACTCAACCCTAATATAGAACCCTTCTACCTTTCGGTGATAAGATTGACTATAAAAGAGGATTAAGAGCAATAACCTATTAAGACTACACAAGTATCGGGGTACTTTCGTCCACGATTTAACCTATGTTTATTCAACTATAGCATATTCACAATCTCCCCTTTCGGCTTTTGATTAGAAATCATATGGATTATGATAATTAGTGATCAATTAATTACCAAACATTCAAGACAATTATTGAATAAATCTCAACAATAACAAGAAGAACCAAAAACATGCATTAATTCATAATGATAAGGTTCAAGTGATTTGACATGAAAAGCCCTAGATTAAGTTAGTTCCTAGTCATAGACATGACAAGAACTAAATTAACATCCAACATAAACTACAAAGAAATAAAACAAGAAACAAGAAATTACTAAGAAGTGGTCTCCAATCTTGATCTCCAAAGTTGTGTGAATTGGCGAGAAGGAACCCTTAATTACGACATAAAGTGCTTTTATAGCCTCCAAAACGCGTTTTCGAGTTTTCCGTCAGGCCTTGGCCCATTACCCTTCGCATCGGTCAGTTTTCCCGCTTCGGCGCCGTGGCGCCAAAACTCTACTGCGTCTCAGTAAATTGGCGCGGCCTCGACTCTTGGCCGAGGCGCCATGTTTCGTGCCCGGTTCAACAACTTTCTCGCTTTTTGAGCTCTGGAACCTCAGTTTCTGCCCTCTTTTTGCTCCTTTTCCGCCAATGAGCCACTTTAAACCAATATGACTCAAAAGAAAGAAAATTTATCCTAAGACGACACGTATTTGTATAAAAGTGGGCAAAAGACAAACTAAAAATGACTCAAAAGGTGTATATAAAATACACCGATCAGTTGTGTCATCTGTTTTAGCATACTTTAATCAATGGAATGATGCTCAAGTTAATTCAACTAATGCAGGGTAAGTTTTTGTTTCCCCTAGTTTTAGTGTGGAGCATTGGAAGTTACCAGTTGCTAATACGATTAAAGTCAATGTGGATGCGTCCGTTGTTAGTTCGAATGATTACTTTGGTATTGGGTGGATCGCTCGGGACCATATAGGAGATGTTATTGATGCTTTCTCGAAGATCATTCCGGACCGAGTTCAGCCGAACCATGTTGAGGTTGTGGGGTTGAAAGAAGTGCTTAGTTGGATCAAACAACAATCTTTTTCAAGAGTTATTGTTGAATTGGATTGTCAGGTGGTTGTCAATGCAATTTCTAGCTCTTTTGAAATGCTCTCTCCATTTGGCTTGCTTGTTTCTGATTGTCGTTCTCTTTGTACTTCTTTAAACAATGTTTTCATTGTCTTTGTTAAACAATCTGCGAACAAGGCTGCCAATTTCTTGGCTAAGGCTGCTTGTTCTTATGCAGGTTGTCGCTACGATAGGGGGCATGTCCCTACTGAACTTCAAGTCATTTTGTTGGCTGATTTATTGGTTTATTAATAATACCGCAGATTTCATTAAAAATATATTGAGTTTTAACCATTTTAAATAAAAAATGAAAAATCAAATTGACTTCACTTTTGAACTTCATCAACCACAATATCAAGCCATATTAGTGCAATTATCAATAAGAGTAACAAATCAACGTGACTCACACAAAATTTAACTTTTAGATGGATTTCATACATCAGAATGAATAACAAGAATGAATAACCATATAAGAAGAAAGATTTTTATTCATACTCAATAAAAATAAAATGCAGAGACTTATTACAAGTTCAGAAACGGTTGAAATTAAATCAAGATTAATAATTTAAAATTAATTAAAATTTAATATTTAGTGGTTTATTTAATCCAAATCAAGTTAGCATTTATTTATCAAAGTTATAGGAATACGTTTTCTAATTCTAGTCTATGTTGATTTTCTAATATTATAAATAGGGGTGATCTGTTACATATTTTCTTAGGTTGAGAGGTAGCTCTTTGTAGAGAGATACAATAATTTTGTGAGTTATTGAGTAAAACCTCCTACATTCTCTCTCTAGTTTGATAAATTTCTTCTATATATCAATTGTTGGTTATTTCACGTGTGCTTTTATTATTCCTTCATTGTTATCAGAGCCTTTGAGATCCGATCAAAACCTCTTGTGAGATCCATACATATAAAAGAATATGAATATTTCATATTTATCAAATTGTCTTGTTTTCGTGTCTGATGTCAAAAATAACATTGAGAGTTTGTATCATTAGATGAAAAGTTTCTTCAATATTGTTGGACTACGGTCCATAATTGATGCATGGTTCATGAAAATCCCACAAGACACAATATTGATTGATAAAGAAGCTACACAATTGAAGAAAAATAGACAATTGAATTATAAGACACACTTTTACCTTGACATCAAGGTCGAATACGTATACAATAAAATTTTATATGCAAAATTCGCAAAGGAGGCCTGGATAACTTTGATAAAATCATATCGACGTGCTACAGACGTGAACAGAAAGAAACTTCTAGAGCTTTGGAGACATATGAGTTGGCCCAGATGAAACTAATAGAATATGTCAAAGATTTTTTTACATGAATTACAAAAATTGTTATTGGTATGAAGGTCAATGGAGAAGTTTTGAAAGAAGTTAAAGTTGTTGAAAATATATTGAAGTCTCTAAGATTAGAATTTCACACCAAGAAGACAATTCTTAAGGCTACCCAGGATTTTAATACTTTGAGACTTGATGATCTAGAAGATGAATTGGTGACATATGAGATGTCAATGAATCAAGAAACATATGAGATAGTGAAGGGGCATTGCAAACAAAGGATGATTAACCAAAAGAAAAAAATAGTCATCAAATCTGGCAGAATTAAATGAAGAAGGTCAGAATTCAGAAATAGTGGAGGAAAAAAGATAAGATGTAGGTAATTTTTGTTGTGGTGTAGATGTATTTGATTGCAAAATAGAATCCAATAATGTCCAAATTAATTTATCAATGATTTATGAGATGACTAAAAATAATAATTTGGTTGGAACTAATGCTCTTTCAATATAACCTGCTAGTATTTTAAGTCGGGAGACATGTAATAGACATGATTTGTGTATACAAGGTGGGGCTATTAAAAAGGGAATAGAAGTACCCGCTATTATTACACAAAAAAATGGTTTGAAGGCATTGAAGATGAATCTAGTAATGAGAGGAAAAAAAGTTTACCAAGAGAAAGTTTATGATGATCTAACCATAATTGAAGCAGAAACAATTAAGGATTTAGATCCACGATTGACGTGCATGGTTATGGATATTGAAGACGCAATCAATTTTGAGTCATTAGTCGAGATTGTATGTTTTGAGGAGCATGAAAAGTTGTTAGTTGACAATACTACTCTACCACATACAAAAAGATGAATTGAAGTTGAATGGGCACGCAAGGTCAAGTACAAATCAATTGGAGAAACAAATGATTTTAAGGCAAGGCTAGTTATTCAAGGATACAAGAAGAAGAAAAGGTATGATGATGATGATGATATTTCAAAGATGTTTAATATAGAGAAAGTCAAATTAACTTTGAATCATGTTGAAGAGAAATTGAAGCTGACTAAATATGGCACCCGCAATTTTGTCGATGCTATATATTTCAGAAAATTATTTGAGAGTCTAAGGTGATTGACTTCTACAAGATATGATATTGTTCATGACACACTCAAGTTTGAAGATCTTGGTTTAAGGGAGGCTATACTGGAATTAAACAAAGATTAATAATTTAAAATTAATTAGAATTTTATATTTAATAATTTACTTAATCCAAGTCTAGTTAGAATTTACTTAGAGTTTATGGGTGCTCCGTTACATATTTTCTTAGGTTGAGATGTAGCTTTTTGTAGAGATATACAAGAATTTTTTGAGTTATTGAGTAAAACCTTCTATCTCCTCTCTCTAATTTGATAAATTTCTTCTACATATCCATTGTTGGATCTTTCACTTGTGTTTATATTATTTCTTCGGATATTTCTATTTTCTTCAGAAACTACAAGGACTTGGTTGCTCAAATAAAGAAAAAGTCATTTTTTAAAAATAATCTAAGGATGCATGCTCCAACCGTTAATGTCATATATATATATATATATATATATATATATCATACTTTCTTCTTGTGGTGTGACTACAATTTACTTATGAAATCACTTTAAGCTATGTTAATTTTGAATATATGTTTTTATGATAAGATATCTAAAAATTTATTGGTACTCGGTGGTTATTTAAAATTATATTAATTTATCTTTGATTAAATTACACATTAAGGTAAAATAGGTATTATTTGACTATTACTTAGTAACATGAGCTATTCGAACACATGAGTCAAATATCCATTCAATTGGTATAAGGTATTTGATCGTTGACCTTAAGTCAGCTTAAGTAGTGTATTTTCCTCGAGCAAAGTATGATTTATGGAGCTTAAAGTGTAAACTATTGCATCATAATGATCTAGTGTAAACTTATTTTCCTGTTTTCTTTTTAGATTTTTACTCTTCACAATAATTCACAAAGTTCACAATTAAAAATATTCTGTTATAAATGATATTTATTATTATGAATGTCTACAAGGAAAGTTAGGGTTAGAACAATGTACCTAGACCTTATAAATAGAGATGTTACTCTCGATGTATTTCACCCCTCAAGAAAAATAAAGAATTTTCCTTCCTTTCTCCACAATATTCTTGTTCTAGTTTTGTTCTAGTCTTATTATTTCATAACACGTTATCAGCACGAATCTCTAATATTTTATTTAGTCGATGCTAATGATACGTTTTGAGGAAGTGGAAAAGAAAAATAAATCATCTTGTGGAGAAGATCGGTTCATTGCACGAATTGGGTATGTTTACAACCATTCATGAAATTTGATGCTTTAAGTTGTATTACTATGTGGCAAACAATTGAGGTGTCCAACACAGGTATTACTAAAGTCGTATATATAAATCTTTTGCTAGTTCTTGATTTAATATTCTTATTGTTACTTGTTAGTAACGTAATTGATTTTGTTCATTCAATTTGAGGAACCTAATTGGTTCACTCGTTCCTGAAGAATAATATTATGAAAAGAAATATATGATCAATCACTTCTGTGATGATATTTTCCAAGTCTCGTTACACTAAATTTGTTTATTCTTATAACCATCAGAAGTGGTGATATTCCCATACTTTTGTTGTGGTAACAATTAAAGACGTGTTAGAGAAAAATTCTCAACATCATATGTATGCCTCGATTTGCTCCTGAAGCATCAAGATCTTAAAGAAGTTTTAAGTTATCATTATTTGATATGTTTAAGGCATGTTGAGATATGTTTCATTCCTAAAGAATGAGAAATTTTGATAAATGTTATAAGTACAGATTTATTCCATGAAGTGAATGTGATGATTAATAAAGATTATAGAGACAGACATACTCTTTATTGTAAAAATATCATGACCCACCTCCAGAAGAGGTAGGATAGTTGAGAAATAATATTATAAATATTTTATGCTTTGCTCTCGAAGTAGCAAACTTATTAATTTTGCTCCAGAAGTATCAAACTCAGAAATCTGCTTCCGAAGTAGCAAATTTTAAACTACTCCTTAAGTAATAAATCTTTAAATTCTACTCCGGAAGTAGTAGAACTTTGAATGTAGTAAAACTTTGAATTTACTCCTGAAGTGGTAAATCTTTGAACTTTACTTTCAAAGTAGTAGAACATTGAACTCTACTCTCGAAGTAGTAGAAACTTTAAATTTTACTCTTGAAGTAGTAAATCTAAATTTACTCCAGAAGTAGTAAGGCTTTGAACTTTAGTTTTCAAGAGGTTCAAAGTTGAAATTTACTTCTAAAATAGTAAAATAATTGAATTTTCTCACCAAAATCTGTTATGATTTTATAATGCATGTAAAGTTTTTTCTTAATTTTCTGCCAGCTTCGATTTTAGTAATTTATGGTGGCTTCCAGATTTTTATACGAAGGTTAATATTATACACATATCTATATATTAGACCGTTATTATCGCACTAATTTTTGAGTAACTTGTTTCAAGGTGTATTAATTCTATATTATGTGAATGCACATGCCTGATTCAACTAGATGCAATTTCGTATAACTTATTTAGTTTTGATGTCTTTCTCTGCCCTTTCATATGACATTTCATCCGCATGTTACATCTGATATTAGAAATACATGTTAGTCAACACATGCACCAATTTTCTTAAAATTGGATCTCTGTAAGATCACTTAAAGATTTGAGATTGTGTTACTATAGGATTTTACTGGGAGTCATACTAAAAATTATAAAGTGGATAATAATAGGTTCACCTACTTTCCAACAGAGTTTACAAGAAATATATTAGAGCAGTGTTTGTTTGTGCTTGAGGAAACAAAAGTGAGTTATTGAAAATTATGTATGAAGCGCATCTAAATGATCATGTTTCATTTCTCGAAGTGAATGAAGAAATACCACAACACACCTCCTGAAGAGATAAAATTACAAAGAATGTAAATGTTATTTTGTGGTATGAAAGCCATTGTTGCACGTACTTGTCCTACGTCAAATCATCTTGATTTTTTTTTATTATGTATCATTCTAATGCAAAAGGATACAAATTTTGTAGAATACTTTCTACTATAACCACATTGATATATTATTGTTACGGCTGCCTCTTTGATGCAAAATATTCGAATGTTAATGGGTATTCTCCCTTAAGGAGTTGTCTGAAATACTAAAGTTTAGAGCTTACTTTCATCGTTTATAAATTGTATTGTCTTTAAATATCCATTTTATTACTATTTACTTCATGACACCAGCAGTGTCTAACTATAACTTCTTTTATGATACCAGCAGTATCTAAACAATATTTGATTGTACAATATTAATAATCAAGTGCTCCAGAAGAGCTAACTATTTATCTAGAAAATCATGACACTAATAGTGTCCAAACAATATGTGTGATTATGGAGAATAAAATAGAGGCTCCTGAAGAGCATATATATTATGTCATTCGTTCTAGATTATAATATACAAAGTTGTTATGATCGAAGCACAAGTTATAGTAAACCCGAAGTTTATTAAAGTAAATGACTATCATATTGAAGCTATAAATGATTGGATGACTAAATCATAGTGGGTAAGGAATATGTATTTGAAATGTTGTCCTCTTTATTCTCCAAATTGTATTGCACAAATATGAGCATGATGAAATCACATGTCACGATAAACCAGAAGTTTATTATACAAAATAGAATTCATGTAATAGTAAATCAGAAGTTTACTAAAACAAATAGCACATGACATGGTAAACTTGAAGTTTACTAGTACAAATAATTTTATCAATTGACGTGATAATTTTGGTTGTCTTGATTTAAATTTAATGTGCTAAGTTTGTATTCGGAATATATTGAAGAACTAGAAGATCTTCAAGAAATAATTTGTTTGTTCTCATGATAAGTTGATTACACCAGCTAATGTTGGGATTGAATTCCCTAAATTCTGAAAAATATAAAAGGTGAATAAGGGTCCGTTCACCTGTTATGTGATGTCCTAAATAGATGCATCGATAAGACGATCACATGTGCGTTTATTGTCAACCTACAACTTGACATTTACAAAGTTGATTGCTCAAAATAATTGAGTTGAGATTATAATTTTCAGATTATGTAATCATGATAATTCATCTTGTTAATGCTGGTTTATATTCAAGTTGCTTTAGTGATGAATGTCTCCGATAAATAGCTAAATCATTGCGAATGAGAACAAAGCTTCATGTGTTGATCTGAAATATGATATATTGCATACAACGATGTTAGTATGCTTCAGACTAATAAATTATGATAAATTCTCCCCTCATAATTGGTTCAAGGTCAGGAACCAAATGTTTTCATCTAATAGTTTTATTGTGCGGTATATGATTAGTGAATCTACCGCAATGTACACATTTGGATTTTCCAAAGAAGATGAAAATTATGTTAGTTTTTCTAACATAAGGGTATAGAGAATAAGAAGCTAAGAAATATATGGTGAATTATCACCGGTATGATTCACGTTCAAACGATAATTCAAGTCAAATGCTAGAAGCATTTGCTGACCCAACTATTTCATATGTCAGTTGCAAGATGCTCCTAAATGTCCATGAAGGGCATGATTTACAACATGCGTGAAGCATGATAGACAATTCGATTTTAAACGCAATAATCCTTGAAAAGAGAGAGAAGCAAATGATCAAAATGATCATAATAAGGAGACAATGTGCTCTTGAAGAGCCTACGACATAACACTTCATAAAATCTCGTACGAGGTTCAGGTACCTGAAAAATAATAAAGTGATAAGATCTTAATATGTTATGTCTAATTGCAAACCGATACAAAATGATATCTCGCCGACGATATATTTAATACAATATAGTGCACACTATTGTATAATATTATGAGGATCTGAATTCTACGTCTCTTAAAGTATATTGATGTAGAAATAATTATCAAGTAGATGTATCTTGGTAAGAGTTAATTTAATGGACCTGCAGTCCTGACATTAGAAGATGTCGTGTTAATGAAAATTATCCCAGCCTATATGGCTTACTTGACAAAATTTATATGATTTTTTTGAAGGATTCAAAATGTCTGAAGCATATACAAGTTATTGAAAAACTTGTTTGTAATCATTAAACAGATTAAATGAACTAAGGTTGATGTACTGAAATCACCTTAATAAATATTTATTGATGAAGGGTACAAAAATGACTATGTTTAACCTCTTCCCTTTATGATATTCAAAATATTTCATAAGGTTGTGCAAGTTGATGATTTGAATATGATTGGAGATTTTGAAGATTTTTCGAAAAACAATAAACTACCTGCTAAAAGAAGTTGAAATGAAAAAATTAGATTGGTCATGAAGTACCATATATTTGTTCAATTGATGCATTTATTTATCTTGCTATAACTATGAGCATGATTTCTTCCTTACACGGAGATGCTGAAATAAGATAAATTGCATATTATCGATTTGATGAGAGAATTCCCCCCCCCCCCCCCCCCCCAAATTAAGGGGAGAGAATAATGAAATTAAAAGGAAAATTTTGTGGAAAATCCATTATCATCTCATCTTGATCTACGTGCTTCTATTAGTGATCAAGAGGTCCAAAATATTATTCACTTGCAGAAAATAGCAAATCAAATGTCAGACGTATTTACAGATTTGAAAATGATTACTGAATCACATATCCCTGCAGAGAATGTCCCAATTCGGATTGATGTCCTTGTAGGACCATCTACTAGTGTCATAGCAAATGAATTAAAAAACACGCCTGAAGTGTGATAGATCATTGTGTTCTAAGGATTGGAATCTTAGAAAAAGAAAAATAAATGATCAACATGACACTAAGAATGAATCTCATAAAAGAAATGCAAGATTTGATCAATCCTGATATTCTTAAAGAAATCAATGAGCCGCAAACTCAAGAAAATGAAGAAACATCAATAAATTCAATTGATGTTATAACTATTTGAATCGTTTGGAAGTAAATGTGGTTTGAAATGCCCACAACCTTAAAGGAAGATAATAAAACATGCATTGCTCAATTGAATGGAGGATTCAGAAAAGGAGATAGGACAAAAGCACATTTCACCAAATTTATTCTTCACACACAAGCTCCAAAAGAATGGTGATGTCAACATGTAACAGATTTATTCAAGCGATAATGTGACTGATTTGTTCATTAAGTCTCTCCAACTGTAACTTTCGAGAAGATGGTACACAAGATTGAAATACGAAGACTCAAGCATTTGGACTAAAGTTCTCATCAGGGGGAGTTAATACATGTTGTACTCTTTTTTTCATATAAAGTTTTGTTCCATTGGGTTTTCCTTGTAAGATTTTTAATGAGACAACCAAAATGTGTATTATTAGAAATATATACTATTTTTCTTTCACTAGAATTTTTTCCACTGAATTTTTCTAATAAGATTTTAATGAGGCATATTATCTACCAAATAGACATTCAAGGGGGAGTGTTATAAATGATATTTATTATTTATGAATGTCTACAAGGAAAATTAAGGTTAGAACAATATACCTAGACCCTATAAATAGAGATGTTACTCTCTATGTATTTCATCCCTCAAGAGAAATAAAGATTCTCCTCCCTTTCTCCACAATATTTTTGTTCTAGTCTTATTATTTCATAACATATTCTAATTTTTAGTTTATAAATTTGGCTAAAGTCACGAAAAGACCATTCAACTTGTCTGAGTATTCCACTTAGACCCTTCAACTGAGACTTTTACCATCTGAACCCTCCAAAAATATTTTTACTATGTCACTTAGACACAATTTATTGATCGTGCAGTACACCGCCCCAAAGGGAGTGAAATACCATATTTTTCCTTTTTTTTTAAAGAAATTGTAAGTAAATAATTATAATTAAAAAGAATACTTGAAACCTAAACCCTCAACCTGTTGTTGTCTCCGTCACTGTTGTAGTCGTCGTTGTCGCCGTCGTCTCCCACTTCATCTTCTTCCCCATTTTTTCTTGTTTTTGATCTGTTTTCTCTTAGGTTTAGATTTTATTTGACACTTGAGACGGAGGAGAGAGAGGTATGGTGGCAGCGCCCAGCGATGACTCCATTTTTTTCGACGAACAAACTAATGGCAGATATGAAGGTTGTGGTTGATCGTTTGAAAGGCTAAGGGAGGAAAACAGAGTGGTGTGTGGAGGAGATGATGGTTGGAGAAAGAAGGGAAATGAGAAGTGTGGGTGGCGTCAGCGGTCAACGGTGGCAGCAAAGAGTGACGTGGGAAAAAAGGGAGGGGCGAAGGCTGACGTTGTTCTTTCACCGCTGAACTCCGCCAGCACTTCATTAGCACACTGTTGATATGAATGGTGAACATTACAAAATCCATTAGTTAGAGAAGAAATAACGAAATTCAGTATAATTCAATTCATAAAATGTGACATTGTTGGTTGTAAATTGAGACTCTTACACTACAAAATCCAATCATTAGTTTTCCCTCTTCCTATTTTCAAGAATTTCACCTTTGTTCTGCAAAATTTCTCTATAAAATAACATGGTGTGATCATACATCTATTTTAGAATGCAAATAATATATATTACTTTAACTTAATTATGTAATACATCAAATGTGCTAAATTTATTCTAAATATGGAAGAAAAAAACAAAGGAAATAGTCAAGATAAACAATTATATTCAAATACACACTACAACGTTTTCTTTTTCTTAATTGGGTGGGCACCTCTTCGTCAAAATTTGCGACAGTTAGAATTTTAAAAAATAAAATAGTAAGGGTATTTTTTTTAAGTAATAAAAGTAAGTAGGGATATTATAATAATTGCTTTTAATATAATATAGATAATAATCCACTATATCATTCTTGTTTATACGTGAAAGTATACCGTGATGTACTCGACATATATAGTGCCTTATAGGTGGTCTTTCCGGAAATGTTAGGAATAAACCGTTTTATGCTCAAAATGAGCAATAGTCATAAAAGGTCGTGTCATCTTTCTTCCATTTTTATGAATTGGATATTTAGTTTTAAAAATAAAATAAGACCCTTGCTCACACCTTAGCCGGATTCAAAACCAAAAGTCATTGCGCCTTTAGCCGCTTACCTTAGCCTTAGATAGAGGAGCTACTTGCCACGCTGGGCCCTATATTATAGTTGTATACTAAAGAAAGTTTGGTTAAAAAGGTATATCATTACATTTTAACAGACAGAAGAAAACTAGGTCTCTACTCCTTCTGAATGAGAAAAAAAGGCCTCAGGTCTTGTTTCACCATTGATTGGTCTATCGGCAAAGGTTTAATTTTCTTTGGCTTGAGGTGGAAAAAAGGGCTTACTTTTTCTGAGGCTGATTCATCCTATTCAAATTTAGTGTATACCGTATATATCACGGAAACACAAGATAATTTTACCATATTTGAACCGTGATATACACGGTATACACAACCGTGTATATCATAGTTTGGGGCTCTATTTGTATTTAATTAGCATTGTACAATTACCATAATTGTAGGATTCTTATACAAATAGAATAGGATTTTAGGAGTAGAGTAGGAATAAGATTTTTCATATTATGGATATTGTAAATTCTATATATACTCATTCATTAATAAAAAATAATCAAAGGATTATTTTTTTCATGGTATCAACATTCTAGGTCTCAAAATTCTCCCCAAATATTTCCGTCTCGGCCTCGATTTTCGAGCTCCTCTCTCGGCTTCCGTGCAAACCTTCCTTCTTCTATCCCAAATTTTCTTCCAAATCCCTACTTCCCTTCATGTTTTTTCGTTATGGCTAAGAACATGTTTTATCCTGCCATTACTGTTTCCAACATCAAGAACCACATCCCTATTGTTCTTGAAATGAAAATACGTGATGTGGGCGGAATTATTCAAAGTTCACACACGCCGCATCAAGTTCTCCATCACGTCATCCCCTAGCAACTGGCGGGGAGAAGGTGCCTACCCCTGAGGATGATCCTACGTTATGGACAACTCTTGATGCTACTGTTCTTAGTGGAACTATTCCACAATTTTTACCGACCTCTGACAGACGATTATTGAACCCGACACTACGACAATGGCTACATAGAATAGGGTGCGTGATATATTCCAAGATAACAAAAATTCCCGTGCTGTCACACTTGAGCAAGAATTTTCTCATGTCAACATGGAAAAAAAATTCGAACGTCTCGGCCTATTGTAAAAGGATAAAAGAATTAACAGACCAACTCTGCAACGTTGGTGCACCTGTTACCAATGATTGTCTTGTTCTACAAATGGTTGCAGGCCTCTCTGAGGCCTATAATGGTGTTAGAACACTACTTCAGCAAAGTAATCTTATGCCACCATTTTATCAGGCCCCGTCCATGCTCACATTAGAAGAAGTCCGTTTGGCTAAAAAGGTGACTATCGATGCACATTTCGTCGCAATGATGACCACGTTCGACGACTCTCACTCATTCTCCAAAAATTCTAGCCGAAATCGTGATCACGGTGACGGCAAAAATGGTCAAAATCGTAAAAATAAAAATCATGGTGGTTCCGGCGGTGGTGGAGGAGGTCGAAACACGGGAAGTGGGCCTCAGAACAATGGCAGTGGGACGCAAACCACCTCGTCCAAACCTTGGGCTCCTTGGCCGTGGAACTTGGCTAGTGGCCCTCGGCCTCCGCACGCATTCCAGGCAGTGGGCCCCACACAGACTCTTACAGATATTGAGGCCGTAATGCATACGCTTGGATTAAATCCTCCAGACATGAATTGGTACATGGACACCGACACTACTTCTCACATGACGTCTGACCAAGGTACTCTCACGTCTTATTTCAATTTGAGCAAAAATCGTGGCATTATTGTTTGGAATGGAAATTCAATTCCAATTCGTGGTTATGGTCATACAAATCTATCTTCCCCACATTCACCTCTAGACTTAAAAAATGTCCTTCATGCCCCCCCCCACTCAGTTAAAAATTTAGTGTCAGTTCGAAAATTCATCATTGATAATTGAGTTTCTGTTAATTTTGATCCTTTTTGGGTTTTCTGTGAAGGATTTCAAGACGGGGATACCTCTAATGAGATGCAATAGTATGTGGGAACTTTATCCAATCACCATCACTTCCACGAGTCCAACCTTGTCGTCCACTTTTGCTGCTCTTACTCTTTCTTTGTGGCATGCACGACTGGGTCATCCGGTGTCATCTATTGTTTATTCTTTACATAAAAATAATTTTACTTCTTGTAAGGATATGCGTAGTACTCCAATTTGTCATTCCTGTCCGTTAGGGAAATATGTTAGAACATTTGTAGCCTCTACATCTCGTACTTTGATGCCTTTTGACATTATTCATAGCGAAATATGGACATCTCCAGTTCTAAGTTCTTTGGGTCATTGTTATTATGTTCTATTTTTGGATGATTATTCTAATTTTTATGGACTTTTCCTTTAGCAAAAAAATCTCAAGTTTTTTTTTCATATTCTTAAAATTTAGAGCACTCATCCGTACCCAATTCGAATGGAAAATTAAAAAATATACAATGTGATAATGGCAAAGAATATGATAACGAGTTGTTTAGGGATTTTTTTATGCTAATGGCATAGTTTTTCATTTCTCGTGTTCTTATACGTCCTCACAAAATGGAAAAGTCGAACGAAAAATTTGTACCATTAATAATATTGTCCGAACTTTATTGGCCCATGCTTCCGTACCTCCTTCTTTTTGGCATCATGCTCTACAAATGACTACTCACCTCCTTAATATACTTCCTACCAAAGGATTAGCATATGATTCTCCCTTAAAATTCTATATAATAAGAATCATTCGTATTCACATCTTAGGGTATTTGGGTGTTTATGCTATCCATTTTTTCCGTCCTTTACAATTAACAAACTTCAAGCTCGTTCTACCGTTTATGTGTTTTTGGGTTATCCCTCTAATCATCGTTGTTACAAATGTATTGATTTATCGTCTAATAAAATCATCACTAGTCGCCATGTAATTCTTTATGAAACTCAATTTCCGTTTGCCAAAGTCAGTAGTCCCGTGCATGGTTTGTATAATTTTTGAGATGACGAAGTCCACCTTACATTATGCACCACTTAATGATTCAGTCCAGTGACCACGTACCGCCAGCAGGCCCACTGCATTCTTGCATTCTGACCCACAAATCACCACTTCCCATCCTGTGATCGTCCATGCTATTGGGTCGTTGGTCCACCATCGCCCAGTGCTTCGCCCGATTTATGATCGATCCATGACGATTTTGATGTTGGGCGGCCGAGCCATTGCTTGTGACGATCCATCCCAATCGAATTTCCCAAAATCCACGATCTCCCCAGTCACCGCACATTGCTCGTAGTCAAAGGGGAATTTTTAAACCGAAAAGATATTTTTATTTGAATTCTAATATTCTTAAATTACCGCTACCCCATAACCTAGTGTCTACATTAAATGACCCGAATTGAAAATTGGCTATGAACGACGAATATAATGCTCTTATTGAAAATAAGACGTGGGAGTTGGTACCTCGTCCTTCTGGTGTTAATATTATTCGATATATGTGAATTTTTACTCATAAAAATAATTCTGATGCTTTTGCGAGACATAAGGCTCGTCTGGTAGGTGATGGTAAAACTCAACACGTTGGCGTGAATTGTGGTGAGACATTTAGTTTGCTGGTGAAACCGAGCTACCATTCGCACTGTTCTTAGTCTGGCTCTTTCAAAAGCCTGGCATATTCATCAGCTAGATGTGAAGAATATTTTCTTAATGGTGATCTTAAGAAGACAATTTACATGTATAAACCCTTGGGTTTTAGAGACCCCAAATATCCTCATCATGTCTGTTTATTGAAGAAGTCCTTATATGGGCTTAAGCAGGCCCCACGGGCTTGGTATAAAAGATTTGCAGACTATGTATCTACTATTAAGTTTTCTCACAACAGGCATGATAATTCTCTGTTCATATATCATCGTGGTACTTTCCTGGCATATATTCTCTTATATGTGGATGATATTATATTGAGCTTCTTCTGATGAGTTACAGAAGTCTATCATGACACTACTCGATTCTGAGTTTGCTATGAAAGACTTGAGGCCTTTGAATTATTTCTTGGGTATTGTTGTCACTCGTCATGCAAGTGTGTTATTTTTATCACATAGGAGGTATGCCGCTGAGATATTTGAGAGGGCTGGTATGTCCTCGTGTAAGTCTTCTTCCACTCCAGTTGATACTAAACCCAAACTGGGTGTTGCGGCTAACTCACCTTACGAGGATCCCACCCACTATCACAGACTTTCAAGGGCACTCCGGTATCTTACTTTCACGAGACCTGATATTACGTATATCGTATATCATGTGTGTTTGTTTATGCATGATCCCATGGTTGAGCATATGAATGCGCTCAAACGCATCATACGATACTTACATGGAACACTTGATTATGGCACGCATCTATATCTGTCATCGGTCTCTACACTTGTCTCTTATACAGATGTTGATTGGGGTGGTTGTCCGGACACCAGACGCTCTACTCTAGTTATTGTATGTTTCTTGGTGATAACTTGGTCTCGTGGTCTGCAAATTGACATGCTACCTTATCCCGCTCCAGTGTAGAGGCCCAGTATCGAGGGGTAGCCAATGTGGTTTCTGAATCATGTTGGTTGTGTAATCTTCTCTTAGAACTTCACTTTCCCATTCAAAAGTTACCTTGGTTTATTGTGATAATGTTAGTGCAGTGTATCTTTCTTGAAATCCGGTACATCAACGCACTAATAATATTGAGATGGATATCCATTTTGTTCGCGAAAAGGTAGTTTGTGGACAAGTACACGTCTTACATGTCCCTTTCAGGTATCAAATTGCACATCTTTACTAAGGGTCTTTCCCTCAGTTCTATTTGAAGATTTTTTGGACAGACTCAACGTTTGAAGACCGCCCGCTATGACTGCGGGGGTGTGAAAGTATACCGCGATATACACGACATAGATAATGCCTTGTGTATACCGTCTATATCACGGAAACACAAGACAATTTTACCATATTTGGACCGTGATATACACGGTATACACAATGTATATCACGATTTGGGGCTCTATATTTGGTGTTGTATTTGTATTTAATTAGCACTGTACACTTACCATAATTGTAGGATTCTTGTACAAATAGAATACGGTTTTGGAAGTAGAGTAGGAATAGAATTTTCCATATTATGAATATTGTAAATTATATATATACTCATTTATTAATGAAAATAAAAATTCTCGATCCTCAAAATATGCAAATAGGAGCAATTCCATTTCTTTCTTTCTATTCTCATCCTTCATCAATAGTTCTTCATTGTTCATGGCAATAGCCGAAAGGAGATTTCTCGTCTCGTCCATGACAGTGGTGCAAATTTCACATCCATGCCTAGCACTATTTATAGGCGAATTAAGTAATGTTTGATTTGTCCGCATGGACAGCTCAACTGGTTCTCAAGAGGGATAATTAGAAAAAAGTAATGTTTGATTAGAGTACTACCTAATTAATTAGTTATATGGACTGTAGTATCTTTACTATATTTAGCTACTTCACAAATTTTTCTCTTGGTATATAGTATGTTTTTGATTTTTTATTATATCAACTAAAAAAGATTTAAGACATTTGTAATGACTCAACTCATAGTCACTTTGTAGAGTGAAAACAATCCTGAAGAAATGTTAACAGTACAAATGAAATACCAATTTAGCGTTAACAAAGTTGCAATAAATTTAATCGTAGGAAGCCGGAGAAAGCCGCCTACACCACTCCTCTAGAGGAGAAAGATCAACACATGGTGTTCCAGCCCCTCCATCGTCGAAAGAACAGCGAATACACAGAAAATACCAAAAACTTTGAATTCACAGCTAATAACATGATGATGGGTAATTCGGTATTACCAAAAAGTATTTATCTATGGTGTTTGGAACTTTATTTCCACTCCACAAGTTTATTTACATGATGATGGGTATTACATATTCAAATTTGATTACGAAGAGGAGAAGGACAAAGTGCTTAATAAAAGGTCATTTTCTTTCAATCATAGACCCATCATCCTACAAGAATTGCCATCTGAACCTATATTTAGTCTGCCATTTGGGTTTTATTTCTAGTCTTCATGTTCAATTTTTGGGACCCTGAGAATTAGGTAGAATTGCTAGTTGTATTAGAAAACCTATATGCACCTATAAGCTAACTGTTATAAGCTAACGTATAACCTGAGACTAAACAACCACCTAAGAAGAAGAAACAACCTATACAGGAATATCATGTTAAACCTGGAGAATAGGGAACTGAATAGGACCCAATTCCACAACAACCTGTAGATAATACTAGTGTTGCTCAACAGGTAGGAATAGTGACTGATAGTGCTACTCAAAACTCTACAAATGAGGCTTAACCAGTGAGACAGACTAGTGGAAAGGGAATTGGTGAAACTGGGATTATTGAGGCTGAACCAGTGACACAGACTAGTGGAAAGAGAATTGCAGAAACTGGGATTATTGAGGCTGAACCAGTGACACAGACTAGTGGAAATAGAATTGCTGAAACTGGGATGATTGAACCTGTTCATTCAAATAGGTAGTTTACTAGTCCTGGAATTACCATTTTGAGAGGTTCACTATGTTTAAACTCAATTGATTGAAGAGAGCACTAAGTCCATGCATAAAGAGGTGGATAAGAAGATTGCTGAACTATAAGAACAAGTACATCATATTAACAGGCAATGCAGGATGACTTGTTTAATGATCAACTAATTATAGAGGAAAAAGTACTGATGTGAATTGGAGAAATAGTCCAATGCGCATGAGCAAGTAGACAGAAATCAAGACCTACTTAGATTTCAGAGATGAGGACTCAAATACTAATTTTTTCTATGTTTATCTAAAAGCTAGGCAAGCTAGAAACAAAATAGCTTCTATATGCACTGAACAAGGAGTGAGCTCACTGACCCTGTATAAGTCCAAAGAGAGTTTATTCAATTATTTCAAGACATGCAAGGAACTTGTGCTTCAAAGATGCCTTGTCTTGATACTAACATTGTCAAGGACGGGCCTTGCCTGATTCTAGCACAACAAGCACTGGATCAGCCTTTATCTGGGGAAGAAGTACTCCAAGCACTGAAAGACATGCCTAGTGATAAGGCACCTAGCAAGGGTGGGTTTAATGTGGAAAAATTTCAGGGAATATTGGGAGCTGGTAGGTGAGGATGTAATTCTGATTGTGATGCAATATTTTGAGAATGGTAAACTCCTCAAGGAATTAACTGTACAACTGTGACTCTTCTTCCTAAAGTTGATAGCCCTACTTATGTTAAAAATAACAGGACAATAGCCTGTTGCTCACCCATGTACAAGTTTACTGCTAAGGTGCTAACTACAAAATTGAAATAGGTGGTGGATCATATAGTTGGATCATCTCAGTCTGCATTATATAAGGTAGAAAGATGCTAGATAATATGTTGGTGTCCCATGAACTCATAAAAGGTTATACTCAGAAGGGATTGTCTCCGAGATGCATGATTAAGGTGGACATAAAGATAGCCTTATGATTCGGATGAATGGGTTTTGGTAAAGATGGTGTTGATGGAATATGGATTACCTAATAAGTTTATCGATATGATTATGCAATGTGTTACTACAGTTAACTACTCCCTACTGTTTAATGGTGGACTAACACCAAGTTTCATGGCAAAAAAAGGACTCAGACAAGGGACCTCATGTCCAAATATCTCTGTCTTGATGATGAAATATTTGAACAAATCACTTAAGCAGCTAAGACATAATCCTTCCTTCAAGTATCATCCTAGATGTGGCAAACTCAAAATTGTACACATCTGCTTTGCAGATGACTTGCTTATGTGTTATACGGCAGACAAAGAGTCAATCCAGCCTATACGTCAAGCTTTCAACCATTTCATTGATCTCTCGGGATTAAGAACAAATATGAACAATAGATCTTTGTACATTATTGGTACAACCCAAGAGTTTAAAGAGCAAATACTAGAACTAAGAGATGTAGTTTGTTCAGGGAGAATTACCTTTCAAATACCTATATAGAGGTCTCGTTGTCATCTAGGAAGATTACAATTCAACAATACATGCCCTTAGTTGATAAGATGGTGACCAGGATAAGGTGATGGACTTACTAAAATGTTTTCTTACAGTGGGAGAGTGAAACTGATCAAAAGCATCATGTTTGAAATGCAAACCTATTGGATTCAAATATTCCTCTTGCCAAAGAACAAAAAATAACACTAATTTCACAAGTTGGGTTTGAGGAGTGTAGAATGTACACAAATCTTAATTATCTCTATCTTTGTGGGGTAGAGCGGTTGTTTCTGTTAGATAAAATGTAAAAACAACAAACGGAAATAGTAAACGCCTATTACAAGAACTAGGAAAATGAAAAATAAAAAATTACAACAAAAGAAATAATCATAACTTAAATCTGAAAACAAGAACCAACACTTAATACCCGCCCCGCATCCAACCGCCCGCCTACCCGCTCCATAAGCTCAATAAGTAATAGTTGTAATTTGTAGCAGTCTCTAAACCCATAATACTCACTGCCAATAATACTCTCTTACACCGTTACAACTTACACGCCCGTAAGCCCAATACCAATAATATCACCTACACCGTAACAGGCATATAAGTCTTCGGTCAGTATTCAGCAGCACCATAAAACTTAAAAGTTAAAATCCTACTCCTTACATTCCCTATTCAGTATTCAGCAGCCTTCACCAGTTCAGTAGTTCACCCTTCTCTCGTTACAGGGTCTTCACGCCTCCCGGCTCCATCTCTCGTTCACAAGCAGGGTCTTCACGCGTCGTCTCTCCTCCTTCTCTCGTTCTCTGTCACGCCGCCATCAGCCTTCTATTAGGGTCTTTCGTTCTTCGATACTTAGCCTCCTTATAGCCTAAATTATATGCTTTCTTCAAGTGTCTTATGACGATTTTGTGTTTTTTCTTTTTATAAAAAGGTAAATGCTACTTTTTTTTTTTTTTTTTTTGTTGACGAAAGAGCCATGGTATTCTTCTTTCAGTGCTTGTGAGAAACCGGTGATGCAATAGCGCAAACCACGCGTCCGATTAACCACTTCAATGGCCGTGTGCGATGCTCAACCAAGAAGATTTATGCAGGATCGAACTCGTGGCCTGCGGTCCGCGCTCTTATCACAGCAATTACTACCCTTGCGGGTTAGGTCAATGCTACTTTATTTTGAGTGTTTTTGGTTAAAAAATATGGGGTTTCTATTTTTTCTGTTGAAAGTTAATGGGTTATTATTAAATTTACTTATTTACATACTATGAATCAGATAATTAAAGGTGAAATGAAGGAAGAAGAAGAATGGAAAGAAGGAGAATGGAGAAGATGCATGAGTATAGATGAGGAGAGAGGGAGAGAAGGGGAAAAAATATTTTTGGGTAAGTTTCTTTATTTTCACTTAATGCAACAATGAGCATACTTTGCTCTATTTATACAAGTAATGGAAAGTAATTCTAATTAATTCTAATTCTAGAATCTTCTACCAACTAATCAAGCTAACCAATTAACTAACCACATATATACACAATATATATATGTGGTATATCTATATTATATTTATACTTCAACACTCCTCCTCAAGCTAGGCACGAAAACAGAGCTTTCAGCCCTAACTTGAAAACAATAGTAAAACAAACATTCTACTAACAAGCACCAATAATAGTGATCCTAGGCATCAACACCAGTGAAGCTGCCAAATACAAGTAGCAATCCATATCCTAGTAATAGAGTGAACTCATCCCACCAATAATGGCCAATCAAAGAACTCAATACTACCGGTGATTTTCCAAGAATGGCATTTTAATTTTCTGATTTGTTGTCTGCTGAGAAGTTTCCTACATTGTCACACGAGAGCACAAAATTTGTACAACTGTTTTTAGTGTCATGTTTTAGTAGTAGTAAAGGTTTATCACTTGACTCTGCAGCAAAAGCAGGCTTCAGCAAGGGATTTGTGCTACTTTCTGGTGCTAAGTTGGGTTGAGTTGGAAATCATACATACAACCCTTTTCACCTTGGCAAGATCACCTCCAAGAACAACAGTTGGTGGTTGATAATTGATACCACACTTGAATCCAGTAGGGCACCAGTCGACAAACTGGGTGGACAGGAACTAATGCCAACAACATTATAGTGCTAGCACACATTTCAGATGCCAATAACAAGGTATCAGTAGCCTCCAGTGCACTTATTTTCTCCTCTGCAAACTATGGCACTAGCAGTCCCAACAACTGTTACACCCCGTAGTTTCAGGGTATCTATATGAGGACGTACGTACGAGAATACGACATTAAAATTGGAAAGGAAGAAAGATGTGATTTTTCGACGGAAAAGTTTCCGGATTTTATGAAGAAAAATGTCACGACCCGTTCCGGGGCCCGTGACTGGTGCCTTACCCGGGCACCCAAGTAGTCATACATCAGAGAAATCAGCGGAATATAAAACATACAGATATGAAACAAGAGATAAGATAATAAAACAGGCCAACCAAGCGGTTGCCTCATGCATATATACATAAATTTTGAACGATTACATCCTTTTTACAAACCCCGCCACAAAGATTACTGGACCTCTAAGAAAGTAATAACACCTATGACGGGGGCCGCCATACCACGAATGTCTGAGAACCTACAACTCGGAAACATACCAAAAGATAAGCCTCGAGAAACGGAGCTTCCAATCTGTTGAACCGTGATCCTATGGCGAGGATCAACAACCGGTGTACCTCTACTGCGGCATGAGCGGCCGAAGGCGAGGTCGATACAATTGCCAAGTATGTGGCGAAAAATCTGTAAATGAAATCATAGTAGTCTATATAAAGCGGGAGACATGTATGATAACAAAACTACGATTCATAATATAAGCGATCGTATGTCAAGTCGTGACTCACGCCTCAAAGTCATCCTCACGTACGTGGAACTCCTTCCTCACCGCGATGCCTAGGTATTAGTTATGTGATACGTGTAACATGTCTCGGCCATCTCGTGGACTCGAGGTGAAATCGTATGGAATACATTCGGTCCCATCTCGTGGACTCGGTATCAAATCGGTGGTATACATTCGGTTCATCCCGAACGCGGTGTCGCGTAAATACATTCGGTCCCATCTCATGGACTCGGTATCGTGGTGAAATACATTCGGTTCATCCACGAACGCGGTGTCGTGGTGAAATACATTCGGTTCATCCTGCTTAACGCGGTAGTCGAGTGAAATACATTCCGATTCATCCACGAACGCGGTAGTCGAGTGAAATACATTCGGTTCATCTCGCGAACGCGGTAGTCGAGTGAAATACATTCGGTTCATCCTACGTAACGCGGTAGTCGAGTGAAATACATTCGGCTCATCCTACGAACGCAGAGTCGAGTGAAATACATTCGGTTCATCCTACGCAGCGGTGTCGTTGGCCATAACATTTAAACGCCATTTAAGATAGATTAAGATATTACCATGTTTTCCTTTTAAAACAATTAAGACAATATTATGCCTTCTTTTTTAAACCAAAGCACTTTCCTCTTAAAGTCAAGTATGACATTCTTTTCCAAAAGTTCAAGTTTGCCTAATTTCAAATATTCACGTTTCTTATTTTGAAAGATTTCATAGTTCATAGTCTTAATCATTTAATAACATAATTCTCTTTTAAAAGCAGTTGAGTAATATATGCCTTATGTGTGAGTAGGTTATTCTTGTTCATAACAATCTTATTAAGCGACCATGATCTAGGAAATGTAATATCATTTTGTCTCATCTTAGCACATGCGGATGGAGGTTTCTCGGTTTTAATAATACTTTATTAGTCATTACATTTCCACTTTATTAACTTTGTGGTTTGTTCGATACTTATTCTCATTTCCGAAACCAGTAAAACATTATTCCTTTTACAAACCAAGTACTCATTACTCACGAATGAGGTTTCACGCTTTTTAACAAAATTCATATTAAATCAATTAAGTCAAGTCTCTTATCTTTTGAGATCAAGTCTCTTAACTTTTAAAATCAATAAACCATTCATTTTATTACTCTTAAGTCGTTATACCCAACTTCCCATAAAGCTAGTATAACTCTTAACTTTCAAAACCAAGTGTTACTCTTCTTTCAAAACGGTTTCTTAATTCTTTTGAAATACTTCAAGATTCTTATTATTCAGGCTTAAGTCAAAAGACATTGCCGTAAAACTACGTTCAGTTAACGCACGTACGTCTACCGTACTATATATATATATATATATACTTTTAAAAATATCATGCTCAATAGTATAGGAAGAATCACATACCTCGTGACGATTTATCGACTATTAGCAAATAGCTTCAACGTACTGTAATCCTGCTAGCCTTTTCCACGCCCGAGTAGAATATGCTACTCGCATGCTTCAACCTATATTGGTCATATAAGTCTATCAACGTCTAGACTACTCTGCGAATAATTCTAGATACGCATTCTTTTATTCTACGGAAAATTGGGCAAGACTTCCTACCCGCCAAACTACACAAGTCTCAGTAAATACAAATCTATGTAAGTCTGATTTAAATCTTCTTCTTTAATATTCTTACGATGTGATTTGATTCAATTCCTTTTACGTAATATCCTTATTACATTCAATTCTCTTACGTAATATCCTACTATTTCTCTTATATTCACTTCTATACTACTACGGTATGTAATCTCCAATTACACTGTAGAAGGATAGGATTATTTACCTCGATAAGCCCAAAATTATCCAAGTTAAATGTCGATCCCGAGCAACGTTTAGCTCCTACTCCGCGCGCTCAACCCGCTCCAAACAACCCTTAGAAGTTCTACGCAACTTCTTCTTAATACTTCAACCTATGAAGATTTTCCTTAGGGTTTCGTTTTTGTGAAGGGAAGTATAATAGTATTTACGGGCTTTTAGTATAGAGGTAACTTTGGAAAGTACTACAAGGTATTTGGGCTAAAGTATTTGGAAATAGTAACAACACTTGGCGAATACTTTTCTACGAGGGGGTATTTGTGCGAGAACCACTTTAGGAAGGGGTTTGCCTCGCTAGGGCTTCACAGAGGGGAGGAAGGTAGACGAAAACTACACAGAGGAGGAGTATTTTCCTTGGAATTTCACAAGTGTGGATGAAGAATAAGTCTTGACTAAGGGGTATTTATAGGACAACGAGGGCAAGATCGAGACAAGTGGTGGGCGAGTGTAGGGTGAGGATTTGGGCAAGTGTACCTTATCCATCTACCACCAAAATATCCTACCTAACCTCGACCAAAAACAAGGCCAAAACGCCCAATGTTGCGTCCACTTTGAGGGTGACACGTGTCACCCTCCGTTGTCCAAAATATTTCGCCTCTGGAAAAATCCGCAAAAATAATAAATGACATAGCCGTATTTTCCCTTCGCAAAGTCCGGAAACGTTTCGTCGAAACGACTCTTTTCGCTAGTTGTGCACAATTTCGACCACTTACGCCTACTTTAAGGCTAAAAACTTTTGACGCACGCCTCACGCATCTTTCTGAAATACGGTATAACAAAAAGGTTCGTTAATGGGAATTGGATTCCCGATTTGGTATTCGGACTTTTAGAATATTTGAGAATTATGGAATTTTATTTAGAAATTGGTCACGTGGGGCCCACGGGAGAATTCTGATTTTGTGGGGCCACTTTATTTTCGGATTTTTGGCATTACGGATATTTTGGAAGATGAGATATTTTGGGCGAGTAGGGCGACACGTGTCACGTGTGGCCCATGTTGGTAGAATGGTTGGTGAAGTGTTTGGGCGTTTTGGTGGCCACTTGTCCCATTTTTGTGGTGGACACATGTCTCATTGTTGTGGTGGACACTTGGTTGGAAGACTCCTCCCATGGACCAAATCCTCACCATACACTTGCTTTGATCCTAGCCATTGATTTCTCTATAAATACCCCCTTTGCGAGACTTTATTCATCCCTCACTTGAAATAGTTTTCCAAGGCAAAACTTCCCTCCTCCTTTGTGGTTCGTCCAACACCCCTCATGTGAAAGAATTTCTTCAAGTATTGTTATAATCTCATATACCTTAGCCAAAAATCCCTTGTAGTATTCCAAAGTTATCTTTATACTAAGAGCCCGAAAATACTACTTTATTCCTTAGTCGCAAAATAAAACCCTAGAAAAATCTTCATAAGCTTAGATGAAGTGTTAAGAGAAGTTGTTTAGAAACTTCTAAGGGTTGCTGGAGCGGGTTGAGCGTAAGGAATTGGAGTTAAACGTTGTTCAGATCGACTTATAAAACTTGGATAATTTTGGGCTTATCGGTAATGATCTTTATCCCTATTGTAATTGGAAATTACATGTCAGAGTAATGTATAGTTGAGTATACTATATATAGAATGAATATTGATAATAATTGAATCTGTATTTACATCGGGTGTATTTCTGATGAACTTGTAGTATTATTGTGGGGCGGTGTTGTACACGTTCGGTTAGGCGATGTAACCCCTGAGTTGTTGGCTTGGTAGCGGGCCTTGATAGAGGAGGAGATTTATGTGGTTACGGGAGGAGGTCTTTGCGAATTTTCCGTAGAATAATGACCTTGTGCTTTGAATTGTTCTACGAAGAGATCTAGAGGTTGATAGACGTTTTGTGGCCTTTATAGGTTGAAGTACTACGAGTAGCGTATTCTACTTGAAGGGTGGAAAGGCTAGCAGGGTTATAGTACTTTGGAGCATTTTGCTAATTGTCGATAATCGTCGCGAGGTATGTGAACCTCTTCCTATCTTTTCTAGCATGATTGTTGTGAACTATGTAGTACGGTGACGTCACGTGTGCTAAGCAATTTGGTTGGTTTAAAACATAAAGTGTTATAACGGCTTTATGGGAAGTTTGTTATAACAACTTTATGTAGGTAAAGAAATGGTCTGTGGTTTTTAAAAGATAAGAGACTTGACTTATAAATGACTTGATGTGAAATATTAAGGACTTGGTTTGTGTTAAAAAGTTGTGAAACCGCATTTATGAGAAATGGGTAATTGGGTTTTAAAAAGGAATAAGTTATATTGATTTCGGAAATGAGAATAAGTATCGAACAAACCACTGCAGCGTTAATAAAGGAAAATGTATTGACAAATAATTAATTATATTAAAACCAGTAGAAACCTCCATCTGCATAGAAGCTAAGATAAGACAAAATTGTATTACATTTCCTAGATCATGGTTGCTTTAATAAGATCATTAATAACAAGTATTGATTTTTCTTAAATTCCAAAGTAAGGAACTTGTTTTCTAAAAGAAAAGAGACTTGAGGAAATTAAAGTGTTTTGGTTTTAAAGAAAGACATGGTTTTGTCTTAAAATGGTTTAAAAGGAAGTCATGGTTTTGTCTTAAGTTGGTTTATTCGAAAAGAAGATATGGAAATTGTTTTGGTTTACTTAAAAGATAGTTACTCTATTTTGATACTACGTATCGTGTGACTTTTGTGAAAGAAATGGATTTTTAAAGAGTTAAAATACGTAGTACCTTGGGGTTAAAATCGGATTTGTTGTAATAAAATGAAAGTCTATGAGTATGTTGAACTTGCTATGTTTGTGGTGATAGCCTTTGTTGTGCAAGTGTTGTATTTACGTACTCTGGCGTCTCGTTGGGCGCTATCCGTTGATTGATGGACATCACGACGATGGGTGGCCCACGGGTATGTTTCCACTATATCGATCCTTTTGGACATACCGACGATGGGTGGCCGGGTATCTTCCATTGTGAGTGTTATCTTGTTATTCGCTTTGGACATCGACACGATGGGTGGCGCACGAGTATCTTCCATTATGATTGTTATCTTGTTATTTCCTTTTGGACATACCGACACGATGGGTGGCCCGGGTATGCTTCCATTAAGTGTTATCTTGTTATTTGCTTTGGACATACCGACACGATGGGTGGCCCACGAGTATCTTCCATTATGATTGTTATCTTGTTATTTCCTTTGGACATACCGACACGATGGGTGGCCGAGTATGCTTCCATTAGGATGGTTCCATGGCGTGCTTATACCGAGGTAAGATGTCGGGGCACGCGGCCGTTGTGCGAGTTAAATTCGGGTTATATTTGAGTGATGACTTTACGGCGTGAGTCACGACTTGACATGGCTAACTACATGTGTGTATCGTAGTTTGGTTATCATATATGTCTCTGCTTTATATAGACTATTATGATTTCATTTCTGTATTTTGATTTCACATACTTGGTACTGTTATCGACCTCCTTCGGGGTTGCGTTCATCCGCAGGTAGAGTACGCGATTGTTGATCCTCGCTCATAGGATCACGATTCGTTATAGGAAGCTCCGTTTCTCGGAGGCTTATCTTTTAGTATGATTCCACGAGATTGTAGGTACTTGTACATTCGGGTATGGTGGGGCCTGTCCGTCATAGTTGTTATAAAAATTCTTAGAAGTGTCTGTAGTTGTGGGCGGGGTTTGTAAAGGATGTAGCTATTGAGTTTTTATTTATATATACGAGAAAGATGCTTAGTTTTGGTTGCTTTGTTTTTATTTCACTGTTTATCTTTTATGAGTTTTTATTTCGTGATTTTCTCGATGTTGTATCACTAGGGTGCGGGGTAAGGCACGATCTCGGGCAGTCGGGTCGTGACAACAACATTAGCAACAATCTGCGATGATAGTTGACACAGCGTGATTCAGGCGAAATGGTGTGTCTTGCAGCGATAGTAACTAGCCACCACGAAGCAACAACATCGGCTCAAACATCGCAATAATAGCAAGCGGTGGCGGCACGGTGCGAGATGTAACAACATCAGCATACCAGCGATGATCCATATAGAAGCCATAACGGCTTTCGCACATTCCTCCATGCAGACACACAACTACAAAGACATATAGATATCGGCGGCGCGACTGACATCAGTCTCTCTTTGTGGTGCACACTTCTGCACCTCCAGTAACTTCAAAGTTGCCTCCTTGTGGTGCTACAACAACACCAGCAGTAGAACCAGCAGCAACAAGCCAACAACACCGGCGAAATCAGCATTGTCCAATATTTAACAGCAGGAGCTTCAACTCCCACAACAATAATGAAGAACCCCTCGTTCTCTAGTCTCATTCAGACTAGAGAATCTCTCGATTCTCCTATATCAATGCTATGAAGAACCCCTCACTCTCTAATCTCACTCGAACTAGAGAATCCATCGATTCTTCTATAGCAAGCTCTATAATAAGCTCGGACATGCCTTGGAGTCTCCCTCAATTCCTAGTCCAAATTCGGTTAGAAATTCCTCGATTCTCCTATCCTGAGCTACACATATGAAAACAGACAATCTAATAATAGATCAACCTATCAAATACTCTTTGAATCCTTGAATTGAGCTTCAACTCAATTCGTATTATCTTCGACGAAGTATCCCTCAATTCTTAGTCTATTTGTCGCTAAGAACTCTTCGATCCTTCAATCACTTCTCATGTAGAAATCTATTGACACATAATTGGGCATCATGTTGCCTGCTGTTTCACAGCAGGTTGCTTCGATTCCTTACGACTGTTGTATACTAACACAACCTCAACAGTCAACTACAATAACATTATCCACAGCTGAAACACAGTGTCCAACAACAATACCAACACACAAAAAATGATTCTGCAATTACATCAACAACATCTACACCAACCGAGACAACCTCAGAACCAGCATAGAAATCTACTTCTGAATTAACTCTTGGCATAACCAGCAACACGACACATAATAGAAACCAACAGTAGACGTGACTAACACAACAACGACGAACGAAACCTACTTTGTTTCTGTATTTTCAACTACAACAACACAGATAACCACAGCGAATCCATTACCACATCAATACATCCAATTCACCAACACAAATCCAATTTTGACAATACAAAACAATTCACCAACACAGAATAATACGAAAATGACCTTTAGAAATAATTTCGACGATCTTCGACGTCGCAATGATAGCCAAAGGCGGATTGTATCTGCACTAACCGATAACATATCCATACGACTCGATCGACAAAGGCGATAATAGAAATTACCTCAATACTCTTGTCGATTTCGATTTCTTCGATTCTCTGTTTTCCGAAGAATCGCGATTTTGTTCTTCAAGTTTTTTTTCAATTGCTGCGATTTCTCTGTTTTTCTGATTTTTCAGAAGAAATTGCTATCGATTTCTGATCGATGCAATTGCAATTCGTGATCGATTCTAATTTTCAGAAGAGAATCGCGATTTCGGTGATTCTGATTTTTCTCGATTGATTTTGATTTTACTTTTCAGTTTCTTCAACCTCGCCTCTCGGATCTATCCGGCTTTGATACCATGTTAAATTTACTTATTTACATACTATGAATCAGGTAATTGAAGGTGAAATAATGAAAGAAGAAGAATGGAGAAGATGAATGCGTATAGATGAGGAGAGAGGGAGAGAAGGGGAAAATATATTTTTGGGAAAGTTTCTTTATTTTCACTTAATGCAACAATGAGCATACTTTGCTCTATTTATACAAGTAATGGAAAGTAATTCTAATTAATTCTAATTCTAGAATCTTCTACCAACTAATCAAGCTAACCAATTAACTAACCACATATATACACAATATATATATATGTGGTATATCTATATTATATCTATACTTCAACAGTTATGCTGAAATATGATTTTTCATCAAACTTAGGTGTTTTCTTGAAATACTTTTTGTAGATTTTGTGTTATTTTGCTTGTAAATTTTCAGCAGGTTTCTGGGGTTAGTGTTTTTCTAGTTTTTTACTGAAATATGATTTTCACCAACTTTTATGTTTTATTGAAGTATTTTGTGTTGATTTTGTGTGTTTTTTGGTTACGTGTTGTCTTCGGATTATATAAGCATACAGTGCACAAGACTGGGGTTAGTGTTTTTTGCTTGTAAATGTTGTTTTATTTTGAGTGTTTATGGTCGAAAAATTATGGGGTTAGTGTTTTTTGCTTGTAAATGTTGTTTTATTTTGAGTGTTTATGGTCGAAAAATTATGGGGTTTGTGTTTTTTCTGTTGAAAGTCAATGGGGTTTTGCTGAATGATTTTCAACAAATTTTGGTTTTTTTGAACTATTTTGTGTAGATTTTATGTTGTCTTGAAGTATTTTGTGTAGATTTTGTGTTTTTCTGGTTAATGGTGCTCTAGTGTGACTGTTTTTGGTCGAAAACATATGGTGATTTTGTGTTTTTTTTTTGTTGTGTCCAATGAAAGTTGATGTTTTTTTTTTTTTGCTGAAATATGGATTTCTTCTGTTAAAACCCACAAACTGAGGAAGACAAAGAACAGGAGAAAATAAAATAGTGGATTTTCAGTGTTTGAATATTTAGTATTCGTTTGTTGATTTCTTGGCTTGCATGTGTACTATGTTGATGCATTTTCAACTATTTTGTGTTTTTTCTGCCAACGTTGCTTTAATTTGAGTGATTTTTGTCAAAAGAATTGTCAAGAAGATAAATAGGATAGATTAATATTCTGCCTGAAATAAATTTAACATCATAATCACCTCCTAATCTGTATATATGTAATTGCATAGGTAAGAATGGCAAGCAAGGGTAATGCCACTACGAAGTCTTCCTCAAAATTATTAGATCCTTCTACGACAAGTTGTATTCCGAATACAGTGGAAAAAGGTGAAGAAATTGAAGAGAGCCAAGAGAAAATTAATTCTGCAGATCCTTCTGTTTTGCCCCGAACTAGTAGACATACATCAAAAGCTTAGGATAATTTTACAAGGAAACGAGTAGGGGAAGAAATAAAAGCGGAGTACAACCATTGTTTGAAGCAACTTGTTGGAGGACCGAGAGCGGGAACAAGTCACTTGAAAAAGCATACAAGTAAATGTCCAAAAAAGAAATGCATGGATCTCCGACAAACAAGGATGTTTGGTACACTGGCTAGCCCTTGTGATACGAATGAGACGCTGATATTATCCTCGTATGAGTTCCGCCAAGATAATGCTAGACAAGACTTAGCGAAAATGATTATTCTCTATGAATACCCACTAAGAATGGTTGAGCATTATGACTTTAGAAAGTACTCTAATAATCTTCAACCAGATTTCAAGGGTCCCTGCCGCAACACAACAAAACAAGACATTCTCCAACGACACAATGTCGAAAAAGATAGTATAAGTTCTTTGTTAAGGAAAGTCAACAAAAGGGTTGCATTGACTACCGACATGTGGACTACAAACTATCAAAAAAAGGATACGTGGTTGCCACCGCACACTTCGTTGATAATTCATGAAAAAACATCAAAATTGAATCATCAGGTACTCTTTCTTGTGTGATTATGCAAGTTTTAATGTGGTAATATAAATTTGATAGGTCTGGTATTATAGTCTTCTGTTTCATGATGAGTTTTGTGTGTTCATATCAATCTAATAGGTTCTTGTATGTCACGACATCTCATACAGCTGAGGTGTTTATCGAGTCTTTAAAATAATGCATTCAATCTTGAAATATTGATATTAGATTGTCTTCTATAACTGTTGATAATTGCACTACAAATGATGCGATGATGAATTTATTGTGTGAGGAGTTTTCTTATGGTTCACTGATGTTGCATGGTCGTTTTCTTTATATGCGTTGTTGTGCACACAACTTAATTTGATTGTTCAAGATGACTTATGTGGCGTGTTAGAAAAGAGTATTGAAAGAATTAGGGAAAGTGTTGTCTTTTGGACTTCATCACATAAGAGAACTCAAAAATTTGAACAAGTAGTTAAGCAAGTTGTTCCTGATTGTTCAAAATCGCTAATACTTGATTGTAAAACTCGATGGAATTCGACGTATAACATGCTTCCAGTTGCTATGAAGTTTAAGCAGTTGTTTTAAGTACTCGAGATAATTTGTACAAATGTCCACCACTTAGTGAAGATTGGGATAAGGTTGTGAAAATATGTAAACTATTGAAAGTGTTTAATGATATTACACATCAATTTTATGCCTCGACGTATTCTACTACCAATATTTATTTCTCTAGAATTTGTGAGATTGGAATCTTATTAAAAACTTGTTGTCCTCACCTACCATTTATATAGGAAAAATGGTCGAGGTAATGCTAGAGAAATACAATAAGTATTGGTTAGATGTTAATGGTCTTATGGGCATGGCAACTATACTTGATCCTAGGTTCATGATGGCTCTCATTCGATTTTACTTTGCTAAAATTTATGATGGTTGATGTTGATGTGGAGGTAAAAAGGATTCATGATTTTTTAAAGGAATTGGTGAATGAGTATGGGTACAAAATGGTAATAATCCAGCTAGTAGTAGCCATGTGTCTTCAACGGATGTTACAAGTAGTATAGGAATGAGGTACATGCCAGAGTTTTCACAATTTGTGTCACAAGACAATAGTAAAGTTGGACTAAAATCTGATTTGGAGAAGTACTTGGAAGCTGAAACTGTACCACTTGTGGATGATTTCGATATTCTTAATTGGTGGAAAATAAATGGAAATAATTATCTCGTTCTCCAACAAATAGCAAGAGATATATTGAGCATTCCAGTTTCTAACGTCCCATCGGAATCCGCATTTAGCACTAGTGGACGTGTACTTGATCCTTATCGTAGTCGACTTCTTTTGGAAATGGTGGAAGCATTGTGTGTGCTCAAAATTGAATTTGGACGAATATTAAAGGTAACATTAATTTGACTAAATTATTTATGTTGATTTAAATTGAAGTTAGACTCTAATTACTTTGAGTATACATTATGCATGTGGTGGTGATGTCAAGGAGATGGAAATATGTGATCTTAAGGAATATGATACTCAAGTCCTCTGTTGATTTACTTTGAGTATAGTTGTCGTTTGTTAACTATATTGGTTTGACTATTGTTGGTTATGTTGTTGTTACTTGGGGTGAGATTATTGTTGGTTATGTTGTTGTTGCACTTGGGGTGAGATAGAGTAAGAACGAGGTTCTCATTCAAAGCCATTCCACAAACCAAAAGCTGAATGAAAAGCAGTCTACTTAGTTCTGAAGTATTTTTAGTGGTTAATTCCCTGTAACATGTGAGCTCATGTCCCCTTGGTGGAGCAGAATTTGAGACTACATAGTAGAATAGATTTAATTTCTTATGTAGCTATTGTTGTTTGTTTATTAAGCATATTTATGGAACCACTAACCATGGCAGAGCATATTGGAATTTGTTTTTAATACCTTTTTTGGAATTTGAATTTTTGGGATAATGTTAGATCACTAATTGATCACAAATGAATTGATTATAAAATATGGTTGGTGGGTACATGCGGATATTGCAAGTGGCGGATATTCACTTGGGTGGTGGAGCGGGTGTGAATTTAGGAATATACCCGCCTAGGCGGGTATGAGTGTTGAAATTGTACTCGTCACGGGTGGCGAGTAGGTGACGGGTACGAGTGCGGGGAGGGGGTACTCGCCCCGTCCAATTGATATCCCTAGTTCACACAGTTATGGATCAATTTTAACATTTAAAAAATTTTAAATCATGACTTTTTGGATGATTTGAAATATCATCTCATGAGATAAAATCGCATGTCAATCATGAAATGAAATAGCATGTCAAAACTCTATATGTGAACGGTGAACAATCTTCCTACCTTAATTTAATTGAGACAACACATCCCTGAAAATTGTGACCAGTTTTCTGGCCTTCGTCGTACTTGCCTACCTCCATTATTCACATATCATATGTACTTTTAAGGGGTTGGTGGTCCTCAAAATTAATCTCGCCATAAAATGCTACATAAGATAATTAAGTATTTGGTCTGTCACATAAGAAAAATATTTTTGTATAACTAATGCATTGTTAATTGACAGTATTAAAAATATTATATTAGATTAAGTGAGAACTTATGTAGTATTGACGCACTTGCTTCACTCACCTACATGTTTTATTCATCTTCGAAGTATTAGTGCCTATTTGATCAGCCAAGCACAGTACAATATCCATCCGTCTTACTTAATACTTAGTAAATATAGAGCTACTAGTTGGTCAAGTGACATATTGCACCCAGGCTATGTGTGATGATAATTGAGTGCTAAACTAAGCTAAGCAACTACTTCATTATTATCAATTTATTTGATATTTTTCGCTTTTCGAGAGTCAAATGAATTGTTCTTTGATCGTAATATTTTATATATTTTTTTAAAAATTAAATTATTAATTATAGTGACTTATATTATCTTTTGCGTAGTTTTCAAATATGTATATTTTATTTTAAAAATACTATATTTAAACACAAAGCAAAAATATCAAACAAATTGGGTCAGAAGGAATACAATAGACATCACAAACTGATAAATATATATGTGATATTCACGGTATACACGGTATATACACTGTCCTGTGTATACCGTGTATGTGCTGAATCCCAAGCAAAGTTGGACACTGATATACACGGTCTATCAGCCGTGTATATTCCTGATTTGATAATATGTTATTTGTATTTAATTAGCAATGTACACTTACCATAATTGTAGTATTCTTGTACAAATAGAATAGGATTTTGGGAGTAGAATTTGAATGAAATTTTTCATATTATGGAGATTGTAAATTATATATATACTCATTCATTAATAAAAATAATCAAAGGACTATTTCTTTCATGATATCAGAAGTATAAGTCTCACAAAACCTAACTTTTCTTCCTCTAATTCTCGGCTCCAATCCCGAGCACACCTCTCAGTTTCCAGCCGATTTTTTCTCCACCCTTCCCAAATTTTCTTCCTAATCCCTACTTCTCCTCTTGTTCTTTCGTGATGTCTACATCAAAGAACATGTTTCATCTATCCCTTACAGTTTCCAACATAGGAACCACATCCCTATTGTTCTTGAGATGAAAAACGACCAATACGCGACATGGGCGGAATTATTCAAAATTCACGCACGCTCGCATCAAATCATCCATCACATCATTCCCTCGACACCTGCCGCAGAAGAGGTGCCTAACCCCTAGGAAAGTCCTACATTATGGAAGACACTTGATGTTACCGTTCTCCCGTGGATTTATTCCATTATTTCTACTGACCTCCTCCAAATGATCATTGAGCCTATTATAAAAGAATTCCCGTGATATATTCCAAGATAACAAGAATTCCCGTGCTGTCACCCTCGAACATGAATTTTTCCACGTCAACATGGATGATTTTTCTAACGTTTCGGCCTATCGTAAAAGGCTGAAGGAATTGGCAGACCAACTCCGCAATGTTGGTGCGCCATTTACCAATGATTGTCTTGTTCTCCAAATGGTTGTCGGCATGTCTGAGGCCTATAACGGCGTTGGCACACTTCTTCGTCAAAGTAACCCTCCACCACCCTTTTATCAGGCCCGTTCAATGTTCATCTTATAAGAAGTCGGCTACATGTGCAAATTTTGTCGTAATGATGACCACGTCAGACGACCCTCAGTCATTCTCTGTGAATTCTAGCCAAAACCGCAACAATGGTGGCGGCAAAAAAATTCAAAATCATAAAAATAATGACAAGAACCGCGGTGGCAATCGTAGTGGTAACAGAGGTGGCAGGAACAATAGTGGTGGTGGGCCTCAGGGCGGTGGGTCACAACCCAACTGGTCCCAGTAGTGGGGCCCCTGGCAGTGGAACTAGGTTAGTAGCCCCCGTCCCAACAATGGCAATTTTTCTCCCAGCCCTTACCTGAGTAACTGGCCTAGTTCCAACAACAGGCCAGGCCCAGCAATAGGCAGTAATTTCGCGACTGGGTCGGGGCGCATGCAGGTTTTCTTGGGCCTCGGCCTCTGCAGGCATTCCAAGCAGTGGGCCCTGTCACGCTCTTTTCCGGCCGCGACATTTTTTAAATAAAATGGCTCCTGCTCAATAAAAATGTTAGAAAATAAATAATAAATGCTAAAGTGCAAAAGTGTTAAATGATTTGAAAGGGGTGTTTATATGTTAAAGGGATGCTTTAAAAAAAAAGGTTGCTAAAAGTGCAAAAATGCTAAAGGTGCTAAGGGTTCGCGGAGTCGCCACCTAATTAGTTTGGGTGAATTAGGACACCTAAATGTTTAACTGGTTTAAAGTAAAACATTAACTCCATTTTATGGTCTGCTAAACTTAATGAGGTTCTGGGTAAGGGTTCTTTATTAATCTAGAGGGAAGGGGTTAGGCATCCTCTAAGATCCGCTAACTTGCGGTTGTCCTGCCAAACCTAGGGTAATTATTATGTTTAAAAATACAAAATAAAAGCTCCTCCTGCTTAATAAAAATGCTAAAATGTTAAAATGTTTAAAAGGTGCTTAAAGTATAAAAAGGGCAAAAGGTGTTATGAATAAATAAAAGAGCCAAATGCTAAATGTCTAAAAGTGCTTAAAATACTAAAGGTTGCTAAAAGGTATTAAATGCTAGAAGGGTGTTAAAGGTGCTAAGAGGCGCTTAAAAGTGCTAAATGCTAAAATGCTGAAAGTAGTGCTAATATGCTAAAGTACAAAAGAATGCTAGGAGGTGCTAAAATGTTAAGGACAAAATATGCTAAAGGTGCTAAACGCCACGGGGTGATTAAAAGTGCTAAAAGGGCTAGAAATGCTAAAGAATGCTAAGAGGGTGCTTTATGGACTAATTATGTGTTCATGCAAAGGTTATTTACGGACTAGTTATGTATACTGATGGCTAAATTAATCTTGCTTAACCTGCATATAATATTATATGAAAAATGCTTAAGATGATTTTTGAGAGTTTAGGAGGAAATTTGTTTATGGATTTAACAAACTGTTGGTTTTTATGATGCAAGTTAGATTATTTTGGCGAAATTTAGACATGCATAGCAATCGTAAAAGACGCGTAAAGTAGCAATGCGTTTCTAATTATGAATTACTTTCCCACCTTATATGTTTGAAACTTAATTGTTCTAGATATCCTAAATATTACAGAAATAGAGTAATTAAATTACAATAAACAACTAAATGAATGAATAGCAAGTAAAGAGAGAAGATGGGATTTAAGAATGCTCTTTACGACGGATGACGACGTCCTATTTGTTTTTCTAGGAATTCCTAAAGCGGGAATGCAAACGCGGATGCACATAGACGCGGGTTGTCATTTGAAGTAGCTCGTGATGAGTCTCGTCGTGAGACTCCTCATTTTGCTCCAATGCATTTCATGTAAAAAATAACGAAAGATAAGGATTAGTATACACCCAAATTATATTAGTAATGCAAATAAATGTTCATACGACTTTAAGCACATATGGAATTTGATTGTAGCGGTCCAGGATAAAGGGCAGACAAGCAAAGGGGCATCTCAAAATGATTCAATTAGGGATTAGGCTTCAAATGCACACAGAGTAGAGAAAACATGAGGGGCAGGCCCAACTGACAATTACCGAGATTTAGAGAAAACAGATCAGTCCATACACTGAATGAAAAAATATGCGGAAACAGCAACAGACAGTCATCACAAGAAAGAATATAACACATTTAACTTATCATTTAAGATAGGCATACTCTATATAGAATAGAAGGTCATTTAATCCTAGATAGACTACCAAATCTATGCAGGGAGGGAAGAATGACATGTAACAGGTATATTTCTAACCCAATCGGTTTCATATATGTCAAGAGTAATAAGAAGACATATAGGCAAAATCCAGTCCATCTAAGGTTATCAATCAAATGTCAAACTTCCAGATTCAGGTCAAGTTATGAAGATATATTGAACATGTATGAAAATCAACTTATTATATTCCTTTTTAGTACTTTGATATCTCAGTCAATCCAGGTGTATGCTAGCAAGGACACAAGATGCTACTTTTCTGGATAAATTAGTGCACATACAACAAAGCTTTATGATCTGATTTACCGGAACAATACAGAAGAAACTTTAACCACATTATCATGACCGATTCCCTAACAACTAGACTAAACATGCTAGACATTTCATTTCCCATATAGTCATATATTTTTTAACACGACAAACGGGAGTATAGGCAAGCAGATGCCATTAAGGCATATGAGGGATATCAACAGATGATATGACAGCAGAGTGTACAACCAAAACATAATGAAACTAAGACATATACAGGCTGATCCTTAGACAGATACTTAAACCACATATTTTGCTTATTACATTAACTATAACTTATGTCGATGACTTTAATAATTGAATCTGTTTAGATAGACCAAAATATTATACCATTAACAAGTATAGTCCAAGTACATATGGCAGAAACACATAAATTCATATAACAAATTGAAATTCTGAGGGGGGGGAAATGGGTTTACCTTCTCCGGACAGCGAACCGAGGCAGCGTATCAAGTCGTCGGTCCGCTCGGGTTATGGTTTTGCAATGCGAATAAAAGGTCGACTGGTCCTGACTAAAAGGTGTCGATGCTTACTAGTTTTTGGATGTTCTGTCCTTGCTGCGAATAGTTGACTGCTGCTAGAGGATGCAAATCGATGCCTATCGGTTTTTGGGTTCCCCCCGATTTCTGAATCTCTCCCCCTCTAAAACCACTGTTGCCCCTGTTTCTGCCGTATTGTCCTCTCCAACTGAGCCCTAAATTGCTATGTGGCTGCTCCTGAACTCTCTCGTATATCTACTGTGCTCTCCCCCGTCTCTCCTCGATTGAGCTATTGGACTCCTTTGAGCCCTGCCCTGCTATTGTCCTCTGCCCAATAATGCCTATTGCATGTGCTTTTTTATAGCCCCATTTGGGTTCCAAGTTAGGTAAATAAATAAAGGCTGATACTTGTGCTTGATTCGACGAGATTTGTACTAATTTCGTGTGATTTGAATGGATTATGGTAAGTTGCGATTTTCGGAAGATCTGGTTTTGGTTATGGTAAGAACACGTTGGCTGGGTGTACGTGGATAAGGAAAGCCCGGATTCTCCGGCGAGAAATCCGGGCATGGCGGCGACGGGTGAAACTGTTAGGGTTTCGTTTCGTTTTTTTTTTCCAGGGAGACGAGGGAAAGGGATCTGAAGTAAATGAAGTTGGGGCGGGCTGTGTATACAAGGCGTGGTCAAGGCGAGTGGGCTTCATGTCGCGGAAAATAAAGGGGACGTTGGGCCACGCGGGTTGGGCTACGTTTTATGGGTTAATTAATTTTAATTAGGTATTTAATTCTTTAGGTGTATTATTAGTAATAAATTGTGCTTAAATTATCTAGGTGCTTTATTAATCTAATTGTTATAAATGCGGGTGTGCTATTTAATTAGTGCTTAATATTTTAGAATGCGGCGCTATTATTTAAAATCTTATTTATTGTGCATTATTATTTAAAAGTTATGAAATTGCTTTGCGTATTAATAAATGCGACTATGCTACTTGACGCGACGTCATTGCTAAATTATTTATTTTATGTATTTATTAATTATTTAAGAATTACGACAGAGCTTACAATTAATAAAATGCGGGCGCGAGACTCTAAGTGCTTAATACTCCACGTAAGACGCGGTGCCATTATTAAATTGCTTATTTATGTCTGTATTAATGTTTTTTTTATTCGCTGCATTTTATTATAAAAATTATTTTTACAAAATTAGTGTAATTTGATAGTTAATGACTGGACGGTAGGGTCAAAATTGGGTGTCAACAGTTGTCCCTCTTTGTATGGAGATGATGGAAGAATCTTCGGACAAAGACGTTGACTCATAGCCAATTTTGTCTCGACCCTCAGAATTAAAATGTTGGGCAATCGCGGCCGACGCGGACTCAAATTGTCGGTGTCGAGTTATGACGACACCGGGCTACCATGGTCAAAACACGGCGCGCTAACGCGAACTCAAAATTGTCGGTGTCGAGTTATGATGACATCGGGCTATGCAAAAAGAAAAGAAATAAAAATAAGCGGCTTGAACTCGTGTATCGCTATGGCTTATGGTCTTTGTGGAATGAGTGGGCCGACGCCGAGGCCGCCGCCATTCATTGGGAAGGTTGGCCCCAACAAATTGCCGGTCAGAAGAGAAAATCCACGTTGTGCTCGCTCCCGCACGTTAAGACTTAAGCAAGCGGTTAGTGCATAACATAAGGCAAAACAATGTAAGAATGTGAATTTGTCTTTGCGTTGTAGTCGATTGTATATACTATAAAATGAAATGATGTGATGATACGTCTTGTGTAGACGATGCAGATGACGTCGTTGTATGGGCGAAATGCAGATGTTAAATCGTTGTCAGATAGACGAGATGCGAATCGTTGTATGGACGAAATGCAGATGTTGTATGGGCGAAAATGCAGATGTTCGCCGTTGTATGGACGACGCAGATGTTAATCGTTGTATGGACGAGACGCAGATGTTCGCCGTTGTATGGACGACGCAGATGTTAAATCGTTGTATGGACGAGATGTAGATGTTCGGCGCCAGATGGACGAGATGGAGATGTTCGCCGTTGTATGGACGAGACGCAGATGTTAAATCGTTGTATGGACGAAATGTAGATGTTCGCCGTTGTATGGACGAGATGCAGATGTTAAATGCGTTGTATGGACGAGATGTAGATGTTACGTTGTATGGACGAAATGCAGATGTTCGTCGTTGTATGGGCGAGATGTAGATGTTAAATGTTGTATGGACGGAGATGTAGATGTTCGCCGTTGTATGGACGAGATGTAGATGTTAATGCGTTGTATGATGAAATGCAGATGTTAAATCGTTGTATGAACGAAATGCGATGTTAAATCGTTGTATGGACGAAATGCAGATGTTAAATCGTTGTATGGACGAAATGCGATGTTCGCCGCCAGATGGACGAAATGCAGATGTTCGCCGTCATGGACGGATGGATGTTATGTCATCGTCGTATGGACGAAATGCAGTGTTCGTTGTATGGACGAAATGCAGTGTTCGTCGTTGTATGGACGAAATGCAGTGTTAAATCGTTGTATGGACGAAATGCAGGTGTTCGTCGTTGTATGGACGAAATGCAGATGTTCGTCGTTGTATGGACGAAATGCAGTGTTAATGCGTTGTATGGACGAAATGCGAGATGTTAAATGCGTTGTATGGACGAAATGCAGATGTTCGTCGTTGTATGGACGAGATGTAGATGTTCGTCGTTGTATGGACGAAATGCAGATGTTCGTCGTTGTATGGACGAGATGCAGATGTTCGTCGTTGTATGGACGAGATGCAGATGTTCGTCGTTGTATGGACGAAATGCAGATGTTCGTCGTTGTATGGACGAAATGTAGATGTTCGTCGTTGTATGGACGAAATGTAGATGTTCGTCGTTGTATGGACGAAATGTAGATGTTCGTCGTTGTATGGACGAGATGCAGATGTTGTATTGGAATGTTATTGTCCTCCTTGTTCCTGTTGACTCTTGGTGCTCCGCCGACTCTCTTTAAAATTTGTCCCGCCACGTCGATCTTTCGAGCATATGGAATCATATTTGTCGGTGTCCTTTCGTGGCGAAGTCCTTAAAATTGTCGATCGATAAACCGAGTCGGATATATGTCGCCGCTGGACATACGCCGATAACGTCGTTATGCGGGCGTGTTCTTCCGCCTCAGAATAAATGCTCCTGCAAGCTAAGCTTGAGGAAAAGTTAGTGTATAACTGTTAAAACAAAATGATAAATATTTGAGAAAGGCAATTATGTGGGTAGAGATGTCGTCCATGAGATGTTTCTCAGAATCGCGAATTGTCATGATGCCTTTGTTGTGCTTTATGCCCGAGCCGACGCGCGCTAGATTTTGTCATGACTTTTGAATTATCGATTGTTGATTGTCGGGCCCCTCTCTCGCTTATGTTGTTTCTTTCGCTTTTGCTAATATGAAGAACTTTTGTTGTATCTTACGCTAATATGAAGGACTGCGCCAAAGAAAATTTTGTGAGTTTTGGGGGTGGTCGATTCGTATTTGACTTCGCCGCTTGTTCGATATCTGCGTTCGCCTGTTTGGACTTACAACCCCATCAGTTTCCCACATTGTCCCGCTTTAAAAAGGGTGTTTGTCTGGGGGTCTCGATGGAGTTGCTTGTATGTTATGTGTATTCTTGTTATTTTGTAACGGCGGAAAGTTTCCTAATGGTGTGGCCGAAGCCGATTTAGGCCGCCTACGTATCCCCATGAGGGAATCAGGTCATGACGTAGTTCATTACAAGCAAATTTTGGGGTGAAATTAAAAATTTCTAAATGTGGGACCGAGGCCGGTGTGGCCGCCTACGTATCCGCCAAGGGAATCAGGTCGAACGTAGTTCATAATACAAGCAAAGTAGTTGGGCATTTTCTAGAAATGGGACCGAAGCCGATATGGCCGCCTACGTATCCCGCAAAGGGAATCAGGTCAAACGTAGTTCAGATTACAAGCAAAAGAGAAATTGGGATTTTCTAAAAGGTGGGACCGAAGCCGATGTGGCCGCCTACGTATCCGCCAAGGGAATCAGGTCACACGTAGTTCCAAATACAAGCAAAACAAAGGAAAACATTATTAAAGCTTAATTATGAGTCTTGAATTATTCTGCTAAACTAAATTGTTCTTTCTTATCCGGGCTCTAGGCGGACGAACGCGGTGCAAATCCAAGCAATACGCCTTCGCTCTGCGTCATGGTTGTTTGGGTCTTCATGCTCGCTATCAATATCTTCTTCTTTTGGCTTCGCGCGTGCACGCGGATAAATGATTGATTCAGCGAATGGGCATAGGCGCGAGTGTATTCTCATCTAAAGTTGTCGGTGCACATCGACGTGGCGTGGTTTGGCAAGGATTTGGGCGTACTCTTCACCGAATTACCCTTCTTTGATCAACGCCTCGATTTTGTCCCCGAGGAGTAGCAATTTCCGATGTCGTGCCTCGACACGGAGTGGTATGCACGATGTTTGGTTTTATCGTGCCCTCGGGAAGTAGGCACGGAATATTTACGAATTGGTGGAGTATTCTCGCGGCTTCGACTCATACACTTGGGCTATGGGTTTGGTTAAATGTGTATAGGTTACGGTTGGTTTTCTCTTAGCACCTATGCGGGTTTGAAGGTGTTTAGTGAGCGGGCATTTGGTAGTGGCGTATCTGCGGATGGGTATCGAAGGGTTGTCGTATGCATTGCAAAAGTGGGTTTGGTGGCCTTGGGTTTGTGTTTGTTTGGAGCATAATTTGGTTTGTGTGGGATGTATGGGCATTGTATATTGGCTGAATGGGATATGTAGTAAGAGGGTCCGTAGTAATTTGGAGGATTTTGATGTTTTGGTTGTTTGCGATGTGAGTACTTGATGATGTTTCGAGCCTTCGATTTACCGCAAGTTTGCTATTTGTTGCGGTATTTGGGCGAGCTGCTCGACCGGATCTATGCTGCATTTCTCTTCTGAGACCCCTGCTTTGCCTATAGGAACCAAGACAGTTCCACTGCTCCGCTCGATGCGCCTTGAATCGCCATGTCATCGACCGTGCCTTTGTTCTTGTGAGATATCGATGTTCTGCCATTGTTTAGTCAAATACAAATCGACCTTTGGGGAGATGATAAATCTTTCTAAAAAAAAAATGCAACAAACGGTGTTAGCATAAAGCACGTAATTTGCAGGTATGTAACAGATATATCGCACATAGCACATTCAAACGTTTCCTAACATGCAGGGGGGGACCTCTTTATGCCAGAGGTAGGCCTAAACGTCACATATACGAGGCCATGATAGATTTGTCCAAATCGTCCAACTATAATGCCTTTGTTGAAAATGGCGACCAAATGACGGTACACTTTTCCCAATTTCAGCATGTCATGATTAGGCTTGGATTTGTCTGTCATCACCATGCTACACATAATATGTTGGTTGGTCGTTGGGTTGAGAAACCCGTCGACAAGTTTGGTGTCTTCCTAATTGTGGTGTCGATGCCAAGGACCGACCCACCTAAGGTAAATGCATGCATGCCCTAAAATAAGGGTGGTATAGCTCTATCTTAAGTTTCTAAGATTTGGCTTTTCTAGACGCAAGGTTCCCGAGCGGACAACTCGAGTGAGAAGGCTACGCGGCTGATCAGACGAACCGATCTAACTCCGCGCAGGCGCCAACTCTCTTAAAATTTGGATATTTTTTTAAAGAAATTTGCGGGTGCGCGAAGCACACCAGCACGTGAGTGTGTGATAGTGTGAATTTTCCAGAATGAAAGAAATATGAGCGGAATGCCAGTTTAAGGAAAGCAGTAAAACAGGTAGCAATTAAAATAAATAAAACAAAATACAGCACACAAAATTTAAATGCAAAAAAGTAATGCCAAATAATAACCCTAGGTCTGTTGTGGTTAAGAACCTTAAATCCCCAGTGGAGTCACCATTCTGTCACGCCCGATTTTGACCGCGACATTTTCTTTAGCGAACCTCCTGCTTAAAATGCAAGTTAGGAAATAAATAATAAAAGCTAAAGTGTTTTTAAAAAAAGCTAAAAAAAAATATTAAGAGATGCTAAAAGGTATTAAATTCTAGAAGGTTGCTAAAAAGGAATGCTAAAGGGGTGCTAAGAAGTCGCCACCTAATTAATTTGGGTGAATTAGGACACCTAAAATGTTAACTAGGTTAAAGTCAACACTAACTCCATTTATCGGTCTGCTAAACTTGATGAGATTCTGGGTAAGGGTTCTTTATTAATCTAGAGGGAAGGGGTTAGGCACCCTCTAAGATCCGTTAACTTGCGGTTGTCCTGCCAAACCTAGGGTTGATTATTATGCTATAGAAGAATACATGTTTTAAAGTATCTAAGCAAAGGATATTTATAGGCATAAGTGTAATTTAGCCTGCACAAAATATAAGATTTGTTTAAAATATATAAAGCAGATTTTAATTGAAGACATGAACTTAGACAGTAGTTAGAAGACGTATGAAATTATCTATAGGTTATATAGGTTGCTTAGTATAATATAGAAGTAATCATGCAAAGCCTATGATGACGGAAAATATGATGGGGAATATACCATGCAAAGATTAATGATCATATGTATTTTATATGGGTGCTAATGGGAATTTATAAAAGAAAATGATTTTCCTTGATTTAGTAACTAATGGCTTGGCTGCCTAAATAATTATGCGACTAAGCGGTTTAATTATAGTTTAGGAAATGTGTGTCAAGCTAGAATGATTAACTTAAAAGGAAGTAGATTTCTAACGTCAAACTAATTCCGAAAGGCACTCCAATGGTGAAAAGACCCTCTTAAACATTCTAATGGTGACCCAAAGCTTAATTATTCTAGGCAACTTACTGCTAATAATGTAATGTTAGAACAATTAATTCACCACAAATGAATGGGGGCGGGAGTAGAAAACAATAAAGGTGACTCGAGGGAATGGCGATGTCATTCGCCGGTGGCTTGGAATTTTCGAGGCGGAGATGAAGATGCACATAGTGTAGGTCATCATTTGCTGTAGCTTTGTGATGAGTCTCGCAATGAGACTTTTCGTTTAGCTCCGATGCATGTCATGCAAAAGAAAGAAGATAAGGATTAGTATATGTCCGAATTTCATCAAATATAATAAATAAGCATTCGGCATACAATTTAACATATGATCTGCAACGCCGTGATTAAACTGTGAGATCGACAGGTAACAAGAATAACGGAAGCAAACCCAATGGGCTGATCCCAGATGTACACTTAGGCTATACAACGACACAGAGATGAGGAAATAAAAATAGGAAGATGGTATCCTGCAATTCTAATTCAAATCAGATACAACGAGCAATCTTATATGCAGGAGTGATCAACTGACAACTTGAAGGCAACATTTTAACATATAATGATATATAGGACAATGCATACTAGCAATGTTATTCATGATATACACTAGCCAGCAAATAAAGCAAATGCCCAGGGACAAAATTATCAAGTGGCTAAGGGTCAAACTAGTATGTACGATCCTAATGCAAGGCAAAGATCCTGGATAACAGTACGGTGATGTCACACCAAACTGTTGAAACACCATAAATTATATTGCTCTATGCTGCTATTAATATTGATCAAGATTATGGATTAGAATGTAGACAAACAATGGCTTAAGGTTGACATGGTATGAACAACTTCCGTAAGCGTAGGGAAACTAATATCTGCTGCCCAGGACCTATATTATAACAAAAGGTTAAATGAAGATGTATTATATAAGGAAACAAATATCACTGGAGCCTATATGTACAAACACATGGTTAATGGTAACAAAATATGCAATCAACTTAAGCCAAATGCATATATACCCGGACCCTCCAATGGCAAGCCGAACGACTCAAGGGGTATTGTATATTACCAGGGGGCATAATTTCAGCATTTATACGAATAAACATAACTGGATAACTAGTTCAGGGAACATGAATCAGGATATAATGATGCATGGTCTAACACACTCTTGCAACAGAGTTGCACACATAACATATATCCAGGCTTGACATCGGGAATAGGATTAATACTTAAGATTAGGTCGATATTATGCAAAACAATGACCCAAATCTGAGGCTCCATGCGGACAAACAACATATACACGAAAGTTTTGACTTCGATTCATATATTTATAGGCGGTTGAGCGACATTCGACACATATTCAACATGCACAAACGCGATTCTAGAAGCGCAACTAGAAAAAATGTTGTTTGTCACATAATTAATTCGTAAGAAACACACAATCGAAATTAGCGAATAGAACTGAGAGGAAATGGATTTACGCGATGATACGTGAACTTGATCGATTCGTGCTACATGCATCAAACGTCGGAATATACGCATTGCAGTGATTACATATTAATGCCAGACAAACAATGCAGACATACATAATGCAAAAATAAAGACAGAGTAGTAATAGACATAGCAGCAGGAATGGACTAACATATATTTAACACACAAATTACACCAACATTCTGCAGGCAACAAACATCGTACAAAACCATGAAAATACAGATTTTAAAAGAGAGTTTGGAAAAAGTGATGAGTTTACCTTCTCCGGACAGCCACCCGGGGCAGCGTATCAAGTCGTCGGTTCACTCGACGGGTTTTGGGTTTGCGATGCGAATAGAAGGGCAAGGTTTGTTTGCTGGTTTTTGACTGGAATTGAAGTAAGGGGGTTCGAACTACCTACTCGTGCTATGTTAGTGGTGCGCCGAGCCTCGCTTCCTTCCGATTCTGCTGCCTATGCTCTGTCGTCCTGTGCCCTGCCTGAGCTCTCTTGTGCTCTTCGTCTGTGCTCGACCCTCGTTTCTGCTCTGTGTTCCCCTCCAACTGAGCCCTAAATTGCTATGTGGTTGCTCCTGAACTCTCTCGTATATCTACTGTGCTCTCTCCTCCTCTCTCCCCTTCCTCTTTCTGCTTTTGCATGTGCTTATATAACCATGGTTTGGGTTCCCTATTAGGTAAGCTATAAAGGCTGATTCTGGGCTTGATTTGTGCTTGATACGAACAGATTATGGTAAGAGCAAGGTGTCGATATGGTAGCTGAATCGCGAGGTACGACTTTGTGCATGATTTGGTTAAGGCAAGCTATTCTAATAGCCAGTTATACCTCGATTGCTGCGGGCTAAAGATTTAGGTGCTGGTTATGGTAAGGAATGAGTTGTCTGTGTGCATGGGTAAAGGAAAATCCCGGATTCTCCGGCGAGAAATCCGGGCATGACGGCGACGGGTGAAGGAGAGGGAGGCGGATTGTTATTTTAGGGTTCTTCGTTAGCTTGTGGGTTGCAGAGGGTAAAGGTATAGGGCTGGGGCGAATTGGGTGATGGGCTTGATAAGGCAGAAGGCTTGCGGGTGGGCCTTGCGGGTCGCGGATGGGCAATGGGCTGGGCGAGTGGGCTGGGTTATTTAGGTATTGGGTATTAAGTGTTAGGTTAGTTATTTAATTAGTGTTAGTTTTAGGTGCTAATTAATTAGTTTAGTGGTGAATTAAATTAGTAAATTGTGATTAAATTATTTAGGTGCTTTATTAATCCGATTGTTATAAATGCGGGCGTGCTATTTAATTAGTGCTTAATATTTTAGAATGAGACGCTATTATTTAAAATCTTATTATTGTGCATTATTGCGAAGTTAAATTAAAATTGAATTGAGTTTAGATTAAATTATTTAAATGTTAAATGCAAGTATGATATTTAAGAATTGTTTAAAGCTTTTATAAATGCGACGCTATTAAATGCATGTATTAGATTAAAATTGATTTTAAATTACAAATGGTTATGAAATTCTCTTGCGTATTAATAAATGCGGCTATGCTACTTGACACGACGTCATTGCTAAATTAGTTATTTTATGTATTTATTATTAATTAAGAATCATGACAGGGCTTGAAATTAATTAATGTGGGCGCGGGACTCTAAGTGCTTAATACTCTACGTAAGACGCGATGTCATTATTAAATTGTTTATTTATGTCTGTATTAATATTTTATCGCTGCATTTTATTATAAAAATCATAGAGAATTATTTTTACAAAATTAGTGTAATTTGATAGTTAATGACTGGACGAGAGGGTCAAAATTAGGTGTCAACAGGCCCCACACAAACTCTGATAGATATTGAGTCTGCAATGCATACGCTTGGATTAAATCCTCCAGATGTGAATTGGTACATGAAACAGACGCTACCTCTCACATGACATCATACCAATGTACTCTCTCGTCTTATATCAATTTGAGCAAAAATCATGGCATTATTGTTGGTAATGGAAACTCAATTCCATTCGTGGTTACGGTCATACAAATTTGTCTCCCCCACATCCACCTCTTATCTTGAAAATACCCTTCATTCCCCTAACTTAATTAAAAATTTGGTGTCTGTTTTTTTGCTGCTCTAGCTCCTTCCTTGTGGCATGCACGGTTGTGTCATCCTGGGTCATCAATTATTTCGTCCTTGCATAAAAATAATTTTATTTCTTATAAGGGTATGTGTAGTACTCCGGTTTGTAATTCCTGTCCGTTAGAAAACATGTCAGATTATCATTTGTAGCCTTTACTTCTCGTACTTTATTTGATAATTTTCGCTTTATTTGATACTTTTCGCCTTCGAGAGTCAAATGAATTATTATCTGACCGTAATATTTTATATATTTTAAAAAAAAAATATTAATTATGATGACTTAATAATACTTTTTACATAATTTCCAAATAATACAATCGACATCGACATCATATCACGATCTTCTGAATTGAAAGCATCAAAACAGTGTAAATACACGTGCTGTGCTGGGACCTCACGATGTATGCTTGACACATGTGCCTTTTTAAAAATATGGAATTCATGTATGACCGACCATCTCCTTCTTATTATTGTACATTATAAATTCAAATAGGCAGTATGTTACCAACGATCCGGATTTGCACACGTCTACTATTATTGTTTTAGACTTTGTTTGGGTTTTCTGTAGCAGCGGATAGCGCACTAACGCGAATTAGAAAATAGTGATTTGTTTGGGTTTACACCTATAGTTTTTGAAATGCTTAAATATACGTGGCCGACTTTTTTTTGTAAACACTAACAAATAAAAGATTTAGAAGAAAAAAGAAAGTAGTATTCACATATAACACGAGTTATAATTAATTAGTCCTTGCTTTCAAACAAGAAAGAAAAGAGAAAGACTTTGATAATTGAGTCATAAAAATTATTCTTTTTATAAAAAGTGATATTTTTATAAGAGGTAAAGAACTCCGTTCTGTTTTTTGGCAATCAACAGCTCATTGTTATGGTGAAATCTTGTTTACATTTTAGATTTGAATCTCAATGCCAATATTCATTGTTCATTTCGTGCAATTCATTCAGGTATATTTTCTCTCTCTTTGTTATAAGGTAATTGAAAGACAATAATTTCTTTTATTAATGAAGAGATATATATATAATTTCTAAATATGGAAAATAACTCTACTTCTATTATAATTCTAATAGTTTTTTTTGTAATACAAGACTAATACCATAATTATATTTTGTACAACGATTCTACAAATACAGTAAAATAATAATATACAACAACCGACATATGATATACACGGTTTTTTCGAGTATATCGTCCTTTATAACACCTCCGCAGTTATAGCGGGCGATTATCGAACGCTGAGATTGTCCCTAAAATCTTCAAACAGAACCAAAAGAAAACCCTTGGTAAAGATGTCAGCAATTTGATACCTTAAAGGGACATGCAAGACACATATTTGTCCATGAGCTACTTTTTCGCGAATATAGACCAGATATTTGTCATGAATCAAACCAAATAGGGCGACATAAAAAGTCGTCATTTTTTAATCACACCAAATAGGGCGACATATTTTCACTCGCTCTCATTGAGTCCCATAAAAATGGGATTGGTTAAAGTTGAAATTAATCCTCTTAATTAGAATTTATCCGAATTTATCCAAATCTGATCCAAAAAATACGGATATCCAATTTTTTGAATATCCAAAATATTCGAATCCGAATCTGATTTAAAAATTTCAAATTTTTTGAAAATTTTCAGGGATGTGTTGTCTCAATCAAATTAAGGTAGGAAGATTGGTTCATCTTTCACATATTAGTAGAGTTTTGACATACTGTACGCATGAGCAGCTTAGTTGGTTCCAAGGGTAAAGTTTGGAACAAGTGATAAAGGATCGAGTCTCGCAAGCGGCAGTGTGCGAGTTACTCCTCAAAAATGAGGGGCTCCTTGTGCGCGGTGTGGCACGGGTCTAGCCTTTGCGAATCAACTGAGTCACCATGATTTAACTCTTCTACCAACTCTGTCGGGACGTGGTGTGGGGGCTCCTGAGGTGGGATATTCCACCTTTTGGAAAAAGAGTTTTGACTTGCTATTTCATCTCATGAGATGAAACCAATGTTTGGACGTGCGATTTTATCTCATGATTTCATTTCATCAGATGAAATCTCAAATCATCCAAAAGGGCATGATTTGATTTGAGATTTCAAATCATGATTTTAAAAAATTTAAATGTAAAAATTGACCCATAAGTTTATGTGGTAAAAAAAAGATCTATAAGCTGACAGATATATTTACCAATCATGTTTATCAACCATTTATATCATATATTAAAAGATCTACAAGTTTGTAGCATATTTACAACAAATTTACTCTTACCAACCATGCGGGAGGATTATATTAAAGAATAGTTACACTACAACTCATGTTCATTTTTTTATTTTATTGAACTAAAGTTTGATTAATTGATGTTGTATTTTTTAGAAAGGTCTTCTAGTAGCGTATTAATTTTGTTATGAACTATGACTTGCTCATTTAGTAAGATTATATAAGAGTTGAGAAAATTTTGATGATTTTCACAACTTATGGTGTTTATCTTATAAAAATAACTTACAAAATCAAAATTGCATATCCAAACAAAAACCTTAAACTTCGAATCATCATCAATTGCATCTCATAATTTCATCTTATAACTTAGTAATAATAGAGAGTCTGTTATACATGAATTCTATATTTTAAAAGGATACTTTTATTTTTAAATACTTTAATCGGGCATTGTTAATATATGAATTGATATTCCACATGAAATAATTTATATATTTTGTCATAATTTTACATAAATATTATTTAGGAAAATTGTACAAATATACAGCTTATAACAACACATTGCACCCGCATAACTATATTTTTCTGTCTAAACGTGCAAACTCAATATCTTTTTGCAATAGCGTTTATACACTTTTATATATATTATTTAAAAAAAAAATTAAAATAAAACATATATATTTGAAAACTACGTAAAAGTATTATAAGTCATCATAATTAATAATTTAAAATATATATAAAATATTACGGTCAAAGAACAACTCGTTTTACTCTCGAAAAACGAAAAATATTAAATAAATTAATACTAAGGAAGTAGTTGCTTAGCGCAGTTTAGCACTCAATTATCATCACACATAGCCTTGGGTACGATATGTCACTTGATCAACTAGTAGCTCTATATTTACTAAGGACCCGTTTGGTACAGCTTATTAAAAAAAGCTTATAGGAGTAAAGTTTTTTCAAGTAAAGTTTAATAAAAAAATTGTTAGGTGTTTGATTGTCAATAAAAAAGTGTTTTTGTATAAAAAACAAAAATATAGAAAGTCAAAATAAGTTCTACTCAAGAAGCCAAAATTTTGAGCTTTTTCCAAAAGTACTTTTGGATTTATCCATTTGTCAACCAAACACTTCATTTAAAGGTCAAAAGTGCTTTTGACCTTTCAAAAACACTTCTTGCCTTTGGAAAAGCCCAACCAACTGAGTATGATGTTTTTCTGTAGAATATAAAACTAGTAGCTCTATATTTGTTTTATATTTGTATTCTTGGTAAAATATAAAATTAAATAAGACAAAAGGAAATCCAAAAAGTAAGAATTAAAGAAAGGGAACCCTCTTCCACCTACTCTTGCTACCGCCTGAAACCGTCGTGGTTGCTCCGACTAAACTTACGCTAAAATTGGGCCACTACTTACAAAATTCTGGCCCACTGTCCTGGGGCCCATTAGTCACGTCCTATGTTCTACTTCTACTCTACCTGTAGAATATCGAATATTACAAGGTGGACCTTGTAATTATTATTATCTCCGTTAAATCAGTTCGTTAGGATTTCAATTTTCTCAAATCTCAATATTATATTTAATTTAGAATTCTCAATATTACATTAAATTAATTGTATTTAGCTTTAAATTTTACATTACTTTTATTGGTAATGGATGATTTGTATTTTACATGATTACATTAAATTTGGTTTGTCTTTTTATTTCAATAGGAAAATTACAAAATTCTCCTACCCGAAAATAATCGTCTGGACATGAAAAACGTAAAAAAAAAAACACGAAAAAGAGTTCATCAAATCTCAAAGAGGGGCATTAGATAGATTTGCCCAAACATTCTTGATTATGAATCGGTGGGTGCAGCTCGTGAGAATTGGGGGGAGACATCATAATAAGAGTTCAGTTTGTTTTCAATTTGAGGAGGTTATATATTGGGTTGAGAATTCGTGTAGACCAAAATGAAACGTTCATCATTCCATTTTTGTAAGCATTTCACTTTGTTGGTAAAATAAACCAACAACGTAAACAGAAACATAGTTCATTCACTTTGGGAGTGAAATGGCAAAGGAATCTTGAGTGAACGGTAATTTCAGTGATTAGAATGGTCAGTGATTGGAAGTTAAGGTTTTCTCCACGTATTCAAGGTATGTTAAGGTAATTTTTTTTTTTTTGGCATGTTCTATGTAACGAAATATAACTGTGATATTATTTCGTAAATTATTCTACTCCTAGAAGTTAAGAATATTCATATTATTGATTCCTATGTTAAAATCATGTCTAAACAAGTTCCCAAGTCCTTATTAAGGCATATAGAAAAGACGTTGATATTCACAGTGTTAGCAGAAATACAAAGATATTATGTCACTCATGATGTTTTATTGTCACTCATGCATTTTCATTTGCATTATATTCATATATTACCCTGGACCACTTGTGTTATGCACACTACTATATGGTAAACATTATATATATGTAGGGAATATTGGGAAAGAAAAATGTGTTATTTACGCACACTACCCGTAGCTGGTACAGACTATCACAAAAGAGCCCTAAGAGGCCAAAATGATTAAATGCTTGTATGGCCATTAGTATACTGCACTTGCATCATGCATGACATTTAGGCATATTATGCTCACAGAGGCTGGTATGATATAACCTGATTCCCATAGAGGCAATTATGGGAAGGAATATGCATGTGTGGCCAATATTTATGTATATACCGCATTTGCATTGTGCATAACATTTAGACATATGTATTAGGACCCTCACAGGTATTTATTTCTGGTCAACTATTTTTGTTTCAGTTGTTGTTGTATCCATGTTATGTTATTATTCATGTCTGACATACTCAGTACCTCAGTCGTACTAACGTCCCTTTTATCGGAGGATGTTGCGTTTCATGCCCGCATGTTCACATGGGCAAGGAGACGATTCACGTTAGTAGGTTGCAGATTTTGGAGCACTCCTCTTATTTCGGAGTGTTGGTCTATCTTGGTACAGTGTATTTTTGCATGTTTATATACGGGTATGGCGGGGCCCTGTCCCGACCTTTTGATATCGTATACTCTTTAGAGGCTTGTAAATGGTGTCTTGTGGATGTATTGTATGGCCTTGTCGGCTTTGGTATGAGTATGTATATAAATCAGTTGGTTTTCTGAACACAGATTTCACATAGTTTTCTTTTGGATTAGTCTGTATTTAGTTATGATTAGATGTTAAATATACGAATAGCGATATCCGGCGGGTGGGATCCGGGTGTCCATCGCAGCCCTCCAGTTTTGAGTCGTGACAAACTTGATATCAGAGCATGTCTGTCCTATGGAATCTACAAGTCGTGTCTAGTAAAATTTTATTTATGGGCATGTTGTGCACCATGCTTATAAACATGAGGCTATCTGACATTTAGGGATGATTTCTATTCTTTCACCTCATAAATCGTGCGGTAGAGCTGAGTTATAAGTATTTCGCTCATAATTTGTCCCGCGTTTATGATTTCAGCAATGCATTCAGCGAAGAAAAAGTTCAAGAGTGTGAGGGCTACGTGACATGGATTAGATATGTCACCCCAACATTCGAGGATGAATATTTCTAAGGGGAGAATGATGTAATTTTGGGCAATAGCGTGAGCAGCTAAACGAAGAAAAGTAGACCCGAGCCTCGATGAATATACGTTGTATTTACGTATGCCAATAAAGAGTTTAGTATACAAAAAGATTAGACCCCGAAAGAATTTTGGACGTAACAAGTATGAGGACGGGGAGCGAAAATAAATTTAGTGCGTGCATAAAGAGGTTATGGACTAGTGTCACATCACACAAATTATGACATTAAGTATACGAAGGTCGTACAAGTTTTTAAGATTCAAATGAATTGGAATCACAGAAATAATTATGTGTATAATTAATTAATTACGGGGTGAATTAATTTTAATAGAGGGACAAGTGTAAGTAGAATTTTGTACGTGTAATGTTTAAAATTGCCTAAGTGACTTAAGTTATGAATCGATTGGTGCAGCTCGTGAGAATTGAGAATTGGTGGGAGACATCATGATAAGGGTTCACTTTATTTTCAATTTGGGGAGGTTGTATATTGGGTTGAGAATTCGTGTAAGACCAAAATGAAACGTTCATCATTCCATTTTTGTAAGCTTTTCACTTTGTTGGTAAAATAAACCAACAACGTAAATAGAAACATAGTTCATTCACTTTGGGAGTGAAATGGCAAAGGAATCTTGAGCGAACGGTAATTTCAGTGATTAGAATGGTCAGTGATTGCAAGTTAAGGTTTTCTCCACATATTCAAGGTATGTTAAGGCAAATTATTTCTTTCTTTTGGCATGTTTCATATAACGAAATATAATCGTGATATTGTTCCATAAATTATTCTACTCCTAGAAGTTAAGAATATATTCATATTATTGATTCCTATGTTAAAATCATGTCTAAACAAGTTCCCAAGTCGTTATTGAGGATACATAAAATATGTTGATATTCACAGTGTTAGCCGAAGGTATAATGATATTATGTCACTCAGGATGTTTTATTGTCACTCGTGCATTTTCATTTGCATTATATTCATATATTACTCTGGACCATTTGTGTTATGCACACTACTATATGATAAATATTTTATATATGTAGGGGATATGAAAAAAGGGAAAAGGGAAAAGGGAAAAGGGAAAAGCGATATATACGAACACATCTGCAGCTGATACAAACTATTACAAAAGAGCCATAAGAGGCCAAAATGATTCAATGCATGTGTGGCCAATATTGAGCATGTGTTGCTGGGTAGGAAAATGCCCATGTGGCAATTAGTATACCGCATTTGCATCATGCATGATATTTAGGCATACTACGCTCACAGAGGCTGGTACGATATAACATGATGCCCACAGAGGCGGTTATGTGAAGGAATATGCATGTGCTGCCAATATTTATATGTATACCGCATTTGCATTGTGCATAACATTTAGGGATATGTATTAGGACCCTCAGAAGTATTTATTTATGGTCAACTATTTTTATTTCAGTTGTTGTTATATTCCGGTTATGTTATTATTCATGTCTGACATACTTAGTACATCAGTCGTACTGACGTCTCTTTTATCGGGGGATGCTGCGTTTCATGCCCGCAAGTTCACATAGGCAAGGAGACGATCCACGTTAGTAGGTTGCAAATTTAGCGGATTTTGGATCACTCCCTTGTTTTGGAGTGTCGGTATCTTGGTACGGTATATTTTTGCATGTCTATATACGGGTATGACGGGGTCCTGTCTCGACCTTTTGATGTCGTATACTCTTTAGAGGCTTGTAGATGGTGTCATGTGGATGTAGTAGACTTGTATGGTCTTGTCGACCTTGGTATGAATATGTATATAAATAAGTAGATTTTCTGGATACATATTTCACATAGTTTTCTTTCGGCTTAGTCTGTATTTAATTATTATTAGATGTTAAATGTACTGATGGCGGTACCCGGCGGGTGAGATTCGGGTGTCCATCGCGACCCTCTGATTTGGGGGTCGTGACACGTTGCATGTTGAACGAAGACCCCAAAAAGTGGGGACTATCTCTATTGATCAAAAAGAACGCACCCGACTGTTTACAGATACACGGATACTCAAGGGTTCAAATGATCCATACAGATGTCTCCCACTTCTACCAGTTCCGATCATATCTGTCAATCTCAAACAGAGTGTCGCAGCACAGACGAATGTTGGTACCGCAGATACATCACATCACTCCCACTTTAGGGTTGAAAAGTCTCATTTTGTTAGGGGAGAAAAAAAGGATCATCTATTTTATACTTGTAACCCTAGCCATCTTTGTCTCGCAGATCTCAGATTGAAGAACGCCATTTTATTTTGAATACACTTTAAGTCTTTCTTGCTTTTGTCTTATATTGTTGCTACATTATAGTATTTATTATTTACTAGCAAACCCGGACACATTGAGAAATTTTCAGGATCAGATAAAACTCATTTGTCTTCAAATTATACCAAAACAAATCTCTAACTGGTATTTTATTTGATCTGTTTTTACTGGAAAACAATTTAAAAAAATCACAATTTCATAATTCTAACTATGATCGTCATTAAATGTATTATACATACTTTTTTTTTCTTTCTCTAACTTTATTACGAGCTAATTTTTTCAACAATTGTTTTTAATAATGTGTCATTCTTTTTAATCGAATTAATAAGAAAATAATGTCATATATAGTGGAACCTAGGGTAATAGTCTTTTTGGTCCCTAAGTTATTGATACATTTTAATTTTATTCTTTGTGATATATGATTAATGAAATTAGTCATCAATTACTTGAACGGTGCACTTTTGATCAATGAATATTCACAAATTTTATGAATTATTAACTGTTCTGTCGTTTATTACATATGTTTTAAGTTAAACTTGTATCGTTACTTCATATTAGAGGGCAATATACTCTTAAAAATAACCCAATTATAAATATTTTTTATATAAAGGGATTAAAATTATACATTTTAATTAATTAAAAGTTAAATGAATGAGTTATTTATCACAAATACAAAAGTAAGAAATTATTATAATTGAGGGACAAAAAATGGTATTCTCTGTCTATAATTATATTCAAGCGTGAATTTAAACTATTACGATATTTTTATTTTTTCTTACTTAATCAAACTTATAAGAGTTTAATACGGAGTATTTGTTAAATAAGGTGATTGCAAAAATATTAAAGTTTTCGATTTGATTTGATTCGATTCGTTTTCAGGCTGGAATTGATGTGCCTCGCAACGTGAAACACAAGGATACTTCTTTTATATTTTTATTTTATTTTCACGTTAGATTAATAATTTATTCAAATTCTAGAACTCAATAATTTATATTGGGTCTCCCGAAAGATCTCACGACTCGCTAATAAAGATAATTTCGTATTCAAAGCTCGAGACAGCTTGGATGGATTTATTTATATTATTTTGATTTAAAATAAGTACAACACAACTTATAAGCTATAATGGTAAAGTAAGCTAATAAAACTTTGGATCTTAACTGCTTATTCGAAACTTGAGCCATTTATTAGATTAATCTGATTTTAAGCAATTGAAAATTACAGCAACAAATAGATGATCTAATTATTGGTGAAAAGTTGAACATGAAAATACATATCCCAATCTCAGTCAGGACTTAATCCTTCATTTTTGTTTTCTTTGAATATAATTAGAACTTAATAACTTGTTTCTTTCGACTTCCTTGTTTCCCCATTGCTCTTTCAAGAGCTGTATGAAAATCTTTAAAAGGTACCATCTCCATCCTGTAACAAAATCAAATAAATGAAGCACATAAAATGAGGTAAATATCCAAATGCATATCACTTTTACATAAAAGGTATAACTTACAAAATAAATATAATGTATTAAGATATACTAATAATATCAAATAGTTTTACATTATTTGTATATGTAAATCTTTTGAAGGAAAAAGTAGTCTGGTGCATTATATTTCCGGAGTCCGGAAAAGGGCTGGACTAAAACGGTCTATTATATGAAGTTTTAGAGATTATTTTCACGGATTAAATCGTATGACAACAACTCTACGAATTACCCAATACAAGTTAATTTTTTTCACATACAAACTTTGCCGTAGATATTTGATGTAAGAAAATGGTCCCCGCTATTAATCAATTTTAGAAATTCATGATTATAATTCTTTAACTAGTTCCAAACAGATAGAAAGAGATCGTACTCATATTTCAATCTTCCACCACGAGCAAGGGCCAATAGATAATCAATTGAACACCTATATTCTGCTTTATCTAACTTCTTTTCTTGCAGCCAGTAACCTTTTAATGAAATATCCTGTAAAAGAAAAAAAATCCCAACAATGATAGTTCAACATATAATCCAAAAAATTATGTAGAGTTAAAATTTCATATTTGACCATTTGAAAGTATTTAACCTTGAATATGAAATATGTAGTAGATATAGTAATAGGCTTCTTTGACATCCCTCCATATGTAACCATAGTGCCACCTTGCCTGGAAAAAAACATTCTAGTATAATAATCTTTACAACATAAAGGTGAAAACTTTAACCTATAAGAAAACCAAATTAAAAATATAAAAGGTGTCTCACTTTAAGAATTTGACGACCATAGTAGCTGCATTTCCACCAATACAGTTCAATCCGAAAACAGGTTCAGGTATATCACCCTACAAAATGTCACCTTACAACAGGTTAAAATAAAGTCGCTGATAGTATAAAAGAATTTTATAAGTTAAAGTTAAATCCGTACCAGGAGACTTTTGACAGATTTCATTTCGAGTTCACCCTCAGTAAACACTTTATCAGCACCAAGTTTAATTAATTTTTCTTTAACTTCATCAGATCCAGGCTTGTCTCTTATGATATTAATGCTATGAATTCCACGAACTCGAGCTAGCTGAATAACACATTGCCCCACTATGCTTGTAGCTCCATTTTGCACAATTGTGTCTCCTGTTTTATGGAAAGACTAGTTAATTTTATTTACGATAACCAAAGAACTAATTAAACAAGTTTTTAATTTGGCAATTAAATAACAAACCTGGTTTTAAAGCCACAAAATCCTCAAGCATTCTCAAGGCACTCAAAGGATTAACAGAAACAGTGGCAGCATATTCAATTGGAGTGTTTTTATCAATTTTGTACCACAAACTTTGGTCTTCTACTACATAGGTCTGCCATGTCCCTGGAGCATACAAGAAACTATAATCTCAGAAATTTGAACTTTTACAACAACAAAAAATTATTAAAAAAAGGAGAGAATAAATTACCAGGAAGATAAGCAGAATGAATAACCAAATCACCAGGGGAAAGAGCCACAACTGCAGAGCCAACAGAATATACTTCTCCCACTCCTTCCCATCCCCCAATTGATGGTACTGGAGGCCGCACTGGATACACTCCTGTTACATAATGATTCAGTAAAAATAATTACTCCGCTAATTTTATTAGAATATAATTAGTATTATTGATTTAAAGAAGAAAAATACTAACAACTAGTTAAATCAGGGATTCATAGTCAGATTTTTGTTTTCCCTCACTAAAGTCAATTTTTTTATGAAGTCATAAAAACGTTTACAAGATGGAGGATCTCATATTACCAAAAAATATTGAGCCAAAACACTAGTGTAATATATAGGTAACTAGCCAATCACATCATTAGGTCATTCATTTGTCAAAATACACGCACCTGAGGGGGTAAAAAACACAACAATACATGATTTTATTAATAAAGATAAATTAATCGTACAATTTATAAAAAACACACAAACATTGATAATATTAAAAATCATAAATTGAAAATTAATTTTCGGTTGCTCCATCTCTAGGAAATATGCACGTTCTTGCAACATTAAATTTTGATGGTAACAATATTTCTGGTACTATATCACCTAGTTTGATGAATTCTCGCATCAACATTTTGAATTTGAGCAAGAACGCTATTGAATGGTACATTATATATGACATTTGAAAATTAGATGACATATTTTGAGAATTTTGTGGACGTGAATATTGAAATTTTGTAGTTGGTTAGAAAATATAAAATTCGGAGGAAGATTAAAATTTTGATTATGATCCATATTTAAAAAATAGCAAATACTTTGAAAGAAGATAGAAATTTGGAGAAAATAGCCAAAATATTTTGGTGTCCAAATGAAGTAAACCTAGTCTCTTTTTATAGATCTTAAAGAATTAAAAAATTTAGTATTTTTTTTATTTTTAAATTCGGTTAAATTATTAGTCAAAAATAACAATTAAAATACTAGTGGAAAATAAATTTCTGGCAGTCAATCGTTGGTTGCCACATGGCACTGCAGGCATTCCACAACAAGAGACATTATCTCTACGTGTCAAGATTATCTCCTATATATTCAATAATTTTCAATTATTTCCACGTCAACATGTCATTTGAATTATCTCCTATATGTAATTATCAGGGCAAATATCCCTACTTTGGATGGTCTTATTATAAATTAGTGGGGTAAACAAAACACCCATCTAGGACATTACCACAGTCAAATCAAATGAATCATTTGGGTCATTTTAACTTTTCTTTATGGATAGAACAAATATCATGTGCTTCAAAAAGAACCTTTTTTGCCCCAATCTAGGACTATCCGATACGAATTCGGATTAATCGGGCTTCAATACAAATAACGGACGTAGGTGGGAGACCAAAAAAATGATGTGTTTTTGTCCATGCACCTTTATGGAATATAATAAAGCAAGAAAAATAATGAAGTTATAATCGAACCCTCTATTCTGTTGATATCGGCGGGGTTGATGGGAGCTGCAAGCATTCTAACGCACACGTCATTCTCATTGATCTCCACCGGTGGAATCTCTGTAACTCTGCCGGAAAAATAGTAGAAGTACATTTTATAATCCCAAGATGCAACAATGCACCAAATATAAGTAAGTGTACGGTCAGGATTTTCACTAAGAAGAATTAAAAATATAAAGAAATAAATATATAAGGAGGAAGGGGTAAGATGACATTGTAAAGCTAGAGCCAGGAAGGTGCAACGAACCGGGTGACGGTGTCAGGAGGGCCGTGTTGGTCGTAGACAACGGCCGTGGAAGGCGGAGACACGGCGGTGGCCGGAAAGTTTACAACCGAGGTTTGTTTATCGTGACAAAAAGGAACATAATGTGAGTGTTGTGATAACATTGTCTCTCTCTCTAAGACGATTCCCTAAAAATTTGGTGTATTGGACTATTGTATTCAATTGGAAATTTTGGGGAACATGCTGGTACTTAAATACTGGTAAGCAAGAAAGCAATATAATTAGTTGGGAACCTACCACCGATTTCATCAATATAACAAATACAACGTTTTTCTTAATTAAGTTTTGTTACTTTTCTGTTTTCCATCTTAGTTTATTTGGTTGTACTAGAATATGCATTTTTTATGTTTATATCAACAAAACGCTGAACTGTGATCCTATGAATGGCGATCAACAACTCTGCAGACTTACGTACATGGCTAAGCGCATGAAGGAGGTCAAGATAACAGTACCAAGTATGTGAAATCGAAATCTTGAAATGAAATCATAATAATCTGTATAAAAATAGGAGACATGTATGATAACCAAACTACAATACATAATATATAAGCAGTCATGTCAAGTCAGGGACTCACGCCCTCAAAGTCATCACCCAAATATAATCATGGGTCTCATGCCCACAATATCAATCATGCCCGTGGAATTCTTCCTCATCACGGCGATCCATGATATAATAACATCAAGGAATACACACGAACACCGTGTCCCACCGTGTCATAAAACCGTCTGAGGTAAGCACGGCGCATAGCCAACTACTAGAACCTACCGTACTAACAATGCTATAAAAGCGTATCGCGAGGTCTTTCTGACCGCCAATGATCGAAGCCGGTCATTCGCCCTCGATCATCATGCGCGTCTAACCACGAACTCACCGCAGCGTGATAGCCACCTATGCCCGCGTGAGTACTCTCGTGACGGTAGCTAACCCGCAGATCTTCCCGACTCCCGCACTGCACGGGCCACATGGACCGCGTGAGGTATTCTCGACGGCCAGAACACACCCGAGTGATTCGGAACTCCCGCAGCCCGCGATAGTCACGTGGACCCGCATGAGGTATTCCTCAGACGGTAGCTAACCCGCGCAACATAACAAGTCGTGGGGTATGTGATGTAATACTGGCATGAACCAAATTTATCGTAAACAACATAAGCACAACAAGAAAACCCCCTTCACATAAAAGTCTCAAGATACTAACGCCCGTAGTATCCTAGCATGTTTACTTATCAAACCAACAAGAAAGTATTACAAGGCTATCACAAGCAAAACATAGGCAAGTTACTCACACAATGTACTTTTATTTCATGTCAACAAATCTGGGTTTTAACCCCAAAGTACTACATACTTCAACTCTCTTAAAAAGAACCCCTTTTAAGTACAAAATCACGCGATACTAATAACCGTAGTATCATTCATAGAGTAACTATCATTTTAAGTAAATCAAAACAACATCATGCCCTATTTTTAAACCAAAACAAGACAATACCATGTCTTCCTTTAAAACAAAGACACTTTTCCTTTTTTAAGTCAAGTAGCAATATACTTTTTAAACCAAGTGTCTTACTCTTTTCAAAACAAGTAACCTATACCTTTAAATCAAGTTATTTATAAGTCAAGTCTCTTTACTTTCAAAAATCCGTCTCATAATCATTAAATCATATCTCATATCTTTTAAGGAAACCAACCTCCAACTTTTAAAATGTCAAGTTATCATTGTAAATCCAATAATAAAACCATTCTTTTGTTTTCATAAAGTCGTTATAACTAACTTCTCATAAAGCTATTATAACACTTTATGTTTTAAACCAACCAAGGACAACTATTCTCATTTCCGAAATCAAGATAACATTATTCTTTAAAAGACCACGCACCCATTACTCATGAATGAGGTTTTACAACTTTTTAACATAATTCAAGTCCTTAATATTTCATAACAAGTCACTTAACTTTAGAATCAAGTCAAGGGCACAAAAGGAAAATCAAATTCCTTTAACACACGTGCGTCTACCGCACTATATATATTTCACAAATATCATGCTCAAGAGAATAGGAAGAATCACATACCTCGCGATGATTATCGACAATTAGCAAAACGCTCCAAAGTACTATAACCTTGCTAGCCTTTTCCACCCTTCAAGTAGAATACACTACTCGTAGTACTTCAACCTATAATGACCATAAAACGTCTATTAACTTCTAGATCTCTTCGTAGAACATTTCTAAGTACAAGGTTCCATATTCTACGGAAAATTGGGCAGCACCTCCTTTGTTTCTACATACTTTGCCACCTTTTTCAAGGCCGAATTCAATACCCAAACACGCCACATTTAAGGCCCAATAATTCAGCTAACCAAAGGGGATTACACGCCTTACAATACGTGTAAAATTCCGCCCCACAATTCATACCAAGTAATTTAATACTTAAAAGTCATTCTCGGCCAACAATATAACCAATCCTAAATCCTTTCCAATTCTTTTAATTCAAATTCTTAGGTCAAACATGTTATATAGCCATAAACACTTCAACAACTACAATTTCCTTCTTTATATAACATGTGACAACTTATACTAATAATCAAATTGAATTATAATCTTAAGGCTAAACATGCTAGTTTTCGGACTAGGATTCCAATAGCCAATACACTTATCAAACTTCATACTAAATATCACATGCTTGCTAATATCCATAACTACAATGATAAGTAATCTTTAATTGCTAAAACGACAAGATTTATACCTTTACAAACCCTTAAAATTTCCAAGATTCAAAGTCGCTCCTTAGCAATTCTTAGCTCTTTTCCTTATGTTCCAATCCGCTCCAAGCACTCCTTAGAAGTTTATGAAGAACTCTTCTTCAAGTTCCATCTTCAAAGATGAAGAACACCTTAGGGTTTCGCCTTGCGACTAACGTAAAAATGTCGTTTTTCCGAAATCTTTCTATTGAGATATCCTTACAATACCCTTAGGGACATTGGGTTAAAGTCTTGTGAATAATGGAACAAAATTACAAAATTTTCTTGTGGGAAATACCTTGAACCCGTGAGCCTTATGAAGAACAAGACATGTTGTGATTTTTTCCTAAGTGTTGAAGACTAGTCTTGCAGAGACCACAAGACGAGCCTCGGTCCGTGATGGAGCGGAGGAGATGAGTTACAAGGAGTGGGCGATTAATGGCCGTGGTCAGGCTGACTTGAGGATAGGCCGACGCAGTGCACAGCCGTTCACCCTAGATCGATAGTTCGAGGCTACGGATTTTCCGAGTTGTAGCCGCGAGTTTTATGGGTCGAGCACGAGATGATCCGCGAGTTCATCCGAAGCCATTCGATCATGAGAGTGATCAAGGCATCGGAGGCCGAGTCGGTGGTCTACCGCGTGATACCTAATGACGGTTTGATTCGAGAGAGTCAGCTGCCCCGGCGCGACTTTCAGCCTTTATGGGACGAGTTCTCGAGGCCTTTCGACATTTCTTGCGATGAGGGCTCAACAGTGCGCATTTTGGTGTTACGGAGTACAATGTGGAGTTCGACTCATTGACGTCCGCGTTGGTAGCTAGTATGGAGGATCGAGTGCACCGATTTGTTCTGAGGGCTCGATGATCACCTAGCCGAGAGTTGTTCGGTGTAGCTCTTCAGGCATGGACATTGCGCTCGAGCTTATGCACCGGGATGCGAGAGGATAAATCGACGAATGACTGTGGTCAGAAGAGGCCGAGCAGGTCCTGGTGACTTTCGAGGCGACCGCCTCAAGAAGATTATGCGCCTCCACCAAGACTGAGTGGTCCTCCACGCCGGACCTTCGAGATATTCAGAGCGTCCGTGGCTCCTGTGTTTCAGATTTTCAAGGAGCGAGTGCTCACGGATGAGGTTGCCCTTGTCTCAGTGTGAAAGCTTCATAAGAGAGTGTCGTACTAACTCTGGGAGATTGTTATTTTTGCCGCCAGGCCATCCGGCAAGAGATCGCCCACTGTGGTAGGATAGCATGGACTACTAGAGCGATTGTGGTTCTTCACCTTCCATACCGGGAAGGATGTTCATACTGCAGGTCGCGGTGGAAGTTCTTTAGCGGTCCTTTGAACCGCCTATTTTCGTATACCCTTAACCCTTTAAAGATTTGTATGCATGATATGATGACCTTATTATTGTGTGCGCTACGTTCGGATAGCGTTATGATGGTTATGAGATGAAAGCTTGCTAGTTGAAAGGATTTGTATGGGGCGTGGAAAGTGTGAACTTTAGAATATTTCATGTTGAGACCTTAGATGTAAGGTCGCCTTGAGTACTGATTTTGCAAGTGATCCTTGTCGAATACATTTTTGCCTAGAATGTGTTGTGTGATAATTTCCTTGAGTAGTGTTAAATGGAAGTGGTAGCTTTCACGACTGTTGAGGTAAGATTGTTCCGCCTGGGAACAAGGCGTGATGCGTTAGTGGATCGGGTCAGCCATGTTGAGGGCCAACCCGCAAAGTAGGGTCACCTGGGTGGTCCCGCCAGTGGTAGGTCACGAGGTGCTAGCCGTTTAGATGACCATCGATGAGTTCGTGGGTATGTTCGACCGGGATGGGTTCGTGAAGCCGGAATGGCCTTAGTAAAGAAGCTAGTAAGATGACCAAGTTTGGAGGTAGTGGCTCCAGGGTTGAAACAGGCGTTGACTAAAGTGTGGTGCGATACTGTAAGAGTTCAAGTGTTCGAGAAGAGTACGACGAGTAAGGGTAAAGGCGGCATGTATCGAGCATAGATATGATCATTTCTTGTGACGGAGAAGGTGCGAAGGATGTATATTTTAGACCTGAATCGCATGCACCGCACCATTTGTTGGGTCACGTGACACTAGAACCTCGCAAAAGTGACCGTGTTTCGACTTGGACGTATTTACGGTGTTTCGTGCCGCGATTGTGGCGTTGGCAACTTATTAGAAGAACTCTATCGTTATCCGTCTCGAGAAGGAACATTCGACGAATGTTTCTAAGGGGAGAATGTTATGCCCGTATTTCCAGAGTATGTACGTGAGGCGACGATACAATTTGAGCCTTAAAGTAGGCATAGATTCGAAATTGTACACAACTACCGTTAGAGTCGTTAAACGCTTCCACCTTTTGTAGGAAAATTCGCTATGTCATTTATAATTTTTGGATTTTTCCGAGAGACGAAACATTTTGGATCAACGGAGGTGTCACCTGTTGAATGCTTGGCCGATTGGGTCTTGTGTAGTTGGTAGGATATTTGCAAGTTGTGTGGTAGATGGATAAGGTACACATGGTGGAAATCTAGCCCTACACTTGCACCACACTTGTCTTCATCTCGCCATTGGTTGGCCTTCACTGACCTATAAATACCCCCTTAGTTGATGAACTTTCTTCATCCAAAAATTGAGCAATCTACCTAAGTCTCAAAATACTCCCTCCTCTTGTGGTTCTCGTCCAAAGCCTCTCCTCCTCCTAGGGCCTTTGGCCGAGAGTCCCCTCCTCATGTGGTGTTTGGTAGTGGTACCCCTAGCCTAGTTGTCTCGTATAAATACCCTGTAGTGGTATAGAAATACTCTCCTAGTATTGTTATAATGTCCAAATACCTGGCCCAAATACCTTGTAGTATTCCCAAGGTTACACTTATACTAGCCTGTAAAAATACCATTATACTTTCCCGCCGCAAAACGAAACCCTAAGTAAATCTTCACCCGTAGTTGAAGTTATAAGTAAGTTGGTTAGAACTTAAGGGTTGTTGGAGCGGATCGAGCACTCTGAGTTGAGCTAAACCTTGCTCAGATCGACATATAAACTCGGATACTTTTGGGCTTATCGAGGTAAACATTCTTGACCTTCTTGTAATTGGAAATTACATGTCAGAGTATATAGTTAAAGAATACTATATATAGAATTGAACATACCGCGCAATGTCTTTGACTTAAGCTCGAATAATACTTACGAATGCTCGCGACTTAAGCACGAATTTAATAAGAGAACTGTCAGAATTACATGACTTGTGTAAGATTCGAGTAAATTGTACACGTCCGGTTAGACGCGCAAACCCCGGTTGGCTTCGTAGCGGAGATTAGTTTGCGGGGAGAATTTTCGTAGAATATGGAACGATGTTAGTGGCCTTATAGGTCAAGTACTACGCAGGTGCGATCATGCTTAAAGGGTATGAAGCGGTTTGAAGTACTGGAGCATTTTGCTATTAGTCAAGACTCGTCGCGAGGTATGTGAACCTCTTCCTATCTCTTCCAGCATGATATGTAGAACTATGTAGTACGCAGACGCATACGGGTTACCGTGTTTGATTGTTTTTAAAACATAAAGTGTTATAACGGCTTTATGGGAAGTTGGTTATAACAGCTTTATGTAGGTAAGAAAATACTTTGTGGTTTTAAAAGGTAACTAATGTGAATTATAACTGGCTTGTTATAATAAAGAACTTGACGTATTTCAAAAGATTTATAAATCGTTTTGGAGAGTAACACTTAGTTTTAAAGGTTTTAAAAAAAAAGTTATACTAGCTTGATGGGGAGTTAGGTATAATGTCTTAAGAGAGGTAAAGAAAATGGTTTACTGATGTTAGAAGTTAAGAGACTTGATCTTATAAGATAAGAGACTTAACTTATTTGTTTAAATGTGAATGTTTGTGTGAAACCTCATTCGTGAGTAATGAGTACTTGGTTTTATTTAAAGGGATAATGTTTTACTGATTTCGGAAATCGAACGTGTATCGATGCACCACCGCAGCGTAATAAAGGAAAATGTATTGAATAATGATGTATCGTATTAAAACCGTAGAAACCTCCATCCGCATAAGCTAAGATGAGACAAACTGATATTACATATCCTAGATCATGGCTGCTTAATAAGATCGATTATAAACAAGAATAACCTACTCACATATAAGGCATATGTTTCTCAAATTATTAAAGGAGAATTATGTTTTAAAGGATTAAAACTATGAACTACGAGACCTTTCTAAAAAGGAGAAACATGAGCACATGAAATTAGGCAACCAGCAACGTTTGGAAAATAAGGTTGTTACTTGATTTTTACAAAGGAAAGCATATTTGTTTACTTAACAATATTCGTCACTCTATTTTTATACTACACATCGGTGACTTTTATAAAGGAATGGATCTCTTTAAAAGGAATTTAACGACGTAGTACTTTGGTTAAAAACAGGACTTTGGCATAAAAGAAAGTAACGAGTTGTGTAACTTGCCTATGCTTGTGTTGTGTAACTTGCTTATGGTTGTTGGTAACTTGCCTATGCTTGTGTTGTGTAACTTCTACGCTTGTTGTTGCGTAACTTGCTTACTTGTGGTGATAGCCTTGGTTGTGCAAGAATTGTTATTTTTTGACTAGCTCTCCATGAGGTTTCTTCGTTGTACCGGTGGTGGCTCAGATTCGGCCTTGGTATCTCGTGATACGCTGTCCTCGTGGTCGACCGTACTTGCCGCCGCGTGCGTGCGACGCTCGTATCCGAGTCGGCCATGACTTGCCCGGGCCGTGTTTTGGTTGCATTATATTATTGTACGGTCGGATCGGTAGTTATACTTGTCTATACGGTTTTATGACACAGTGGGACTCGTGTTCATGTATACCTTGGTATTGTCATATCATAAGCTGGCGGTGAGGAAGAAATTCCACGCACGAGCGATAATTTGGGGCGTGAGTCCACGACTTGATGTAACTAGTTATATGTTATATCGTAGTTTGGTCATCATACATGTCTCGCTTTATATAGACTATTATGATTTCATTTCTGATTTACGCTTTCACATACTTGGTACTTGTCCTCTGACCTCGGAAGGCTGCGTTACGCCGCAGTAAGTACATCGTGTTGTCGATCCCCGCTCTTAGATCACCTTTGGGAAGCTCCGTTCCTTCCGAGGCTTATTTTTGGTATGTGTTCCACGAGTCAGAGGTTCTTGTACATTCGAGGTATGGCGGAGTCGCGTCATAGTTGTGTAAATCTTAGAGTGCCTGCTTTGTGTGTGTGGTTTTGTAAAAAGGATTAAACTGCTCGTTTTGAAAAAGTTGTATATATATATTTTATTGGAAGCGTAACCGCTTGGTTGGCCTGCTTTATTATCTTGTCTCATGTTCATGTTTAAGTTTTTATTTCACGGTTTTCTCGATGTAGTATCACCAGGGTGCGGGGTAGCACGATCACGCCCGGATCGGTCGTGACAAAAGTGGTATCGAGCGATTAGTCCTGGAAAGTGTCTGCATCGTGTTCAGTAGTCTTGATTATCGATGTGTTGTGCACCACATCTATAATCGTGAGCAGGACATTTAGGATTGGTTTCATTCTTCTCATTACGAGATCGTGGTGATAGGATCGACCCTCCGACATACTCGCTTTTACGATTATGCCTCCGTAGCGCAACCCGGCTCGGGCAAAGAAGCAGCGAGGCTGAGTGGGAAGCAATGGCAGAGACCACAAGACTGAGCCTCCACCCCGCACCGAGCAGAGTGAGATGATTAATGGTCAGGCTGACTTGAGGATAAATGGTTCACCAGATCGATAGTTCGAGGCTACGGATTTTCCGAGTTGTAGCCGCGAGTTTTATGGGTCGAGGCGAGGATGATCCGCAGGAGTTCATCCCAGCGATTCAATGATCGTAGAGTGATCGAGGCACGGAGGCCGAGTCGGTGGTCCTAGGTTCGATCACCGCGCGATACCGCAATGATCGGTTTGATTCGCGCGCCCGGGAAGAGTACGACTTCCACTTTATGGGACGAGTTCTCGAGGCCTTTCTTGCATTTCTTGCAGGGCTCGCGCAGATTTTTGGTGTTACGTAATCCGAGTACAATGTGGAGTTCGACTATCGCTCATTGACGTCCCGCGTTGGTAGCTAGTATGGAGGATCGAGTGCACCGATTTGTTACAGGCTCGATGATCACGAGTTGTTCGGTGTAGCTCCCGTACGGACATTGCCCGCACGCAGCTTATGACCGGATGTGAGAGGATAAATCGACGGAATGAGTGAAGAGGAGGTCCTTTGGTGACTTTCGAGGCGGACCGCAAAGCCGCGATGCGCCTCCACCAAGACAGAGTGGTCCTCTCAATTTCTGACCTTCGAGATATTGAGCAGTCGTGGCTCCTGTGTTTCAGATTTTCGCGAGCGAGTGCTCGGATGAGGTTGCCCTTGTCTCGGTGTGGTTGGAAAGCTTCATAGGAGAGTGTCGTACTAACTCTGGAGATTGTTATTTTGCGCCAACAGGCCATACTACTGTTCTTCACCTTCCATAGCGTGAAGGATGTTCATACACCTGAGCCCTAGAGGTCGCGGTGAAGTTCCCGATTTTAGCGGTCCTTTGAACCGCCTATTTTCAGTATACCCTTAACCCTTTAAAGATTTGTATGCATGATATGATGACCTTATTATTGTGCTACGTTCGGATAAGCGTTATGATGGTTATGAGATGAAAGCTTGGCTAGTTGAAAGGATTTGTATGGGGCGTGGAAAGTGTGAACTTTAGAATATTTCATGTTGAGACCTTAGATGTAAGGTCGTCTTGAGTACGATTTGCAAGTGATCCTTGTCTAATACATTTTTGCCTAGAATGTGTTGTGTGATAATTTCCTTGAGTAGTGTTAAATGGAAGTGGTAGCTTTACGACATTGAGGTAAGATTGTTCCGGTCTGGGAACAGGCGTGATGCGTTAGTGGATCGGGTTGGGGCCGTGTTGAGGGCCAACCTTCAAAGTAGGGGGTGGTCCCGCGGTGGTAGGTCACGAGGGTGCTAGGCCGTTTAGATGACCATCATGAGTTCGTGGGTATGTTCGACCAGATGGGTTCGTGAAGGCCGGAATGGCCTTAGTAAAGAAGTGAAGCTAGTAAGATGACCAAGTTTGGAGGTAGTGGCTCCGGGTTGGAAACAAGCGTTGACTAAAGTGTGGTACGATACTGTAAGAGTTCAAGTGTTCGAGAAGAGTACGACGAGTAAGGGTAAAGGCGAGCATGTATTGCGAGCATAGATATGATCATTTCTTGTGACGGAGAAGGTGCGAAGGATGTATATTTTAGACCTCGAATCGTGCGATCCGGTACCATTTGTTGTCACGGAGTGACACTAGAACCTCGCACAAAGTGACCGTGTTTCCGTGGACTTGGATGTAAGCATTTACGGTGTTTCGTGGCGTTGTGGCGTTGGCAACTTATTAGAAGAACTCTATCGTTATCTGCTCGAGAAGGAACATTCGGACGAATGTTTCTAGGAGGGAGAATGTTATGCCGTATTTCCAGAGTATGTACGTGAGGGCGTACGTATACAATTTGAGCCTTAAAGTAGGCATAGATTCGAAATTGTACACAACTACCGTTAGGAGTCGTTTTTCGACGAAACGTTTCCACAGCTTGTGTAGGGAGAATTCCGGCTATGTCATTTATAATTTTGCGGATTTTTAGAGACGAAACATTTTGGACCAACGGGAGATACGTGTCACCCTCACATAATGCTTGGCCGATTGGGTCTTGTGTAGTTGGTAGGATATTTTGTGCAAGTTGTGTGGTAGATGGATAAGGTACACGGTGGAAATCTAGCCTACACTTGCACCACACTTGTCTTCATCTCGCCATTGGTTGGCCTTCACTGACCTATAAATACCCTTAGTTGATGAACTTTCTTCATCCAAAAATTGAGCAATCTACCTAAGTCTCAAAATACTCCCTCACTTGTGGTTCGCCCAAAGCCTCTCCCCTCCTCCTAGTGGCCTTTGGCCGAGAGTCCCCTCCCTCAGTGGTGTTTGGGGTACCCCAGCCTAGTTGTCTCGTATAAATACCCCTTTGTAGTGGTATAGAAATACTCTCCTAGTATTGTTATAATGTCCAAATACCTTGCCCAAATACCTTGTAGTATTCCCAAGGTTACACTTATACTAGCCTAAAATACCATTATACTTTTCCTCGCCGCTAAAACGAAACCCTAAGTAAATCTTCACCGTAGTTGAAGTTATAAGTAGAAGTGGTTAGAACTTCTAAGGGTTGTTTGGAGCGGATGGAGCACTCCTGAGTTGAGCTAAACCTTGCTCGGGATCGGCATATAAACTCGGATACTTTGGGCTTATCGAGGTAAACATTCTTGACCTTCATTGTAATTGGAAATTACATGTCAGAGAGTATATAGTTAAAGAATACTATATATAGAATTGAACATACCTGCGGCAATGTCTTTGACTTAAGCTCGAATAATACTTACAGAATGCTTGCGACTTAAGCTCAATTTAATAAGAGAATCGAATCAGAATTACATAGGATCAGACATGAGACTTGTGTAGTATTCGCGTGAGTAAATTGTACACGCCCGTTAGACGTGCAAACCCAGTTGGCTTGAAAGAGAGATTAACGCCATTGGGGAGGTGCCGAATTTTCTGTAATATGGAACGATGTTAATAAGCGCGTGGCCTTATAGGTCAAGTACTACGTGTGGTGCGATCTACGTGGCTTAAGGAGTAGCCGACGGTTTGAAGTACTTGGAGCATTTTGCTATTAGTCAAGACTCGTCGCGAGGTATGCGAACCTCTTCCTATCTCTTCCGCATGATATGTGGAACTATGTAGTAGACGCATACGGGTTAGCCGTGTTTGATTGTTTTAAACATAAAGTGTTATAACGGCTTTATGGGAAGTTGGTTATAACGACTTTTAGGTAAGAAAATACTTTGTGGTTTTAAAAGGTAACTAATGTGAATTATAAGCGCTTGTTAAAATAAAGAACTTGACGTATTTCAAAAGATTTATAAATCGTTTTGAAGGGAGAGTAACACTTGGTTTTAAAGGTTTTAAAAAAAAAAAAAAGTTATACTAGCTTTATGGGGAGTTAGGTATAATGTCTTAAGAGAGGTAAAGAAAATGGTTTACTGATGTTAGAAGTTAAGAGACTTGATCTTATAAGATAAGAGACTTAACTTATTTTTTTAAATGTGAATGTTTGTGAAACCTCATTCGTGAGTAATGAGTACTTGGTTTTATTTAAAGGGATAATGTTTACCGATTTGAAATCGAATGTGTATCGACAGCACCACCGCGTAATAATAAAGGAAAATGTATTGAATAATGATGTATCGTATTAAAACCAGTAGAAACCTCCATCCGCATGTAAGCTAAGATGAGACAAAATGATATTACATATCCTAGATCATGGCTGCTTAATAAGATCGATTATAAACAAGAATAACCTACTCACATATAAGGCATATGTTTCTCAAATTATTAAAGGAGAATTATGTTTTAAAGGATTAAAACTATGAACTACGAGACCTTTTCTAAAAATGAGAAACTTGAGCATTTGAAATTAGGCAAACTTGACGCTTTGGAAAATAAGGTTGTTACTTGATTTTTACAAAGGAAAGCATTTTTGTTTACTTAACAATATTCGTCACTCTATTTTTATACTACGGACGTGGTGACTTTATAAAAGGAATGGATCTCTTTAAAAGGAATTTAACGACGTAGTACTTTAGGTTAAAACCCGACTTTGGCATAAAAAGAAAGTAACTGAGTTGTGTAACTTGCCTATGCTTGTGTTGTGTAACTTATACCGGTTGTTGTGTAACTTGCCTATGCTTGTGTTGTAACGCTTGTTGTTGCGTAACTTGCTTACGCTTGTGGTGATAGCCTTGGTTGTGCAAGAATTGTTATTTTTTCGACTAGCTCCACGAGGTTTCTTCGTACCGGTGGTCGGCTCTGCTGCCGCCTCGTGATTGGTATCCGGTAGTCGACCGACTGCTGCTTCAGGTGTAGTGACGAAGTCTCGTGATACGACCGTCCCCGTGGTCACCATTACTTGCCGGTCGACTACGTGGACCGCCTGTATCCTGAGTCGGCTCCGACTTGCCTCAGACGGCCGTGTTTTGGTTGCATTATATTATTGTACGGTCGGATCGGTAGTTATACTTGTCCTATACGGTTTTATGACACAGTGGGACTCGTGTTCATGTATACTCCTTGGTATTGTCATATCATAAACCGCGGTCTGCGTGAGGAAGAAATTCCACGCACGAGCGATAATTTGGGCGTGAGTCACGACTTGATGAACTAGTTATATGTTACGATCGTAGTTCGTCATCATACATGTCTCCGCTTATATAGACTATTATGATTTCATTTACTGATTTACTGATTTCACATACTGTTATCTTGACGGCCGTTCACGCCGCAGGTACATCGGTCGATCCTAGATCACCTTTTGCGTTGGAAGCTCGTTCCTTCTGAGGCTTATTTTTGGTATGTGTTCTCGAGTCAGAGTTCAGACATCTGTGGTATGGCGTGGCCCCGTCCGTCATAGTTGTTGTAAATCTTGTGTGGTTTTGTAAAAGGATTAAACTGCTTTTGAAAAAGTTGTATATATATTTTATTGGAAGCGTAACCGTTTGGTTGGCTGTTTTATTATCTTGTCTCATGTTCATGTTTAAGTTTTTATTTCCTGGTTTTCTCGATGTAGTATCGGGTGCGGGGTAAGGCACGATCTCGGGACCGATCCTTAAAAGTATAGGAACGACCCTGGTGGGAGCACTTTGCTCTCTTCTGGAATAGGACCTTGTATATGATATCAGTTGCTCTGTTTTTAACTCGTTTTACTTCTGGGATAGGACCTTGTATTACGATCAAAGAACAACTCGTTTTACTCTCGGAAAACGAAAAATATTAAATAAATTAATACTAAGGAAGTAGTTGCTTAGCGTAGTTTAGCACTCAATTATCATCACACATAGCTTGGGTACGATATGTCACTTGACCAACTAGTAGCTCCATATTTACTAATGACCCGTTTGGTACAGCTTATTAAAAAGAGCTTATAGGAGTAGAATTTTTTAAGTAAAGCTTTTATGAAAAAATTGTTAGGTATTTGGTTGTCAATAAAAAAATGTTTTTGTATAAAAAACAAAAAAATAGAAAGTCAAAATAAGCTCTACTCAAGAAGTCCAAATTTTAAGCTTTTTCCAAAAATGATTTTGGGTTTATCCATTTGTCAACCAAACACTCAACTTAAAGGTTAAAAGTGTCTTTGACTTTTTAAAAGCACTTTTTGCCTTTGGAAAAGCTCAACCAAACGGGCACACGGGCACTGAGTATGATGTTTTTCTGTAGAATATAAAATTAGTAGCTCTATATATGTTTTATATTTGTATTCTTGGTAAAATATAAAATTAAACAAGACAAAGGAAATCCAAAAAGTAAGAATTAAAGAAAGGGAACCCTCTTCCACCTACTCTTGCTACCGCCTGAAACCGTCGTGGTTGCTCCGACTAAACTTACGCTAAAATTGGGCCACTACTTACAAAATTCTGGCCCACTGTCCTGGGGCCCATTAGTCACGTCCTATGTTCTACTTCTACTCTACCTGTAGAATATCGAATATTTAATCTCGTTCTATATTCCACCTTGTAATTATTATTATCTCCGTTAAATCAGTTCGTTATGATTTCAATTTTCTCAAATCTCAATATTATATTTAATTTAGAATTCTCAATATTACATTAAATTAATTGTATTTAGCTTTAAATTTTACATTACTTTTATTGGTAATGGATGATTTGTATTTTACATGATTACATTAAATTTGGTTTGTCTTTTTATTTCAATAGGAAAATTACAAAATTCTCCTACCCGAAAATAATCGTCTGGACATGAAAAACGTAAAAAAAAAAGACACGAAGAAGAGTTCATCAAGTCTCAAAGAGGGGCATTAGATAGATTTGCCCAAACATTCTTGATTATGAAAGATTGCTTGAGTATAGATAAAAATGTAAGGAGATCAATTTTCTATGCCTAATGTAATTATAGTTTTTCGTATAAATCTTTCATGTAATGACATTATGATATCTCTTTCGTAGCATTATAATTTATTGTACTGAAATTAAAAACATTGAATCGAATATAGTGTTTACTATACACTTATTTGATGTTTTGATCAATATTTTTTTTAATATTGATTAATTAGTTAATTTTAATTTTTCATGTGAATAAAAAGGGGTCTCTTTTTATTTCTCGCACCGGTCCCTTAAAAGTATAGGAACGACTCTGGTGGGAACATTTTGCTCTCTTTTGTGATAGGACCTTGTATGCGATATCAGTTGCTCTATTTTCAAACTCTCGTTATTCATGCACATTTCGTGATTTTCTGATAGTAGTGTTGAATGACCGATACTACTATCTCTAGGAATAGTGTGACGTAAACGAGGTGAATATAAAAAAAAATTGAGTGGAAAAAACGTGCAAACGCAACAACATATTATGGTCCTACACAGAATTGCATGGGGCATTAAATATGGACCCCTCTCATTAAATTCTAGTAATAGATTATAGTTGCTTGTGAGAATGTGAGAATGTGAGTTGTGACCACCACAAGGCATAGAAACATTTGAAAATTACAGATTGCCTTTAGAACCTTTTCTTTCTGAACCTTTCTTATCTTGATACTATTTTCAAGAGCAATCTTTTTGCTTCAAAGATCAAAATACATCCATAATTAACAATTAGATACAAAGATATAATATTTTCTCCTGGAGATTATAATTGTGAAAATGGTTTACAAATGTATTGACAATTAATTGACATGAACATGATATCTAATTGACATACAGCTCCATTACAAAAATAGTAATAGACTTATGGCAACAATATCTGCCTTGCAACCGGACTTATCAATCGTTTGAAGCAGCACCACAGATATCCAACATGTAAAAAAATTACGATAAATAAGCAAATCATTTAGTAAAGCAAGGTATTTCCAACGACTCTCCATGGCGAAGTACCTAATATTTCTTCAGCCATCACATATGAACGCGAAAACAGAAACAACTAAACTCAAAAATTAACTATTTCATGCCCATGGAATAATCATATTAACACAAAAATACAAGCTTGTGGTTAAAAATGCTCGAAAACGAATCAAATCAGCTAAATACTTATTAACTGTAAGAATATACTAAGAGAGTATTCTCATTAATATCAAAGTATATATAGTGTACAATATTCATCCCTTATACAATAGGAATCCTAAACCTAATCACAAGAGGAATCCTAGTCTTACCATAATTATATTTACACAATATATAAAAATATTCTAATTATGGGTAGGTAAATATATTTGCATACTGATAGGATGATGGAACATGTAACACTCTGACATGGCCTAGTGCAACTTTCTCACGAACGAAGTGTAGGTCTATCTCAATGTGTTTGGTTCGCAGATGTAGAACCAGATTATGAGAAAGATAGATGGCAAAGATGTTATCACAGTACACAATAGATGTCTAACGCAAAGGACACTGAAGTTCTAACAATAAATTTCTGAGCCAACAAATCTCAGCTACCACATTTGCAACGCTCAGATCAAATTTCTCGTGACCGAACTGAACGAGATAGGTAGCATGTCGCCGCAGATCAAGAAATCGATTATCCCCTAAAATACACAAAAGCCGAGGTGGAGCATCGCGTCCCGACACCCCGCCTAATCTGATCTCAGATAAGAGAGCAACTGCTTGGGCGCAGAGGGTATAGTGCAAACCATAATCGTGTGCCGCCCTTAATGTATCGATGATACACTTAATAAAGAATGAAATGAGACTCGAGTACGCATTGAATAGACATACCTGCTGAACAACATAAGCATTGTCTGGCCTGATAAATGTGAGATACTGAAGTGCACCTATAAGGCTCTTGTACATAGTAGGATCGGAGACTGGAGCACCATCCATATCACTGAGCTTAGACTTTGAATCAACTGGAGTAGGTGGAACTTTGCGATTCGTCATCTTAGCCCTGTACACGATCTCCTCTGCATACTTACGCTGACACAAAAACATGTGGTTGGCAGACCTGGTCACTGATATCCCCAAAAAATAACTCAACTTCCCCAAATTAGTCATTGCAAATTCGGACTTAAGCAAGGCAATAATCTCATTTTTCAACCCATCGGAGGAGGCATCACTTGTCACGACCCGAACCCGGACCCGTGACCGGTGCCTTAACCCGGGCACCCTAGTGACACAACATCAGAGAAAACCAGCGGAATATAAACTCAAGATAAACAACCATTAAGATATAGAACAGTCTAGCCCAAAATGGCTAACCCAAAAGTACATAAACCGAATAGCATATCCTTAACTAACCAAGTTCGACAAGACTACAGTGCCTCTAAGAATGAATAACACTATGACGACAGGCCCCGTCATGCCCCGAATGTACAAAATATCAACGACTCAGGAGAACCATACCAAAAGTCGAGCCTCCAAGAAATGGAGCTCACGACACTGAGTACAAGATCCTAGGAATGAGGATCTACCACCGCTTCCCTTACTGCAGATTTAACGCAGCTCGGCGAAGCGGGTCAAGACACAACGCATCAAGTATGTAAAATCGAAAATACCGTAGTAATATCATAAGTCCAAAATACACCAAGTTATAGATAAAACCAAATTATGTCAGACCGTGTCTTACTAATAATGAGAGTAACAAGTATACATTTTATAGCATAAAAATAGAGGCTCATGATCAAAACAGGTACCTCGCCTGTAGTATCATTAAGCAATCCTACTCCCGACTATTTCACCCGCATAGGTCCCGTGGACCCGCATGAGGTCATCCGCCTCGCCATAGGACTATTTCACCCGCACGGGACTATTTCACCCGCACGGATCCCGTGGATCCGCATGAGTACCATCGCGCACTCGCGTGAGACTATTTCACCCGCACGGATCCTATGGTCCGCATCCGCATGAGTACAAGCGCGCACTCGCATCACGGGTAGCAAATCCATGGCATAAATAATAACCCGGGTTTACCCGTAACAATATAAATATATATAACATAGCTCATCCCATTAATAAACATAACATAAGCACTACCGGCCTATCACATCACAACATAAGCACTACCGGCCTATCATGACTTAAGCAAGTTAAGAATAACCTAACTTCTTATTAATAGTACTAATACATCCTCTCATTTTAGTATACCTAAGGCACGATCATGTCTTTTAATAAAAATCAGAATTTAACCCAAGTATCATGTACTTAACCTTTTAAGAAATAACTCTTTTTATACAAAAATTCCAAGATACTAATCACCATAGTATCAAGTTTCGATTTCTTTTCAAAACAAGTCACATTTCCTTTTAAAACTATCTCAAGCTTCTAAATTAAGTGACTTAATTTCTTGTAAAACCTTAGGCAATTCATGCCTTAAAACCATTTTCCTTCCACAAGTTCAAATCATCAAAACCTTTCTCCATTAGACTTTCACAAACTAATATAACCAACTCCCCATAAAGCCGTTATATTAAAGTTAAACAATAGTAAAACACATTCCCTTAAGTCCAAGGGATTTTTATACTTTTCTTTTAAAATGAAGCAAGTATCAAATACTTATAACAAACGAAGATTTCCAAATCTCAGACGCTCACCGCATACATAGGTATAACTAATCATGCTCAAGAGATAGGAAAGCTCCACATACCTCTTCTGGCCAATCCACAAGCTAAGTCCAATTTACCGCACGTAGTATGTCAACCTAAAATGACCACAATACGTTTATCAAGCTCTAATTACAATGCAGAATTTTTCCAAGTTAAAGTCACCAATTTCCTACGGAAAATTGGGCAGCGTTTCCTTTGTTTCTACATATATTGCCACCTTTTCCAAGGTCGATTTTTAACGCTCAAATGCCATGTTTAAGGCTCAACAACCAACCAACACCAAGGGGATTACACACCTAAACTTTGGTGTGTAAAATTCAGCCCCACAAGTTACAACAACTAACCCAACAAGTCTAATGTAGTATTTAGGCAACAACATGCTCATAATATCCCCCTAACCAATTCTTTCATAATCAACCCATTTCTTACATGCAACTACTCTAAGTGCATTTTTCCAACTACAAGTTCTTCCTATTAAACATGCAACACCCAATACCAACTACAAGAGAAGAAATGTTACCTTAAGTTTTAGCCAAACTTATTCCAACACCTTGCTAGCCTTTTCTCCAAGAACACCACCACAATAGTCTTCACAAGCTTGTAATAACCTTTCCTTCCTATTACACTTTTCAGATTTGTCCCTTAGGCTAGAATTCCTCTTGGGAATTTAGAGAGAAGGATGAGCTTTTTAACTTAGAGAGAGATGGAGTGTAAAGATGAAAAGTTGAAAGAAATGACCAAGTCTTGGTCAATATAGTGCATGTAGGTAAATCGGATGGGGACACTTGTCACCCTCCCATGGCCTCTTTTAAAACAAAATCAGACTTTCTAAGTTTTTTCCGCCCAAATTTCCGCCTGCGCGGCTTTTCCTCCGGCGGCATGCCGCAACTCCTGCGACCCGGATCTTTCGCGCCATGCTTTCGGCTGCCGGGCGCTGGAAATTCAGCCACCAGATTCACTCGCTCGCGCCGCGCTCGCCTCGGCCGCGGCTCGTGCCCTCGAACGTGTTTCTAATTTCTCGACGGCCCCACACGCACGGCCCAACCACGGGTATAACATTCTCCTTTAGAAACATTCGTCCCGAATGTTCCTTCTAGCCTTACACAAAACACAATATAAACATATCTTCTTAACTATTCTTTTGCAAATAAGAATGCTCCCCGAGCCACAACAATACTTAAGCACAATTGCTAAATCAAAACTAACAAGCTGGAAAGTGGGTTACCTGGAGGTGTAGAGAATAAGTGAGGATACTTCTTCATCATGTCATCCTCTGGTTCCCACGTCATTTCCTCTCTGTTCTCGTTCCGCCATAAGACCTTGACGGAAGCCACGTCCTTCGTCCGAAGTCGTCTAACTTGACGATCGAGTATCGCTATGGGACTCTCCTCATACGATAACTCCTCTCACACTGGATATCCCGAATCGGGTGCACTCTAGACGGATCTCCAACGATTTCCGTAACATAGACACGTGAAAATCGATGTACCGCTTCAAGATCGGACGGCAGATCCAACTCATAGGCAACCTTGCCCACTCTTGGACAACTGACACGCCCAATGTACCTTGGCTGAGTTTCCTTTCTCCCAAATCTCATCACACCCTTCATGGGTGACACTTTCGTAAAGACCCAATCCTGACCTCAAACTCTGGCGTCGACGCCGATGATCCGCATATGATTTCGCCGACTGGCTGCTAATAACCGCTCTGGATAAGCTTCACCTTATCCACCGTCACTGAACCAAATCTAGCCCGATTAACTGCACTTCTCCCACTTCAAACCACCCTATCGGTGACCTGCACTTCCTCCCGTATAAGGCCTCATAAGGCGCCATCTGAACACTAGAATGGTAGCTGTTGTTATAAGCAAACTCCACAAGAGGTAAATGATCCTCCCGCTACCCGAAATCAATAACACAAGCCCGCAACATATCCTCGAGTTATGCGATAGTGCGCCGCCCGCCGTCCGTCACGAGGATGAAGCGTCGTCTTGAGACTCACTGTGTTCCCTAATCCCTTCGGAAAGACCTCCGGTTAGCCGTGAACTGGGTTCCTCTATCTCGATATAATCGACACCGACTCCGCAATCTCACAATCTCTAATATATAATCCGCATAGTCCTACAAAAACGCTGCCCCGATCGAAGAAAGTGGGCTGATTTCGCTACCACAACAATAACCCAAATGGAATCATGCTCTCCGGGTGCGAGGTAACCCCGTAATAAAGTCCATGTTGACCACCTCCCACTTCCACATCGGAATATCAATACCGTAATAGCCCACCGCTTCGTGCTCAACCTTAACTCACCGACAATTAGACATCGGGCAACAAGACGCCACGTCCTCTTCAAACCATCCCACCAATACATGCACTGAGGTCATGGTACATCTTAGTCGACCGGATGAATCGAATAACGAGCACCGTGTGCCTCCCGTAATCTGGCCGACGGTCCTCGCTACATCGGAACACACAACCGCCTCGAATCTTAGCACCCCATCCGGCTACCTCAAATAGACTCTTCTCTTCCCGAGAGTCGCATCTCTGCACCGCAAAAATCGGATCCTCATATCGCCGCTCTTCACCTCCTCGACGATGGAAGACTGGCCGACCTCTCAACCCGAATTCCATCACTATCGAATCAACCAATCGAACCCCAAGGCTCGCTACCGATGTAACTCGCGGACCATGTCCTTCTTCCCCGCTTCACCCCGGCTGCACTACCCATCGACCGCGACTGGCGGCATCCGCAACTACATCGCCTTCCCCGTGGTATAGATATCAATATCACAATCCTCGAGTAACCCTAACCACCGTCTCGCCGCAAATTCACCGCCTCGATCAAGATATACCGAGTTTCTTGTGGTCTACGCAAATATCCACATGAAATCTATATAAGGAAATTGCCTCCAAATCTTCAAGGTACGATTAATCGCCCGACTCTAAATCGTGAGTAACGTAATTCCTTTCGCTTCCCTAACCGTCGGAAACATAAGCTCTAACCTTATCGTGTCATACAAGACACAACCTAGCCCAACACCCAACGTGTCACAATAACACCCTAACCTCTAGTCTCTCAAGAGGGTTAGAATCGTAGTCGTGGTCAACTTCTCTTCCAATAACCGGAAGCCTCTCTTGTACTTGCAAAATATTCGAGCATCCTTAATCTCGCCATGGTTCCTGCTTTCCTTTCTCTCATGCAACCAAACTTGGTTACTATACTTGGATCTGATTCTTTGCTTGCCGCATGGCTAAGACTTCCGCCAATCACAATTTGGGGAAGACTTCCTGATCTTGTCAAGTAGTAATCCTATTATCCTCTCTCACCGTAGAGCTTATAGTCCTGTTCAACCTCAATTCACTAGATTACATAATCCAATGACTTGTCAAGATTTCTTATCGCTCGAGTGTCTACTGCTCTTTCCTTTATAAGTTAATTCAAGTTGTCCCGGGTCCTTTACCTCTCCGTATTCTCTTACTATCTTTCTCACAAGACAGATGCTACTACCTTTCCTCGAGGTGTTCCTACTGCCCATTACCTACTAATGGTCTTACACTAGTCCGGGGTAACCGTGTCTCGTGCAACTTACATAACCATAGTTGTATTCTCTTTTATCCTTTGGTCATAACCTACCTTATGCTTATTAATAGTAAAGTGTTTCTAATTTGATCCATAATCGCACGCTTCAAACATGCGCATTCACTGCATTTTTCTTACGACACTTCCCGACCGCTTCGTAACGTCGTTCTTAATTACCCCAACATAATACTTTTTCCACGGTTATCTAAAATCAGAAATTATGGCACGACGACATCAAGACCTACCGCCTCTCCTTCGCCTAACTACACGGGTACACATAACCCCATAATACGTAAGACTATCCTTTTATGTAGGAGAACTTATCTCCCTTCAATAAACTTTCCTTGTGTCACAACCCTAATCACCGGTCCTCTCGTGGTCTGTAAATATCTAATCATTACGCACCGCCTTAAAATCGTGTAGATTTTCAAACCTACCAAAGATGCCTCGACTTTCTAGGCGTAGATTTATTTTATTCTTGCCTTGCACATTTCCTTGAAATTATCCGGAGGTCGTGGCCCCGACCGCCACACCAAACCAACTCCAAGTACCTCCAAGAGCACTTAACATAAATTTCTTCAAATTCAAGTATTACTTACTTTCAAGGTCAATTTTTCCCAATGAACAAGTCACACAAACTTATTAAAAACAATGATGCCAAAAGGAAGGATAATTCATCGTTACTACCACTTCCCTTCCTCTCCACTCGATAACCGCCACGAAAATTGGTACCGAATCAATCTCTTCGTAGTCCACGTTGGCATAACATGAGGCCAACTAGCCCGCACTCATAATGACCTCAACGTCCGTCATAATACTCTGCTAGTGGTCCGCGACTATATCGCATCGACAATTATTATCCGCCCACTCACTACCACCCAACACTCACGCGTGTGGTTACCTCATAAAGGTTCTCATGGATTCTCGCCATTTCTTTCACACTTGGTTGCTCACTTCTTACGGCCGCATTCTTTCCGCATTTCCAAACTTATTCTAGCTTACGCATATAACTTCCATAATAAAGTTGGCCTCCAATCTCGAGTTACTAAGTTAAACAATATAAGGTCATTTCCGCCTCACAACTGGTTCCGTGGAATGCGCCCACGAATCCAGAAACGATTAACTAGACTCGCTTGTACCGTGACTGGCCACGAATGACTACTATCAATCGATCCCACCCCATAAACGTATACTAACTTCTCATAATACCATAGTCGTGTCGTCGTCACAACAACCATTACTTACTCCACACGGATCTCATCCGCACTATCCTCTTAAGCATACCACGTAGCTTAATTTACAAACATAGTCTCCCATTGGGCCCCTTAATTAAGCTTCTAAGGTTCCATTACTTTTTCCGACAACTCATCGTCTCGTAATTTTCTCAAACTAGCACGTAAACCTCGATGAGTTCCTTAACTGCTCATACCTTCCTGCACCTATTTAGTCCTTACCAACTCGGTAATCTACAATCATTCTAGGTAACACATATGTGACCTCATACGTAAATCAGATACAGTATGTCACAATACCAACTATACTACAAGTATTACCAACCCGGATACACAATCCACATAATCTTCCCCGGTCATCACGCCTCGTGAATGCAAACACCATAACTGTTAGGAGAGACGACTCTAACCACACAGCCTCTATCGCACGATCTTAGAGTGAGAAGAAATGGAAACCAATCCTAAATATCCTGCACTCCTCGATTATAGATGTGGTGCACAACACACCGATAATCAAGACTCTACTAGATACGGCTCAGACTATTTCCGAGGATTAATCGCTTATAACCACTTTTGTCACGACCAACCCGACGTGACCGGTGCCTTAACCCGGCACCCTAGTGACACAACATCGAGAAAACCGGAATATAAACTCAATATAAACAACCATTAAGATATAGAACGATTCAGCCCAAAATGGCTAACCCAAAAGTACATAAACCGAGCATATCCTTAACGAACCAAGTTCGACAAGACTACGTGCCTCTAAGAATGAATAACACTATGACGGACAGGGCCCCGCCATGCCCCGAATGTACAAAATATCAACGACTCTGGGAGAACCATACCAAAAGTCGAGCCTCCAAGAAATGAGCTTCGACACTGAGTACAAGATCCTAGGAATGAGGATCTACCACCGCTTCCCTTACTGCAGATTGAACGCAGCCTCGGCGAAGGGGGTCGACACAACGCACCAAGTATGTAAATCGAAAATACTGTAGTAATATCATAAGTCCAAAATACACAAGTTATAGATAAAACCAAATTATGTCAGATTGTGCCTTACTAATAATGAGAGTAACAAGTATACATTTTATAGCATAAAAATAGGAGGCTCATGATCAAAACAGGGTACCTCGCCCGTAGTATCATTAAGCAATCCTACTCCTGGGACTATTTCACCCGCATAGGTCCTGTGGACCCGCATGAGGTCATCCGCCTCGTCATAGGACTATTTCACCCGCATGAGACTATTTCACCCGCATGGATCCTGTGGATCCGCATGAGTACCATCGCGTACTCGCATGGGACTATTTCACCCGCATGGATCCTATGGTCCAGATCCGCATGAGTACAAGCGCCGCACTCGCATCATGGGTAGCAAATCCATGGCATAAATAATAACCCGGGGTTTACCCGTAACAATATAAATATATATAACATAGCTCATCCGGCTAATAAACATAACATAAGCACTATCGGCCTATCACATCACAACATAAGCACTACCGGCCTATCACATCACAACATAAGCACTACCGGCCTATCATGACTTAAGCAAGTTAAGAATCACCTAACTTCTTATTAATAGTACTAATATATCCTCTCATTTTAGTATACCTAAGGCACGATCATGTCTTTTAATAAAAATCCGGGAATTTAACCCAAGTATCATGTACCTCTAACCTTTTAAGAAATAACTCTTTTTATACAAAAATTCCAAGATACTAATCACCATAGTATCAAGTTACGATTTCTTTTCAAAACAAGTCACATTTCCTTTTAAAACTATCTCAAGCTTCTAAATTAAGTGACTTCATTTCTTGTAAAACCTTAGGCAATTCATGCCTTAAAACCATTTTCCTTCCACAAGTTCAAATCATCAAAACCTTTCTCCATTAGACTTTCACAAACTAATATAACCAACTCCCCATAAAGCCGTTATATTAAAGTTAAACAATAGTAAAACACATTCCCTTAAGTCCAAGGGATTTTTATACTTTTCTTTTAAAATGAAGCAAGTATCAAATACTTATAACAAACGAAGATTTCCAAATCTTGTACGTCTACCGTACTACATAGGTATAACTAATCATGCTCAAGAGATAGGAAAGCTCCACATACCTCTTCGGTCAATCCACAAGCTAAGTCCAATTTACCACACGTAATATGTCAACCTAAAATGACCACAATGCGTTTATCAAGCTCTAATTACAATGCAGAATTTTTCCAAGTTAAAGTCACCAATTTCCTACGGAAAATTGGGCAGCGTTTCCTTTGTTTCTACATACATTGCCACCTTTTCTAATGTCGATTTTTAACGCTCAAATGCCATGTTTAAGGCTCAACAACCAACCAACACCAAGGGGATTACACACCTAAACTTTGGTGTGTAAAATTCAGCCCCACAAGTTACAACAACTAACCCAACAAGTCTAATGTAGTATTTAGGCAACAACATGCTCATAATATCCCCCTAACCAATTCTTTCATAATCAACCCCATTTTTTACATGCAACTACTCTAAGTGCATTTTTCCAACTACAAGTTCTTCCTATTAAACATGCAACACCCAATACCAACTACAAGAGAAGAAATGTTACCTTAAGTTTTAGCCAAACTTATTCCAACACCTTGCTAGCCTTTTCTCCAAGAACACCACCACAATAGTCTTCACAAGCTTGTAATAACCTTTCCTTCCTATTACACTTTTGATTTTTCCTTAGGCTAGAATTCCTCTTGGGAATTTAGAGAGAAGGATGAGCTTTTTAACTTAGAGAGAGATGGAGTGTAAAGATGAAAAGTTGAAAGAAATGACAAAGTCTTGGTCAATATAATGCATGTAGCAGAAATCGACGTGGGGACACTTGTCACCCTCCCATGGCCTCTTTTAAAACAAAAATCGACTTTCTAAGTTTTTCCGCCCAAATTTCCGCCTCGCGCTTTCTTCTTCCGGCTGGCGCAGAATCTCCTGCGGACTCAGATCTTTCGGCCATGACTCGCTTTCCGGCCGGCTACTGGAACTTCAGCCACCGCACTTCACCCGCTCGCGCCATGCCCGCCTCCGCGCGCGCTCGTGCCCCGAACGTGTTTCTCTAATTTCTCGCACGGCCCCACACGCACGGCCCGAACCACGGGGTATAACATCACTCTTGCTGCATACAAACTCAATCTGCAAGATATACCCTGTAAAGCGATCATACCACGCACGGGGTGTCTGTTTCAGTCCATATAGTGACTTACGGAGACGGCACCCATAGTGAGGAACAGCTGGATGGGTGAACCCCGGTGACTGATGCATGTAGACTGTTTCTCTCAGATTCCCGTGTAAAAATGTATTTTTCACATCAAGCCGATGTATCATCCAGTGTTTGCCCATGACAATGCTCAAAACTGTGCGAATGGTAGCCAGTTTGATAACCGGGCTGAAGGTCTCACCACAATCAATGCCCTACCTGTTGATTTGTGTCATTAGCCACAAATCATGCCTTATACCTATCAAGATCTCAATTGTCTCTGAATTTGTGACGAAATAGCCACAGGCAACGAATCACATTCACCCCTCAGGTCTATGTACTAGATCTCATGTGTGATGTTTAGTTAACGCTTTAAATTCCTCAGACATAACCGCATTCCAATTAGGGCCTTGTTTAGCCAATATAGGGTTCTTGGGAATTGGAGAAATGGTTTGGGAGAAGGAGAAGGTGACGCCGTGATCAAGGGCCGCGAGGCTGGAAGAAATCTGCTCGCAGGAGTTTTGATGTCGTGACGCCATTTCACAGGGTCGCGGCGCTGTCGACGGTAATGCAAAATTCTGCTCACAGGAGTTTTGGCGCCGCGGTGCTGACGCTGAAAAAAAGCTACTGGGCAGAGAAGGTGATTCTGTGGAAGTGTTATGATCTAGTTGACTGAGAATGATGGGAGAGATGGCAGGCTCATCAAGAAAATAGTAATCCGGTTTTTGGAACTGTTTAAGATTTGAAAACGGGAATGTGTTCTCATTGAATTTGACGTGAGGAGAGATGTGGATCTGACGAGTGGATAAGTCATAGCATAGATATCCCCTATGGTTCAGCGGAAAGCCTAGGTAGACACATGGAGTGGACCGTGGAGCTAGTTTGCGAGGGGCAGTAGAGGCAAGGTTAGGATAACATAGACAACCGAATACCCGAAGATGATCATAAGATGGGACTCTATGGTAGAGGATTTCGGTAGGGATCATATTGTGAAGAGTGCTAGTTGGGAGAATATTGAGAACGTATTCTGAAATTTTAGCAGCATAGACCCAGAAAGACAGAGGTAGGGAGACATGAATCAACAGAGTGTGAATCATATTGTTAATGGTGCGGATGATTCGTTCAACTTTACCGTTTTGTGGGGAGGTGTGGGGCAGGAGAAGCGAAAGACCATGCCATTGTTAGTACAGAAATAGTGAAACATAGAGTTGTTGAATTCACGACCATTATCGCACTGAAAGATTTTATACCTTTTGTAAACTGTGTTTGAATGAATGTTCGAAACTCAAGAAATTTGACAAACACTTCCGATTTAAACTTGAAAGGATACAACCAAACAAACTGAGAAAATCATCTAGTAAGATAATATAGTATTTATGACTGAGAGAACTAGCAACAAGTGATGTCCATAAATCGGCATGTATAATATCAAAATGTGCAAAAATAAAATGATTTAAACGGAAGACGAATATATTTGCATAAAGAACAAGAAACACAGTTTTGGGCAAGCTTTCCATTACAAGAAATGAAATTATTGCCTCTAAGAAAATTAAAAATTGAGGCTCCTGGATGACCAAGCCTATTATGTCATGTTGAAGAAGAAATGACCGCTAGAGACGGGAGAGCTAGATCTGACAACGGAGGTGAGAGTGAATGGATAGAGATCCTCCGTGTTATTACATCTCGTAAGAGGTGTCCCCGTATAAAGATTCTTCACAGTAAAACCAAAAGGGGCAAAATCAACAAAGACAGAATTATTACGAGTAAATTTGTGGATAGAGATTAGATTTTTAACAATATGTGGGGCATATAGGGTATTCTGAAGGGGGAATGGATGAGGAGATGGTGTGTAGGATGTACCATAGTCCTTTACCGGAATGCGGTGGCCACCACCAACTGTAACATATTGAGGATGCTTTAAAATGAACAGTTTGAGAATATTACCAGCAGAATAAGTGAGGTGAAATGTGGCTCCGAAGTTCATGTACCAACTCAGAGGGGGCCATGCCGGAAGCGGTCTGTTGGAACTGTCCTTGCATGAAGTGGGCCTGCTGCGGGTACTGGGCTTGCCGAGTGGCTGGAGCTGGGCCTAACAACCCGTGTTGCGAATACGGGTTGAAGGGTTGCGGGTATTGGAAGGGTCCGACGCCGAGACTCTGTTCCAACAGGCCGCGGAAGACGAATATATTTGCCTAAAGAACAAGAAACACATTTTTGGGCAAGCTTTCCATTACAAGAAATGAAATTATTGCCTCTAAGAAAATTAAAAACTTGGGCTCCTGGATGACTGTCACGCCCGATTTCGACCGTGACTTTCTAAAAGCGAACCCTGCTTGATAGAAAGGTTAGAAAATAAATGAAAAGTGCTAAATTTTACAGGGAATGTTAAAGTGTTAAAAAGGTGTTAAAATATTAAAAAGGAATGCTTAAAGGGTGCTAGGGTTCACGGAGTCGCCACCTAATTAATTGGGTGAATTATGACACCTAAATGTTAACTAGTTTTAAGTAAACATTAACTCCATTTTGAGGGTCTACCAAACTTAATGAGATTCTGGGCAAGGGTTCCTTATTATCCTAAAGGGAAGGGGTTAGGCATCCTAAAGGATCCACTAACTTGCGGTTGTCCGTTCAAACCTAGGGTTAATTATTATTGCTAAAAAAAGTATTTAATAGAAAAGTATTTTTGGCAAAAGATTAATAAAATTACTACTACAAAACACATGTAAAGTTTAAAGCATGCCCTATGTTATTTATGAAAAATAGGTGATGCAAAGTGAATTTATTGACTAAATGTATATATTTGCCTACCTTAATTAGTATCCTATATGCTTAAAGGGGTTTCTTAGTATACATAAACATAAGATTTCTATATAGATTTTGTAGCAAATGGGTTAAGAGTTTTGAAAGATAATATCCTAGCTACATAATTAATTATGCAAGTTAAGATTATTAGGTGGTTTAATGTAGCTTAAATTATCTAAAGTATTTAATTCGAAAGGAAAACAAATTGTTAATCAACTACTTTCTAACCTATTGACTTAAGGTTTGGAATTCTGAGAGTTCTACTAATGACGTAATGTTAGACAATTAATTACAATAAATACGGGGCGGGGTAGGAAATAAAAGAAGATGACTCGAAGGAAAGGCGGTGTCTTTTCGCCGGCGGCTTGGAATTTCTGGCACAAACATAGATGCACATAGATGTGGGCTTTCATGTTTACTACGAGGAGTCTCAGCCATGAGACTCTTGATTGCTCCGATGCGTTTCATGCAAAAATAAGAGAAGATAAAAATTAGTATATGTCCCAACTATTTGAATCATAGAAAAGATCCACACACACATGATCCATACTTATACGCAACCAGCGCATAAGGATGCATAAATCAGTAAAAGACTAAAACCAACTGCTGCAATAGCCAGCCAAAGAGTCAACAGTCAACGAAAATATAGTGAGATTGACATGCTTAGATCGCGATAGGTATGAGTATTACAATCAGACGCATGCTGTAGGGGTAGATCGCAATTCCCTTTCAACATGTATTAAGTAGTAACAAGAAGTGCTGGTAATCGACTGCACACAGTGGACAGTTAGGCCAAGCAAAGCGAATGTTCGTCCAAACAGGGGAATTGCAAATATGCAGAGGTTGTAGAATAATCATGCATAGCTTAAAATAGAGATGGATAGGAGAACATGCATATTTCCAGCTTTTTTGGAAAAGACAGTAGATAGGCATTTTCGAGATGGAATAGAAACATACATGCCCCTTTTCATAGCTCAGATTTTCAACGCATAGAAGTGTTCACTTAGAACCTAATGGACTGATTTAATAAGCATGCTAAAACCTTAACAATCAGATAGACCATCCCAAATAACACTTAAGCAGGCTTAACTACCAACATGTAGCAAAATTTAACTATGTTTGCAGGGCCTATGTTCACAGAAGGGACTCACAGATTTTTTCTTAGGGGGCAGTGACAACGATGTGCGAATCAAGTACATATATTGGCAATATAACTTAAGGCAATCTCACAGTAGTACCTAAATCATGCTAGAAAGCAAACAGGGCAAGTATCACATTGATTCAATATCACCTAAGGCTAGATGAACCTCGATAGACATATTTTAGATTGGTTTGAATCATCTACAACATGGTCCATAATTACAAGTTGACTATCCAAGCTTGCAAGTTTCTGACATTAGTTTAAAGGGAAGACATTCCATATTTCCACCCCAGACTAACTAATTACGACCCGATACGAACTAACGCACTTAGCTTATGTCGAACACAGAAATACCTAGCACTGACTTCGTAGCTAAGCATGTTAAACCGATGATCCGCACGCGGTAATGGCTATCAACAAAACTCGAATAATTCAAACAAAATCAAACCAACATAGTTAACCAACATATATATAATAAAATACAAATCGAACTAAAATACGAAAGGATACGAGTTTTACCTTCTCCGGCGGCGTATCAAGTCGTCCGCTCGGCGCTTTGGGTTTGCGATGCGAATGAGAAGGGGTAAAACTGCTTGCTGATTTTTTGCTAGAACTGAGAGAAGGGTTCGTGATCCTCATTTCGCCTCTATTCCTCCGATCGAGCTCTAATGTGGGGTTTTTAATCGCTAAAGGTGAAACGATTGCTATCTCACTCCGCTTGTCTTTTTTTCTCCCCTCGTTGTGCTCTGTGCTTATATAGCCCCATTTGGGTTCCAAGTTAGGTAGGCAATTAGGGCTGATTCTGGGCTTGATTTGTGCTTGATACGAACAGAAAATCCCTCCTGATTTCGTGTGATTCGATAAGGTGCGATCTGAAGGATTTGTGTAGGGATTCGGTTTATCTAGGGTAAGAAGGGCTGGCTTCGTGCATGGGTAAGGAAAGGGAGCCGGATTTTCAGGCGAGAAATCCGGACTAGGGTAAAGGGTGAGGTGCTGGCGGCGATTGCTAGGGAGGTTAGGTTTCTTTTAGGTTTTTTCTAAGGGAGTGGGGACGATGGGAAAGTAATAGGGGCTGGGTCGAGGATGAAGGGAAATAAAAGGGCGGATGGGCTGCGGGTGTTGGGCTGCGGGTCGCGGGTTTTGGGCTGGGCGACGGGTTTTGGGCTGGGTAGATATTAAGTGTATTATTAGTATTAGTTTTAGGCTTTAGTTAATTTAATTAGGTATTTAATTAGTGGTAAGTTATTTTAATTAGGATTAGATTATTTAGGTGCTTTATTAATCTACTTGTTAAAATAATAAATGCGGGCGTGTTATTTAAGTGCTTAATATCTTAGAATGCGGCGCTATTTATTTAAAACTTATTTATTGTGCATTATTATTATTAAATTATCTTAATATGACTTTAGGCGCTACAATAATTATGAAATTACCTGCTATTGATAAATGTGACTATGTTATTTGACGCGACGTCATTGTCAAATTATTTATTTTATGTATTTATTTACTTTACTATTATTTAACAATTATGACAGGGCTTAAAATTAATTAATGCGGGCGCGAGACTCTAAGCGCTTAAAACTCTACGTAAGACATGATGCCATTATAAAAATGTTTATTTATGCCTGTATTTATGTTTTATCGCTGTATTTTATTATAAAAAATTATAAAAATTAAATTACAAAATTAGTGTAATTTTTATAGTTAATATGGCGGGAGGTCAAAATTGGGTGTCAGCAATCCGCCCTCTTTGTATGGAGATGATGGAAGAATCTTCGGACAAAGACGTTGACTCATAGCCAATTTTGTCTCGATCTTCAAAATTGCAAAAATCTTTGGCGGTAGACAAGCGCCGACGCAAAAATCAAAATCCCCAAAGGTCGAGTTATGGCGATCTCGGGCTACCATGGTCTAAACACCGGCGCTAACGCGACTCAAAGCTGTCGGTGTCGAGTTACGACACTGGCTGCGGTGTAAAGAATAAAATAAAGTAAGCGGCTTGAACACAGGTGTACCGCTATGGCTTATGGTCTTTGGGTTCTATGGTGATGTGGAGCGAGTGGACCGACGCTTGAGGCCGCTTCTGCCATTCGTTGGGAAGGTTAGCCCCCAACAAATTGCCGGTTATTGTAAGAGAAAATCCACGTTGTGCTCCTGCTCCTGCATGCTAAGACTTGAACAAACGGTTAGTGCATAACTGTTAAGGCAAAATGATGATGCATAATTTTAAAAACAATGCAACCGTGAGTAGAAAAGGTTATCCTGCAAAAATGTGATGCTTGCTGTGTTGATGCGTTGCGGCAAATGCTGTGACTTTTCGTCCTTGCACAGACGTGTTGCGATTGTGAATGCGGATACGTTGTCCTTGCTGCAATTGCCCCCTGTAGACTAAAGCTCAAGAAAGAGTTAGTGCATAACTGCTAAGACAGAATAATAAAGCATGAGTAAGAAATGCAATTTCGAAAGTATAGAAATCGTCCCTGCGTAGAGGTGATATGCTGATGATGGCGTCGTTTTCGGACTTGTTGTGATGATAACGTCGTTGCCTGGACGTGTCTTCTTTGGCGTCGGGCGTGACGCACGCCGATGATGTCGTTGCCGACACACGCCGATAACGCCGTTGTCGACTGGGCGTGTTCTTCCTTGGCGTCGTTGCGTGCGTGTTCTTCTTGGCGTCGTTGCGCGTAGACGCACGCCGATGGTGTCATTGCTGACACACGCCGATAACGCCGCGTTACTGGACGTATTGCTGCTGGCGTCGTTGCGTAGACGCGATGCTGATGGTGTCGTTGCCTGGACACAATGCTGATAACGTCGTTGCCTGGACGTGTTGCTGCTGGCGTCGTTGCGTAGACGCAATGCTGATGGTGTCGCGTCCGACACACGCCGATAACGCCGTTACTGGACGTATTGCCGCCGGGCGTCGTTGCAGACGCACGCCGATGGTGTCGCCGTCGACACACGCCGATAACGCCGCCGTTCTGGACGTATTGTTGTTGGCGTCGTTGCGTAGACTCACTGCTGATGGTGTCGTTGCCGACACACGCCGATAACGCCGTCGTTACGGGCGTGTTCCGCCGGCGTCGTTGCGTAGACGCAATGCTGATGGTGTCGTTGCCGACACACGCCGATAACGCCGCGTCGTTACTGGGCGTTGCCGCTTGGCGTCGTTGCGACGCACGCCTTGATGGTGTCGTTGCTCGACATAATCGCCGATAACGTCGTTGCTCGACGCGTTCCGCCGGGCGTCGTTGCAGACGCGACGCCGGCGACGCCGTCGTTCGGGCGTGTTCGCCGCTTTCGGTAGAATAGATGTTCCTGCAAGCTAAGCTTGAGAAAACGTTAGTGTATACCTGTTTAAACTAAATGATAAATATATGTGAGAAGTGCAATTTTATGGGTAGAGATATCGTCCCTGATACGCCTGATGAATGCTGAGATGTTGTCCTTGCACGGACATGCTAAGTGCTGCAGCTGACGAATTGCCATGCCTTCGTTGGGTGTGATGCCTTGGTTGCAAATTTGACTTTATGCCCACACCGGTGTGCTAGACTTTGCTGATGCCCCTTTCTGCTGCTGCTGCTTTCGCTGCGGACTTTGGATCGTTATCATCATCTGCCACGCTTTTTTGCCGCTTACGCTATCTGAAGAAACTTTTCGCCGTATTTTACGCTTCGGCTATTGCGCTTCGCTCGCATAATATGGAAAACTCGCGCCAAAGAAAATTTGTGAGTTTTGTGGGGTCTATTCAGATTTGACCTTTGCCGCTCGCCCCGATATCCGCGTGCCTGGCCTGTTTGGACTTGCAAACCCTCTCTGACCTCTTTGAGATGTTTAGTAGTGTTCCAAAAGCATTTTCCAAAATGAAATGTTTTCATGAAGTATGCACAAAACATCTTTTAGAAATAAACATTTATATGATATGCGTTAAAAGTGTAAAAGCCTCGTCTAATTTGCCGAATATGACATGTATTTCGACCAAACGAACATCCTTTGGAGTCCTTGTTATTGCCTTCCTCATGGTGCGCAAAGCTGTCTCAATTTCATTACGTGTCGCGTGGGCGGAACTTAACTTCGGCGGGAATTGCTCATATCGCTTTTGGAATAACCAAACACCTTTGTAGCATGCAGACAAATGGGAAGATTCCTAACGGTGTGACCGAAGCCGATTTAGGCCGCCTACGTATCCCCGTGAGGGAATCAGGTCATGACGTAGTTCATTACAAGTGGAGAATTATGAGGTTTTCTAAAAGGGGACCGAAGCCGATGTAGGCCGCCTACGTATCCCACCGAGGGAATCAGGTCATAACGTAGTTCAGATTACAAGTAAAAGGCTTTCTAATTTGCAGCGGCGAGACCTTATATGGGCTCTATGCATATCCCACCGAGGGAATGCAGCTTTTACAATATAAAGGGGATTACATAGAAGACAAATACTCCTAGACGTAATATCTCTTCACTGCATCTGCGTTGATAGCCTTGGGCCATACTTCGCCATCCATCTCAGCTAAGATTAGAGCCCCTCCACTTAATACTCGATGAACCATGTAGGGCCCTTGCCAATTGGGTGCGAACTTTCCTTTAGCTTCATTTTGATTCGGAAATATGCGTTTCAAAACCAATTGTCCCGACTTGAATAACCTTGGCCTTACTCTCTTGTTAAAAGCTCTAGCCATTCTGCTCTGATACAGCTGCCCATGACAGATCGCATTCAACCTTTTTTCGTCAATCAACATCAATCGCCAGAACGATCTCAGATCCACTCGGCGTCGCTCAACTCGGCTTCTTGGATGATTCTTAACGATGGTATTTCCACCTCTGCTGGTAGCACAACTTCTGTTCCATACACCAAAAGATACGGCGTTGCCCCAGTAGAAGTCCGGATTGTGGTGCGATAACCCAAAAGCGCAAAAGGCAAATTCTCATGCCAATGTTTGTAGTTGATGATCATCTTGCGCAATATCCTCTTGATGTTCTTGGGTCGCTTTCATCGCTCCATTCATCCGAGGTCGACGAGTGGAATTACGCGAGTGATCTTGAAATTTCCACATATCTCACGATCAAATTATCGTTGAGATTGGTTCCGTTATCGGTCCACAATTGATTCAGAATCCCAAATCGGCAAATGATGTTGTTGCGACGAAGTCGACCACCACCCTTTTCGCCACCGACCGTGTGATGATGCTTCTACCCATTTAGTGAAATAGTCAATTGCTACGAGGATGAATCTGCCCATTTGAAGCCGCGTTCGATAGGCCGATGACATCCATGCCCCAAGTGCGAATGGCGGGAGAACTCGTTACATTAAGTTCATTTGAGGTACTCGAATCAAATCTCCGTGAATCTGGCATTGCCGACATTTCCGCACAAAGCGGATACAATCTGTTTCCATCGTCATCCAAAAATAACCTGCTCGCAGAATCTTTTTCGCCAAAGTGAAGCCGTTCATATGAGGCCCACATGTCCCTCCGTGTATCTCTTCTACTAGCTTGCTTGCCTCTTGAGTATCGACACATCTCAATAAGCCCAGATCTGGAGTCCTTCGGTACACAATTTCCCCTTCAAAAGAAATGGTTTGCTAGTCTTCGAAGTGTTTTCTTCTGGATGTTGGTTATGCCTTACGGATATTCTCCCGCTTGAGGTACCTTTTGATGTCGTGGTACCATGGATTGCCGTCCGCTTTCTTCATCTATACGAGCACAGTAACCGCTTCCAAAGACACTCACCGTGATTGGATCGATGTAATTCTTGTCCGGATCTTTGAATCATGGAGGATAAGGTTGCCAATGCATCGTAATTCATTCGGATCCTCGAACATGCCTAAATTCTATGTGGCTGAACCTCTTCGTAATTCCTTCACGCAAAGCAGTAGGGAAGTATCTTCATATTCTTGGTTGCCCATTCACCCTGCACGATGGATCGAGAAGTCCAATCGCCTATGACCAAAGAACTCTTGTATGTCCATATCTACGCCATTCTCGAGCCCCAATATGCAAGCTTCATATTCCGCCATATTGTTGGTGCATGGAAACTGAGCCATGGAATCGGATAATCTTGACTGTTTCAAAACCAAATCGCTCCAATGCCGACTCTTTGAAATTTGCCGCTCCATGAAAAACATCCTCCAACGGGTAATCCTCGAGATATCTTCTCCGACAAACAATACCTCTTCATCGAAAATAGGTTCGAAGGGCTCGACTTCATCGATCGGGTTCTCAAGAAGATGATCACTAATGCCCTTTTACTGCTGCGTGGCGTGACGATGTCAAACTCGCCAACATAATTTGCCATTTCGCTAGTTTTCCGTGGCATGGGCTTCAAGGATATACTTGCGGATCCATCCTCGAAATAAGATAAGTAGTGTATCCGATAGATAATGCACGAACTCGGGCGACCCAAGTTAACGCGCAACAAGTACGTTCGGCAGAGTATAACGAGCTTCATACGCCGTGAACTTCTTACTCAAATAGTATATGGTCCGCTCCTTTTTCCCCGCTTTCATCGTGTTGCCCCAACACGCATCCAAAGCATTTTCTAACACGCATAAATAGAGTAGCAAAGGTCTCCGCTCGCGTACTAGAACCGCGGATTAGAAAGGTATTCTGATTCTCAAAAGCTCGTTGGCAACTGTTGTCCACTTGGTAGCTGCATCCTTTTCAACAATTTGAATATCGGCTCGCATATCACGCAGAGATCGGGCTATGAACTGCTGATGTAGTTGAGGCGCCAAGAAAGCTCATCACGCCCTTTTTGCTTTTGGATGAGGTAACTCTTGGATGGCTTTTATTTTCGGCGGGTCTAGCTCAATCCCTCTCCCCGCTCACTATAAAACCCAACAGCCTTTCTGCGGAACGCCAAATGCACACTTTGCGATTCGGGCCAAGTTATACCGTCTTAGTCGTTGAAAAATTTCTTGAAGTTTGCCAATGGCCCTCCGCTTCGCGATTTGATGATTACTTCGTCCAAATAGACATCAATTTATTTATGAATCATTTCATGGAAGATGGTAGTCATCGCCTCACGTAGTGGCGCCGCGTTCGAGACCGAACGACATAACTCGATAATAGTGCACCCCCCACGGGGTAGTGAATGCTGTCTTTTCTGCATCCTCTTCTGCCATAAGGATCTGATGATAACCAGCAAAGCAGTCGACAAACGACTGTAGTTCATGCTTCGCACAATTGTCGATGAGTATATGAATGTTTGGAAGAGGAAAGTCATCCTTCGGGCTAGCCCTGTTGAGGTCCCTGTAATCTACGCACTTGACCTTTCCATCTTTCTTCTTTACTGGCACGATATTTGCTAACCAAGTAGGATACTTTGCAACTCGAATTACCTTTGCGTCGAACTGTTTAGACACCTCTTCTTTGACCTTCAAACTCATGTCTGGTTTGATCTTTCTCGGCCTTTGTTTTACGGGGGAATAGGATGGCTCAATAGGCAACCTGTGTGCGACGATGTCCGTACTCAAACCTGGCATGTCCTCATACGACCAGGCAAACACATCGGTGTATTGTTTCAGGAGCTCAATTAATTCTTTCTTACGTGACGTTTAGGTGGCGCCGACTCTAGTCTCTTTCACGTTCCTCATCGCCTAAGTTTATTAACTCTGTTTCTTCCAAATTTGGTTTAGGCCTATTCTCAAAGTTTTCCAGCTCTTGGCTAAGTTTTGATTGCGGACATTCTTCTTGTTCCTCGGGGTTATACTCGCCATTTGAACTTTGTTCGTTGGTCTCATTACATGTCATATTCGCATTATCAACAGGTTTATTAATGTGATCGCTGAAAGAAAAATGCTTAAAGAATTTAATTTTAACACAAACAAAATCTTTTAAAGCTGCAAAAAATATCCTGGAATTTATGATGAAAGTAAAATTGCGAGATAAAAAAAACATATTAAGAAACATAAATGCATGTCTGTTTTCTTTCTAGATAAAAAGTCACACTGCTAGAACTAATCATAAATTCTACCAAGCTTCTCGGACGGTCAGGACAGGGGTGCAAGTCCAATTATTCAGGCTGTATCCATGCTCTGCATCCCAAATGGTGAGCTCCTCCTTGTGATCTCCTGCGATCATGTAACAATCTGCCTCATCGTCACCTATGAACAGATTCCGGAACCCTGCTGCAAGATCATCTGGGTCATCTTCTCGGATCCGGATGGTGTAGGCTTTGACGAACGATCGACTCGAGGCGGAATGGGCGCAGCGAGGAATGTATCCCTTTTTCCGGAGGTTCGCGGTCATCAAATCCTTCGAAGTGGGCTGGTATCCCAAACCAAAAGTGTCCTTCTTCCCAAACAACTGGATAGGTTCTGTGATCCCCTTCACACTGGCTCCAAGTCCTCGGCCGGGCTCGTATCCATTTCTTAACATTTCCTTGGCCACCATTTTGAGAGAACGCGGTAGCTGCAACGGTCTGACCCTGCTTGTTCTCTTGATCTCATTAATATGAAAAACCGAACCATCCAACTGTTTCACGTCCTTTATGACAGGGATTGCATAATCAATGTTGATGCTTCTTTTTTTATCTCCAAATACTACCACCTCACGGTGGTTCCATATAAACTTCAGGCACTGATGCAAGGTGGACGGGACTGCACCAGCTTCATGGATCCATGGCCTTCCTATCAACAGGTTGTAACATGTAGCAATATCCAATATTTGAAATTCCACAACGAATTTTGCAGGTCCGATCAGCAGTGTGAGGTCCATTACGCCCTCGACTCCCCTATGGACTCCGTCGAAACCTTTAACTCTGATATGACTTTCACGAATTTTCTTACAGTCTGGCCCCAATTTCAACAGTGTCGTCATGGGACAAATGTTGACGATTGAGCCTCCATCAATCAGCACCGTTGAAACAATCTTGTCTGCGACTTGGATGGTGATATTCAATGCAAGGTTGTGTCTGACTCCATCAGCAGGTAGCTCATCATCGTGAAAGGCGATTCTGCGGGCCTCTAGTACTTGTCCGACCAAAGCTGCTAAGTTCCCATCTGTTGTACCTCCGAACGCACGCATCCTTCAACACTCCATTAATGCGGTCCGTGAGGCGTAATGCATTAACAATGAAAGTAGAGATACGCTACGACGCTTTTTAATCGCTTATGACGGAATACTCTTTAGTGGGCATCTTCCTCCAAAACTCCTCGACTTGACCTCACACGTTTCTTTTGCGGTGCCTCTCGTCGCTTCTACAGGTGTGTAACACCTCCCTAACCTGGTTATACCTGCAGCGGTGACTTCTATGACTCGCTTCCCAATTTCTCTGCGATCCACTTTGATTGATGGCCTCTTCCTAAGGCCCGAACAAGCGTGATTGAACCGCGTGTCTCGGCGGTGCCCTTTCCAACTCAAATACTGCTTTCTTTCGAGGATCGGTGACAGGGGCGACGAAAGCAGAAGGTTCGGCTCTTCCTTCACTTCGAACTGACCGGATGGTTCCCTCCAAGTTGTATTCCTCATCTAGGGTTATCAAGTGTACATTGGCATTGTTGTGGTTTGGCAAGGGATTATTATGCACGTTTGGGGTAGGATCCTTCAGCTGAATTACTCCTTCTTTGATCAACTCTTCGATTTTGTCCCTGAGGGTGTAGCAACTTCCGGTGTCATGCCCTGGGCTATCAGAGTGATACGCACAACGCTTATTCTCATCATACCATCTTGGGATAGGGCTAGGAATCCTCCCTGGAATTGGTTGGATCAAGCCTGCAGCTCGCAGTCTTTCGTATATCTGGGGTATGGGTTCAGCCCGATGGTGCGGGTTCGATGGTCTTCCTTCAAGGTTCGTGTTTAGTCCGCGCGTTGGTGCTCTATGTTGTTGGCGGGCTTGATGGGCGGTTGATGCGGCCGGATAAATGGGTGCTTAAAGCGTTATATATAAGTTGTGTGTGTAGGCGGGGTGCGCAGTGTGTAGTGAGGTGTGAAGTTTTGGCCGCTGGGTGGTAGTATGGGGTTTGATAGGATGAGTTTTGATATGTTATGAATGCTTCCGCCACGCTTCAGACGAACATGGAAGGGAGATCGCTTTCTTTCCTTCGCTGCAAGTACGATCGCCCCCGATGAATCGCTCTTATTGTTGCTGCAATGCCTTTGCGATTCGTAATCCCGCCTGTCTTAATACCTTTCTTCTACGGTCGCCCATTCGACAACCGCAAAATTCCGCCCGATGACGCTTATCATCCGCTCATAAGGTTGCGTCCCTTCGAGATTATGCGAATAGTGTAGTCATCTCACTCTCTACCACGTGGTTGTATTTTGTCGCTCAACGCCACCTCATGGCGTACTTCGAAAGTCTCCGTAGACTTTTTCTAACTTCATTAGATAGAATCTATCCACACCGGTTCCGTTGAACCGAATCGCTTCCACAAAGTCTTGGGCCAACGATTCCGGTATGCCATTTTCGTGGATCTGGCCGTGTACTAATCGATGCTCGCCGATTAAACTTCGAATGAACAATTTCATAATGACTGCCGGGTTCTTTCCTACTCCGATTAGCTTGTCGCAATATGACCTCAAGTGTGCACGGGGGTTCCCTTTCCCATCAAATAGATCGAACTTCGGCACTTTGTATCCCACCGCGCTCCACATCCGACGATACAAAGATCTTCGTAGTCGAGTCCTTCGTGACCTTTATCCGATCGCATGCCACGAACTACTTCCTTCAAGCTGTGAATCTCTCGGGCTACGTCCTCGTCCATTTTGGCTCGGACTTTCCTTTCCATTTCTTCATAATGACCGCTTCGCGTGAAGCACGGAATGAAAAGGCTGGGTTTCTGTTGTGTTATTTAACTGTCTGGGTTGTTTGCTGGGGCTGGTAATTGGTATGGTGCGTGGGTATTGGTCGGCCTGGCGGTTAGGGCTGATTGTGGGGAAGTAAGTAGGGTGAATTGGCGCATGGGTAATAGGAGGATCATTTTGATGGGCGGGGCGGGGCGCTTGGTGAATCGTGGTCTTTGTGAGTTTTGGGAGATATGTGGTGGTGGAGGTCGCTCGGGATAGTTTACGAGGTAGGCCCTTTGCTCCGATGTGGGTATTCAAACTAATGGATAGGTTGGTCAGATTTCGTAGCCTCTCCATCTCAACCTGCATATCAGCAATTTGTTGTAGCAACTGCGCAATACATTCCTCCTGACTGGTGACATTCCTCCTTCGAAGGTTACGTGGTCGACAGAATAATCCTCAAACCATTTTGCTCGACGCCTCGAGCGGTCATATCATCATTTCTCGCCTTGGACCTGGTAAAATGCGGATGCTCCGACATTGTTGAGTCAAATACGAACCGACCTTTGGGGAAGATGATAAATCTTTCTAAAAAAAATGTAACAAACGATGTTAGCATAAAGCGCATAATTCGCAAGTATGTAGCAGATATATTGCACATAGCACATTCAAACGTTTCCTAATATGCAGGGGGACCTCTTTATGCCACAGGTAAGCCTAAACGTCATATATGCAAGATCATGATAAAAAATCCAAGCCTTTAGATTGATATGCTTTAGTCGAAAATAAGTTGCAATTTATAACAATAAGACATAAAAAGCCTATAACTAAATTGCTGGCGCGGTGGTGAAGCTCAGGTTTTCTTTGGTATAACTCCTGCCTGTTCCAAGTATCGTACTGCATCGTGCATTAGGGCCCACATGTCTGGGGTGATGACCTTCTCCTTGAGTTGATTATCCTTCATTCTGTTCTTTGCAGCAATGTCCCCAACGCCTTGCTCCCCTTCTGAACTATATTCCATGCGATCCAGAAACCATGCTTGATACTCTGGGGAGACCCCTGCTTGGTCCTTCCCAACTTCCACTTGGTCAATATGATGTCATTCATAAAGGATCTACTTGGCTTCGGGAACGATGAATTCTGGTCCGAATTGAATTTCGGAGGCTCTCATGTCAGCTATGAGAGGGATTACTTGCGTATGGCCAAACTGTCTGAGTACGCGTAGTGGAGCATATGGTTGTAGTCCTTTTAGACCTATAAGTCTGATATAATACAATCCCTTATGTCTTAAGTAGACCCTTTTGACTATGTGAAGCAGTGGATACTTCCATTGAACTTGATCTCATCGCGGATGCTAAGTACTTGTCAATCCTCTCAGGCCGACCGGTGACACATAACGCTTTGTTCTTTCATAAAAAGTGGAGATCTTGTTGTCTGCGCTGTGACATACATCGGTCATGTTTGAACGCTGATAAAAATGTTCTATTGCCCACATCTGCAAAATAAGATTACTGCCTTCAAAGAAGCTTGATTCACCCCTTCTGCATCTATTCAAAGCTCTAAATAGTTCTGCCAAGATCATGGGCGTCAGAGTGAGTCGTTTGCCACCAACATCATCGAACACCGCTCTAACCACTGAACATATGCATGTGCTGATCCTTCCATGCTCGAGCGGAAATAATAGAATCCCTAGGAAAGCCATAGCGAATGCAATAGGACGTCTAACTCTCCAATGGTCTACAGTGCAGCAAAATTCATTTCTAAACAACTTGTATCCGTCTCGGCAACCATATCACTCGTACAGGTAGTCTAGAGAAACCCAATTGTTTTCAAAGCAACGCAATTCTCTGGTGTTCTTCAAACCCAAATAACGGAGGAGCTTTTTCCCTGACTGGTCATGCGGAATAACTGGCTTTCTGTCGTGATATGCTAAAGCAGTAAAGTAGCTGACTTCTTCTAATGTGGGGGTTATCTCGAAATCCCTGAATTTGAAGGTAACTCGATCCGGGTCCCAAAATTGGATTAATGCTCTGACCAAATGCTGATCGGGAGAAATGTCGATTAATGAGGTGAGGCATCCCAACCTTCTTCTGATTGCCATCGACTACCCAAGTCGAATTTTGACCACCGTGTCCTCAATTTGCTCTAATCCCATTCAACATTCGATCCGAGGATAGGTTCCATCTAAAAGAAATAATACAAAAAATGAGTATGCATTTTCCACTTAGGCATTTCAACTTCAGGCTTGGTTTCGTTTATCATGATCTGCAACACATAATATGCTTTTGGGCCGCGGGGTTATAATAACCCGTTGACCAATTTGGGAGTTTTTCCTAATTGTGGTATCAATGCCAAGGATTGATCCACCTAGGGTAAATGCATGCATGCCTTAAATAAGGGTGGTATAGCTCTATCTTAAGTTTTTAAGATTTGGCTTTTCTAGACGCAAGGTTCCCGAGCGGACAACTCGAGTGAGAAGGCTACGCTGATCGATCGACGAACCGATCTAACTCACAGCGCCAACTCTCTTAAAATTTGGGTATTTGAAGAAACTTGCGGGTGCGCGAAGCACACCAGCGCGTGAGTGTGTGATTGTGTGAATTTTCCAGAATGAAAGAAATATGAGCGGAATGCCAGTTTAAGGAAAGCAGTAAAGCAAATAGCAATTAAAACAAACGGAATACAACACGCAAAAATCAAAAATGTAAAAACAATGCCAAATAATAACCCTAGATCTGTTGTGGTTAAGAACCTAAAATACCCAGCGGAGTCGTCATTTCTGTCACGCCCGATTTCGACCGCGACTTTCTAAAAGCGAACCCTGCTTGATAGAAAGGTTAGAAAATAAATGAAAAGTGCTAAATTTTACAGGGGATGTTAAAGTGTTAAAAAGGTGTTAAAATATTAAAAAGGAATGCTTAAAGGGTGCTAGGGTTCACGGAGTCGCCGCCTAATTAATTGGGTGAATTAGGACACCTAAATGTTAACTAGTTTTAAGTAAACATTAACTCCATTTTGAGGGTCTACCAAACTTAATGAGATTCTGGGCAAGGGCTCCTTATTATCCTAAAAGGAAGGGGTTAGGCATCCTAAAGGATCCACTAACTTGCGGTTGTCCGTTCAAACCTAGGGTTAATTATTATTGCTAAAAAAAGTATTTAATAGAAAAGTATTTTTGGTAAAAGATTAATAAAATTACTACTACAAAACACATGTAAAGTTTAAAGCATGCCCTATGTTATTTATGAAAAATAGGTGATGCAAAGTGAATTTATTGACTAAATGTATATATTTGCCTACCTTAATTAGTATCCTATATGCTTAAAGGGGTTCCTTAGTATACATAAACATAAGATTTCTATATAGACTTTGTAGCAAATGGGTTAAGAGTTTTGAAAGATAATATCCTAGCTACATAATTAATTATGCAAGTTAAGATTATTAGGTGGTTTAATGTAGCTTAAATTATCTAAAGTATTTAATTCGAAAGGAAAACAAATTGTTAATCAACTACTTTCTAACCTATTGACTTAAGGTTTGGCATTCTGAGAGTTCTACTAATGACGTAATGTTAGACAATTAATTACAATAAATAAACGGGGCGGGGTAGGAAATAAAAGAAGATGACTCGAAGGAAAGGCGGTGTCTTTTCGCCGGCGGCTTGGAATTTCTGGCACAAACATAGATGCACATAGATGTGGGCTTTCATGTTTACTACGAGTCTCACCATGAGACTCTTGATTGCTCCGATCGTTTCATGCAAAAATAAGAGAAGATAAAAATTAGTATATGTCCCAACTATTTGAATCATAGAAAGATCCACACACACATGATCCATACTTATACGCAACGGTAGCATAAGGATCATAAATCGAAAAGACTAAAACCAACTGCTGCAATAGCCAGCCAAAGAGTCAACAGTCAACGAAAATATAGTGAGATTGACATGCTTAGATCGCGATAGGTATGAGTATTACAATCGGACGACGTCAGTAGGGTAGATCGCAATTCCTTTCAACATGTATTAAGTAGTAACGAAGTCTTTGTAATTGCGATGGACACGAGATTAGGCGAAGCAAAGTGAATGTTCGTCCAAGCAGGGAATTGCAAATACGCAGAGGTTGTAGAATAATCATGCATAGCTTAAAATAGAGATGGATAGGAGAACACGTATTTCCACTTTTTGGAAAAGACATGAGATAGGCATTTTCGAGATGGAATAGAAACATACATGCCCCTTTTCATAGCTCGATTTTCAACGCATGTGTTGTTCACTTAGAACCTAATGGTGATTTAATAAGCATGCTAAAACCTTAACAATCGATAGACCATCCCAAATAACACTTAAGCAGCTTAACTACCAACACGTAGCAAAATTTAACTATGTTCGGGGCCTATGTTCACGAAGGGACTCATGATTTTTCTTAGGGGGCAGTGACAACGATGTGCGAATCAAGTACATATATTGGCAATATAACTTAAGGCAATCTCACAGTAGTACCTAAATCATGCTAGAAAGAAAATAGGGCAAGTATCACATTGATTCAATATCACCTAAGGCTAGATGAACCTCGATAGACATATTTTAGATTGGTTTGAATCATCTACAACATGGTCCATAATTACAAGTTGACTATCCAAGCTTGCAAGTTTCTGACATTAGTTTAAAGGGAAGACATTCCATATTTCCACCCCAGACTAACTAATTACGACCCGATACGAACTAACGCACTTAGCTTATGTCGAACACAGAAATACCTAGCACTGACTTCGTAGCTAAGCATGTTAAACTGACAGATCCAGACGCAGGTAATGGCTATCAACAAAACTCGAATAATTCAAACAAAATCAAACCAACATAGTTAACCAACATATATATCATAAAATACAAATCGAACGAGAATACGAAAGGAGACGAGTTTTACCTTCTCCGGGCAGCGAACCGGGGCAGCGTATCAAGTCGTCGGTCCGCTCGACGGGCTTTGGGTTTGCGATGCGAATGAGAAGGGGTAAAACTGCTTGCTGATTTTTTGCTAGAACTGAGAGAAGGGTTCGACTGATCCCCCTGTTTCTGCCCTATTCCCTCTGACTGAGCTCTAATGTGGGGGTTCTTAACTGCTGCTAAAGGTGAAACGATTGCTATCTCACTCCCTTGCTGTCTTTTTTTTTTCTCCCCTCTACTGTGCTCTCTGCATGTGCTTATATAGCCCCATTTGGGTTCCAAGTTAGGTAGGCAATTAGGGCTGATTCTGGGCTTGATTTGTGCTTGATCTGACGTAAAATCCTCACGATTTCGTGTGATTCGATAAGGTGCGATCTGAAGGATTTGTGTAGGATTCGGTTTATCTAGGGTAGAAGAGTGGCCGTGCATGGGTAAGGAAGGGGAGCCGATTTTCGAGAAATCGGACTAGGGTAAAGGGTGAGTCTTGGCGCGATATCACAGGAGGTTAGGTTTCTTTAGGTTTTTCTAAGGGAGTGGGGACGATGGGAAAGTAATAGAAATTTGGGTCGGGATGAAGGGAAATAAAAGCGGCGGATGAAATTTGGGTGTTGTCATGGTCGCGGAGTTTTGGGTCGACGGGTTTTGGGCTGGGTAGATATTAAGTGTATTATTAGTATTAGTTTTAGGCTTTAGTTAATTTAATTAGGTATTTAATTAGTGGTAAGTTATTTTAATTAGGATTAGATTATTTAGGTGCTTTATTAATCTACTTGTTAAAATAATAAATGCGGGCGTGTTATTTAAGTGCTTAATATCTTAGAATGCGGCGCTATTTATTTAAAACTTATTTATTGTGCATTATTATTATTAAATTATCTTAACATGACTTTAGGCGCTACAATAATTATGAAATTACCTGCTATTGATAAATGTGACTATGCTATTTGACGCGACGTCATTGTCAAATTATTTATTTTATGTATTTATTTACTTTACTATTATTTAACAACTATGACAGGGCTTAAAATTAATTAATGCGGGCGCGGGACTCTAAGCGCTTAAAACTCTACGTAAGACACGATGCCATTATAAAAATGTTTATTTATGCCTGTATTTATTATAAAAAATCATAAAAATTAAATTACAAAATTAGTGTAATTTTTATAGTTAATGACTGGACGGGAGGGTCAAAATTGGGTGTCAACAATGACCAAGCCTATTATGTCATGTTGAAGAAGAAATGACTGTTAGAGAGACGGGAGAGCTAGATCTGACAACGGAGGTGAGAGTGAATGGATAGAGATCCCCCGTGCTATTGCATCTCGTAAGAGGTGTCCCCGTATAAAAATTCTTCACAGTAAAACCAAAAGGGCAAAATCAACAGAGATAGAATTATTACGAGTAAATTTGTGGATATAGATTAGGTTTTTAACTATATGCGGGGCATATAGAGTATTCTGAAGGGGGAATGGATGAGGAGGTGGTGTGTAGGATGTACCATAGCCCTTTACCGGAATGCGGTGGCCACTACCAACTGTAACATATTGAGGATGTTTTAAACTGAACAATTTGAGAATATTACCTGCAGAATGAGTGATGTGAGATGTGGCTCAAGTTCGTATCAACTCGCAGAGGGCCATTTCGCCGCCCGCTGAACCGCCCTGTACGAAGTTGGGCCTGTTGCGGGTACTGGGCTTACCGAGTGGCTGGAGCTGGGCCTAACAACCCGTGTTGCGAATACAGGTTGAAGGGCTATTGGTATTGGAAGGGGGCCGACGCCGAGACTCTGTGCTGAGGCGCCGCGGCCCAGTTGTTCTGCGGACCCTGATGTTGCTGCTGCTACTGTTGGTTCTGCTTACCGCGACCCTTGCCACGACCACGGCCTCTTATTCCGCCGCGGTTGACCGCTAACGCCTGCTGACCGTGCTCATCCTGCTTAGCACGACGGGTCTCTTCAAGCAACAACTGCGAGCGAGCTTTGTTGAAACTGCCTGTTGAATCATGGTGGGTAACGTATCATAGTCGCCTTTGGGAAGTCCTGCAATCAATTGCAACAACATTTTAGTGTCCGAGACAGACGTGTCGATGTTGGAGAGTTGATCCGCCAGTAGTTTCAACTGTCTGCAGTACTCAGTTATATTAGAGAAATTTTCAAAACGTGTATTGTTAAATTGTTCCTCCAAATACACAGCACGAGTGTGCTTGTTATCTTGAAAGATTTTCTCCAAGTGGTTCCATAAATCAAGTGTTGTGGTGCTAGATTTCATGATAGTAAGAAGAAGATCATGAGAAATGCTACCATAAATTCACTGTTTGACGTCAGCGTCTAGACGACGCCAAGTAGAATCATCAACCTCCGGAGGGCGTGGAATAGTGTCATCGATATTATCAATCACGTTATAGAGACATGCATTATTGCGAAATAGTTCAACTCAATGAGAATACTGACTGATTTCTTGATCAAGAAGGATGAGAATAGAATTCTTGATGTTGGTAACAGTTAGGGCGGTATATAAAGAGGATGACAACGTGGTGGTCGGATTTGTGGAGGTAGAAACGTCAGAAGTATCGGAAGAATCCTAAGTATCCATTTAGAGAAGAGAGGAAGAAAGAAGAACGAATTTTTTTTGGGGTAGTGCCGCGGCGGAAATCTGAGGGAGGGGAGAGGGGGGGTCTCAGCGGCAGCGTGAGAGAGAAGAAGAAATTCTATGTTTTTAGGGTTTTGGCTCTTGATACCATGTAAGATGATATTAATCTCCTTTGGGGAGTCTTCTCATTAATATCAAATATATATAGGTGTACAATGTTCATCCCAATTACAATAGGAATCTTAATCTCATATACAAGAGGAATCTTAGTCTTACCATAATTATATTTACACAAATATTCTAATTATGGGTGGACATCTTATTTTACTACACCTACATAGTGAATGAATCTTATTCTAAAGGTTCGTGCTTTTAATTGTTTCTTGTTTGCAAGAAAAGAAAAACAGTAAAAGAAACACGACCTAGCAGATTCACAGAATCACTTGTTTTACTAACTAATAAGGTGATGTTTGCCAAACTTCTGAAAGTGTCTCTGTTTATCAGAAAAACTTCTTTGGCCAAACACCCTCTTTCCAGAAGTAGAAACATTTTTTTTCAGAAGACAAAAAGTGTTTCTAGATGGGAAGAGAAGCAGAAACACCAATTTGGTGCTTCTGGAGAAGTGATTCTCGAGAAGCATTTTTTGCTCATTCATTGAATTTTTTTTGGACTCATTTACCATTTTCTTTTCACAAAATTCCTTTTAATCTCATATAATATCCCCATATAAAATAAAAATTTGGGAATAGGGATAGGGGTGAGGCGGTGGTAAGAAAACAATTCATTTTTTTTATAAAAGTAACAAAAAATATGAAACGGAAATTTGAGGATGAGTAGGGCAATGGGTGGGGTGGGGTGTGTAGGGTAGGACGAGGGGAGGAGAGTAAGAAAAAAATTCATATTTTTAAAAAAAGTAAAAAAAATATGACATAGAAATTTGATAATGAGTTGGGGTAGGTGTGGATAGGGCGGGGTAGATTTGACATATTTGAGTCATTTACTATCATATTGTTGTTACATTTCTTATGTATAATATAATATTATTTTTTATTAAATATTGCAATTAAATAATTTTTTAAAAATTTATTAATTTGTAAAGATATACTAATTTTTAGAAACATATGATAGAAAAAAATATTTTAAATAGTTTAAATCTATTAAAAATAATATTATAGTAAATTTGCATAAATATTGGTCAAACTTCTGTTTCTCAGAAGCACTTCTATAATTATAAGTCAAATACCCTAACTAATTCTCCAAAAACAATTTCTTTAAAACTACTTTGGAAAAACAGTTTCAATGTTTGGTCAAACACACCCCAACTACTAGATAATAGTGTAAGACAGTAAAAGAAGCAACAAAGAAAAAAAAGCAAAGGGCTGACACTTCGTTGTTTGTGTGGCTGAAAGGGACAGAAGGACAGGGGTCAATTTTTCTTGGTTATCGGGAAACAACACAAGAAAGAAAACAGAGGAGTTTTACTTTATTGTTTTTGTGATGCTCGGATAATAAGAACGCAGAAAGAAAAATACACAGCTTTACTTTTTCTGTGGAAGACGACGCAGAGAGGAAAATAAAAGGTTTAGATTTTGACTTCGGATACTATGTAAAAATATATTAATCTCCCTTATCAAGTTTTTTTTATAAAATATATATAGTGTACAATATTCATTTCTTATACAATAAAAATTCTAAACATAATCACAAGAGGAATCCTAATTTTATCATAATTATATTTACACAATATATAAAAATATTTTAATTATGAATAGAGAATATTATTAGGATTATACTCACGTTTACAAAAACGATATCTTCTAATCACACAACTGTTGATGAAAAATTAAATACGACTTCAAATATCAACGTAATGAATATTGTTTATTAAATTTTCTTTGATGAGGGCAAGTTCGGAAGACAAAATCCCCCGTATCAGAGGACCCTTAGCCAGGTGGGATGTAAATTGAAGAATATGCGCGAGTGAGATGACCAACAATGCGACGAATCCAAAGAACAACCTCTGCGATATTTCAAAGAAAATAGTGTCACCACACAGATTCGAACCCGTGATATCGGAGTGATTGTATCCCAATCACCTTAGCACTTACCAACTCGCGTAAACATTTTCTAATAGCAGGACATCGGATGAAGATAGAGACGCGGCTAAAAATACGTATTAAAGTAAATAAAACTAAAAAAGAGGAAAAGGTGTACTGGTGGCATCGCCTCGGCGCACCTGATTACAAGTGGAAATGAACGGAAACGTGTCAATGCAAGGAACGCCCAAAATGTGAATTTGAATAGCAGATAAAAACAAAACCTCCGACGCAACAATATTAAATATAAGAGTTTATGTTCACAATTTAAGATGAAAATTAGGCAAGGCATCGATAAATTAATTACAGTACAAAATTAAATATAATTTATATTAATTATAAAAATGATATAATTCTAACTTCGTTATGTTCTTGCACAAAAACTTCACTTCTGACGAATTTACTATATGTGTTCTTCAGAAAATTGTCTTTGGAAGAAGAAGATAATAGAGCCACAATCCTAGATCATTAAATGAATTTAATGATTGATTGTAATGTTATGAGTATTGTGTGTCCTCCAACAAGTGATTAGCATGCTTTATATATCATAAAATTCGACCTTAAGCAGTCATTCATCAAATGTTGTGACATTACATGAAGAGAGACAACTTTTGGTTCAAATCTGAAAATGACCGTTGCGAAGCGCCACGATCCTTGACTCGACGCCGCGGCCGTTGCCCTGAGGCGCCGCGACCCTAATTCATTCAGAAAATTCCAGTGACTTACTGGAAATCTAGCTCCGCGACCCTTCCATCAGGCGCCGCGACCCTTAGGCCAAAACTTCACAATTTATTTTAATAACTTGTTTCTTCTTCATCTCATACAAGTTCCAACAATACCCCACATTATCTATTTACACATCTAACAATATCCCACATGTGGATAGAAAATAAGATAAAGAGGAACTTATCGTCATTTCTGTAAAACGCGATATGACATACATCAGAAATGGTATCTTTTGGACTTGAACCGTTCGTAGTGAATACTTATCGGATCTACTTGTGAAGTAGTGGACAACGTGCCTTGAACTATTCATGTTTTGTAGTAAATCGAGACAACAAGCATCACACATATCATATCAATATATTTTAATTCTTACGGTTGTGTTCTTTTCGGTCATGAACAAATCCTTCTTCATGAGAATTTCTAGAGAACGTAGCCATATCGGTTCTCCCAGATGCGACCCCACATCAATATCATATAGGTAATACCAAACAAGAATAGTCCGTACTATCCCACCATATTTGAGTATTATTAAGAATAATATATTCATCCCTTAAAACATCAATGTATTAACACACTTAGTACACCATAGGAATGAACATATGTGTATTTTATGCTCCTTGAGTCTTCCCCAACTAGTTTTCCTATTGAACCTAAACCATGGGATCTCCAATTATGATAGGTTAGGTTTTCACCAGTTAACGACTCATTGTATTGGTTTTAAGTTCATTCCCCACGATGTAAATACGACTTGCTCTCTTGTAAGGTCTTTTGTCAAATGATCCACTATATTGTCCTTTGACTTTACATAATTAATGGAAATAATTCCATTCTTCAGCAAGCTTCGTATTGTATTATGACATCGCCTTATATGTTTTGACTTGCCATTGTATATTTAATTCTTTGCCCTCGTCATGACAACCATACTATCACAATGTATGCAAATGGTTGTCATAGGCTTTGTCCACAACGGAATATCTTCTAGGAAGTTTCTTAGCCATTCTGCCTCTTCATCAACTTTATCCAAGGCTACAAACTTTGCTTCCATAGTTGATCGCGTATTTACCGTTTGTTTTAATGATTTCCAAGATACCGACGCTCCACCAAGTGTAAATACATACCCACTTGTGGACTTACTTTTTGACTGGTTGAAAATTCAATTAGCATCACAATATCCTTCTAACATGGGAGAATATTTTGTATAATGCAACACATAGTTCATTGTATGCTTTAGTTATCGTAGTGCCCTTATTAGCGCCACCAATGATCATTTTCAGGATTATGTGAGTATCGACTAAGTCGACTCACTGTATATGATAAATCCGGTCTCGTACAATTCATTATGTACATCAAGCTTCCAAGAACTTGTGTATACTCTAATTGAGACACACTATCACCTTCATTTTTCTTAAGGTGGCTAGCGGGATCAAAGGGGTAGCAATCGGTCTATCATCATAGTGTCCAAATTTTCTAAGGACCTTCTCAACATTATGGGACTGAGTTAATATATAGCCCTCAGAATTTCTTTGAATTCTAATACCAAGAATGACATCCGCTATTTTCATATTTTTCATATCGAAAGCAGCATGCAACATCTTCTTAGTTTGATTAATTACATTCTTACTTGTTCCCATAATCAGCATATCATCCGCATACAAACATATAATGATATATGCGTTATTACACTACTTAATGTAGACACATTTGTCACATTCATTTATTTGAAAACCATTTGATAATAATGTATTATCAAACTTTTCATGTCATTATTTTGGAGCCTGTTTAAGTCCATATAAAGACTTAATCAATTTACAGATTTCTTCTCTTGGCCGTTAACAATAAACCCTTCGAGTTGTTCCATGTAAATTTCTTCATCTAGTTCATCATTCAAGAATGTCGTTTTCACATCCATTTGGTGTATTTCCAAATTGTGAATCGCTTCTATAGCAATTAACGTCCTTAAAGACGTAATTCTAGATACTGGTGAATAAGTATCAAAGAAATCTACACCTTCTTTTTGTCTAAACCCTTTGGCTACTATACATGCTTTATATTTTTCTATAGTACCATCAGGCCTTAGTTTCCGTTTGAAGATCCATTTATGGCCTATTGGCTTTTGTCCCGGAGGAAGATCAACCAATTTCCATGTATTATTTTGTATAATGAATTCTACCTCACTTTGGATAGCCTCCTTTCAATAATGTGCTTTGGATGATTCCATAACAGCCTTGTATGTTTGAGGTTCTCCTTCAACGGAAAAGGTCATAAAGTCCGGTCTAAAATCTTTGGTGACTTTTCCACGTTTACTTCTCATTGGTTCAGAATTTTCTTCTTGAACGGAGAAAATAAAATTTTCATCATTTTGAGTGTCTAGGTTTGACTCATCTTGAGGCAGTGCCCTCTTCTTGTTATTAGAAACATTTTTATCCTTGTCGATGTAAGGAAAAATATCCTCAAAAAATTCTGCTTCAGCAGATTCCATAAGTGTATTTTTGTGAATACATTCAACATCTGAATGATTCACCAAATATTTATATGCTGCACTATTATTGACATGACCAATATAAATGCAATCCACCATTTTTTATCCAAGTTTAGTTCTATTTGGTAAGAGAACTTGAATTTTTGCTAGACAACCCCACACTTTCATCCTTTTGAAAGTAGACAATCTTCATTTCCGCAATTCGTAAGGAGATTGATCATTGTTCTTTTGAGAAATTTTGTTCAATATTATATTTGCAGTAATTAATGCTTCACCTCATAGACTAAGGGGTGCCCCGAACTAATCAACATATAATTTATCATATTTTTCAATGTTCTATTCTTACGTTCGACAACTCCATTTTGTTTTGGAGTATATGACGCAGTGGTTGATGAACTATACCATGAGTAGAAGATTAAATATAATTTTATTAATTATAAAAATGATATAATTCTAACTTTGTTATCTAATACATTTTGTATGTATTGAACATAATCAAGTAGAGATAGATACTTAGAATAGAAGCAGTGCTTGTGCCTGCATTTTCATTAATAATGACAACTTCCTGAGTAGGCACAATGCTTACTTTGAAGAGCCCCTCCTTGAGGTAACCATTTCCTAAATACACCACACCTTTGGTGAGTACAAATTTGTCTGATTCTATTACAATTTTGAAGCCTTTGTTACTAAGAACAGGCCCAGAAATTAGATTCTTACAAATTTCAGACACGTGCAACACATTTGTGAGCACAAGTTCATTTTCGGAAGTGAGCCTCAATGTCACTTTCTTTTTCCCTTCTACCTTCACAGCAACGACATTTCCCACGAACAATGGTTTTCCATCCTTGATGACTTGGTAAGATGAAAACATGTCCTTATCTGAACATACATGCCTTGTAGCACCCGCGTCCATTCACCAATCAGTTGAATTTGTATCCAGATTTGCTTGATCAGCCACAACCCCAATGAATTGGTTCTTAGTTCAGCCCGGTTGGTTTGGTTGACATTACTCGAACCTCCAATACCACCACCTTGACTCTTGCTAAGGAAACAAATCTTTTGCTCTATGCTCGGGTTTGCCACATACCCAACAGAGTCCTGGTTGTGGTTTCTTGAATGCATTGGTCCTTTGTGGGGCTAGTGAATTCCTCCATATTGCAAAAGATGGCTTGACACCAGCAAAGTTGCCCTTGCCTTTCTGAAACTTGGCCTTGGAAGTATTGCCTTCTACCAAGTTGGCATTAGACTCCAATGAAACAACATCAGCCCTTTATTTTTTTCGATTGTCCTCTTCAACTCGAATTTTCAGAACCAGTTGCTCAAAACTCATTTCCTCCGTTAGATGCTTCAAATAAACGTTAAAATTCTTCCAAGAAGGAGGTAATTTTTCAATAATAGCACCAACAAGGAAATATTGGTTAATGTCCATACCTTCAACCTCTAGTTCATGAACATTGACTTGGAGTTCCTCCACTTGCTTGACAGATGCATTTGCATCGCTCATCTTGAAGTTTAGAAACTTGTCGATGACGAATTAGAACAAGCAACTTCAATTTTGTACTTGTTCTCCAATGACTGCCATAACTTCCGTGCTTATCCGAACGTGAAGTATATATCATAGAGAGTATCATCCAAGGCGTTGAGAATATAGTTCTTACAAAGAAACTCTTGGATCCACCAAGTCTCAATAGCCTCCAGCCTTTCGGCTCTCTCCGAGAAGAAACAAGTGATTAAATTAAATTTGTGAAATTTTGGCCTAAGAGCCGCGGCGCAAGATTTTCAGTAAGTCACTAGAAATTCTGGATGAATTAGGGCCGCGGCGCCGGGTCAAGGGCCGAGGCGCTTAATGCCAAGGGCGGAGGCGCATCACAACGGTAAAATTTCCAGAATTTCCAAAAGGTGTATCTCTTCACTAGGGACACAACCTTTGGAGTGGAAAGCTGCCATGGACAAAAATTAATGCTATAAAAGCATGTTGATCACTTGTTGGAAGACATACTACACAACACGATATACTCAACAATCAATCATTAAACTCAATTAATGATCTAAAATTATTGCTTGATCTGCATCTTCTTCCCACAAGAATATTTCTGAAAAAACACATATATGTCATAGAGATTATCATCCAAGGCGTTGAGAATGTAGTTCTTGCAAAGAAACTCTTGACTCCACCAAGTCTCAATAGCCTTCAGCCTTTCGGATCTCTCCGCATCAGTAGGAGCATTCTCCCCTTCTCCTTCCGGCAATGTCGTTGGAGCCTCAGTAGTCAATACATTTGCCACATGAAAAGTGGTCAAATAAAATAACATCTTTTGTTGTCAGTGTTTAAAATCAAAACCCTTGAATTTCTCGGATTTCTCCACATGGTTTTTTACCATTGATGATCCAGATTGATCCATATTTGCAAATCAGGAACTAGTATTCTCTGAAAATTTTGCAAACTCAACAAATCAGAAAAATAATTTTTTCGGCGAATTTGTGTCTTAGATTGTTAGTGTCAATCTACACTCATAAATGAATAATCACAATAATATAATAGTAATTCAATATCAATTGAAATCAACAAAAATAAAACAATAAGTATTTAAACTCATACTAACTTGGTGTAGATTGAGACATGCTTGATGCAGTGTCCTAAGATAAAAATTCATCCCCACTTGATGTGGGGTCGCATCTGGGAGAATCGATATGGCTACGTTCTCTAGAAATTCTCATGAAGAAGGAGTTGTTTATGACCGAAAAGAATACAACCGTAAGAATTGAAATATGTTGATATGGTATGTGTGATACTTGTTGTCTCGATTTACTACAAAACGTGAATAGTTCAAGGCACTACGTCCACTACTTCACAAGTAGATCCGATAGGTACTCACTACGAGGGGTTCAAATCCAAAAGACACCGTCTCCGATGCATGTCATATCACATTTGACAGAAATAATGATAAGTTTCTTTTATCTTATTTTCTATCCACATGTGGGGTATTGTGAGATGTGTGAATAGAAAATGTGGGGGTATTGTTGGAACTTGTAGAAGAAGAAGAGTAAAAGTGATCAAAGCGTTGCGATTTTTAGGCGCAGCGCCGTGGCGCCCAAGGACAGGGCCGCGACGCTTGAACGTCAAAATTTCTCGTGACCAGCGCTACGACGCTGGGGAACAACGTCACGGCACCGAAACTACAGAGAGGTCTGCAGGTTTTGGAGCACCGCGACGCTATTCCCAACGGGAAATTCCAGAATGCCCAAAAGGTGTGTCTCTTCATGTAAGGTTACAACCTTTGATGAATGGTTGCTTAAGGACGAAAATTCATGTTATAAAAGCATGTGGATCACTTGTTAGAAGATACACAATACTTATAACATTACAATCAATCATTAAATTCATTGAATGATCTAAGATTGTGGCTCTATTATCTTCTTATTCCAAAGATAATTTTCTGAAGAACACATATAGTAAATTCGCCAGAAGTGAAGTTCTTGTGCTAGAACTCTTACTTAGATAGTTGTATCCTCAAGGCAGACGTCCAAAGAACTACAACACAAGTGGAGACGAATTTTTGTCTTAGGACACTGCGTTATTGCAGGCCTCTATCTACACCAAGTTAATACGTGTTTCAATTTCCTGAATTCATTGTAGTTGTTTTCAGTTTCTGTTGATTTATTATTATAATATTGTGCTTATTCATTGATAAGTCTAGATTGACGATAACAATACTTTCCCGTGAGAGCTTGAGTAATGAAAAGATAGCAGACTTTCTGACACCTAGACTCAAGATTGTGACTATGTATATAGCTTATTCTTATTTTGTAGTTCGCCATGATCATGTCTGTTATAAAGTAGAATTGATTCATCTTGATTGAGACTTGTGCCATTTGAGGTGAGGATTTCTTGTATATATTCCATGTTTGTGTCTCATTTTGTGACTATGCATAACTAATACCTGCATAAAATAATAAATAGATTCTTTCATACCAAACACACCCTAAATGAAACTTTAAACGACTTAAAGATGGATTATGAGTAGTATTACCGCGGCTTGTAGCAGCATATTCCTGCGGTTTCTATTTCTAGGACTGAAAATGCTCTCAAACAACGGCTAACTTTGCAAAGATCCATACGCTAACGCAAGGGTATTAGACCTACAATATTGGTTATGAGTTAACGTGAATTTAGAAAATTTTGTTGAAAAAAATATAAATCTTAATTTTGCTTAAATATATATAAAATATTTGATTTTAAACTCAGTTGTTAGTGTAATATTAATTTGATATTGTCATAGAATTTATAAACTATAAGATTGTGTTTGGTATAAAGGAATATGTTTTCCTGATAAATACATTTTTACAAAATAAGTAGTTTTCTTATTCATTTTCTATTTTTTAATAAATATGAAGAAAATATTATTTCAAAAGTATTTGTATAAATCCTAAATCCATCACTAATATAGTAGTAATATGTTTCCACTTTTAAAGGTACGGTGCCAATTAATTACCCCCTCGGTCTACTTTTATTTTACTTATCCACTATATTAAAAATAAATATGCTTTTTCACTTGTCCAGTTTAAAAAATCAAGAGACAATATTATCATCTTATGCCTATTTTACACCTATTATTAAGTACTATAATTATATCAAAATTCATTTCTCAATATATATTATTTATTGGTGATATAGTAAAATTATCATTTTATTTATTACTCCTTAAAGAATATGAACAATTAAACACTAATGGGGAGTATCACATTGACATGGAATTGTACTGCGATTGCGGAGTTGAAGTTAATTAGGAATCCAAAAAAATTAGTAGTAGTGTTTTATGTTTGTTGAGCAGACAAATCTTTTCAGCTAGTCATAAAAAATCTTTTGTTGTAGTGTTCTTCGTAAGATACCCAGGTGGTCAGGCGCTTATAAGGTGTTACGGCATGTGTTTCATTCTCGCAGCGTGAAATTCTCGACGGGAATTTGACATTCTCATTGATTGATCAGACGTTATGCGTTAAACTACCCACGGAAAGACATCTGATGTTGTTGAAGGCGACGTGTCATCACCGGCGACGCCTAAGTAATATCAAATTAAATACGCAGTTCTGAAACTCGATTATCAAAAAAAAAAAAAAAAACTTTTGCACTCTTACTTTATAATCTGGCATTTGTCTTTATAGAAATTTAACTTTTTGTATTTACTTTATAGTTTGATTTGTAATTTTTATTTTAATAATTTTGAAAATCTATTTACCGTAGTCCACCTACCCCTGCCGCCAAGTGTAGTTACCGTAGTTTGCTTTCTTCACCACCCAAAGCCCATAAAGGAGAATAATTGGACTCACGTGTTGTACCTGGCCCACTATTTAAACTTTCCCTGTACGGTTGCAATACTACTTGTCCCCTTCTCGGCCTCGTTTGTTTTCATTAAGACTATTAATCTAAAGGCACGTTCGAATGATTAGGATTTATTTTTAATTTTAAACACTAAATGATTAAAATTATTTATTTATTAATAATCTAAATATAGATAAAATTCAAATTAAAAATAAAGTGTGGTGTGGGGTTGATGGTGGGTGAGGAAATGTGGTGAGGGGTAGGAGTATGGTAGGGGTCGGGGGGTTTGTGGGTGGGGGTAGGGGCTGGTAGTGCAAATAAATGAGGCCTTAATCTCCACCACATGATTTGTTTGGTTTCAATTTTTTTCCCTATTTTTAGAAAGAAAAGGGTTTAAAAGTGTGACGTATTGAAAATGATTTAAATTCATATTCGTTTTATTTATTGAACTCTACATTATGAGATTTCACTGGGTATGTTGTTGTTGTTATAGTAGTATTGAACTCTAATTGCTCTTAATGTTAATTAACAAGTAAAAAATGTCTATCATTTCACCTACTGACCTCAATTGCTATTTACGATTAATAATGTCTCTTCTTTCAGCGGATTTATGAGATGATATGTGTGGAACTTTAATCAAATAGATGATATTAGTTTATTGGTCCGCGTGCATATTAGACCTTACCCATAAATAGCCTAATCTATCCGAATTTATTTGTTTGAAATTGTTGGTGGTGAATTCATCATTGTTAAAGGATGAAGTTAAACCTTTTTTTTTTTTTTTTTTTTTTACTATGAATCGCACCGCTACTCTTTCGAAATACAAGACAGAAACCCCGGCCGACGCAATACCGCAAACCACGCCACCGACAACCACACTATGCCTACGCATGTGACAGCCAACCGAGCGTTTATGCGAGGATTAACTCGCGACATCATGGCCCCGCGCTTCATCAAGCACCAATTCTAGCTTCATGTTAAGTTGAGTTAAACCTAGATCTATAAATGATAGATTTTCTTGTAATGGTTTTGAACAAAAACTGTAGCTTTAATCGAAAAAGACATTTTTTATCTTTTGAATTCATTTAGTCACAAAATAGGAAACACTGAAGAAACTAAGTACGCTCAAATGATTAATAGTTTTTTGAGTTAACCCCACTGAGTCGAGTTATTTATGAATTATGATGAAGCCACATGAATTAATAAATAACTGCCACCTATTTAATTAATTCTCGCCTGCTATAACATAATTTAATTAAAAAGAAAAATATTTTTAATCTAACAATCCTTTGCGGGATTTTTTTTTTTAATAGTGGAAATTGCGCGACCCAAAATCCATGATACGAAAATCAAAATAAAAATAATATGGCAATTGAAATTCACAGGTGGAAGGAGAAGCATTTTTAATTCATTAAGATTAATGATATAGTAATCCAATGAATAGAAAGAGAACAAATTTAAATTATTTTCAATACATTAAAAGATATTTTTATCTTTTTCCATTATTAGAAGGCGTCGTTGAAAAGAAGCCCTCATCACCATTAATGATTGAGGACGAAGAATGAATAAAGGACCAGACGGAGCATAAGAGGTGTTAAGTTCAACACTGTCAGCTTTCTTAGCTTTTGGAATAATATATCCGGTTATTTGTGAAGAAAAAGGTTCGTTAATGGGAATTGGATTCCCAGATTTGGTATTTGGACTTCATAGATTATATTAGAATTTTGAGATTTTATTTTCGGAAATGGTCACGTGGGGCCCACGGGAGAAATTTACGGTTTTGTGGGGCCCACTTTGTTTTCGAGATTTTGGCCATTGTGGATATTTTCAAGACGTTTTTGAGGCAATAGGAGGGTGACACGTGTCACCCCACCAGTGGCTCGCCGAATGACATTTGTGCACAACACCCTGCTAGAGTCGTTTTCGACGAAACGTTTTGCGTAACTGCGAGGGGAAAATTCCGCTATGTCGTTTTGTATTTTTGCGGATTTTTCCGAGCGACGAACATTTTGACCAACGAGAGGTGACACTTGTCACCCCAGCCGAGTGAAGCTAAGTGGGACGAATCTACGCTTGTTTGGCCTTGTTTTGTGCAATGTTTTGTGCAATGTTTTGTGGCTTGTTTTGTGGAGTAGGTCAGGGTGCACTTGGCGATTCGCCTTACACTTGCCTGCACATGGCTTGATCTTGCCATCGTTGGCTTTGGTTTTGCTATAAATACCCCCTTATGTTGATGAACTCTTCATCCACAAATGAAACCTTCCAAGCCTAAAATCCTCCCTCCTCTAGTGTTGAGTTCGTCCAACTCATCCCCTCTGAGAGTCTTGCCGAGGCCTCCTCCCTCCCCTCATGTGCTCGCCAGTGGGTACCCCAGCCTAGTTGTTTCGTATAATACACCCTCTTGGTAGAAATACTCTCCAAGTATTGTTATAATGCCCAAAATACCTTAGCTCACTTGTAGTATTCCAAAGATACCTCTATACGTAGAGTCCGAAATACTACCTTTTGTCCTTTTAGTCTCAAACCGAAACCCTAAGGAAATCTTCATAGTTGGTCAAGTATTTTGAGTAGAAGTTGGTTAGAACTTCAGGGTTGTTTGGAGCGGATTGGAGCGCACGGAGTAGAGCTAAACCTTGCTCGGGATCGACATTATAACTTGGATAATTTTGGGCTTGTCGAGGTAATTATCTTGTCTCTATTGTAATTGGAAATTACATGTTTGTTAGAATATATAGTTGAAGTATACTATATATGGAACTATACTTAGTATTCGCAATGTCTTTTGACTTAAGCTCAAGAATCGAATCGAATCAGTATTTACATGACGGTATTGCAGTAGACTTGGGTAGTATTGCTGAGTAGAATAGTACACGTCCGGTTAGGCGTGTAAACCACTCGTTGGCTTGGTAGGCACCGATAGAGAGAGATTTACGCTGCCATGTGGGAGAGGTCTTCGAATTTTCGTAGAAAGATAGTAACTTGTGTTTTGGGGTTAATAGACGTTTGTGACCTTTATAGGTGAAAGTACTAAGAGTAGCGATTCTACTCGAGTGGAAAGGGCTAGCAATGTTGTAGTACTTGGAGCATTTTGCTTATTGTCGATAAATCGTCGCGAGGTATGTGAACCTCTTCCTATCTTTTCTAGCATGATTGTTGTGGAACTATGTAGTGCCAGACGATACGTATGCTAAGTGATTTGGTTGGTTTAAAACATAGGTGTTATAATAGCTTTATGGGAAGTTAGTTATAACGACCTTATGTAGTGAAAATGGTTTATCATGTTAGAAGTTAAGAGACTTGATCTTATAAGATAAGAGACTTAACTTATTTGTTTTAATGTGGATGTTGTGTGAAACCTCATTCGTGAGTAATGAGTACTTGGTTTTAAAGGGATAATGTGTTACCGATTTCGAATCGAATGTGTATCGGCAGCACTATCATAGCGTTAATAAAGGAAAATGTATTGAATAATGATGTGTTGTATTAAAACCGTAGAAACCTCCATCCGCATAAGCTAAGATAAGACAAAATGATATTACATTTTCTAGATCACGGTCTTTGTAATAAGATCGTTATAAACAAGAATAAACTACTCACATATATGACATATGTTACTCAATTGTTTTAAAAGAGACTAAGACTATGAGTTATGAAACCTTTCTAAAATGAGAAGCTTGAGTAATCAAACTAGGCAAACCGAACTTAGGAAAAGAATGTTGTTACTTGATTTTGAAAAGGAATGTGGGTTGGTCATTCTAATACTACTGCATAGGTGACTTTTATAAAAGTAATGGATCTCTTTAAAAGAACTTAACGTATGTAGTACTTTGGGGTTAAAAACCCGAACTTTGGCATAAAATGAAAGTACTTTGAGTTGTGTGAAACTTGCCATGCTTGTTGTTGTGAAACTCGCCTACGTTGTTGTGAAACTTGCCTATGCTTGTGATGATAGCCTTTGTTGCGGCAAATGTGGTATTTACGTATACCGCGTCTCGATAGAGGCGGTCGACTTATCGAGAACTTACTTGACGCGGCGGTGATGGAGAATTCCACGTATGTTTCCATTTTGATTATCGCTTGTTGTTGATGTCACATGGATACGCCTACACCGACGCAGATTCCGGCACGCGCCACGCGGTCGACGATTACCCGATATATTGTTATTGGTTACACGGACATGTCTACACCGAGGTAGAATTCCGGCACGTGCTACGCGCAGGTTGATCACCCAAAGATATTATTGTTGATGTCACGTGGACGTGTCTACACCGAGGTAGAATTCCGGCACGCGTGGCCGGGCATCGTATTATTGTTGCATCACGGACACGCCTACACCGGCGCACTGGGCACGCGCCACGATGCGAACATGATTGATGTTGTGGGCGTGAGACCCATAGTTATATTTGAGTGATGACTTGAGGCGCGAGTCCTCGATCGACATGATCGCTTTATGTTGAATCGTAGTTTTGTTATCATACATGTCTCCCGCTTTATATAGACTAGTATGATTTCATTATGATTTTTTCGCTTTCACATACTTGGTACTTGTATCGACTCCTTCGGGCCGAGCGTATAAAGAGGCGAGCTCTACCACGAACAGCACCAACCGTGGCTCTCCGTATGGCACATCCCGAGAAGCGGCCGTAGGGCATGCCTCGTGGATCGCACGCGATCCGGCACCATTTGTTGGGTCGCCGAGTGACACTAACCTCGCGCAAAGTGACAAAAGTGGTATCGAGCGCTTAATCCTCTGAAAGTGTCTGCACCGCGTTCAGCAGTAGTCTTGATTATCGGTGTGTGCACCACATCTATAATCGTGAGGCTATAGGACATTTAGGATTGGTTTCCATTCTTCTCATTCCGAGATCGTGCCTTAGAGTGTTGTAAGTTGGACCCTCCGACGTATCTCGCTTTTACCGATTATGCCTCCGCGCAAGGCAACGAGCCCAGAGCGGCGGCAAGGCAGGGTGCCGCTAGTGAGATACTGAGGAGTACGGCGCAGCCCGCACAAGACTGAGGTCAGGTTGTGCTTGACGGCGGTTTTGGACGCCGCCACCCGGCCAGAGTTTAGAGTCGCAAAGATGGCCGCTGAGACCACAAGACTGAGCCTCCACCCCACACCGGGCGTGAGGAAATGGGTTACGCGAGATGGCCCGATTGCCGCTGTGGTCGTGGCCGATATGGTGATAGGCGGACGCAGCAGCCCAGCTTCCAGAAGACTGCGCACCCGAGAGCGAATAGTTTGAGGCTACTGGACTTTCCGAGTCAGAGCCCGCGAGTTTTATGGGTCGAGACCGAGGATGATCCGCAGGAGTTCATTCGGCAGCCATACGGATCACGCGGTGATCAAGGCTTCGAGACCGAGTCTGCGTGACCTTTCGTCAGATCGGCCGCGTGATACCGCAATCGATTGGTTTGATTCATGAGCTTTCCCGGGAGAGTACGCACTCAGCAGTATGGGATGAGTTTTCGGGCTTTCTCACACACTTCTTGCCTCCGCAGATGGCGAGGGCACGCCGACAGATTTTTGATGCTTAGACAGAGCGCGACGGTTCGGGAGTACAATGCGAGTTCGACTCATCGCCTTGACGTCCCGGGCCAGTAGCTAGTATGGAGGATCGAGTGCACCGATATGTTACGTGGCTCGATGATTACATGTCGAGGCATGTTCAGAGTAGCTCTTCACCGCACGGACATTGCCCGCACGCAGCTCACGACCGGGACGCGAGGCACGAGAGGTCGCATGTAACGACTCAAGATCGCCAGGCGAGGCCGAACAACAGGTCCTTTGTGACTTTTCGAGGCGGACCGCCAAGAAGATACTAGTTTTGTACCTCCGCCATGCAGAGTGGTCCTCCACAACCTTCGAGTATTCGAGCGGTCGTGGCTCGCGGATCGTTTCGAGGAAGTGGGTGTTGGCAGACGCGGTCACCCCTACCTCGTGGTCGATGTGGTAGACCGCATTTCGGGAGTGTCGTGCGCCAGGGAGCTTGTTATTTTTGGCGCCAGGGCCATTTTGCGAACTGTTCGACTGCGGTAGCACGGATGTTATTACGACTCACTACCGGATCGATGGCCGGTTCATCGCGTTCTCAGCGCATACTGCAGGCGTGCCTATGATTAGAGTGGAGCGGTAGCTTCGGTATATCCTTAACCTCTAGAGTTTTGGTATGCTTGTTATGATGGTCTCATTATCGCATATGCGAATAGCGTTGTGTTAATTGTGAGTTAGAAAACATGCTTAGTTGGGAGGATACGATGGGCATGGTAAGTGTGAACCTTAGACTATGTCACGACCGATACCTTGGGGTAAGGTCGTCTTGAGTTAAAGATTTATTTTATGTTTGACCCTTATCGAGTAGTGGTATACGTGGGATTTATTTGTGTGATAAGTCCGTGGGTAGTGTGAGACGGAAGTGGTAGCTTTCATGACGTGAATTAGTAAGATTGTTCGGATCGGGAACAAGAGTTCGCGGTTGGGGTCGGGTTGAGGACCATTTATGGTCAACCAGAACCCGGCCAGCGGGTCAGTTCGGTGGTCCCGCCAGGTGGTAGGTCACGAGGATGCTAGCCCAAGTTTGTATGATCATCGTATGAGTTCGTGGACGTGTTCGACCGCAGCGGTTCGTAAAGGCCGGAATGGCCTTACGAGATTGAAGTTAGTTTGATGACCAAGTTCGAGGTAGTAACTCCAAAGGTTGGTAAGCATTGACGGAAGTGTGGTACGGATACTAGAAAGAGTTCGAGTGTTCGAGAAGCGGTACAACGAGTTAGGGAGAAGAGAACGTGTGTTAGTTCGTGGTTGTTCGTGGCGTCAGAACTTGTTAGAGGAACTTTATCGTTATCCGATTGAGAAGGAACATTCGGACGAATGTTTCTGGCGAGGGAGAATGTTATACCCGTAGTTGCGTGGTATGTATGTGAGGACGCACGCATTTGAGAGTACCAGTAAATTTTGAAAAGAAAGAAAGATGCGAGTTTTCACTTTAAAAGTTTCCGTTATTTGTGAAGAAAAAGGTTCGTTAACGGGAATTGGATTCCCAGATTTGGTATTTGGACTTCATAGATTATATTAGAATTTTGAGATTTTATTTTCGAATGGTCACGTGGGCCCACGGAGAAATTTACGCTTTGTAGGGCCCACTTTGTTTTGAGATTTTGGCCATTGTGATATTTTTCTAAGACGCTTTTTGAGGGCCAATAGAGGGTGACACGTGTCACCCCGCCAGTGGCTCGCCGAATGACATTTGTGCACAACACCTTGCCAGAGTCGCCGACTAAACGCTTACAGAATCTTGCGAGGAAAATTCCGCTATGTCGCTTTGTATTTTGCGGATTTTTCCGAGCGATTTAAACATTTTGGACCAACGAGAGGTGACACTTGTCACCGCCGACTGTAGCTAAGCCTGCCGACGAATTCACGCCTTGTTTGGCCTTGTTTGTGCAATGTTTTGTGCAATGTTTCAGGGCTTGTTTTGTGAGTAGGTCTAGGTGCACTTGGCTTGATCTCGCCTTACACTTGCCTTGCACATGGCTTGATCTCGCCATCGTTGGCTTTGGTTTTGCTATAAATACCCTTATGTTGATGAACTCTTCATCCACAAATGAAACCTTCCAAGCCTAAAATCCCTCCCTCCTCTAGTGTTGAGTTCGCCCAACTCATCCCCTCTTTTGAGAGTCTTGGCCGAGGCCTCCTCCTCCTTTCATGGTGCTCGCCGCGGGTACCCCAGCCTAGTTGTTTCGTATAATACACCCCCCCTCTTGGTAGAAATACTCTCCAAGTATTGTTATAATGCCCAAAATACCTTAGCCTTGTACCTTGTAGTATTCCAAAGATACCTCTACACGTAGAGTCCGGAAATACTACCTTTTGTCCTTTTAGTCTCAAACCGAAACCCTAAGGAAATCTTCATATTGGTTGAAGATTTTGAGTAAGTTGGTTAGAACTTCAGGGTTGTTTGGAGCGGATTGAGCGCACGAGTAGTGAGCTAAACCTTGCTCAGATCGACATTATAACTTGATAATTTTGGGCTCGAGGTAATTATCTTGTCCTCTATTGTAATTGGAAATTACATGTTTGTTAGAATATATAGTCAAGATACTATATATGGAACTATACTTAGTATTCCTGCAATGTCTTTTGACTTAAGCCCAAGAATCGAATCGAATCAGATTTACATAGGACGGTATTGCAGTAGACTTGTGTAGTATTACTGAGTAGAATTGTACACGACCGGTTAGACGTGTAAACCCTCGTTGGCTTCGTAGCCTACCGATAGAGAGAGATTTACGCTGTTGTGAGGCACGCCGAATTTTCTCGTAGAAAGATAGTAACTTGTGTTTTGGGGTTAATAGACGTTTGTGACCTTTATAGTGAAAGTACTAAAGAGTAGCGTATTCTACTCGGAGTGGAAAGTACAGTGCGTCAGAGTACTTGGAACATTTTGCTTATCGTCGATAAATCGTCGCGAGGTATGTGAACCTCTTCCTATCTTTTCTAGCATGATTGTTGTGGAACTATGTAGTACTGCAGACATACGTGCTAAGTGATTTGGTTGGTTTAAAACATGTGGTGTTATAATAGCTTTACGGGAAGTTAGTTATAACGACCTTATGTAGTGAAAATGGTTTATCACGTTAGAAGTTAAGAGACTTGATCTTATAAGATAAGAGACTTAACTTATTTGTTTTAATGTGGATGTTGTGTGAAACCTCATTCGTGAGTAATGAGTACTTGGTTTTGTGGGATAATGTGTTACCGATTTCGAATCGTAATGTATCGGCTGCACCATCGCAAATAATAAAGGAAAATGTATTGAATAATGATGTGTTGTATTAAAACCAAAGAGAAACCTCCATCCGCATGTAAGCTAAGATAAGACAAAATGATATTACATTTTCTAGATCACGGTCTTTGTAATAAGATCGTTATAAACAAGAATAAACTACTCACATATATGACATATGTTACTCAATTGTTTTAAAAGAGACTAAGACTATGAGTTATGAAACCTTTCTAAAATGGTAAGCTTGAGTAATCAAACTAGGCAACCGAACTTAGGAAAAGAATGTTGTTACTTGATTTTGAAAAGGAATGTGGGTTGGTCATTCTAATACTACTGCATAGGTGACTTTTATAAAAGTAATGGATCTCTTTAAAAGAACTTAACGATGTAGTACTTTGGGGTTAAAACCCAACTTTGGCATAAAATGAAAGTACTTTGAGTCAGGTGAAACTTGCCTATGCTTGTTGTGAAACTTGCTTGTGAAACTTGATAGCCTTTGTTATGCAAACGTGGTATTTCGTGTTACCGCTCTCTCGATAGAGGCGGCCGACTTATCGAGAACTTACTCGACGCGTCCGGGCGGTGATGGAGAATTCCACGTATGTTTCCATTTTGATTATCGCTTGTTGATGTCACACGGACATGTCTACACCGACGCAAAGATTCCGGCACGCGGCCACGCGGCCGTTGATTACCCGATATATTGTTATTGTGGTTACATGGACATGTCTACACCGAGGTAGAATTCCGGCACGTGGCCACGCGCAGGTTGATCACCCAAAGATATTATCGTTGATGTCACACGGACGCGTCTACACCGAGGTAGAATTCCGGTACGCGGCCACGGGCATTGGTATTATTGTTGCATCACGGACACGCCTACACCGACGCACTCCGGCACGCGCCACGACGCGAACATGATTGATGTTGGCGTGAGACCCATAGTTATATTTGAGTGATGACTTGAGGCGAGTCCCCGATCGACATGATCGCTTTTATGTTGCGAATCGTAGTTTGGTTATCATACATGTCTCCCGCTTTATATAGACTAGTATGATTTCATTACGATTTTTACGCTTTCACATACTTGGTACTGTTGCATCGACCTCCTTCGGCCGCGTCACGCCGCAGTAGAGGTACATCGGCCGTGGATCCTCGCCTAGGATCTCGTTTTGGGAAGCTCCGCTTCCGAGGCTTATCTTTGTATGTGTTCCTCGAGTTGTAGGTTCTGTACATTCGTGGTATGGCGGCCGCCCGTCGCCATAGTTGTTGTAAATCTTAGAGGTCTGTAATCACTGCGTGTGGGGGTTTGTAAAAAAAAAGGATTAAACTGTTCGTTTTGTAAGAGTTGTATTTATATATGTTATTGGAAGGTAACCGTTGGGTTGACCTGTTTTATGATCATATATCTTGTTTCTTGTTTAAAGTTTTATTTTCCGCTGGTTTTCTCTGATGTTGTGTCACTAGGGTGCCCGGGATAAGGCACCAGTAACGGGCCCCGGGACGGGTCGTTACAATTCTTTACAATTTTTTTAATATCAAAATCACTACTATATCTCTGTCACTTCTTCTCAACTAATCAACAATGACATATCCTTCTTCTGAGACAAGTAATGCTGGAAATGCCATCATCATCATTGATAACAATCACCCTCATCACCTTAACTCCTCAGACTCTCCTGGGATGAACTTGATAAACTCTATATTTGATGGAAGAGGATTTTCAGAATGGAGAAGATCGATTCTAATAACTCTTTCTTAAACAAAAAAGCTCGATTTTATCATTGGAACATGTACGATTCCAGTTCTGAATGCTAAAGAATATGAACAATAGAGTTGTGTAAATGATAGATGTTCGTGGTAGAGGAGTCTGTACAAGAACCGAAATAAGTAAATGATGTGAATAAAGACAGAGAATTTAAATAACAATCACATGATTCGGTCCCATTGAGTCCAAAGGAAAAAGAGGGAGAGAAGATGAATTACGAGGAAGAAGAGAATTACTATCGCGTCATGAGGTCATTTGTGCTGTTGGACAATTCAGATGCCACAAAGTCAACTGTAGAAGAACTAGAGCAAGCCATCTTATTCGTACATTTACCGGATAGAAAGACATGACAAGTATTCTACCGGATATTACGACTCACACATTGAGTTTGGACTCGAGCTTTCCTCATGTAAAGCAAAAAAAGAGTTCAATGGCTGATTATAAGCATAAGTTTGTCAAGACTCAAGAATGAGGTAATAAAACTTTTAAATATAGTTTCCATCCGGGAGGTAGAATATCCAGATTGGTTAGCAAATGTATTTGTCGTATATTAAAATGATAATAAATTGAGAATGTGCATAGATTTTAAAGATTTAAATAAAGCATACCCAAAAGATTTTTTTCCTTTGTCGCACATCGATCAGGTGATCGACGATATGATAGGGCATGAGATGTTAAGTTTTCTTGATTCTTAATCTGGGTACAACCAAATCAGGATGATTCCGGAGGATCAAGAGAAAACTTCTCTTATAACAAGATACGAGACTTATTGCTATAACTAATGTTGGTTGTATTAAAAAATGTTAGAGCAACATATCAACACCTAGTTAATCGCATGTTCGAGGACCAAATAGGTAACACAATTGAGGTTTGTATTGATGATATGTTAGTAAAGTCCCTAGAAATAGAGAACTATTTAATGCATTTGAAGGAAACATTTTACATACTCCGAAAGTACAACATGAAATTGAACCCAGAAAAATGCACTTTTGGAGTTGGCTCAGGAAAGTTCTTAGGTTTTTTGGTTTCTAACTGAGGAATAGAGATCAGTATAAGATCAAAGCTATCGAAGAAATTTCAGAGGTGCTGGAGGATGTGAAGGTGGTGCAAAGACTCACCGGAAGGTTGTTCGCCCTAAGTAGATTCATCTCTCTGTCTTCAGAAAAAAGTTATAGGTTATTCTCTCTGTTAAATAAGAATAATGACTTCGAGTGGACTCTAGAATGTCGACAAGCTTTAAGGGATTTGAATAAGTAATTATCTAGTCTGCCACTGCTGTATAAATCAAAAGAAGATGAGCATTTTTTCCTGTATCTGGCAGTGTTTGAGGTAGCCGTAAGTGCAGTTTTGGTTCGAGAAGAAAAAGGTACACAATTTCCCATTTATTATGTGAGTAGAACATTAGCTAGTGCAGAAACTAGGTATCCTCATTTAGAGAAATTTGCATTAGCATTAATAACAACTGCTAGGAAATTGGGACCATTCTTTTTCAATGTCATCATATATGTATAGTAATAACTTATCCGCTAAAGAATGTAATGCATAAACCAGAGAACTATTATCTAGGTGGGGATTTCTCAATTGACCCACCTAATTTCACTTTAGGCTTTCTCAAACTCCAAAATGTGATAAATATGAACACTCATTATCACCCTTAGTTTATTCCCTTCTAATTAAAGTTGAGAATCATTAAATGGAGTTTAAAGCCTCAAGTCCTAATCAACCTACCCCTTTTCTAGACTTCTCATTTTTCAAGTTTGACTATAGACAATAGGCAAGAAAGAGATGTTTGCAACCAATTCTTAAACATTAAGAGTGAGGGGTAGTTGAATCCCACATTAATACACCCATTTTCATGTTTTATAACTTACCCCAACTATCACATTCTATTATTTTACCACAACCCCAATCTAAATCTAGTCACTCATGTCAAATAATAAAGCTACAAGACATAATGAACATAAAAGAAGGCTTATAATAATTTAGTATATATAATGTCTTGTATTTACACAATGGACCAATGATCTTGTGGAACAAACCACTATAGATGAATAACAAATATTGTCTCTACAAGACGAGACACAATAAATATTTAAAAAGTGGCTAGAATGATAGAAATCGATGTGTCAAATCACAAAATTCTAGGTGGGTATATATAGGGACCAAAATTTTGGATTACACAGAACTACAAAAATTCCACCATATGCCACTCTGCGACCGCAAAACATGTCTACGATCCGCAGAACATGATTAGGGTTCACAGAGTGGATCTTGATTTGGACTATCTGGAACTGTGGCTGGAAGTGCAGTCTGCAGAACTGGACTGCGGTCCGCATGAGTACTCTGAGGTTTCTCAATTTGAGCTAGGCTTGAACTGGAGCAGTGGTTCGCATGCCTGATTGTGGTCCACAGAACGAAAGTGCGAACTACAGAATGGATCACACTTCAAGGCTCCATAGTCTTCATCTCACTGTCTATTTCTGTAGCTTTGGCTACCATTCTGCATTTCGCAGTCTGGTACTGTCCGCATAAGTGACATTCTCAGCACATCAGCCTTTTCTTAGCATTTTTGTTCATGTTTCAGCATAGTTCCTCACTTTTAGTGTCCCAATACAAAAATCCTACAAAAACTAAAATAACATAAGAAACGACTACTACAAATGCATAAAGGACAATAGTAATCCATGAAATTGATATCAAATGTGCCGTAATTTCTAGGCACATCATCCGACAGGTTAGCCAAACGGGTAGTAGAAATTAGTGGATATGACATAGAATATAAGCCAAGAATAGCTATAAAGTCTCAGGTTTTAGCAGACTTCGTAGCAAATTTTACACCCGAAACAATTTCCAAGGTAGAAAGAGAACTTATACTTACATCGGGAGCAACTTCGGGGATCTGGACCTTGTATACGGATGGAGCTTCGAATATAAAAGGGTCTGAATTAAGGGTGGTATTGAAAACACCTTCAAGGGACGCTATTAGGTAGTCGATAAGAACTATGAAATTGACTAACAATGATGCATAGTATGAGACTATAATTGCAGGTCTACAATCGATAAAAAGCTTGGGAGCGAACGTCGTCGAAGCAAAGTGTGACTCACTCCTAGTAGTTAATCAAGTGAACGACGTGTTCAAGGTGAAAGAAGAGAGAATGCAAAAATACTTAGAGAAAATTCAAGTATTTCATGTGTCACAAGAGCAAAATAATAAGGTGGGTGCATTGACAAATTTGGAGTCTTCTGTGGAAGCTGAGGAGTTTAACTCTGGTACAGTTATTGAACTCCGCAATTTATGGTTGCCACATCGAGGTAAATACTACAAGCTTAACTTGGGACTTACAGAATAAGTATATTGATTACCTACGGGATGGAAAGTTTCCCACTGATCCGAATGAGTCAAGGGCTCTTCGTACGAAGGCATCTAGAATTTGCATGATCGATGACCAGTTGTACCGAAGGTCATTTTATGGTACTTTGACACGGTGCTTAGGACCTGGAGAAACTGATTATGTGATGCGCGAGGTTCACAAGCGGACTTGTGACAATCACTCAGGAGCAGAATTGTTGGTACGAAAACTGATCAAGATCATATATTATTGGACTCGGATGGAAAAAAACACAAAGAAATTTATCCGGAAGTGTGATGAATATTAAAGGCACGCATCAATGATTCACAAACCAACGAAATTAATACATCTGGTTCTGTATCTGTGGCCATTCATGAAATGGGAGATGAATTTTGTCGGCCACTACCATAGGCACCCGGAAAGGTATGCTTCATTTTATTTATGAATGATTATTTTTTAAAGTGGGTTGAAGCAAAAGCCTTCAAGAAGGTTATAGAAAAAGATTCATCAATTTTATTTGGGATCACATTATTTGCCGATTCAGCATACCGATGGAGATTACTTGCGACAATGATCGTCAGTTCATTGGGAAGAAGGTGAATGGTTTTCTTGAATAGTTGAAAATTAAGAAGATAGTGTCGACTCCGTATCACCGAGTGAAAATGGGAAATCGGAGTAAAAAAATAAAACCATAATTCAAAACTTCAGGAAAAGGCTAAAAGAATCAAAAGACAAATGAAGAGAAATTCTATCGAATGTGTTGTGGGTGTACAGAATGACACCAAAATCTAGCACTGGGAGACACCATTCTCTTTGATTTATGGTGCAGAAGCACTAATTCTAGTGAAAGTGAGAGAACCGAGTTTAAGGTTCAACCTTACAACCGAGGAGTCGAACAATGAAGTTATGACGGTCAAGCTGGACTTAACGGATGAACACCAAGATCTTGCATTGTTACGACTAGTGGCCCAAAAGCAAAGGATAAGAAGGTATTACAACTGATGGACTAATCTTAGACACTTTTAAGTAGGGGGCTTGGTTCTACGAAAGTGACCTTCAACACCAAAAATCACAGTAAAGGGAAATTGATCTTAAACTAGGAAGGACCCTACAACGTGTCAGGAATAACCGGTAAATGCTCATACCAGTTGGAAACCGAAGATGGATAAAAGTTACCGAACAACTGGAATATTATGCACTTGAAGCGATATTATTGCTAAGGTATGTGTTCGGATAATTATTTGAACTTTACTCATTTGGATATTACTAACTTTTGGAGGGAAAACGTCAGATTCATCATGCAAAGACTAAAGAAGTTAGAATTAGGTATGAAAACATGTGTTGCACTCTTTTTCCCTTAACACAATTTTTATCCCGAAAAGGTTTTTTCCGACAAAGTTTTTAATGAAGCAACAATGTAAAACGTGTTTCTAAGTGAATGAGAATCAGACAAGAACACCAGGGCCTACCCTGGAAGGCAAATAATGTTTAAGTTCTCATACTTTGAACATAAATAGTAGGGGACTACCACACCCTCGATGCTCGGGTCAGATCGATCAAGTCAAAGAGTCTAGGAGTTCGATGTTTTTTGTTTTTATTTAGTTTAGTATATTTTTTAAGGGTTAAAGATCGAATGAATCTTACCTATTTATTTATCCGAAGAAAAATATGAATGAAATTACACTTTATCTGAAATTTGCCTCGAAAATTTATCTTCGTACCAGCACTTCTCTGGACAGTTAAAAGAATTATTAGGCTTGCGAGATAAATTTGTTAAGTCTTTAGCTAGGGACTGTCATCATAAAAGCATTCGGAACAAAATGAGTTATGTCCTAAAAACATGCTTCTAAGGCACCAGATAAGATGAATTTAGCCTATTCTTAGAAGACACATGAATTGTCTAAAAAGTTGGAAACAAATAAAATACAAAAATTCATGCTCAAAATGAATAAGAGACATCTTATTCATAAGCATAAAAATAAGGTCCTTATACTTAGTCATCAAATGACCCAGAATAGTAAGGATTTGCCCGGTATGAATCAAACTAAAGTAAAAGTTTGTATTGAAAGATTGATAGTCATTTTTATGACCGAGAGAACTTTCACCGGATCAAAACAAGCTAAATGATGATTTGTTTAGGTAAAAATCCAAAGTAGAGGCAATTAAGCCCAAATATGATTAACATATTTATTTGGCTATGTTATTGATAACAAAAAACAATAACGGATGCAGAAAGATAGAAAAATTATAATTGAGATAAAAGAAAGATGAAATATATTTATTTATAAACAAGATCGGGGAAGCGACTAGAACAAAACATACAAAAGGGAAAAAAATGCAAAGGCACGAAGGCCAGTAGATTATTCAGATTCAGAGTCTTCGGCTTCTTCCTTGGTGCTATCCCCATTCAACTGATGGAAGGCTTCGACCTCGACAACCTTGGCCTCAGCAATATTGTAATCCAAGTCCTCGATCCCTCACAAGTTTGATCCAAAGTGAATCTACAGACATTCCAAGTAATATGCTCGGTTTTTAGCATTGTTTGAGCTTTTTTAACATCCACATTGGCAACATCTTAATCCCTCTCAGCCAAAGCTTGAGTCAATTGGGCTGAGATTTTAGTGTTCCTTCGGGAAGAGGCCTCGAGGTCATTTTTCAACCTCTCAATAGTTTGAGCCTGCTGAGTGGCTTGATCCTAGGACACCTTTAAAGCAGCCTATTCAACAGCTCACTCCGTATAGATGTCGGCATGCTCAATGTTGAGGCGGTCGACCTCGACATTGAGGTATTCTTCTTTCTGCACTTGATAGTGTCGAATCTCCTCTTGATCACCAAGAACTAAGGTGAGGACCTGAACATCATCGTATATTTTATCATTCTCGTTATTCAAGATCTTATTTTCCTTACTGGTAAGTTCGAGGTTATTCACGGCATGGAGGTAGTTGCCTCTGACATGGTCCAATTCAACCCTAATAACGGGTAAGTCACCGGCTTGCAGCAGTTGAGCTTCTTTCTGCTGGAGGATTTCTTTGAGATGCCGTATCTCTCTATCTTCAGCATCCAGTTGGCCTTTCAAGTATTTATTTTCCTCGAGGAAACCTTCTCCACTCAGAATGGATGCCTGCGAAAAAAGCCATTTTTGGGTCAAAACATAACCAAAGAAAAGTATAAATTTAGGTAATAGAGGTAGGAGGGCTTACCCGGTTGGATGCGTGCATCCCTTCATTAATGAGGTATTTCCATGATACGTCCTTTATTTTGTCTTTATATCACCCGGATATCAAGGGCCTCAAATAACTTGCAACTTTGACAGGCCAAGACAAAAAGTTGGTGTCTTCAAGAAATGAGAGGGTTGCAGTCCTTAGTCCTATTCAGATCCACACTCGGAGCTGGGAACACATCCACAAGTTTGGATTGTGAGGTAGCTTGGTTCCTTGGTGGATGGCTTAATTTCTTGAGTCTGTGGTTATGTGAGAAAATCTGGAGGTGTTCACTGGAGGCACCGGGCTTGCAGAAGTTCCAACCTCATCGAAGAGGTGATCAAAATATTCTTGCCCAACGTTTTGGGTCGATTGTGATGATGGAGGAGTTGAAGTTCTTGCTTCCTTCGCCAGCGTCTCCTCATCAGTGGCTTCATCGTCATCTTCAATGATGACGGGAATTGGCTCGACAGCTGGTGGCAGAAGTTGGTGCGACATTGAATGATGGCACAATAGCTTTAACAATAATATTTTCTTTATTTCCGATATGAACGTCCTCTACCGGAGTGGTGGTAGTTTTTATTACCCAAACATCTTTTTGAGTGATGCCGATGTTCAGAGCCCCGGAAAGGCCACCCACTTCCGGATCCCTTTTTTCTTTTTGAAGTGATCGAGGGTGACTTCAGAGGCTTTAAGAATTTGGATTTTGTGGGTTTCTTTTTCTACGGTACCTCAGTGATACGACGATCGGATGCAGTCGGATCCAGTACCAAATTGGGGAGAGCCGGAGTGGTCAAGGAAGTTGTCCTCAGGACTACGGAACCTTTGGGCAGACCTGAACAAAAACAAAAAGGATGGTGAAAACACGTGCAAAAAAAAATGGAATTAGGAAAGTACAAACCATGGTTTTGTGCTTTCCACATGTCTTTGGAAATCGTCTTTCATGTCCGCTCTTTGTACGGATGAAGGCTTATGATTTTCTCAACCCATGAGTGAAGGTTCTTGACATGGGCCAGAGTCATCAGGTAGCTGAAAAAGTAGCAAAGGAAAATTTTAGAAAATTAAGTTTGGTAGAAGCAATATAGAAAAAACAAAGAAAATAGTTTTTTACTTACAGGTTAAGTTCTATCTTTCCGGAAAAGGCAAGAACCTCTCCGAAACAATCTCGGTAGTATGAAATGCTATGAAGCATTTCATCCAACCTCTGTCTCGGTCTTCATCGAGGCTTGAGAGAATGGAGAATTTTCCTCATTTGGATTTTGAAGATCTGGACGACCCCGCCACGAAAGATGTTTTGGACGTACAAGGGATAAAATTATCCAAAGTAAAGATTTCATCGACCTCCTTGGTCCGAAATCAGAGGCAAGTGACAACCCTCCAGACATACAGACTAATTTGACCAAGGCACAAATTGTAGGTTTTACACATTTCAAGTATCACATCATCAATTGAAGGGTCGAGCTTGAAAATGAATGGGTAGGTGTAAATGTAGGAGTACCTGAGTTTATAGTTGGTGATGTCATCATCAGGCCCGGGATGATGAGTCCGAAGAGTTTCTCCCAACCGCAATCGATCCTAACTTTGCCAAGCTCGGAGGAAGTGATGGAAGTTGTGTAGTTTTTCGCCTCTTCACTTCTGTCACTTTTTAAAATGACAGTGCAGACAATAAATTCATTATCGAATTTGAAGGTAGATGGAGAATATCAAATGCTCTAGGCTTAACGGCAGCCTGAGCTTCAGGTGATCCACCAACGCCGGCATCAACGTCAACAACCAGCGGAGATAAAGGTGTCGGAGAAGAGTTACTTGAAAAAGAATGGGTGGTTTTGGCCATGATGAAGAAGAAATAAAAGTTTGAAGATTTAAAGGTAAGGAGGTTTGAAGATTTGAAGGTTGAAACTGGAAAAGTTAGAATAAATGCATAAGCTTGAGAAGGAAATTTGCAGAAGTGGAAAATGGAAGAAAAAAGGGAAGGTTTTATAGGGGATTTTGTCATAATTACGAAACGCTTCGATGAATCAATCGAAGAGGCGGTGCAATCAAAAGACGGCACATGTTCAAAGTTGTAGAGAGATGAGACATGAGTCAGATTATGGAGAAGAGGAAACATTTCGTTTCCCACCTATTTCAGAGTAATTTGAAAGGAAGTTTGTAAGAGAAGACAACGAAGAAATCATTTCCACTTCACATCACTTCAGTAAGCTTTGATCCGGGAAGTGTGGGGACTATCTGTATACGGTGAAAATTGGCACGACACGTGTCAAGATTTAGGTACGGGGGTCGGAGAAGGAGATAGAGTTACGCATCGGATGTCAGTTGCATCGAGACAAGATTGGATGTCAAGATAAGATCGGGTGATGACTGGACCAGATTACACCGGGTGGAGAACCGGAGGATCCCAACGCATACCAATTCCGGATATGTCGTCAGCCGTTACTCCTTGTTCATTAAGAGACCATTATTGTCATTTAATTATATTTAATTGGAGAATGACTCTCGGTCATCAATGCCTTGTATTCATAGCTATAAAAGGAGTTCAACCTTCATGTTGGAGGGGCATCCTACTCTCATTATTAACTAGCACGATCTTACTTACTGATATTATAATAAAAAAGCTTTCATTATTGGCTCGAAACTAAAGCAATTAAGCTGAGGTCCGGACCAAACTAGTTGAGAGAATTCATCTTGGTTTAATATATTACATGCTATTTTTCTTACTTGTCATTTCCATTTACTTATTATTAATTGATTATCGCTTTATATTGCAAATCAATTCACGTATCCTTAAAATCACTTATAAATTTAACTGTACATTTTTTGAAGTAAACACATATAAATGAGTTTAATGATTGTTTTTCGGTAGTAAGTCTCCAACCGGAGCAACAAGATTTTCTCCTAAGTTTGCTGTAAATAAGGAATGGAGTCTCACATAATTAGGGAGCTTAACTATGGTTTGAGGGTTTGTTTTAGTTAAAATAAATATTCGAATTCAACCATTCGTAATGGAGTCTCACTTTCGTAATGAATTATTCATCCGAAGATATTTTGATAAGAAGATATCACCATGAGGCCAAGATTTCCTTTTCCTATTTTCTTTAATCTTTAAATATTATAAAGAATATATAAAATCCATACCTAACCTTCAACGCTTTATTTTTTTTCCTTTTTTTTATTTGAAAAAAATAAAAATAAAGAAAACACCTTTATAAATTGCACCACAATTAAAAATAAAGTTTATAAAAAGAAGAAATAACAACATAGAATAAAGCTTCTCGAAAATCTCAAGATGTGAGATTGAGAAGGAGATCTGACAATGTATCTTAAAACTGTGAGTAATAACGTGTAGAACGGAAAAATAACAATAACAACTATTTGTTAGAAATCTGGAAATGATCAAGTATGAGGGTTTGCTGAGTCGATCAAATTCTTGATCTATCCTTAAGATAATATTGCCTCGTATATCCTTTCAACGGTTGTAATGACAACTTATATCCCAAGATAAAACATCAATCAAATAAATGAATAAAGAGAACTCAAGTGTTTGTTTTGAAAGAAAGATCTTTGAGTGTTTTGTGATTGCAAGAAAGGAAGAAGTGTTTCAGATTTCAAGTGTATTTTCAAATGAGCCTTGTGTCTCATTTTATAATGCGTAGATGATGACCCTCCAAAGGGCTAAGTAATGACCATGAATGTCATGTTAATGCCTTGAATTTGGAGTTACAATTCAGCCAAATAATGGATAAATTCATGAGCAAAATAATGGAGATTAAACACTCTAAGTCAGTCCAAGAATCAATTTTTAATTCACCTCCAACGGATTGAAACAGTCGAGGAGCCGCGGCCCTTCGGAGAGGAGTCGCGCTTCTTGAGGCGCCGCGCCTCTTCGCAGGAGTCGCGCTTCGCCGCACGGAGGAGTCGCGCCCTTCGCCCAAAGAACTCACCGAATCAAATGTCAATCAGTCGCGCCCGAGGCGTCGCGCCTTCAAGTCGGTGAGTTACCGAATTGAAACGCCACTGTAGTCGCGCCCTTCGAGGAAGAGTCGCGCCTTCAAGCGCCAAGGCCCGGCGAGCCGCGACTTTCCGGTTTCGTGGTGATTTCTGATTCACTTCATCTTTACACATTATACACTTCTTCCTTCATTTACCAACGTGAAATCATTCGTCATTTGGCCAATAACCGTCTATTACCTTACGTCTCAAACAATTCGTATACGTACCAATATCTCTTCCATTAAGGAAATTTTGATCTTTGACACTATGTGTGCACGTGTGTGGAAACAAGATTTTCTACGTGCGGGACCCCAATTGTTAGATTCATAATTAATAGGATTTACTTTATTTCACGTTTAATAAATATTTTCAACAGAAACTACACTAACATTTAATTAAGGGAAAAGGGGCATATTTGCCCTCAAACTTAAGGAAAAGGGGCATATTTATTCTCCGTCAAAGTTTGGGGACAAATATACCCTCTGTTAGTCTAAACTTGTTATATTTGCTCATTTTTAACAGAAATGCCACGCGTATGCCACGTGGAAGACACATCAGCAGGTGGGACCCACATCACCTCCAGAAATCCCACTTGCTGATGTGTCTTCCACGTGACGTACACGTGACATTTCTGTTAAAAATGGACAAATATAACAAATTTAGACTAACGGAGGGTATATCTGTCCCCAAACTTTGACGGAGGATAAATATGCCCATTTTCCTTAAGTTTGAGGTCAAATATGCCCCTTTTCCCTTTAATTAATTATTCATCAGCACAATGGACATGAAATTACGACATTGCCCGTGACTTAGTGTTGTAGACATAGAAGTAGCATGCAATGGCATCACAGAATAAAGAGGGGTGCATAAAATTAAAAAATATTTTAAATAATATAAACAACTAATATTAGATGAAGGGAGTAATATTATTTGCACTTGTGGAAAACATGCAGAGAGAACTAATACAATCTCACCTACCCCCAGCAGTCAGCACAAGAAAAAAAAAGGGAAGAAAATCAGCACAATATTGTTTATTAGTAATTGAAAATAGTTACCCTTTTCCGGTAGCAGCATATCAAATTTTCAACACATTTTATTTTAGTGTGTATAACTTTCTATTCATATCATTTAATGATGAAATACTTATTGACCTAAATTAAATCATAAGAATATTAAGTAAAATTCATATTTATCTCGTAGAATGTCTCACTTGATTGACCATATGAGAATTGAACAATAAGGATGGAATTATAAAAGAAAAAGTAAAAATAACTTTTTTATTTTTCTAAAAAAATCAAATATTTGAATTAGATTCAATTTTCTATGAAAATTATTCATTTTTTCGAATTAATTTTTAATTACTTAAAAATTAGTGTTTAGTTATTGATTTCGAAATCCAACTTGGAGTTAGATTTCAAGTTTGGATGAGTGCTGGTACAAACTTGTTTTTCAACTCGATTTTTATAAATTTCAAATAAAGTAATTTTTCTCTTTTGCAAAAATTATAATCAAACACAACTCAACCTTCAATTTGAGTTTCATATATTTAGTAAGAAAATATTTTAAATCTATGGCCAAAGGCCATATTTGGCACTGAAGGAGGGAGTATTACTACTACACTTTTCTTCAAAATGACCACAAAATATTTTCGTAGTCCTTTTGCATTATCCATCTTCCAAAAATACTTCCATAAATTTCCAAATTGACCTTTAAAAAAATAGACTAATTTAATATGACCTGTCACTCGGTCAGCGATCACTCTTTTTATAGGAGTCTTGCAGATGCTTTTCAGTATCTCACCTTCACTCGACCAGATATTGCATATAATGTTCAGGAGGTGTACTTGTTCATGCACGCTCCTAGGGAACCTCACTTTACAGCTCTTAAGCGTATCATTCAGTACGTTAAGAGCACGCTTGACTATGAACTTCATTTATATCCTTCAACACCGACTAGATTGCTCTCTTACACAGATGCAGATTGGGCAGGATGTCCGACACACACGGCTCTACGTCCGGCTATTGTGTGTTTTTGGTGGATAATATCATATCATGGTCTGCCAAACGGCAAGCCACGCTTTTTTGTTCGAGTGCAGAAATAGAATATTGAGGCATTGCAAACGTTGTTGTCGAGCTATGTTGGCTTCGAAATCTCCTTTTTGAGCTTCATTGTCCCATACGTAAGACATCTTTAGTTTACTGTGATAACATATTTGTTGTCTACTTGTCTCATAATCAGCATCAGCGAACCAAACATATTGAGATGAATATTTACTTTGTTCATGAAAAAATTACAATGAGTCACGTTAGGGTGTTGCATGTTCCTTCTTCATATCAATACGCAAATATCTTCACAAAGGGGCTTCCTCGACAACTGTTCCCTGACTTCAGGTTCAATCTCAGCGTTCGACTTCCTCCCGCTCCGACTGAGGGGTGTGATAGTGAATATATTTCATGTATATTCACAATATATTATGTAATTATTATTTAGTGTAATTAATGTAAAATATAGATCCTAATTCCATTAGGACTACAATTATATACTCTATATATATTGCATTAACATGAAAACTCTAATCAAGGAGATTTACACTATTTTACACACAAAAAAAATACATTTATATAAAAGACAAAAGTTGACCGGACAAAGACACAGATATATTCATAAAATTATTTTATAGTACGTTTAATAGTGCTTTTGACCCGATGACACTGTTAACCGTGCCGTATTTATCATATACGGCAGCCATAGATGGCGGAGACATGGCTCCCGGAAAATGTGATTGATGTGACAACATAGTCCCCTCTCTCTCAATTCTCAATTGATAAAAATGGGGTAATTAGCTGTTGCAAGTTAAATAGTTATTAAAATTAATTGGCAAACGTTATTTTCAGTAATGAAAATCTATATACTAAACCTGATTTAGCAACAAGGAAAAAGAATCGGTAAATTTGTAGAATAAATTATTTTTGTTACTGATTGTGTAGCTCTTTTGTATAGAAGTTGAATTTCTTTCCAAAAGAGCAATATGAAGACTTGTCATAATTCAAAGACAAAGATCCGAGATTTTATGCGACAACAATGTGCCGCGGTTGTCTCAACATTGGGTGGGAGAGAGTGATGACCCACCATATCATCATACCACATAGGCATCACTTGGCACATATTTATCCATGCGATTTTTTCCACAGGAAAGATGCTAGAATATGCGGGAAGATTCTAGAGCCATGGAGAGTTTCCTTGGGAAGACTTTCTTGAAAAACCTTAGAATCTTATGGATTTGTGTTGATGTTGGATGGATGTTGAGGCAACATCTGAAAACTCTCAGGACAACATCTCTTGTGTAGACAAGAATGTTGCCTGCGATGTTGTCACAACATTTCTGCCAACATCTCAGAATCGCTTGCTTATTCTTCCTAATAAACAGCTTGATGTTATCGCGAGTAAAATGACCCAGCAAGCTTACAAGTATGTTGTGTTGAAAATGTGGTGAAAGACACAGTCAAAGCGTAGAGAGAAAGCAGCGTCCAGATCGTTGAGGATTTCCAGGAGAAAGACTCGGTTCAAGCTGCTGCCATCTTTTGCTCAACCTCCGCAATCATCAGTGAGGATTTCAAGGGAAGATCAACACTATAAATAGAGGGGAGTTTCACAAATATCGATATCCAGATTATTCAGATTAAAAGAAGAAGAATTTTCAAGAGAGCTCTCGGATTTTATCTTAGGAAACTGGATCAACATTTTAGCCTAAAGTTGTTTTAACAACATCTTGTCCCACATTACAATAGTTATCTTTATTCTAGATTAAGATTATTGTTCAAGCGATTGTAATGAAGATGTTGTATTTTATCTTTTAGACTTTGTAACTTTAGGCGAAGTCATCTGCGACTTCATTTTTGTTTGTAATTTTTTTCGTTTGTAACGCTCAATTTGTAAAAAGAAATTCTTTGTAATTGTATATAATATGTACAATTCTTTTGGTCATCGGCCATCAAGGGATATATTTATATATACCCTTAAAAATATAAACCTTGTGTCTCTTTACTTTTTTCGCTGCACATACTCTTTAAGGTTTATTCTATTTTATTGCAATGTTGCCTGAGATGTTGACCCAACATTGAAGGCAACATCCAACGACTGTTTTTGTTGTTCTAGGTTGTGATTTTAATCTTACGTTTTACTAATCCGTAGCCCACGAGACTCAACAATTGGTATCAGAGCCTGCACTTGATACAATAAGTGTTTGATTCTGAATATTACGGCTATGGACTCAGTTTCACAAAACGTTGGTAGACTTCCAATTCTTGATGGATCTAACTATGCCTACTGGAAAATTCGACTACGTTCGCACATCAAATCCATTGATGTTCGAGCATGGAGATCAGTTTCCGAAGGTTATGTAATCCCCAAGTATCCAGCAGACGAGGATGGTGATGTACTCACTAAACCCGAGTATGAATGGACACAGGAAGAGATCAACTCGGCAAGCTTTAACGAAAATGTCCTAAATGCGATATTTGGATGGGTAGATCTCTATATGTTCAAGCTTATCCAGAATTGTACAATGGCCAAAGATGCTTGAGAAACCTTACAAACTCATTGTGAGGGTACCTCAAGTGTTTGACGTACAAAGCTTCGCATGATCTTGAGTTAATACGAACACTTAAGGATGAAAGAGTCTGACGACATAAAATCCTATTTTGAAAAGTTGATTGACATTGCTAATCAGTGTCAAGTGCTTGAGTCTCCATTAACCAACACACAACTTATGGATAAAGCTCTCAGATCTCTTCCTAAAAGATTCAATACTAAGATTTGTGTTATTGAAGAGGCCCATAATCTTGCTACTATGGATCTTCACGCTTTAATGAACATCTTTCAAACATATGAGATGAACATGAAGAACCAAAGAGATCTATATAAAGACAAGACTCTGACACTCCAAGGACAAACCTCGAAATCTGAAATGGAAAACGAGGAAGAAAACCTGGAGGAACTGGGAAGTGATGCAGTTGTTGCCTTACTCACTCATAGATTCAATTCGATGGTGAGAAAGATCAACACTGACCGTAACAAAGCCAATTATAATAAGCATCAGAACCCTTTCTTCAATAAGCAGCCAAATAGGTCAACTTCTGAGCAGAGAAACTGCAATCCACTGAGGAAATCCAACTCCGACGGTACCAATTTCAGTCCCAAACAACTCGAGGGAGTGCAATGTCATGCTTGTTCTGGTTGGGGACACTACACTAATGAGTGTGCTAACACCCTTAGAAAAATTGGTAAGGTCATGTGGGTAACCCTCAATGATGATGAAAACGAAGAGGAAGCAGGAGATCAAGAAGAAGAACAATCACAGACAATGCTTGCAGCCATGTTTGAACATTCACTGTCCGACGATGAAGATGTTGTTGACGATGTTTCCACAACATCAAGCACAACATCAGACTCCACTTCTGCAATGTCTGCACCATCAGAGAAACAACTGCGCAACTACTTACATCAAAGTCCACGAGGAAACACCTCTAACCATCACCACAAAATACTTCTCACCGGGGTCTAAAATATACTTCCTTCGCACCTTCTCTTTACAAAAGAAATGATCACATCTATGCTTGCCATACATGCTCGCTTCTCTCTTTACTCGTCGTAGATACCACTTTGTCACTTTGCCTGAGGCATTAACCTTCTCAGGCGACCCAACAAATGGTACCACTTTTGTCACTTTGTCGCGAGCCTTGCTCCGACGACCCAACAAACGGTACCGGCGCCATGATCCTCGAGGATGTCGTACACTCGAACTCTACCACATTCTCGACATCGCTTGGTTTCAAAACTCGGGTTACTATCCCCAACGTGGTCATCATTAATCGAATACTGATGGATCTCCTGCATTTCCCGAACATAACAATACGAAGACCGGACGTACTGCTTCCTAAGTCGGACGGCAAAAGCTAACATATAGGCAACCTGGCCTATTCTTCACATGAACTCAAAAGGGCCCAAAATAACTCGGGCTAAGTTCCTCTATTTCCAAAACTCGTCACACCCTAACCGGGGTGGTATCTTCAAGAAGACCGACCGCCAACTCGAACTCTGGCGTCGCCGCCGATTATCCGCACGATTTCCTCCGATTGCCGTAACCTCTTACGACAAGCTTCACCCTATCCCTAGTCTGCTGGAACTAGCCTGAACCAACGATCTGAACCTTGCCAACGTCGAACCAATCGACCGGCAACTTACACTTCCGCCCCTACAAGGCTTCAAAAAGTGACATCCGAATACTGAAATGGTAGCTTAAACGCTTCCTCTACAGGAGACAACAATCCCCACAACTACCCCGAAATCCACCGCCCGGCGGCGAACGCGGTCGAGACTCACCGAGTTCTTAACACATGTTTGGTAAAACTTTTAGAAAATGAAAATAGCCACCACTGGCTTCACCGTCGCCCTAAGGTGAAGGTAGGCACCCCGCCTTACAACCTTTCGATAACTCAACACACCGAGTAAACGGCCCCGAAAGAACACGATGGGCTGCCCCATCGCCCGACTCATCGGTCGAACGCATCCACGAACTCAGACGCTGGTTAACAAAACTTGGGCCTAACACCGTAACCCTAACACAAGTGACCACCACAACCGAATTTATCACCAAACATGCCGCTGGTTGACGCAACGTGGCCTCAACCCGACGGCAACGCCGCATAATACTTGCTCCCCGATCCGAACAATCCCACTAATCAAGTTACGAAAACCTAGCGGCCTTCTTATCTCAACTACCCTCTCATTCCACACTACTGGGACCTATCCCAAACATAGCTCACGTGAACTATGCACTTCTGATAAGGATCAAACATAACACCACACCTTATCTCGAGATTGCCTCACCTCTAAGCTCTCAACGTATAAAGCTCTCAGTCTCACACTTTCTCTATCCCCAAATCTTACTCGGTTAACTAACCAAGATTTCTAATCACAATCGACAATAATCGCTATCGAACATAACACTTAAGGTAGACTCACCTTATACAAAACTCCCGAGGGTTAAAGATATATCTATAACTACTGTTTCACACCCTTTAGCCGTTCTAATCAAACCGCCTGTAGGCGATAAATGAGGGAGATGACAAACTACCCACCAATCACGGCGCTAAGTTCTCTTACAAGACACCTTCGACACGGCACCTTGACGGTCATAGATACAACAAGTACCAACTAAAAGACGACATTCCGGGATGACGTCGTCACACATGAACTGAAGCCCCGAGTTCGACCAACTCGCACACCCCGAACGCCCCGAACCCCGCGAGGACCACTGACGGTGGATGTGCATAATCTAATCGCGCGAGGTGACTCGCCGAAAGTTACCAAAGGACCTTGCCGCCCGCCCTCTTCGTTGTCCTTCGTTAACCCGTCGATCTCTACGTTTCGCTCACGCGCATAAGCCCGCATACGTGTCATGCCAAGCCTAATCAAGAATTACTCTTGCACAACCTTCTCTGGTAGTCATCAAGACTCGCGATACATCGGTATGCTCTGTAGCCAAATCCATACTAGTAATGTGGTTGCCTCTTTGCAATCTATATTCACCGTTCCCGGCCGTGGATCCGGCGTTCAAATATCATGGCCGCAGGAACTACCGTCGCCGTGCTTAACTCGGGGCTAGTGACATCGCAGTAAATCCCGAATGAAGCACTACCCTAGGTAATGATTGGGCTGTGCCCTCGCAACCCTCCGAACTCTACTCGCAGCCTCGCCGCTTGCCCTCCCGGGCGGGTTGCCTACGCGGAGGCATAACGATAAGGAAAGAATTTCGTCGAGGTCCAACTTACAACACGACTCTAAGGCACGATCTCGAGTGAGAAGAATAGAAACCAATCCTAAATATCCTATAGCCTCACGATTATTGGTGTAGTGCACAACACACCGATAATCAAGACTTCATCTGATACGGTCGTAGACACTTTCCAGAGGATTAATCGCTCGATACCACTTTTGTCACGACCCGATTCCGGGCGTGGATCGTGCCTTACCCTGCACCCTAGTGATACAACATCGAGTAATCGGAACATAAACACATACATGAAACAAATGAAGCACAAACAAGAATTGAGGAAAACTTGCCTTTCTAAGATATATATAAATAACGACTTTTTCAACATGAACAGCTTTAATCCTTTTTACAAACCCCGCCACAACAAGATTACTGCACTTAAGAAATGATACGACAACAATGGCGGACGGGCCGCCATACCCCGAATGTAAACACCTACAACAACAGGACTATACCATCGATAAGCCTCCTGAGAAACGGAGCTTTCCAACGCCGAATCGTGACCCTAAGAGCGAGGATCAATGATCGGTGTACCTTTACTGCGCAGATGAACGCAGCCCTGAGGAGGTCGATAACAGTACCAAGTATGTGAAATCAAAATAAATCAGTAAATGAAATCATAGTAGTCTATACAAAGCAGAGACATGTATGATAACCAAACTACGATTCACCATAAATAAGCAACATGTCAAGTCGTGGACTCACGCCTCAAGTCATCACTCGATTTTAACAATGGGTCTCACGCCACAACATCAATCGTGCGTGGAATACCTTCCTCACCGCTGCAGCTTTATGATATACAAGCACCAAGGAATACACATGAACACCGTGTCCCACTGTGTCCTAATAAAACAAAGATGGTAGACGAAGGCATAGCCGACTACTAACACCCACGCATCAACAAGGTCATAAATCGTGTCATGATATCCGCTCTGCATCACATGATAAAAGCCGGTCACCGCTCGCAGATATCAAATGCGCGTCTAGCCCCGAACTCTCCGCTGACTCAAGATAGGCCAACCTCATAGGCCCGCATGAGGTATAACCCCGCATCGAGGGTAGCTACTCCCAAGATCGCCCCGACTCGCACCGCATGGCCACAAAGACCGCATGACCATAAAGGCCGCGACACTAACACGAACTCGTAGTTCCGCATGGATCCCCGGACCCGCATGCAGGTATTCTCGAATCATGGTCCTGCATCACCGAGTCTACCCCGCGACGGAGGGCAACCTCCGCACAAGTCAAGGTGAGTGGTACAATACCAACATAACGGTGATAGTCAAACAACTTTAAGCGCAATCGGGAAAACCCTTTACACTAACATCACAAGATACTAACACACGTAGATCCTAACATGTTTACTTATCAAATCAACAAGAAAGTATTACAAGGCTATCACAAACCAATACAATCAAGTTATTCACACAAGGTACTTTCTACTAACAAGTTCGCATCTATCCCCAAAGTACTTCACACATTAAATCTTTAAAAGATCTGCTTTCTTTCACATAAGTCACACAATACGTAGTATAAAATAGAGTGATGTCCTTTTAAGAAAACTAAAACTCTTACCTTTGTAAAATCAAGTAACAACATTATTTTCCAAACGCCCAAGTTTGCCTAATTTCAAATGTTCACGTTTCTTATTTTAGAAAGGTTTCAGTAGTTCATAGTCTTATTCATTTAAGAATATAATTCTCTTTAAACAAATCGGAGAAACATAAGCCTTATATGTGAGTAGGATATTCTTGTTTATAACAATCTTATTACAAAGACCATGATCTAGAAATATCATTTTGTCTCATCTAGCTTCATGCAGATGAAAGTTTCACCGGTTTTAATAATACTTAATTATTCAAAACATTTTCCTTTTATTAACGCCGCAGTTGGTTTGTCGATACACATTCGATTTCCAAAATCAAGAAACATTCTTAAGCCGTTATACCTAACTTCCCATAAAGCTAGTATAACTCTTAAGTTTTCAAAACCAAGTATTACTTCAAGTTCTCTATTAACACATAACAAGCCGCTTATAGTTCAAATCGATTACCTTTTAAAACCACAAGTATTTTCTTACCAACATAAAGTTGTTTATAACCGACTTCCCATAAAGCCGTTATAACACTTTATGTTTTAAACCAATCAAATACATTTAGCACATGACGTCTACCGCACTACATAGTTCACACATATCATGCTAGAAGAGATATGAAGAGGTTCACATACCTCGCGACGAGTATCGACTAATAGCAAAACGCCCAAGTACTTCCAACCGCTACTCCTAAGCCAAGTAGATCGCGCCACACGTAGTACTTCAACCTATAAGGCCACAAGGCGACTTATTAACATTTAGATCTCATCGTAGAACATTCTACCGAAAATTAAGAAGACTCTCCCCCCGCAAGGCGTAAATCTCCTCTATCGAGGCTACCAAGCCAACCAGTTATACGCCTAACCCTAATCGTACAATTCTACCCACGCACTACTACAAGTTCATCGTAATACATTCTATGTAATTACTCAAGATTCTTCTTTAAATTGGGCTTAAGTCGCAAAGACATCGCGTAAGTATTATTCAGGCTTAAGTCAAAAGACATTGCCGATAACTACGTTCAGTTCTATATATAGTATACTTCAACTATATATTCTAACAATATGCAATTTCCAATTACAACAGAGGGACAAGATAATTACCTCGATAAGCCCATAATTATCCTAGTTAAAGTCGATCCTGGGCAATCGTTTAGCTCCAACTCCGAGCGCTCCAACCCGCTCTAAACCACCCTTAGAAGTTCTAACCAACTTCTACACAATACTCCAACGGACTATGGAGATTTTCCTAGGGTTTCGGTTTTGTGACTGACGGAAGTATAATAGTATTTCTGGGCATTATAACAATACTTTTGAGAGTATTTCTACACCACAAAGGGGGGGTATATTATACGAGAACAACACCACTAGGAGGGGGGTGAAGTCTCGGCCACAAGGCCACACAAGGAGGGCTCTCGCCAGGGGAGGGACGAGAACAACAACAAGAGAGGGGAGGATTTTAACACTTAGAGATTTGTGGAAAGGATGAAGAATTCATCAAAGGGAGGGGGGTATTTATAGGTCAAGTGAAGGCCAACCAATGGCCAAGATTAAACCAAGTGTTAGGCAAGTGTAGGGCTAGGATTTACTACACACAAATATCCTACCAACCCTTGACTTTAGCCAAGGCACCAAAAACGTGCAAAGGCTAGCCCAAATCGTCCCAATGGACGTTTCAAGTCCACCAATTGGAGGGTGCCAAGTGTCGCCCTCCCGTTGGTCCAAAATGTTTCGTCTCTCGGAAAAATCCGCAAAAAATAAAAATGACATAGCGAATTTTCCTACGAAAGTCGTGGAAACGTTTCGTCGAAAAACGACTCTAATCGGGTGTTGTGCACAACAATTAATTCGGCCAAGCCTAACTTAAAAGTTTCAAATTTTTCTACGTACGTCCTTACGTACATACTCTGGAAATACGGGGTATAACAAGAGAGGTATGTATACTTTGATTATTCTAGTGTAAATTATTTTAGTGGATTTATTTCTTCAATTGAGGCTGCAAATTTGGATCTAGTTATATCCAAAAACGAAACGATAAAGGAATTACAAAATTTTGGTAAAGCCTTAATCACTACATCTGAGCAACTAGACTCAAAACCAAAATCATTGGCTCTTGAGAATTGTAATTTGAAAGGCACAATCAACCGATTAGAGGTGACACTTACCAAGAAAGATCTTGAGCTTGGTTATATTCGTGCACGATTGAACACAGCTGAGACCACGTTTCAAAGGCTAAACATGGGAACCTCCAAACTGGATGAAATACTGAACTTCATCAATTCCACAAGGACTGGGCTTGGTTATCAATCTCATAGGAAAACCACTACTTCCAGGATCCATAGTCAATCTGAGAGGATTAAATTTATCAAAGAAAACGATAGTAACTCTCAGAGCACTATGATTGGATCGAAGTTTGTATGTAGCTTCTGTAAAAAGATAAGACATCTAATGCCCTACTGCTACAAGCTTCAAAATTCTGCACTCAGCCTATTACCTAAAGTGTTGTCATCAATGTTGCCCAACATCACTGACAACATTCAAAGCAACAAGCCCGAAAGCAGAAGGAAGAAAAGGTTTGAAAAGGAGTGGGTACCCAAACTAAATCTGAAATGTAATGTGTGCATAACTGCCTTTCGTACTAACATTACATGTTCTTGGTACTTCGATAGTGGTCGCTCACGTCATATGACAGGTACTAAAAGTCTCTTGAAGGAGTATGGAGCATTCAATGGAGGGTACGTGACCTTTGTAGGATGAAGTACGAGTAAGATTATTGGTAGAAGAACTCTTAATGTTCCAAATGTATCAGCCTTGAAGAATATGCTTCACGTAGAAGGTTTAGTTGCTAATCTTCTTATATGACGATCTAGAGGTGAAATTCAACAAACTTGGATGCAAAGTTATGGATTCTGTAAACAAGTGTGTCATGTCAGGAACCCGAACCGGAGATAACTGCTATCTAGTAAGTAGAGAAGAGTTTTGCAACTTCGCAAAGGTAGGTGACTTGACACTTTGGCACCAAAAATTGGGACATGTCAACTACAGCACCTTGGAGAAACTGATCTCGTTTGAAGTTGTAAAAGGCATTCCCAGACTGTATACAAAAGATAAAACTTTGTGTGAAGATTGTTTGAAGGGAAAACAGACCCGAGTCTCTCACAATGTTGTCCAACATGATGGACAACATTCAGGTACGTCTCATTATTTCCAATTATTGCATATGGATCTTATCGGTCAATTGAGGTAGATAGCATATGAGGAATGAGATACTATTATGTGATTGTTGATGATTTTTCCAGATTTACTTGAATATATTTTTTAAAGGAAAAATCACAAATCTTTGAGATGTTTAAAACACTTTACTCTAGAATTAGGAATTTGTTTTGTTCCTCAATTTTCAGAATAAGATCTGATCATGGAAATGAATTTGAAAATCAAACCTTTGTAAAATTCTGTGAAAAGAAAGACATATTCCATGAATTTCCGACACCAAAAACACCAAAATGGGGTTGCCGAGAGAAAGAACAGAACTTTACAAGAAATGACATGACTAATGTTAAGTTCTAAGCATTTAGCAAAGAGGTTTTGGGCAGAAGCCTTGAACACAGCATGTCACATTAGTAATAGAGTTTATCTTAGGCCAGAGACCAAGATGACACCTTATGAAATGTTAAATGGAAAGAAAACTACAATGAGGTATTTTCATGTCTTTGGGTGTGTGTGTTATATTCTTAATAACAGGAATAAACTGGCTAAGTTCGACTCCAAGAGCGACAAGGGGATATTTGTCGGCTACTCTTAGAATAGTCATGCTTACCGAATATACAACCTTCGGAAAAAGACCATTCAGGAGTCTGTCAATGTGATTTTTGATGATCTGCTGGATATATCTGGAAGATCTTCTAAAAACAACATTATAGTTGTAGTTGAAGAGGAGCAACTCACTGATGCAACAGATATTGTCCCAACATCCGAGGACACATCTAAAGCTCAAAGAGAGAACACAGAGGAAGATGTCGAGGAGGAGTCTGCTACTGAGCTGAATGATCAGGTGCGAAGAGAATCTCCATCGAGGATTAGGAGGAACCATCCACCCGACCAAGTGATAGGGGGAGTTTTTTAGCAGAGGCGAACAAGAGAAAAAGAGCCAGTCAATTACCGAGAGATGGTAAGTTATGTGTGCATGTCCACCATATACCAACAAGTTAGTCTTTCTTGTTTTACATCTACATTGGAACCTAAGAATATTGGGGAAACATTGAAAGATAATTTTTGGATACAAGCTATGCAAAATGAACTTGAACAGTTTACCCGAAATGCGGTTTGGGATTTGGTACCACGACCCAACAACAATAATGTTATTGGGACTAAGTGGATATTCAAAAACAAATCAGATGAGTTAGGGAAGATTGTGAGAAACAAAACTCGACTTATCGCTCAAGGATATACACAAGTTGAAGGTATCGATTATGACGAGACCTTTGCGCCTGTGGCTAGAATTGAGTCAATAAGGTTACTTCTTGCAATTGCTTGCTACTTGAAAATTACCTTGCACCAAATGGACGTTAAAGATGCCTTTCTCAATGGATACTTGGACAAAGATCCTCACCATCCACAATATATTTACAAGCTCAATAAAGTTTTGTATGGTCTAAAACAGGCACCACGTGCATGGTATGGTCGTTTAACTAATTTTCTTATTGATTTTGGTTTTATCCGTGGAGAAGCTGACCGAAATTTATTCATAAAAAGACACGGAGTAGATATAATCATAGCTCAAATCTATGTTAATGACATTATCTTTGGCTCGACTAAAGAATCCTTCTTAAAGTCATTTGTCGAAGCTATGTCGACAATATTTGAAATGAGCAGGATTGGAGAACTAACATTTTTCTTAGGCTTGCAGATTAAACAGGTTAAAGAAGGGATTTTGTATCCTAGAGCAAGTATGCCAAGAATCTTGTTAGGAAGTTTGGTCTGGAAAACGCTAAACACATGAAGACTCCAATGGGCTCTACGCAGCAGTTATGTAAAGACGATGTTGGAAAAAATATTGACCTAACATTGTACCGATCTATGATAGGTAGCCTCTTATATATTACTGTCAGTCGTTCCGATATCATGTTTAGTGTATGTGTTTGCGCCAGATTCCAAGCCAGTCCCAAGGTATCTCATCTTAATGTCGTGAAACGTATCATACGATATATTGTCGGTACAAGTGACTTGGGAATTTGGTACTCTAGAGACACTAATCCTAATCTAATAGGGTATAGTGACTCAGATTGGGCCAGTGATGTCGACGATAGGAAAAACACTAGTGGTGGTTGTTTTTGTCTTGACAATAATCTAGTCTCATGGTACAGTCGTAAACAAAATTATGTGTCACTCTCGACTGCCGAATTCGAATATGTGGCAGCCGGAAGTTGTTGTGCTCAACTGATTTGGTTACGACATATGCTTGATGACTATGACATTTTTAATAACTCTATGATTTTGTGCTGTGATAATCTGAGTGCTATTAATATTTCCAAAAATCATGTTCAACATTCACATTCAAAACACATTGACATAAGGCATCATATTTTAAGAGACTTAGTGGAAAAACAGCTAGTTCAAATCGAATATGTTGATACTCTTTCACAACTAACTGATATTTTTACCAAACCCTTAGATCATGAGAGATTTTCTAGCTTGAAAAAATCTCTTGGTCTCTGTTTTATCTGAAAATAAGACAGGCTAGGTAGATGTTGTCCGATATGTTGACCTAACATTCTGAGTAACATTTACTGTTTGAGTCAATGTACATGATATGTGTTTTAGTAATGTTGCACCGTGTTTTAAGAGAATCAAGCATGACTTCACAAGGACAATGTTTGAATGCGATACCATTCTCTGCGATGATACATTTATGTATGTCATAAAAAGGGTATCATAAGAAGGTGAAACCTCTACTAAAGATTTGAGTTTATACAAAAAGAGTAAAGCTCTAAGTGTGGTACCGTTCTTATTCTATAGGAGTACCATGTACTTCAAGAAGGTTGGAAATCCCTTAATATTTTTTTATTTGTATGTGTTCAACTAAGTTGATTAAGGACAATGGTAAAATGTCACATTTGTCCTGCGATCAGTCTCATAGGAAACACATACGGAAAACCATTTGCCAAATCAGAAAAGCCTTGGAGTCTCAAAATGCTTGTTGAACTTTAAAATGTTACCAACATCATTCACAACATCGTGTTCCAGTACATTGTTCAATCTTGTTTTTCTTATTTTTTTATGGGTTGTGGTATATAACACGTCTCTTTAAATAACGAAAATCTAAAATTGGAGGACCGTTTCTTTTTAAATTTTTAATGATGTCTTGTGTCATATAAAATCCTTTGTTTTGGGTATGTGAAGAATTCAAATATTTTCCACTACCTAAATTTAAGGAAAAGAGTTTGATTGTAAAGTAATGTTTGCCATGATGAAAATCCCTATTTTTGTTTCAGCATTGTCACATCAGCCGCCAATTGAACCAACAAATGGAAGTCCAAACATCACCATCAATTTTTCAAACCCAAAACGTCTTCAACACACCACCTTCATCAAAACCCTCTCCAATGTCCATATTCCCCAAATTGTTTAAGTCTTCCAAATCAAAAGATTACTCTCCAATGTCAACAAGCCCACCGAATAGCAACAAAATATATAAACATTATGAAGCCATCAATGAACTAAAGCCTTCTGAGGAGGACGCAAGTTTAGCAATGATTTTGCTGGGTTCCGACGAACCCTTAAATGTGTGTTACCCTGGAGATTCAGAGAACCCAATAGATGTTGATACAACATCAGACTTTACAAACCTTGCGTCAAGAGGATCACAGTTAACAATGCCGACAAGAATGTCGAAAAGGGTTTTTGAAAGCAGATTCAGTGAAGAGCAAACTGCTAAAAGGAACAGAGTGGAATCGACTTTCCCTGTTGAATAGTCGACTTTCCCTGTTGATTCCACCACTTCTACCAGCATTGATTTCGACTTTAGTTTACCTAGATCACTAACACCTTCAGCCACTCCAACTACCGAAGCTGAGAATGAAGGAGAAGAGGAAATGTCTGACGACACTCCTCTAAGAAACTTCATGCCAAAAAGAGTGTGAAGGACATACTGGAACTTCGGTTCAAATGTTGCCTCAGCATCGAAGACAATATAGGAGAAAGAAGACACTGATCCTGACTATGTTGCCCCAACATCCGAGGCAACATCAGAAGCCACACCACCAGAACAGGAGAAACCAGAATTTGAATCAGATTCTGAGGTAATGTCTTACGCTTTTTTGTTCCAAAGTAAAACGTGCTCTAGTAGGTGGAACTGGTTTAAAAATAGAGGCATTAGAGGTGAAAAGGTGATAGATTTATCTTCATTTTCAGAATATGGTTTGACTGATTTGTTAAGTAGTCGTAGGGTTCTGAGTTCTGTGACTGGAAAGAATCCTTACTGTAAAAGGTTGTTAGGGTGTTCTATGCTAATTTGACACACCTTGCAAGGGATACTTCCTCAAAGAAATTTGGGAGAGTGTACCTTTACAACAAGGTATATGAATTTACCCCTGAGATCATAAATGTCACACTAAGGATCCCTCATGTTGATAGAACCCCAGAAGCTACCCCCTCTGCTGAAGAATTAAATGAGATGATCAAATATCTCACTGGAAATTTGATCACCACTTGGGCTCCTCGCAGTCCAGTGTCGAGACTCACAACACTGTTTGCCACACTACACAGAATTGCCATATATAATTGATTGCCCTATTTTAATGAAACTATTGCTACCCTTGATCAAGAAATTCTACTATATAAGATTGGAAGAAATCACAGAGTTTATATTGGAACGCTGATTTTCAACCATGTCACAAACCTGGCCGAAAAACAATCTAACTCTGCCCTTCCATATACTTCCCTCATTTTTCAAATACTACTGAACCAAGACTTCAAAACTCCGAAAGGGGAGAGACTGAGTAAACCCTTAGATGTTTATCCAGTATAAAGAGCATTAGTAAATAGCAGGGACATGGTTATAGACCTGCCCTGGAAGGAAGAAACTTGGACACTGAAACATCGCAGCATGTTTTCACTGAACAAACAGATGTTTCCATCATTCCTGGCAACATCAAGAGTAATGTCCTTATGTCCAAAGTCTGGCTAAGGAAGCACATTGCTGAGCTTGATAGACAAATACTGGAACTTATGCGTGCAAAGAGCTACTATAAGGATGTGTTTTCTTTACAAAAAGGGGGAGAGAATGATGATGATGTTGCTGCTAGGGGAGAAAACAGAAAGGGGAAGATGATGAAGCTGGGACAAGCAACCAGGGGGAGAAGAGTTGAAAAATAACTGCTAGAGATGAAGAATGAAGATGATGGTGGTGATGTGGCGAAGATAGATGATTGTGATGCAGTGTGTTGATTATTGATGCTACTGGTTACTATTTGATCAATCATTTTGTTGATATCTTGGCTTTACAGACATTTGAATCTTATTTTTGGTTGTGTAATTAATTTTGGGATATTTTTGGTTAATGCTATATATGGTTACATGTTATGGTATGTTATGAATATTTACTGCACATCTGCTATAAGTAATGAGTAACAGAACGTAACACATAACTATTCAACAACATCGATACCGCATTGCTTGAAATTTTGTAACTGTAGTTTAAGGGGGAGCACGACACTGATCTTACTGTTTCTTTGATTATCGAGGACTACATCAAGATTCAATATTCTAGTAATTTTTTGGATTGCATGGAGTTTTGTGAAGAAAGACAAAAAGGGGGAGATTGTTGATGTCAGATGGATGTTGAGGCAACATATGAAAACTCTCAGGACAACATCTCTTGTGTAGACAAGAATGTTGCATGTGATGTTGTCACAACATTTCTGCCAACATCTCTGTAACTGTTTTGCCTATTCTTACGGCCGAAACAGTTGATGTTACTGCGAGTAAAAATGACCTAGGCAAGCTTACAAGTATGTTGTGTTGAAAATGTGGTGAAAGACACAGTCAAAGCGTAGAGAGAAAGCAGCGTCCAGATCGTTGAGGATTTCCAGGAGAAAGACTCAGTCCAAGCTGCTGCCATCTTTTGCTCAACCTCCGCAACCATCAGTGAAGATTTCAAGGGAAGATCAACACTATAAATAGAGGGGAGCTTCACAAATATCGATATCCAGATTATTCAGATTAAAAGAAGAAGAATTTCAAGAGAGCTCTCGGATTTTATCTTAGGAAACTGGATCAACATTTTAGCCTAAAGTTGTTTTAACAACATCTTGTCCCACATTACAATAGTTATCTTTATTTTAGATTAAAATTATTGTTCAAGCGATTGTAATGAAAATGTTGTATTTTATCTTTTAGACTTTGTAACTTTAGGCGAAGTCATCTGCGACTTCATTTTTGTTTGTAATTTTTTTCGTTTGTAACGCTCAATTTGTAAAAAGAAATTCTTTGTAATTGTATATAATATGTACAATTCTTTTGGTCATCGACCATCAAGGGATATATTTATATATACCCTTGAAAATATAAACCTTGTGTCTCTTTACTTTTTATGTTGCACATACTCTACAAGGTTTATTCTGTTTTATTGCAATGTTGCCTGAGATGTTAACCCAACATTGAAAACAACATCCAGTGACTGTTTTTGTTGTTCTAGTTTGCGATTTTAATCTTACGTTTTACTAATCCGTAGCCCACGAGACCCAACAATTTGCATGGAAAGTTCTTAGACATTTCTAGCCTAGTAGATGATTTTAGAGAAGGGGCTTCTTTGTAAATATGTAGGGACTTATACAATAATATATATTTACATACTAGTCCCTAGGTAAGCAGTATAAATAGTGGGGCATTCATTTGTAAAATCACCAAGCAAATAATTCAAGCTATCTACAATATAAAGCTTCATTTTAACAAATTTTTCTTGTATTCATAATCTACTATTTTCTTAGAGATCTTGAGAGTAATAATTTAGACTGACGTGACATAGTAATATCGTGAATAAGTTGTGCAAGAACGTGAACAAGTTGTCAAGTGTCGCACTTTCGCTTAGTTTAAGACTAAGGACATGACAAAAAGGAATGTTATGCGAATTATACTAGGATATGATGTCTTGTATCTTCAATTAATTATTTGTAAGCCATAGTTATGATGTTTCTTTTATTGTACATCTCCTTTATTTCCAACATGAATGAAATAGTGGAAGGTGTCACAGTTGTAGTATTTGGGAATAATGGTGAAATGAAGTCTTTAGTAAATTAATTAGCTTAGGTAGCATACTGACGTCGTCATCTCATGTCTAATCGAATAATTGTGGTATGTTGCTCAAGCATTTTTAAATCAAATGACATCACATTATAGCAGTAAGTCTCGTATCTAGTTATAAAAGAAGTTTTCTCTTCATCCCTGTTACACCCCATAATACCTGGGCTACTAATTGCGAACGTGATTAAGGAAATAAGATTTGAAGGTTGAAAGAAAAGAATAATTACATTTTCTTAAGGAAAATTTTCGAAAAAAATGTGAAGACGAAAATTTATTAACTTGAAGTTAAATTCTTCTAATTGGATTCATGGGATTAGTATTGGATTATGAAGTCTTGAAATTGATAATATGAGATCCACCAAAAATTTCACAATTTTGTGGGGGCCTTCGAAAAATAAGGTATTTTGGGCTAAGTATAGATATTTTTGTGAAGAAAGATTACGTGACCAATAGGAGGGTGACATATGTTCCTCATCCACTTGTCTTGCAAGACATATATAGAGATATACATGGAAAGACTTAGCCATTTTTCACAAGATATTTTCTCTTCCAAAGCTCTTCTCTCTTCCTTAGCCTAAGGTTTTCGAATTTTTCAAGCCAAAAGTGAAGAACAGGAGTTGATTATCTTCCTAGATTAACCTATAGTCTCCTAGATTAGCACCTTAACTAAGTTCTAAACCAAGTCTTCTCTCCAAAAAGTGGGTTGGCCGAAAGTTGGGAAGAAAAACCCTAAGCTTTAGATGAACTTTTAGGAAGCAAAACATGAAGGGAAGATGGTTACAAGCTTGTATAGGTTACATGGGGGTTGATGGAGCTTGAAGAAGTGGTGCAAAAAGGAAAGCTATGGCCGAGACTATGTGGTCTGTTTTTGGCTAAGATTTAAGGTAATATTCTTCTTCTTTTAATGTAATTGGATATTACATGTTGTAGTAGTTAAGAGGTGAATTTGTGATTAAGAGAAATGGAGAAAAAGAATTGTATGGACAGATTTGCATGTTGGCTGAAATCTAGGCAGTTTTGGTGTTGTTGGATTTCGTTGGTTATTATTGTTGTTACCTTCACCTATTGCATGTTAGAATGAAGGAAATATTGTTATAACAAGTTGTTATGGTTTTTTATAAAAGTGTTGTAACAAATTGAATTATAAGGAATTGTGAAAAGGGCTTGGAATTATAGTTGTTTGGCCGAGACTTGTATAAAATTGTTGGATAGTGTGGCGCAGTTTTAAGGACTGTTTTGTGGCGTTAGAATGCTGAAAATTCAGCCACCATTATGCATGTTTAAGTGTAGTAATTGCTAATGAAATTCCTAAAGAAATAAGGGTGTAGAAGGGTGTTGAAAGGCCTCACATTTTACCTTTGTTGTTGTTGGATTGTGGACTGTTTTTGGTAGACTGTTTTATCGATATTATGGGGCTGTTTTACGTGAGAAATAGGTGTGGAATCACCTTGGTTAACTGTTTGGTTGTGCCCTTAATTGGTGCTTGGTTGTTGATGAATTGGGGTCTTATTGAAAGGTGGAAAAGTACGTATAAATAGGGGAAGTGCTGCCCAAATTTTTATAGGATAAGAGAACCCTTACTTGGTATATGTCTTACATTAGTAAGAACGTGTTGATGTACGTGTTATTGTTGTTATAGGTTGAAGTACATTGAGACGTATTCTAGATTGTCGAGTTGGTTAGTTCGTCAATAAGGTATGTGAACTATCCTTTCTTCTTTTGGCATGATTTGACTTTATAAAGTGAGTGGATTCTATATCCTTAATGATACTTGCTTTGATTTTATAAAGTGAGTAGATCCTATTCTAAATGATGTATTCCCTTGATAGTACTTTGGGTTTTGCTAAAATGAAAAAGGTGGTAGTGCCTCGATTTTGCTAAAATGAAAGAGGTGGTAGTGCCACGGTTTTGGCTAAAATGAAAGATGTGATAGTACCTTGAGTTTTTATAAATGAAAGTTATTCTATTCCATTAATAGTATCTTGGCATGATTTTTATCAAATGAGTGTACGGTGGACGTACGTGTTTTAAAATGGATTCGGATTCCTTGTGGTACATAAGGTGGTAGTGCCTTGATTTGAAAAGTGTAAGTTACTTGATTTGAAAAGAATAAGTGACTTGATTTGAAAAGTGTAAGTTACTTGATTTGAAAAGTGTAAGTTACTTGATTTGAAAAGAACAAGTGACTTGATTTGAAAAGTGTAAGTTACTTGATTTGAAAAGAATAAGTGACTCGATTTTAAAAGTGTAGGTTACTCGATTTTAAAGGTGTAAGTGTCTTGAATTTTGAAAGTGTCTTGATTTTATAGGTGAAAGTGCCTTGATTGTAAAAAGTGTGAGTAACTTGATTTATAAGTGAAAGTGCCTTGATTGTAAAAAGTGTGAGTAACTTGATTTAAAAATGAAAGTACCTTGATGTTGCAAGACTAGTGCCTTGGGGTTACATGGTGCAATTGGGATCAAGTCCCTAATATTAAATGATATGTACGGTGAATGTACATAGTACTTTGAGTTCAATTCCCTAATATTTACATGGACATGCTTACATGATGCAGGAATTCATGGGCATGCTTCCTTTATATTATTTACACGACATGCCATACGATGCGTAAAATTCCATGGACATGCTTTCTTTATATCATTTACATGGACATGCTTACATGATGCAGGAATTTCATGGGCATGCTTCCTTTATATCATTTCCATGGACTAGCTCTCCATGATGACATGCTTCCGTGATGTTGGAATTTCACGGGCATGCATCCGTAATGCGGGTTCGAGCCCCGTGAATAGGATCTGCATAATGATTCTGAGGGCAGGTGTCCCTGATTTTGACATGACTATCATATTTGAAAAAGGCACAGTGATTTCATATTTGAAATGGTACAATTGATTTCATATTTAAAATGGTACGGTTGATTTCCATTTTTAAAAAGAAAACACAGTGGACTCTCTATTTTTACAAGGTGTAGTTGGCTTTTATTTTATATGGCACAGTTAGATCTGATATTTGATTTTCATTCTTGTCCCTGTCATCTTTTGGCCATTTATTGACCTTATTTACTGTGCTTTATGTTTACATACTTAGTACCTTGTTGTACTGACCCCCTTCTCCGGTGGGCTGCGTTCATGCCCGCAGGTATTAGGTACTCAGTTGGGTGATCCACGAGCTAGGATCTCCACTCAGCTTCTAGTGAGATAGCTCCACCATTCCGGAGTTTGTCATGTTGGTACGGAGTTTGTATTAGAGTTTTATGTACATTTATGGGTACGACAGAGCCTTGTCCCGTCATAATTTATGTCAAATTCTTAGAGGTATGTATTCATATGTGGGTTGGACTTGCGTGGGTTGTATATTGTGGTACAATTGTAGTTTCTTTGGGTTGTTTTATATATAATGGCGGGCTTGTCGGCTTTGCCTGTATTTTTTTTAAATGATGAATTTTTTTTAGCTTCCGCTGGTTACATGTGATGTATGGGTAGAAGGGTTCTCAGGTAGGGCACCAGCCGCGGGCTCGGAGTTCGGGTCGTGACAATCCCCTGGATTCATCATGATTTGGTTTTATCTGAAGTAAGCGTCAAGAAAACTCAGCATCGCATGCCCTGCCATAGCATCAACCATGCGATCGATAGGGAAGACAAACGTTTTTCGAGAAATAGGCTGCGCCAACCGCCTTACGACAGTTTGGCCAGTCCCGGCTTGAAAAAATACGTGAAATAAAAAAAATAGGTGAAACGGACGTCTGAGCGCAGAGTTATGACCATTTAAAGTTGCACTGATTTACAACTACTTTCTTTTCTCCCTATATTTTATGGCAATGCTTCACATTAAAACATAAAGTGTACATCACATATATTCTTAAAACATGTAAAATAGTCCAACATCACGACAATCCCCTTAATCAATAGAATGAGACAAAAGAACATAACAAATTAATTGAAATGATCAAATCAATATAGTTTTATTATGAAAAATCTCAACAAAGATAATGCGATTTCAACAAAAGATATTGTGACACAAACTTGAATACACATTACATTCATTCATCCAGTAGCAAAACACCACAAAAAGAATCGTTTTCTCACTTCTCTGTTCTGTTCTCCTTCTTGGTGTATGACATATGGGTCCTATATTTGGAGACAAGTAATCAACATCAAAAAGTAAGATTTAATGAAAAGAAAAAAAATGTGAAATAAAGCATGTTACCTATGAAGCTCCCTTGTTGGGACATATTTTTGTTGTTGTGATCTTCGTTCTTGCAAATGCTGCACCACACCCCTGTTCGGCCTTCTCTAACATCCATCTCATTAGGCAAACGCGTGGATTTGGGACGACCTTTAGTAGTCATTCTCATGGAATCAGACGGTAAAAGTATCATGTCTCTCACGAGAGGCCAATATGCTTGGTCAGGAATAGGATGCAGCGAAGGTGCTCACATCATTGTGTACGTATTAATTGAATACCAATTCTGAATGTAAGTTGTATAATCCAAGTATTATTAACATATTTTTGTATACTATTTGGATACATGCAAGTAATCTTAATGGCTGCAGTTTATGTAATTCACTCAGAAAAATAAAGAATGCAAACATCAAACATTGTAACTGTCCAGTAGAAAAAAGGAAGTGCAATCGCTGCCTAGTAAAATTGTGAAATCGCTGCAAAATCACTGTAAAATCGCTGCCTAGTAAAGTTGCAATATCGCTGCCTAGTAAAGTTTCGACATGTTTGTTATTCTTCATTATCACAGGAAGTGCAAGAATGCAAAAAAAAAGAAGAATACTACCATTGTAACTTCACGGCTGATACTTCGTAGATAAACCCGAACTATAACTTTCTTTTGCCGTCATAAATTGGTGATATGAATAGGGTTGAGAAGGTAGAAATGTTTATTTAGTTGTTGGTGTTTATGACTTAAAAAAACAAATAAGATTGCATATGTGGCATGACAATCCACTTGGCAATTCATGTGGCAAAATTAGTAGTAAAATATAAATTAATTAAAAAAAAAAAAATATTCTGGAAATAATTTTTTCAGAGAGTACTATTTTGACAATTCGCTTCAAAATACCCATCAAAAGTAAAATATTTACCCATATTTGCCTTCATTGAAATTAATTACACACGCTAACCACACAGAATAAATTGTTTATCCATATCGGTCAAAATTGTATAGAAATTATGCCTTAAGGAAGATAGTTTCTATGTAATCAGAATTTCTAATTTATTAACCGTAAATAAAGGATACTTTTACTCATAAAATTTTATTAAATGAGAAGTAGGGATAGGGGGGGGGGGGATTGAAGACCAATGAATTGAGGAGCAAAAATTAAAAACCCGCTGTTTGAGGCGATTCCCATTATTTTTCCTTCAGTAAAGTCGTCGCCTGCCTGCCCTCCTTTGGATTCATGGGCCGGGTTATAAAAACTACAGTGGGCATTTAATTGGTTCGTGGGCCCCTTCATTGAGTATATCCATCATTTCTAATAGTGTGCCACACTTCCAATGGTCTCTTAACACCAAATATATATTTTTTTTAAAACTTTTTTTTCCAAAGAAAAATAAATTCTCATTAATAAACTCTTTGACTTCCTCAGATTTGGTCAAAAGGATAATCATATTATCACCACTGAAGAAAAAAAAAGGACAAATGAGTTTGCTCAATGCTCTAAATTATTTTGCCTATTTAGTCATTGTCCAATCATGGCCTAAAATTAATTTAAGTCGAGAAACATGATTAATGAAAATTCATATACTCTCTTTTCTATTTTAAGTGATTTTTTAGAGTTGGGCACACCAATTAAGAAAAAATCACTTAATAACATTAATTAAGTGAATTATTATACCTAATGACCCTTAATATATGCATACAAGAATGTAAAGACGTTTTGAAAGATTTAAAAAAAAATTGTTCAACATTTATTGAATAAATTTAAAAAGCTAAAAAATCATTTTAAAACTAGATTAAGTAATTAAGGACCCGTTTGGCCCATAAAAATTATATTCACTTTTTTCAGAATAAGTTTTTACTTTATTTGAAAATCAGTGTTTGACCATGAAAATTTAAAATTCAACTTATGACCCATAAAAATTATATTTTACTTTATTTGAAAACCAATGTTTGACAATGAAAATTTCAATATCAATTTAAAATTGAATTTCGAATTTGAAAAATAACTTATATCTTGTTTTCCAACTCCAACTTCATAATTTGAAATATTTTTTTTTCCTCTCATTTGCAAAAAATTATAATCAAAACACAACTCAATCTTCCATTCCAAACTTTAAAAATTTCAGATAAAATAAAAAATAGTTTATTTCTATGACCAATCGCCTACTAAATCAAGTTATTTGGTTACCTTCTCAATAAACTATATTTGTTTGAGACACTTTAAAGAGATTGTGTAGCACACAACAAACCTTCTAAAAAGACAATAATAATCCAAACACTTCCTTTTTCTTCGGCTAACTTTTCCAAAACAAAATCCTTTTGAATTTCAAGTGCGGTCTAATACTACATGCCGAAGAACCGTTCAAAAATTGTTGGCAGCTTTGATTTTAATACCAAATGAAAGAATCAGAGGTAGGATTTTGAACATATGAATTTCTCAATAAATTTTTACTACATATTAAGTACAATTTTAAATATAAAAATAAAATTTGTGTCAAACTATTGAGCTATATCAAATTCTTAAATAAACTTGTAACTTAGTCCCTGCCAATTGAACGCAGAAGGTGTTGTGATTCTTTACATTTGTTTTTGTTAACTATTATATGATCCCGCTCTTGCTCGCTACTTATCCACTCGTAAATAGATGATTCTAGAGAAAAAACTTCTTTGTAAATATGTAGGGACATACAATAATTATTATTTACATACTAGTCCCTGTGTGAGTAGTATAAATATAAGGACATTCATTTGTAAAATCATCAAGCAAATAATTCAAGCTCTCTACAATATAAAAGCTTCCTTTTAGCGAATTTCTATTAACTTCCTAATCTACCATTTTCTTAGCGATCTTCAGAGTAATAATTTAGGTTGACTTGGCATATCAAGATCGTGAGCAAGTTGTGTAAGAACGTGAACACGTTGTCAAGTCTCGCACATGCACTTAGTTGAAGACTAGACGTGATAATGTGGTATCAGAGCAAAGATTGATACTAAGGAAGTAGAAAACGAGGGAGAAATCAACGCTCCTAAAGCTCAAGCCAATGTCACCCAGGATGCCGCTGACAAGAAATAGCATAACAAGAAGAGGAATGCTACCAACAAAAGCAAGAAGGTGCCACCAGAGGTTGTGCCAAATGAAGGGCTTACATCCCAAGAACCTTCTGCCACTGATACAAGTGAGAATGATGTGGAGGTCCTGCCTGAGGATGTGTCGCTCGGTAAATAGTGGATAATGAAGGCTAACATGAGGATGAATGACATCGACATCTTTGGCCAATATATGGGGAAGGTAGAGGTCACCCTTAGCGTGCTTGAGGGGCATACCCTTGAAGAGATTGATAGCGTTTGAAATGACTTGGAGTGTCACAAACAGGTGGAGTTTGAGTTAAGGCAAACTGTTACTGCCCTGGAGTGTATTCTTGTGGAAACGTTAAGTACTATCGATACTATAAAGGCAAAGATTGACGCACTCGAAGAGCAGGTCGACGCTGGCATGACCGAGGCAGCCAAAAATATTATTGTAACAAGGAAGACTAAGATCGAGGCTCTCAAGACAACAGTGTTCAATGGGGTTCGTGATGCACAAGAAGTGGAGAACCTTCTTTAGCACTTGGAGAACTATTTCAGGCATGGAAAAGTGAGGGATGATGAGGCCAAGATCAACACTGTTGTATGTACTTATCGGAGACTACCATGCTATGGTGGAGAAGAAAAGTAGATGATATTGAGAGAGAGATATGCGCCATTAGCACGTGGGACCAGTTCAAGGCCGAGTTCAAGCATCAATTCTTCTAAAACAATGTCTTATACGAGGCAAGGCATAAATTTCAAGAAGCATCATCCTGATGCTTCAAATTCCCAACCTGACCAGTGATGCCTAACTTTTCCACTTCATGGCCGAATTATAAAATTGGGCTAAGCAAGAGTTGCAACGCCGTCACTTCATAGACATAGACCAAGCCATAGTTGAGGCCGAGTCTTTGATAGAGTTTAGGAATGACAAGTACAAAAAAGGCAAAGGTAATGAGTCAAGAGGTAGTTATGCTAAATGTGGGGGAGACCGTGGCAAAGAAAAAGAGATACACCAATAATACTCTAAGACTCAAGATGCTATCAAGTTCAATGGTAAGAAGTCAAATGGCCATTAGGGCTACACTGAGAAGAAGGTCCAAGCCAAGAAGAAGGGATGCTACATATGCGGAGGGCCGCATGGCTTTAGGAACTCTCCCGACTTAAAGAGCCTCAGTTCTATGATGCATGACAAGAAGGATCAAACGCAAGGACAAAGTTTGGGAACTACATAGTTAGGGATGATAAAACTATATGATGTTGTCAAGAAAAACCTAGCTAGCCTGACGAGAATAGAAACCAATACGTGGATCTCACTATCAACAACAAACTCGCTCGGGCATTGGTGTACACTGGAGCAACTCATAATTTTGTGACCAAAGCTGCAGCTAGGAGACTAGAGTTGAAGCTACTCCAATTAATGCCCGCGCCAAGATCGTGAATGCTCAGCCAAAAAATTCTCATAGTGTAGCCAATGGTGTTGGTGTAAAATTAGGCGATTAGAAAGGTATGACAAACTTTACTGCCATTACTATGGATATTTTGACATTGTTTTAGGGTAAGAATTTTCCAGGAATTGGCACGTGATGATCGATCCCTACCTCTAACGTCTCAGAATCTTGGAGCAAGAAAAAACTTGTATGGTACCTATAGTGACTATGTCGCATGGGCAGGGCCAAGCACAACTCTTGGCTATGCAGGTATTCAAGGGGTTCAAGAAGGGGGAACCGATGTTCATTGCAACCATTACAAGTTTGGAAGGAGACCAGGATTCCCAAGAGACACTACCGCCTTACATAGAGAAGCTGCTCGATGAGAACAAATATGTTATTCCCGAGGAGCTACCTAAGCACTTGACTTCTAGACATGAGGTGGATCAAATTGAGTTGGAGCCAGGGGATAAATCAACCGCATTCGCCCTTATCGCATGGCACCGCCTGAGTTGGAGGAGCTTAGGAAGAAACTAAAGGAGCTACTTGATGTCGGTCATATTCACCTATCGAAGGCACCCTTTGGCACACCAATGTTGTTTTAAAAGAAGAAGAATGGATCGTTACGCTTATGCATAGACTACCAGACACTTAATAAGGTCACAGTGAAGAACAAGTACCCGATCCCGCTCATTGCTGACTTAATTGACCGACTTAGGCAATCCAAGTACTTTATCAAGGTGGACCTTTGCAAATGTTACTACCAAGTTCGCATTACATAAGGGGATGAGCCGAAGAAAGAATGTGTGATGAGGTACATAACCTTCGAGTGGTTGGTGATGCCCTTCGGCTTAACCAATGCACCCACAACATTATGCACTCTTATGAACGAGATATTTCATCCATACCTTGATCAATTCATGATGGTTTACTTGGATGACATAGTCATCTACAACAACACCTTGGAGTACAATGTTGAGCACTTAAGAAAGGTTTTCCAAGTCTTGCGGGAGAACGAGCTATACATCAAGAGAGAGAAGTGCGAGTTTGCACAGTCAAATATGCACTTCTTGGGACATGTCATTAGCAGTGGCAAGCTACGCATGTATGAGGCTAAGGTACAGGCTATCCAAGAGTGGGATGCGCCTACAAAGGTAACCGAATTGAGATCCTTCCTTGGCCTTGTTAACTACTATCTACAATTCATTAGCGGTTATTCAAGCAAGACAACACCATTGACCGAGTTGCTAAAGAAGAACAAGTCGTGGATTTGGACGGAGCACTACCAAAAACGTTTGAAGACATTAAGGTTGTCGTGATATAGGAGCCAGTTCTTGTATTGCCTGACTTTACCAAGACATTTGATATGCATACAGATGCCTATGACTTTGTCATCGGGGGTGTCCTGATGCCAGATATACATCCTATAGAGTTCGAGAGCCGCAAGTTGAACGAGACAGAACAACGTTATCATATGCAGGAGAAGAAGATGACTACTATTGTGCATTGTCTTCGCACATGGAGACATTGCATGCTCGGGTAGAGGTTCGTGGTCAAGACTGACAAATTGGCCACTAGATACTTCCAGACACAAAAGAAGATTACATCATAGTAGCTAGTTGGTAAAATTTCCTGGTCGTGTTCAATTATGTGCTGGAGTATAAATCGGGTAAGGGTAATATCGTGGCCGATGCATTAAGTCAATAGGTTGAGCTTGCCGCCATCACTTTAACAAGTTGGGACATTCGGGAGGCTATAAAAGAGGGCATGAAGCATGACCCAACAATCAAGAAACTTGTGGAGTTAGCCACCTAAGAAAATACGAGATGTTTTTGGGTGAAAGACGGTCTATTGCTTACCACTGGTCGAAGGGCCTACATGCCAAAGTTTGGAGATATTAGGCGACGTATTATGAAGGAAAGCCATGACACCTTGTGGGATGGTCATCCAGGTCAACGACGTACTAGGTCCTTGGTTGAGTTAGTCTACTATTAGTCATTTATGCGAGAGGACATAGAGTGATATGTGCAGACTTATCTTGTGTGCCAATAGGACAAAGTTGAACAAAAGCGGCGTGAAAGACTTTTGGAGTCACTACCAGTTGCTGAGCATCCATGGGAGAGCATGACCATAGACATTATCACTTGTCTACCGAAGTCTTAACGGTTATGGCACTATCCTGATGGCCGTGGATAGTTTTTCAAAGTATGCCACTTTCATGCCCGCCTCACTAGACTGTATAGCCAAGAAAACCGTCGAGCTATTCTTTAAGAATGTAGTAAAGTATTAGGGCTTATCAATGCATTTCATCAGTGATCGAGACTCCGTTTCACTAGAAACTTTTGGAGGGAGTTGTTCGACATTTTTGGTATGGATTTGCACTTTTCCACTAGTTTCCACCAATAGACGGATAGACAAACAGAATAGGCCAATGCCTTATTGGAGTGTTATTTGAGGCATTATGTGAGTGCATATCAGAAGTATTGGCCAAGCCTTTTAGACATAGCTCAATTCTTATATAAACTGCAGCGGAGCGAGTCTATGGGGCAGACACCATTTGAGCTAGTCATAGGCCAACAACCACAATCTCCACACTTACTACATGCAACATTCGAGGGAACGAGTTTGAGGGCTTACCATATGGAAAAGAGGTTCGAGGAATAACTTGACACTACTAAGTCCCGCTTGGACAAGACAACAAAGAAGATGAAGAATTTTACCAATCGTAAGAGTCGTCTCACAGATTATAAGGTTGAAGACATGGTTTTGGTGAAGTTTAATATGAGGTAATTTAAGGCGCTATGGGACGTGCACCAAAATTTGGTATGAAAGTATGAGGGGTCATTTAGGATCGTTGCCAAGGTGGAAAAAATATCATATAAGTTAGAGTTACCACCTCATCTTAAGATTCATCATGTATTCCATGCCAGGTGGCTCAAGCCATACCATGAAGATATGGATGATCCAAGTAGAGGCCAGTCAAGTCGCGCGCCTATTACTATCACCGCCTCGCATGATTGAGAGATTGAGGTTATCATTGATTACCAGGACAGACAAAGACAAAGACATCAAGCTACCACTATATTGCTCATCCATTAGAAGGGGCAATCACCAGAGGAGGCCACGTGAGAGCGATATGAAGACTTTTGATAATTCAAAGCAAGATCCGAGATTTTATGCAATAACAATGTGCCACGATCATCGCAACATTGGGTGGGGGAGAGTGTGATGACCCACCACATCATCATGCCACATAGGTACCACTTGGCACATATTTATCCATGTGAATGCTTAGATAGGTGGAAAGATTCTAGAGCCATGGAGTGCTTTCTTGGGAAGACTTTCTTGGAAGACCTTAGAATCTTATGGATTTGCATGTAAGGTTCTTAGAAATTTCTATTCTAGTAGATGATTCTAGAGAAGAGGTTTCTTTGTAAATATGTAGGGACTTATACAATAATTATTATTTATATACTAGTTCCTAGGTGAGTAGTATAAATAGAGGGGCATTCATTTGTAAAATCATCAAGCAAATAATTCAAGCTATCTACAATATAAAAGCTCCCTTTTAGCAAATTTCTCGTCTTCCCAATTTACCATTTTCTTAGCGATCTTGAGAGTAATAATTTAGGTTGACGTGACATAGTAAGATCGTGAACAAGTTGTGCAAGAACGTGAGCAAGTTGTCAAGTGTCACACGTTCGCTTAGTGAAAGACTAAGGACGTGACAAAATGGAGTGTTATGCGAATTATACTAGGATATGATATGTCTTGTATCTTCAATTAATTATTTGTAAGTCATAGTTATGATGTTGCTTTTATTGTACATCTCCTTTATTTCCAACATGAATGAAATAGTGGAAGGTGTCAGAGTTGCAGTATTTGGGAATAATTGTGAAATGAAGTCTAGTAAATTAATTAGCTTAGGTAGCATACTGATATCGTCGTCTCATGTCTAATCGAATAATTGTGGTCTTTATTCCTTGGGGGGCAAAAAGGTGAAATCCCTCGCCCACAGGGTCCCACCCCGGCCCGACAGAGATTGGTGGAGGAGGTAAATCGTGGTGACTCAGCGGCCCACTAGGTGGGAGGCACAATGTCTGATGCCCAGAAGGACCAATCATCAAACACGTTGCTTAATGGGGTTGCAAGCGCTATTACTCGTAGAATTAATAAATAAGTATTTATGAGCTTATTACTTTAAGATTTAAATTTGTCTATTACCTACTCCCTCTCTATTTCTAAGTGGTATTTTAGGCTTTTTATTTTGTTTCAAAATAAATGGTACTTTAGAATTTCAAGAAAAAATTGACTTTATTCTTTTAAAATTACCCTTATTTACACAATCAAGAATCATTAAGTCATTTTTATTTTTAGACATTAATTAAGGGTAAGTTAGTAAAAATGTTCATAATTTTCTAGGAATGAATAATTTCTTAAGGGGTGTGCATAAGTTTAAAAACATCACTTATTATGAAACGGAGGATAGTAATTTATGTAATGGGCAGTCCGTGCACAAAAGTGGTATGATGTAGACAACTTTTACTTAATAATAAAGGTAATATTTATAAAAATAATAATAATAATAATAATAATAATAATAATAATAATAATAATAAATCTCTCTTAATTTATTAAAATACACAAGTAGTAACAATCTAATGCGTCTTGTGTGAACAAAACAAAATAGTTTGCAATTAATTTTCTTGAATGAACTAGACTGAGAACAGTGCGAATGGTAGCTGGTTTGACCACCGGACTGAACGTCTCACCACAATCCACGCCAACCTGTTGAGTTTTATTATCACCTACAAGACGAGTCTTATGTTTCGCAAATGAGTCATTATAATTATCTCTATGAGTAAAAATTCATATAGACCGAATAATATTAACACCAGAAGGACGGGGTACCAACTCCCATGTCTTATTTTCATTAAGAGCATTATATTCGTCGTTCATAGCCAATTTCCAATTCGGGTCATTTAAGACATACATTGTTACATTGTAGTGGGAATGTAAGAACATTAGAATATAGATTAAAATATCTTTGGTTTAAAAATACCTAGTTGACTATGAGTAACATGTCTCTGACTCGAGGGAGAATTGGGTAGATTTTGAAGAAAAGGCGGATGGGGGACGGACTGGACATCAAGCAGTGAGTTTGCTGGCCTAACACTGGAAACAAGATCGGGACTGAACTGGGAGTGGACTGAGACGATAGACTGGGCCATTAGCCCACTGGACTGACCTTAAGAAGACAAATCAGTTGTTGGGACGGTTGTGGGCCAACAGGCAGTGGGTCTGCCGGCGGATCAGTGGTACGGTATTGGTCCAACAAATGATGTATAATATATGGTGGGACTCCGTCATCTAAGAAATTATACGAACTAGACACAGGACTACATACTTTGGTAAACGGAAATTGGATTTCATAAAAAATAATGTGACGACTGATAATAATTTTATTAGATGATAAATCAAAACACTTGTAACCACGATGATTAGAGGGATAACCCAAAAAACACACAAGCGGTAGAACGAGCTTGAAGTTTGTTTGTCACGACCCGACCCGACGGGCCGCGACCCGACGCCCTAATTGGACGTCATTACACTAACCTGTCACATAATTAACTGACACTTAAGGGTAATAGAAAATTCGACAGCATAACGTTGCATCTATAACATATGCCCAAAGTAGGAGAGCCGACAAGGCTGCCTTACAACTAACCAACATGTCAAAATAGGCTAGCCGACTAGGCTGCCACCAAATAGCATCACATAAATACGGAAACAATCAAAATAGGCGGCGTAAAGTTGCCACTATATCTGGGAATCTCCCAAAGCAGTACAACAACACATATACCAAAAGCAGTTCGCATCTCTACATCGCATAACCCAACCTGTCTGGACCTCTAGAAGTACAATAATGACATATGAATATGCGTAGGTCCAAGATTAAAGATATGTACCAAACTGACTAAGCTCCGAATCAATGAAGCCTTCCAACCAGCTAAGTAGGAGTTCTAGGCCTGAGGATCACCAAACTGAGAATCTGTACCTGCAGGCATGAACGCAGCCCCCCGAGGAAAGAGGGGTCAGTACGAAATAATGTACTGAGTATGTAAAACATGAAGTACTGTGAATAAGATCAAAATAAACCAAGAGATAACAGGAGACAAATATAATAATCAAATTACCATTTCAACTGTGTCATATACGAATGAGAGTCATATCAAAACCATGAGTGTCTGTCCATATAATCATATATATATATATATATACATATACTATCCTGGGTATTTATACCCGCATCATGGATGTCTGTCCATGGAATCATCATACGTATACTATCATAGGTATCTATACCCGCATCGTGGATACATATCCACGGAGATAATAACTGGCCAGAAGGTAACCTGACAGAGATACTAATGCAACTGTACCATATGAAAAGAAAGTCATGCATGTCTAACAATCATCATAATCAAGGACACCTCCGTACATATAGCTACCCGACCCATTCTGGGGCTCGGTCCTCATACTATGTACATAGCTACCCAATCCATTCTGGGACTCGGTCCTTATACTCTGTAAATATAGCTACCCAGTCCATTCTGAGATTCGGTCCTCATAACGTATAGTCACAACTTACACAAGTAGAATATCATGAGGAATCATATGCAATACACATCATCATCATCTGGAACTCAATGTAACAATCATATGCATTTCAAATAATCATATGTATTTTAAATCATCAGTGGAGACTCGATGGAATAATTAAGACGAACAATCATTTAGGAATTCAGGCACTATCATATTATATATCACTTTTAATCATCACTTGGAACCTCAAGGCACTTATCGTGTCACGTATCATTTAAAATTTCTGTATAGAAATTATGTACGTTCGTTGTATGTTCACTTCATATAAATCATATCAAAATAAAGGGAGGAAGAGTTTCATATAGCGTTTGTCGTTTGTATCAACTCATATCATATCGTCTTGGGTAAAATATGAATGCATGAATGATAATAAACATTTCCTGAATTTATTGGATGACAATAATGTCCTTGCTTTTCTGGTTAACATTATGGAACTATCTGATTGGTGATAATAAATCCTAATTGCCTAATTAATTCATTATACGCGCCGTTAGTAGGTTATATTTCTATAGAGATCTTATCTAATCAGCTGTGAACTAGCAAATGTAAAACAAATTGGTTCTATCTTAGTTTCTATGCAGATGGAATTCTAATCATTTTTAATATAATTGTTTTGTCGATACCTTATTCATTTGCTGCTGCAATGGCTTATTTTAACATGTTCATTAAAAATATACCTTCTTATTTATTAAACCAGTTCCAACATTTAATACTTATTAGTTAATTTGGATGAGCAGAGTCAAATTGGCTTCAGTGCTTACTAAAAACTCTCATGAATACCAACATCTTCCCTATATGCCTTAACAAGGACTTAAGAACACTTTTGACATGCTTTTAGCAAAGAATCAATAATATGAATACTCCTTAACTTCTAAGAGTAGAATAACTGATGGAATAACATCACAGTTATCTTCATACGCAGAACATGTCAAAAGAAAGAAGGAGTTGTCTTAACATACCTTTTAGTCGTACTAGCCAACTCAATATCAGAATACGCCCCCGTCTTAGAACTTCACCTATTATAATGCTAATATGACTGTCAATTTCTAGGATGACTAGTATACTTTATATCATATGACAGCTTCCTATTCCACAAAAATTCGGGCAGCACTTCCCCTGTTTATACACATATCCACAGTTAACCAACAAGCTCAACAAACCAATAACAAGTCATAACTTATATCCCATCATTATAACTTAACAAAACAACCTTAAGACGAGACAACCGCGTCCAATAAGTCCATGTAAATTTCGACCAACAACAACATAATTGCATACTTTCTTTCTTAACTTCTTAAGATACACTTCATGTTCCAACATTCTTATGTAAACCATTACTTCCTTTAAATATCAAGACTCTTCTATTTTAACATGCAATTTGTGATAATTTTAACAATAACGACAATCAACCCCAAGGTGTCCAAATCAGTCCATAATCAGCAATAACGCCCAAACCTTCACATGCATTGTCTAAATTCCAAGTTTCTTCTTAACACAAGTCCATTACTTAAACTACAACAACATGCAACTCTAATTATTTAATAGGAAGAAGAATTTTATACCTCAACGAAGTCAAAACAGTCCCAACGTCGAACCCACTGCCCTTATCCGAATACCCACTGTTTTATCAATTTCTCTTGCTCAATTCTTCACTTCTTCAACTCCAATTCAACATGCATGAGTCCCACCATGTAACCCATCATTTATACACATTTTTCTTCCCTAATTTCTGTCCAAAAATTGAAGAAAACCTGCCCTAATTTCGGTCCAGTGAGGACCGAACTGCTCACCGTTTTGTCAGCTGAACGGGTAACGTCCATAATTATCTACTCCGATGTCCTATCGATGAGAGGTTTATTGCGTTGGAAACTAGACTCAACGAACTTCATCTTAGGATTTTGAATCACCTAAAAACTCCTAATATACTAGGAGATATACCCCTCCAAAGTTGACTAAAAATCTGCCCAGCAGTTTCCGATTTTCTGCCCCAGTTCTCTCGGTTTTTGCCCACTGTTTGGGTGTTGTTTTTGGTTCCAACTTTTGGTGAACAATGTAGTATAAGGAGGGGGAAATAAACTATAATTTTTGCTATGGAAAAGGAGCAAAAATCGGCTAGGGAGAGAGAGAGAGGTGAGGGAGTTTGAGATTTTTTTTTAAGTGGGGAAGATGAATTTTTGTTAGGTTATAAGTAAGATTTTTCAGATTTTTACTAATACACTTTGGCCCCCCTAAATATTACACTTTGTTCCTCTAATTGTCTATTTACATTAATTCAATCCCCCAAGTAATAACTCTTAATCACACTTCTATTAATCATAAATCTCGTTGCCTTAAATTCTCGTTGACGCCTTATATACATCACCAATCCATAACGGGATATATAACTATCATTAAAGAAATTTCCGGCGTCACATTCGTCATTACCAAAATTATTCCGTATTAGCATGTAAGAATATACTTAATTTCCAAAATTCTAATCTTATTTCTTAATGACGTTCTTAATTATTGCCTTAAACTTGCGAGGTGTAACATTGTTAATGGTAGTTGACGAAAAAAGTGGATAGCATAAACACCTAAAGACCCTAAGATGAGAATACGAAATATCCTTGTTATAGAGAATTTAATGGGAGATTTATATGTTAAACCTTTGGTAGGAAGTACGTTAAGGAGGTAAATATTCATTTGTAGTGCATGATGCCAAAAAATGGAGGTACCGAAGCATGGGCTAATAAAATTCGGACAATATTATTAATGGTACGAATTTTACATTCGGCTTTCCCATTTTGTGAGGACGTATGAGGACAAGAAAAACGAAAAACTATTCCATTAGCATCACAAAATTCCCGAAACAACTCATTATCATATTCCTTACCATTGTCACATTAAATATTTTTTAATTTCCCGATCAAATTGGGTACGGATGAATGCTCTAAATTTTAAGAAAATAGAAAAAACTTGACTTTTTGGCTAACAGAAAAGTCCATAAAAAATTAGAATAATCATCCAAAAATAAGTCATAATAGCGATGACCCATAGAACTCAAAACGGAAGATGTTCATAAATCACTGTGAATAATATCAAAGGCATCAAAGTACGAGAAGTAGAAGCTACAACAGGTAATCTAACATGTTTCCCTAACGGACAAGAATGACAAATTTGAGTATTATGCGTACCCTTACAAGAAATAGATTGTTTTTATGCAAGGAAGAAATAATAGACGACCCAAGATGACCCAAACGTGTGTGCCATAAGGAAGGAGCTAGAGCTGCAAATGTTGACGGCATGGCTTGACTCGATGAAGTGGTGGTGATTGTGATGGGATAAAGATCACCCCTACTATTGCATCTCAGAAGAGGTATCCTCGTTTTGAAATTCTTCACATAAAACTCAAATGGATCAAAATTAACAAAAATCCAATTATTAGTGGTGAATTTTCTGACAGACACCAAATTTTTAATTAAGTTAGGGACATGAAAGATATTTTTCAAGACAAGAGACATATGTGGGGGAGACAAAGTTGTATGACCGTAACCACGAATTGGAATTGAGTTGCCATTACAAACAATAATGCCACGATTTGTGCTCAAATTGAAATAAGACGAGAAAGTACCTTGATTAGACGTCATGTGAGAGATGGCGCCAGTGTCCATGTACCAAGTCGCGTCTGGAGGATTTAATTCAAGTGTATAAATTGCGGCCTCAATATATGTCGGAGTCGGTGTGGAACCGGACCCACTGCCTGAAATGCTTGCGGAGGCCGAGGCCCAAGCAAACATGCCTGCGGCCCCGACCCAGAAGAAAACATGTTGCCCGAAGCTGGACCCGGAGACTGGGCCCAGTTACCCGGGTAAGGGTTGAGCGGAAAATAACCATTGTTGGGCCACGGACCACTGGCCCAGTTCCACTGCCATGGGTCCCACTGCTGGGACCAGTTGGGCTGGGGCCCACTTCCCGGAGGCCCACATCTTTTATTCGGCGGCTTCCACTTTGTTAAGATGATACAATTCATACAGACGTCCTCTGATCTTAAATATTACTCGTAGCTTTGTTATGTCAACGTTTTTTTTTTCCAAAACAATTTCTCCGCATAAAAAATTGTTATATTATTTTTATTTGGACAGCCAAACAATCTTTTAGTTCCAATTTTTAAGGGCAATTTTAACTATAAAAAATAGTGTAATCTATAATACTTCTGTATAGTTATTAGTATATAAATTATATTTTTAACAATTTAATTAAAATATATCATCCATATTTAATTAGATCGAAAAATAGATACGCTATCTTCCGTACTTTACGCCCAAATGTTGTCTAATTTCATTGTATACAACGCTTTGGAAAATTGGAAGGATAGGTAGAGCTTCTAGATTATTCATCAATTTGTTGGCCAAGTGTTTAGGTCTAATTAATTCATACTTTAGAGTAAAACACTTTCTATTTGAAGGTGGAGTTAGGATTTTAAATTTCAGAATGGCGATTTTAAGTACTCTTTCCGTTTTAAAATATTTGTCTTACTTCTTTTTTTAATCTGTTTAAAAAATAATGACTATTTTTGACAACTCTTTAATTCCAACTTTCTACATGACATGTTTATGATCACAAAATTAAAAGACATTTTAATACATTCTACATATATTTAGTTAACAACAACACTTCTTTACTTTCTTAAGTTATGTGTCAAAACTAGACAAACATTTTAAAACAAAGAGGGAATACTAATTAATAACTGCACTTTCAATTTAATATGAATATATTTAATGATTTTAAATATAAATATATTATTTAAGTAAAAAATATTGAATTTGGCTAAATATGTATCTAGACTTCTGCCTCTGCTTGATTATTATATTTGATTGAGGAGGAAGGAATACGAAGTGCCTATCACTCTTCACTACTTTTGGTGGTATAAAGTATTTTGTTATTTGTGATATGTTATTGACTATTTCTTATTGCAAACATAGTGATTTGGTGGACTCTAATCTTTTTTCTGTTTTTTATATTCTTGAGAAAATATATGTTCCCCACGTGTGTAGAAGGGACTGCGTATTTTGCCAAGTTGGTGAAGACATTATTTAAAAAAAAAAATTGTTGCAAGGGAAAGTGCACGTCTTATTCTTGAAAAAGTTTGGAGAAGAAGAATCATAGAATTGGAAATGAATTTTCTTTTTTATAAACTCACTACTTTATGATATTTACTTAATAGTGGAAGAGAACATCTTTTCACGTCTCAATGATATTTTTCTTGATATACCTATTTTTTATGTTTAAGTATATCTATAGATATTGAAATATGACGATTTTAGTAGCTCAGTTGATTGTCACTTTACCTTGTTGTTGATGGTTCGATTCCCCACCTTAAATCCCTTCCCAATTTCCCTTTGTTATTAATGCAAAAAATATATATAATAAAAATATAAAATGTCTTTCACCGCTCTAAAAACGATTATATTTATTGTTTTTTTGTATTACACGTCCCTTAAAAAATATTAATTAGGTGGAGTTTTTTATTACTTTACCCTTATTTATGTCTAAGTTATAATTTTTCTTCATTAAATGCTATTTTATTTTTATGTGTTATCTGACAAAATACTAATAAAGGTAAAATGAGGAAGAACTAATTAATTATGCCTTAACTTCTAAAATGATAAATAATTTAAGACAATTATTTTTAGCAATCACAACAAATAATTTGAGACAAAAAGTATATTTATTTCCGCGAATATTCAGCCAAAATTCTCTGACTCCTTATGGTAGTCAACACTTAAACCACAATTAATTAAAAAAGACAAGACTTCTCCACAATCAAGATTTAAATGGCCGTGAAATAATGTCAATATATTATTGGCTTAGTTGAAAGTCAAAACTACGCTACTAATCGGCGCCGGCTCGCCGGATTTTTACTCCCCGCGTAGGCGAGTAATTGAAGTATAAGTTGCAGGCTCACAGCTAACATTTCTTTGGCCGTCCACCGAAAGTAAATCACACAACTGTGATACACGGTTTGTCACTTAGAACACTTTCAGGTCATGTTAACGAAGCTTCGCTGATATTTATCTGATGCTGCGAGGTTTCCAGAAAGGCTAAGTAGGCGTTTGGCCGTTGAAACAAAATATAATTTCGCTTTTTTGAAATTTTGAAGTTGGAGTTCTGTTTGATCATAATTTTTTTCAAATAATATTTGATCGTTGGAATGTATTTTTTTTAAAAAATATCAAATATAATTTATACCCTTAAAATTTTTAAAAAACTAGAAAAACTATCCAAAATAATTAATAAACATAATTACTGTGTAAAAATTGTCCATCAATAATTTCCTATTACATATTTTCCTTTAAAAAAAGAAGCTTTATTGATCACCCGACAAAAACATTACATCATGATCATACTATGAGACTAAGGCATCCCTGGAGTCCCCAATATCAAAATGGTAAAGAAGCAAACAAAATTGTAATCATAATATACTTGCTGCATCCCCTAATCATTCTATGCATTTTGATATAAGCTATCTATTCATGCTATTTCTGCTCTACTTATCTTCCTCTGTTTCTTATGCTTGTCTCGTATGTACACCTCCTGTTTGATCTGCTCACATATCAGACCTGACAAGGGAATCTATTTGTGCCACACTGCATCATTCCTGGCTCTCCAAATACGGTAAACACTGACTACCAACACAGCTGTGATAAACTGCCTGCAGTTTCTTCCTTTCCCACATCTCACCAATCTCCTCCAAATGTCTTGGATCTCTCAGTTTGTGATACCTATTTCCATCCATCTTTTTTTAATACGATGATATATTTAAGTTTATAACTATTCACATCTTTAACATTGTTAGTGTTAGGTTCTGTGTCCTAACATTTTCCGTAACATGTCTCTTTTTGGTGTTAAGTAAAAACAGGAAAATGTCATCCCAAATGTCGTGACATCTGGGAGGACATTTCTGGCAAGAGTTTTTTTCCTATCTTCACGGGCAGATTTCTGAAGCTGAGAAGATTTTATCACGTGAATGATTGGCTTGGTTAGGAGCTAAGGAAAACACGATAATACTCAACAAGACCAAATCCAAGGAGAGTGCATAACGGAAGGAACATTCACAGGAAGACAAAGTCAAAACAGTTGAGAATTTTAAGGCTGAAGAACAGCTCCAACCAGCCCATGTCACCAAAAATGTCACCACCAGTCCCAGAACACTCTCCAATGAGCACAAGTCCACCATTGTGCACAGATTTGGTGATAAGTGCTTTCCAAGAACCTCTAGAAATCGTCTATCCAGGGGAAACAAATAATCCTATCAACTTAGAGGAAACCCCGGATGTTTCCGTCCTACCAAAGAGGACAAATCAAGCAACTTTTCCCACTCGCAGATCGGTCCGAAACTTTGAGAAGGCCTTTGGCAGTGGTGAATCCTCCACCAAAAGGAAGAAGTCGAACTCCTCCTCTTCAAGCTCGATTCACGATTGAAAAGACCACTTTCGGGTGAGTCCCAACCGGAATCACCGCTTCATCTTCCTTCACAAATCGCGAGAATCCGGTGAGGAAGATGAGATTCGCACGACACCCTCCGAATAAGTTTTATTTCAAGAAATACGGTGCGCCTCGGAAACAAAATCATCATCAACCGCCAAGATGTCACTGAAAATGTTGTGACATCTTCTGAGTCATCTTCAGATTCCAGTGTCCGAGGTTTAACAAGCAGTAGCTCTGAATCTGCGTCTGAGGTAACCTCTTTCTCTTCCGAGTTTTTAACCGCCAATCACTCAAAACATTGGTCTTGGTTCAACGGTCGAGCCATTCGAACCGAGAAGGTATTGGACATTGCATCTTGTAGTAGCCACGGTCTGGTGGATTTCTTCACTTCAAGAAATCTACTAGACTCGGTAAATAACAAATGTCCTTATGAAGAAAAGGTGGTGAAGTTATTTTATGCAAATCTAACAAGTAAAATAGAGAAACCCAAGTCAAAACACTTTGGGAAAGTATTTCTCTATAACAAATTTTATGACTTCACACCGACTACAATTAACCAATGTTTGAATAGAGTGAATGATGATGAGAGGGCAGAACGGGAAGTGATAAATGATAGAGATGAAGTGATTTCATACCTCACCGGTGGAGTTGTGAAGAAATGGATTTCAAGGTGTCCAACATCCAGACTTCATCGCTTATTTCTTTGTTTTGCACAAGTTAATGATACACAATTGGTTGTGTTCTTTGAACAAATCAATTGTAACAATTGAACAAGCATTGTTCCTATACAAAATAGGAAAAGGTTTAAGTGTTGATATAGGAAAAACAATCTTTCAACAGATTGTAAATATGGCAGAAAAGGACACAGGTATCATCCTTCCCTTTCCCTCATTGATCTTTAAGGTACTAACCTCACAGGGATTCCAAGCCCCTAAGCAGGATCTGCTCTGGAAAGAACTCAAGTATATATGTCGTTAATCAGACGATCCTGAAGAGCAAAAGCAGAGTCATTGATCTTCCATGGACGAATACAGCTGGAAGTGCTAGTGTTACCAGAAATGTCCCGCATATCTCGGTAATATCTCACGATCGTCCTTGACAATCGCTTGGTGGTGCAAGAGATTGCAAAGCTCAATGCCCGGATCGCGAGGAGTGGACCAGTGCGAAAAGCCACAGTGGAAGCTAGGGAACGTTACCTATTTTTGCTTTCTTCCCAAAGGGAGATGGAGTGGTCGGGAGAAAGCGCGGTGAATGCTCAAACAGAGGATCTTGATCTGAGGGAGATGAAACCAGAAGACATCTGGAGATGAAATAGTTCTGAGGTTGTGTTGCTGTGTTTAGGCTGGTAAGTAGCAGTTGTTAGAATGCTTGTTGAATGCGTATTAGTTGTTAGTTGTGAATTTGTAGTTATTTGGCTTGACTGTTTGAGACACTTTAACTCTGTTTATATATTGCTATTTATTCTATACTGTTTATGTGTATATTGATGGTTTCAGTGCATTAATCTTTTAGATGTATACTCACATTTACATCATACTCTGATTCGAGTAACTTACTGGCACATAGTGTATATATCGTGCTTTATAAATGTTTCAGGATGAAGGTTGAGATATTTGTCTGTGATAAAATCACTAACCTATTTAGTTTTGTGAAGAAAGGCAAAAAGGGGGAGATTGTTAGTGTTAGGTTCTGTGTCCTAACATTTTCCGTAACATGTCTCTTTTTGGTGTTAAGTAAAAACAGGAAAATGTCATCCCAAATGTCGTGACATCTGGGAGGACATTTCTGGCAAGAGTTTTTTTCCTATCTTCACGGGCAGATTTCTGAAGCTGAGAAGATTTTATCACGTGAATGATTGGCTTGGTTAGGAGCTAAGGAAAACACGATAATACTCAACAAGACCAAATCCAAGGAGAGTGCATAACGGAAGGAACATTCACAGGAAGACAAAGTCAAAACAGTTGAGAATTTTAAGGCTGAAGAACAGCTCCAACCAGCCCTATTCTGCTCAACCTCCACCGAGAATCAAGGAGCCTCTCGGGTGAACTCTCCACTATAAATAGAGGGTTCACTCCAAGGCTTAATTATCCAGTTTTTGCAAAACAAAATTCAGATCTGAGACGTCTCAAATATTGTCTCAAACACAGCTGGATCGAGCAGCCTGTTTTTGTGATTACACTTGTTCAAAATTACGAATTGCTTTCTTAGATCTATAAGTGTTCTTTCAACTCAAAGCAATTGTAATAGGGTGTTTTTCACTTCTATTTTAGATAGATTTTTCAGGCTTAGAAGTTAGGATTTAACTTCTTTTTAATCCCTTTTGTTTTACGGATTACTATTCATTCTCAAGGGATTTGTAAGATTGTATAATTTTTATACAATAAATTTTTGGTCATGAGACCACTATAAGTTATATACAATTATATAACTTATGAAAAACAATCTTGAGTGTTCTTGATTTATTTCCGCTGCATCTTAAACTCAGTTTTTAGTTCTGCGTTTTTGTTAATGTTCCAGTTCATGTCACAGAACATTTTTGGGAACATTACTTACTGTCTTTAAGTTTACCTCTGTTCTTCTTTGCTGATTTTATTTATTCCATAGTTTAAGTTCGACAATTCTCCCTTTCAAACATGTTTAGTCATTAATTATGGGTATGGATTTGTTCACTGATGCATACGAACTACAGAACTAAAATGACCCAATGCGTCTTTTCGCATACAATCTACAATATACTATTACACTTCGTCAATTCTAAATAATATTACAAAAATTCATTAGTGCTAAAAATCAACAACACTAATAGCTACTCCTTAATATAATTCTCCCACATTGTATGAATAATATATTCACGCCGAGCATGCATGTTTCGGTCAACTGAATTAAATGGGGTTAATTTTTTTTAAAAAAAAAATATAAGATAGAATTTAAAAAGTGAAAGACAAAAGCAACAACCAAAAATAAAAAGTGAACAGTGAAAACAAGATTTGAAGTGTTTTTCAAATTTCAAATACAACTTCAAATTGTGTTTACAAATTTTATGGCCAAACGTTGATTTCAAAGAAAGTAAAAAAATAAAAGTGAATAGTTCTCATGGCCAAACGGGTAAGTAGAATTTTTGTCATATGTGTCAATCTTTTCAAAATGAAGTAAACTATTAAAAGTAGTTTCGCACGAGATATTAGAAAAAATAATATTAATATTAATTTTGGTATTATTTCATATTAGTGAATATTAGAATATATTCCTCATATATTTTGTACTTATTAGTATTATATAATTATGGTAGTAGATATATGATTCGTATTGTATTATGATTCCACATTGTACACACTATGTATATTTGTATTAATGAGAAATACTCCCGAAGGAAGATTAATACAATCTTACATGGTATCAAGAGTCAAACCCTAAAAACACCTAAACCCTTTTATTTCACTTCTCTCGCCCTCCACCCTAAGCGGCCAACCCTATTTTTCGAGAAAAGTATTTTTTTCATTCGATTCCGCGCTTCTTTTCATCACCAAAATTCAGGCACTATAATGACTCCTCCCACACCTGGCTCAACCTCCACAGTCGTCATCCCTACCCCCTCCCACCCACGTCCTCTTCCTCCTCTTCTTTCCACGGCATTCGCCGTAATCAATACCAAGAACTTCATTCATGTGGTTCTTGATCAAGAAGATAGTCAATTTTCTATGTGGGTTGAACTTTTTCACATTCATATTTCATGCATGTGCCTATAACGTGTTTGATCATATTGATGACTCCTTCCCTCACCCTTTTGAGGTTGATGACCCGACATGGCGTCGTCTTGACACCATCGTCAAACAGTGAATTTATGACACAGTATCTAAGGACTTGCTTCAAACGATAATAAAAATTGGCACCTTGGCTCGTGAGTTATGGATACGGTTGGAGGCGATTTTTCAGAACAATAAGCACACTCGTGCCGTATATCTAGAGGAACAATTCAACAATACACGTCTTGAAAATTTTACTAACATGTCTGAGTATTGTAAACAATTGAAACTAGTTGCAACCCAATTGTCAATGTGGGGACGCTTGTCTCTGAAACAAAGATGGTTCTCCAACTAGTTACTGGTATACCGAAGGGTGAATACGATACTTTAGCCACTATGATACAACAAGCCGATCCATTACCCAGCTTCAACAAAGCCCGTTCACAATTATTGTTCGAAGAAACCCGACGTGTCAAACAAGATGAACACAATCAAAAGACGTTAGTGGTGGAAACGCCAACGACAAATAACGCCGCCGACGGACAGCCTCCACCGTCGGACAACCACCAACCGTAAAAAAATCACAGTGGGGGCAGGGACGACAGAAGTCGCAACAACGGAACGGGCGACAAATGCCGCGGGAAGGGGGCCCGAAATGGGCAGAATTCCAGCCAGTAGTCCAGTTAGCCTCAACCAGTCCAGTGGGCCGGCCTAGTTCCTTTGTCCAACCCAACAAACTGGGCCTCGCAATATGGCCAGTTTGTTCAGCCCACTGATTAGTTTCAATAGGCCTGGCAGTCGGGCATATTAGGCTCTGGCCCTAGCCCCAGACCAGCGACCTATCTGCCACGGTAGGCCCATTATATGCAGGCACAACAACATCATCATGTTCACGGCCTAGCCCCTACTGATTTGGACCAAGCTTAAACTCTTTAAAGTTGCAGTAGCCCGACGGAAATTGGTACATGGATACGAGATCCACTTCTCATCTCACCCGCTCCTCAGGTAATCTCTCTCAACTGTTTCGTTTAAAGTATCCTTAATTTATTACGATTGATAACGACCAACGCATTCTTATTCAGGGTTATGATACAACCTACACTCACCTACCTCACTCACCCTTCTCCCTAAATAACGTCATTTATGCTCCTAACATCATTAAAAATTTAATATCTATTAGGAAATTCACTCGTAACACTTTTGTGTCTGTCGAGTTTGACCCCTTTGGTTTTTCTGTGAAGGATCTGCTTACGGGGACACCCCTTACGAGATGCAATAGTACATAAGACCTCTATCCATTCTAATCTACTTCCGCTACCAGATCCCGCTCACACACCTCTCTCACTACCATCTCTCCGTCAACTTTCCATAATAAACTTGGACACCAAGGAGTTACTGTTTTTAATTTTTGTAGAAGCAATAATTTTATTTGATGTAATAATGGGAAACTTGCCCGGCATTGCTTTTCTTGCCCTTTGAGAAAACATGTTCGCCTTCCTTTTAAGTCATCTTTAAGTGTTATGTTTTCTGCATTTGATATTATTCATGCTGATTTATGGACATCTCTCATTACTAGCTCACTGAGTCATAAATATTATCTCATCTTATTAGATGATTTTTCTCATTTAATTTGGATTTACCCACTAAAATTCAAGTCTAAAGTTTTTTCCAAGTTTCTTGAGTTTCATATTTTTATCAAATCACAATTTAAAAAAACCATCAAATCTTTCCAGTGTTATAACGGTCGTGAATTTAATAATTTCACGTTTCACAAATTTTGCAAAAATAATAGCATGGTTTTTCGGTTTTCGTGTCCCCACACCTCTCCTCAGAATGGCAAAGTCGAATGAATTATCCGCACAATCAATAACATGGTTCATACTCTCCTTTTCATCCCTCTCTTTCTCTCCCTCATTTTGGGTCTATGCAGTCAAAATGGTAGAATACATTCTTAATATTTTACCTACCAGTACTATTCATAACAAGACCCCCACCGAAATTCTATACCGTCGGATCCCCTCTTATGATCACCTTCGGATCTTCGGTTGCCTTTGCTATCCAAATCTTGCCTCCAATACCCCTCATAAATTAGCACTTCGTACCACTCTGTGTGTCTTTGTAGGTTTCCCGTCTAATCATAGGGGCTATTTGTGCTATGACTTGTCCACTCGTCAAATCTACGTCTCTCATCACGTCACATTTTACGAGACAATATTTTCTTTTGCAAGCATCTAAAAGTTCTAAAACACTGACTATACCTTTCTAGACGAGTCTGACACCTCCCCCGTCATACTTACCGAACTCCGTCGTGCCACCATCCCAGCATCTCAGTCATCGCTGAATGCCACTTCCACCACCGACAATCGGTCGGACCATTCTCAGTCACCGTCGACTGCCATTGCCACCACCTGTTCCATCGTTGTCTGCCCACCCGCCGACAAACCCAACCAACAATCTCCGTGTCACCGCCACCTGTCATCATTGCTCTGTTAGGTAGATTTTAGTACTGTTTTAGAGTGTGTTTTAGGGAGTGTTTTATTTGTCTTTTTGTGTTTTGTAAAGTATTATGCGTATTGTTTTGTGTTTTCATATTGTAAGCGATTCAGAAAGGAATAAGGCAAATTCGAAGGAAATAGGCGGTAATTGATGGCAATAATGCATATCTGGTCACAAGAGCTAAGTCGAAGAAGCCGTGTGACGCTCAGAAGACAGTCTAAACAAATTCCAGACGAAAAAAGGCAAAAAGTCACGCCGCTGGAGGTAAGAGTCATGGAGCTGAATAGCCGCGACGCATGAAGAGAGAGCCGCGACGCCATACATGTAGAAGCTGGAATAAAAAGTCACCGTCGAAGGAGCCACGACGCCTTACGTACAGAAGCTGGAAGAAAAAGTCATCATTGAAGGAGTCGCGATGCCACATCATCTGAGAGCACATTTGGTTTCTGCCAAAGAGAGTCAAGACGCCACCCTGACAGAGCTGCGGTGCCACATCACCCGAGATGCCGAGCCAGTTTTCTGCCCAAGCAGAGCCGTAGTGTCATCCTGAAGAGTCGCGGTGCCGATGACTGTAATGTTGCGTAAAACCTAATTTTTACGAGGGCAAAATGATTCTAGGGTTTTTTCATGATATAAGTTTGGAGAAGCCATTTTAGGGATTATCTCACATTTGGAGCAAGGAACTAAGAGGCTAAGGAGAAATTGGAGACCACTATTGTTCAAGTTCTTTTATTTTCTTTTCTTAATTCAGTTCATGTTCATTTTTAAGACAATTAGTTTTATTAGCATGTCTATGAACTAATTTCTTTATTAGGATTTTCCGTCGATCCACTTGAAACTCTATTATGAATTAATGCATTGCTAGTATTTTTTTTCATCTATTAATATCTATTCAACTTGCGTTTATTGAATGAGAATTAATTGGCCATTAATTTCCATTACTTACATGATTTCAAATCAAGATCTGAAAAGTGAGATTTGAATATGCTATAGTTGAATAGACATATGTTTAATCTTGAACAAGAGTGTCACGATTGCCTGTGTAACGTTTTAGGTTATTGATCTTAATCCTCCTATGTGGTTGAATTTATCATAGAAATATTAAAAACAATTACTTAGGTTGAGTTTTTATATGTCATAAGTGGAATATAGAACACCTCAGTTAACCTGTTATCTTGATAAGAAGAAGAATTGCTAGTCTTGCATTAATGAATGATAGAGTGAATAGTTGATGAGATTGGAAATCCTAAGTATCTTCATTATTGAGTTAAACTCCGTGTGTTTTCATTTGTATTTTATTTCCTAAATTACTTTAGTTTGTTAATTCTTAGTTTAAAAATCTCAATCTATATTTGTTTACCAAATAGAAACCAAAGATTAGTTAGTTGGTAATTGATTATTCAGAATCTGAGGACGATACTCGGTTTACCGAATTATTACAAAATTGTGATACATACACTGCGTAGCATATAGAAATTTCGCAAAAAGTTTTTGGCGCCATTATCGGGGACTGAAGTATTATCAATATCAAAGTAACTAATCTTATTTCTAATTTGGCTGTTCTTAGAACACATTTTTTGTCTTGATATGTGTGTATTGTTTTTGATCAATTTTAGGTAGCTTTATTTTATGCGAAGCAAAGAGGAGCAGACAACCTTGTTCATCTGAATTCGGAAATTGAGAAAACGTGCAAGCAGAATCGAAAGAACAAAAGAAGTTTTGATTCAACAACAATGACAAATCAACATGATAATAATGAGTTGAATGAAGGAGTACCAACAGACATGATAGAACCAGTCCAAAATCCTGCCGCGAAGAGCTTAAGGGACTATCTTTTGCCAACTGTTACAGCAGTGCAGACATGCATAAGGCTATGGGCTGTGGAGGCAAATAATTTTAAGATTAAGCCATCAATCTTGAAATAATTAATACATGAATAACTAACTCATGCGTAACTAATTCCTACACAGTGTGCATAAACTAGCAGAAATAATCACAGAGATACTACATGGTAATATAAAGGTTGTATAATTTTAACTTAATTTTGTCCGCTTCAACCGCTCTTTCACCTCCCAAAGAGCAAAGTTGGCTTGATGAGCGCAGATGAGGAGCAAGAAAATGGTGTGATACATCAAGTTGAGCAGGTTCTGAGCCTACGCATAGGTTCATTATTGGATTTCGATCGGATTCGGCGTTTTATAATTTCGAAAATGTAAATTAAATATGTAATATAATATAGTTTTATATTTTATATTTTAAAATTTAAAGTTAACTTTGTATTTTATAGTTTATAATTTTATACTTTATATTGTAGTTATACTTTTATTAATTTATTAGATTAGAAGACATAAGTTAACAACTAAAGAAATAATAAAATAAAAACTAATGATAAGATGTAAACTTTCGAACTTTCATTATTCATAATGTTAAAAAGAGTACATAATGAAGTAATAATAATTTTATTTATATATTATGCATCCTTCTAACAAGTTCTTCATAATTTATAGGTTCATTGAATTGTTGTGGATCCATAGCCGCTAAATCTGAAATATTCATTTCATTCTCGTTTCCGCGGTTCCGCGGTTCCGCCGCAACTTGTGCAATTGTGCTATTGTAAAATTGTTTCATATATCTAAAAATTCATTATCATCGTCTTCATTGAATCCTGCAGATGTAGACACAGAAGCAGAACTACAACGAAGATTAGTAGCTGAGTTGTTGTTATCAAATAATGTAATTGCAGCTTTATATTTTATACTTAATTTGTTGTTGACCAGTGTGTCGGATGAACTTTCTCTACATGTCTAACTATACTGTCCGTCACCCCCTCTCTTATGTTTATAAGTTCGCCCACAAATATTACATCTAACTCTATCAGTGTTCCCAATTCTATCATAAAAGTTCCACACTTTACTCATTTTTCTCCTACTCGTTACTACTGGTAAATGAGGTCTACCACTAATAGTACTGACATTGACAGAAGGCACACTAGTAAGTGTATGCGTCTCAGTTTCAACAATATTATCTATATGAACATTATCATATTCATTATCTTCTATTTCAAAATCTTCTTGCATTTGATCATAATCTATATTTTGATTAGATGATGAAGAACCTTTAGATTTTGTGCCCCTTGAAAATTTACCTTTATCCATTATAAAATATTTAATTTTAATTTAATTAATTAACAAATAAATATGATAATTTAATAAAATAATTAGAGAATGAAACGAGTGTACCAAACTTCGGGATTCAGAATTCAATTGAAACTCAAAACTCGAAGTCTTGCGTCTTGCTACTTTGAAAATTAATAATAATAATAATAATAACTTGAGAATTGATAATAGAGAGAATTAAGAGAGTATGAGAATTGAGAGAATTGTAGAAATAATTGTGTGATAAAAATAAGAAGAATATAGAGTATTTATAGTTTTTTAAAGGATAAAAATGTAATTAATAAATAAAAAAGGGGGCAAAAACGGTCAAATGATTGTTGCCCCCCACCCCAGCCCCTGCCCCCTTCCCCTCAACGGTAATATTACCGTTGGGCCCGCCAACAACCCTTTGTATTTTTTTTTAATTTCGAAAATATAAACTAAATTCAAATTAAATATGTAATATAATATAGTTTTATATTTTATATTTTAAAATTTAAAGTTAACTTTGTATTTTATAGTTTATACTTTATATTTTATATTGTAGTTATACTTTTAATCTTTTATTAATTTATTAGATTAGAAGACATAAGTTAACAACTAAAGAAATAATAGAATAAAAACTAATGATAAGATGTCAACTTTTGAAATTTCATTATTCATAATGTTAAAAAGAGTACATAATGAAGTAATAATAATTTATTATGTATCATTCTAACAAGTTCTTCGTAATTTATAGGTTTATTGAATTGTTGTGGATCCATAGTCGCTAAATCTGGAGTATTCATTCCAGTCCCGGCTGTCACGCTTCAGCCGTAACTTGTGCTCCCGCTTTCCAAAATATTGTTGATTTCTTCATCTTTCGGATCGTCAACATCTACGTATTCTTGATTTTTTCTCTCTGATCTGATCCAACCCCTTAAGTAGACTAAGATTTCTAATGTTTCTCTGCTCAATGAGTAACGTGTGTCTCCTATTTGGTCTCGTGCTTGGTTGAATGCACTTTCAGATACCACTGTTGAGATAGACACATTAAGAACATCCCGTGTCATAGCTTCAAGTACCGAAAATTCCCTTCTGTTATCCTGTCACCATTGTAAAGGTTGAAAATTCTTATTAGACTCCATTGGCTTTTGTAAATAAAATTGCAACTCCTCACAATTTCGACTTGTGGTTGGTTGTGTTGTTGTAAAAGTGCTCCAAATGTCTAAGAATTCATTATCATCATCATCTTGATTGAATCCTGTAGATGTAGACATAATAGAAGCAAAACTAGAAAGAAGATTAGTAGCAGAGTTGTTGTTATCATGTAATGTATCATAATATTCATATAATTTACTTAAATTAGTATCAAGTTTACTTATGCAATCAATTGAAGATGGAGTTTCTGTTGCACCTACTTCCATATAATTATATAAACTAAATATTAAATTATGACAATCTACTTTTTAATAGAAGAATTTAAGACTGCACCAATACAATAAATATCAGAAATAGGAAAAAATATTTTTTAAACTTTTCAAACATAACTGTAACAACATCTTTATATTTTATATTTGATTTTAAACCATAAAGTAAATATGAAATTTCAGCTACATGAGCTAAACCATTACAAACTGTTGGTAATAAGATCTTGAAAACTCAATAGTAGCAGTGTAAAATTTACGTAATTTTTTTAAAAGTTCAGAAATAAATTTTCAATGTTCGTCGGTTAACATATGAATCACGTTCTTACAATGAGCATTTGAAACATGTGTTATGGGGTCTTTATACTTGTAACATTCTTTTAAAAATAAATAAATATAATTCCACCGTATAACAACTTCACATGACATGAATTTTGGTCTCAAATTAAATTATTTATATTTTTCTTTAAATTCTATTATTCTACTTTTTCTATTATTACCCTGAATAACTCCAACAGCTCTTCGGACAAGAGCTAATTCAGTTTCAAATAAATCAAGACCACTTTGACCAATTAAATTATAAATATGACAAGCACAACGAACATGAAATATATCAGGAAGTGACGGTTGTAATTCCACTTTTAAAAGATATACATCAACAATATTATTAGATGTATTATCGAATGATATAGTAAGTACTTTTTGAAAAAAAGATTCATACATTTTGCAACATCACAAATAGATTCGCTTATATATTTTCCAGTATGACTTTGATCCTCGTCATACAGAAAAGAAATAATAAGTTTTTCCATTCTAAAATTTTCATCAATCCAATGACATGTAATTGTTAAATAATTTCTACCGTTTAAAGCATGTCCAATGTCTGAAGTAAAACTAACTAGGCATGGAAGGTTAGCGAACAAATGTTGCAAATAAATAACATACTCAGTATAAATTCTAAAAATATCGGCTCTACAAGTAGTACGAGGAACACCTTTAAATAAAGAATTATATACTCTTTGAATATATGTAATTAAATATGAAGAAGAAGCAAAAGAAAAAGGTAAACAACATGCGCCAACCATTTTTGCTAATTCAATGCAATCCTTCTTTGGATCGTACTTAACAAGTCCCCGTTAATGGATTAATTTGTTGTTGACCGAGTTCTAAATCAGGGACTAAATCCCACTCTATCGGATGATCTTTCGTTAAATGTCTACCTATAGTGTCCGTCCCCCCGTCACCACCCCCTCTTTTATGTTTATAAGTTTTCCCACAAATATTACATCTAACTCTATCAGTGTCCCCAATTCTATCATAAAACTTCCACACTTTACTCTTTTTTTTCCTAATCGCTACTTCTGCTTCTGGTAAAGGAGGTCTACCTCTACTACTAGTAGTACTAACATTGGCAGAAGGCACACTAGTAGGTGTAGGGGTTTCAGTTTCAACATTATCATATTAATTATCTTCTATTCCAAAATCATATTGCATTTGATCATAGTCTATATTTTGATTAGATGATGAAAAACCTCTAGATTTTTTACCCCTTGAAGTTAAAACAGATTTATCTTTACCACCCAATCGGTTTAACAAATTCATTATAAAATATTTAATATAAATAATCAACAAATAAATATGACAATTTAATAAAATAATTAGAGAATGAAACGAGTGTACCAAACTTCGGTATTCAGAATTCAATTGAAACTCGACGCTTGAAATCTTCCGTCTTGCTACTTTGAAAATTAATAATAATAATAATAATAATAATAATAACTTGAAAATTGATAATAGAGAGGATTAAGAGAGTGTGAGAATTGAGGAAATTGTAGAGATAATTGTGTAATAAAAATGAGAAGAATATAGAGTATTTATAGATTTTTAAAGGGTAAAAATGTAATTAATAAATAATAAATAAAAAACAAAACAAAAAACAAAACAAAATGACCAACGGTAAGTGGACCGTTGCCCCCCCCCCCCCACTCCCCAGCCCCTACCACCCAACGTTAACATTACCGTCGGGCAACATGCAAGTGCCAACAACCCAATTTTGTTTTTAATTAACGTTATCGGTCCGGTTAACCGGTAACGTTACCGATTTCGTTACCGGCCCAGACCAGATTGTCTTACTGGATTTTTTCCATAACCCGTGCGGGTTGGGGTTGGGCCCAAATCAACCCCCAACCGTTAAGTCTTACCGGTCCGGATTGGACTGGGTTCTTTATCGAATCAACCGGCCCGGTTACCGATTAACCCGGACCGATAGACAGGTATAGTTTGAATGCAATAAATAATAATAATGAGTATTATTATTATTATTATTATTATTATTATTATTATTATTATTATTATTTATCTCTTATAATTCCTACGTAATCTAATTCAAGAACCAAACGTCTTCTAATGTGGGTTAAAGAGTGCTTTAAAGTAGTCCCCGGGCATAACTGAATGATAAAGGATGGAAACTTAAAATTCAGCTGGAGGCCTGCATCGTGAGTTCGAATCTTGGTGGGAGAAATTTGCTCTCTTCTAGTGTAGGACCTTGTAGGTGATATCAATTGTTCTGTTCTCAAATTATGATCATTCAGGTACATTCCGCTCCAGGAATAATATGACGTAAGCCGGAAAGCTGGATATAAAAAAAATGCTTAAAGTAAAAGAATGAGGGCACATGCGAGTTGGTAAGTGGCAAGGTGATTGAGGTACAACCACTCCGACGTCGCGGATTCGAACCTGTGTGATGACAATATTTTGCTGAAATATTGCAAGGGTTGTTGCTAAGTTCGTGTCCCGTTGGTCTTCTCCCTTGCAGGGCTGCCACTCACGCATATCCCTCAATTTACATCCCACCTGGCTAAGAGGCCTTTGGTACATGTGGGGGGTTTCACTTTCGGGACTTTCCCCTCATCAAAGAAAAGACTAGAATACCAAAAGAAGCATAAAAACACGAATTGACCTAAATTGTATATAATACGCGTAAGTTGTTAATTGGATAATGCCAATTAGTAAACATTACACTTGATTATCTAAAAAAAACATACTTTAGGAAAATAAAATGGCAAAAACAATATCCTCCGTCCCAATAAAATTATCTTACTTTCTTATTAGTTTATTAAAAAAAATTATAATATTTAAAAATAATTTAACTTTACGAGAGATTTATAACTACACAAATATTTAAAAATTGTTTTGTACTCTATCCGAATAAAAAATAGTGTTTATTTAGTTATTTACATACTCTTTAAGAAATTATAAATTTTTATAAAAAATAAATAATTTGACTAAAATATCCTAATTAAATAATTATTGAGATTTAATATTTAATAAAGATAAATCTAAAAAGATAATGTCAAATTTTTCTTAATTTGGATACTCTTTTGATTGAAAGTAAATTATCAATGAAAACTTTTTTTAATTGAGAGAGAGTATTATATATTTTTCTTCCTTGTATTTATTTAAGTGAAATTAAGAGAATTGTTTCTTAGAAGGGCAGTGCGGAGCTCCTTCTCTCTTATTTGTTTCTTTTTCTCTCTCACCAAAACTCTTTTGCAACTCTTGTTTTTCCTCTCGAGGAAGAAGAAGTATACAAATTCAGAGAGAGAAATATATATTTATAGAGAGAGAAATATAGTGGAAGCGATGGGGTGTTTCCCTTGTTCTGGTGATCCATCAATCAAGAAACGAGAAAGAAAAAGAATCCAATCAAACAGATGTGATCAACCAAAACCCAAACCAGGTTTCCATAATAAAATTCAATGTTTATTCATTGCATGCATCTGTTCTTTAATTTTACTATGCATGTTAAAAGGGTATGTTGATTTCTTCTTGATTGGTCTTAGAAGAGAAGAAAAACTTCAATTTTTTTTTTGTCCTTGTCGGTGCTGTTTTTATTTGGAATTTTAATTTCTACTGTACCAGCAATTGTAGACATCATTTTTTTGGATCTTTTGACTTTTTGAGTTTTTCTATTTATTTAATTATTCATATTATTTTTGGATGGTTTTGATGGTGCTGGTTAGAAAGAGAGTTTAAGCTGTGGAAACAGACTCTTGTATAAATGCAGGCACATAAATTAGACTCTTGTGGTATGTCCTTGTCCCTTCACCAAACCCCGCTACATAGCTACAACTTAGTGCCAGTGGCGGATCCAGGGGTGCAAAATTCGAGGTAAAATTTTTTTGCGAGGCAATGTACGCATTTCAATAATAAACCACTGAAATATACTGCGTTTAAACCACTGAACTAGCACACTTAGCACCTATCATAATAAAGATGGTGCTTATCAACATAATGTAGAGTCACACAAGGGACCATCATTTCATTTTAGGATCAACAAATCCAATTTCAAAGGCAAGAGTTTAGCAACAAGTATGTCTGAAGCAATGGCTACTGGAAAAACAGGACCAGAACTTCAATCTATTGAGGATAACTGGCTAGAAATGGCACAACTCAAGACATTTTGCGTGGCAATGTACGCATTTCAGTAATAAACCACTGAAATATATTGATCTTTAAAAAAAAAAACTGCTGGAAAGATGGACACTAAGTGGAGCACACAAGTTGAAAACCAACGAAGGGCCAAAGTCTCTGCTCCTTTTCACCAACAAATATGACATTAACCATCATAACACCATATTCATAGAAAAGGAACATATTCCTTATCGGCAATAATCCTGATCTTGAAGATGCCAATACATATTAAAAAAGGCCTTACCTGTTTCCTTCTTGCAGCTCTTTCTTCTGTGCAACCTGCTGAAGTCATTAAGCTAACTAACATTGCAAAGACAACATTCAATTAATTCAAAATGGTGCACAAGTATTACCAAAAACTAACATAAAAGTACTTGTAATAATAGTGCAAACTACTGCACTTATAGAAGCTCATTAACAGTGCAAAGACAAACATTCATATTCATTCATTAATTGGTGTAAAAGATCCCAAAAGCTAACATAAGATGAGTACTTGGACTTAGACACAGCTGCAAAATTGTTTCAAAAAGACATAAAATCCAAGTTTGAACACATCAAACTAAGTTAACATAAACATCCAATCTCAAAATAAGTCAACATAATCTCAAACTAAGTTAAGACTTCATTGAGTTGCTGCATATTCTTGAGTTTGTGTTAATCTTCTACTTGAAGATGCTCCCCTTGCACCCTAGAATTTAAATCAAATGTTAGAAAAAATACAACAATAAAATATTAGAACTGAAATGCAATATTAAATCATACCCTTGTAACTGGACAAGACAACTTATTATGGTCTATTTGATGATAGGTTGAACATGAAATCTTAAGTCCTCTCCTGGACGTCTTGCCCCACTTCTTTTAGGTTCATCTTTGCCCCACTTCTTTTAGGTTCATCTTTGTCTAAGAGAGATCTAGTGGCACAACAAAATGACAAAATCCTATAATCTGCATATAGCAACAGAACAAAATACTATAATATTGAAACAATATATAAAGAAAGTCATGCGGGATCTGCTTGCAATGTATCAAAGTCAACGTATTTTTGTCTTTCATTAGCATAATCTGATACATCAGTTTGAACTTCTGATGGTTCTTGATCTATCACCGGTGGTTCTTGATTTAACACTAGTTCTTGATTACCCAAAATACTAGTATTTGCTTTATATTTAGGACGTTTTTCATAATAACGTTGCATCCTAATTTCCTAACAAATAAAATTGACAGTTCATTTAGAAACAGGAAATGAATGTAAAACAAATAAATTTAACACTGACCCAGAAATCAAAATAAGTTCTTTACCAATCTTCAGGTTTTGATCGCACGAGTAAAGCTTTTTCAACACTTGACTTTGAAATTATTGGATATAAATAAGCCTTGTTGCTGCAATGAATAAAAAGGAGACGATTTAAGCAAGACGACGTCATTTAATAGTCAAAACGCAGATATAGCAAGACGACGATTTAAGCAAGATGATTTTGCAAATTGACGAACTTCATCCACAGACCACAGCAACCCTAAATTTCTTTTCAGTTCCAATGTTTAATTTTCTTTTGACTTTCCAGAGAAGAGAGGGGTAATAGAAGTTTCAATCGCCCATAACTAAAAGGATATTTACCAGAGAGGGATTAATCGCTACTTTTGGGTAAGAATGAATCGCGACTTGCTGTAATCAGTAGACGACTCCATTGTAATTTGTAGACCAAGGGTTTAATTTAACACAAGAGACGGTAAGAATCACTACTTTTTGGGTAAGAAATAAGAATGAATCCCTAATTTCTCTATATCAGTACTTAAGTAGGGATTTAAGAATGAATCGCTACATCACTGCTGAAGTGGACACAATTTAAGCAAAACGACGTCGTTTTGTCTTCAACAAAACAACGTCGTTTTGTTATTTATCAAAACGCAGTGGCTAACACCAAAACGACGTCGTTTTGGTAAAAATAAAATAAAAAAACTGTACAGTCAGTCCGCCACTGCTTAGTGCACCGGACTGTCCTTTTTCTTTTATGGTGTTGATTGTTGAGGTACACCACAGTAGTATAATATCTTGCTGTAATACATTATGGCTTGAAAGTCTCTTTCTTTGTTTTTGTCTTTTGTGCTCAAGAATTCTTTCTTTCCTTTTAGATTATGTAATCATTGGTGGTATACTATTTTGTGAGAATCAGTACATTTTGGCTTTTACTATCCATGTGCTTATTCATGTCGTTTTCTTCATCAAATGGGCCTTACTTTCTTTTACTGTTAATGGTTTTTGTTGTCTATTTGTGTTTTTTTTGTGGGGTAGATACGGTAAAGGCGAGTGAAAATAAAGTTGTGAAGAAGGAAGAGGGTGTAGATGCAAACCAATCTTCATCTAGGATGGATGGCGATTGTAGTAGTGTTTCCAGAGCTGATGGCATTAAAATTAACGGAGTGAACAAGGCGCGGGCTTTTAAATTTCATGAACTGGTAGCTGCAACAGAAAATTTCAAAGCAGCATACTTCTTGGGTGAAGGCGGCTTTGGCAAAGTGTACAAAGGTCGTTTGGCAGATACTGGTCAGGTCAGTTCGACTCCATTCTTTTTTGAAGCTTTGTAGCATTTATTCTTTCTTGGTACTCTTAAGTGGTTGAATATAAGGATAATTCGTTTGTTTGCTGAGGCCTGTGTATTTTTTGGGGGTGGGGGGAAGGTTGTAGCCATCAAACAACTCAACCCCAATGGATGTCAGGGGAACAGGGAATTCATTGTTGAAGTACTCACTCTAAGTATGGCTGACCACCCTAATCTTGTCAAATTGATTGGTTATTGTGTCGAGGGACATCAGAGGGTGTTGGTCTATGAGTACATGCCTCTTGGTTCATTAGAAGACCATTTACATGGTATGCCATTGAATTTTTGTCTGTGGATTTTGTTACTTTCCAACAAATTTTAATTTCTTTGGCCTTGATAATCGTATGTTTTGCAGACCCTTGGTCAGATAAAAAATGCCTTGATTGGAACACCAGAATGAAGATAGCTGCAGGTGCTGCAAGGGGCCTGGAATATCTGCACGATAAAATGAAACCGCCTGTTATTTATCGTGACTTGAAGGGATCCAATATTCTGCTTGGAGAAGGGTACCATCCAAAGTTATCTGATTTCGGCTTGGCTAAAGTGGGTCCTCTTGGAGACAAGACCCATGTCTCTACCCGAGTGATGGGCACATATGGATACTGTGCACCAGATTATGCTATGACTGGCCAATTGACATTCAAATCAGATATTTACAGCTTTGGAGTTGTTCTTTTGGAGATCATCACGGGCAGGAAAGCAATCGACAATACAAAATCTGCTGCTGAGCAAAACCTTGTTGCTTGGGTAAGATATGTTTGTCTCTCAGTCTGCCATATGTAAATTTATGTGGTTAATGCTGTTATAGGACATGGTTTTTCGTTTATTACTTTTTATCAGATAAGACAGGGTCTGTCTGCTCCTGTTCTTGTTTGCTTCTCTGCAGTTTATTTAAAAGAAGTTGAGCATCAACCTCAAAATATTAAGCTAATGAATGGAGTGGCCTAAGACATCTATAAACCCCCTTTTTCGCCTTTTTATGCTGGACTATATAAATTTTACACTCCTGGACGCGTAATCTAAGTCTGGATTTAAATGCGGACATCAATGCGGACTTACGAGTGTGAGGATGAGCTTGCTAGAGTTATCTCTGTGATTATAGTTTATTATATTATGTGACAAAATCTGACTATCCAACCTAAAATGTAAGGCAACGATTGGAGGTTTGGAGCGATCCAAGACATTTTTAAACAGCTTTGAATGCCTTCTGTACATAACAGTTTAGAAGATCAAGATAAAAGTTCTTACTCAATAAGTTTACTGCACCCCCTTGAAAGAGTTTATGCTCACTTATCTGAGTCATCATTTCATTTTGGTTATATTGAAAGGTGTGGAGAGTGGTAGTCATGTATATTTTGGTAGTGCCTTTGGAATCTGATGCCCTTAAGGAGCCTTGGACGACTAACGAATGAGGCTACTTTTTACTAAGAAGCCAGTTCTACCAATATTTTTCTGGTGTGAAGGTCAAGGTCTCCATTTTTAACCCCTTCCCTTTCCTTAAGAATCCTGTATTTGTTTAATCAGATCGACATTGCATTTGTGCCTTTCGAACATCATAGTTGTTTAGATTTTTAGTTCAGAATCTTGATAAATGACTGTAAAAATACATTGTAACACAGACTCATCAAGTAAAAATATAAGAAGTATATATGGCTTGTAAAGTACTCTTGCCTCTGTATCATTAAAGCCATTTATTCAGCAGCTGTGCCTGATATATCAGATGAAGCCCTTATTTGACATTGTGTCATATGATAGTTCATACACTAATTACTGATAATAAGCTTTACATAGCTACAACTTGAATTTCTTCCGGGTAAAGAAAGATGTATTCTTTAAAAATCTACTCGATCAATAAAGAAAACTTATGCTGAGCACCATGCGCTGACTTGTTAAGAGACTATTCTTTTCATCGTGTTTAAGAACTATGTGCTGAAACATACTTTTGCTATTCGTTGAGCACTCAATCATATCATTCCAGTTGCTGCTGATTGTTAGTTATAAGAGTAATGTTGCTTTTTTATGTAACCATACATGCATATGCTAGTTTGGCATTAGAGAATGAGCCCCTAAACCTGATTTAATGAATAACATGTGATTGGACCTTATTGATATCCTCCTCCTAGCAGAAAGGAATGGAAACGGGCTGAAATAAAAAAGACTAGACCCATTGAGAAACATTCCTTACAGATTATAATATTTGAAAGTCCTACTTCTGTTTTGTTAAATGATTAAAAGAATCTGCTGATAAGGCACTTTACATAACCTGATAAATCTACGTGTGCAGGCGCGGCCGCTGTTCAAAGACCGGAAGAAGTTCCACCAGATGGCAGATCCTGTACTAGAAGGTCATTATCCTGTGAGGGGTTTATACCAAGCACTTGCAATTGCTGCAATGTGTGTCCAGGAGCAACCTAATATGCGGCCTCTCATTGCCGATATTGTCACTGCTCTCAACTACCTTGCTTCCCAAAAGTATGATCCTGAAGCCCAGCCTCCCCAAGGACCGCGTAAAAATCCGTCTTCTAAAAAATCCAGATCAATAGATGAACAAAAGACCCCTGTTAATGTTGATGGGCATGACAGAACGAATTCAGAGGACTAAATTTAAGAAACAAATTGGCGGCCCCTAGTGTTATCCATCGCTCTGTCCCGGGTTGCTCTGTTCACAAATCTCGGTTGTTACACCTTTTTGGCATTGAAGGTGTAAGTTAATATACAACTTGCCTTGTTATCAATTTTTGTGTCACATGATAACAGGTGCAGCTCAAAATCTAACAGTAATATAAAACCAAGTTCTCCTTATGCATGTCTGTACTCCCTTCTTTGGTGTAAATGGAAAGGCTAGTTTAGTGTGTAGATGCAATGTGATTCAAAGATATAAAGAGGAAAGAAAAGATAATAGATAAAGGAGTATTACCAGGAACAAGTATCCCATTGTTTCAACTTCCCTTAGTTTTACTCTATGAACCTGTTGACTGGCTTATGGTCATTCTTCTTTTGTTGCAAAATTTTGAACTTCTTTACTTTTTGTGTGTAGTCCCTGTTTTGAGATAGAAAATGAGCCATTTCAGGTTGGTTACGGATAAACAACATACCCAGTGAAAATCCCACAATGTAGGGTCTGGGGAGGGTAGAATGTATACATAACTCACCTTCACCTTGTTAGGTAGAGCGGCTGTATCCGGGAGACCCTCGGAGGTTGGTTACGGATGAAAATGATAAAGTTGGAAACTATCATACAAAATGGATTTCTGGCCTAATTCAATTTCTAAAACTAGTTTCATGTGGTGAGTATTGTTTAAGACTAAGAAAATAGCAATCTATTTTTTCAATTAATGTTGGTTACTACACTTCTCTCATGACGCCATGTCAAGAATATGAACTTTAGATCTACAACAACATATTTCGTGTAATCCGCTTTAGGGAGGGTAGCGTGTATGTAAACCTTACCCATATCTTGTGAGGTAGAGAATTGTTTTTGATAAACCCTCGGTTCAAGATAAAACAGCAGGTCAAAAAGGAATAGTAACTACTATAAGAGACAGTAGATAGTAACAATATTTGGAAGTCAAGAAAGTACAGGGGAAATATTACGACTATTAGTAAGGAAGGATAAGTAAGATAACACTTTATTGTCTACTAAGCTTCTATCATAATTCGTGTCTTTCACAACCTCTTATTTAAGGTCATGTCTTTGTTAAGCTGTAATTGCGTCATGTCCTGCTTAATCACCTCTTCCAATACTTCTTTCGTCCTACATCTATCTCTCCTCAAGTCATTCATAGCCAATTAATGTTGGACACTTCGCATTTCTCTCGTGACGCAATGTTAAAAATATGAACTTCAGATCTAACTCATTCGAAAAGACTCATAATATGAGGATTATCTAGTACCATATAAAAAGATAATTGTCTACTCAGACAATGCGATACATTAAACAGAAACGAATGGTTGTTCTTTCAGTCAAAGTAAAGACAAGATGAGGATTACTTTTTTTTTTTTTTTTTTTGTTGTGAAGGCGAATCGCGCCGTACTCTTTCGAGTACAAGCAGAAACCCGGTGTGATCGACGCAAACCACGTCCGGTATGTAAACCACACTTGGCCAGCGCGCGATGCGCCAACCAGAAGGTTTATGCAGGATCGAACTCGACCATGGCCCCGCGGTCATATTCTCTTCTTCTGGCCATTGCACCTTGCGGGTTTACAAGATGAGGATTACTGGATTATCAATAAAGGGAGATATATACCCAACATATTAGATCCTTTATTTTTTCATGGAGAAATAAGGTTAAGAATCAACTACCCGGGGAATTAAATTGTTTTTCATTGATTATGGTTTTTCTAAAGCTCTTTTTAAGTATTTTAATTATTTACTATGTATGTTGACCATAGATTTCAAATATTTTTCACTATATTTAGAATTTATGAAATTGGAACTGAAGATGAGTTGTATTTGATTATACTTTTGTAAAGGAGAGAAGAGAGCGCTTTAATTGAAATTTATAAAGATGGAGTAAGATTTGGAGCAGACACTAATTTTGAAATAAAGTGAAAAATTGCTCTCCGAAAAAGTGAATAATTATTAATTAGTATTTGATTTTGGACAATTTGTGATGTTAAGCCTTGTGGGCCGAATTATTTTTTTCTTGGTCCCGACTTGGGCCCAGATTCTAAATTAATAATTTTGATAAATTAATAAGATAATAATTTTCCGAAAGACTCTTATATAAATTTATGGTCCCTTCAACATTATAAATTAATAATTCTATAAAATTACACATATAACTAGGACAACTTAGTAAAATATGATTCTATTGTCTGGTGTCTGAACAACCACCCCAATCAGCATCCGTATATGAGACAAGTGTAGATGTCGAAGATGGATAAATGTAAGCCAAAGTCAAGTGTCCCCTGGATATACCTTATAATATATTTGAGCGCATTCATGTACTCAACCCTGGGATCATGCATAAACAAACACACCTGTTGTACGACATACGTAATGTCCGATCTCGTGAATGTAAGATACTGAAGAGCCCCTGCAAGACTGCGATAACATGTCGGATCCTCATACGGTGCACCAGTCGCAACACCCAACTTGAGTTTAGTATCAACCAGAGTGGAGATGGACTTACAAGATAACATCTCATCCCTCTCAATGATCTCAGCTGCATACTTCCTTTGGGATAAGAACAACCCACCTGCATGACGAGCGACAACAATCCCCAAAAAGTAACTCAAGGACCTCAAGTCTTTCATAGCAAACTCAGAACTGAGCATTGTCATGATAAACTTGTGTAATGTATCAGAAGAGACAGTCAAGATAATATCATCCACATATAATAGTATATAAGCCAAGGAAGTACCACGACGATATATAAACAACGAATTATCAGACATGCTGTGAGTAAACCCAATAGTTGACACATAGTCTGCAAACCTCTTATACCATGCCCGTGGGGACTGCTTAAGTCCATACAAGGACTTCTTCAACAAACACACATAATGAGGATATTTGGGATCCCTAAATTCCAAAGGCTGATGCATATAGACTGTCTCCTTGAATCACCATGTAGGAAATCATTCTTCACATCTAGCTGATTAACGGGTCATGCTTTCGAAAGAGCCAAGCAGTGCGAATGGTAGCCGGCTTGACCACTGGGCTAAATATCTCACCACAATCCACACCAACATATTGAGTCTTACCATCACCTACAAAACGATCCTTGTGCTTTATTTGTCAAGAACTCAATCAATGCCGCTCATCTAGCATCTCAACCTTATTTGTCAAGAACCCCTATTCTTCCAACTTACATTATTTTTAATAAAGTTCGGATCCAATAAAACGATTACACGGAATAACAAGATCAAAGCGGTGAACAACTCCTCAAAATCGTTCTTGTATTTTGCTGCTTCAACGTGGAACTTAGCACCTAGTCTTGAGAAGAATATATGATCTCCTAAAAATAGAAATACATTACTGCCTACATATCTTAAGAGATGTTCTCCAATTTAAGTTAATTTTTCAATAAACTACTTTTTTATGACCGTGGGATCCACTCTTTTCTCCCTTTCATAAAAACTCTTGGTCCTAGGGGAAACAAATGGTTATATGCTAAGATAATAGTATTCTAAAGCTCCAAACGATAAAAAGATAACTTTCTTTTTTTATGAGAAAATAATTTCTATCTCTATAATAAAGAAAATCACATTTATAACTTTCTCATACCATGTATATAATTTAAAATATCAGAAAATAGTAATAATAGTAACTACCCAAATCATACTTTTAAAATCTTAAATTATTTCGGGACCGCATCCTTTTATATACTAACTCTTGATGTGAATACCTAAATATAATAAAATTTCAACAAAACTCAGGTCTACTTACATATGTCTAGCGATTAAAACCATGACCTGAAAATACGGGGTGTTACATTATTTCCCCCTTAGAAACATTCGTCCACGAATGTTAGAATTTCCACGTCTAGCTTTCTCATGATCACACTTGTCCTCATGCAAACATCATTTACCTGTTGATCTACCAATGGCTACTACCATGAGCCCACCATAGAAATTTCACGAAGACTACTTCTTTAGTCCTTGACTTGTAAACTTGTCGATCTAAGATAGCAATAGGAACATCTTCATATGATAGATCCTTTGTAACATTCACATCGTCAATCGGTACAACCCAAGAAGGATCCCTAACACACGCTCTTAATATAGAAATATGGAAAACATGATGAACAAACCCTAACTCTAAAGGCGAGTCCAATTCGTAAGCCACATGGCCAATTCGTCGAATTATGTGATATGGCCCAATATACCTTGGGCTAAGCTTTCCTTTTCCCCCAAATCTCATCACACCATTCATAGGAGAAATCTTCAAAAAGACTCAATCACACTTGGAACTCTAAGTCCCGTCGTCGCACATCTGAATACGACTTTTGACGACTCTGAGCGGTTAACAATCATTCTTGGATAAGCTTATTTTTGCCTATGGCTTGGTGCACTAGGTCAGGCGTAAATAATTCCGATTCACCTACTTCGAACCATCCGATAGGAGATTTATATTTTCGTTCTTACAAAGCCTCGTATGGAGTCATTATAATGCTAGCAAGATAACTGTTATTGTACACAAACTCAATAATGGGTAAATGATCATCCCAACTTTCCTGAAAGCCCAATACACAAGCTCATAGCATGTAATCGAGCATTTGAATTGTACGCTCAGCCTACCTATCTGTCTGAGGGTGGAAAGCAGTGATAAGACTAACTTGGGTGCCCAAACTTTTTTGAAATGATTTCCAGAAGTTAGCTGTGAACTGCGCACCTCGGTCAGCTATAATAGAAATAGGCACACCAAGAAGACGAACAATCTTCTTAACGTACAACTTTGCATAGTCTTTGACTGTGTAGGTAGTTTTGCCCTCAGGAAATTAGCTGATTTGGTCAGTCTATTAATAATCACCCAAATAGAATCAAACTTATGATAAGAGCGAGGTAACCCATAATGAATTCCATATTAATAATTTCCCATTTCCATATCGGGATCTCAATGTTCTGAGTCAAGCCACTGGACTTTTGGTGCTCTATTTTTACTTACTGACAATTAGGACACTAAACTACAAACTCCACAATGCTCCTCTTCATGTTGTTACACCAATAGATATCATTGAGATCATGATACTTCTTAGTAGATCTAGGGTGAATGAAATATCATGAACAATGGACCTCCGTCATATTTGTCTCCTAATCCTTCTACATTTGGAACACATAAACAATCCTGATGCTTGAGAACCCCATTTTCATCAATCATAAAGGTTGTGGTCTTCTTTTGTTGAATGTTATCTCTGAATGTTTTATAAAACAGGGTCTTCCCACTGATGTTACTTAACTTCCGACGTGAGGGACAACTCTGATGTATTCTAAATCACAAAGCCACCATCCTCCAATCCCATTAATCGGACTCCCAAACTAGCTAACGAATGGAGCTCTCTTACCAACTTCTTCCTCTCGACCTACACCAGCATCAAGCTGACCATCGATTACAACTGAGTGCGTCCACTACAACATTAGCTTTACCGGGATGGTATAAGATGTCCACATCATAATCCTTCGACAATTCAAACCACCTTCTTTGTCTCAAGTTCAACTCCTTCTGTTTAAATATGCATTTCAGACTCTTATGATTCGTGAAATGTCTACATGAACACCATTTAAGTAGTGCCACCAAATTTTTAGTGCATAGACCGCTACGGCTAACTCTAAATCATGCGTCAGATAGTTTTTTTTCATGTTTCCTCAATTGCCTTAAAGCATAGGCAATCTGTCACGACCCGAACCCGGGCCCGTGACTGGTGCCTTACCCCGGGCACCCTAGTGATACAACATCAGAGTAATCAGCGGAATATAAAACACAACATGAAACAATGTAAAAGAGACACAGTTTATCTGAAGAAAAGTTGCCTTTCGGCATATATATATAAAAACTTAAATCCGAACAGTTACATCCTTTTTTACAAACTCTGCCCACAACAGTACTACATAACTCTAAGAATGATATGACAACAATGGCGGGACAGGGCCCCGCCATACCCCTGAATGTAAGTACCTACAATGACAGGGGACTATACCCAAGATAAGCCTCCGGAGAAACGGAGTTTCTCAAACGGCTCGTGACCCTATGGCGAGGATCAACATCGGTGTACTCTACTGCGGCATGAACGCAGCCCCGAAGGTCGATAACAGTACCAAGTATGTGAAACTGAAAAATACTGAAAATGAAATCATAGTAGTCTATATAAAGCAGGAGACATATATGATAACCAAACTACAGTTCACAATAAATAAGCAGTCATGTCAAGTCAGAGACTCACGCCCTCAAAGTCATCACTCAAATACAACTATGGGTCTCACGCCACAACATCAATCATGCGCGTGGAATACCTTCCTCCACCGTCGTGATCTATGATATAAAAGCACCAAGGAATACACATGAACACCGTGGTCCCACTGTGTCATAATAAAACCGTCTGGGGTAAGTGCGAAGGCATAGCCGACTACTAAAACCACAGCATCAACAAGGTCATAAATCGTATCATGAGATCTGTCTGCACCGCCACATGATCGGCGCCACTCGCGCGCAGATCTAATGCGCGTCTAGTCCCGGAACTTCCGCAGACTCGCATAGGCCACTCCAATGGCCGCATGAGGTATTCCGCATCGAGGGTAGCTACTCCCGGCAACGCCCCGGACTCGCGATCCGCATGGCCGTAGACCGCGCGTGACCATATAGGCCGCACACTAACACGGAACTCTTAGCTCGCATAGGTCCTCGGACCGCGTGAGGTATTCTCGAATCATAGTCACACTGATGCCTCGAGTCTACCCGCATCGGAGGCGCCTTAACCCCGGATCAAGTCAAGGTGAGTGATATAATACTAACATAACAGCTTATCGTTAAACAACATAAGAACAATCAAGGGAAACCCCCTTACACAACATTACAAGACACTAACACACGTAGCATCCTAACATGTTTACTTATCAAATCAACAAGAAAGTATTACAAGGCTATCACAAACCAACACAATCAAGTTATTCACGCAAGGTACTTTCTACTCTATGTTAACAAGTTCGGGTTTTTATCCCCAAAGTACTTCATACATTAACTCTTTAAAAGATCCGTTTCTTTCACAAAAGTCACACAATACCCGTAGTATAAAAATAGAGTGACTATCTTTTTAAGTAAACCAAAACACTTCCCTTTGTAAAATCAAGTAACAACATTATTTTCCAAACGTTCAAGTTTGCCTAATTTCAGATGCTCAAGTTTCTCATTTTCGAAAGGTTTCGTAGTTCATAGTTTTAATCACTTAATAATATAATTCTCCTTTAAAACAATTTGAGAAACATATGCCTTATGTGTGAGTAGGTTATTCTTGTTTATAACAATCTTATTAAAACAGCCATGATCTAGGAAATGTAATATCATTTTGTCTCATCTTAGCTTCTATGCAGATGGAGGTTTCTCCTGGTTTTCATAATACTTTATTTAGTCAATACATTTCCCTTTATTAGCGCTGCTGTGGTTTGTTCGATACTTATTCGATTTCGAAATCAAGAAACATTATTCCTTTTAAAAACCAAGTACTCATTACTCATGAATGAGGTTTCACACTTTTTAACAAAATTCATATTAATTCAATTAAGTCAAGTCTCTTATCTTTTAAGATCAAGTCTCTTAACTTCTAAAATCAATAAACCATTCTTTTTATCTCTCTTAAGTCGTTATACCTAACTTCCCATAAAGCTAGTATAACTCTTAAGCTTTTAAAACCAAGTATTACTCTTCTTTCAAAAACGGTTCTTAATTCTTTTGAAATACCTCAAGATTCTTATTATTAGACTCAAGTCAAAAGACATCGCAAAGAAACCACGCTCGCTTAACACACGTACGTCTACCGTACTATATATATTCTTTTAAAATATCATGCTCAAGAGGATAGGAAGAATCACATACCTCGCGACGATTTATCGACTATTAGCAAAATGCTCCACGGCTATAACCCGGCTAGCCTTGTCCACCTTTTAAGTAGAACACGCTACTCGCAGTACTTCAACCTATAACGGTTATATAAGTCTATCAAAGTCTAGACTACTCTGTAGAATATTCTAAGCAGTAGGTTCTCTATTTTACGGAAAATCGGGCAGCACTTCCCTACCCGTTAAGCTACACAAGTCTCATCAGAATACACTATGTAAGTCTGATTTAATCTTCTTCTTTAATATTCTTCTGATGCGATTTCAGTTCAATTCTCTTCTGTAATATCCTTCTATTACAGTTCAATCTTCTTCTTTAATGCCCTTCTATATCTTATACTCAATTCTATGCTACAATGTGTAATTTTCAATTACAATAGAAGGACAAGATTATTTACCTCGATAAGCCCAAAATTATCCAAGATTAAAGTCGATCCTGAGCAAGGTTTAGCTCCTATTCTGAATGCTCCAATTCGCTCCAAGAAACCCTTAGAAGTTATACACAACTTCTACTTTAATACTTCAATCACTTATGAAGATTTTTCCATAGGGTTTCGTTTAGTGGCTAAAGGAAAGTATAGTAGTATTTTTCCGGGCTTTTCGTATAGAGGGTACTTGGAAATACTACAAAGGTTTTGGGCTAGAGTATTTGGAATTATAACAATATTTGAAGAAGTATTTCTCTACCAAGGGGGTATGTCTCGGCCAGGCTTGACAAAGGAGAGGGGTGGTTTCGCCAAGGCTCACAAAGGGGAGGGGAGGCTTGGACGAGAACTACTAAAAGGGGAGGATTTGTAAGACTTGGAAATGTCTAAGTGTGGATGAAGAAGTTCATCAACTAAGGGGGTATTTATAGGCCAACCAATGGCCAAGATCAAGACAAGTGGGGGACAAGTGGATGGTGTGGATTAGGACATGTGTTAAGTGGATCCCACTTGCTCATCTACCACACAAATATCTCACAAATATCCTACCTAACCTTGACCAATGTTTTAGGCAACAAAAAGGCCAAAAACGTGCCATGAATTCGTCTTCCATTCCGCCAACTTGAGGGTGACACATGTCGCCCTCTCGTTGATCCAAAATATTTCATCTCTCGGAAAAATCCGCAAAAATAATAAATGACATAGCCGTAATTTTCCCTTCGCAAAGTTTGGAAAACATTTCGTCGGAAAATAATTCTTTTTGGTAGTTGTGCACAAAATTTCGTCTCTAGCCTAACTTAAGGCTTAAACTTTTATACGTACGCCCTCACGTACATACTCTGGAAATACGGGGTATAACACAATCACCTTACCATGTTGCATTAGCATGCATCCTAAACATGTTCCCGAGGCATCACAATACATAACGTAGCCTTCTGAACCTTCTGGAGAGTAAGAAGTGGTGTCGATGTTAGTATGTTCTTTAACTCTTGAAACTCTGCTCACAGTCATCGGACCACTTGAACTTTATGGCCTTTTATGTCAACTTTGTTAACAGTTTTCATATGGTAGAGAATCCTTTTACAAACCTCCTATAATAGTCGGCTAAGCCTAAAATACTACGAACCTCTGATGGAGTCGTTGGTCTTGGCCAATTCTTTTCCGCTTCTACCTTCTTAGTGTCAACTCTTATACCTCCATCTGATATTGTATGACCGAGGAAAGCCACTGAATTCAACCAAAACTCACACTTGGAGAGCTTAGCATACAATTTACGATCCTGTAACATCTGTAGTACTACCTGCAAATGATCCACATAATCCACCTCCAAGCGAGAATAAACCAGAATATCATCTATAAATACTATCACAAATATCCAGAAATGGGTGAAACACGGTGTCCATTAGATCCATAAATGTTTTCGGCACATTTGTGAATCCGAATGACATTACCAAGAACTCAAAGTGGCCATACAAGATCTCATATGAATCCATCTAGATGTTAAGATGATATTGCTATGATACATAACTCTTTTGTGGGGTAAGTGATCTTCTCACTCTCATTTGAAACCTAGCATATAATATTTGTAACATGTCACCGAATGTCTATATTGTGGTTTTGGGCACACTTATCCAGGATAAAATTAAAATTTTATGTGCTCTCATCCTTCCTGAAAAAATTTCTAGAAGTTCACTATAAGTAAGATCTTCTGTCAGATGTAATATATATTGGAATATCCTAAAGTCGTACGTTCTTCTTTTATATATATTACTTGTATGATCATCGGCTGTGCGAATAACTCATTATGGCGAGAAATTGGTCAATTTTATAAATTTATCGACAATCAATCCTCGGGTAGAATTTTTTATAAGAGCGGGTAAACTTATACCGAACTTTGAACTTCCTTTCACTATTTCGTCTAGACTCTACTCTCTAAATTTTTCCCTGGGCCTTGATATTCTATCTTTACCTGTTTACCATTGGGTTGTTATGCCAACTCGGCAATACTATTTTTTACGTTATTATATCAATATATGCCTTTAATACCCTGGTACATCTTCGTCGAACTAAGTGAAATAAAATAGCGGGAATAATGTGTCTCTTCTCAACACTACTCCAGAAACAAGTTAAATCTGGGGCATACAATTGATCTGGATATCGGAGAACTCCGTCTTCTTTAATTTGAATACTGACTTCCTTTGCCATGGGATTTCTTTTAAGGATTGCCCCTTCTGTTTGTAGTTTATTCTCTACTGTCTAATTGCTTACCTTGTAACTTCTCAATATCCTTCATTATAACAATATATCAAGATTCCAACTAGAGATGGCAATGGATTCTGGACCCGATCCGGATCCGGTGGATCCAGATCCATTTTATAGGATATGGATATTCAAAGTTTGGACCTGACGAATCCGGATCGGACCCGGATCCGTTTATGATGGATCGGATCTGGATCTTGTCTTTGAGATCCGTATCCGGTCCAGATTCGACCCGTGAATCCGTTTTTTATTAAATTAATTATACATTTATTATTTATACATCATAGCACCGAATCTTTTATAATCTTAATTTTATTATATATTCAAAGGGCCGAAGGCCATTATTTTTTTAATTGAGACACGTTTTGCGTGTTGTTCTTTAATCATTATATTAATCATTTATGTGGTACTTATGTAGTAGCTTAGGTATTGAGAGAATTGTTTCTCACTACAGCAATAGCCAATAGGCATAACAATTGTCAACAATGTCATTTAGTCATAATTTACGGATGCATTCCCCGTGATTCTGTTAAATTAAATTGACTCTTTTTCTAGAAAATTTGGACTGATTAGAAGGTATAACTTAATAATCAGTCACTTTGATTTGGATCCAGATCCGATCCGTGGATCCGGTAGATCCGATGGATCTGGATTTGGATATGATTTTATGGACCATATGGGTCTGGATATGGATACATGTATGTAAAATAGATCTGGATCTGGATCTAGTAGGATCTGGTCCAGATCCTACCCGTTGCCATCCCTAGTTCCAACTGTCATTCCGTTTAACTGAGAGAATTCCTCCATATCGATACTTTCTAATTCAAAGAGCTTAATCACCTGATCAGTATATTCAGTTGACATTTAGTCATTCAATTCTCATGTGAATACTTAGTCTCATAACATATTCATTTCCTCAACTCCTTATTTACTTATTCTGGTTTACTTGGCTACCATCTTGTTGTGTTACTATTATTTATCGTATAACTCTATATTATTCCTTATATTGCTCATGTCCCACCTATACTTGTATCATCCCTTTTTCAATCAATCTCATTTCTTAACTTAGTACAAATATTTATTACAAAATATTCATTCGATTTGAACTTCTCCTTCTTTAATCGGTTTTATCTTCAAGGCACTTACTATTTCTGCTTTACCTTAAACAAGAGTCTCTCTGAGAGGAAACAATTTCCTTGCACGTCAAGGTTGAAATACCAGGACCTTAAATCTTCAAGGTTCATATCCAACTAACAATTTCCGAGTACATCATACATATGTCTTCTAAAGACGGGATGTATTTTACGTAATTGTATTATTTTTCAGGACTGCCCATGATAACAATCATTCTAACCCTTCCTAGCTCCCGATATCTCACTTATTTCTAAAATAACGTTTATCGATATCAGTAAATTGCGAGCTATAATAGGTATCTCTTATTGTGGTTCTACCACTACTGACGGCAATATGACAATACTTATATCATTTTACCTGAATATCAATCTCTTTACAATCCTCTGCGTTCAGGTGCTTTGTACTTCCTTTACTTTACTTTTTTTTTCTTTTGTATCCCAAAATAAACATTTTACTTTCCAGGCTTGCATTATCTCCGTATATGAGTGAGATAATTCCTCACAATCTAAATTTTTTAACATAATACTGCCCTTCTGGCATATCAATTGTCTGGTAGAAATCACTCATTCATTGGCTACGAATGTAAACTAACTGAAGTCTTTTTGGTAACCGACATTAGTGAAACAGTATAAGGCATGAGTTAAATTTGAATTCTTAAGACTCATTTCTACTGCACGATCTATGATATGAAAGAATGAAAACCATCCCTAAATGCCTTGCAACCTCATGTTTATAAGTGTGACGCACAACACACCCATAAACAAAACTGTACTAGACATGTTGCAGACCCCCTAGGACATACCTACTCTGATATCAAGTTTGTCACGACACAAACTGGAGGGCCATGACGGGCACTCGAACCTTACTTGCCGAGCACCACTAGACATACTCTCATTACATAATCGTAAGTAAGCATGAGCCATGAGGGTCGTCACAATAAGCTGAAAATGTGCAAGACCGATAAGACATATGTGTATATACATAGATGTTGGACACGACCATACGAGCCAACAAGGCTACCATAGATGGCTATACAACAAAACATAGGCCGAGGAGTCCACACAATATCTGACTGCAATACAACTGTCTGCAAGCCTCTACTGGAGTACGTGACATCATAAGGATGGGACAGGGTCCCGCCATACCCATATGCATATGCAGAAATACTGTATCAAGACTAGACCGCAACCCCATAACTAGTGGAGTTCTCCAATATCAGATGAACTGACAACCTACTGGTGCAGACCATCACTCTGTTTACCTGGACCTGCGGGCATGAAACGCAACATCCCCCAATAAAAAAGGATGTTAGTACGATAGGAATGAATAACATGAGCATCCTGAACTTTCTCATACCATGTATATAATTTAAAATATCTGAAAATAGTAATAATAGTAACTACCCAAATCATACTTTTAAAATCTTAAATTATTTCGGGACCACATCCTTTTATATACTAAGCTCTTGATGTGAATACCTAAATATAACAAAATTTCCTCAGGACTCAGGTCTACTTACATATGTCTAGCGATTCAAACTATGACCTGGAAATACGGGGTGTTACATAGTTAATGTTAAAGGTACAATAGAAAAAATAAAACTGCCTTTCTTTTGATATGCTAAAGTGGACAAGTAAAAATGAAAAATTATTTTTAGAGTTAAATTTTTTAATTTTGATTATGATTCGGGTATAGATTCTTTAATTTTATTAAAGTAAAATTTATATATTTAAAATACTACATGAAAAATACTACAAGTCGAAATAATTTTAAAAAGTTTGAGAAAATAATAATGGAAGAAAAAATTATTTAACTCTCCTAACATTAATACCTTCACATGAAATAGTATCAAGAGAAGAGAGTAATATGTTTGAAATCACTATGGATATTCTTTTATTTTGATTGAAGGTGTTATTAGGTACTGATTACTGAATGTGGTAAGACCCCCTAGTGTTGATTAGCATATCATTTCTATAATTTTTTTAATTAAAATGTGAGTAGTACCCTTTTCTATAACTTGTTCGAGAAAACTTACATAAAAGTTTTTATCGAATTCATTTGATAGAACGTATTCAGCATTCCCATTTTTACAACTCCCACCCATGTAACTGTATTTTAATTTCCACCTGATTTTAAAGAATTAAGCCAGTGTAATAGATGAAAATGACACGTGGCAGAGGCACACCAAAAGAAAAGAGTTGGCGCCAGACTTGTAACTAATTAAACTGTATATAATCTAACTCCTCATTTACACAGAAAAGATTACAAGAAACTGCTCTCTATAGCTAAGCTTTGTGCAGATTAGATAATCATGTTCATCAAATTGGTAGACTTGAAGAAGAAAGCGGACGAATTCATGTACAACGTTTTGATTCGTGTTCATCCTCAAGTTGCTAATCAACATCTCGGAAGGGTGATGAGAGGAATAAGGCTAATCAACAGGATTATTCTTGTCCTTGCTTTCATCTTCGTCGCCCTACTTTTCTTCTGGTTCTTCACTTCTGGTATATATATTATATGCTTCTTCTTTTCTTAACTAATTTGCCTCTTCAAATTCATCATAAGTGCTTTAATATCGATAGATTGTGTTTTAAGATCAAACGAGCTAGGGTTCTTTTTCTACTATCACAATATTCTTTTCTTGAAATATCTGAATGTTCTTTAGTTGTGTGTTTGCATTCATTATGAAAATTATTCTGGTCGAACAACTCTTCTCTATTCATATTTATCTTAATTGTTTTTTCTTGTTAATTTTCTTGTGTTTCAGTGTCAATATACTGTGATAATAGCTTTCTGGGAAATTTGTACATTCTTAAGATCAAAAGAGGGTTGTGTTTTCTTGCATTGCCATATTCTTTCTTGTTGAAAAGATTTATAATCTTTCTTTAACTCTCTGAAAAATAACATTTTGAACTTACAATCTTTGTTTCTCTTTTTTTTCTTTTCTGTTGATTTCGTCGCAACTTACTTTGTTGTTGAATTAAACAGTTAAATTGATGGCAAGTGAAAGTATAAGTGAAAGTGGAGGAATAACTGATTTTGATCTTCAATGGGCTGACAATGACACCGACTATAGGTGAGGATTCTTCAATGGCCAATTTTTTTAACCGGAGACTAAGAGGAAATACGTGTGAAAATAATGTGTCATGTACTCATTATTTTTTTTGTAAGCATCGAATGTGAGTGTATTCTTTACCTATATATAAATATATATATGATTGTCTAGGAATAAAGTATTTTATTAAGAGATTGTTACTAATATATTCTATAATCATTAAAAGCAAATCAAGCATTACATATTTATCTCATAAAAAATATTTTCAAAGTAGGAGTAAAATGGAGAAAATAAGATTAAAAGTACATTGAAATTGCAAACAATCAACTATTGTGAAAAGTAAAAATTTCTTAGACAATCATTTATTTTGAAACGGAGGGAGTATATAATATATATATAGTACGATAGAAAATATTTTAAAATTCAAGTCACATCGGAGATGGAGGCTAGTGAGGCTAAGTCTAGTTGTTGAGCATCTCTCCATCAACCGATAGATTGAAAGTTCGAGCCACGCTAAAGATAAATGAAAAAGCTATTAATCCTCCTAGTGAGGTTGGGGTGGGGTAAGAAATAAAAAAAAGCTGAAAATTGTAAAGAATGGATCTGGCTCTAATACCATGTAAAGAATGAATCTTGAGTCTAATTCAACCTCAAAAGCTAGCTTGTAGGGTGAGGATTGCCCAAGTCCATATAAAGAGTCCATGCTACCATTTCATTACCGATGTGGGACTCTTAACACTTCCCCGCACATCCATACCCCGTTAGCTGGAGCGTGGATAACATAATTTGGGGACCCAACATCGGTGAACATAGAATTAGAATGGATTTGGCTCTGATACCATGTAAAAAATGGATCTTGAGCCTAACTCAACCTCAAAAGTTAGATTATAGGTGAGGATTGTCCAAATCCATATAAAGAGTCCATATTATCATTCCATTACGGATGTGTGACTCTTAACAAAAAATGAAATCATATCACGTACTTGGTTGATTATATATATTTGCCAACAAAGGGAGGGAAAGCGACTTAATTTTTTTAATGGATGAAAATTATTTTTCTCAATGCCATGGCTTATCTCTTATTATTTTATATTATTTTCTTGGAGAACATGTTATATCTCGTATATTATTAGGACTAATATATATATATATATATATATATATATATATATATATATATATATATTGATAGAATATTTTCGGGCTTGAGTTGCATTAGGGGGCAGGTTGCTATTGGTAGGTGTCAAAGCACATGGGCCTGAATGTGTATCAGTGTCCAAGACAGTGGGTTGGGCGTCATTTGTTAAGGACACGGGTAATGAGTTAAAATAATTTTGTCCATTAGCAGTAGCAGTGACCGAACTATGGGACAATGGTTGGGTAAAAATTTGGTGTATTCCAGCATCCAAAAACTCATACGTGGGAGATTGTGACTCATTGATTTTTCTAAATGGGAATTGAGTTTCATCAAAGATAACATGACGAATAATAAAAATCCTATTGGAGGATAGATCATAACATTTGTATCCCCGATGATGGGATGAGTATCCCAAAAAAATGCATGGAGTAGATCTTGGTTGTAATTTATGGATGATGGTAGATGAGAATAATGGAAAACACAAGCACCCAAAAATCCGGAGATGAGAGTATGTCGGTTCTCGAAGGTACAGTAATTGAAGGGGTGTTTGGTGTGATGTATGTTTATTTAGTAGTATATTCAACAAATAAGTAGTCATCTGAAGTGCATGATGCCAAAAGTTAGGGGGAAGTGAAGCATGAGCAAGGGATGTCCTGACAATATTATTTATGGTTCGTATTTTGCGTTCCGCCTGTCCATTCTGAGAAGATGTGTGAGGGCATGAGAAACGAAAATTCAAACCATTTGTTTTGCAAAAATCCCAAAATTGTCTATTATCAAACTCCCGCCCGTTATCACATTGGATGTTTTTGATATCCCGTTCAAACTGTTTTTGGATGAAAGCTCTAAAACTAAGGAATGTAGAAAACACTTGTGATTTTTTCGATATGGGAAATGTCCACAAGAATTTAGAGTAATCATCTAAAACAAGCAAATAATATCTATGCCCCGAAGAGCTCAAAACTGGGGATGTCCAAATATCACAATGTATAGTATCAAATGGCAAAACAGTGCAATTAGAAGAAGACTCAAATGGTAGTTGAATATACTTACCCAATGGACACGACTGACACTTATTAAGAGTTCGTGTACATGAAATTGAATTATTGCGTTTGAGAGAGTTTAAAACAGACTCTCCCGGATGTCCCAAACGTTCATGCCATAAATTGGAATTAAAAACAACAAAATTAAAGTGTTTCTTGTCTGGTTGTAGTAGTGAAGTAACTGGATAAAGTTCTCCCTGGCTATCACATCTCATTAGCCGTGCCCCTGTCTGAAAATCACATACAGTAAAACCAAAAGGATCAAAAGCTACGGTAACTCAGTTATCTGAAGTAAACTTTCGAACGGAGATTAGGTTTTTGATTAATTGTGGTGCATGAATAACATTTTTCAAGGCTAATGGTGGATTTGGTTTGGACAATTTAGTAGAACCATATCCTTTTATTGGAATGGAATTGCCATTTCCGACAGTTATACTATTTGATTTGCTCAAATTAAAATAGGACGTAAGATTACCTTGGAATGACGTCATATGTGACGTTGCATCTGAGTCCATATACCAATTCGTGTCTGGTGGATTAAGCCCGAGCGTGTGCATGGCATGTTCAATGTCCGCCGGTTGGCCCACAGTTGAGTGGGCCTCGTTCCACACCTGAGGCCCAAAGTTGGTTGCTGTCCCGTGAGGCCCAAAATTGGATGTTGTCCTGTGAGACCCAAAATTGGATGTTGTCCATCACTCGCCTCACCTCGCTGTTGGGCTTGTGTAAATTCGGCCAATGATGGGCCGACAAAAAGGCTGTGAAGGAGTGGACTACCGATTTCTTTGGGTATGAGAAAGTGGAATCGGGCTGGCGATTGGTTGTAGGAGTAAGACAAGGGGTCGGCCCGATTCCATTGTGGCGGGCCATCGAGGTTGTTGTTGTCTTCCGCCATCTTTGCCTCATACCGCCGATCTTTGCGGCCGTCGCTGTCGGAACCGCCGCCGCCGGAATCGCCGTAACCACCGCCGGAATTCCCGCCACGCGATGCGATTGTTCCGTTTCATTGCGGTTTCCATCTTTTTTATTCTCATGCCGTCCTTGTTTACCCCGGTTATTTCCATCATTGGTGACCGTATACGCCGGTCGGTTGTGTTAGCAACCTTTTAGAAAAGCCTTGTTCTTAGGATTAACATAGATCTTGCTTTGTAGAATAACGAGGCGGGTTACTTTGACGAATAACGATGGCAACTCCGCTATATGCCTCTGTCGTCAAATGACAAGTTGTAGAACCAAACGGTTGTCGGAGACGGGGGAACCAACATTTTTTAATTGATCCGCCAACACTTTGAGGCGTTGACAATAAGCGGACGCATTAGGAAAATCCTCCATATCAACACTGGAGAATTCTTGTTCCAAAGCAACTGCACGGGAATTTTGATTATCATAAAAAATGTCCCGTAATCGATTTCAAGCATCAATTGCCTTAGAATCTGTTTCCATGATCGTGTGCAACAAATCCGTGGATATTGTTGAATATATCCAACCAAGAACAGTGGCATCTAGGACATCCCACAATTCTTTGTCTTCATCCGTTGTCAAGACTTTTTCTTTGTCTTTTTCCGGGGAAATGATGTGGTGAAGAACCCGGTGAGAACGACAACATATTTTGAAAAGTTCCGCCCAGGAAGCATAATGCACATTCTCCATTTGTAAGGTTATGGGAACATGAGTTTTGATATTAGAAACTGTGAGAGCGGGGTGATAAAACGATTTGGATTCAGACATGTTGATAATAGTTGGATGAACAAACAACAGAAAAACACGATGAACAGGAACACAAAAAAAAAACTTCAAATTTTCGGCTATGAGTGGAGGAGCCGAAATTCGAAAAAAAACAAGGAAGAAAAAAAAATTGGTATTAGGAAGATGAATCTTTTCCTTAAGCTCTTGATACCATGATAGAATATTTTTCTCATCTTTATTCATCTAATATGGTAAGAATATATACATGTAATACAATAATTAGGAAGAGTGATATTCTCCTTAATATCTTCCTATTTAATTACCTATTTAATTCTAATAATATCTCCTATTTAATTCTAGTAATATCTCTTATTTAATTCTTTTACAACCTACCATACTAGGATCTTTACATCAATAATATTATTAATTAGCATTAAATAATATTATTCTAACATATATATATATATATATAGTATAATCAACTGGATTCTTCTTGTCCTTGCTTTCGGCTTCGTCTCCCTTCTTGCTTTCTGGTTCTTCACTTCTGGTATATATTATATGCTTCTTCTTTGCTTTCGGCTTTGTCGCCCTTCTCTTCAATTCAAATTGATCCATCTTCTTATGTCATGTGTTATAGGCATGTGTCATATTATATTATAAGTTCTTTAATTAGTTGTGTCATGTGTTTTTTCTTTCATTATGATGATGATTTTCTTGTATTTTCAGTATTAATAGATTGTGATAGCGTTGTCAACTTTTAGTATTACGTTCATAATATGGTTCTTGTTCTACCTGTGTTTTCTTGCTATCACAATATTCTTTTCTTGATTGAAATCTACGAAAATTATGGGGGTTTTTGATTAATGTTCCCCTATATCTGAATGATATATACACATTTACAGTACTCTAGATCATGTAGAAAAACACAAGAAAGAGAAGAAAAAAACATGAAGATTTGAGCGTTATTTAACTAAAGAGAATTTAGAGCAAACGAATCAATCAAGAACTCTTAAGTACTTAACTATAAATACTTATTAAATTTATAGTTAGATGTGTTTTTGGTTTCATTATGATTAACCGTCTTTCCTTCTTTTTTTTTTCTTTACTGTTGATTTTGTTGGTAATTGGAATATTTACTGTTGTTGTTGAAATGATTTAACAGTAGTGAAATTGATGGGAAATGCACGTGGAAGAACAACTGCTTTCAAGGACAATCCGTGGACTAAAAATGTCAAAACTTAGAATCATCACCAGAGAGGAGTGACAATGTCAAAACTCCAATGAGGCAAATTGAGTATGTGAATGAAACTGATGAACTTCAGTTTGTGTCTTTAGAATCAACAGACATAACAGCAGGATATCTTACTCGTCCAAAGTTACATTGTGCTTTAAAATATCGCACAGACGATGAGACCACATGTCACCCATCACTGATGCCTCTGATGCAGGAACAGCAGCTAACAAATTATCTTGATGCATTGTCACCATTTGTGGAAAGTCCTCAGAAAATTAATCCAACATGGTCTGAAGTTGACAATGGAGCTAGCTGCTTGGCAGTCGACCTGGTTAAGGAAATGATGAACACTGAAATTGATTGAAGTTGCTATAATAATACTATGTTTTCAGTGTTATACTGGAAGTTAGATAGGTTTTACTAGGTATTTCTGTAGTGAATTTTTACTAGTATATGAGTTTGTGGTTGGTTGAAGAGTATATCAAACTGACCAACACATTTGTGGATTTGCACTCGAATTAATATCTGATTCTTTGTACTAGAAAATGTTGATATACGTGAATGGAACAGTCTTGATATTGGTTTAAAGTTTAATTGAAATGAGTATTCATGCGTGGTCGTTTTTAGTTTTGCTCTATAGTTATCTATCCAAGTGCCTACTATCTTAAAAGGTTATAATTGGTTGTCAAGATCACAATCTAACTTGCTTTTTTCTTATTTTTGTTAGTTTCCATCTCTATTTTTTCAATTACAATCTATATTGGGTAAAGTTTATGTTACACAACTATTAGGGGAAAAATCACATGCAAAGTTGGAGACGAGTATAACAAATATACTTTAGTTGACATAAGTACTACTACGATATATGCGTTTCGAAAAAGATTAACTAATTTAAGAGTGAAGTGTGCTTAAAGTTGAGACTTTTTTAGGACATGCTTATGAGGTAGATTTACGACGTTCAAAACAAGTAGGGCCTTGAAACTACTAAACGGTTTCCATCGAATTAATGACCTTAGATATAGGAGTAAAATTTAGGGTGTGTTTAGTTAGGAAGAGCTTATCTGTGTGTAACTCATTAATTTACTAGTGTCAAGAGATAACTTTTAAGATGAGAGTATATATTAGCTAATCATGGTTGAATATTAAAGATCTGTGTAAAAAACATATATGATGTAGTAGTCATTACTTTGGACTAAAACCAAATGTCATCTCGCAGTAGTGGAGCCACATAGATGAAAGTGATCAATTGAACATCTTTTATCATAAAATTATTCTATTTGTATAAATTAAAATTGTATATATAGGTTAAATATTATTTTTTATAAATATATTCTTTACTTGTATAATTTTTTTTTTTTTTAGTTTGATGAATATTCTTTTACTTGTGTTTATTCTTGTGCATCACCATAATCTTCTATGTTCAATCTGGTTGAATTTTATACAGTTTTGTACTTTTCCTGTTTAATACAGGTTGTGTTTCTGTACTGAATGGAAAGAGTCTTTTACTTGTATTTTCTTGCATTACCTTAATCTTCTCTGTTTATGGTTGTCACAAAGATTCTTATGAAATTATGTCGATGAGTAATAACTTTTGATTTTTCAATGCTTATACAGTGAGAATGATGATCAGATATGAAAGAACCATTGCCCCAAACGACTTTGATATGTACCTCAACGACACCCATTTCGATCTTTCATTTCTCAAACCATTACCCAAACAACAACCACTTTTACCGCCACCACCACAGCTAACACAGCGCGAAATCCAAGAACAACAACTAAGCAACATCTTGTCAGCATTAATCGGAGCAGGGAATTTCGCGGGTTGGGCTAATTTGCTCTCCTCACCAGACTTATCATTGTAAGACTTTGAGATTATTTTCCTTAAGTTTCCTTCTTCCATTAGGTATGAATATATACACTAATTACAATGACTAGGAAGAATAAGTCTTCCTTAATATAATCCTAGGAATATTCTCTATCGAAGAGATACTACATTAATATAGAATATACACACAATATTATATTAATGATACTATGATACTATTCTAGAATATTCTAACACTCCCCCGCAGTCGAAGTTGGAGGGCGGCGAATGTTGAGACTGTCCCGAAATTTTTCAAATAATATCAGCGGAAGTCCTTTTGTGAAGATGTCAGCAATCTGATGTCGCGTCGGAACATGTAACACTCGCACTTGTCGCGAGTCACTTTTTCACGGACAAAATGAATATTTAACTCAATATGTTTAGTGCGTTGATGATGGATTGGATTCCCTGATAGATAGATTGCACTAATGTTATCACAGTATATCATAGTAGCTATCGTAATAGGGCAATGAAGCTCAAGTAAAATATAGCTGAATCTATCACAGGGTAGGCTCTTTCCGGAAAGGAGCTACTGCTAGATTTCTATAATCAATGTTAGTAATTTAAATATCGTGAATTCTTAAAATACTCACAGAGATTTTCTCAGAAAATTTAGCCTTTTTTTCTTCCGCACTTGAAAGTTTGTGTTACATATCAATTTTTTATTCATTTAAATCCTGTTTCTTAAATCATCTCTTTTCGCTTGTTTAATTAACAGGAAATCATAACTGGAGCAGGGCACAGGTGGATTGGTGGGCTCTTGGTAAATCTTTCTAATCCATTTTCTCTTTGAGTGCTGATATAGGCTGATCCTTCAATCTCCTCTAAGACCTGTTAACACTGCTGATGAACAAAATTGTTGCTTGGCAGGCATTCTTTTGTATGAAATGTTGTATGGCTATACACCATTCAGAGGAAAGGCAAGGCAAAAGACCTTCACAAATATACTACATAAGGATTTAAAATTCCCAGGAATCATACAGGTATGATCTTTCAATCTAACGAATTTAAGTGCCACGATGATAAATAAAGATATTTCCTCTTGTGCAAGTGCATCTTTTTCCTCCAATTTCTAAAACTGTCTGTTTACTCTCCTTTTCCAGGCTAGTCTCCAAGCGAAACAGTTAATGTATACATTGTTGCATAGAGATCCCAAAAACAGGTTAGGAGCCCGCAAAGGAGCTTACGAAATCAAGCAGCATCCATTCTTCCGGGGTGTGAATTGGGTGCTAATTCGCTGCATGGTATTGTTATGATCTCTTTCTTAGCGTGTGAACCTTTCTTGTCTCGTCATATATATGATTCCAGCTACCATTTCAAGTTATTTGTTGTGTGACAAAACATTCTTAATATGGTACAAGTTATACGAACACGGGGCACAGTGACATACAATTAACTGAAACAAGCCTGTGAAGGATTTAAATCAATTGTGATCATAGACAGCGGTGACAGTTCGGGGGACTGTGGGAGTGTCCCGGTACCCCTGTCCTAAGTTTACGAAGTCCGGATCTAACTTATATACACTGACAATATAAAACACTTTTACACTATTAATATATTTTAACTTGTTATAGCAGGTAACCTGCCTCATTATTCGGGTTAGTAATCTTACCGTTTATTAACGGTTACTTGTAGTCACCATTTAGATGATCTGATAGTCTAGAAATTCTTCTCCTTTGTCAGTGTACAGAACTTAAACTGGTGTCTGTGTGACTGTGTGTATAGGGCTTAGGCTCATAAGATGTTTTTGGTCTTTTATTTGTGTGTGTATATTTCATCTATACTCTGAAAATAACATGTGAAACAACTATTCAGAACCCTCCCAAGCTAGATTCAGCTCCTCTTTTGGGAACTGAAGCTGAGAAAGAAGCAAAAGACATCAATCCTGATATGGAAGATTTACAAACAAATGTTTTCTGACAGGTACTGGTCTTTCTTTTTCTCATACTTTATTTATTTTACATTATCTATACTTGGAGAATATAATATATTATTCAATCTGCTGCAGAAACGAAATTATTTATATCCCAATCAAATCAAGTGAGTGGAGAAAAGTGGTCCTCCCTGCAAGTCTGCAACAGTTCATTTGTTGATTTTTGTAAAGAAAAAATGGTTTATCATTTGCTTTTTTTTTTTGGTTCTTGATAATTGTGTTTTTATTTTTGTATGCATAGTTTGGTTGTTTTGTAATCCAATTCATGAATTCTTCAATAGATGTTGAGATAAATTAGTTTGTTAAGCCTGCTTTTGTTAATTTAACTCCTTATTTATTCCATCCACTATCATTTTCTAATTTAATTTCAGATTGAACTATTATAATTGGCTGACACCATAAATATCAAGATATTGAAAGATGCTTGTTGTTTGTTGGTGGATCCACCATCAAGTGCATGCTGACTGCCTCAATCTACGATACATGTTTTCTTGTTAATTAAATGATGTGACATGGATATAGTAATTTTTCTATCAAAATTTTAAGATACTCAAACAAAGATTCGATAAATGACCACTTTCAAGAATTATTTTGCCCTTTTCAAAAGAGACGTGTACTTGGTGGTATTCTTTCCAACGACTATTGGCTCTAACATTTTCTAAAAAAAATATGTTCAGAGTAACTCAACATTCTTAAATATAACATCTGCAAGTAAACCGATGAAATCATAAAATATCTTAACTGTAGTACTTGACTTTATTATGTCTATGAAGCCTCTAAAGAATACTAGACTAATTGCTCGGATATAAACTAGCCCGGCAAATGCGCAATTACAAATAATTTAATATTAAAAGATCGAACCCTAAATTTTATGATCTGGGTCGAAACTGAGAGAATTAATCCCTTGATTATTCTTATTGATAAAAGACATATATATACAAGTTACGATAGGAAAAACATTTTTCTATTCTACATCTAAATCTCTATTTTATATGGAGACTAACTATACAATTATGGTAATATTACACTACTAAATAAAGAACAAGTCTAATACAATAATATACCAAGTATATACACCTAATCCGAGATGGGCTAAGTCACGGTCTCGGTCTGGACTGATTGGGCTAGTGGGCTTCTTCGGACCGGACTAATTGCAATATACATATATTTAACACACATCCGCAGTCATAGCGGGCGGTCTTCGTATGCCGAAGTTGTCTCTAAAATCTTCAAAAAGGACCTACGAAAGACCCTTTGTAAAGATGTCAGCAATTTGATAACTGGAAGGGATATGGCAGACACGTACTTGTCCTCGAGCTACCTTTTCTCGAACAAAATGAATGTCTATCTCTATATGCTTAGTGCGCTGGTGCTGAACCGGATTACCAGAAAGATAGATGGCACTAATATTATCACAATATACCAAGGTAGCTTTCTGAATAGGACAATGGAGTTCTAAAAGAAGATTACGTAACCAACATGATTCAGAAACCACATTGGATGTCCCTCGATACTCGACCTCTGCACTTGAACGTGAAAGCGTGGATTGACGTTTGGCAGACCATGAGACCAAGTTATTTCCAAGAAACATACAATATACATACGTAGAACGCCTGGTGTCAGGACAACCCCCCCCCCCCCCTCCTCAATCAACATCTGTATAGGAGACAAGTGTAGGCGTCGACGAAGAATACAAATGCAAACCATAATCAAGTGTTCCCTGAATGTACCTAAGAATGCGTTTGAGCGCATTCATATGTTCAATCCTGGGATCATGCATAAATAAACACACCTGTTGTACGACATATGTAATATCAGGTCGCGTGAACGTAAGATACTGAAGGGCGCCTGTAAGACTACGATATCGGGTCGGATCCTCATAGGAAGATCCAGCTGCAGCACCCAACTTGGGTTTAGTATCAACTGGAGTAGAAGTGGACTTACATGATGACATCCCAACCCTCTCAATGATCTCAACTGCATACTTCCTCTGTGATAAGAACAGTCCACATGCATGACGAGTGACAGCAATCCCCAAACCATAACTCAATGGCCCCAAGTCTTTCATGGCAAACTCAGAACTGAGCATTGTTATGATAGATTTTCGCAAAGCATCAGAAGAGGCAGTCAAGATAATATCATCCACATATAATAGTATATAAGCCATGGAAGAACCCCGACGATATATGAATAATGAATTATCAGACCTGCTGTGAGAGAACTCAATAGTCGAAACATAGTCAGCAAACCTCTTATACCAAGCTCGTAGAGACTACTTAAGCCTATACAAAGACTTCTTCAACAAACAGACGTGATGAGGATATCTAGTATCTCTAAAACCCAAGGGCTGATACATATAGACTGTTTCCTTGAGATCACCATGTAGGAATCCACTTTCACGTCTAGCTGATGAATGTACCATGATTTCGACAGAGCCAAGATGAGCACAGTGCGAATGGTAGTCGGCTTGACCACCGGGCTAAATGTCTCACCACAATCTACACCAACCTGCTGAGTCTTACTATCATCTACAAGACGAGCCTTGTGCCTTGCAAACGAACCGTCAAAATTATTCTTATGAGCAAAAATTCACATAGACCGAATAATATTAACGCCAGATGGACGGGATACCAACTTCCACGTCTTATTATCAATAAGAGCATTATATTCATCAGTCATGATAATTTTCCAATTTGGGTTATTTAAAACAGACAAAGGATTACGGGGTAAGGGTGATTTAAGAACATTAGAATTTAAATTAAAATGTCTTTTTGGTTTAAAAATACCCCGTTGGGCTCGGGTGACTGGACCATGACTCGGGGCTGGATTGAGTGAATTTTGGGTATTTTCGTGAGACCGGACGGATCGCTAGCGATGGGCTCTTGGCCCCAAAACGGTGAACTAGGGCGCTTGATTCTTGGACCAGATGCTCAGTCTTGAAATTTGGGCAATAAATTTGCACAAAAAATGGACTGGATCGAAAAAAAAACCTGGACCGAACCGGACTGGACCGGATCGGACTGAAATTTTTGGTCCGGTCTTCGGTCCTACGTTTCTGAAAATTCGGTCCTCGATCCGGTCCGGTTTGTTTTCTATTTTTAATGTATATTGGATTGGACCGGGCCAAATTTTTCGGTACGGTCTTCGGTCCGACCTTTCTGGGATTTTGGTCCTCGGTCGATGCGGGGCGACCTCTTGGGCAACCGCCCAATGCGAGATTGACCCGATCGCTTCGGGAGTAGGAGATGGCTGGAATGAGGCAGTTGGACCAGAGGGCCCAGGAGTCGAGTTGCGGGACATAACCGAAAAATGATGGATAATAAATGATGAGATAACATCATCCAAAAAATTATACGAACTAGACACGAGATTATCTACCTACGAAAATGGAAATTAGGACTCAAACATGACGACTAATAATGATTCGTTTAGATGACAAATTAAAGCATTTATAACCACGGTGATTTGACGGATAACCCAAAAACACACAAGGGGTAGAACGTGCCTGAAGTTTGTTAATTGTGGTGGATGGAAAAAGTGGATAACATAAGCATCCAAAGACCCTAAGATGTGAATTCGAATGAGTCTTATTATATAAAATCTGAAGAGGGGACGAATATGTTAAACCTTTGGAAGGAAGAATATTAAGTAGATATGTAGCCATTTGTAGAGCATGATGTCAAAAGAACGGAGGGACGGAAGAATGAACCAATAAGGTGCGGATAATGTTATTAATGGTATGAATTTTACGTTCACATTTCCCATTTTGTGAAGACGCATGAGGACAAGAAAAATGAAAATTTATCCCATTGTTAGCACAAAACTCCCGAAACTCCCCATTGTCATTGTCACGACCCGTTTCGGGGCCCGTGACTGGTGCCTTACCGGGGCACCCAAGTAGTCATACATCAGAGTAATCAGCGGAAATATAAAGCAAGACATGAAACAGTTTATAAAATAAGACACAGTTTATGTGAGAAAACATCGCCTTTCGACATATATAAATAAACATGGTTTAGCAGTTACATCCGACACTGCATAAATACATGACTATGCACTCTAAGGAAATATACAACTATGGCGGGACAGGGCCCCGCCATACCCTGACTGTACAAAACTATCTACAACAGGGAGATCATACCCAAAAGTAGAGCCTCCGGAGAAGATGGAGCTCCCGACACCAACGTAGAGATCCTAAGAATGTGGATCTAGCACTGCCGCTCTTACCGCGGCATGAACGCAGCCTCAAGGAGGTCGACAACAGTACTAAGTATGTGAAATCGTAAAGTACTTAAATGAAATCATAACACTTTTTAAAACCGGTTTACAAATATGTATGAAGCAATCGAGGAACCGCACATAGTGCCACATCACAAACAAGAGCAACAATAGGTAAACCGTAATAGGTCTTTTCTAGGCTGCGAATGATTCAGCAGGCCACTCGCCCGTATTATCACTCGCAAGCCTAATCTCGACTCGAGTCCGCATAGACCACTCACACGGGCCCGCATGAGGTATAACCCGCATCGAGGTAGCTACTCTCGGCATCGCCCCGACTCGTTGTCCGTGACGCCACATGCACCGCGAGGCATAACCCCGCATACTAACTCGAACTCGTAGCTCCGCATAGGCCCTCGGACCCGCATGAGGTATTCTCGAATCACGGTCCTGCATCACCGAAGTCTACCCCGCGACGGAGGCGCTTAACCCCTGTATCATCTCAAGAGGTGAGTGATGGTACACTAACATAACAACTTATCTTTAAACAACATAAGCACAACAAGGATACTCTCTTATACAAACGTTACAAGATACTAACACACATAGCATCATATCATGTCTACTTATCAAACCATCTTATTATCCTTTTCACAATTCAACATAAGTCTGTTATAAACACATAGCAAACTTGTTTCTTTTATCAACCTTAAGTGGTTATACTTAACTTCCCATAAAGCTAGTATAACTCTTAAGCTTCGCTTTAAAACCATTAGTTCTCTTCATTAAAAATGATTCAAGATTCTTATGAAATGTTTTGATTTTTATTATTCAAAGCGTGAGGCATCTTAGTAAGTGTTATTCGTGCTTAAGCCAGGCATCGCTGTAAGTATTATTCAGCTTAAGTCAAAGACATTGCCGTAGTTATATTTTAGTTAACACACGACGTCACCGCACTATATATATTGTAAAATATCATGCTTTAGGAAGAATCACATACCTTCTCAAATAAAACCACCGCCAAGTTGAATATGTCGCGCGCAGAGTCACCTATAATAGTCACGCACATCTATCAAAGACTACTCAAGGTCATTCTAAACAGGGGGTTCACAATTTATGGAAAGTTGCAAAGATAACCCTACCGGTGAGCTATATAAGTTCATCGTGAAAACAAATTCTATGTAAGTACAGTTTGATTATTCTTCTTTTAAACCCTTCTACTGTGGTAACAGTTCAATTCTATTCTGTGATATTCTTCTAAGTATATAATACTTATTCTAATACTACAACAGTAAGTATTCTCTAATTCAAAAGAGGGTTAGGATTAGTTACCTCGGTAAGCCCAATAATATCCTAGAAAAAGTCGCGCCTGAGCAAGGTTTTGCTCCTAAGTTGTATGCTCCAAGGAAACCTTAGAAGTTCTTCTCAACTTCTACTAAGTACTAAGGTATTTGGGCTAGGGTATTTTGGGCATTATAACAATACAAGAAGGCAACTGTTTCTACCAAGGGAGGGGGGGTAGGTTTTGGCTAGGGGGGAGGAAGCCTCGCCAACTACTAAAAAGGGGAGGTGTTTGGACGAAATGGCTCGGAGAGGAGAGGATTTTTAGACTTGGAAGATAACTTTGTGGATGAAGAACTCTTCATCTTAAGGGGGGTATTTATAGGTCAAGAAGTGGCCAACCAATGGCCAAGATTAAGACAAGTGCAAGGCAAGTGTAGGGTGAAGATTTACTCCACACAAATATCCTACCAACTCCTTGACTTGTGCACAAGGCACAAAAACGTGCACTTCCTCTCCAATTTCGTCCCAATGGGCGATTCAAGTCCATCAATGGGAGGTGCCAAGTGTCGCCTCCCGCTGGTCCAAAATGTTTCGCCTCTGGAAAAATCCGCAAAATTAGTAATGGCATAGCGGAATTTTCCTACGAAGTCGTGGAAACGTTTTCGGAAAAACGATTCTTTTAGTGAGTTGTGTACAAAAACGCCCAAGGCTAATTTTAAGGCCAACTTTTTGACGTATTCCTCACGCACATACTGGAAATACGGGGTATAACATTCTCCCCTCCTTAGAAACATTCGTCCCGAATGTTCCTTCTCAAGACAATTATCGATGAAGCTTAAACAGTTTGTAAGTGCCACACATGACCACAAAATAACACTTAGGCATAAATGATAATGGAAATTTACAAGTAGGAAAGTGAATTACCTGGAGGTGTGGGGAATAGGTGAGGATACTTCTGCCTCATGTCCTCCTCGGCTTCCCACGCCATCTCCTCCTCGAGCTCGTTCCGCCACAAGACTTTGACGAAGCCACGCCCTTCGTCCGCAGACGCCTAACTCCGACGATCGACTATCGCTATGGGAATCTCTCATACGATAACCCTCGGTCACTGGACATCGCCAATCGGGTGTACCCTAGATGGATCCCCGATACATCTCCTCAAAGATAGATACGTGAAAACCGGACGACCGCCTTCCGCATCGACGCAGATTCAACTCATAGCAACCTTGCCTTACCTCGCGACAACTCAAACGCCCAATGTACCTTGGCCGAGTTTCCTTCTTCCCAAATCTCATCACACCCTTCATGGGTGACACCTTTAGAAAACCCAATCATGAACCTCGAACTCAAGATGCCGACGACGATGATCCGTGATACGACTGGCCGACTCGAGTCATTAATAGCCGCCTTGATAAGCTTCACCTTATCCATCGCTCGTATCAAATCTGGTCCCACTAGCTGCACCTCGCCCACATCGAACCAACCTATAGGCGATCTGCACTTCCTCCCATACAAGGCCTCCAGATCTTCAAAGCGTGAATCACGGCTGCCAACTCCAAATCATGGGTGGGGTAGTTCCTCTCGTGTTTCTTCACCGGGACGATATGCTATAACCCGCCACGCCGCATCAACATACATCCCAACCCGATGCCCGACGATCACAATACACGACATAACCATCCGACCTCCGGAAGAGTAAGAACGGGCGCCGCGCCTCTTCTTTCAAAGAATCGAAACCCCGCCACAAGCATCACCATCAAACTTGGTCGCTTTCCGAGTCACTTAGTCAATGGTGCAGATAGAAGCAAACTTCTACGAACCGCCGATAATATCCTCGCAAGGCCCGTAAAATCGCGAACCTCTATCGGAGTAAGAGGTTCAGGCCAAGTCCCGATCGCCGATTCGCCAGATCCACTGAATGTCATCACCGGCTAATATGCCCAAGAAACGCCATCAAGTCAACCAAAACTCACATTTGGAAAATGGCGCATAACCGCTGGTCTCGAGAATCACAAGACAGCCTCAAATGCTCCGCACGCCTCGCTCGAGCGAGAATAAACCAAGATATCATCAATGAACACTATCACAAACGTGTCCAAAAATGGTTTGAACACTCGGTTCATCAAATCCATGAATACCACGAGCATCGTCAACCCAAAAGACATGACCCGAACTCATAATGCCCGCATCGTCCGAATGCACCCAGGGACATCCACCTCTCTCGACACGAACTCGATGATAGCCCAACGCAGATCAATCTTGAGAAACATCTCGCGCTCGCAAATCGGTCGAACAAATCATCAATCTCGGAAGCGGTATTCGTTTAATGGTCACCTTGTTCACCGTCAGAAGTCAACACATGCGCAGGCCCCGCCCTTCTTTTTCACGAACAATACCGGCTTCCTCGGGAGAAACACTAGTTCGATGAAGCCCTTCTCCAAAGAAATCCTCACCGTCCTTCAACTCTCTCAACTCGGCAGTGCCATTACGTATGGCGGAATGGAAATAGCCGAGTATCCGCAACACATCTATACAAAACTCGATCTCCTCTCGTGAGGATACCCGGAGGTCGTCTGAAACACGTCTGGGAACTCTCGACCATCGAATCGACGGAAAATCTGGTACCGCAGCCTTCAAGATCAAACACCAACGAGATGGTAGATATACCCTTCTCGCACCATCTTCCTAGCCTTGAGGTAGGAAATAAACCTACCTCGACGATACCGTGCTCCTCCCACTCAACAACCGGCCCTCAGAAATCGGAACTGCATTTTCTCTCTAGCCTACATTGGCGTAGCAAGCTAGCCAATCCATCCCCATAATCACGCCGGTCAATCATCTCCAACTCTATCAAGTCGGCCAGTGGTCCGACGATCAGAATGGTCACAGGACAAGCTCTATATACCCGCCGAGCTACCACCGAATCACCCATCGCGTAGCTACCTCGAAAGTGGTCTATGGACTCGTGCTCTATCCCTATCCTACTAGCAACAAGGGAGATATATAGACAGTAGAACCCGGATCTATCAAAGCATACACATCGTGAACCGATAAGGTACCGTGACGACATCGCGAGGCCTCCGATCCGCTTACCGACAAAGCATAAATGCGGTTCGAGGACCGCTAGAATTGGGACCCGAGCCACGACCGCCGCGACTGGCTGACCCACGAGTACCTCGCGCCCGGCGAGTAATCAGAGGAGATGAGCGCAAGAATGAACCTCGGCGGCCGAGCCCTACCACCGCCACGCCTGGCCGGACAGTCCGCAGTGACCTGCTGCCACAACCGTAATAAGCTCCAAAAGTAGTACCACACTTCCGTAATGGGATCTACCGCATCGCCACACCGGGTGGTCCCGATCGCCAAGACATCCGCTACTCGACGCTCAAGCCCTCGGGCCCCGGTTCGCCTCAAAACTCTAGGCCGAGCGACGGTGCGAGTGCTCGAGCCGCCGCGGTGCGAATCTAGATCGCCGAGGCCGCCACCACGATAACCACCGTAAGACCCTCCCGCCCCGCCTTCTTCTCGCCGCCGTCGCCCACTCGCCGACCTTCGCCTCGCATCCAAGGGCGCGAGCTCGCACGCGGTAATGTCCATACCCTACCGGAGAGAAACACCGCATACGACTCGGCCATATAGTCGCTTCAGCCCGGTGACATAGCGGTGCACCCTATCCTCCATATCTCGCACTAATGCCGGGACATATCGAGCCAATGAATCAAACTCGACATTGTACTCCCGACAGCGCCCTCTCTCGCCTCGAGTAAAAATCTATCACCCGCGCCTCCTCATCCGCGAGGCAAGAAGTGAGTGAGGAAAGCCTCCGAGAACTCATCCCAAGTACTGGGACGCGTGCTCTCCCGGATAACTCCTACGAATCAAACCAATCGATCGCGGATCACGCAGCCGACGCGAACCAAAGGTCACAGACTCGCCTCCGAGGCCTCGATCACCCTCACGATTCTCTCAGAATGACGGATGAACTCCTCGCGGATCATCCTCCGCCTCGACCAGTAAAACTCGGGCTACAACTAAGAAATCCCGTAGTCTCAAACTATTCGCCTCGGTGCACTACGGGCGCGACCGAGCCGAGCCGAACCGAACCGCCGTGATCCAATCTCTCCTCGACGGGCCACAACTTTAGCCAATAGCCGGGTTATCTCTCAGACCCTAACTCCTCCGCCTGTGCCGCGGGACGAGGCGCTGGTACTGTGGTCTCGCTGGGCCGGGCGGCGCATAGAACTCGCTGCCTCGTATAGATCGGGCTCGAGCCTCGTGACTCGGGTGTCTCGCTAGCAGCCTCACGCTTTGCCTTCGGGCCCGGTTGCCTTACGTGAGGCATAATCGCATAGAAAGGAATACGTTAGAGGGTCCAACCTATAACACAACTCTAAAGCACGATCTCGTAATGAGAAGAATGGAAACCAATCCTAAATATCCTATAGCCTCTCGATTATTGTGTGGTGCACAACACACCGATAATCAAGACTTACTAGATACGGCTCAGACACTTTCCGAGGATTAATCGCTCGATACCACTTTTGTCACGACTGCCGGCTCGTGGATCGTGCCTTACCGGCACCCAAGTAGTCATACATCGAGTAATCACGAAATATAAAGCAAGACATGAAACAGCTTTATAAAATAAGCATACGCTTTATGTGAGAAAACACGCTTTCTAAGATATATAAATAAACATGGTTTAGCAGCTACATCCGACAATCGCATAACATGACTATGCACTTCTAAGGAAATATACAACTATGGCGGACAGTGGCCCGCCATACCCCGATCAGACAAAACTATCTACAACAGGAGATCATACCTAAAAGTAGAGCCTCCGAGAAGATGGAGCTCCGACACCAACGTAGAGATCCTAAGAATGGATCTAGCACTGCCGCTCTTACCGCGCAGATGAACGCACTTCAAGGAGGTCAAGACAACAGTACTAAGTATGTGAAATCAGAAGTACTTAAATGAAATCATAACACTTTTAAAACCGGTTACAAATATGTAAGAATCAAGGAACCGCATATAGCCACATCACAAACAAGAGCAACAATAGGTAAACTGTAATAGGTCTTTTCTAGGTCGCGAATGATTCAAGCAGGCCACTCGCCCGTATTATCACTCGCAAGCCTAACTCGATTCCCGAGTCCGCATAGGCCACTCACACGGGCCCGCATGAGGTATAACCCCGCATCGAGGGTAGCTACTCTCGCATCGCCCCGACTCGTTGTCCGCACGCCACATAGACCGCATGAGGCATAACCCCGCATACTAACTCGAACTCTCGTAGCTCGCATAGGCCCCCGACCCGCATGAGGTATTCTCGAATCACGGTCCTGCATCACCGAGTCTACCCCAGACGGAGGGCCTTAACCCCAGATCATCTCAAGAGGTGAGTGATGGTACACTAACATAACAACTTATCTTTAAACAACATAAGCACAACAAGGATACTCTCTTATACAAACGTTACAAGATACTAACACACATAGCATCATATCATGTCTACTTATCAAACCATCTTATTATCCTTTCACAATTCAACATAAGTCCGTTATAAACACATAGGCAAACTTGTTTCTTTTATCAACCTTAAGTGGTTATACTTAACTTCTCATAAAGCTAGTATAACTCTTAAGCTTCGCTTTAAAACCGCTTAGTTCTCTTCATTAAAAATGATTCAAAGATTCTTATGAAATGTTTTGATTTTTATTATTCAGCTTAGTTTGAGGCATCGCTGTAAGTGTTATTCAAAGCTTAAGCCAGGCATCGCTGTAAGTATTATTCAGCTTAAGTCAAAGACATTGCCGTAGTTATATTTTAGTTAACACACGACGCTTACCGCACTATATATATTGTAAAATATCATGCTTTAGGAAGAATCACATACCTTCTCAAATAAAAACCACCGCCAAGTCAATATGTCGCGCAGAGTCACCTATAATAGTCACGCATATCTATCAAAGACTACTCAAGGTCATTCTAAACAGTGGGTTCACAATTCTATGGAAAGTCACAAGATAACCCTACCCGTGAGCTATATAAGTCTATCAGAAAACAAATTCTATGTAAGTACGCTTTGATTATTCTTCTTTAAACCCTTCATCGTGGTAATAGCTCAATTCTATTCGTGATATTCTTCTAAGTATATAATACTTATTCTAATACTACAACAAGAAGTATTCTCTAATTCAAAAGAGGGTTAGGATTAGTTACCCGGTAAGCCCAATAATATCCTAGAAAAGTCGCTACCGAGCAAGGTTTTGCTCCTAAGTCAGATGCTCCAAGGAAACCTTAAGTTCTTCTCAACTTCTACTAAGTACTAAGGTATTTGGGCTAGGTATTTTGGGCATTATAACAATACAAGAAGGCAACTGCTTCTACCAAGGGAGTGGGTAGGTTTTGGCCAGCTGTGGGAGGAAGCCTCGCCAACTACTAAAAATGGGGGAGGTGTTTGACGAACGGCTCGGAGAGGAGAGGATTTTTAGACTTGGAAGATAACTTTGTGGATGAAGAACTCTTCATCTTAAGGGGTATTTATAGGTCAAGAAGTGGCCAACCAATGGCCAAGATTAAGACAAGTGCAAGGCAAGTGTAGGTGAAGATTTACTCCACACAAATATCCTACCAACTCCTCGACTTGTGCACAAGGCACAAAAACGCACTTCCTCTCCAATTTCGCCCAATGGACGATCTAAGTCCATCAATGGGTGCTGGTGCCGCCTCCCGTTGGTCCAAAATGTTTCGCCTTCTGGAAAAATCCGCAAAATTAGTAATGGCATAGCCGGAATTTTCCTACGAAAGTCGTGGAAACGCTTCGCTGAAACGATTCTTTTAGTGAGTCAGGTACAAAAACGCCCAAGGCTAACTTTAAGGCCAAACAGACGTATTCCCTCACGCATATACTCCGAAATACGGTATAATACCATATTCTTTGTCATTATCACATTGAATATTTTTTATTTTCCGTTCAAATTGAGTTCTAATGAAAGGTCTAACTTTTAAGATGGAAAAAACTTGGGATTTTTTCGCTATTGAAAACGTCCATAAAATTTATAATAATCATCCAAGAATAAAACATAATAACGATGACCCATAGAACTGAGAATGGGATATGTCCATAAATCGCTATGAATAATATCAAATTGCATTGAAGTATGAGAATTTGAGGCTACAAATGGCAACTTAATAATTTTTCCTAGAGAACAGGATTGACAATTTGGAGTACTACGCGTACCCTTACAGGAAATAAACTTATTTCTATCTAAAGTAGATAAAATATACGACCCCGGATTACCTAAACGAGCATGCCACAAGGAAGGAACAAGAGCTACAAAAGTGGATGGCATGGCTTGCGCGAGAAACTGAGACTTGATGTGATAGGATAAAGATCTCTCCTACTGTCACACCTCATGAGAGGACTCCCCGTCTTGAAATCCTTCACAGAAAACCCAAAAGGATCAAAATCAATAGTTACCTAATTATCAATGGTTAATTTACGGACATACACCAAATTTTTAATTAATTTTGGGACATGAAGGGTATTTTTTAAGACAACTTGACAAGTGGTGGATGAGGAGGAGACAAAGTTTTATGACCATAACCCTTAATTGGAATTGAATTAACAATACCAACAATTATACCACGATTACTGCTCAAATTGGAATAAGACGAGAGAGTACCTTGATCGGATGTCATGTGGGTAGTGGCACCTGTGTCCATATACCAATTCGGGTCCGGTTGAGTCCAAGCGTGTGCATTGCAACTTCAATGTCGGTTTGTGTGGGTCCCGCTGCCTGATGGACTTGAAGGGGATGAGGCCCGAGTATTCCGTGATCGCTACCGCCCATAAACCGGTTCAAAACTCGAGCCTAACTTCGAGAATCGCCTCAGATCGGGCCGAATCGCCCGCCGTACTAGTCGCTAGATCGGGCCAAATCGCTGATTAGGTTGTCGCTAGGCCGAGATCGGCCCATCGTTGTCCCCACGTCGCGATGTCGCCGATCGTCACCACCGATGTTACCGCCACGATTCTTGCCATTATTTTTCAATTTTGACCCTTTTTACCACCACCGTTGTTGCGATTTTGGCTCACGTTGGTGGAATCGGATGGGGTAAAATTGGACGCAGTCATCATAACGACGGGACTAGCCCCTATAGACATATTTTTAGCCAAACCCACTTCTTTCAATGTGAGCATGGAGCGGGCTTGATAGAATTCCGAAAGGGGGTTACTTTGACGAAGGATTGAAGCAACCCCGTTATAGGCCTCGGACAGGCCTGCAACCATTTGTAGGACGAGACGACTATTGCTCACAGGAGCCCCCATGTTGCGAAGTTGATCTGCCAAGTCCTTGAGTCGTTTACAATATGATGAAACATTAGGAAAATTCACCATAGCAACCTGAGAAAATTCATGTTCAAGGGTGACAATGCGTGAATGACTGTTATCCTGGAAGATATCACATAATCGGTTCCAAGCAGCCATAGCTGTGGAGTTGGGTTCCATAATCGTCTGTAAAAGGTTCATTGATATTGTGGCATAAATCCATTGGAGAGCATTTGCGTCAAGCGTGACCCATAATTTTGGATTGTCCGCTTTGGTGGTACATCATCATCTTCGGTGGTATCATCCCCCATTGTAGGAGTCGGAGGGATGATGTGGTGAAGAACCTGATCAGCCATTGCATGAATTCTGAATAACTCCGCCCACGTCTCATATTGAACGTTTTCTAGGTCAAGAACAATAGGAAGAATGTTTTTGATATTAGAAATTGTGAGGGCAGGATGAAACGTATTTTTATCAGTCATAGTGAATAAAACATGAAGATTCGGAGAAGGAAATTTGTGAGGGAGGATTTTGAAAGAACAGTGGGTCTCGGGTTCAGGAAATCCGAGAGGGGGGGATTACCACGGTATTTTGAGAGAAAAGAGAGGAGCAGAAGCAAGGTAAAAATAACCTAGACTCTTGATACCATGAAAGAATTAGTCTCTTGATTATTCTTATTGATGAAAGACATATATATACAAGTTACAATACATCTAAATTCCTATTCTATATGGAGACTGGCTATACAATTATTGTAATATTACACTACTAAATAAGGAAAAAGTCTAATACAATAATATACCAAATATATACACCTAATTCGAGATGGGCTAAGTTACGGTCTCGGTCTGGACTGATTTTGCCAATGGGCTTCTTCGGACCGGACTAATAGCAATATACATACAATATACTTTGTATATTTATGTATATTTAACATAAGCTCCGCAATAACTTCTGAAATAGGAGGAGATCCTAACTCGTATCTTACTCGTTTATATGACCTACACATATATATAAGTCAATATAGGTATGGTCCCGCCCGAACGGATCCGGGGCTTGAACCGGGACGGGACATGGTATGGTCCCGTCAGACCCGGTCCAGTCCCGATCCCGCCCCAGTCCCGCCACTTGCCAAAAATAAATGTTGCAATAACGACCATTTTACATTTTGGTCGTTAGACAACGGCCATTTTTGGCTTCCCCCACTCCCCCAACCCCCCTACCCCCTTTATATTTATTTTTAACCCCTAAGTTATTATATTTACACTTTAACTCAATTTTCCAACTATAAATACCTCATTTTCTCTTCTTATTTCTCACAAATCTTCCTACAATCTCTAATCTCTCAAATCTCAATCAATCTATTTCTATACAACATTGTCTACTACATATTCACTCTATTTATTAATTTGAGAATTGGGAGTGAAGTTGACAACTAACTTGAGGATTAATCTATCGAGCAAAGTTTCAATTTTCAACCTCTCTCGATTACACATCGACTCTACGTCGGCGTTTGGTACATTCGTTCTCTCATTAAATTATTATTTTATTTTTATTTCATTTAGCACATTTAATTTCATTATCTTTAACTTTTTAAGTCTTTAAGTATTTATTACCATAATTAAAATGAAAAGAACAAAAAATGTTTTGGGCAAGGCCTTGGGTATCAAGGGCAAGGGCAAGGGTACTTCTTCTAGTATTCCTATACAAGATGATTTTATGGATCCTGAACTGTTTCCTGAAATACCATATGATCTTGACACAAATGTTTATCCTCAAAATGAAGAAGATTTTAATTTAGATGACACTCTAGATGATGATACACCTACTAATGTAGATGATGATACACCCACTAGTGAAATGCCTCCTATACCCCCTAGTATGAGACGAGGCCCGGCAAAACGACCATTAACATCAGCTGTATGGAAATATTTTCACAAGGACGTACTGAATCAAGTAGCTATATGTAAAACTTGTAAATTTGTTTATACTTTTAAAACTGGACAAGGTCATGGTGGGACGGGGGGTTTAGCAAGACACCTATTGCAAAATATTGGATGCAGAATGAGAAGACATTTCCGACACTTTCAATGATGACCTGAGATATTTGAACATTCGTTGCCATCAATCGCCTTCGAAGCGCTTTTTCTTCGTGATTTCAAATAGAGAGCACAAACACTCATTAGTCAAGATACTGAGATGACGATACTATTCAGAGATTGGATACGAATGAGCGGCAAGTGCGGTCACCCAGAGATTAACGAACAAGAAGACGAAAACTACAACGACATCTTATCTGAAGGCATGAGTAGCGACGTGGAACAATTTGACCAAGATATACCAATTCCAACTGAAGAATGCCTCAGGCGCCGTGGCGCTGAATGTTCAGAAAGATGATTTTGCTGCAGGTTTTTCGGCGCCGACGCAGGATTTATGAGTTTTGGGCCGAATTTGACACATTTTCAGAGTCCAAAAGGGATAATTTTTCCTACTTACATATTCCTTAACCCTTTACCTAAAGGATTCCATAACTTTTCCTAAACCCTTTACCTAAAAGGATTCCATAACCTTTCCTACCTACATAATCCCTAACCCTTTACCTAAAAGATTCTTGGGCTATAAATAGTCTCTACATCATTAGAAGAATTCATCTTACATTCCATCCCACACTTGACAAATTCCATTCTCCATCCATCATTCTACCACATTCATCTTGTAAATATTCCACAATACAATCACTGACGCAAGGCTCGAGACTTGTTCTTGAGTATTTTTCTTTTCTTTCTTTTGATTTGTTTATTTCAGTTCATGTATGGAGATTGTATTATTTCTTAGCGTGACTATGGCTAGGAGCTAATTACTTTGTTAGGAATTTCCTTGTGATTCTCTTGAAACTCTTATTCATGAATTAATATATTAGTTTGGTGTCTTTTTCACTTATTTAAGATTTATTCAATAATTGCTTTGATTGCTTGATAATTAATTGATCACTAGTTATCATCACTTATATGAGTTCTACTCGAAATCCGAAAGGGGAGATTGTGAATATGCTACAATTGAATAAACATAGGTTTAAATCGTGGACGAAAGTACCCTGATACTTGTGTAGCTTAATATGTTATTGTTCTTAATCCTCCTTTGTAGTCAATCTTGTCACCGAAAGGTAGAAGGGTTCTCCATTGGGGTTGAGTGTTTATATTACCTTAACATGAGTATAAAACGGTCTAGTTAACCTGCTATCTTAACGTAGAAGAATAAGTTAGTCTAATTGTATTAAGGATTGAATAGAATGGATAGTTGATGATCTTGGAAGCCCTAATTCTCCATCATAACTGATTTAAATCAAAGTATTTTCATAATTAGTTTATTTACTGCATTATTAGTTTAGAACTCCAACCCAATTAACGTTAACCAAATAGAAACTAAAGCATAGATAATCGGTACTTGAAAATCAGTCCCTGAGGACGATATTCGATCTTACCTAGACTATATTACTTGTCACAATATGTGCACTTGCTTTTAGCATGTGTATAAATCGCACATCAGCTGCTCACCATGAATTCCTCTCTGTAATATGTCCAATATATAACTTGGCCTATAGAAGTAACTATCTTTTTGAGTTATCAAATACTGATATAAAAAGTCTCATTTTCTCAATTATGCTTCAAACTTCTAGCCATGAGTCTACGTGTTTGGACTGTTGTGAACAGGGGCGAAGCCAGGATTTTGATATAGGAGGAGCCTATTTATGTTTAAACATAATTAAAATATATTATTAAAGAAATTAATATGTATTAAAAATCATGACAATCACAGATTTAACAATGACCTCGGCGAGTTTTCATTTTCTGAAACGTATGTATGATATCTTCATTATCAACTTCAGCAAATACGTCTTTCTCAATATAGGTAACCATGTTGTCATTCAACCATTGATCTCTCATTCTGTTTCGTAATTTATTCTTCACAATCTTCATTGCAGAAAAATCCCTCTCTACCGTCGCAGTAGCAACATGTATTGTCAATGTTAATTTCAAAAGCAAATAAACTAGAGAGAACACCTTATCTCTTCTTGTTTCAACCATTTTCTCTACAAGCTGACTAATCCCTTTTAAATTAGAAAATTCTGTTGTAGTACACATATCGACAATATAAGTCTCAAGTTGATCATCAAGTACCACCAAGTCCATCTCAGAAAAATCATTTGGATAAAAAGTAGCTAAGTGAATAAGCTTGTTCTTGTCAAAAGCTGAAAATGAGTCACTTGGATGTAAACATGACATGGAAAGAAGCAACTCAGTGCTAGTCTCGTTAAAACGACTCTCCAATTCCATAAGTTGCAAATCTATGACGGCACAAAATATCTCTACACGATAGTGATGTAAATTTGTTATCTTCGGATCTTTTCATCGCGACGGTCCAGCACGAACGAACATTTTATCCATGTTACATACATCAATATCAGGCTTCTTGCAGAATGAAGAAACTTGATCAATTAAAAAATCTCACCCATTAACCCTCATGTCTTGTAGTCGTAGCTTGCAAACTCTAACCAAGTTCCTTGCATTAACAATATCTTGATCTTTCCTTTGCAGTGCCTGTGATAATTCGTTTGTGATTCCTAATAGTGTTCTCATTAGGTGTAGACTGAACACAAAATCAAATTTTTGCAAGGCTTCAAATAAAATCTTAGCTTCATATTTTTGGTCCTGGACCCCACAAGTTTTCTTTTATTGTTGGAGACTTCCAGTTGTCCACACTTTAAAAGAAGAAGTGTAAAGTATTGAAGACTCTATTGTAATATCATGAATATTACTAGTAGTATATTATAAAAAACTTAAATTTAAGGGGAAGTCCGGGCCCACCCTGGTTACAAGGTGGCTTCGCCCTGGTTGTGAACCAATCTAAAATATTTACATCATAGTCGATCCAAATCATTTTCAACGCAATTACTCACCATGACACAACCTATTAATTAATAATTTTATCTAGTTTTTATATTTATTCATTCAATATCATAGTAATACTTTTTCAACATTATATACAAATAAGTATCCATAATTAAACGAGTCTTCTATAATATAAGCTTTGATTACCTTTTATAGGGAGAAAATAATAATAGTACTGGTTGCCACAAAAATAAAAATAATGAAAATTTTGGCCTTATGAGAGATATAATTATGAAATTGACATATTTAAATATCTTCACCAAATTAACTACGTGATAGTTAGACGTCACATTAATATCTTGAATTCGCAGGCAAATACATTTATTAGAATCCTTTTTTTTTTTGATAATCTGCGCCTCGCGCTTAAGATATATCGCTATCGCCGCATGCTTTGGTACTAGGCTCTGAGGCGATGGAACCCGCCTTAGCCGCCACCGCCGGTAAATCGCGGATATGCACCGCATTCGATGTCGATCGCTACCAACGGATCAATGCTGGTCGACCACTAACAGACTTGTCCGGAGGAATCAAACTCACACCGCAACATGCCCGCGGTTAAGCTACGTGCTTTAACACGGCGATACGCCCAAGAACGTATCCACCGAAAATCGAACTTGTGACTCTAAGGCCACAAATTTGATTAATGACTCGCCCACTATGCAGAAGGGAAACATGATACTCCAGATGTACTCATGTCATGTGTCCTAATGCACTTATTTCCAATATTTTCTTCTTTACCATATTCTACTTAAAGACAAAAAAGAAAAGAAAAAATAAAGGCTAGGTGATAACCTATAAAATAAGAATTGGAAGGAGCAAATAATTAACGACTTCGAATAATACAGCAAATTCCCTTGAGAAAATGCAAAGTATCTCGTGTATTTTGTATGACTCGTCGTCCACCATATTCATTCTATTTTAAAAAAAGTTAATTACACTAAATCGAGAATTATAAATAACTTATCATAGTTGTAGAATTCTTGTACAAATGTAATTAGGATATTAGTATTATAGTAGGAATATTATTTTTCATATTTAGAGATTGTATGTAGGGATGACAAATGGGACAGGACAGGGTGGGGTAGGACAGGTCAAACGTTAAACGGAGCAGGTCAGGGCAATGCTTAAACGGGACAGAGCAGGGAGGGACAGGTCAAAATACCTTTTTAGAAAATTCTAAATAGGGCAGTGCAATTAATAGGTTATAAACTTTAGAAAATTCTAACTAGTTTGGATTGTGAAATTATAATATGTTACGATGGGTTGTACTAGTTTGAATTGGATAAACTTTTTATAGAGTTGTACTCTTTCTGTTACAGTTATATTGAGACTTTTCGGGGATTAATCCGACTTACGATTTGAAAGTTATCACTGTTTAAAGTTTCTGCCTCGGATCAACTGAAATCTGGAAGGGCAGAATGTATAACGTAAAAACTGTACAAATAGGTAAAGAATCTTAAATTTTGTGTTGAATAAAAGTTTTAGATTACTTCGTTATAGACAGTTTGAGACTTTACGGGGATTTATCCGACTTACGGTTTGAAAGTTATCACTGTTTAAAATTTCTGCCTCGGATAAATCGAAATCTGAAAGGTCAGATTGTATAACGTAAAAACTGTATAAATCGGTAGAGAATCTGAAAGTTTGTGTTGAATAAAAGTTTTAGTTTTATCTGTTCTAGACAATTTTAGTTACTCTTTCCGTCTCAATTTGTTTGTCTGATTTTGACTTGACACAAAAAATTTAAAAAAATTAATCTTGCGATCTTTAATTAAAAATATATATAATATATCAAAATATCATTTAATCTGGTGAAATCAGATAGGGTTTGAGGGCGGATTTATCACCATTCATTCATATTAGGTATATGTGGATACCGGTTCGAGTTAACCGGTAATCGAACCGGACGACCCGGTAAGGGACCCGATCCGGTCCGGATCGGTAAGTCTTAACGGGTTGGGGGTTGGTTTGGGCCCAATCCGCACAGATTATGAAAAAAAATCCGATAAGACCACCCGGTCGATCGATTTAAAAATCGCAGAACGTTATGCTAACCTGACCAACTCGACCTGACCGATAACGTTAATTAAAAAAAAATTGGGTTGTTGCCCAACGGTAATGTTACCGTTGGGTGGGTGTGGTAGGGGTTGGGGAGTGAGGGGGCCAACGGTCCACTGACTGTTGGTCTTTTTGTTTTTTATTAATTACATTTTTACCCTTTAAAAAATCTATAAATACTCTATATTCTTCTCATTTTTATTACACAATTCTCTCTACAATTCTTTCAATTCTCATACTCTCGTAATTCTCTCTATTATCAATTCTCAAGTTATTATTATTATTATTAATTTTTAAAGTAGCAAGACGGAAGATTTCGAGCTTCGAGTTTCAATTGAATTCTGAATCCTGAAGTTTTGTACACTCATTTCATTCTCTAATTATTTTATTAAATTGTCATATTTATTTGTTGATTATTTAAATTAAATTTTAAATTAAATATTTTATAATGAATTTGCTAAACCGATTGGGTAAAGGTAAATCTGTTTCAACTTCAAGGGGTAAAAAATATAGAGGTTCTTCATCACCTAATCAAAATATAGATTATGATCAAATGCAAGAAGATTTTGGAATATAAGATAATGAATATGATAATGTTGAAACTGAAATTCATACACCTACTAGTGTGCCTTCTGTCAATGTTAGTACTACTAGTAGTAGACCTCCTTTACCAGAAGTAGCGATTAGGAAAAAAGGAGTAAACTATGGAAGTTTTATGATATAATTGGAGATACTGATAGAATTAGATGTAATATTTGTGGGAAAACTTATAAACATAAGAGAGAGGGTGATGACGGGGGACGGACACTATAGGTAGACATTTAACGAAAGATCATCCGATAGACTGGGGTTTAGTTCCTGATTTTGAACCCGATCAACAACAAATCAATCGATTAACGGGGCTTGTTAACTACGATCCAAAGAATGATCGCATTGAATTAACAAAAATGGTTGTCGGAGGTTGTTTACCTTTTTCTTTGGCTTCTTCTTCATATTTAATTACATATATTCAAAGAGTATATAATCCTTTATTTAAAGGTGTTCCTCGTACTACTTGTAGAGCCGATATTTTTAGAATTTATACTGAGTATGTTATTTATTTGCAACATTTGTTCGCTAACCTTCCATGTCTAATTAGTTTTACTTCAGACATTGGACATGCTTTAAACGGTAGAGATTATTTAACAATTACTTGTCATTGGATTGATGAAAATTTTAGAATGGAAAAACGTATTATTTCTTTTCTGTATGACGAGGATCAAAGTCATACTGGAAAAAAAATAAGTGAATCTATTTGTGGTGTTGCAAAATGTATGATTTTTTTCCAAAAAGTACTTACTATATCATTCGATAATGCATCTAATATTATTGTTGTTATAGATCTTTTAAAAGCGGAATTACAGCCGCCACTTCCTGATATATTTCATGTTCGTTGTGTTTGCCATATTTATAATTTAATTGTTCAAAGTGGTCTTGATTTATTTGAAACTGAGCTCTTGTCCGAAGAGCTGTTGGAGTTATTCATGGTAATAATAGAAAAAGTAGAATAATAGAATTTAAAGAAAAATGTAAACAATTTAATTTGAGACCAAAATTCATGTCAAATGAGGTTGTTAAAATAACAACAACTCTGCTACTAATCTTCCTTCTAGTTTTGCTTCTATGTCTACATCTATAGGATTCAATGAAGACGATGATGATAATGAATGTTTAGACATTTGGAACACTTTTAAAACAACACAACCAACTACAAGTCGAAATTGTGATGAACTGTAATTTTATTTACAAAAGTCAACGGAGTCGAAGAAGAACTTTCAACCTTTACAATGGTGGCAGGATAACAGAAGACAATTTTCGGTACTTGAAGTTATGGCTTCTTAATATGCCTGTATCAACAGTGGCTTCTGAGAGTGCATTCAGCTAAGCACGAGACCAAATAGGAGACACACGTTACTCATCGAGCAGAGAAACATTAGAAGTCTTAGTCTGCTTAAGAGATTGGATCAGATCAGAGAGAAGAAATCAAGGATACGTAGACGTTGACGATCCGGAAGATGAAGAAATCGATAATATTTTGGAAAGCGGGAACACAAGTTGCGGCGAAAGCGAGACTGGAATGAATACTCCAAATTTAGCGGCTATGAATCCACAACAATTCAATGAACCTATAAATTACGAAGAACTTGTTAGAATGATGCATAATATATAAATAAAATTATTATTACTTCATTATGTACTCTTTTTAACATTATGAAAGTTCGAAAGTTTACATCTTATTATTAGTTTTTATTTTATTATTTCTTTAGTTGTTAACTTATAGTTATGAGTTATGTCTACTAATTTAATAAATTAATAAAAATATAACTACAATATAAAGTATAAAGTTAAAAACTATAAAATACAAAGTTAACTTTAAATTTTAAAATATAAAACTATATTATATTACATATTTAATTTAACTTTAGTTTACATTTTCGAAATTTTAAAAAAAAAAATCGGTCCGGTCCGATCGGTTCAACCCGAAACCGAACGGGTCGACCGAAAATCTGAACATGTCCGGTAGGCCTGGTAATCCGGACCGGACAGGTCCAGAACCGGTTCAACCAGGTACCGGTCTAACGTCCGAACCCGGGTCGATCCAGTAGACACCTATAATATTAGGGTCCTTTTAGCATATGATTAAAGAATTTCCCCCCTTTTTGAGGAGCAGTTATTATAGTTTTTTTTATTCAATCCCAAAAAATACTTGAACCACTTCAATGGCTTCTTCCCCTAACAAGAACCAATTCGTTTCCACTATGCTTCATTTCCAACCCATACATCTCACCTTCTCCGACCCGACCCACTAACCTTTTCGAAATAATGTCGGAGAAACAGAATCGCGAGCCCAAACAGGCGCTCCAATCGCGTCACAGAGTTTCCAAGGTTTTGGCTGACGCACCATTTCCAGCTGCGGGTGACGTAAGACTGACGATAGCGGGGCGTGATGGGTTTAAGGTTTCGATGGATGTTCACCGGAGAGTGCTTGTTGGAAGGAGTAGGTTTTTTGCTGACAAGATTAAGACAAGTGGGTCCCACCATTCGGTTGAGATTCTTGATTGTGATGACGTGGAGGTTTATGTGGAACATTGGTGCTTATGTATTGTGATGATTTGAGGAAGAGATTGATGGGAGAGGATGTTACCAAGGTTCTTGGATTGCTTAAGGTAATATTCTTTCCTTCTTTTTTGTGTTAATTAATATCATCAGTTTTTTTCTTTAGTATGCTTAGTCTATTTTAAACACTTTGGGCTAATTTTAAATGCTATACAATAAGGGCTCGTTTGATATCGGGGATAAGGAATATTTAATCCCTGAATTAAATTTGAGATGAGTTTATCTCGTGTTTGGTAGAGATAAAATCGCGGTATAACAAATCTCAAGATTAGTTAATCCCGGGATAACTCGTTTCAACCAAACGACCCCTAAAAGTTTAATCTAGGCATAGAATTCTACCATTAAGGGTGTGTTTGGTATGGAGGCTAGAAAATGTTTTCCAATTATATGATGTTTGGTTGGTCGAAATTTTAGAAAAATATTTCTTTAACAAAAACAAATTCCTTCAAAATAAGAAAAATGACTTCCCTAATGAAAGTAGGAAAAACAAGTTCTATATTATTATATGTATTATAATTCAGCTTATATCAATCCAGATTATTATTACTGCATAATAATCCCTTTATAACTTATTTTGCTCGGACTCTCCAATAATGATGCCGCACCCGTGTCAGATCATCTAAACATGCACTACTACTTTTGGAGGATCAACACACCCGACAATATTATTGAAGAGCCCGAGCAACGTAGTTTATAACGAGTTCGTGAAGCTAAAGGCCCCTATAAGTTGCAACTTATGCTATGTCAACCTATGACCCGCCAATGGGAAAGCTTGTTAAGACAAATTTATACTCTACAAATGTGTTTATATTTTTAGGTCTGTTTGTTGAGTTGCAAGAGGTTATGAATGTCTAACAAGCTTTGAGGATAGATCATCTTTCCTCTAAAATCTAGGAGTTTCATTGGTTAGAGAGAATGATCTCCTTATATGACCTTGTCAATTCTCCACTCATGAACTAACTTTTGAGATTGATTAGGCCCAACGTCTATTTTTCATATGGTATCAGAGTCAAACACATCAATCGTTGTTGTTGTGTCAATGTTGGGTCGGTGAGGGAGTGTTAAATCTCATATTGGTTGAGAGAATGGATTGTGGTATCCTTTTATGGTCTTAGGCTCCCCTCATAAGCTTAGCTTTTAGGGTTAAGTTACACCTAAGGCCCATCTCTTCACGGGATAAAAGCGAGAATTTAACTCCGATGGAGAGGGGATCTTATAGAAATCATCTTCTTCCCTCTACTTTGGGTGCTCCTTCAGTAAATCAAAAATCAGATTGGAGAGCTAATTGTAAACGAAGCTAATTCAAAGTGAACAGATATCTTGGCAACTAGCAGAATGGGTAGAAAAGAGTGTAACAAGCTTCATTTTTCCGGTATGGCAAAGTTTCAACTACACTTATGAGCTTGGGGCGTGGAGTTTCTTTTAATGATCTTACTTTCTGTACTAATATTTTCTTTTATCATGTTTTATCACAGATAGCTTCAGCAATTATGTTTGATGATGGAGTATTAGCTTGTTTGGAGTATCTAGAGGCTGTTCCTTGGTCCCAACAAGAAGAGGAAAAAGTAGTATCTCATCTCAGTCAACTTCAGCTTCCTGATTCAGCAGCTGATAATATACTTCAGAGACTGGTCTCTGAACCATCAACATCCTCAAGGTCTGATGACATTCTTCAGAGACTACTTATCGGTGTTTTACATGCCAAGGATGATAAAGCCCGCAGAGAGATGAAAAAAGTTATCTCGTTTACTAAGAGAAAACACTAGCAATAGTAACAGCCATGAAAGTAACCTTGATATCTCCAGGGATACTCTGTATCATCTTTGTCATAAATGCCTCACTTCTCTAATACTTTGCTTGTCCGAAGCTACAACTGTGGATGATAACAGGCAGGATCGAGGGGTTTTAATGGATGACATTGCTCGTGAAGCAGACAATCTGCAGTGGCTGATTGATATCTTAATCGACAGGAAAATGGGAAATGAGTTTGTGAAACTATACATTCTCCACTCCAAGATTCCCACCATGTATTGCCATGAGATCAGTAAGATCACTGCACAACTTTGTGTTGCAATTGGTAGGGGAAACTTATTAGTACCAAAAGATGTTAGATATTGTTTGTTATCGACGTGGCTAGACAGTCTATATGAAGATTTTGGGTGGATGCAAAGGGCTGGTAGATCAATTGACAAGAAGCTGGTTGAGGAGGGACTTGGTCAGACTATTCTAACACTACCCTTGGCTCAGCAACAAACCATATTGCTTAAATGGTTCGATCGGTTTCTTAACAAAGGGGATGACTGTCCCAATATTCAGAGAGCTTTCGAAGTTTGGTGGAGAAGGTCATTTGTTAAGAAATACACAGTCAATTCTCAGTTACAATTAGCTCTTTATGATTATACAGAGTGATTAGGCTCTATATAATATTAATCTTGGTTTGTTACATGTTCCTATACACCAATGTATATATGAAATGCCGCCATTCTTTCAAACAATTGTGTACTTCTTTCGCCTGTAAATTTGGATTTTAAGCTTGTCCGATGATTTATCTAAAGAGGGCCAAAGAGGAAGAGCAGCAGAAAATAATGTACTCGACATCAAAACCATCTAGTTGGATAAAGATGGTAGTAGTAATTTGGATAAACAACCACAACCAGCCCAAAAAAATGAACCTACACCTCTCATGTAATTCTAGTATTGTAAATATACATTTTAATGACATTTTATTTGTCCAGAAGAATACATCTAATAAAGTGACAGGTATCATCAAACATGAAAAAAGTCTTATTAAATTAAGGCTAAAAGATGGACTCCGGCAAAAACTAAAAGTTCTATAGTTTACTGTATCACATGTTTATCTTTATTTTCCTATCCTGTTACACTCCAAAAACGATCACCATCTTTTTCTTGCTTTCTTATCTTGATTTTTATAAAATGGATTTATTAGCTTTTCTGATATGTGAAGATAAACCTAAAAATCCCACGGATAACATACATAAACTAGTGAATTTGGTTGAACTATGGAAAAATGTAAGATAACTTTATGCTAAAAACACGTCACCATGTAAGAAGTTGCACATTAATTTTTAAATATATTTATGTACTATTGATATACCTTTTGAAAACTGATACATCCACTTCGGACACACTGAACTACTCTTGCCTCGAATAAATGGTTGGAGAATTAAAACATTCTTCCATTTCTGGGAGAATGCCCAATATGAGGTATCAATATGCCCTGATACTTTTTGCAAATGAATGAATCATAAAAACTACCAACAAAATCTGCATCAGCAACTATGGAGCAACATAATGATATTGTACCACAAGCTGGAGGCAGAAAGCTCGACTATACTTTTCACCTTCAGTAATGATATAAAACAAAATAATGTACTCATAAACATGTCAACCAACAAGGGCCAAAGTAACTTTCAACATTATAATGTTTGGTGAAATCAATCTTTCAGGTGTTGGTAAGATTTGTCTTCAATGACTTCTTTTATATATGCCTAATATCGCTTGGTTAATGATTGGATCTGCAAATCACGCCACACAAAGAAATATTGCAAGTTGCCTACCTGTAAAATCGGTCCCAAAGACGAAAAGGTTAAGATGGTTTAACCAAGAAAGGTTGCCCTTAATTACTTATCCCAATCAAATCTGATAATGCTTCGACTTAGACAATTCCTTCCTTCCCCAAGGCCAGGAGGGTGGGTGCCCCATTCAAAATAGAAGGAAAACAACAAGCACAAAGAAAAACGGGGAGAAAAGTGGATAACTCTATCCGCTAAAGCTGAAACTAAAATTTTGACGAACAGTAACCAGATTGGGAATTAAAAGAAGAAAGTTTAATGCACAATATGCAATGGGAGGAAAACAAGCAGCTGCATCGAAATATCATGCCACACGAGTGCTTATTCTCGTATTAAATTCATCTTTACCTCTGCTATTATCCTTCCATCAGAATCCAGCAGTGCCTCTCAGATGCCATTGAGGCTTTGATAAAGTATAAATTTGCAGAACCCCAAAATTCATTTAGAAGTCCTAGGATATCATAGGTTCTGATAGATAATTCAGCTCGACCTGCTCAACACTGGCATAAAGAAAGGAGAAGACATAAACACAGGGTAATAAGGGATTAGTTAACTTGGAAGGTGAGCACATCAAACTTTAAAGACATTCACAAGAGACAAGAAAAAAGGGCAGGAATGAAAGGACAAAATATGATTATTTGTGGATCAAAGTAACCAAATTATTCTATGTATCATCCTCCCTATGCAGAAGTTTGGGTTTCATTGCATTTTGGAGTTTCCCACACCTAGAAAGTACACTTTAATATGCAGCAAGGACTTACAAGCTACCAGAATAACTGTGGATAATTGGAGTAAAAGTAGATAACTTCTTAGCTTACAAATCTGTCTTCTTTTGTTAGTTATGGTACTAGATAATCACTTTAACTTAAAATTGACAAGTTTACGAGGACTTCTCCAATTTATACAACATGTACTCGCGATAAAAGAAACTTTGATAATATACGAGATGTAGACCTACTTCTCTAATTTTTTCCCAACTATCCCATCCCCCTTTTTGTCCTGCATCATCCAGATGCAACGACATACAAGATATTTGATTGTTCTAAATGAAAAGAAATCATTCCTCAGAATACTGTTTCCCTGGTCTAGAAATAAGACCTTAAAAGTTTCGTAGACTGGTCAGTTTTCTTCCTTTGTAGCTTCCAATGTGTAAGCTTATTCAAATAATTACGACGCACAGAGGATTATTATTAAGGTTCAAGAATAAAATTTCATGCCAAAAATCAAACAAATACCATTGCCGAAGTTTAAACATCCCAGTGCCTATCTGCATTGGTATGCCCATGATGATACATTCGCTTACTCCTTCTATCTTATCATCCCTTCCATTTACAGATGCATTAAACAGGTGGTCGGTTGTCTTCTCAAATGAAGCTAACATCAGTACGCTATCTTTCATTTTCTGAACGCCGTTTCTGGTTATTCCCAGGACTTCACCCTATGATAGTAACAAAGAACGTCAATTAAGCTCGATATTTGGATATTAAAGCCATCCAACATGTTTTTGGATGATTTAAAAATTCCAGGAGAACTACCTTATATGTCATCAGATCTGCAAGAAGCATCATGTGCCGCAAGTCTATTGTCATTCCATGACTTGACATTGTATAATTAATCTCATCAATTATAGAGACCCTTGCTGCTTCAATGCCAAGAGTTTGCCGCACCTCCATTATATGATTGCTCTTTGTATTACGTCCATCAACTCCTTCAATGCCCATTACGGCTAGGAGGCCGGTACTGCAGAAAGGTATCATGTAGAAGTTATAGTTTATACCAACAACTCATTGGAGCATGAAATCCCAGAGAAGAAAACCAGAGCATGAAATCCCAGAGAAGAAAACCAAAAGCCCAAGTTGCTGAAAATTGAACCAACACAGTAGAGTAAGACTGTAATTCTCTTGTACATTTCTTCACAGAATCCTTGAAGCTATATCAGACAACATTATTTTGACAAAATATCATTTTGATTATTAGATGAGTCGCTAGTCTTCCAATTAACCTCTCAATCAGACAATAAATACAGATTTTCTGCACGCTCTTAAAATCCTTTAATTTTTTTAAACGATCTAACTGCAACAAAACGGCCTTAAATCTCCAACTTATGTTCTTGTGTTAAAATTGTCCCGTTAATTGTCACGTTTCTCAAAAATAATTGTTCCACTAATACCTTGTTTTCCTATAGAAAAGATAAGTTCAAAGTTGTTCCTTATTTGATTCTCGAAAAGTTACAAACCTAAGTATATAAATAAACATTTTCACTTTTCCTCCTTTCTAACAACTTAAGCTTTTAGATGAGGTAGATGACACCCTCCAATATGGCATCAGAGCCTGTAGAATCTTGGTAGAGAACAAGTAATTATCATGTACCAGCCAACAGCCTTATGCTGCAAGCATAGACATAGAATACAGCCCGTATTGTTCTCTTTTCATATATTTACATCATCATTGCATTTTGATATTTCAATTAGTTTGATGTATTATTATGATATTGAGCTTATGTCTAAAATCATTTAAAGCACACGGGATGCATTTGTAGGTCACAGAGATTTTTTTTAAAGAAAAAGGAAACAAAACACCTTTACTGGATTTAATGTGTGTTTGTAGCCATTGACTAGTTAAATAGATTATGTTTGCTAATGAATACCAATTTATTTTGATACATACAAGAATAGACGAATATCAAATGTTACAGTTATAAATAATTATCCTGCTTATAAATACAGCTATAAATAATTGAAGATAATCAATTTTCAAAAAAAATTTGAAGATAATCAAATTGGTAGGGGGGCCTTTTCGATCCGAGTCTACCCTCGCCTAAGTAGGTCGTACTTAAATTGAACTCATACTCATGGACAGACTTAGCCCGTACAGGGTCTTGGGACTGCTTATGAGAATATGAACCCACATCGGGCATGAACACCATCGTTCCCATAAGCGATTTGTCTGAAAAGGAGGTTACAAGGACTAAGATTTGCTCAAGTTCCATTCTACTTCACTTTTAAGCAACAGTTTGAAAAGGGGGTGTTGAATTCTCTGGATTAGTCTTAACGTTTTCGATAACCTAATTAGCCCTCTTAGGTTCTTCTTTACCGTAAAAATAGAGCATAAGGCATGTGAAAGAGAGATAATTTTTGGAATCTCTCCCATAAAAGAGAAATAGGTTATGAGATATTGAATGCATCTAGTTACAAGAACATTGTAGAAAATTACAGGCTTGCTACACCAAACTGAGCACAACCTAATGATGTAGAATGTGGAAGAAGCTGTACATAAACTTACCCTTCAACAAGCAACTCATATGTTTCTCCTTTGACATCACTTTTTCGATCTTTTTGTTGTTCTTTGTTCACCACGGCCCTTTGAACCGTCGTAATACCCTGACATCCCAAGAAGATTTACAAATATAAGTCAACAGAGTAGTTCAGATAAAACAGATTAATCAATTCTCATCAACAATAGAAAAAAAATATTAATCAATTCTCATCTGAAAACCCACAGATTAAATTTAGGGTTAATAGTACTTTTAGTCCCTCAGTTATTTGTAAATAATAAATTTAGTCCTCGTGATATTTAGTAAGCATATTTAACCTTCAGTTACATGAAATGTGCGCTTTTGATCCATTTGCTTATGAGTATTCACAATTTGCAGAATTATTATACATTTCGCCGTTAAATTACCCACTTGCTTTATATTAAACATGTACTTATTACTCCATATTTGAGGATAACGTACTTCTAAAAATAGTCCAAACATAACATATTTCCTACATAAAAGGATCAATAACACACATTTATATTAATTGAAGGTTAAATGTGTTGAGTAATATATCACACGGACCAAAATCAGAATATGTCAATAACTGCGGGACCAAAAGTGTTGTTCTCACTTAAATTCAATTTAACTTAAATCTTGAATATTGTCATACCTTCACAACAACACCAGGCAGCTTATTTTTCAGCCGGTGCAGTTCAAAATGCAGTTTATCTTTATTAGCCTGAGGAAAAACTTCCAGCTTCCTGGGATTCAAAACTTTTACTTGCTGCAGCAAATAGGAATTTCACTCAACAGGTGTCATTGATTGATAAGCAACAGAAACAGAAACAGAAACAGAAACATAACTTATCTTTCTTACATGTTCCTTCAATTTTATTTTTGAGGTCTGCAAAATTGATTGCTTGACCGTATAAGCATCAATACACAGTTGTGACACCTGAATTGTCTCCATATCAAGTGAAATAACAATTGATGCTAATCGAGATGCCATCACAATCTTTACACTCTTAGCCACCTGTATATAGGAAATAATTGTTTTCACAATGAACTTAGTAACTTTGCAAATTTACCAGGGACGTCTGAATGAAAGAAGAAATGTCAGGAATCGTAACATATCCCACTGAACAGTTCAAGGAACATTTTTTATATTATGCATAATATTTTACATATTCTAAGCAGCTTTTCATGAACTTCAAAATTTCTCCAGAACAAGTATCCTACCAGCAATGCTAAAGAAGCTACATAGAATCTTGAAACTGTTGCATGAGTTAACTTCTGTAGTAGTCGTGTTCCTTCCACAGATCAAGAGTCTCTCCATAAAATTACCAGAATAAGGACAATCGCGGGAGAGAGAAAAGAACAAAATCTCATCCTACTGTTGCTCCAGGATTCTCTTTAAAGGAGGACGACGGTGGGTTTGCACAAGGAGCATTGTAGACAGAGGTGGAGGTGAAGAGTATTCCAGAGAGGAAGGAGATGGAGGCAATATGCTTGGTGGTGGCAAGAGGCGGTAAGGTTGAGCGTAGAGGTGAGTAAGTAAGAGGTGAAGGCACAGTAGTGGTGGCATGCCCGGCTCAAGGGCACTGGCAGTGAAAAAGCTGGAGGAGGAGATGAGGAGGCATAGAAGGTGTGGAGGAGATAAGCTCATTGCGGGACGGTGATTGAGGCAGCAGATAAACAGTCACTATCTCTACTGTTCAGAGGTGCAGGAGCTTAAAATATGCATTTTTACCAAGTACATGTATTTAAATGGAAAAACGGAAGTTTTGGGCCCAGTTTTGCAAAACGGGATAAGTTGAGGTGTCAACTTAGGCATTAAGCTTAGAAAGATTTCGTAAATACAAGCAACTTACCTGCCCCAAAAGAGTTTTTTCAATACGGGCTTTAATCATCCTTGCTGCAGTTAAATTAGCAGCAGACAGAAGTTTTGCTGTAATAATAGGAGTAGTGATTTTTTTTGCTGCATTTATGATTTCTTTTATTCGAGGAACTCCAAGTGTAACATCTACCGAAGAGTTAAAGAAACATGATAATATGATAAAACGTCAGTTAGACTAGCCAAAAACCATATTGATGAAACAATCTTAAGCTCCAAATTAACAAGGATACTCATGCTTGCAACTCCAGCAAAGTGGAAGGTTTTCAGTGTCATCTGTGTCCCAGGTTCCCCAATACTCTGAGCTCCAATTGCACCAATTGCAGTTCCAGATTCTAGTCTTTTTAAGTGATATCGAGAGATGCACATGTTGAGGAACACCTACAAACAAGCAAGTAAAATTAAAAATCCACATATATGCACAATGCTATTAGTAACTTTATGGTCTGGAGAAAATCAAAGATTTATCTTTTTCTTTCAATATAAGTAGAAAAGAGTATCCCTTAGTTTCTTTTTTCCCATTTTCCTAATTTCCCGTTGAAATCATTTCCTCAATGAAGTACTGCTAGTAATTCTTGCACCGGACACAGATTTCATGTCAATTCTACACACTATAGCTTTATTTAGTCATACTACAGGGGTAAACATAGAATTCATGTGTTTCAAAATTAAATGACCTTGGTTAGCACAACAGTTAATAGAGGAAACCATTCTCGTGTTATTAGATGGAGGGAGCTAGGATTTCAAAAACACTGACGAAACAGGTGCAATGTAAGATAGTTTGAAGCAAATGTGACACATCAAAGTCAAGGAAATGATCCCTTTGCTAAAATTTACACGATACTCTTTCTATTTTTGGACTTCCCTAAATATTTGATACACTTCAACTAAACAGATTGCTGTATATAATTTTCAAATTTTCAAATTTATATTTATATTCCACGGGTTACTTGCTTCCTCCCACCAACACAAGTACTAGGTAACTCTATCCACTAAGGATTGACAGCCCGAAATAAATCACTTACTAGTATGTTTGTCTCCGCTAGGATTTGAATCTGAAACCTCATAATTTTCAATCCCACTTCATTGACCACTAGGACACACCCTTGGGTGCAATTCATATTCATTTACCTATTAAATTTAAACTTTCATTTTTTTCATTGCAGAACTTTCTTTTCTAATTTGAAACAAACACAAATTCATTCAAAAGAGGAGCATTTTCTGAAATAGAGAACAAATAAAATTTAGTGGGTTAGTATTGCATATCATCAAACAATTACTCCCATGAGTTTGTCAAGGTAGAGGTAAGGTCTATGTACACTCTAATCTCCCCAGACCCCACGTGGTGGATTTTACTGGGTATGTTGTTGATGTTGTAGTTGTTGAGTTTGCTAAACATTTGACGGAAAATAAATTAGTACTATCTTTGTCTCATTTGGTGATATGCAGTTCTTCTCAATAGTCAAAATTGTATCTCCTTTACAACTATATTTTAAATGTGTCATAATGCTTTTATATTCCATTGCACATACTGCATTTTTCGTCATTCACATAAACTTTTGAAAAAGATTTTAAATCTATATGTTCTATTTTTTTTATTATTAGAGCGGGATGCAAATAAAAATTCACTGAATTCACATGGCAAAGCAAACCAACAACAATGTATCCAGTGTAATAGAGTGGGATGCAAATAAAAATTCACTGAATTCACATGGCAAAGCAAACCAACAACAACGTATCCAGTGTAATCCACAAGTGGGTCCGGGGAGGGTAAGATGTACACACACCCTACCCCTACCTTTGTAGACCTTACCCCTACCTTTATGGGTAGAGAGGTTATTTCCAGTAGACCCTCAGCTCGAAAGAAAAGAAAAGAATTTTTGTTTTGATAATGGTAACATTAAGAAAAAAAAAGAATTTGAAGCAAGGTATCAAGTAAAATATGACATCCCAATAGAAAAATACAAAGCAAATGGACTTGGCAAAGTAAACCATGCCAGATATAATGCTTAGATAGAATTATATGAAGTTTCCACTAAGGAGTAACAAAGATTTAAATCTTGCTTGTCCTTGCTATCTATTTATACTTTTGTTTTGTCAAACTGAAAACATCTATCAAGTAAACAGTACCAATAAGAACTTACAATCTAGCAGTAATAGAAAACATGTCATATTGAACTCCTATCAAAATAATAAGAGCCCATTTGGATGGGCTTATGCCTTTTGACTTATAAGCCAAAAGTCCTAAGTTGGAAATTGTAGCTTATGGCTTTTGGCTTATTTTTGCTATTTTTGACTTAAAAACAAGTGCTTAAAAGCACTTTTTTATTTTACCCAAACACTACAAACGTACCTAAAACCCACTTTGGCTTAAAAGCACTTAAAATAAGCTAACCCAAACAGGCTCTAAGTCACTTCTGAATAAATATCTGCATCATCCTCAGGACCTCAATGACGACATATTATAACAAGTAACAACTTTTCACATCTTAAAGGATTAAAAAAAAAAAGGGCAGCACGGTGCACTAAGCTCCCGCTATGCGCGAGGTCCGGGAAGGGCCGGACCACAAGGGTCTATTATGAGTAGTCTTACTCGCATTTCTGCAAGATGTTGTTTCAACAGCTTGAACCCATGACCGGGTCACATGGAGGCAACTTTACCGGTCCCCTTCAAAACCAATAAAAATTGAAGGAAAAAATCAAATAGCAACAAGGAACTTCTGAAGCTATTTACCTGTAGTTGCTTCTTAGTAATACCAGATATGTTTAACGCAATGTTTTCAAGATATTCACGGTCATCACCTGCATACTGCTCTTCACCCAATAATAGGGTTTCCCGTAATTTTTTCAAGGTTTCAGCTAAATTTTTAATCAGAAAATCTGACAGCGAAGCACGGAATGCCTCTGAGCACCCCCCTTCAGGACTCATATCATTATATGAGAGCCTTTCATTAACTATCTCGCAGATTTCTGAGTAAGACAAACTCTTCTCACCTCCAGGAGGACATGTTGCCTGTAAATAGAAATTATTATCAAATGTTTCTAACCTTCACCATAAGACTCTTGCAAATTCTATTGAAAATTGATTTTTTTTACAAGTTCGATTAAAATTGAAGTCCATACCTTAACTTTCATAAATAATCTGCTAAAGTTCAGAGGACGTCCTTTTTTCTCTTCCATCTGTGAAGGATCCATGCCGTCATCACCATACATGAACTGAATTATACATGCGCTAGCATTTCGTACAGTGCTGTCATAATAAACAGCAAGGTCCTCTAAAGCTTTCATAAGTCGACGAGACATGTATCCGGTGTCAGCAGTTTTAACCTGTAGCAATCAGAATGGATGAACATAAACACTGAAAAAAATTTAGCCTTATACTTCAAAGGAAGACATCAGCAAGAATCTATGTAATCCTATGTTACATGCACTCTCATATTTGATACGGGTGAAATTAAGTATCCGATACGGGTATGTGCAGTCTTTTTGTTAATTTTTGAAGTATCTCAATGAACCTACACGAAGTATCCACACTCATATCATACCCGTTAGATAGAAGTAAATAATACCACCAACAAATAAGTTGAAAGAGGAGATCCCTACCGCCGTATCAACAAGGCCTTCTCTTCCTCCCATTGTGTGAAAAAAGAACTCAGTTGCTGACAAACCGTCAAAAAAGGAATGAGCTACAAACCCTTTAGCCTGGATCACAAACAGAACTGTACTCAGTACTCCATGAGTGTACAGACATGCATTTTCTAAAATTGAGTGCAAGTAACTGCACAGCTACTTTAAGCATCTCTTCCTTAAAAAAAAGGAAATAACTGCAATTGATGAATCTGAATGAACCATTTTAAAAGGATAAAACTAACTTACACAAAACAGAATCAAACTCAGATTTTAGTTTGGTTTGGGTGTCAGGGGTCGGAAGAGTGGACTTAATGTTCTTTTAATCCCACAAAATATTAATGGAAATAAAGAAATGGGACTTTTAAATCTTTTAACCATAACAAACAATTTGAAGGTGATGTATTAAATTGTTAAATAATAGTTAGAATATCTGAAGTGCTGCAAAAGTATGTACATCAGCAGCCAGATTCCAAGAATTGAATATGTATCACTATCTCATTCCTGTAGGACATCTATAAGACCTTATTACTGATTCAACATCATTTAAATATCCTTCTTCACAACAAAATGAAAATAACAAAAGACAATTCTTTTAATCATTTGGATGGAACTTGACTTATCCTCAAAATATATAGAGTTTCTCTCTCCAAATTGTCCACCGACATATACAAGTGGGAATGGTTTCCACCATTTGCTTGGCATTTAGTCATGCCTGGCCTGCTCCTGCATATTAGGAGATCATAGGGAGTGTTAAGCATCGCCAATTTAAGTCCCACCATGTTTAGGAATAAAATGCACCATCTAGTCAGTCATCTGCACTGCATCAAAGAAGGCTCACAGTTTTTGCCCTTTCTCCACACAAAAACACCTAGCACATAAGTGAACACCCCTCTTCTGCAGTTCTCTCGTGTTTGGCATGCCTCCTTTTCCACTTACCATGTGAAACATGCAACTGTTTATGCGACGTTCATCTTGCAAATCTTCTTATATGGCCATTGCTTATTTTGTTGGGCAGAACTCATAAACTTGAGACATGAGTTGACAGTAGAAGTAGCACTAGCAGATGTTTTCCATGCCGCAGTGTCTTCAAAACTGGAGAGTTTTGGGGCAGTTCCCAAGATAACAAAAAATTTAGCAGCTCTTCCTAGTCTCCAATCACTTAATTTCTTCTATATTGATTTCTCCGGCCATTTTACTCTCTGTTGACTGCCACTGTTGCAACTCCTGTAATTGCGCTTAGAGTACAAAGATCAGAGAATTGTTTCAATGGACAGTGACCATAATCTAGTTGTCTTCCCAGAAAGATTTTCCTGCGATTACCAAAATTGAATCCAATGTTTTATACATACCAGACCAACAGGATCTGACGCTTTTCTGTAATCCCACTCCATATGAAGTAGTTTCTAACTTTGTACTCCAACGATCTCGCACACCATATTTCTCTACAGCGACATCTTTCCACACAGAATTAACTTCAGAACAATATATCTCCGTCTCTCTTAGCAAAAACACAGCCTTTGTTGTAGATCTACCGAGCATAAATTCAAATTGGTTCTTTGTCACTCTTGTAGCGTCCCTAAGTATATACGCTCTATCACTCTCTCCTAGAGTTTCATTGAGTATTTGTTAAAGAGTCATTTAAGGTACGCTTAAGCCCAGAAAAGCTCAGGGAGGGCACTTCGCCTAGTTTAGCTTCAGTGTAGGCAAGGACCTGAAGCGTGTGCCTCATTGCCCATGAGTTCTATCTGGATCGAGCGGTACTAAATAACAAATATAATCTGCAAATAAGTGTATTAATTGTTGAGGAAAATATTATCAATGAATTTATTGCTTTTTCTTGAATTACATATATATTTTTATCTTTTCCTTCATTGCACTTCCTTTACTAAAGCACACACTTCAACTGCGCTTAAAGCCTCAATAGACCTCGAGCGCCTTTTAGAGCTTTTCGCTTTTGACAAACACTGGTTTCATAAGTTTACTACCACGACAGTTCACACAACTTTGTCTCCTTTGGTTTTAAAATTGAAACCATGGAACTCTTTCTCCACTCACCAGTCATCAAACCACTTCTCAATATTGCATTAAATAGCTTGGTAAGTCATCCTACTCCAACCTCACCAAGATGCTTCCAAACCTCTATGGCGATACCATCTGGACCACAAGCTTTTCTAATCCTCATATTTTTCATGGCATCCTACCTCTTGCATAGTTGCATCTCTTGTAAATATTACCAAGACCATCTAAGGCTTTGTGAAGTAGTTGACACAACCCTAAAAGCACATTCCTACTTGTTAAGAGTCCCACATCCGTGGTTTAAAGGATGGGTGGACTCAGGACTCATCCCAATTGTTGTTTCCCACGCCAGACTCATTCCAATTCTTTGTTCACAGATGTTAGCCCCCAAATTATAGTCCACGGTCCAGTTAATGAGGTCTGGGTGTACGGGGAGTGTTAAGAGTCACACATCGAAAATGAGATGGGCACCTTACAAGCTAGTTTTTGGGGTTGAGATAGGCCCAAGATCCATTAATTACACTACTCACGGCCTTGCAGCAACAACAACATACCCAATGATATCCCAAATAGTGGGGTCTGAGGAGGGTAGAGTGTACGCAAACCTTACCCCTACCATGGGAGATGTCTCCAGTAGACCGCGTAAAGTATTTTTCCTTTTCTCAACCCACTCATACCAAGCTTATGTGTCATTAATGTTTTATGTAATGTCATATAATCTTCCTTTTTTTGATTGATTATGTAATGTCATATAATCTATCCCAACCACTGAAGTAGATTTTTCTCTCCATCATTATATCTCAGTTTTTAACCAATCACTTAATTAAATGATTGAATAAAATTAAAGAAAAATCACATCTGAAAATGAATGTCTTATGGGGAAACCACAAAGAAGTTGGAAGTCTTGGATCGACAATAATAAATAAGTGTCTCATATTCATGAATTAATCAAAATCATCAAAGTATCTGATTCTTCTCTCTTTTTTAACATCATTAATAATTAACCTAAGTAAACCAATCATTTTCTCGTTTTTGTTACCATCATTTTCATATTGCTTTAAATCTCGTGTCCGGGTCCGACCGTTTCCCTTGCTTTACTTGTGCTTATGCTTTGTCTTTAGCCGAGGGTCTTTTGGAAACAGACGCTCTACCTTACCAATGTAGAGGTAAGGTCTGCATACACTCTACCCTCCCCAGACCCCACGTTGTGGGATTTCACTGGGTATGTTGTTGTTGTTGTAAACCAGCCATTTTCTCAATTCGTCCCCTTCCTTTCACATTCCTGGAACCAAACGTAGTGCACGACAAGACCACTTAAGCCTACATATAGTGGCTTATCAAAGGACATATAACCTGGGATCTCATTGTAGAATCAGCTGTCACACGGAGATCCCATCTACTCCCGCTGCAGAACATGATAAATGTGCCCAGTCCCTACTCCCTAGGATATGTGTCTCCCACCAAAGAAATGTTGTTCTCCCCACAACAGATGGCAGCTATCAAAGAATATGTTCCTCTGTCAAAATTCAGAATCAGCATTGTGTGTTCAAAAGCATCACATTTATCCACATTTATTAGGTTTCCAGTTCACTACTTTTTCTTCAGTCAATTCAAAGTAACTACAATATACAAGAGGCATGCAGGAATGAACTTTGGTAGAATAGATAAACCAATAGTCAAGCAGTGGGCAGGTGTGAAGTTACATTGGTAGAATAGACAAATGGTCACTACCACTATCTGCTAAATGCATACCTCATCTAAGGCATTCAGGCAATTATTTAATAGTACAAGACTGCAAGTACAACCATCAATGTGAATGAAAACACCTGTAACTTGTGGTCCACTGAAATAACTATAGATGAAGATGCATTACTGAAGAATTAGATAATGGAACCATCATAAAGGCAAGACCTTGAGCTCTTGTCAGAAGAGTGAACGACTAACTATCCAGAACATAACAAAAAAAACTAAAATGAAGCATGAAGTACTCACAGCTGGAAATTTTGATTTGAAAGGAAAATGAGGAAGGCTTCGATCTATGAATCCATCAGGAGCACGACGGCCGCCAACGGATTGCTGACCAACACAAGCAATCATCTGACTTATGTTAATCGGGGATCCTTTTGAACCACACTGTGACATGATTAGAGGGCTATTCCTCCAGTGTAGTGCTTTCATACAAATCTGTCAAAACATTGATATTAGCCATATTGTTCCACCTTCTCATATCAAAATGTGACATTAAAAATTAATTATTAAAGATCACAACAACTATACTTCTGGGAGAAAGGTTCAAGAGGAAAGAAAGAGATTTCAAAGAAGCATGTCTTCTAACTCTCAAAATTAGTTGCTACAGATGCAAAATGACCACTCAATTTCCTTTTTCCACAGATTGGTGGGACCATAAAATGACAACTTGCTTTAGGGAAGAAGATTCTCATTGCAAGTTGGCACTGTCACTGGTTGGGCTCTTTCTTATGCAAAAAGATATTGTTCTCCGGGTGAATGACAAAAATATAATGTAAGAATCCACATATAATTGGCCAAATTCTGAAGATATCTTAAAATGGTTTATACATTGGCAAGGGTTTGTTCCAATGGCCCCCAACCCCAAATTCAAATAAACACGAAGCATATATTTTCTAAATTGAGCTTGAATGCACCAACCAAACTCTCCATCAAATTCTCTAAATAAATAGGCGTTTCATGGCTTCACTATTGCTAAGATTGAGCGGAAGAAGCTTCAACAAAGGAATGACAACTTGGATAGGGTATTTCCTTTTACTTATCGAGACAGGACTTGGCAATGTCAGGGAAATTGGGGTTTAACCAGAAGATTTGGACTGCTTAGGGGGAAAAGTAAAGAGAATTCAAGCAATCCACATTCCACAATGAAGATGGAAAATGAAAGAAAGGGCTACTAAGCAAAGAGAGGTTCAGTTGGGATGTAGTACAACTGGATTGAATGGAAGGGTGATGGAGAAAATATAAGGCGCTTCTTCGAAAAGATACTATTACAGCCTTCATTGGACAGGATGGACACTCAGACATGATAATGAAGGACAAATTCAAAATGGTGGAGATGCTGGACTGTTACAAGTGTGAAGATTTTAGGAAAGCCAGATGTACACATGGGAAAGTAGTTCTCCCTAGAAGTTAAAAGTTATATGGTCAAGCTTTCAATCAAGACATTTCATATCAACAGAAACTGATGAACAGAACCATCAGAATTCCACTCAATTGGAAAGAGGATATAACCATGAAGGCGCAAGGTGGATGAAAGTTCAAGGGAAGAGATATATGGAGAAATCAGCAAGTTAATTTTAAAAAAATTTGATTAAAAACAGACAGTCTAGAGATAGTGTAATGGTAAGCAGAAGGCCTGTGTAAATTGGGAAATGGGTGAAGATATCCGAACAATTTGCGCAGCCACCCTGGAAATCAGAAACTTCATTTTTATCTCCTTTGTTATTTTGTTTATGATGAGGATCCAGCTCAAATTTTTAATATTTCCTGGCAAAAAAATGCCTACTCTTGACCTAGTAGAGTTATTTGAAGGAAGTGAAGTGAATTTTGACAGAAGAGAACAATGGAATCAGTCAAATGACGCCGAATAGGGTAGATTTTTAGAGCTTCAGCAAGAAGGTAGTTTGGATTTTCCCCAAATGTCTTACTGATTGTTGTCTGGAAAAATAGAAAATGTGCTTCGGAGCCAAAACATAGCAGATAAGTCGAACTTCCTTCACTTTCAATTTTGTATGGAGTCACGCTGGGTGTTTCTTTTTTATCAAATTGTAAAATCAGCAGGAACCAAAATCTACAGAAGAAACAGGAATCTGTAACAAGCATGATGACATCGCCCTGCTTTCTTTACAGATGATGGATTCAACAGTGAAGGTTGACCACGAAACAGGCTATAATCAACAGTTGAAAACAATCTGCAATTGAACTTTAGAAGTTGGAAAAGAGCTATTCTACCATAACTGGCCATCAAAGATTATAGAGGGAAGCGTCCTACAAGTGCAAATAATACAAAGTGGAAGGAAAATGTGTACTTGAACCTGAATAGCAGATTCTAAGACATCAAGGGAAGATGGAAGTCCCTTAGTAGCCAGACAAGGCTAAGAATCTAATGCAGTGAATAGCAACAATTTGAAAGAAGTCTGTGGCAAAGAGGTGCAAATAAACAAGGGAAACATAAGCTCTTGGGACAGTAGATTTAGAAGGGGATTCTCTTGAGGATCATCTTTAAATAGGCTCCTGGATATTTACGGCCTTGGTGCTTACAGGTTTCCCTACACTTCATATGAGTAGCACAACTCTTAGGTAACTGATGAATTGAACTTTAACATCATCAGATTTTGTTTATGCAAATTGGCTTCTGGTGTTCCATTCGAGTTGCTATTACATGATTAAGTCAGCAGCCAAGAGTAACTCTTTTCCTTCTATAATTACTGTTCTAAGTTCACAAGTTTAGCACTTAGCCTTGAAGTGTTAAATGTTTGAAGATTGTGGCTAGGCTCTCCTTATCCATGTTTTCCCTCCTTTTATCTGTCAGAGGAGCTAGGAACAGATCAAAGACAGGACGGCTCTAGTAGCACGAAAGAGTTCACAAGCAATATACCTGTTTTGGATAGATAAAAGCCCTACAGGTGAAGACTTTTAGAGGAAACAAGCAGCAAATGAAAAGATACATTGTTCTTACTTTTCCTATGTCGTCACGAACTTTATTCAGCGACATAGTTACTTCAGCCTCCAGAGTCTGCGCAGCATCACAGCCTGGTTGCACAGCAAGCTTTCCTTCATTAAATTGTTGTATACAATCTTCACATTTCTTGTAATTTCGATGAATCTCTCCTTGTTTTTGCTTAACTAAGGTTTCCCCAGGTGTGACATCATCAATCCCTATGGAAAATCCATGATTTCCAATCCACCGAGCACTAGCAAGATATGAACAGTGACAAAGTCAGTGTTTCTAAAAAATGAAAAGCTCAACAAAACGCTCAAATCCATTGTGCTTGAAGCGAAAGAGCGGACTGAAAGTGCATATTTCTTTGAAGTGAGCACACAATTTACTGAAAATTCAAAAATACCAGCTGCAGACGAACTTAGTGCTAGAATAGTCAACTTGCAAACAACAACAACAACATACTCAGTGAAATCCCACACCGTGGGATCTGGGGAGAGTAGAGTGTACACAGACCTTACCACCACCTTGGTAGGTAGAGCAGCTGTTTCTGGGAGACCCTCGGCTCAAGACAAAGCATAATTACAAGCAAGTCAATCAAAACAAAGCACGAGTAAAGCAAAATTAAAGAGTAACGCAAGAGAAACGGTCAGACTCAGATAAGGAATTAAAGCAGTATAAAGTGCATTCGAACAAAATGGAGCAGTAGCTAACACAACTAAATAAGCTAAACAAAATACACTAAAGAACACATAGCAACAGAAATCAAACTACAGTGGATTATTGTTACACCTCGTAAGTTAAGACAATAATTAAGAACGTCATTAAGGAATTAAGATTCTAATATTGATTATATAGTATGGTTATATATGCTAAATGCAGAAGTTAGTACATGAAGGATGTGATTCCGGAATTTTTTTGGTTACAACGGGCGTGATAATGGAAATTGAAAATGATAGTTATATATATATCCCGTTATGAATTAGTAACGTATATAAGCTACGACAATAAGGACACGAGGCTTCATGAAACTTTCAGAAATTAAAGAAAGCGGGATTTGAGATTTAATTTTTACTCAAGGGATTAAATTAGTTATTCTAGTAGGGACTAAAGTGAAATTAGGCAAAATCAGATTTTTAAGATTGGGTTTGATAAAACCTATGTTTATCTTCTTCATTCTCATTTCAAAAAGAATACACAAAACCTCTCCTCTCTTCTCTAAACCCAACCTCATCAGAGAACCACCCCAACCCCATACCCAACTTAAGATTTTCATCTCCTCTTCTTAGACTACATTATTCACGAAAATAGAAGCAAAAAAAAATTGGAGAAAAACTGGGCAGAAAATCGGGATTTGCTGGCAGATTTTCAGTCAATTTTGGAGGGGTATATCTCCCAGTATATTAGGAGTTTTTGGGTGTTTCAAAAGCCAAAAATGAAGTTCGTCGAGTCTAGTTTCCAACGCAACAAACCTCTCGTCGATAGGACATTGGAGTAGAGAGTTATGGACGTTACAAGTTCAGCTGACAAAAACAGTGGAAAAAAACGCTGCTACTGGGGCAGAATTTTAGCCCACGAAATTTCAAGTTTTGGACGAATTTTTGAAAGAGAAAACGTGTAAGGATGATGGGTTAACATTATAGATTGGATGCATGTTAATTTGGAGTTGAAAAAGTGTCAAAATTGAAGCTAAAAATCAATGGAACCGTAGCACCGAAACCTGGACTGTTTTGGCTCAAAAACTAAGGTAAAATTCTTTCTTTCAATTGAATGATTGAAGTGCATGTTGTATATTAAGGAATTGAAATGGGTGTTAGTAAAAACTAGGGATTAAAGATAATGCATGTGAAATTTGGATGTTGTAACCAATTCTAGAACCCATTTGTGTACATTGGAATTTAGTATTGTTGTTGTTAGTATTGTCACCAATTGCATGTTGGAAATTGAAGAGAAATCTTAATATTTAAGTGGTAATTAGTTATATGGGAGTATTGGAATATGATATTGGATCTTAAGAATTAAGAGAAGAATTTTGGAACAAAAATATGGGTTGGCCGAAAATTTAAGGAAATTTTTAGACATTGTTGTGACATTTTTTTTAGAGTTGTTTGGAGCTTAAAAATGTAAGATAACAACAGGGTATATAGGTGTGTTAATCGCCTTAATTGTTGAAGTTGTGGTCTTTCATAAGTATAAAGGGAAAGGAGGTTGTATGATTGTGTAAATGTAGTATATGGAGCCTAACTTGATTATATCTTGGAATTATAGTGGATTGTTGGTTTAATTGACTTGTTGGTTAATTGTGGATACGCATACAAACAGGGAAGTCTTTGCCGAATTTTTATAAAATAAGAGAGTCGTCTTTCAATTTAACTTACATTAGGAATCATAGAATTGATGAGCATGTTGTTCCTTATCATAGGTTGAAATACTAGGCAGGAATACCTTAATACCAAGTCGATTAGTTCGCCAAGAGGTATGTGAGACTATCCTTTCCCTTCTTTGGCATGATTTTATGAAAATCTTTCTTCCTTCCTTTGGCATGATTTTAATGAAAGTACGGCGGACGTACGTGATTCCTTCAAAGGCTAGTTTTAATCAAATAATGATTCATGATAAGTTAGTGTCTTGACTTTCCAAAAGATGATATGTGATACGCTAAGCGCCTTGATTTTCTAAAAGATGACTTAAATGATATATGATATGATAATGCCTTTTTCTTATTCCATCGAGTCAAACGATAATCTAAGTTATATATGGTTGCTCATGATATTCTGCTCGTGCCAAGTGTTATTACTCATTTCATCGAGTCCCTCATTACAGGGCCGAGACATGTTATATTGATAATTCCATCGAGTCCCTCATTACAGGGCCGAGACATGTTATATTGATAATTCCATCGAGTCCCTCATTACAGGGCCGAGACATGTTATATTGATAATTCCATCGAGTCCCTCATTACAGGGCCGAGACATGTTATATTGATAATTCCATCGAGTCCCTCATTACAGGGCCGAGACATGTTATATTGATAATTCCATCGAGTCCCTCATTACAGGGCCGAGACATGTTATATTGATAATTCCATCGAGTCCCTCATTACAGGGCCGAGACATGTTATACATATATACAGATATCATCGAGTCCCTCATTACAGGGCCGAGACACGTTATACATACATATATATATATATATATACAGATATCATCGAGTCCCTCCTTAGAGGGCCGAGACACGTTGTACAGATTTACAGACAGGTATATGGACATGATGATTTTATGGTAGGCATTCATGGGTTTTGATATGACTTCATTTTATAGATACATTGACTCTCTATTTTACTGCATGCTTATGGCCTCATTTTCAGTATTTCATGTTTTACATACTCAGTACATTATTTCAGATCGACTCTTTCCTTGGCGCTCATGCCCGCAGGTACAGGTGTTCAGTTTGGTGACCCTCCGATCTACGTTCCTACTCACTGTTGGGAAGCTCTCGATCGAGCTTGTCGTTTTGGTACAAAATCTCTTTTAGACTTATGCATATTTTGGGCACGACGGGGTCCTGTCCCGTCATATGTCAGTATTACACTCTTAGAGGTCTGTAGACAGTTGTGGGTTGGATGTTTGTACTTTGTTTTGGGTTTGATGTCATTATCTAGTAGCGATCTTACTGCGTGTTTTGATTTATACCTTTACGCGCGTGATGTGGTTGGTGGCGGCTAGTCGGCCAGCCTATTACGGCCGTTGTTTTGTTGTTTCGGCACTCGGCCGCCTGCTTTTAGGATATGTTGTAAAAGCGGTGTTGGTCGCCAAATTTATGTAGACATCTGTATTAAATGGATTAAGAGTGACAGGTCAGTAATGACGTCCAATTAGGACGTTAATTGCGGCCCGTCGGGTCGGGTCGTGACAATTATAAAGCAATAATGTGCCTATCAGTGTGATAGGCTAATCGGGCATACAGTAATAGCACTACAACTATCAATTTGTAAGCATAAGTAGGACTATGCTCGAGTACCTACTCTTCTACCCAAATTTGTGTCTCCACAAACCCCTATCTAAGGTCATGTCCTCAGTATGTTGCACCTGCGTCATATCCCGTCTAATCACCTCTCCCCAATACTTCTTCAGCCTACCTCTACCCCTCCTAAACCCGTCCATAACCAACCTCTCACACCTCCGCACTGGAACATTTGTGTCTCTCCTCTGCACATGCCCGAACCATCTCAACCTCGCTTCCCACATCTTATCATCCACCGAGGCCACTCCCACTTTCTTCCGGATATCATCATGTCTAATCATATCTCTCTTTGTATGCTCACACATCCATCTCAGCATCCTCATCTTCGCAACTTTCATCTTTTGTATGTGCGAAGTCTTGGCTGACCAACACTCTGCCCATACAACATAGTCGGTCTAACCTATAGAACTTGCCTTTAAGTTTTGGTGTCACTTTTTTGTAGCACAAGACTCCAGATGCGAGCCTCCATTTCATCAACCCTTCCCCAATACGATGTGTGACATCGTCATCAATCTCTTCATTCTCTGAGATAATAGACTCTGGGTACTTGAAGCTTCCTTTCTTTGGAATGACCGGAGTACCAAGCCTTGCCTCCATGCCTGTCTCAGGGTCGCTCTTGTTGCTGAACTTGCACTTCAAATATTGTCTTGGTCCTACTCAACCTGAACCCTTTAGAATCCAAAGTATGTCTCCAAACCTTCAGTTTGGCGTTCACTCCGCTGCGAGTCTTATCAATCAGGACTATGTCGTCTGCGAATAACATACATCATTGTACCTCCCCTTGAATTTGTCGCGTCAGACCGTCCATCACCAAGGCAAATAGGAATGGGCTAAGAGTTGATCCCTGGTGCAGCCCCATCATCACTGCTCCGAGTCTCCTCCAACTGTATGTACTCTAGTCTTGGCTTCATCATACATATCCTTAATCGCCCTAGTGTACGTCACAGGTACACCTCTAACCTCCAAACATCTCCATAGAACCTCCCTAGAGATTTTGTCGTATGTCTTCTCGAGGTCGATGAAAACCATATGTAAGTTTTTCTTCCTCTCTATACTACTCCACCAACCTCCTAATCTGGCTTCGGTAGTCGAACGCCCCGGCATGAATCCAAACTGGTTCTCGAAAATAGACACGCCTCTCCTCACGCTCGTCTCCACGACTTTCCCAAACTTTCATAGAGTGGCTCAGCAGCTTGACATATAGTTGTTGTAACTCTGAATATCACCTTTGTTTTTGTACAAGAGAATCATTGTACTCCACCTCCATTCTTCGGGCATTCTTTTCGTCTTAAAAATGACGTTAAACAACTCAGTCAACCACTCCAAACCAGCCCTGCCTGCGCTCTTCTAAAATTCAACTGAGATCTCAGGCCCGGTCGCTCGTCCCCTGCGCATCCTACAAATAACACCCGTAACCTCCTCAACCTTAATGTTTCTACAATACCCAAAATCCCCGTGCCTACCAGAATGCTCCGGATCTCCCAGCACAATGTCTCCATCTCCTTTTTCGTTCAAGAGTTTGTGGAAGTAAGAATGCCACCTCTGCCTAATATGCGCTTCCTCCACCGGTACTTTGTTGTCCTCGTCCTTGATGCACCTCACTTGATCCAAGGCACGGGCCCTCCTCTCCCTTGTCTTGGCTAGTCTGTACAGTTTATCCCCACCTTTCTCCTCTAATTCCACATACATGCGTTCGAAAGCCACCGTAACCGCTAGGTTTGCCTCTTTCCTCGTCATCTTATATAGTTCCCTATTCGTCCACTTTTCCACCTCATCTTTGCTTTCTACCAATTTCACATTGGCCGTGAATAGTCAACTTGCAACCAAAATAACTAATTAGCCTAGGTGCACGCAAGCTGCCCTGGACACCACGGTTATCAAAAAAACTAATCTCAGCTCCAATATTGGAGAAAGACTTTTTAAAGCTTAATAGTCAAAAAATCACTAACGAAAAGACAATTTTCATTCACCTACCATAACCAAATGGCAACCACAAAGAAGTTTCAACATCATGCAGAACCAACACCAAGTAATAAGGACATAAAGTACATGTAGCATTTGAACTTAGTCCATGAAAAATTGAAATTTATTTCATCCAAAAGCCTGACTACAAAGATGAAGTATGAAGTATACTCCCTTAATGACAGGTTTAAAAGAAATTTCAGTCGACAACAAATGCAGAAGTAAACAGCTGATCTGAATCTAACCCACCTTAACTTTGCAAGCCGATTCATGCATGTTGCAGCAGCATGGGACTTGTAGTCCCTCAACAGAACAGAGTATAGACCATCCTTATTTCCATTTCCTGTTGTCATTTAACACAAATAACAACTACTGTTATCTCATTATTTCTTACGGTCTTAAAATCCAGAAAAGAACAGACCATATGTCAATAGGGCAATACACACGAGAACCCCTTCCAACATAAACAATCAAAGGGTATGAGAAAAGATTAAGGCTGTGCTGCCTGTAACATTAGTGCATAAGCAGGTGTCCTTTGACATTCTTCTCATATCAACACAAAATAAAGAAGTCAATTCAGCATAATCAGATAAGAGTTCTTGAAACAAACTCCAGATTATTGGTTATTCCCTTCCGCCCCACATCCACGATGAGAAGACTTATCCCTCGTGTGCCTTGCTCCCTCATGTAAGAAGAAACCAACCTACTCCGGATTATTTTCTTATTTTCATTTTACTTTGCTTTTTTGACAATTTTTCTTTAATATTACTGATCTTTTTTTCCTCCCAAAGCAGTTGTATTTACTTCTTTCCTACTTGCCTGATCTTTTGTTACCCTTCATATTTTTATTCAAAACAGGTTCTTCCTTCATTTTTTTATAAGTAAATAATATTTCATTAACATCATATCAAGATGGGGTAAAAATATGTGCAAAGTGCGTAAGTAGCTCAACAATCATATAGAACTATCTGAAATCATCTATACATAAGTAACGGAAGACTTATTATACTTCTTCCATCCTCATGCTATTTCAGAACAACCTTACTTTATCGTTCCGAAATATACACAATGGTATGGTTCTTTAAGCCGTTATTCTTCGTTGCTAATTTTCCACAAACTCCAACTTTTTATAATAACAGGGTTCATCCCTTTCTCCATCCAATTTTTCATGTCTCCCCTTCAATCCCTACTGGCCAAACTGAAGCCTCTTTTTTTTATGTAACAGCTTGAATTCACTTTAACTTTAGGAAAGGACTTCTTTCTCTTCAAAGTATAAACCAATAGGAAAGAAGAGACCTTTCTCGCTTAGCGCCTAAAGGGCACTATGCTCCACTTCAACAAATGAGAGTTTTCGGTGAGCTTATTTAGGAACTCCTTCACCTCCTCCTATTCATAATACCTGAGAGCCCTCTAGTAGTAATCTCCCAAAACAATTCCCCTAGCCCTCCATGAAAATTTGCCACTATAGCTTACATGTCATTCACCATGCTAAACACCTACATGAGTGCCTCTTTCCGGGCTTTTTTTCGCACTGCAAGTCTTGTCAAAGAAAGTACTCTTTCACCATTAACAACGTTTATCTTATTTGCTCTGACAATCCATTTTTCCCCCACAATCCCTTTTGACACACCCACTCCATACAATTGCCTTGCTTCTCCAATAAACCATCTACAATTTGCTCCTCTATAGTTAACGATTATCACCCTTCATTGTCTTTTCCTCCCGGGTGAATCTGTACAAGTACCTTCTGATGATGTCACATTGAATATAGATATTCTTCATATCTCTAAAACCCCTTCCTAGTGGGAAAAGTTACTATTTTACAAGATACTATGAGCAAATTCTTTTCTTTCTTTTTCCCTAGAAAAAGCCTCTCATTATCTTGTCCAGCCTTGTTTTTAAGAAGTAAGAAATTTTTTGAAACCTCGAGACCATTCCTTTACGGTGATGATAAACTAATAATGTAAGATGCCGAAAGGAGACGATTGGAATTTTTAGGGTAATCCTGGTGGTTTCTTAAGCCAGCTATGGGCTCCTTATAAATCTAAGTTAAGAGCAATCTTTTTTCCCCATTAATGGTGCGGTTAATGATGGTCGACACATATGATACATGGCATGGAAAATGAATGGTAAAGAAGACTTACCTAAATTTTGTTTAAAATGTAATTTGGAGCTAAAATTTATCCCAAGCCATTAGCAATTGGATATGTTGTAAAACAATTCAAATCCCAAAGAAAGATATGATAAAAATAAAATTATTTATAATCTAATCATGCAAATAATTTTAAATCTTGGGAAAATATCTAAGGTACTACCAAGCGACCTACGAGCATTTGAACGGATTAAGAAGAAGAAAATGATTTGCAGGTGAAAGCACCAAAAGATCCAATTTCACGAGCAACAGTCTTGAAATATCTTAAATTAGAGATATGTATGGAGTGGGTTAGGGGAGCTTCGCCAAAATGGTCACACCCACTCCACTGTGCTACTCCTATACTAAATTTTTCAACCCAATTTGTCTCACCTTGTCCCCACCCTTCTCTCCAAAAGAAGATGTTTTACTATCTTTTGTCATAATAATACTTATTTTCATTTCTTGTCACTGCATCGCAAAGTTTCTCCAACATATTTCACCCCAGATGCAATGGAACAAAAAAGAACTTAAAATTGTGTTATGTATTTCCCATGAAAGCATTTGTTTATACATTTGAAAATCACAAGTTCAAACCAATAAAGTTTCTTTCCAGACATGAAATGCCACATGAACGTCAGGAGGATAAACATAACCAAATTATTTAGCTAATAAGAAAAATATCATGTCAGTATCAGAGCAAGCGGGCACTAAAGGTAAACTGACCTAATGTAGCCTTCCCGAGTTGCCCGCTGATTAGTTCGCTATTACGGAAATAAACAAATCCATCACTTGGGCACATTGTTTCGTCCTTTCCACTGTAACTCTTTTCTGTGACTGTTAGATTTACATAGACTCTCATCTTTGAATATGGACGCAGTAGCACACCAAAGAGTTGTTTCCCAGTCCAAAGCTCAACCGGCTGTAAAAGGCCATCTCAGTCATTTGAAGATCCAAAGACAAGACAAAGAGTAATTCTACTGGCTTCAGCATTTCAAAAAGATGGAAACAGAACTTAATAAATACCACCAACTAATAAAAAAAGAAGGGAATGTGCGATGATTTTGGTTAGTGTTAATATCCATATTCCACTCCAAATCAAATATCTAGGAAAAAAGATGACTTGTGTTGCTTTGGCCAGCTTCAAAGATCAAAATTTCAATCAAATGATATTTTTTTAAGTATAGCAGTATTAACACAGAAAAGGGTCAAATGTCACTAATAGTTTCCTTTATTAGGGCAACACCCCTCTTCACTTACTCTATGTTGCCTCAGAATTAAATAAACAAAAGGACATAAAGAAAATAAGGGAAATTTTGTTTCCTTTTCTTCCTCTCAATTACACACTTCTCTACTACTTGGCCTAACATAATCTATTGTGCGTGTGTGTGTGAGAGAGAGAGAGCATTAGGGAAAGAAAGTATGGTCATATGTGGACTATTCCACCCGCAAATTCCGCCACCTACATACCCTCAAGAGACACAGGACCAACAAAAAAAAACTAATTCCAGAGTATTCCTTTTGTACAAAGGCCTCATCTTTACTAACAGGTGGAAAGAGGTGCCAACACATACTTGCAAATGCTAAAAAAAGGAAATCAGCCTATGGTGTGGGTAAGAAAGCTCCATAACCAGCAAATCCCTAAAAGGTTGTTGCCATAATGTAAAATTGCAGGTTCACATATGCTTAATATTTGTGAAATGCACTTTCCCAGAGAAGTATTTTCATAATTGATTTATTCTTTATAACCACTGCAGTTCAGATGTTGAATCTGTGCAATTGCTACTTTTGGAATTTTCAAAGTCCTGCCTGAACATTTCATCAGCTTGTAAAGCCTTATGTCTTACCAATCATCAAGCAAGTTGGACATGAAAGGAGCACATAGAAGAATAGAAAGAGGATCAAAGAAAAGAGAGTGTTTGAAAACGAAAACTTTCATCAATGATTGAACAAACGGAAGTAACAGTTCACACTCGAGGTTTAACCAAACCTTAATAAATGCTGGAGTTGGTAAATCTGCAGGATCCATTGCATCGCCCATATATGAGCAAATAAGTGAAAAGGAAGCACGATCATAGAATGTGTCCTTCCTCGTAATGAGAAAGGAAGACGTCAGAAAATCCTGGGTAGAAGCAACCAAAATTTCTCCACTCTTCGGAGTGCATAAATTGTTTTGAACCTGCATTTTCATCACAAACACATGAAGGAGAAAACTAACATGGAAAAAAGTAAAGACAAGTTCGATATTTCTTCATAGCCTGTTTTGGTCACAGTTAAAGAACAGACAGACACAATTTCTGCCACATTTTACAACAAAATAATATTAAAAAGAGAGTTTGGAAGATCCGCTTTTCAGGTTTCCTGTCATACTTTCAGGAAACTTTCAAACCGAAATGTAAAATTAGTAAAGCATAGATGACGAAACCTTGACCTCACTTAGAAAGCCTTGAGCAAAAATCTTAAACAAAGGAACAGAAAGAGAAGATGCTTCACTGGAATAATTAGAAGCAGAACCAAATCTCTCTTCCTCGATCTTGTAAAGTATGCCTATAGATCCAATTAAATAACTTCAGCTAATAACCAGGTGGGGTGTCTTCATGATTTTAAGAAGACACCATTCTGATATGCTAATGGACCTTTTGGACAGACAACAATAGTGACAATGGAACAAGCAAATCTATATTTTATCCCCAGCAGGAAAGGAGGGTATTGATCACAAAAAGATCGAGTTGAAAGGGGAAAAAGAAAAGTTTCCTCGCATTGGAAAAGGGGAAAGCAAAAAAGCAAACTACATCAAGGCCATGGAGCCTTTGACACATCACCGTCATCTTTCAAATAGATGACCTTAAGCAGTAAACTCTAAGCTGCATAAATGCAACAGAAAACACCCAAACCCGGTATACCACTCAAATATATGGTTGTGGATGCGTTGTGGGCAATTAAATTAAGTATTTAATTATATTTTTAGCAGCTTTCTGTTTAGCTATTTTAATTATTCTAGAATAGGATTTTATGTTTCCTAGCTTTAAGGAAGTTTAGCTATCTTTATTATTCTAGAATAGGATTTAATGTTTCCTAGTTTCATAAGGATTGGACTTCCTGTTGCTATAAAAAAGACTCCCTATTTAAAGGGGGATTTGGGGAATAAAACAGCAAGCGTATTTTAACCAAAAACAAGAGATCGGAGTTCTCTCTTCCATTAAACTCTAAGGTTTCAGCCTCCCTTTAACGAGCTTAATTTATATTCAAAATAGGTCGATCCAGGAATTCGAACAAAGGCAAGGAAAGGTCGAAGTTAATTGATTTAGCTTTTCCTGTTCATCGTCTTGTGACTCGATCCTTCTCTAAAAGTCTTAACATATATTAAGGCGTCCCATATTAAATCTGTAATTTTGGTTCTTTCCAGAGTTTGTACTACTCTATTCCAATTTATGTGCCAACCTTACCATTTAGGGAGTCGAAGAGATTGCTAATTAACCATGCTTCTCCTGAATATTTTTCAAATATTCTGAAGTATTAACTATTATGACATTATTTTTAATGTAGTTCCCAAATATGTAAATTTTAATTCCAAAAATTAATGAATCTATGTTCGAATTAACGCCGAAAATCGACTACTTTGACCATCGCACTCCTAACTTTGCCACATAAAATGAAATGGATGGAGTACTTTATAAAAAGGGCAGGTGCACTAAGCTCCCGCTATGCGCGGGGTCCGGGGAAGGGCCGGACCACTATACCAAGCAAATTACTTCTTTTAAATCTGAATACAAGTGAAAATATTAGTCAAAATAGATTTTGTATCGATTGGATAGTATTGACCATATTTCTGTATTAGTCTACCCCAAAAGGTTGACATTTTCCCCAACACACCAAGTGTTTACCCTCACAATGAACTAGGATGCGGACTTTCTCAACTGGACTTCTCTTTTACACATTACTATTATTTCGCACAGTTGTCTAACTCAAAATACTACCATTTTACTCATTACCCACATATGTCAAGTAAAGATGGACGGATGGAGTAAACTTACCCCCATTAACATAAGAGCCTCTGTCCTCGCCTCTTCTGTTTGTGGCACATGCATATTCATCTCGTCACCATCAAAATCAGCATTATAAGGATTGCATACAGACTCATTAAATCTCAATGTGCGCCATGGCATTATCCTTGCCTGCCGGAAAAAATAAAAAGTTAAAATTTAAAATCAGAATGATCCAAAGGCTCCACTGCCCGGACATGAGTCAGCAAAACATTCATTCATGCATTTTGATCAAATAATAGTCACCCGATGAGACATAATTGACATTCTATGCAGACTTGGCTGTCTGTTAAACAGGACAATGTCTCCATCTTCTAGATGTCGATCAACAATATAACCAAATTTCAATTCATCAGCATGACGCTTTCTAGAAGAGAACATCAACGATCTGCATTATACAATTAAGACAGACTTTAGAAGACTTATGCATGCGATTTACAGGAAGGGTTGAAAATATTATAGTTCTTACATCTCAGTTCCATCAGGATGCCTGATAAACTTTGCACCAGGATACTTATTTGGCCCATTACGAACACATTGCCTCAATTTCTCTATATTGTGCTGTGAAACTCGCTCAGGATATGTTAAAATTCGAGCCATCAGTATTGGAATGGCAACCTGCATATGTATTTGTGATTCTCCCTTCGTAGTGAAATAAAATGATTAATATCGATCAAATACTAGTTCCATGCCAGACCTCTGTAATTTTCAAATTTGGATCAGGAGATATAACAGTTCGGCCAGTATATTCCACACGCTTCCCTGAGAGATTTCCACGGAATCGTCCCTGCTTTCCTTTAAGACGTTGAGTGAAACCACTCAACGGTCTCTGAGATTGCAAATGTAGTGGCACTCCACGAACATCACTGTTTATATATTGTGCAACTTCCATTTGCAGATCAATCCAAAGAGTCTATATCAACGTTATAACATCGAGTAAGCTAAGAAAACAGATCTGAAGTAGCATAAATAGTCAGAAAATATCTGGTCCACATGCATCAGCAAATTGACAATAATCCATGCACAGGACTTAAATTTCAAATAGCTCTGAGGTTTGGAAAACCCTGCCTGTTACACACCTTGAGTGCAGCCTAAATAGATGGTTGCTGACATATATCTCCTCACAGGAAAAGCTCCCACTAAATATTCAGTGACTATATCAAACCAATGGGAAAAAAATCAAGATCATTTTCTAGTGTTTCACTAGGGAACACAGTATAGTGGGATTGATATCTAGACTCGAGTGAAGGTCGTAGTGTTCAATAAGATCATGAAGAGAAACAAGCACATATTTCAAAAGGGGCTAAATGGGTTATGGGTGACATAGTGCTAAGGTTTAGCAGAACTAACAGAACTTCCAGACAAATTGAGTGAAATCGCTAATACAGTAGTTAGATTCAAAATCTACCCTAGACTATCCTAGCCATTTAATCTTGAAGAAACGGTAATTTGCAATGGGGTGTTTGGGAATACCAAGATTTAACAATAGCACAAGTTTTTCTCCATTTCAACAGTTCAAAGACTATTTGATAAATAATTTACCTAAAGTAGGTTAAAAATCTACTGTAGAGCTCTCTCCACAGGTATATATAAATAAATTCTCCAATTTATATTAAGTAAGAAGGTCAATTTCGATGGGAGAATGTAATCCTAGTATTAGTATTCATCCCCGAGGACAACTTTATCTGCTAAGCCAGATCGTACAAAAGGACTAAGCCAAGGGTGCAGAAGTGCACAATATATGAAGAATTCCCATCAGTTGTAGTGGGCATGCTATTGCATCCTGAATATCTTCAAGAATGTGTCGAACTTGGAAAGAAATTTATCAACTGGTTCTTTTTACCGTGGGCAAAAGCTGATGTTAGAAAATAAACGCATCAGTTATAACCTAACGTCCAACCTAAAACCGTAAATCAGTAGGTGAAGTGAACCCAAACCCTTTAAAAGCCCCATTGAATGCCCCTATTTATCAGATGTGAGCCTCTATATAAGTCACACATAACTCAGTTTTCGAGGTTCGCAAGTGGACTTGAATGTGGACTTACAAATGAGAGACATGAATAATGTTAAGAGTCGCATACACTAGGTGAGAGAATGTGACATTCTCTTCATTTGATTTTGGACAATTCTCACCTTATTAGTTAATTTTGTGGTTGAATTACGCCCCAAGCTCCATATTTTCCCCTTGGTATAAGTGTCAAGCCCATTCCTGTCGCTGGGTTTCCAACGTTGGGCCACACATTATTTTATAAACACTTCAGATGTCCAATCCTAGGCATGCCCGGGGGAGGGGTTGTTAAGAGTTACACATTGGTGAGAAAATTCGTGTTTGTCTTCTCTATGTGTCATGTACAATCTTCGTTGGATGAATTAGCTTTAGGGGTTGAATTAGATCCAAGGTCAATTTTCTTCACGACCAACAAAGACTAGCTCAGATACCACATTAAAGACCTAAGCATTTAACTGAAACCTTCATGCAGAGGATGAAGTGGCCCATGATCATTATAAACTTCCTTCGGATGCTCTTATATCAGATGTGGGGTTTTATATAACTCCAAAACTTCAATTAGGAGTGTGACTAATTGAGATTCCTGTTAACACTCCAAACTATACTTGTGGCAAGAAAAACCAACCACACATAGCCACCCACAACTACAGAACGGGAGTTAAAAAAACATTAGGCTTCTCAACATCACTTTTAAGAAAAATGGACTCCTAAAATGTCTCCTATATGATGTAAAATATTTTGGCATAGAGCGAGATGCAATAGATATTAAAATATGATTTAACACTTCTCATCAAGTACACAATTCGACTATGACATAACCAGCAATGCAGCACATATTTAATATAAAGTCCAGGAGAAACGTGTTAAAAATTCCATCTAATTAACAACCAAAAAGAACAAAAGGTGCTAATTGAGAACACTGAATCATTGACTTTCAAAAGAGCAGTAAGTCAACCAAAAAAAATACCAGACTCTTATTGTTAGGACTCGTATCAGACATCTCTTGATGAAGACTGGCATTTGTTTGAATAATGCGCTTAAGCCTCTCCGTGATGTCATTCTCATTGCTGCAACAGGCAACTAAACAACTTCAGGGAGTTATCAACAGTATTTGAATCTTAACGTGAGAGATAATAACACTGCAAAGGACAAAGCAGGATTCAAGTGGTAATTGACCACCTATCAGAATATCAACATGTCTCATGTAAAGCTACAAAAGAATAAGAGTATGGCCACAATCTCAGGGACTGAATTTTAATACAATAAAAATTAACACTGAAAATTGTTGATCAATATCACAATGCAATAAAACTGTGTGAAAGTGTCCATTTAGAACTTACTTAGCCTATGTTTGGTCAACAATGTAACAATTTGTCACAAGTACGAAACCATATCCTGATTCCTACCAAATATCACCCAAGATTAAATGTTTGGTTGTCATGCTCTTACATCTAGGGTAAACATAAGATCCCCAACAACCTACACCTCAAAAAGTTCACATCCCAAATCAAGCGCAGCTACCTATGAACCAAAATTTGACAGAAAAGAAACCTTATAAATAACTAAAATGCTTTCAAGTGTGGAAATCATTTGTGCAGTAAAATATCTTCTATTGTCAAAAAACATTCTAGATCAAAGTAAAAGCTACAAGAAAAAAAACTGCATATGACCTCTGTGTTCCACCATCCACAAATACTGAAGGTCGAATAGCTGTTGGTGGCACCGGAACACTTGTAACAAGGAGTTTTTCTGGTCTATCACTGAGGTAGAGTAACTCACAATCCTGCATGCAGAACCATGCGAGAACAATGGTAGAAAAGATAACAAAAAAGTAGGACTAGGCAACCAAATGAATTACTTTAGTACAAGAATGAAAGAGCGTACAAATTAACAAATATTACCTCATCGGACATATTCTTAAAGAGGGAGTAAACAGTTTTTGGGTCAATTTCCGGAGGCACACTGACAGATGCCTTGAGCTCTTTCTTGTGAGAGATAGCTCCATTAAACTCATCCAAGAAACGATTTCCTCGTTCATGTATGATTTTTAACTGAACCTTTTTCACCATACCTACAATTAATAAAAATAAAAGAATTAGATAAACAATGAGATAGCGTGGATACTGTCACCATGCAAAGACCATAGAGCACCTGCAGCCTCTCCTAATATCTAACCACCAAAGTCTCAAATCAATCATTCGAAATTGTTGAAGACATAATTAAGCAAAAGGAGAGACATTCATAGCCTTAAATATAGATGTATCTTTTAGGTAGCTTTTTGGTGAAAACTAATTATTGTACATGATGTAGCAATGCTAGAAACAATAGAATATTTCTACAATTTGTAGCTACGACCGCCACCCTTTATTAAAAAGTTTTACCGTGTTTGGCTCATGAAAAAGAATCATTTCCGCACGTGAGGGGCGTGTTGAAGACATAATTAAGTAAATAAAGATGTGTTCTCACTGACTACTTAAGCTTTTAGTGAGATGGTCACACAGTTCAACAAAAGTTACATAAACTTTGATATATTATTTTAAGGTAATAAATTATTACTAATGGGAAAATCTCTAGTACACACTGTCTTTACTTCTCAGTATCATTTATATTGTGTATATAAAGATATTTTAAGATAGAATTTAGCTTATCATATGCACCATTGGGTATGTTGTTGTATATGCACCATCTTTGTGTCATTTGACTGATCTTTAAAAAGTTGTGATAAAAGTATAACACAAAAAATATTTAACTAAGTGATGTTTTTCTTCACATTTACAAGTTCAAATAATATCCGGTCATTTTGAATTCCGCATTAGGTTATTGATACAACAATTCTCATACAATATTTTCAAATGAATGCTCTTTATGATCACGTGAAATACATGTGGAACGCACATGCATTATGACTAGTAAATAGAAATGTAGATGGAATCTAGACTGAACAAAGGACTAGTTTTAGCCAAAATGGTGGAGATGGAGAAGAATATCAAACCATTCATGTATCCGCATTTGGAACATGTGACAGTCTTCTGGCCACTTGCCATGGTATTACACCTTTTCACAACCTTTTTTTGTTGTTCACTCTTCTTCAAATACTCGGTCCTTGGATTTCTCATCATTTTCAAAAAGTCTCGACGCTCCTTGTCATGCAGAAGTATCGAGGAGCAGCACTGATCAAGAAAGCAGTAGCACAGGGGAAAATATTAAATCACTACAAGCAAAGTAGATACAAGCTCTTGAGCAAGGCAAGAGTAAGGCAAAAGGCCAAAAGAAAATAAAACGGCATCATAAACTTCACTAATATTAGTTGTACTATCTCCAACCATCATTACAAGGGAAACAAGGTGTAATCATCACAATCAAATAAATTATTGTCCTGATGTGGAATCTTACCAATTGGCTTTTGCAGCCTGTCAGGACTGTTCAATTTCTACCTATTTAACACTTCATATTTATTTTTGCAGTGACAATTCTCCACCAGAAGATACTAACTTTACACATGAAATCCATTGCAATAATTTTTTTCATATTCATAATACAGGCAATTTCGTGCTTTTGCACAAACAGAACACGTTTCAAACCTTCCCCATAATAATTCTACTTTACCTTCAGCACATGAAATCCATTGCAATAATTTTTTTCATATTCATAATACAGGCAATCTTGTGCTTGCACATAAAGAACACGTTTTAAACCTTCTCCATAATAATTCTAACTTAGACGGCCAGGTATCCTTCACCTTCCCTCCAAATAAATTCACCTTAAAACTCTTCGTACCTCTCCCCTACACCAAACCCATCAGAGACCCCTTTTTGCTTTGTTCTAAATTTGATTTAAAGATATTGTTTACTTCCGAAACTAGCTTTTACATGTTAATCTAAAATTACTGCATAATAGTAGTCTTTACTTCCCAAACATCCCATCTACTTCTATCATGTGAACATAAAATTACTAGTTTTACATGTTAATTTCAAATTACTGCCTTCTTCCCCGTTACTCCATAATCATTCTCATCTACTTCTGCTTCTCTTTCTTTCTTTCTCTGGGTGAAACAATTTAATCGATGAAACACCAAGTCAGTGTCATAATATGTAAACGCACCTCTGCTTCTATATTCCAAATTTGTTTCAAAATATTTTGTGTCCCGAACCAGCTTCTACTTTCCAATAAATTCCCATGACCAATAATTTGATACCAAAATGACACTTACATTTTGATCTCTATGAGCATTTCTAATTTTTTTTTCAACCAGAAACAACAATGTTCAAAAGGACCAAACATGTTTTTTTTAACCTCATAATAATATTCATAATAACCTTATTTTTTTGAAGAAATGTTCATAATAAGCAAACATGCTTATTACTCTCAACCTCATTCTTCACTATTTATTTTGGACCATGACAGATAAGAACTTCGAAGTATATAACAAGCGAAGTAAAAAAAAGAATAAAACTAAAAATCAAGGTCTCTCACAAAAAGTTATTAGATCTAAAGGCTTTCCCTCCAGACTCCATAATTGTTAATTGGAAATCAGATTATTTATCTTTTCTTGGAGGACACTGTTCATACCAATGTTTTCTTATCTTTTTCTGTATTGATGGGAGTGTTTACGACAACTGAAATTATCTGAAATATTTATGGCATATTAATTGGAAAGGCACAATCTAATTCTAATCAATGACCTACTACTCTGTCTGTTCCAAACTGAATATTTAGCTTGTAATTTGGCAAATTGCACAAGTATTACATCATTTATTTGTTTTTGAGAATGGTAACAGCACAAGTATTATATCAATTATCTAGAGTGTCAATCCATATACTGTTTTTTTGTTGTCTTGAGGATAATAGGAAAGTAGGTGTTTTTTCTCACCATGCTATTTAATCTTAACGTCTCTAAAATCTAAATACTTTTCACACTTCTAAAACTATAATCTAGCTTACAACTATCTCAAAACTTAATCATTTAACAACTTAAAATTAAAGATATAAATGACTCTTTTTTCAACCAAAGTAATTTCTAACAATTTGTGTGCTATTTTTCCTCACTACTACCAATATGATGTGGAAGAAAATTTAAATATTCAGCCGCTGTGGCAGTCAAATTGCTTTCTTGAAGTTGTAAAAAGTTGATACACCAGAAAAGATTAACTGAAAAGTACAAATAGTTTTTTTAATTGTCAAACCACAAATAGCCTATTAGTGTATAAGATCAAAGGAGTTAAGTTCAAACAAGATATCACCTTGCAAATGCACTTCAAGATGTCCACCACAGTGCCTAAATATCCAACATTATAAACTGGTAGAGCAAGAACCAAGTACCCATAATGACCTGGACACTCTCTAAAGTTTCCATGGCATGTTTCACAACATCCATTCTTGTTTGGAGGCCCCTGAAATCCAAAACTTCCTATAATCAAGATATGGAAATCAGCATCAAAGACATAAAGAAGTTACTAGTAGAAAGAAAGTATATAAAGAAACTCCTCTGGAAGAAACATCTATCCTAAAGCAGTTGTCCAAAGGCCTATTTGACTAAATAAACCTCCCATGCCACTAAGTCACTTCAGAAACTGAATATGATTCAACTCCTTAAAGTTTACCAATTCGTATGAAACCAATTTTAAAATAACAGAAGGACTAGGACGCAGTGATGTGCAGGAGGGGGGGGGGGGGTAAATTAAGAACCTTTAGATTCTTTTCTAGTTGGCGTCTTACTCTTATCTCCTACTACGTAACTACAGCAACAACACTAAAAAAATCTAATCCAGATGGGTTGAACTATGTTGTTTGCATAGAACTCATATTAAGCCTCTTACTTTGATAAAGAAGCTCTGCCGCTATATAGTAAGAAACAAGAAACCTAAATCTCTTCTTGGCTAACAGCCAACTCTTCTTCAAAATATGCTGGTAAGGGACAGATGAAGAAGACCGCCAAGGGGTCTAGACTACATAAATGCTTATTATGGAACTCGAAACACTATTAAAAGCAGTAATAGGTAAAAATGTTGAAGGAAAGAAAAGGGAAACCTAAAGAAATTATAATTCATTTCCTTAAACCTAGAGTTCAAATGTTGAAGCTATAAACAAATTCAACTTGACTCTTCAATCAATCAACTACACCCCAAACCAAAATTAGTTCGCTGAAAGGAATAGGAATCATTTATATCTAATCTGCTCTAGTAGACATATATTCCGATACTAAAGAATTCATCTTTAAGACAAATTGGGAGTTCTCATTCCCCCCCCCCCCCCAACCCCACACACACCACCCCACCAAAAAAGTAGTTTGCTAAAACTAGAGATACTCCAAATCTCACAGTTATCTCTACACAGAGATACAAGTCTCTGACCATACCAGAAAGATTCCTAATGCACACAAAAACCAAATTACCTTTGTACACCCAAACCACAAATTATTTAGTACTCCTTCCGTCCCAATTTATGCGACACTCTTTCCTTTTAAAAGAGTCCCAAAAAGAATGACACATTTCCATATTTTGTAGTAACAATTTACCTCTAAACTTTCCACTTTACTCTTAATGAGATGATTTATAGCCACACAATATCTAAGTGGCCATATTCAAAAAATATATTTTTCACTTTGAAAACAAAAACTACTTTTTTCAAATACTCACAGCTTTCATGGCCAAACGGACCCTAAGTCTTATTTTAGACCACAAATATTGAAGGCCAAAATAAGTGATCTTAGCCCTTATAAAAAGAAAAATGATCGTTGAACCCCTTTCAAGCTCATGTCACGTCAATGTACTGCAAAGAAAAAACAACAAAATTCGATCCAATTTATCTTAATCGATAAGTTAACATGTTGGTTAACTGTATTCTTCATTCTCATTCTTAAACTCCGTGCAATTGGGACAGAGAGAGTATAGTATATATAAAGGGAGATAAAAGGTTTACCATGCGGGCGTCTAACAAGCCATTTGGAATAGGTTTTTTAGTAGATTCATAGTAAACTCCACGGTATACTTCAACTTCAGCTTGTTTCAAAATTTCAGACTCTGAGAACAGAGAAAACTGAATGCTTTTTCTGTCCAACAAAAAAAAAAGAACAATCAAAATTAATTGATGAAACATTAACCAAACACTCAAAAACCAGAAAAATATATTTACATGAATTTAACAGCTTAATATATTTACAATGCATAATTTGTGACAAATTAGCAGAAAAGAAGTAATCTTAGATTATTTTTATTAGTGATTATTGATAAATTTAATATTTACAATAGTTTAGGTGCCAAAGTACCATACAGTCAATCGAAACAAAAAGATGTTACTCCAACAATGGATACAGTCTATCCAACGAGTACAACAATCTAAACATATAGTGTATAAAAAAATTCAACAAACTTACATTTTTCTAGGGCCAACATCTTCAATGTAGGGCTGTTTTGTGACTTGAATTGTGTCTTGTGTTCTCTTCATCTTCAACAACTGATTCAAGGAAACGCTTCTCTTGGGTTTTATGGGACGCTTATATATAGAGTAGACAGAAACCCAGAAACCTAACTGCCTTGAATAAATTGCCAAGGTGGCGATTGCAATATCTTCCGTAGCTCAGTTGGTAATTGCTTTTTATTTTTTAGCCGCCTACCACAAACACCCTCATGGGTTCGATACCTACGAGTTGCAACATTCAGCCATTTTTTTTAACATTCCCCTCCCCTTATTATTATTAGTAGTATTACTTTTTAGTTTTTATTTTGTTTATAGGATATACTTCAAAGATAAGATCCCACTACCCATTAAAATGTGGGGAAAAGGTTAAATATATTCATTTATTTTATTTTGTTAGCTAATTTTATCAAATATTATATAATGTGATTAAATATACGTTCTCAAACTTAACACTTATACTCGAATTCTCTTAAATGCCCCCACCCAATTTTACCCTTTTACTTGACCTAAAAACATTTCAGCAACTCGGAGTGGTGATTTATATTTAAGAAAATCCAGAATTGATTTTGGCTAACCAAACATATCAATTTTCTGATTTTCACGAAAATAGGTACCCAGAATCAATTCTGGGTACCCAAAATCCAATCCAAACATGCACTACTTTATTTCTGTTATTCAAATATGGCTATTTGTTCACATTAGATCTATATTATTTTATGTGACATAACTAAATAAAGAAAAGTCAATCCGCTGAAAAGAAGAACAAAGCAGATCAATTTTATCTTAGTTAGAATTTGATAATATTTTCCTGATTTTAAAAAAAAAAAATCAAAAGCAAATAATGAATAACTATATTGGAAAATCTAAAAATTTGAAAGCACATCCTACCGAAGATACGACTCGAGCATGGTGAAAATTAGTAAGTGTTTGGCCATAGAAATTAATATTTTTACTTTATTTGAAATTTTTGGAGTTGGAATTCAAGATAAAGTTGTGCTTTGTTATAATATTTTGTAAAAAATATTTGATTGTTTGGATGTACTGAAAAAGTAAAATTAGAAGTTTATGTATTTTTCAAATTATAAATACAACTACAAGTTGTATTTGAATCTAATAATTTAGTTGATTGACACTGAACTTTCATCATGCTTATGCAAGTTGTCTTTAACCATGCTTAGTTGGTTGACTAATTTAACTTTGACCATGCTTATAACTACAAGTTGCCTTTAACTATGCTTATGCATGCATTAAAATTTATTACATCACTAATACCATGATTTGTTTGTTATTAGTTATGCATAGGATAATAGATGTTATACATTTGTTAAAAAAAAGGGAAAAGGAGCATATTTGCTCTCAAACTTAAGGAAAAGGGACATATTTGTCCTCCACAAAGTTTGAGGACAAATATACCCTTCCGTTATTAAACTTGTAAAATTTGCCCAAAATTAACAGAAATGTCACATGGCGTCCATGTGGACGCCACGTGAAAGACAGGTGGGACCCGCATCAGCAGCTCCACTGAGAGCTTGAGCATACTAGTGATCTTGCCGGAAAATGGCAAATTCCGGCCAAACCACCAACTCAACGGGGACAAGGCTTATACCATTAGCTTCATCTCGTCAATCCCGTCATTTCCATACCAACCATGACTGTCGATTCCTATATCGCCGGAAATTTCAGATCGAAATTTCAACGCTACTGTCGGTCGTTTTTTCGCACTTTCCGGTGAACTCAGGGAACTTCACGGTCCGGAATTAGTACCAACAGGTTCGCCTTAACAACGCCGTCATTTCCATACCACTCTTACAACTCGATTCAACCTCTATAGCAACATCAACCAAATCGACAGAATCAAACCCTAGCCGCCGATCGGCGTTTTCGGCGATCTGAGCAATAACCGACGGTAGTGAAGGGTACCAGCAGATTCGTCGTCCTCTAGCCGACATTTTACAACCCTCCACCACCTTCGATTCATCCCCAATCTTCAGATCGTTGAAATCAAATTTTCAATCGGGTTTTGGTCTTTCCGGCCAACTGTGGCATTGACGACGGTGGTGGGTGATACCACTGTGCTCGTCTCATATTTAGCACTTAGCCTTGAAGTGTTAAATGTTTGAAGATTGTGGCTAGGATCTCCTTATCCATGTTTTCCCTCCTTTTATCTGTCAGAGGAGCTAGGAACAGATCAAAGACAGGACGGCTCTAGTAGCACGAAAGATAAGAATATAGATAAAATTAGCTAATAAAATAAAGTAATTGGTATATTTGACCCTTATTCCTATTTTTATTGAAATATGGGCTTATGGTGCCGTAGTTTTTTTTTTTTTTGAATAATCAATGAATTATAATGGGCAATTTGCAGTAATGTCCTTATTTTAGGTGGCCTTTAATATTTGTCCATCAAGTAGAACATTTTTAACTTTTGCTCTTCACCTAAAAATTTATGGGTTCTGAATTGAATCACAATTCAGTAAAAAATTAAGAAAAAATTCGCAAGATATAGTTTATCTGCAAACTCTACCTTAATGCAGAGTTTGTCTTCAGACATAAGACAAATTCTACATTAAGATAAAGTTGCTTTAAGGCAGAGTTTGCAGAAAAACTTTGTCTTGCGAATTCAAACTCTGTCTTACGATTTTTTTAAAAAAAATTACTGTGTGGGAATTCGAACTCGAAACCTCGAGGTATTTTCAACCACTTTTTATGTGAAGAACAAAAATTAAAGACCAACAATTTGAGGGACAAAAATTAAAGACCAGTATCTTAGTGCATCGGACTGCCATTTTTTTATAGTCTTATATATGAGGATATGGAGATCGTGGATTAGTGTAAAATGTTAGATAGCGGTTAAGCATTGTTTCGCTCTCCTTGGGGATAGGCTTGGTAGGTGCTAGTATTAGCATTATTCTTGTCCCTATATTTCTGCTACTACATGTTGTTTCTTTTGTTTTAGTTATCACATTATGTTACTTGGAATGTTATTTTACGCTTTCTCTATTATTTGTTATATCTTATTTGCTATGTTTTTTACTTAAGTTTTGTCTTTTCTTTACTGCCTTGTTGTGTGTTACTCGAGCCGAGGGTCTTCCGAAAATAATTTATCTATCTCTATAAAATAGGGGTAAGGTTTGAGTACAGTCTATCCTGCCCAGACCTAACTTGTGAGAATACACTGGTTTGTTGTTGTAAACCAGGCTAATTTTTTTATTATCTGATTTAGTTTTTCATTTTTGGTTTAACTCTAAGCGCATTTTCCTCATCATCGACATGGTACGCAGAGCGGGATATCGCCGCTCAAGTAGGATTCAACCTAACCACAAGCCGAACATCACTCACGGTCGTGCGTCCACACGCTTCGTCGACGACGCTAAGCACCAACCACAACGTCCGTCATTAGATGTTGTGCTGCCAATGCTAATATTGCAAGAAATAAAACACTATCCATTTCGTCTTCTAGATTTCATTTTCGTGTCTCAAATGGAGAAAGAAAATCGCATGGGAGTGGATGACCAAGCACAAACCAACCAGTAAGTAGAGATGTGGAGAGAGGGGACAACTTTGTCGCGGATCTTTCTTTTATGAACATACGCATAGTGAATCGGTCCCTAAGGAACTCCTGAAAGGGATGTCGTTCGATGGATACACGAAAGTGACAAAGTTGCTTTGACTACAGAACCATGTCTATCTGTTGGAGTGCCAAAGCAAGCCCCGCTAAACACGAGTACCCGCAGCCCGCCCGTCTAAAGGCGAAGAAGGCACCTCAAGCTTCTTGCACGGCGACACAACCTACATATATAGTATATTATTTTTATTTAAAATATATATAATTCTTGTTATATGGAACTAATGAAATTAACTAACATTAAATAATACCTAGATATATTTCATTATGATATTAGGCATAACAAACTTATTAGCTTGTCGTGTTATACTCATATAGGAGACTCAGAATGTATATTCATCTATTAAATATAGAGTGTTTATTATTTCAATAACAACAATAGCATATTCGGAATCATCCTACAAACCGGGGGTATGAAGATGATAGGATGTACGGAAACTTTACCTTTACTTTTGTGGGTAAAGTTGTTTTCGACAGACCCTCGACTTAAAAGAAAAGTTGTCGATGCAAAGTTACAAGAAAAATAAGATAACAAAATACAAAATTATTGAAACAACACATATTAATACATACAAAAAAGCAGGGCCCTACATGATACCTAAATAAAACTACTGAGAAAAAGAAAAGAGGACATAAAGAGACTAGCCCCTATTTTTTTTTTAAAAGTACTTTCTGGGGGGTGAATTTTGACATCATTTTTTAGGTTCCATGCTAGCTTTTGACTTATATGGCGTCTAGGCTTAGCTCATCAAATAAGTTTGCCAAAAGTGATGGATGATATCATATTTTTTTAAGAGTCGCCTCTACTTCTAATTCCAGTATGACAACAACTCAACATAGTCTGAATTAGGGGCCTAAACTCTTGAGTAGATTGCCTATGAAAAGGAACTTACTCCAAGACCTGACTCCCCATGTAGAAGTTCGGGAAGGCCAAAAATAGACAAAGAGCGCTAGAAGAGAATAAAGTGTTGCGTTTTTTTTCCTGTTGTTTATAATAATTAAAGTGTGTTTGGATTAGCTTCTGGCAGAATTGATTCTAGCAGAATTGATTCTGCAGAATTGATTCTGGCAGAAGTGATTTATGTTTGAATGCAACAATGTAAAAGTGATTCTTATAATTGATTTATGTTTGAATAGTTTTGATCAAAATTGCTTTTGAATGTAGAATTATCAAAATGTGCATACATATAAATAGATAGAAGTATGTAAATAAAAATTACAAATAGATAATAGAATTTAAAGTGCAATATAGTACTTAAATATTAGTAGAATATTATTACAATACTAATTTAAAATGCAAATAGTATTTAAATATTATTACAATACTAATTTTGCATGTACTTTATAATTTGATCATGACTAAGTCTCGAACGTGATTCATCTCTAATGAAGAAGCTACATCAAAAACTTGTGATTGATCCAAGTTAGATGATCTATGATAATCATCACGGTGAATGATTGTGCTTTCATCTTCATAAAGATTAAAATCAATATTCCTTTCTGCATTCCTTCTAAACTGCAATTACACATGAACAAATGTCAACTTTAGCAGTATACTTGATTTTTTTAATTAAAACAGAACATAAGTAGTATATTTGATTTTTTAGTAATTATTTCTAGATATTTAAAGAGGGTAATGAAAGTTGTATATATGAATTTTTTTTAGTAATTATTTCTATATATTTAAAGAGGGTAATGAAAGTTGTATATATGAATTTTTTTTTAGTAATTATTTCTATATATTTAAAGAGGTTAATGAAAGTTGTATATTTGATTTTTTTAAAATTATTTTTAGATATTTAAAGAGAGTAATGAAAATGGATAGAATTGTTGATAAAAATTAAAGAGGGTAATAAAAGAAAGAGTAAAATTCAAATTGAAATAAATGACAAAATTGATTCTGCCAGAATCAATTCTGGAGCCCAGAATTGATTTTGGCTAACCAAACATATCAATTTTCTGATTTTCACGAAAATAGGTACCCAGAATCAATTCTGGGTACCCAAAATCCAATCCAAACATGCACTACTTTATTTCTGTTATTCAAATATGGCTATTTGTTCACATTAGATCTATATTATTTTATGTGACATAACTAAATAAAGAAAAGTCAATCCGCTGAAAAGAAGAACAAAGCAGATCAATTTTATCTTAGTTAGAATTTGATAATATTTTCCTGATTTTAAAAAAAAAAAATCAAAAGCAAATAATGAATAACTATATTGGAAAATCTAAAAATTTGAAAGCACATCCTACCGAAGATACGACTCGAGCATGGTGAAAATTAGTAAGTGTTTGGCCATAGAAATTAATATTTTTACTTTATTTGAAATTTTTGGAGTTGGAATTCAAGATAAAGTTGTGCTTTGTTATAATATTTTGTAAAAAATATTTGATTGTTTGGATGTACTGAAAAAGTAAAATTAGAAGTTTATGTATTTTTCAAATTATAAATACAACTACAAGTTGTATTTGAATCTAATAATTTAGTTGATTGATTACCTGAACTTTCATCATGCTTATGCAAGTTGTCTTTAACCATGCTTAGTTGGTTGACTAATTTAACTTTGACCATGCTTATAACTACAAGTTGCCTTTAACTATGCTTATGCATGCATTAAAATTTATTACATCACTAATACCATGATTTGTTTGTTATTAGTTATGCATAGGATAATAGATGTTATACATTTGTTAAAAAAAAGGGAAAAGGAGCATATTTGCTCTCAAACTTAAGGAAAAGGGACATATTTGTCCTCCGTCAAAGTTTGAGGACAAATATACCCTTTCCGTTATTAAACTTGTAAAATTTGCCCAAAATTAACAGAAATGTCACATGGCGTCCATGTGGACGCCACGTGAAAGACAGGTGGGACCCGCATCAGCAGCTCCACTGAGAGCTTGAGCATACTAGTGATCTTGCCGGAAAATGGCAAATTCCGGCCAAACCACCAACTCAACGGGGACAAGGCTTATACCATTAGCTTCATCTCGTCAATCCCGTCATTTCCATACCAACCATGACTGTCGATTCCTATATCGCCGGAAATTTCAGATCGAAATTTCAACGCTACTGTCGGTCGTTTTTTCGCACTTTCCGGTGAACTCAGGGAACTTCACGGTCCGGAATTAGTACCAACAGGTTCGCCTTAACAACGCCGTCATTTCCATACCACTCTTACAACTCGATTCAACCTCTATAGCAACATCAACCAAATCGATTGCAACTGAAACCCTAGCCGCCACAGTCGCGTTTTCGGCGATCTGAGCAATAACCGACGGTAGTGAAGGGTACCAGCAGATTCGTCGTCCTCTAGCCGACATTTTACAACCCTCCACCACCTTCGATTCATCCCCAATCTTCAGATCGTTGAAATCAAATTTTCAATCGGGTTTTGGTCTTTCCGGCCAACTGTGGCATTGACGACGGTGGTGGGTGATACCACTGTGCTCGTCTCATATTTAGCACTTAGCCTTGAAGTGTTAAATGTTTGAAGATTGTGGCTAGGATCTCCTTATCCATGTTTTCCCTCCTTTTATCTCGTATGAGCTAGAACAGATCAAAGACAGACTCTAGAGTACGAAAGATAAGAATATAGATAAAATTAGCTAATAAAATAAAGTAATTGGTATATTTGACCCTTATTCCTATTTTTATTGAAATATGGGCTTATGGTGCCGTAGTTTTTTTTTTTTTTGAATAATCAATGAATTATAATGGGCAATTTGCAGTAATGTCCTTATTTTAGGTGGCCTTTAATATTTGTCCATCAAGTAGAACATTTTTAACTTTTGCTCTTCACCTAAAAATTTATGGGTTCTGAATTGAATCACAATTCAGTAAAAAATTAAGAAAAAATTCGCAAGATATAGTTTATCTGCAAACTCTACCTTAATGCAGAGTTTGTCTTGGACATAAGACAAATTCTACATTAAGATAAAGTTGCTTTAAGGCAGAGTTTGCAGAAAAACTTTGTCTTGCGAATTCAAACTCTGTCTTACGATTTTTTTAAAAAAAATTACTGTGTGGGAATTCGAACTCGAAACCTCGAGGTATTTTCAACCACTTTTTATGTGAAGAACAAAAATTAAAGACCAACAATTTGAGGGACAAAAATTAAAGACCAGTATCTTAGTGCATCGGACTGCCATTTTTTTATAGTCTTATATATGAGGATATGGAGATCGTGGATTAGTGTAAAATGTTAGATAGCGGTTAAGCATTGTTTCGCTCTCCTTGGGGATAGGCTTGGTAGGTGCTAGTATTAGCATTATTCTTGTCCCTATATTTCTGCTACTACATGTTGTTTCTTTTGTTTTAGTTATCACATTATGTTACTTGGAATGTTATTTTACGCTTTCTCTATTATTTGTTATATCTTATTTGCTATGTTTTTTACTTAAGTTTTGTCTTTTCTTTACTGCCTTGTTGTGTGTTACTCGAGCCGAGGGTCTTCCGAAAATAATTTATCTATCTCTATAAAATAGGGGTAAGGTTTGAGTACAGTCTATCCTGCCCAGACCTAACTTGTGAGAATACACTGGTTTGTTGTTGTAAACCAGGCTAATTTTTTTATTATCTGATTTAGTTTTTCATTTTTTTGGTTTAACTCTAAGCAGCATTTTCCTCATCACTGACATGGCATGCAGAGCAGGATATCGCTGCTCAAGTAGGGATTCAACCTAACCACACAAGCCGAACATCACTCACGGGTCGTGCGTCCACATGCTTCGTCGACGCATGCTAAGCACCAACCACAACGTCCGTCATTAGATGTTGTGCTGCCAATGCTAATATTGCAAGAAATAAAACACTATCCATTTCGTCTTCTAGATTTCATTTTCGTGTCTCAAATGGAGAAAGAAAATCGCATGGGAGTGGATGACCAAGCACAAACCAACCAGTAAGTAGAGATGTGGAGAGAGGGGACAACTTTGTCGCGGATCTTTCTTTTATGAACATACGCATAGTGAATCGGTCCCTAAGGAACTCCTGAAAGGGATGTCGTTCGATGGATACACGAAAGTGACAAAGTTGCTTTGACTACAGAACCATGTCTATCTGTTGGAGTGCCAAAGCAAGCCCCGCTAAACACGAGTACCCGCAGCCCGCCCGTCTAAAGGCGAAGAAGGCACCTCAAGCTTCTTGCACGGCGACACAACCTACATATATAGTATATTATTTTTATTTAAAATATATATAATTCTTGTTATATGGAACTAATGAAATTAACTAACATTAAATAATACCTAGATATATTTCATTATGATATTAGGCATAACAAACTTATTAGCTTGTCGTGTTATACTCATATAGGAGACTCAGAATGTATATTCATCTATTAAATATAGAGTGTTTATTATTTCAATAACAACAATAGCATATTCGGAATCATCCTACAAACCGGGGGTATGAAGATGATAGGATGTACGGAAACTTTACCTTTACTTTTGTGGGTAAAGTTGTTTTCGACAGACCCTCGACTTAAAAGAAAAGTTGTCGATGCAAAGTTACAAGAAAAATAAGATAACAAAATACAAAATTATTGAAACAACACATATTAATACATACAAAAAAGCAGGGCCCTACATGATACCTAAATAAAACTACTGAGAAAAAGAAAAGAGGACATAAAGAGACTAGCCCCTATTTTTTTTTTAAAAGTACTTTCTGGGGGGTGAATTTTGACATCATTTTTTAGGTTCCATGCTAGCTTTTGACTTATATGGCGTCTAGGCTTAGCTCATCAAATAAGTTTGCCAAAAGTGATGGATGATATCATATTTTTTTAAGAGTCGCCTCTACTTCTAATTCCAGTATGACAACAACTCAACATAGTCTGAATTAGGGGCCTAAACTCTTGAGTAGATTGCCTATGAAAAGGAACTTACTCCAAGACCTGACTCCCCATGTAGAAGTTCGGGAAGGCCAAAAATAGACAAAGAGCGCTAGAAGAGAATAAAGTGTTGCGTTTTTTTTCCTGTTGTTTATAATAATTAAAGTGTGTTTGGATTAGCTTCTGGCAGAATTGATTCTAGCAGAATTGATTCTGCAGAATTGATTCTGGCAGAAGTGATTTATGTTTGAATGCAACAATGTAAAAGTGATTCTTATAATTGATTTATGTTTGAATAGTTTTGATCAAAATTGCTTTTGAATGTAGAATTATCAAAATGTGCATACATATAAATAGATAGAAGTATGTAAATAAAAATTACAAATAGATAATAGAATTTAAAGTGCAATATAGTACTTAAATATTAGTAGAATATTATTACAATACTAATTTAAAATGCAAATAGTATTTAAATATTATTACAATACTAATTTTGCATGTACTTTATAATTTGATTGCGGACTAAGTCTCGAACGTGATTCATCTCTAATGAAGAAGCTACATCAAAAACTTGTGATTGATCCAAGTTAGATGATCTATGATAATCATCACGGTGAATGATTGTGCTTTCATCTTCATAAAGATTAAAATCAATATTCCTTTCTGCATTCCTTCTAAACTGCAATTACACATGAACAAATGTCAACTTTAGCAGTATACTTGATTTTTTTAATTAAAACAGAACATAAGTAGTATATTTGATTTTTTAGTAATTATTTCTAGATATTTAAAGAGGGTAATGAAAGTTGTATATATGAATTTTTTTTAGTAATTATTTCTATATATTTAAAGAGGGTAATGAAAGTTGTATATATGAATTTTTTTTTAGTAATTATTTCTATATATTTAAAGAGGTTAATGAAAGTTGTATATTTGATTTTTTTAAAATTATTTTTAGATATTTAAAGAGAGTAATGAAAATGGATAGAATTGTTGATAAAAATTAAAGAGGGTAATAAAAGAAAGAGTAAAATTCAAATTGAAATAAATGACAAAATTGATTCTGCCAGAATCAATTCTGGAGCCCAGAATTGATTTTGGCTAACCAAACATATCAATTTTCTGATTTTCACGAAAATAGGTACCCAGAATCAATTCTGGGTACCCAAAATCCAATCCAAACATGCACTACTTTATTTCTGTTATTCAAATATGGCTATTTGTTCACATTAGATCTATATTATTTTATGTGACATAACTAAATAAAGAAAAGTCAATCCGCTGAAAAGAAGAACAAAGCAGATCAATTTTATCTTAGTTAGAATTTGATAATATTTTCCTGATTTTAAAAAAAAAAAATCAAAAGCAAATAATGAATAACTATATTGGAAAATCTAAAAATTTGAAAGCACATCCTACCGAAGATACGACTCGAGCATGGTGAAAATTAGTAAGTGTTTGGCCATAGAAATTAATATTTTTACTTTATTTGAAATTTTTGGAGTTGGAATTCAAGATAAAGTTGTGCTTTGTTATAATATTTTGTAAAAAATATTTGATTGTTTGGATGTACTGAAAAAGTAAAATTAGAAGTTTATGTATTTTTCAAATTATAAATACAACTACAAGTTGTATTTGAATCTAATAATTTAGTTGATTGATTACCTGAACTTTCATCATGCTTATGCAAGTTGTCTTTAACCATGCTTAGTTGGTTGACTAATTTAACTTTGACCATGCTTATAACTACAAGTTGCCTTTAACTATGCTTATGCATGCATTAAAATTTATTACATCACTAATACCATGATTTGTTTGTTATTAGTTATGCATAGGATAATAGATGTTATACATTTGTTAAAAAAAAGGGAAAAGGAGCATATTTGCTCTCAAACTTAAGGAAAAGGGACATATTTGTCCTCCGTCAAAGTTTGAGGACAAATATACCCTTTCCGTTATTAAACTTGTAAAATTTGCCCAAAATTAACAGAAATGTCACATGGCGTCCATGTGGACGCCACGTGAAAGACAGGTGGGACCCGCATCAGCAGCTCCACTGAGAGCTTGAGCATACTAGTGATCTTGCCGGAAAATGGCAAATTCCGGCCAAACCACCAACTCAACGGGGACAAGGCTTATACCATTAGCTTCATCTCGTCAATCCCGTCATTTCCATACCAACCATGACTGTCGATTCCTATATCGCCGGAAATTTCAGATCGAAATTTCAACGCCATCGCTTGGCCGTTTTTTCGCACTTTCCTGAACTCGTGAACTTCACGGTCCTAATTAGTACCAACAGTTCGCCTTTAACAACGCCGCTATTTCCATACCACTCTTACAACTCGATTCAACCTCTATAGCACAACCAAATCGAAAGAGAAAAACCCTAACGCCGCCACAGTTGCGGCGATTCGAGCAATAACCGACAGTAGCGGTACCAGCAGATTCGTCGTCCTCTAGCCGACATTTTACAACCCTCCACCACCTTCGATTCATCCCCAATCTTCAGATCGTTGAAATCAAATTTTCAATCGGGTTTTGGTCTTTCCGGCCAACTGTGGCATTGACGACGGTGGTGGGTGATACCACTGTGCTCGTCTCATATTTATCGACATTTTATACTAAGTCACGAAGCATGGTTGTCAACTTTGGAGTTTCTCCATATTTTCCGACGAGTGGCTATGACACCGGCGATCACTGTGCAACCTCCTGGAGATGGTGTCCATCACCTCTCTACTGATTTTTCAATGTTAACACACCCCAATGCAACAATTCATTATCTTTGGATCAAAATGAAATTTTCCGGCGAACAATTCTGGCAACCAGTGGCGGTCCTGCCACCACTGGCGGCAACGCAGGCTCGTCAACCACCTGAAAACTAGTATGCTCAAGCTCTCAGTGGAGCTGCTGATGCGGGTCCCACCTGTCTTCCACGTGGACGCCATGTGACATTTCTGTTAATTTTGGGCAAATTCTACAAGTTTAATAACGGAAAGGGTATATTTGTCCTCAAACTTTGACGGAGGGCAAATATATCCCTTTTCCTTAAGTTTGAGGGCAAATATGCTCATTTTCCCTAAAAAAAAATAACAAACGAGATATTAATAATACACAATATTAAACAGTAAATTGCTTGTAACTCAGCGATATAAATTGCTCAATTGGGGCGTCGGGTACAATTTGAAACCCAAAAGTCAAAATCATAAAACCCTAGCTCAAAACCCTCAACACCACCAAACAAGTAGCCATAGCAACCAAAATTGCAACAATAATTTCAATCCAATGAAGACTGTATCAGGCAAAGTAACATCAACAACCCCAATATCTATCTCTAACGCAGCAAAATCAATCACCAAATTTGCTTCATCAGATCATGGAGCTTCACATGCTGTTTCTGTATATCTCCATCGTGCTGCCAATTCATTCAACCAACTTGTTAAGGTTCATGAAAAACTCAACCCCAATAGTTTGAAAAAGGAGCATTGTACTAATGATATCAAAGTTGAGGAAATTTGTGAGGTTGAAGATATAGTGAAGAATGAAGATATCCCAATTGGTTCCCTAGAAATCATGAAAAGCAAGGAAAAGCCGAAAGCTGGTACGAGGAATAAGAATGAGGATATCCCAAATGGGTCCCGAGAAAACAAGAAAAACAAGAATCTTGGCAAGGAAGAAAACCCGAAAGCTGATAATAAGATCAAGAACTCTGAGTCAGGAAAATCCAATAAAAATGAGTTGAAGAATGAGGATGTTCCAAGTGGGTCCCTAGAAAACAAGAAAAGCAAGAATCTTGGCAAGGAAAAAAACCCGAAAGCTGATATGAGTAATAAAATCAAGACTGAGCAACTACTAGATATAGGCGAAGGAGAGACAGAAAAATCCAAGAAAAATGAGCTGGAATTTGTTGAAGCTGATAGTGCTGTGAAGATGGAGCCATGGTTTGAGGAAGTTAAGGAAGATGATATGGTATGTAGAGATAAGAAGAAGAAGAAGAAAAAGAAAAATACAGGTGCTGGTGATAGTGAGCGCGAGATGGTGAAAGTGGAAGAAGATTTGGAAAATAAGGAGGAGGAGGAGGGAAGGAAGAAGAGGAAGAGCATGGATACTGATGCTGGTGATAATACCGGTTCAGCAGAGCAGAATAGTAAGAAAAAGAGTAAAAGGAGAAGAATTGAAGGTGAAAAGTAATTGAATTAGCTTAATATGAAGATTATTGATGCTGTTGCTACTATTGTTGAGGATTAGAGTAATGATTTTCTGTTTAACACACCTGGGAAAATTGTCCCTTGTGGATATTATTGCTAAAGCTGTATTAATATAACAGTTCGAGTAATCTTTTATGGGATACGATTCAATTTATCAGAATTGAATTTAGGATTGAAGCTATCTTTCTTGGGAGCAAGGTAACATATTTAGGATTCAAACTATCTTACAAAGAAGAAGCATATGGTTGTACAGATTGAGCAAAATGAAAGCTGCAATCTAGAATGCTTTTGTTCATTTCTGTTTCTTCACATTATTTAAATTTGTATAACATCTTTCCTAATTATTGGAGCTTATTATTGATTGGTTAAGTGGCGGTTCTTCACTTTTATGGCACAGTAGCAAACTTTTGGATGTGTTTCACTTTTTCCTGATTCTCACATGATTTACCCTTGAAAGTTGCCCAGGGTCTACAGGAAACAACCACTCTACCTTCACAAGGTAGGGGTAATGTCTGCCTACACACCACACTCCCCGGACCCCACTTGTGGGATTACACTGGGTATGTTGTTGTTGTTTTGATGTACCCTTGAAAGTTAAAGCCAGTCAGTCCATTTGCATAGGCTAGCAAGATAAAATTCATAGCTGTCCATTACCCGCAATAGAAGAGTCAATGGAAAAGAAGAGTGCAAGTTTTAAAAGAGCTGTTCTTTTACCTTCAGAACTGGAAAATGTTTCATCTGATCTGTTTTCTTTGGTAAGACTTAAGAGCGACGCTGTAACTAATATATGCTTGGATTTTTTGCTTATCTGGTTTTCCTAGGTTAACATAGGCTGACTGCCTTCTTTGAGCTAAAGTATTTGAGTAAGCGCTTTGACAAAAAGCAAGAGTTTACTTGAGATGCAATTTTGGGTCCCAATTGATTGGAAGTGATGATGCTGATGAAGAAAATTAGATAAGTGCAAGGGTATGGGCAACATACCGGACATATGCTGGTTGAACTGCAAGCGAGTCAACAAAGTTGTATGTTTTACTAACTTTAGCGTCTAATCTAAGGCATATATTATGGAAACAAAGTGCCTATCAGTCTTTACCTCTACATCCACACACGCTACAACATTTGCTAGAAAATATCTAAGAAGGTAGACTTATTATAGTGGGTTATAAATGATTAGACCTGAACAATGGTGGTGGTTAGTCTAATTGACACCTTATGTAATTTGGTGACATGCTTCGTCTTAATCCTCTTAGTGGAAGAGATATAGGGAGGTGGTAATAAAATAGTTTGGGTGGAGAAAGGGTGTATGCAGGTAAAGAGTTGGATTTTGAGTTGCTACAGTAGATCAGGGCTTTTGCAAACGCCTGTCCCGGGCAGTGTTAAAGAATTTTCATTAGAGGAGTACCGCTATGAAAAGCAATTATTTGAATTAAGTTGATTAGTTAGCTTTCTGATCTTTCTATATAGTGTGAGTTTTATGTGTAAAAAACCGTGTTTGTGTTACTTGATAAAAAGCACCACAGGCACTTGTCAAAAAAAAAAGGAGACATCACAATCATAGCATTTGAATGTGAGAAGCAAGATATACTGTATATCAGGGTAGTGATGAATGCTGATGTGCAATCTGCTATTATTTTTTGTACAAAAAGATTAATCTAAAAAAATTCTCCCTTCTTTTCGCCTGTCTTCCTCTCCTATTCTCTGGGAACTAATAGTCTGACTGTAAGGAGACTTACAATGTGCCATTCTTTCTTTACCTTTGAGATTTGAATAATCCCAAAGAAAAATAAAAGACAGTAATTTTTTCCTCTTACCGTCGAGGCTTAACTAGCCTAAGTTCTTAAAAATCCTACTCGGTATAACACAAGGTTGAAAAGTAGGAACATGGCCTCCAGGTGTCACAAATTATGAGGGAGTAATGTTGCTTAAGTTAAACCATTTTGACATATTCTGATGAGTATCGACAAATGGTGCTGTGGCTATATATGAAAGCACAAAGCGAGGCCCTCTGAATCATCTACGATGGACCTTGGATTATGGATAATCATTGCATGCAGTACTTGTTACATTTTGTTAGATTCCCTAGCAAGTTTGGGAAGTGGATTGTTATTTCCTTTACATTTCATGTCCTATTTTGATTCTCATATTTACTTGCATTTGTCCTAATTCTGCTCTGTCATGGAATGCATTAAACAAACTATATTAGTCAATACTTTTCTGTGAAGAGTAGGCTTTAGCACATCTGGAAATTGTAAATCTGGACTTGTTTGCATCGCGATTATGATGTTAAGACCACAGTAAGAGGACTACTTCAAACACATTTTATTTCCTAAAGAAGCCTCCAAAAAAACATTCTTTCAGTTCCATTTTTTCTCTTTCTCATGGCCTACAAAGGATTATCTTGAATGGTTGCAAGATATTTAAATTGCACTGGCTAAGAGGTCCTGTGACAACTTTTCATATAGAAAACGATTTTTCGTAGAGTCATCCGCAGACCAAATAAAGATACCATGAAGATTTCCCTGACTCCTTAGTATGGTGCATGCATCAAAGAATCCATGTTTAGGAGACAAGCCACCACTGTTGTCAGTTCCAAAGCTCACTAAAATCTTGCCTCCTTTATAGTTATACATCTGAGTTTCAAAGTACTGTAGGAACTGAGGAATGGTTGTGCCCTTTTCATAGGCATAAAATTGGAAGTTGACATAGTCTATAAGATGACCATACTTTCTCCAGAGTGCTAAATAGTTCACTTGCACTGAATCATCTGCATATGGTGCTATTGATGTGTAAGAGACAATATTGTTTTGTTTAAGATAGTACAACAGTCGTCCGATGCACTCAGCAAATGTATCTGGATCTGCATTGAAGTGTTCATAATCTATATCAATCGCGTCCAGGTTATACTCTTTCGCTATCTTGGTGATGGAATATATTGCATTTCTCACCCAAGAAGTAATTGATGTAGGAGCGAATGTGGCATTTTTACCGTTCACTGTATCACCACCGAGACTCATCCCTACCTTAACGTTCTTATACTTGGCGTTGATGGAAGAAATATGAGAAGGATTTAGGTTATCGGTGTCCCAATATACCAGGAAGTCACCATTAGTGGGTTCTGGAGATTTTGTGTTTGTGTAGTCTATAGCAAAGGAGAGGAGGAAGTGAAACTCAATATTTGGATTAATTGGGACATCAGAGAATGTGACATTCTTGCCCTCAGCTCCAATGTATTCTCTGAAAACCCGAGGGCAGACCGCTGGAACTGTCCCAGTGGTAGGGAAAATGTTGAAGAGAGCTTGAAGGACAAGAAGAGAGATGCAGAATTTGAAATGCTCCATATGCTTTCTTGGAGTTTGAAGGATTCCTTGTACTTATTGGTATTTAACCAAAGCAAATGCCGATTAACATATTCTCCAACAAGGTATTTGTTGTATTCTTTTTTGTCTATCATGTAAGGCTTAGTTTCTGTTTGTTCTTTTGTGAGCATTCTCTCTTTTGAGGACCTGGTTTTGTAAGCCTCCACATACTTAATAGATTATATTTCAGCTGGAAGGCAGGCATCTTCTTTCTTGGCATTTTTACAGACAGCTTAATAAATATACGTAGGTAAGTGACACTCCTCATTGGCTTAAGGTTGGCAAGGAATGAAATTTCATGTTCATTCTTGTATCAGCAAGGCCATTATGCTGTACCATTTGTGCTAGGTATAACGAGATGTCCTAAAAATGTTAAAATTAAAATCTCCTAATCAAGTCGTGTGGAATATTAAGTCATATATGCATATGTCATATCTTTATTTTAGGCAAAAGAAATATATGCATATTTTCCTGAAGAGTGCATTGTTAGATGACATATCTTTATTTTAGGCAAAAGAAAACCTGATCATTTTAAGCAATTAATTTTGGTAATCACAGCAGGCCTATGACGTTTCTAACAATCTAAAAAGTAATAAATGTACACTTCAAAGCAGTCAAAACTAATTGTGACAAATTTTTGGCCTTCAAATTCTGTTGGTTTTAATCAGCAGCATTTGCTTTCTAGAGCACAAGACAAACTCTAGTCATTTGCAAATTGTGTTCCAAAATTTTCAGAAGAAGAACTTGATTTGTAATTGTTTCATAACCCTGCATTTCTACGTCAATAGGAACACAACAAATGATAGGGTCCATGGTGTTTGGCCAGCAAATTGGATTTCCAAAAGGTAAAATGCATATTCAATGTAACTTAGCTACTATGCTCTGGGATTCCTCAAAATCATCGATGTTCTCTCGTATCAGCCAAAGTATTGGTTCTTCGACTCAAGTTGATAGTACCATTCCTCAATCTGATCGAATTTGGTCACTTGACATGACAACTTATGGGGTATGAAAGCTTTGGACAGCTGATACTGAGTTGTCTTTTTCTTGTTTTCTTTTTTATAAAGAATAGGCTGGAATAATTTATTGCGCAGGATGGTTCAAAGGCTTATGGATAGACACTGGTGGTTGTTCACTTGTGTAGCATAGTAGCATTATTTTGGATATGCTTTTCTAACGTCTTCCTAATTCTGACATGATATATTCTTGTAAGTTATACCCATGCAGTCCATTTGCCTAGGCTAGCAAGATAACATTCATACCTGTCCAATAACCACAGTAAAGAAAGGAAATGGGCAAAAAGAAGCAAGTATCTATTCAGTTCTCTTCAGAACTGGAAAATGTTTCCTCTAATCGGTTTTCTTTGGTGAGAGTGGCATTTTAGCTAGTATATGCATGGAGTTTTTGCTTATTTGGTTTTCCTAGGTTAACATAGTTTGACTTCCTTCTTCGAGCTAAAGGATTTGAATCGACAGAAAGAGAGTTTACTTGTGATATTGGCCCCAAATGCATTGAGAGTTATGATCTAGATGAAGCAAAATGCAATGGGTTTGGGCAATCTGCAGGATATATGCTGGTGAGACTGCGAGCTGGTCAATGGACTTGTATGTTTTACTCAACATGCTGAAGGGATTGATTGCTTTTGAAATTGGAAATTCTCAATTGTGTATTTTCTGGGCGTCTAATTAAGGCATAAATTATGGAAATCAAGTGCCTATTACTCTTTACCTTTATATCCAAGCACGCTACTGCCTTTTATAACATACCTGTACTCAGGTAGAGGTGTTATAACATCATACATGATTAGACCTGAGTAATGCTGCTGGTCAGTCTAATTGCCACCTTATTTATAATACCTTATCCTTTTAGTGTTACAAACTATATTTATAAAAAGACTATTTTCCTGTGAAGAGTAAGCTTTAGCACATTTGGGAATTATAAATCTGAACTTGTTTGCATCAATATTGTGATTGTAAAACCACAATAAGAGCAAAACCTCAAACATGGATTATTTCCTAGAGAAGCCTCTAAATAAGAAATAACTTTCTCGTATTCCAATTTTATCTTTTGTGATGGCCTACAAAAGGTCATCTTAAATGGTTGCAGGATATTTAGATTGCACTTGCTAAGAGGTCCTGTGACAGCTCTTCGTATCGGAAATGATCCTTCATAGAGTCATCTGCAGACCAAATAAAGATACCATGTAGTTTTTCCTGCCTCTTTAGTATGGTGCATGCATCAAAGAATCCATGTTTAGGAGACAATCCACCAATATTGTTAGTTCCAAAGCTCACAAGAATCTTGCCTCCTTTATAGTTACAGCTCTGGGTTTCAAAGTACTGCAGGAATTGAGGAATGGTTGTGCCCTTTTCATAGGCATAAAATTGGAAATTGACATAGTCTATTAGATGACCATACTTTCTCCAGAGTGCTAAATAATGCACTTGCACTGAATCATCTGCATATGGTGCTATTGATGTGTAAGATATGACATTATTTTGTTTAAGATAGTACAACAGTTGCCCAATGCACTCGGCAAATGTATCTGGATCTGCATTGAAGTGTTCATAATCTATATCTATTGCATCCAGGTTATACTCTTTCGCTATCTTGGTGATAGAGTGTATTGCATTTCTCACCCAAGAAGCGATTGATGCAGGAGCGAAGGTGGCATTTTTACCATGCACTGTATCACCACCGAGACTCATACCTACCTTAACGTTCTTATACTTGGCCTTGATGGAAGAAACATGAGAAGGGGTTAGGTTATCAGTGTCCCAATAGACCAGGAAGTCACCATTAGTAGGCTCCGGTGATTTTGTGTTTGTATAGTCTATAGCAAAGGAGAGGAGGAAGTGAAACTCAATATTTGGATTAATTGGGACATCAGAGAATGTGACATTCTTGAATAGAGCTCCAATATATTCTCTGAAAACCCCAGGGGAGCGTGCTGAAACTGCCTCACGCGAATTGGTTAAGAGAGTCTGAAGGACAAGAAGGGAGATGCAGAATTTGAAAGACTCCATGCTTTCTTGGAGTTTGAAGAATTCCTTGTACTTCTTGTTGGTATATAACCAAAGCAGATACCATTTAAAATTGCGTTTTTTTCATTTTCGGCCCATCTGCCGATTTTGTTTACGGATGTTAGCCAAATATAAAAACCTGTACCACTCGTTATGCATATTTTATGTATATCTATGTATGCTGTGTATATTTTTAAGGATACAATATCTATATTATATGTATATTTATACTCAATTTATAAAATATATACATTTACTTAGCTATTATTATTTTGAGCTGTCCAAAAATGTAATTATTCCTTTAATCTCCTTTGACAAGGCATTTCTTAGATGCTGCTCCACACCCATCATTTAAGGCCGCTTAATCTCTGTTTGTTCTTTTGTGACTTAACATTTCTTAAGCTGGCCTGGTTTGGTATTTGGTGAGCATTTGGGCCGTCTCAAACATTTTGGGGTCCTGTTCTAATTCGTAAAAGTGGACCCTTAATATAAGTAAATATATAATTTTAATAATTAATTTATTTTAAATTGTAATTAACAACCCAATACAACTTCAATTTAATCAATCTCTACTTTGATTGGGTTAAGACCTGCGAATTATGAGTCTTTCAAGAAATTCCATTAATACTACTTAATAAAAATAAATAAAAAACACTAAATTTTTCATTTTTAGCGCATGCAGAAAGCATGACTCGCACGGTCCCAAAAACGGCCATGGTGAGCATCAAAATAGATTTAAAAATAATTATGTCTCAGCAATCTGGCATTATCTTTCTTGGCATCTTCTACAGACGGCTTAATATTTATTCTTAGGTAAGTGAAACTTCATTTTCGTTGCTTACGGTTGGTTAGGCATGAAAATTCATGTTCCATATAATCAGCAAAAGCTAATCTTCTTTGCCAATTGTGCTTGGTATTTGTAGATGTCTTAACAATGTTAAAAATAAAATATTCTAGCTAACCAAGTTATTTGGACTATAAATTGGGTAATATGTGCCTCTGCTTTTTTCGTACAGAGTTCATATTTGGATGACTTCATTTTTCTTTCATGCTAAAGTACTTTGTAACTAAACATTAAACAAGAAATATAAACAAGAGGATTCGATATATAAACAAACAAACTATGTCTGACCTATTTGCGCAGTATATGTTGAAACATATTATTTAAGAACACAAAATATACGAAGAAGAACACAAAGATGAATGTTTAATAATATGAATAACGAACACAAAATTGGAGGCTTGAAACACGTGCAAAATGCTTTCCTAAAAATAATATTTGCTCCATCTCCTCTGTGAGATTGCCATGAATTGCACACAAATAGCTTTAGTGGATATTACAAACCTTTGAATTCTGCACTATGCAAAAAGGGAAGAAATTCATCTAGGACAATAAGAATTCTCAACTTGATCTCTTTGGAGTTGGAGAAGAAAGTTATTTTGCAAAAGTTATTTTGCAGAATTTAAAAAGTCACGTTGAAAATTAGAAGAATTTGACTTTAAATAGAACTGATGGTAACCAAAGAAGGAAAGGACACACCCTTTCATTTAAAAGACACCTTTTCTTTTAACATAATTTAATTTTATTTAAACAAAATTTCAATAATCACCTACTTGTTTAAATATAAATTATGACACAAAGATCAAGTTATGTTCATATATAGAGTAATATATCTTGCGATTTGAATATTAGCTTAATACATTACTGAAATCGAAATCTCATGTAGCATAATAGTTATGAATATGTTATTCCTTGTGATAACATCGGTGACATTATACACATAAAATTTCATTCATGCTTAGCACTTTTATAGCTATGTGTTATCCAAAATTCATGAACATTTATAAGAGTAACTCCACCTCTCAATCAAAATGGCACCACTTTTATGCTCATGTAGGTGAAGTTCTTTTAGTATCTCTGTCACATTTGAGACACTTGTTCCTTGAACTGAACCTCATTAAGAGTATCAGAACTCAACCCTCTTATTTGTGACAATCAATACTAATATCTCTTACTTAAGTACTGAAACATCCACGTATCAATAACTTGTTGTTACCCTTTGAACCTATAACTACTCATTTCATAGTGTTGTGTAGGATTGTCATTATTGATGGACTTGAATTTGGAGTTTTTAACACTTGAAGTAGCTCCACAAACTTCTTTGTAAAAGACTTTATAATATATTAGCCAAACTAGGTTTTGACTTCACAAATGTGAATGAGATAAATTGTCACGTCCCAAATCCGACCTTGAACGTAACAAGCATACGATGCTATGAACAACACTGAAAGCACCTTTTAATCATTAAATATTTACCTCTTTTAATAATATTTCATTATTTAATCAAAGAAGGTATAAATAGCTAGAGGAAATCATGATCATAATTATGAAATAAAATTAGCGGAGTCTATTATAAATATATTATCATAGTCGTAGCAACACGCAATGAGCCAGACAATGACTTCAACATCTACCCACAGTATAAACGTCTATCTATGGAGCCTCTATGAGAGATAAACAATAGCCTAACTTCGGAACGCATCCCGAAAACTAAAGTAGTAAACTAGATAGTCTAGGGTGTCCCACGAACAAGGGTATGGGATCACTAATAAGTCTGAAAAGCAAGTTCTCGTACTCCATACGTGTATCACGAACCTACTCTTATTCGTTACCTAACATACCATCAAAACAACAATGGTATGCCTGAGTACTAGATACTTAGTGAGTGTCTTCGGGATAATGGTTAATAACAAAATATATAAGTAATAAGTGTACTTAAAAACAATGTTGAGAAACAGTTCAAAACAAATGATAACATCTCATGAATATCAAGTATAAGTCAAAGATGAAGATATAATCACTTTGAATCCTTAAGTCATTATCGTTACTTTAAGTTATTTCAAAACAGTTCAAAATTTCAAAAATGGAGTAAGACTAGAACCTTAGTAAAATCATCAAGGAAGGAACCAATTGTTACACCCCGTAATTACAAGACATGTTTATAAGAACGTACGTAAGAATCCAAATGTTAAGATTTGCGAATAGTAAAAATTTATCGGAATTATGGAATTGTCGGAAAACGAAATATTGTGACGAATGGGAGGGCGACACGTGTCAACCCCCCCTCTTGGACGAAAATGGCATGGGTAAAAGGGTCATTTGACCATAGGTTAAATGACAAAGTCTTGCTAAGTCTTGAAGCTTGATATTGTTGACTTGTCAAAGGGCCACTTGGGCTTGATCCAAGTGAATTTCATCCAAGCTACACATTTGTGCAAATCTTGACCCTCCATGTTACTATATATTAGTACTAGTAGCGAGACAACTTCTACACTTAGCCAAATTTTCACGAAAATTTGAAGAACTCTCATTGAGGCTCTCGGGTTCACCCTAGTTCCAACAAGAATTTTTTTTGTTTGTTGTCCAATAACATCCATACTTTAAACCAAGGTTCCTAAGTGTATTGTAAGGGTATCTCAATAGACAAATTATGGAAAAGTATAGTTTTCGTATTAGTCGCAAGGTGAAAACCTAGTTGCTTTCATAGGTTTGGAATGGAAGATTAAAGGAAAGTTGTTTGTGATCTTCTAAGGGTCTCAAGTGGCGGATTGAAGTGTCAAGGAGAGGCTCTAAGTTGCTAGGGAGCGACTTCGGATCTTGAAGTTGGATTAAGGCTCGTTGAGGTAACAATCTTGTTCTCTTAAAGTGTTATAAGATGTCATATTGTTGTAGCCTTATATTTTAACTAGCATGAAGTATATTGTGTTGAAGATTTATAAGTGTTATGGATAGTTGAAGCCTAGAATCCGAAATGACATTCTAGCTATTTGAAGTTGGAATACAATTTTGGTCGTTAATTAGAATCGTCGCATGTTACTCACTTGAAGATTGTAGTAGTTATAATCGATTGCGGATTGATATCATGTTATACTAAACAACTTGGATTGAAAAGGAATTGGATAAGAATTTGTGTTGATTATATCTCAAGTTGCCGAATTGACCTTGTAGTTTGTACTAGTTTGATATCAATTGTGGGGCAGAATTTTACACGTCTAGTAGGCGTGTAATCCCCTATTGTTAACTACATTGTTGAGCCTTAAATGTGGCGTGTTTGGTTATTGAATCGCCTTGAAAAGGTGGAAAAGTATGTAGAAACAAAGGAAGTCTCGTTCGATTTTCCGTAGAATTTAGTGACTTTGCACTTATAATATTCTACGTTTGAAGTAAGAAGTTAATAGACGTATTATGGTCATTATAGGTTGACATACTACGTGCGGTATATTGGACTTAGCAAGTGGATTGACCCGAAGAGGTATGTGGAACTTTCCTATCTCTTGAGCATGAATAGTTGTACCTATATAGTACGGTAGACGTACAAGACTTTGATATCTTTTACTTGTTTTAAGAATGTCCAAGTCGGTTGAGTTAGGGGATTAACTCACTTGTGTAAAAGTAGTAAATATGTCTTAGTTTTCAAAGTTAAGGGACATGAAGTGTTTTAAGTATATGATACTTGTTTCGTTTTAAAAGTATAAGTCCTTTGGATACAAGTAAGAATGTAATTGCCTAAGGAATAAAGTTAATATAACGACTTTATGGAAAGTTGGTTATAATAGCTTTATGGAAAGTTAAAAAGAGTGGTTTACTCTAAGTAATGTAAGTATGATAAATGACTTGAAATAATGAAAGACAAATTGATTTGAAGACATCAATTGCTTAAGGTTTTAAAAGAAAGAAGTCACTTGATTTAGAAGCCTATAAACATATTTTCTAAAAAGGTATTGTGACTTGTCTTGAAAAGTAGATAGGACTTGATACTATGGTTATTAGTATCTTGGAAGTTTTATATGAAAAAGAGTCATTTTAAAAGGGTAGGAGTACGTAGTACTTTGGGTTAAATTCCCGGATTTTTAAAATGACATGTTAGTGCCTTAAGTAAACTAAAATGAGAGGGTATATTAATAATGTTAATAAGAAGTTAGGGGATTTCTTAACTTGCTTATGTTATGATAAGCCGGTAGCGCTTATGTTATGTATGATAGGCGGTCGTGCTAGTTCATGTTATTCTTACGGGGGAAAGCCCCGGGTTACGACAAATTCCATGGATTTGCTACCCATGATGCGAGTGCGGCGTTTGTACTCATTGCAGGTCCACCGGGCCCAAGCGGGTGAAATAGTCCTGTGCGGGTGAAATAGTCTCATGCGGAGCGCATCGCTCCATTGCGGGTCCGTAGGACCTATGCGGGTGAAATAGTCCCAGGAGTATGATTGCTTAATGATACTACGGGCGGATGGCCCTACTTTGATCATGAGCCTCCTATTTTTATGCAGTAAAGTTTATACTTGTTACTCTCATTGTTAGTAAGGCACAATGCATCAGAACCGATTATCATACATGTCTCCACTTTATTTTAGACTTATGATGTATTTACGATTTTTCGATTCTACATACTTGCTACATATGTGGTAATCGACCCTTTTTCACGGGGTTGCGTTAAATGCCGCAGTAGGTGGTAAGTGGTGGATCCTCATTCTTAGGATCACTGGTCAGGTGTCAGAAGCTCCATTTCTCCGGAGGCTTGTCTTTTTGGTACGGTTTTTCCTGATGTTGTGGATATCATGTACATTCAGGGGTATGACGGAGTCCTGTCCCGCCACAGTTGTTATTCCTAGAGGTCTGTAGTCACATTTGTGGTTTGGGCTGTAAGAACAGAGTTATCTCGCTTTACTTTTGGTTATGTATATTTTATGGAAGACGGCCTTATCGGCTAGCCTGTGATGTTTATTGTCTAAAAATGTTTACGTGTTGTGTATGTTCCGCTGCTATTCTCTGATGTATACCTGAAAGGGGTGCCCAGGTAGGGCACCAGTCGCGGGCCCGGGGTTGGGTCGTGACAAGAGTGGTATCAAAGCAGTTAGTCTTCGGAAAGTGTCTACAGACCGTGTCTAGTAGAGTCTTGATTATCGGTGTCGCGCACCACATCTATAATCGTGAGGTCGCAAGACATTTAGGATTGATTTCATTCTTCTCTCAAGATCGTGCAATGAGTCGCTTATTAGATTGAATCCTCTCGACCTATTCTTATGTATCGCTTATGCCTCCACGGAAGCACCGTGGCCCGTGGCAAGGCAAAGAGCAGCGAGTTGCTAGCGACGCAGAGAGTTACTAGGACTCGAGCACGACTATGCCCGAGGTCAGAAGCGGTCGGCGAGTTCAGCCACGCCGACGGTAGAAGAGCCGAGCGGCGGTAGCTCCAGAGGTTCCGCACCGAGCCTCCAGCCCGCACCGGGCCGAGTAGAGATTACTGAGAGCGGATCCGGTTATTGACCAAAGATAGTGGCGCACGTGCCGGTGAGCGGTAGCTAACCCAGAGCCGATTACTTGATTCGGATTTTCTGGTTGTCATCCACCCGAGTTCTATGGTTCGAGATCCGAGAGGATCCTCGGAGTTTATTCAGCGATACAATGACTATGCAGGTGCTTAGGGCCACGGAGACAGAGACAGTTGTGCTAGCCTCTTACCGGTTACGTGATATTACGTTGAACTGGTTTGAGTCATGAGAGTTGTCTAGACAGTTGTGCTAGCCTCTTCCAGCTGTTTGGGAAGAGTTCACAGAGGCCTTCCTGGATCACTTCTTGCCTCCCGAGATGAGGAGAGCCCGCGTGGATAGATTTTTGACATTGAGAAAGAATGGGAGGACTATCAGAGAGTACAACCTGGAGTTTGACTCATCGTCGCATGCGCCACCATCGTGGTCGATACGGCGCATATAGTTCACCGCTATGTGATGGGGCTAGACCGTCATATGATTACTGCATGCTTGGGGGTGGCCCTCCAACCCGGTATGGATATTGCCAGGATGCAGGCTTATGCGCATGGGATAGAGGACAGAGAGAGAGAGGATCAGCTAGACTCAGCCACCAAGAGGCCGTGACGGCAGGTCTCGTGGTGATTTTCGAGGCGACAACCTCAAGATCGTGCCAGTCCACATTTCACCAAGACGAGTGCTCCTTCTCGGTTTTCTGGCAGGAGGTTTGATCGATCGGGTCATTCAGGGGCAGGATAGGGCTCCAGGGCTTCGGGTTCCCAAAGAAATCGGGGTTCCAGTCAGATGAGGCCACCTATACCTCGGTGTGGTCGATGTGGTGATTGCCATCGTGGGGGGTGTCGTGTTCCTCCAGGAGCTTGTTACTCTTGTGGCCAGCAGGGCCATTTGAAGAGAGATTGTCCACCAGAGCGCATGAGTGGTATGGTTCACCACAGTGATCGATTCTCGGGTCTTCCTCTTATTTTGTGGTTACGCCTGAGGCGTGGTGTTCACGACCGCAGCCGCGGCGCAGGTCGTGGAGGTCCCGATTAGAGATCCACGTAACCGCATATATTCCTTAGCCACCGCCAGATCGTGAGGCTTCCTGACGCCGCCACACGTACATTATTGATTTCATCCGTGACGCTTATGCTTTGATAGATCCAGTTCTACCTTGTCCTATGTGTCCCCACTTATCTGGTAGAATCGGATAGAGCCGTGTCGATAGAGCCTTTTGAGGTAGCTACGCCATGGGTGATTGGTGTTACCCGAGCGTGTACAAAGGTTGCGGTGTTTATTTACGCCGCCGACTTCAGCACTTGATAGAGTTGGAGATGACGATTTTGACGCCATTATGGGTATGGATGGTTGGCTTCTTGTTATGCCAACGCTGATCGTAGCGACAGTTGGTCCGATTCCGCTTCGGGAGCCGCTTATCGAGTGGAAGCGGCAATACAACGCCACCGGTAGAGGTAGGTTTATTTCTTACCTCAAGGCTAGGAAGATGCGCAAGGCGGTACATCTATCATCCGTTCGGTATTCGATACGCAGGCCGAGGTTCCAGCCTTCTTCCGGCCCAGTGATTAGAGAGTTTCGGATGTATTTCGGATGATCTCGGGTATCCTCATGAGAGAGATTGAGTTTTGTATTGATATGTTGCGGACACTCGGCTATATCTATTCCGTCTGAGGATGACACTTTGAGTTGAAGGAGTTGAAGGACCAAATGAAAGATTTCTGGAAAAAGGCTTTATCGTGCCTAGTGTTTCTCCCAGGCGCGGTTTTGTTTGTAAAGAAGAAGGATGGGGCCATGCGGATGTGTGTTGATTCTGAGCGGTGAATAAGGTAACCATCAAGCAGATACCCTCCCGTGATTGATAATTTGTTTGACGATTGCCAGTGCGAGGTGTTTCTCCAAGATAGACCTGCGGTCTGGTTATCATCAGGTGCGAGTTCGAGAGGCAGATATCCCAAAGACTGCATTCAGGACCCGGTATGGGCACTATGAGTTCAAAGTGATGTCTTTCGGTTTGACCAACGCTCCAGCGGTATTTATGGATTTGATGAACCGGGTGTTCAAGCCATTTTTGGATACGTTTGTTATAGTATTCATTGATGACATTCTGGTTTATTCGCGTACAGAGCAGGAGCATGCAGATCACTTGAGGACGATACTTGGGGTCCTCCGGAGCCGGCAGTTGTTCGCCAAGTTCTCCAAGTGTGAGTTTTGGTTGGCCTCAGTGACATTCTTGGGGCACATTATTGGGGCGGATGGTGTTCATGTTGATACAACAAAGATTGAGGCGGTCAAGTCTTGGCCGAGACCTACTACTCCGACGGAGGTGCGCAGTTTCTTAGGGATGACAGGTTATTATCGTAGGTTTGTGGAGCAGTTTGCTTCGATATCATCACCGTTGACTAGAGTCGACTCGGAAAGCGCTAAGTTCCGATGGACGAGCTTTGTGAGAAGGGCTTCGATTCATGAAGGAAAAGTTGACGACGGCTCCAGTTCTTACTCTTCTTGAGGGGTTAGAGGGATACGTGATTTATTATGATGCCTCAGGTATCGGGCTAGGGTGCGTATTGATGCAGCACGGCAAGGTAATAGCCTATGCTTCCCGACAGCTACGGAAGCATGAGAGGAATTACCCTACTCACGACTTAGAGTTGGCCGCAGTTGACTTGAAGATTTGGAGACATTATTTATATGGGGTTCATGTGGATATTTATACAGACCACAAGAGCCTCCAGTACATCTTCAGGAAGAGGGAGCTGAACTTGCGGCAGAGGCGGTGGTTAGAGTTGTTGAAGGATTATGATGTTGATATTCTATACCATCCGGGGAAAGCCAACGTGGTTGCAGATGCTTTGAGTCGTAGATCGATGGGGAGTCTGTCAGAGGTGCAGCCAGAGAGTCAGGACATGGTCCGCCAGATCCATCAGTTAGCGAGCCTTGGGGTTTGATTGATCGATACCGATGATAGTGGGGTACGGGTTCGTGAGATTGTCGAGTCTTCCATCGTTGATGAGGTGAGGAGGCGACAGTATGAGGACCTAGTTATGATACGGTATCGAGATACGACTCTTCGAGAGGAGAAGAGTCTTTTTGAGGTAGCGCCGGATGGGGTGCTAAGGTTTGAGGGCAGATTATGTGTTCCCGATGTTGCAGGACTTCGTCAGCAGATTCTGGGGGAGGAACACATCGCCCATTATTCTGTTCATCCGGGTTCGACTAAGATGTACCATGACCTCAGATGTATGTACTGGTGGGATGGCCTGAAGAGGGACGTGGCAGGTTTTGTTGCACAGTGTCCTAATTATCGCCAGTCGAGTTGAGCACCATAAGCGGTGGGCTATCGCAGCTATTGATATTCCGACATGGAAGTGGGAGGTGATCAACATGGACTTTGTTCTGAGGTTACCTCGCACTCGGAGGAAGTATGATTCCATCCGGTTATTGTTGTGGTGTGAAATCAGCCCACTTTCTTCGAGTCAGGACTACGTATTCGGCTGAGGATTATGCCAGATTGTATATCAGGGAGATTGTGAGACTGCACGGAGTCCCTGTATCGATTGTATCAGACAGAGGAGCCCAGTTTACGGCTAACTTCTGGAGGTCTTTCCAGAAGGGACTAGGGACACATGTGAGTCTCAGTACCGCGTTTCATCCTCGGTGAAGCGGCGTGCAGAGCGTCTTATCCGCACAACTTGAAGATATGCTGCGAGCCTGTGTGATTGATTTCAGGGGTAGCTGGGAGGATCATTTGCCTCTTGTGGAGTTTGCTTATAACAACAACTACCATTCTAGTATACAGATGACGTCATATGAGGTTTTGTATGGGCGGAAATGTAGGTCGCCGATTGGTTGGTTCGACGTGGAGAGGTGCAGTTAGTTGGCTCAGACTTGATTCAACAGGCCGTGGATAAGGTGAAGCTTATCCAGGAGAGACTGTTAGCAGCTCAGAGTCGGCAGAAGTCTTATGCGGATAATCGGCGTCGACATTTGGAGTTTCAGGTAGACGATTGGGTCTTCTTGAAGGTATCGCCCATGAAGGGTGTGATGAGATTCGGAAAGAAGGGGAAACTTTGCCCAAGGTACATTGGGCCCTACCAGATCATCCGTAGAGAAGACAAGGTTGCCTATGAGTTGGATCTGCCATCAGAGTTAGAGGCGGTACATCCGGTCTTCCATGTTTCTATGTTGCGGAAGTGTATCGGAGATCCATCGAGAGTTTTCCCAGCTAGCGAGGTCCAGGTGACAGAGGGGTTATCGTATGAGGAGAGTCCCATAGCGATACTCGATCACCAGGTCAGGCGACTGCGGACCAAGGATGTGGCTTCCGTCAAAGTCTTGTGGCGGAATGATAACAGGGAGGAGATGACTTGGGAAGCGGAGGAGGACATGTTGAGAAAGTATCATCACTTATTCCCTACACCTTCAGGTAATTCATTTCCCTTACTTGTCAAGTTTTAATTGAAGTATTTTGCTTAAGTACTATTATGTGGTCATGTGTGGTATTATTATTCGTATGAAGGGGTGGTAAAAAAAAAGAATATGTCGCTATCTATAAGTTTGACTCCGAAAGAACATTCGGGGACGAATATTTCTAAGGAGGGAAGAATGTTACACCCCGTAATTACAAGACATGTTTATAAGAACGTACGTAAGAATCCAAATGTTAAGATTTGCGACTAGTAAAAATTTATCGGAATTATGGAATTATCGGAAAATGAAATATTGTGACGAATGGGAGGGCGACACGTGTCACCCCCTTAGATTGGTCTTGGACGAAAATGGCATGGGTAAAAGGTTCATTTGACCATAAGTTAGATGACAAAGTCTTGCTAAGTCTTGAAGCTTGATATTGTTGACTTGTCAAAGGGCTACTTGGGCTTGATCCAAGTGAATTTCATCCAAGCGACACATTTGTGCAAATCTTGACCCTCCATGTTACTATATATTAGTACTAGTAGCAAGACAACTTCTACACTTAGCCAAATTTTCAATAAAATTTGAAGAACTCTCATTGAGGCTCTCGGGTTCACCCTAGTTCCAACAAGAATTTTTTTTGTTTGTTGTCCAATAACATCCATATTTTAAACCAAGGTTCCTAAGTGTATTGTAAGGGTATCTCAATAGAAAAATTTCGAAAAAGTATAGTTTTCGTATTAGTCGCAAGGTGAAAACCTAGTTGCTTTCATAGGTTTGGAATAGAAGATTAAAGGAAAGTTGTTTGTGATCTTCTAAGGGTCTCAAGTGGCGGATTGAAGTGTCAAGGAGAGGCTCTAAGTTGCTAGGGAGCGACTTCAGATCTTGAAGTTGGATTAAGGCTCGTTGAGGTAACAATCTTGTTATCTTAAAGTGTTATAAGATGTCATATTGTTGTAGCCTTATATTTTAACTAGCATGAAGTATATTGTGTTGAAGATTTATAAGTGTTATGGATAGTTGAAGCCTAGAATCCGAAATGACATTCTAGCTATTTGAAGTTGGAATACAATTTTGGTCGTTAATTAGAATCGTCGCATGTTACTCACTTGAAGATTGTAGTAGTTATAATCGATTGCGGCTTGATATCATGTTATACTAAACAACTTGGATTGAAAAGGAATTGGATAAGAATTTGTGTTGATTATATCTCAAGTTGCCGAATTGACCTTGTAATTTGTACTAGTTTGATATCAATTGTGGGGCGGAATTTTACACGTCTAGTAGGCGTGTAATTCCCTATTGTTAACTACATTGTTGAGCCTTAAATGTGGCGTGTTTGGTTATTGAATTCGGGCCTTGAAAAAGGTGGAAAAGTATGTAGAAACAAAGGAAGTGATGTCCGATTTTCCGTAGAATTTAGTGACTTTGCACTTATAATATTCTACGTTTGAAGTAAGAAGTTAATAGACGTATTATGGTCATTATAGGTTGACATACTACGTGCGGTATATTGGACTTAGCAAGTGGATTGACCAGAAGAGGTATGTGGAACTTTCCTATCTCTTGAGCATGAATAATTGTACCTATATAGTACGGTAGACGTACAAGACTTTGATATCCTTTACTTGTTTTAAGAATGTCCAAGTCGGTTGAGTTAGAGGATTAACTCACTTGTGTAAAAGTAGTAAATATGTCTTAGTTTTCAAAGTTAAGGGACATGAAGTGTTTTAAGTATATGATACTTGTTTCGTTTTAAAAGTATAAGTCCTTTGGATACAAGTAAGAATGTAATTGCCTAAGGAATAAAGTTAATATAACGACTTTATGGAAAGTTGGTTATAATAGCTTTATGAAAAGTTAAAAAGAGTGGTTTAGTCTAAGTAATGTAAGTATGATAAATGACTTGAAATAATGAAAGACAAATTGATTTGAAGGCATCAATTGCTTAAGGTTTTAAAAGAAAGAAGTCACTTGATTTAGAAGCCTATAAACGTATTTTCTAAAAAGGTATTGTGACTTGTCTTGAAATGTAGATAGGACTTGATACTATGGTTATTAGTATCTTGGAAGTTTTATATGAAAAAGAGTCATTTTAAAAGGGTAGGAGTACGTAGTACTTTGGGTTAAATTCCCGGATTTTTAAAATGACATGTTAGTGCCTTAAGTAAACTAAAATGAGAGGGTATATAAATAATGTTAATAAGAAGTTAGGGGATTTCTTAACTTGCTTATGTTATGATAAGCCGGTAGCGCTTATGTTATGTATGATAGGCGGTTGTGCTAGTTCATGTTATTCTTACGGGGGAAAGCCCCGGGTTACGACAAATTCCATGGATTTGCTACCCATGATGCGAGTGCGACGTTTGTACTCGTTGCGGGCCCACCGGGCCCAAGCGGGTGAAATAGTCTCATGCGGAGCGCATCGCTCCATTGCGGGTCCGTAGGACCTATGCGGGTGAAATAGTCCCAGGAGTAGAATTGCTTAATGATACTACGGGCGGATGGCCCTACTTTGATCATGAGCCTCCTATTTTTATGCAGTAAAGTTTATACTTGTTACTCTCATTGTTAGTAAGGCACAGTGTACTGTAAACTGATTATCATACATGTCTCCAGCTTTATTTTAGACTTATGATGTATTTACAGTATTTTCCAGTTCTACATACTTGGTACATATTGCATCGACCCCTTTTTCTGGCTGCGTTACGCCGCAGTGGTGGGTAAAGGTGGTGGATCCTCATTTTTAGGATCACTGGTCAGGTGTCAGAAGCGCCATTTCTCCGGAGGCTTGTCTTTTGGTACAGTTTTCCCCGATGTTGTGGATATTATGTACATTCGTGGTATGGCGGCCCCGTCCCTCCATGCTTGTTATTCCTAGTGCCTCAGTCACATTTGTGGTTTGGCCGTAAGAACAGAGTTATCTCGCTTTACTTTTGGTTATGTATATTTTATGGAAGGCGGCCTTATCGGCTAGCCTGTGATGTTTATTGTCTAAACATGTTTACGTGTTGTGTATGTTCTGCTGCTATTTACTGATGTATACCTGAAAGGGGTGCCCAGGTAGGGCACCAGTCGCGGGTCCGGGGTTGGGTCGTGACACCAATAACAAAGAACATAACAAGCTTAGCTCATTTACCCTTTATTATATTAAGTATTCACTTAAGAACCCAGAATCATCAACAAGCCACTCATAGAAAATCAACAGATCAACACATGCCAACTCACGATCGAACAATCATTTGATACACCGAAGTTTTATCCCAATGAGGCTAATCTTCCTCTGGACTATCACAATAATAGATGCACTGGGATACACGCCTCATAGGTCAATCATCCTCTGGACTGACACAATAATGCTCAACAACTATACGTTAGAATTCATAACGATTAATCGTCCTCTAGACTAGCACAATTTTCCCATACAAGTCTAAACGCAAACAAATATAAGTCATGACATATTAGCCGAATCACAAATCATGACATGGAAACTGAATAGTTCATTATGAATTATGTTCATCATCCCGTTAGTAGGGGTATATCAAGTCACCAATCGATTTAGAAATCATATTCGAATATTAATCAAATTCAATTCCACGAAACCCATTCACATGATAAGACACATTAAAGATCAATGCTTTAAAAATCAATTTCAATCATCCCAAAGTAAGGGTAAATCACGTTTAAAGATTATCACTTTAGAATTCAATTCGATCATCCCATTGTATGGGCAAAACAATTCAAAGATCACTTCTTTCAAAAATCAAGTTAAGTTATCCCTTAATAGGGGTAAAGCATGTTCAAAGTCCAAAACTTTATAAATTAGTTTTAACAATCCTCTTATATGAAAAGTCAAAAATACATATATATAGTATGATACACCTAAGGTTCCATGATGGATTGTCCCTCACACACATGAAACCTTCCTAAAGAAATCATTTTTAAAGGTTGAAAACATGTTCGAAAAAAGAGACATACAAATCACCTTTATAGTGAAAATGATTTTAAAAAGAGACATACCTCTAATACCGCTACAATGCTATCAAACATGGAAATTCCAATAATTCAATCAACAAGTTTACTTTTCTGAAGAAAAACACCCAAAACCCTAGCTTGAATCACTTGAGAATGAGTAACTTACAAATTCTATGTTTTTGTTTAAGAATCATGTATTTAACGCTAGGGTTGATTAAGAATAATAGATATGTTCTTAACTTGGTGTGGGGGGTTTTAGAAGAGAGAGGCCTTAGAGGATTTTTTACGAAGTTGGAATGTCTAATGAATGAAATTTCGTGTTAAGCGTTGAATTTATAGAGTAGACATTTTTGACCCTGTGACTCACCGAGCTAGTGCTATGGTGAGTCACTGTCTCACCCTGACACTCGATAGGAGAGTGCTATGGCATGTCACTGATCGCTATGGCGAGTGCCCCTGCTTATTTCACACTTAGTCAAATTCTTACGTTTTTCGACGGTACCGATATCATCTCAATAAAATGGGCATAACTCCTAGCACAAAGCTCGGTTTGAGCTCCATCATATATAATTGGAAAGGTATTTCAAATACCTACAATTTTTATATTTTAAGTTTTTCAAATTCCTAATGGATAATCACGTAATGAAGATGGAAGTCAGAACTACCGTAAACTTGGTCAATTCTAACAAATTTTACGTACTTCACTATTCATCTTGATCTTAGGTCAACTATTTCCACCCATAGGCAACTTAATAGGACTTCATACATCTAAAATGTTACATTAATACTAATTTAACATATCCACACCTAGCCCAAATTTATGGAGTGGTACATAAATCCATCTTGATAAATTTTTCTCAAATGACTAATTTTGTCAAAGACTCACATGTCTTGAATTATCATTATAAAAATATTTTTATACACTCGAGTTAGGATGACTTGACTATCACAAAGTGGAGCTCACACTTTGCAAGTCAATGGAATTCCTATAAGAATTTTCTCAACCAATCAACTCCTTAATACGCTCATGTTAAAGCAATAAATGATCAATGACTCCTTGCAAACTCAATTTGAATCAAAATATTTCATCATTATTTATTTATTTATTTACTCGATCTTGGATCAAATATGATATTACGTTCTTGTAGTTCTAAGTGACTAAATTTATTTAGCACTTTCTTCTCAATATAACGAGATTCACTCAATACATTACCCCCACTATTTTTTTAATATTAATATCCAACATAATATCAATTTTTCCAAAATCCTTTATATTGAATGTGGAAGGAAGAAAATCGTCATTTATATTGTATCATATAAACCTCTTTATTTCTATTATACCGTAGAAATCTCTTTATTTCTATTATGTTCTTCGTATCATCTTTTGCAATAACATATGAACAAATTAATAATCACAAATAATTACCACATACTTTGGCGTGCATACAACTTTTCAAGTATTTAGGAAATAATATACATTTTTTAAATAACCCCTTTATAAAAGAACACGACTTTTTCCATTTGAAGGCATAAAAATCATTGTGTCAAATTGACTTCTAATCATAAGCCAAGTATCCCACATTTTGACTATTTCATGCACATGTGAAACTTAAAGTTGTCAAGAGACATTCAATTCATGAAAGGTAATTAACAAACAATATCTAAATATAAATATCAAATATTCTCGTGATCTCATAATAATCAACTTTCAAGTACTGCTATGATTATTCCATATAAAATTACTTTATATCATCTCTCAATTTAAAAATAATTAACTTCACATATGATCTTTATGCAAGAATAACAAATCACAATAAATAAAAAATGTTATTCCTACACAATAAATATGCATTTCAAAATCATTATAAAATGAGACATATAACATTTATGAAAATATACCATAAATCACAAGGATAAGAATCGATAAAGAAATTATAAGTTAAAGTGATAGAAAATAGAACCCGTTTTAAGAGCCGTTTCAATCTCTCTGATCAGTGCTTGACACAACAAAATCATTGCCAAATCATTGGGTAATTATTGTCCTCAATTTATTTGACATGATCACCTTTGTCTTGAACTCATAAGGATCCAGACACTCGAGAGAACTTCAGTAGGATTATAAGCAGCCAACTAATATTGAGTTTCGTCACTTTTAATTATTGTAGTTCTTCTTCAAAGTTTGTAAGAATTGGGTGTTCCTCCGTGGCTTTTTTGCAGTCGGCAGAAACTGTGAATTTCAAGTGAATACCTTCAATTCTCCATTTTGAATATGATATCTTCTTCGTAACACAAATATCGTTTTTAGAATCTTGGAAAATATTATCTAAGAACACAAAATATACGAAGAAGAACACAAAGATAAAAGTTTAATAATGAACAACAAACACAAAATTGGAGGCTTGAAATACATGCGAAACACTTATCTAAAAATAATATTTGCTCGCTCTCCTCTTCGAGGTTGCTATGAGATTGCACGCAAATAGTTTCAGTAGATATAACTATTGTGCGCGGAAGCAATAAATAGCGGTATAGGATATATCAAAGCGGTCACTACAAGAAATTTGTCATATACCAACGGACACTTTTAGTAAATGCCAAAAATCCGTTGGTATAGATATCATATACCTACGGAGATTTCTGGACGTTGGTATAGGTAAATAAATCCCGTTGATATAAAATTCAGTGAGCCCTAATTTTTTAACACTATTTCAATTATTTTACTCTCTCAAAACTTTCCTCCCTTTTCTTTATTTTGGTGAATTCCCCAGCGGGCCACAGTTTATTTTTTTGTTGAATCTGTTTTGAAAAATCTCACCAAGAAGAAGTTTATTACTTTTGCCAAAATTCTATTTCAAAAGAGAGACTAAAATTCTGCTGAAGCTCACCACGAAGCCTTCATTCAAACAAAAAATACGGCTTCAATTTGTAAGTTCCTTCCCTTGTAGGTTTAAATTTCACTTACTTTTATAGGTCATTCCATAAAAGATTGACATGGTCCAGATTATTCTTTTGTACTTTTATTGCATACCCATCACTGGTTATGCATGAATTTCACAGCTTTAGCACACATTTGAAATGCAGGTTTCTTAAATCTGTACTCCCATTTTTTCACCCCAAAAGTTCTTCAATCTTCATCAACAATAGTTCATCCCTGCAGTTTGCATCTTCTTCGTCGAGTAAAGGTTAGTTTTTCACTATTTATGATAAAATGTAGACTAGGGTTTTATTTTGTCAACTCTTTATCCGAAAATTAATACTATATTTTTTTTGAAAAAATCAATTGTTATGTCCTTGTTGATATCATGTAATTATTATAGTTTTAAGTGTTAGAAATAAAAAATTTGAGTTTCTCCATTAACACAAGGTAAGCTTAAGTACTATAAATTTCTCATTGTAGTATTTTTTTAATGTATTATCATTGGTTTTCATGTGTTGATTTCTTGAGGGGTTTGCTAAATCTGTTTGAGATGCATTTATTGGATTTTGGTATGGTTCAATTTCCATTTGATGTCTATGGATTCTCTATAGCTACTGGGCATAAATTTCTCGTATTTGAATTGTGCTACTGGAGATCATTGGAATTAGCTTTCATGTATGTGAATAAACTTGCATATTGTTTTTTCTATATTAGTTTTAGCACTTATACATACTTTTTGCCCCTTTCGTTTATTTTAGTTAATTCGTTAAAATATTTCAGCTAAGTTTGTCAAATGGAGTGTAGAGGATGGGTTCGTGATCCGACAAAAGAAAGTGAAGAATATATTCAAGGGGTTAACGGATTTCTTGAATTTGCTTTTCAAAATTCAGTAGAAAATGGAAAAATATTGTGTCCTTGTACAAAATGTGCCAACTGTCAGTCACATTGTCGCTCAAGTGTTTATGAACACTTAACTGATCCGCGACGTGGATTCCTTAGAGGTTATACAGAATGGATATTTCATAGTGAGAGACCCACAACTTCAAGTTGCACAATTGAACAACATGTTGAAATGGGGCATGACATGGACAGTTTAATTCGTGATGCTTTTGCAATGCCTCATTTAGAAGAGACAATCTTTGGTGAAGGTGAAAGGAATCCAAAAGTAGGAGAAAATGTTAAGTTTTACCAGTTGGTGAAAGAGAATGAGCAAGTTCTCTATCCAAATTGTAAGAAGTATAGCAAACTATCATTTATGGTGCATTTGTACCATTTAAAGTGTCTTCATGGGTGGAGTGACAAGTCATTCTCCATGTTATTAGATTTATTGAGAGATGCTCCACCATGGTTCATCATTGGTTTTCTGAAAAAGCACAAGTAAGTCAAATTGAAAATAGATTCTTTCATATTATGAAAATAATTGAACTTTGGTTTCTTATTTCGACTAATATTATATTGTATCAATTGTAGAAAGTAAGTAAAATTAACAGGCAAAATCGTGCTAAATTTGAAGATATTCATTGTATGGGTACAAAAAGTCTCCCAAAATTGATTGATGAAAAGGTTTGTTTTATATTTGAACTTTTAATTGAGTAAATTGTATTTATAAAAAAGTACTTATATCTTGTTTGTTTGGTATTAGAAAAAAAGAGCCAGGGAGTATCGCCCACACGTAAAGAAATTTGCATTGATACGCATACTCGGAAAGATGGTTCAATTGTCAATGAAAAAGCTGCAAGATTGATTGTAAGATTTTCTTTCATTCTTCCCCTTTTTATTATGTAACTTATATTGTATTGTTATGTTATGGTTCGGGTTCTTAATTGTTGCTATGTTCTGATTCGGGAAGTTTTTTTTTTCAATCCACACTACACTTGCACCCCTAAATATTAACAGTAAGACAAGATGTAGGATAAGTTAGTTTGGTGTGAATCTCCATATGACAATGTGTATAAAGTCATGTGGTTTGGATAATTGGATTACTCTTCAATGAGCCTGTTGACCTATAGTGTTGTTCATTTAGGGAGAAGTGAGATGTGTGGGCTGAAGCCAATTTGTATGGCACTCATATAGTTTATTGAAATTGTCAGTAATCTAGTGAACTTTTATCATTCCTAATGCATTTAGTTTACCTATTATCATGATTTGGATGTTTGAAAAAACATTAGACAGTGATTTTGTAGCCAGTTAATTCTTCTGTGGTTTGCTTTGAACTTCCTTGACTAGTCCAATATCCCTGCATCATGTGGTATTGACTGTAATATGATTGAATGTATGCATAATCCTTGTTTGAGATCTGTCAATTGATATTTTGTGTCAAGGCTGGTTGTATGGGACATATAGAGTATTTACCCTCCCTATTTTGTATATCATGTTGGCCTTAATAAAATGTGCAAATGTTTGACAGCCTCGTATGCCAAAAGATGAGTCTGACTACTAGTTGTTGTAGTATCTTCAAATTTGAACTTGTGATTGATCTAAGTGAATGCTTTATTTGTTGGCTTGTTTAAACTCATGAGATATAGAATGAATCTCTAATTCTAACTAAGTATGTTTTTTGAATTAAGTGTGAGTTCATCCCTGAATGTCAATCCAACATCATACCTGTCATTATAAGACTACCAAAAAAATCTTTAGAATATTGCAATGACATTAGGATGTTTGATTAGTTTCCATTTAAACTAAACCTAGCTGAACTACTTTAAAAAACTAGGAAGGTATTACCTGTATTGGAGTGAAAGGATAAGTCTGTAAATCCTACTTTTAAGTAGTTTATTTTCCTATCTAAGAATGGTAAATTAGGTTTCATCATTTGCATAGAGAATGCATGATAATAGTGATTGTTAGTAGTCTCGGGTTGAAAAATGGGCATATGTTATGGATATTGGCATGTCAATACTTGTGATATCTTCTTGTCTGATCTTCTATGCCATATTTTGATTAAAAAAAGTTGAGTATTTTGTATACTTGTTTTTCCATTCTAAGTCAATCTGTAAAGTCTGCATTTTGCTTTGTTTAGTTGATCCTTGTGCATAACTTCTACAACTGTTATTTACTTTGGCATAACAGTTGTTGGTTTAGTTGCTAGTTGGTCTAATTCTACTTCTTTGATGTCCCTTTATTAAGTTCAAGTTTGTTTTTGTTTCATCTATTTTATTATGACGACAAAGTAATTACTTTTAATATTTCAGGAAGAACTAAACAAACATGATAATGAGAATGAAACCTCTCAATCGGTCCAAGAGACACAAAGTCCATTTCCTTGGAATGATGACATCAGTCTTGTCTTTCTCAAACTTCAAACCAATATCCACAGTACCATAGATGTACCGTATAATCCACATCACTGCTTGTCAGTGTTCTTTACCAGAGTTGTGCATGTAGTGACTCACCGTACTAACAACATATGAAATATCAGGTCTGGTGCATACCATTGCATACATTAGGGCACCAACAACATTTGCATATGAAACACGCTCCATTTGATTCTTCTCATCGGCGGTACTGGGTGACATCTTTGAACTTAACTGAAAATGAGGAGCAAGCAATATACTTACTGGTTTGGTCTTCTCATTGATGTCAAACCTTTGAAGTACTTTCTTCAGATACTGAGTCTGTCAGACAGACTGTGCTTGCAACTCTATCTCTTGTGATCTTCATCCCAAGAATCTTTTTAGCCTCTCCAAGATCTTTTATTTCAAATTCTAAACTTAGCAGAGCCTGTTGATCTCCACCTTGATCTTAGATTCAATCAACATATTATCAACATATAAGAGCAAATAAATGAAAGTAATATTTTGGAGTTTCTGGAAATACACACAGTGGTCAAACTGGTTGCAGGTATACTTCTGTTCTCTGATGAAGCTATCAAAATGCTTATACCATTGTCACAGTGACTTCTTCAAACCATACAATGACTTCTCACGTCATGGAACTTTGAAACCATCAGGTTGAGACATGTAGATCTCTTTGTTCAAAGTGTCATGGAGAAATGCAGTTTTGACATCAAGTTGGGCTAACTCGAGATCAAATTGTGCTACCAAAGCCAATAGTATCCGAATAGATGAATGCTTAACAATAGGTGAGAATATCTCATTGTAATCTATTCATTCTTTTTTAGCATAGCCTTTTACTACCTGGCTTTGTATTGGATGTTGTCTTTACCAGGTACACCTTCTTTCTTGGCATAGACCCATTTGTAGCCAATAACTTTCTTTTCTTTGGGAATTTGAATCAAATCCCAAGTCTGATTCTGGTGTAGAGACTTTATTTCTTCATCCATCACCATTTTCCACGTCACTTTGTCAACACTGTGCACGACTTATTTGTAAGTGCATGGGACATCATCATCAATTACTGGAAGTGCGAATGCTACCATGTTTGTGTATCTGGTAGGCTTTCTAATCTCTCTTCTCGGTCGAGTAGTGGAAATAGATTCTGATTGCTGATTGATCGGTGGTGATGCCGAGGGAACCTCCACCTCCACCTCAACTGAGATCTCTTCTTGATCTTCACTTTCACCATGATATGTAATCGGAACATGTTTTTTTTTGGTGTCTCAAGCTCCACCTTAGAAAGATCATTCAGATTCTCATTATCTTTCTCTAAAGTTGTCTGTCTCAGCATAATAGACTTGTCAAATGTGATGTCTCGGCTCAAGACGATCTTCTTGGATTCACCACACAAAGTCTGAATTCTTTAACTCCTTCACTAAAGCCTAAGAAGACAACTTTCTTTGCTCTAGGATCTAGTTTGGATTCTCTGACATGAAAATATGCAGGACACCCAAATATTCGTAAGGAATTATAATCAGAAACAGGTTGTCCAGACCATACCTCTTTAGGAATCTTCCCATCTAGTGTAGTTGCGGAAAGTTATGGGTTGCATATGACAATGCCTCAACCCAAAATGCCTTGCTCAGTTTTGATTGAGATAACATACAATGAACTTTCTCAACCAAAGTATGATTCATCCATTCGGCCACTCCATTTTGCTGCGGCGTACGGGGAACTGAAAAATGCCTGATTATCCCTTTATCTTGGCAAACTTATATGAAAGGATCTGATTTGTATTCACCAATATTGTCAGATCTGAGTCTCCTAATTTTCCTGCATGTCCGAGTCTCGATCATTTTCTTCCATTTAAGAAAGATATCCAAAACTTCATCTTTGTGACGCATGGTGTATACCCAAACATATCTAGAGAAATCATCAATGAATATTACAAACCATCGTTTACCTCCTAGTGAAGCATTCTAGGAAGGTCCCCAGACATCTGTGTGGATATAATTCAAAGTTCCCTTAGTGCGATGAACAACAGTACCGAACTTGACCCTTGTTTGCTTTCGCATTACACAGTTTTCACATAAATCAATCTTTCCAGTCTTGACACCTTTCAGTAGACCTTGATTCACTAAGACTTGCAAAGCCTTCTCTCCAGTATGCCCTAAGCGCATCTGCTAAAGGCTTGAAGAATTATTTGTCTTCTCTTCAGAACTGCTAAAGACAGTTGCTCTTCCTGTAACGGTACTCCCATATAGGAAGTATAGATTCACCTTTCTAGTACCTTTTATCGCTACAAATGCACCTCGTACAACTTTCAAGACTCAATTTCCAGTGTTACCTTGTAACCATAAGAATCTAGAACACCTAATGAAATAAGGGTTTTCTTTAGATCAGGAATGAACCTCACATTCGTAAGTCGCCTGATTGTACCATCGTGCATCTTCAGTCGTACTGTTCCAATCCCTTTTGTCTGACAGGCATTGTCATTTCCTATAAGCATAACTTCACCATCTAGTTCTTCAAAACTTGAGAACTAATGTATGTTCGGACACATATGATAGGAACATCCAGAAAAAAATCCATCTGTTTGAATACGTGTCACTGTGAAGGCTAATTCTTCTTTATCAACCTTCTGTGCAATATTTTGCAGTTGACTTGTCCTTGTTGGGACAATCTTTCTTCCAGTGCCCTTTCTGGTGACAATAGACACACTCGTCCTTCACAAGATGTCTTCTTGATGACTCTCTTCTGGATTTGGATCTGGATCGACTCCTATTATTCGATCCAGTTATTCCACCTGCCTCTGCTGCAGTCAGTGCTTCTGGTGTTAAGTCTCTGTGATTATGTTGATCCTTCATCCGATATTCATTATTCACCAAAGCATTAGAAACATCTATAAACTTAACCTCATCTTTACCATATAACAGAGTTGTGGTTAAATGTTCATAGCTTTCAGGTAAAGAATTAAAAAAACAACGCTTTATCTTCATCAATAATTTCGACATCTAAATTTTGGAGATCAGCCAAAATTTTATTGAAATTATCTAAATTCTCAATCATAGGGGTACCTTTCTTGAACTGGAAACGTTTCTTCTTCAGGTAGAGTCGGTTCTCTACATTTTTTGTCATGTACTTGTCCTCTAGCTTCTTCCAGAGGACTGCAACCACCTTTTTCTTTCATGACAAAATACTTTTTGTCTTTTCCCAAACATAATCAGATGGTGCCACAAGCTTGACGGTTGACATAATTCCAATTTTCTGGCCTGATTTCCAAGGCAATATTAGATCCTTCTCAAAAAAGCAGATCTAACACTTCACATTGCAACATACCAAAGTTATGGGTACCATCGAATTTTTCCAACTCAAACTTTGAATTGGATAACATGGTTCTTCCAGAACCACTTGGTTAGCCATAAGTGCAAACATATAACAGACTAGATGATTCCTAGGAAAAATTGTAAAAAATACCGCGATCCTATCAACACAGGATAGATCCGGACAGCCTCCTATACAGAACCACCTCTCTAAGCAAGTTCTCAGGAAAGACTGGAGGGTCACAGACGGACCACTTAAATTCCAACCTCCTTAGATAGAACTTTAAACTTATAACTTGAGACAATGTTTTTCCAAATTTTGATACCTTATTTGAAAAAACGGAGTCCGCGGTTGAATCTTGAATGGTCCAATTTGTTAGAAATCGGACCGACTCGATTGAAAAACGGGTGAAAACCACGACCAACTCGGTCCAAAAATCACTGTTGACTGGGTTGACTCACTGGTCAACCGTCATAAAAAAAGTCAACGGCATGGTCAACGGCTCGAGCAGGTTACTGGAAGCAGCACTCCGGCGACTCCTGGTGGTGTGTCCGACCTCTAATTGAGCTGATTCTTGTAGAGTTGGATTCGTCTCGTCGAGAGCTTCGATTTGATATATAATACCACTATATTTGGTTCTGATACCAATTTATTGTGCGTGGAAGCAATAAATACCAATGAATAGTGGTATAGGATATATCAAAGCGGTATAGCAAAACACACAGATATACGTGGTTCGGTAATTTGCCTACTTCTACGGGAGGCAGTAGATATTATTAAATAGAGTAGGAAATATATAGAGTAAAGATATATTTTCCACTAATAATATCTCTCGGGTGTTTCCCAAAGTGTTTCCCCAATACTCACATATACTCTCTTATATAAAATGAGTATTTTCTCTCTTGGGATAACTCTCTCTTTTCTGATTTTGGGATGTGAAGATTATACAATAATCTCATATATTTATAGATGAGGAAATGCCCCCTCTTCTCCACATACAATGCATGAACACGTGCACATAAGTCTTCAATGATGGATGGCCTAACTCTTTAACAATGATGGCTTCAACAAAGATGGCTTCAACAAAAGGGGCTTGATATTTGAGCCAATATTCAATAATAACAAGCCTTTGAATTCTATACTAAGCAAATAGTGAAGAAATTCATCTAGGAAAGCAAGAATTCTCAACTTGATCTCTTTGGAATGGGAGAAAAAAGTTATTCTGCAAAAGTTACTCTACATGATTAGAAAAGTCACCTTGAGAATCAGAAAAATTTGACTTTAAATAGAACTGATGGTAACAAAAGAATAAAAGAAGACACCCTTTCATTTAAAAGACACCTTTTCTTTTAAAATAATTTAATTTAATTTAAACAAAATTCCAACATTATAAGTTTTCAGCTAATGAAATTCAATTAAACCTTCCTTCAAGCTAGCTCTGCGACTACTTGCGCATAGGTGAAGTTTCTCCAATGCAAAAATGCAAAAGATTTTTTTTTTTTTTGAAAAATAATCATTCTCGATCAACCAATGCCCAGCGATTTCATGTAACTAACCCTCAATGGAAAAAGCCTTATTGGACCCGTATATTTGGTTATATTAATTGTATCATGGTTAAGTAATTCTCAAACTTACGTTGTGAGATTTCATTGAGTATGTTTTTATTGTTTTTATTGGTTAAGTAATAAATTGAAGGTAAGAATCTTAATGATTAATATAGTAAGTGATAAATCTGATATAAAAAATATATTTCAGGCAAATTGCAATTATTATTTTGGTGCATGCATCTAGCTCGTGTAAGTATTTTTTTCTCACTCACCACTCGTCGACAATCTGCAAATTGACATGTGATTAAATGGAGTATTTCCTTTGCATAACTCTCTTCAATGATGGAGATAAACTCTGGAGTCTAAAGGGTTTATGCTGAGTAGGATCAAGACAGAGTACTTGGATTGCAAGTTCAGCAACGGGAGCGAGCTGGAGACATGAGAGGAGGTGAAGCTTGATACTGAGGTCATTTCGAAGAAAGGAGACTTCAAGTACCTTGGGTCTATTATCCAAGGGGATGAAGAGATTGATGACGATGCCACACATCGTGTTGGGGCAGGGTGGATGAAATAGAGACTCGCATCTGGAGTCTTGTGCGATAAAAAGGTGCCACCAAAACTTAAAGACAAGTTCTATAAGACAGTGGTTAGAACGACTATGTTGTACGGGGCGGAGTGTTGGCCAGTCAAGACTTCGCACATCCAAAAGCTGAAAATTGCGGAGAGGAGGATGTTGAGATGGATGTGCGGGCATACAAGGAGGATAGGATTAGAAATGATGATATTCGGGACAGAGTGGTAGTGACCTCGGTGGAGGATAAGATGCGGGAAGCGAGGTTGAGATGGTTTGGGCATGTGCAGAGGAGAGACATAAATGCCTCAGTGCGGAGGTATGAGAGGTTGACTAGGGACGGGTTTAGAAGGGGTAGAGGTAGACCGAAAACGTATGTCGTAGATGTGATTAGACGGGATATGTCGTAGATGCAACTTACTGAGGATATGACATTAGATATGGGGTTGTGGAGGATACAGATTAGGGTAGTAGGTAGTCGAGCGTAGTTCTACTTACTCTTGCAAACGGGTAGTGGTAGTGTTATTGTTGTAGGCCCGCTTAGCCTATCTTACTAATAGGTTCAGTATTGCTTTATAGTTCATTGTAATTTGATTTATGTTGTTATGTGTCCTTTATTGTACTTTGTTTAGCTTATTTTTATCGGATCTGACTGCTTTTGTTGTTGCTATGCTCTTGCTTATGCTCTGTCTTGAGCCGAGTGTCTCCTCGGAAACAATCGCTCTACTTACTAAGGTAGATGTAAGATCTGCGTACATTCTACCTTCCATGGACCCCTACGTTGTGGAATTTTACTGGATATAATGTTGTTGTTGATGTTGTAACTCTCTTCAATGATCAAACTTTTTGAACACATTGACCCCCGGTTTCACAACTTACTATACGTGCAGCAGACAATCATTCCAAAGGCCCTAAGTAAAATTTTTCAAATATGAGAGACATCATAAATTCCTAGATATTTTCCTAATCATAATAAGTATTTTTTTTTTAATACCGGTGTCGTGTCGGGGTCGGGGTCGGGTCGGGACCGGGACAGGGTCGGGTCGGCCCGGCCCACTGACCAGCCCTACTCTTAATTAATATCGAGGAGAGTAAAAGATAATTTAGTCAAATAATTTTTTTAATTAACGTTATTACATGATTTTCTTAATAGGTAGTTAAAATCTTAAAAATAATTTATTATGGACCGCCGGGAGTATTTAATAGACAGCATGTGTGAGAGATAAGCATGTATGCCTGAACACCCAATCTTGTTACTCTCTTCGCCCCACTTTAACTATTTTCACGCCCATTAAAAAATAATAAATACAAGATTTAGTTTACTAAGTTAATTCTATTTAATAAAGATAGATAAAATTTTCCACTTAAGTATTGTGCATGCTTCTTTAATATTAATGTTGTAGTTAGAAATAATTGTCAACTTTAGTCTTGAATTTATAAAGTGACATTTATTTTGAGATAATTTTTTTTGACTAAAACTATAGTTATAATAGGACGGAGGGAGTATATTTTTTAAATCCTTTTATGAAAATCTGATTTAATCAAAAGGCGTATCTTTGTGATGGAGTTAAAAGTTACGAGTTAAAGTATCTCTAAAGGACGGTTTAAGATTAAATTAGTCGATAGAACATATGCTTTATTAAAAGATGGTTATAATCTTCAAGTAATCAAAACATCCAAGAATATTTCCTTTTTGTCCATATGAAGCAAAGAATGAGTACCAAACAGACAGTAGTTCTTATATAACATTATGTATATATATGTGTGTTATTTTAAGGGTTTCTTCTTTCTCTTCTCTATCAAAACTCAAAAGAATTAATTAAGGATGATGTTAAGGAAATTTGGAACATTAATTTTTGTCACGAGTTTCATCTTTCTTGCTTCAGGTACGGCGGCTAGTGAGAACCTTTCAACAAACAAGAAGGTGCGATAATTTACTTCCAAAAATATTTGAGTGCATTTTCTTAATATTTATTTTACATAATGTGTGATGTCTAGATAGATGTGACATCAACCTGATGATTTTGGGTGCGTTCTAAAACTCTATAGTTTACGAGATTCTGCAGTTCACATTAAATATCACACATGAATTGATGCATAGTATGTTTGGCACTGAATCATGACATACTCACTATTAAAAATTAACATACCATAGCACGTTAAACTACATTGATATGAAAAAGTATCTTACACAGTATATATTAATATATATAAGTTAAATTCATAATTAAGGCATTATTTATATCGCCTATATATGCCCTACCTATCATTTATGTTGAGGGTGAACGGTAGAAAAAGTGCAGCGCAAATAACCTCTTACGCTGGGGCGGAATTGAACCCAGTAGCTTTGGCTCAGATTCTGTATATGTGTTAAAAAATTCACTTATAAGAGAAGAATAATAGATTCCGGATCTAATAAATCAAATGAGATTAGTAGAACTCGGAACTCGAACCCATAAAATTTAAATTCTAGATTCACCTCTGATCTTAAATTAATTTGTTATTAATAATATTGACATGGGAAACAAGTAAATGACAATACCTGCTAATTCTTGCTGTAAGATGATATTAATCTCCCTTAGGGAGTCTTCTCATTAATATCAAAGTATATATAGAGTATAATATTCATCCCTTATACAATAAGAATCCTAAGCCTATACAAAAGAGGAATCTTAGTCTTACCATAATTATATTTACACAATATATGGAAATATTTTAATTACGGGTAGGGATACAATTTTTTCTATAATATACATGTTTACACACCCCCTCAGTCGGAGCGGGAGGAGGCCGGATGCTGAGACTGGATCTGAAGTCAAGAAATAACTGTCCGGGAATTCTTTGGTAAATATGTCTGCATACTGATAGGATGATGGAACATGTAACACTCTGACATGGCCTAGCGCAACTTTCTCACGAACGAAGTGTAGGTCTATCTCAATATGCTTGGTTCGCTGATGTTGAACCGAATTATGAGAAAGATAGATGACATAGATGTTATCACAATACACAATAGATGTCTGACGCAAAGGACACTGAAGTTCTAATAGTAAATTTCTGAGCCAACAAATCTCAGCTACTACATTTGCAGGCCTCAGACTCAAATTTCAGACCGAGCGAGATAGGCACTGCCGCTTGTCGTACTCAAGAAATCAGATTATCCCCTAAGAAAACACAAAAGCCGGAGGTGGAGCATCACGTGTCCGGACACCCTTCCCAATATGCATCCGTATATGAAAGCAACCTGTTTGGTGCAGAGGGGTATAGGTGCAAACTATAATCAAGAGTGCCCTTAATATATCGAATGATACGCTTAAGAGCAGTGAAATAAGACTCCCTGGGGTCATGCATGAATAAGCACACCTGTTGAACAACATAAGCTATGTCTGCCCGGATGGCGGTAGATCTTCGAGTGCACTCGCAGCACTTATACGCAGTAGATCGCAGACCGAGCACCATCCATGACACTGAGATACTTCATTTCCATTTCACAATGAAAAGTAAATGACCTGAATACTAAAAATTGGTCATTCAATGATTCAAATATCCAATAAGGAAAAGAGGAGGCATCAGAAACATACCTCAGGACGAGTGTAAGATCGACAACATCAAGAATACGAGAATCGATTGGGTGTTGTGGCGTTTTGGTGAGAATCGAACAACGTGGGGGTGTCAAAATTACGGGAAGGTGATTTCGAGTGTGATGGTACCAACACCGAACCTTGAAATCACCGGAATCGGCCGGAATTTGCAAAAAACCGATCGAAATCGATGGGTTTGCAGTGGGTTTTTCGATATGAAATTGACGGAGATATATGATGAATCGATGGGGGTAATTGGTATGGAAATGACGGGCTTGAAGAGACGAAGCTATTGGACTAAGTCGCGTCCCCGATGGATGCCGGAATTTGCCGGAAATGGCGAAACTCCGGCGGTTTCACTGTTCACTCGGTGAAATCGCTGAAGATGAGAGCATTTCAGATTTTGGGTTTTTGTGGGGTTTAAAAATGTGATTTCACTTATGATGGAAAATAAAAAAATCAATGGTCGTTGCATTAGACTTACACAGCCGTTGCATTAGATAGGCTAATGCGACGGTCATGTGTGGGCGTTGCATTAGACGATAAAAGCCGTCACATTAACCTATCTAATGCAACGACCACAAAATGTCGTTGCATTAGCCTATTTTCTGATTTGTATAACTTGAACCCGTCGCATTAGCCACATCTAATGCGACGGCTGTAGATATGGTGTTGCATTAGATAGGCATGAACCGTCGTATTAGGCCAGAAATGTAGTAGTGTAAACGGAAGACGAGTATGTTTGCCTAAAGAACAAGAAACACAGTTTTGGGCAAACTTCCCATTATAAGTAATGAAATTATTGTCTCTAAGAAAATTAAAAACTGGGGCTCCTGGATGACCAAACCTATTATGCCATGTGGAAGAAGAAATGACCGCTCGAGAGACGGGAGAGCTAGATCTGGCTGCGGAGGTGGGAGTGAATGGATAGAGATCCCCTGTGCTATTGCATCTCGTAAGAGGTTTCCCCGTATGAAGATCCTTCACAGTGAAACCATAAGGGTCAAAATCAATGGAGACAGAGTTATTACGAGTGAATTTGCGGATAGAGATTAGATTCTTAATTATATGCGGGGAGTATAGGGTATTTTGAAGGGGGAATGGATGAGGCGGTGGTGTGTAGGATGTACCATAACCCTTTACTGGAATGCGGTGGACACACCAACTGTCACAAATTAAGGATGCTTTAAACTAAACCGTTTGAGAATATTACCCGCATCGCGGTGAGGTGAAAGTGGCTCGAGTCCATGTGCACGGTTGTTGTCGCCGTTGCATGTTGAGACACCAAGGTCCACCCAACTCAGCCGGTGTCATCTTTGCCGACGAGGACGCGGTGCTGAACCGGCGCGCGCCGCGACAGACGGTATCACAGCGCGGCTACCGAATCAACCTGGGCCCCGCTGTTGCTGGCGATGATTCTCGCTGTCGCGACCTACCACGACCACGGCCTCTCGCCGCGACTTTGCCATCGCGTCCTCGCTGCGGTTGAGAGTTTTCGCGGCGTTGGATCTTGAGGGCGTGTTTCGACGCCTAACGCTTTCGAGTGTGCTTCATCTCGCTTAGCACGACGAGTCTCTTTCGAGCAACAATCGCGAACGAGCTTTGTTAAAGCCGGAAGCGGATTCGCTGTTGAATTATGGCGGCTAATGTATCATAGTCGCCTTTGGGAAGGCTCGCAATCAATTGCAACACCATCTTAGTGTCCGAGACAGCGTGTCGACGCTTGGAGAGTTGATCCGCCGCAATTTCAATCGTCGCAGATTCACCATGTTGGAGAAATTTTCAAGGCGTGTATTGTTAAATTGTTCCTCCAAATACACCGCACGAGTGTGCTTGTTATCTTGAAAGATTTCCTCCAAGCGGTTCCATAAATCATGGGCTGTGGCACCAGATTTCATGATAGTAAGAAGAAGATCCTGAGAAATACTACCATAAATCCACTGATTGACGTCGGCGTCTAGACGACGCCAAGTAGACTCATCAACCTCCGGAGGACGCGGAATAGTGTCGTCGATGTGGTCAAACACGTTATAGAGACATGCATGATTACGCTGACTGTTTTTTGATCAAGAAGAATGTAAATATAATTCTTGATATTGGTAACAGTGAGGGCGGGATGAAAAGAGGATGACGACGTGGTGGTGGGATTTGTGGAGGTAGATGCGCCGTAATCGAGCGTAATCTCGAGTATCCATTTAGAGAAGAGAGAAAAGAGAAGAAAACCAAGAATTTTGGGAGGAGAGGGAGAATAGCATGAATCGCCTGGGGCAACGGCTCACATAGAAAAATTCTAGGGTTTTGTGTTAGGCTCTTGATACCATGTAAGATGATATTAATCTCCCTTAGAGAGTCTTCTCATTAATATCAAAGTATATATAGAGTACAATATCCATCACTTATACAATAGGAATCCTAAGCCTATACAAAAGAGGAATCCTAGTCTTACCATAATTATATTTACACAATATATGAAAATATTCTTATTATGGATAGGGATACAATTGTTTCTATAATATACATGTTTACCCTTGCATTTAAAGGATAAAAAAACCATAAAGCTAGATTGTTTATATACCATTACTAATTAATTGGCATTTCACTGAATTAGCAACTCTAATGAAAGGTTACAAGAAGTACTGGTTTTGACTGAAATTTGCTTTATCTTGACAGTTAATTTTTCAGGAGAAATGTACCTATTTTGTGACAATAGAGACAACATGTAGAAAGGGTGCAGACACCTCAAACCATGTTAGCCTAAGGTTTGGTGATGAAAATTCCAATGACATTTTAGTGCACCATTTGAATTCCAAGCATGTTAGAAGGGTTGATCCATTGGAACCCCAAGTTCTTGATGACATCCCAAGAAAACCATTTCAACCTTGCATGATAGATCAGTTCCAAGTCACTGGTAAATGTGTTAAATCACCAATTTGCTATCTCTATCTTAAATTGGCTGGAAGTGATGATTGGCGTCCTGGTTTTGTTCAAGTTCAAGTCCTAGATGGGCCTCATTTCAGCTCAAATACATTCTATTTTCGACGATATTTGCCTCGTCGTGTGTGGCACGGATCGGACCTTTGTGCTACACAGGTCACGCCTTTTGGATTAAAGCGCAAGAGAAATGTACTTGGAAACAAAGCTCCGTAAACCTTATGCAAATTATGAAAGTGCACAATAATTTCAAACTTGTAATGTACTTTGAGTAACCAAACTAGAACATATATATAAAGATAAATTTTCCGTCAAATTCAACAAATACTTCATGGTTTAGTTGTTTGATAATCTGATACGGACTACTTTTTATTTTTTGTTTTTCTCCTTTGGTGCCCTATTTTGCTAATGGGGTTTTATAAGGTTCATCTAATAACTAATGTAACATGACTTGGTCAATTTTGCATGTATGGTATATATCAATCTTTTACATATATATAGTTAATAGGGGAATACGTACGTGGACAAAAATGTTACTAAAAATGAATACAACAAACGGGAAATAGTAAATAGTAAACACCTTGAACTAGGAAAGTGAAGAACAAAAGATTACAACAAAGAAATAACCTTAACAACTGGAAACAAGAACGAACACTTAGTTTGATTGTTTGCTTAGTCGAGTGATGACACTCTGTCTTAAGACAAGATTGCCCCGTATATATCCTTTTATGTATCTAGGCAATAGTCTCCCAAGGTAAAACAACAACTAACACTTGAGCAAAGGAAACTTAAGTGTTTCTCTTGAAGAACTTTGAATATTGTAAGAAAGCTAGGGAGGAAGAAGTTTTCAGAAAATTTCTGATTGCAAGTGATTGACAATTGAGCCAAAGGCCTCAATTTATAGTGTGTAAGATTTGTCCCTTCAAGTGTCAAGTAATGACATTGAATCACCCATGTAATAGTAGCCATTATCTGCCAAGTGATGACTGAATAATGTTGGAATGAATGTTATTGAGGGCAGCCCAAAGGTCTCAAAAATTAGATTTTCGTTTCTGACTTTCTGCCTGGGTAGCGTCGCGGATCGACCTCGGAGGCCCCACAACCCTTAAGGGGGTGGCGCCGCGGTGCTCCCAACTCCGAGGTGGCACCGCAACCCTTCTCGGCTCCGTGACCTTTTTCCGACCCGTTCCAATCTTTTACACTATGCACAATTCTTCCTTCATTCATTAACGTGTAACACTCGTCATTTGACCAACAACCGTCCATCATTCTATGTCTCAAACATTTACTTACGTACCAATATCCCTTTCACTAAGGAAATTTATGATCTTTGGTACAACGTGTGCACGTGTGTAGAAATTGCATTTCCGACGTGCGGGGCCTCAATTGTTCGAGTCATAAATAATGAGATAAACTTTATTTTACATTAATAAATTTCCAACAATCCCCTCTTGAAAGATATTTTGGCGCACTCACAAGGTGCCTTTCTAGCAGTATTTCGGCGGATCGATGTTGCATTAGGAGAGGTAGCTTTCTCTTTGAACCTTTCTTAGTTGAATACCATTGGACTTACTTACTGCACGGTGAACATAATGTCTTGAACCGTCAGTGTTTAGTGTAAGCCAAGACAATAGTACCAATACAATAACTTCCTTTACTTTGTTCTTCTTAATATTTTGTCCGTTGTGGTCGTGGACACTCTTGGATTCTTAAGTGCGTTCATTTGAGGCGGCCTGTCCTCACACTTAAATAGGTGGTCTCCTACTAGGTATCCTGCTATACCCTACTTCACAAGTGTTAGGTACCATTAAAAAGTTTTCTCAAACCTAACCTCAATAGGTGAGGATCATTAAAAGTTTTGGAAACATAACCTCTACCCATACTGTAGATATCACTTAATGTCTATCGCGAGAACGACCTTGGGTTTATGTTCCTTATAGGAATCATAACCCGAAGTGCTCTTGCTTTCATCGAAGCGCTCAACTGAACCTTTACAACTTAATTTTCCCATTGAACCTAATTCCTGGGATCTCCAGTCAGTAAGGTTGGTTACCACCGTGACGCTTTTATTGTTCGTTTTGAGCCCATTCCTGCATGTGCAGTAACATCTGGTCTATGGGTATACTCTTCGTCAAAGAGTCTGCTATATTCTCCTTTGATTTTATATAATCAATAGAAATAATACCCATGATGATCAGCGATCTAACAGTCTATGTCTCCGTCGAATATGCCAAGATTTGCCATTATACGTAGAACTCCATGCCCTTCCTATAGTCGAGTGGCTGTCAAAGTGGATCATTACCGAAGACACGAGTTTTTCTCAGTAAGGGACGTCCTCTAAGGAGTCGTGAAGTTACTCAACTTCTTCTCATGCTTTGTTTAAAGCGATAAACTCTGATTCCATCTGTCACGCCCGAACCGACGGGCCGCGACTGGTGCCCTACCTGGGCACCCTTATACCCACACATCACATATGACCAGCGGAAGCTAATGTAAACTCATAATCTCAAAACAAAAGGACCCTATCCCCAGAACTGTCATATAATAAACTAGGCAAGCCGGCAAGGCTGCCATTATATACATAAGTCTAAAACGAACTACAACTGTACACACGTCCAACCCACACATGACTACTGCACTTCAAGAGTATAACACAACTATGACGGACAAGGCCCCGCTGCACTTGAATATACATAAGCTCAGAATAACAAAAGCGTACCAAAATGATAAGCCCCGGAACAATAGAGCTATCCAAAAAGCAGAACAAAGATCCTAATCTCGCGGATCACCAAACTGAGTACCTACACTGCGGCATTTAACGCACTTTAGAGGCGGGTTAGTACAACAAATTACTAAGGATGTAAACATAAGTACAGTAAATCAGATCATAACTGGCCAAAAGATGACAGAGACAAGTATGGAAATCAAATATTAGATCCAACCGTGTCATATAAAATAAGAGCCAACTGTACCTTGTAAAGATAGAGAGTCAACTGTGTCTTTTAAAAAGTGAGAGTCACATACTGTCAGGGGGATCTATACCCGCATCATGGATACATGTCCATGGAACCATATACATCTAGGGCTAAGATTCCCCTTCTTACCGAACCTCATCACACCCTTCATGGGTGATACCTTCAAGAATACCCAATCATCAAGCTGAAACTCCAAGTGTCGACGTCGATTATTTGCATAAGACTTCTGTCGACTCTGGGCCGCTAATAATCTTTCCTGGATAAGCTTCAGCTTATCCACAGCTTGCTGAATCATGTCTGGGCCAAGTAACGTGGTCTCGCCTACCTCAAACCAACCAATAGGTGACCTGCACTTCCTCCCGTATAAGGCCTCGTACGGGGCCATCTGAATGCTAGAATGGTAGCTGTTGTTATAGGCAAACTCAACAAGCGATAAATGGTCATCCCAGCTACCTATGAAGTCAATAGTACAGGCTCTCAACATATCCTCTAATGTCTGAATAGTGCGCTCTGCCTGCCCATCCGTCTGAGGATGAAATGCGGTGCTGAGACTCACCTGTGTCCCCAATCCCTTTTGGAACGACCTCCAAAAGTTAGCTGTAAACTGAGGCCCTCTGTTCGATATAATAGATGTGGGAACCCCGTGCAATCTCACTATCTCCCTGATGTACAGCCTAGCATAATCCTCAGTTGAGTAAGTAGTCATGACTGGAAGAAAATTGGCTGATTTCGTCAGCTTATCCACAATAACCCATATGGAGTCATACTTCCTCCGAGTACGAGGTAAGACTGTAACGAAGTCCATATTAATCACTTCCCACTTCCAAGTCGGGATCTCTATCTCCTGCAATAATCCACCAGGCTTCTGATGCTCAACCTTAACCTGTTGGCAATTCGGGCACTGCGCAACAAACTCCGCTATGTCCCTTTTCATGCCATCCCACCAATACACGCATCTGAGGTCATGGTACATCTTTGTTGACCCCGGATGAATAGAATACCGAGCACTGTGTGCCTCTCCCATAACCTGCTGCCGTAGCCCTGCAACATCAGGTACATACAATCTGCCTTCGTACCGTAGCACCCCATTAGGTGCAACCTCAAATAGAGTCTTCTCCTTTCGACGAGTTGTATCTCTATACCATGCCAGAATAGGATCCTCATACTGATGCCTCTTCACCTTTTCCACGATAGAGGACTCGACAACTCCTCGAACAAGAACTCCACTGTCTCCAGAATCGGCCAACCGGACTCCAAGGCTCGCTAACTGGTGTATCTCACGAACCATCTCCTTTTTTTCCGGCTGCACATTTGTCAAACTACCCATAGACCGACGGCTAAGAGCATCCGCTACCACATTGGATTTCCCCGGATGGTATAAGATATCAACATCATAGTCCTTAAGTAACTCTAACCACCGCCTCTGCCGTAAGTTCAGCTCCTTCTGTTTGAAGATATATTGGAGACTCTTGTGATCCGTATAAATATCAACATGAACTCCATATAAATAATGTTTCCATATCTTCAAAGCATGTATCACTGTCGCTAACTCCAAGTCATGTGTAGGGTAATTCTTCTCGTGCTTCCTGAGCTGTCGGGATGCATAAGCTATAACCTTACCATGTTGCATCAACACACAACCTAGCCCAACACCCGAAGCATCACAATAAACAGCATAACCCTCTAGTCCCTCAGGAAGAGTTAGAACTGGAGTCGTAGTCAACTTATCCTTCAGCAACTGGAAGCCTTGCTCACAAGCATCCGTCCATTGGAACTTAGCCACCTTCTGAGTTAGCCTAGTCAAAGGCACTGAGATCGAGACAAAATTTTCCACAAACCTCCTGAATACCTGCTAGCCCTAAAAATGCTGCACTCTCGGGTGTCGTAGTCCGCCAAGTCTTAACTGCTTCAATCTTCTGTGTATCCACCCGAATACCATCAGATCCAATAATATGCCCCAAGAATGCCACTGAGGCCAACCAGAATTCACACTTAGAAAACTTGGCATACAACTACGGTCTTTGGAGGACCTTGGCATCGCCCTCAAATGGTCTGCATGCTCCTGCTCTGAATGGAAATAAATCAGGATATCATCAATGAATACTATAACAAACGTATCCATGAATGACTTGAATACCGGTTCATCAAATCCATAAACACTACTGGAGCATTGGTCAACCCAAAAGACATCACCCTAAACTCATAATGCCCGTATCGGGTCCTGAATGCTATCTTCTTCGGGATATCTGCCTCTCTCACCCGCACCTGATGATAACCGGACCGGAGGTCTATCTTCGAGAAACACCTAGCACCCTGCAACTGGTCAAACAGATCATCAATCCTAGGGAGGGGATACCTGTTCTTGATGGTTGCCGTATTCAGCTGCCTATAATCAATGCACATCTGCAGCGACCCATCCTTCTTCTTCACAAATAATACCGGTGCTCCCCAAGGAGATGTACTAGGCTTAATGAAGCCTTTTTCCAGCAAGTTTCTTAGCTGGTCCTTCAACTCTTCAAATCTGCAGGTGCCATTATATAAGGAGGAATGAATATCGGTCGGGTATCTGGTAGCATATCTATACCGAACTCTATCTCCCGCTATGGAGGAATACTTGGAAGATCATCTGGGAATACATCCGGGAACTCACTAATTATCGGAACTGACTAAAGAGCTGGTATCTCAGCTTCCGTATCATGCACCCGAACCCGATGATAGATATACCCTTTTCTAACCATCTTCCTTGCCTTGAGGTATGAAATAAACTTACCCATCGGCGATGTTGTATTCCCTTTCCATTCTATAACTGGTTCGCCTGGAAACTGAAATCGAACCAACTTCCCTCTACAATCAACGTTAGCATAACAAGAAGCTAACCAGTCCATACCCATAATCACATCAAAGTCAGTCATGTCTAACTCTATCAAATCTGTCGTGGTACGACGACTATATATAACCACCGAGCAATTTTTATATACACGTCTAGCCATGACTGAATCTCCTACCGGCGTAGCTACCTCAAAAGGTTCTATCGACTCAGGTTCTATCCCAATTCTACTAGCAACAAGGGGAGATATATAGGATAAAGTGAAACCTAGATCTATCAAAGCATATACGTCACAGAGAGATATCAATAATATACCTGTGACGACATCCGGCGAAGTCTCCTGGTCGTGTCGACTGGCCAAGGCATAAATGCGGTTCGGAGGACCGCTAGAACTAGGACCTCTGCCATGACCTCTACCACGGCCTGCTGGCCTGTGAACACTCACTGGCGGCGATAGCTATAAAAGATGATTTAACCAAAGAATCGATCCATTAGCCGAGTCATACCACCTGCACCACCTCTGGAAGGAAAATCTCTCATCATATGGCCTTGACGGCCGCAAGCAAAACATGCACCTGTACCAGAACGCCATCCCCCAAAATGTTGTCTACCGCACCGAGAACACCGAGGCAGCGTGGCCTCGATCGTTAGAACCCTCAGATATCTGCGAACTCGCACTCGAGCTCACTCACTCCCGAATACCCCATGCGATCAAACCTCCTGCCCGTAGACTGCGAGGGTACACTCTGTGCTGGCTGGGAAGAATATCTACCCTGATGATGAGGCTGTTCGCCTCAAAACTCGCCAAACTGTCCAGCCGACCTAGCCCTCTTAGCCGGGCTCTGGCCGGTCGTTCTCTGCCCGGACGACGCCTACGTCGCCCTCCACCGTGCATATGCTCGATCCGGCAATATCCATACTGGCCAAGAGCCACCGCTAAAAACCATCGCCGATACCGATCTAGTCCCATCACATAGCGATGAACCCTATCGGCCATATCAACCATAATCGTAGGCGCATATTTCGCCAATGAATCAAACTCCAGGCTATACTCGCGAATGGTCATGCCACTCTGCCTCAACTGTAGGAATTTGTCAACTCTAGCCCTCTTCATCTCTGGAGGCAAGAAGTGACCAAGGAATGCCTCTGTAAACTCATCCCATGTAGCTGGAGGAACATCCTCTCCCCTAGACAACTCCCAAGACTCATACCAGTTTGTAGCTATATCTCGCATCCTATATGAAGCTAACTCAACCGACTCAGTCTCCGAAACCCTGATTACTCTCAGTGTACTCCTGCGGATCATCCTGGGGATGTGACCCGAAAAACTCTGGAGGGTTGCAATTTAAGAAATCACGAACCCTCAAACTGTCGGACCTAGGATCAACTCCTAGTCCCTGCCTGCGGTTCTGCCCTGCCACTAGTCTAGTCAGCAGCTAAACTACATCTCTCATGGCCCTATCATCTGCCCATGGCTGATGAACTGGAGGCTCAAGTATCGGGGCCTCTGGAGCTGCTCTAAGCTCATCTGGTGACGACGGTGTAACTGAACTCGCCGACTGGCGTACAATCTCAGGCATAGTCTGGGCATGTGCCCTAGTAACTCTCTGAGTCTGACTAGTAGTTCCTGCTACTGATTTGCCCTTCTGGGCCACTGTCACTTTCCTCTGAGGCATAACTGTAACACAATAATACGTTAGAGAGGGGAATTCTCCTAATAACACAACTCTATTACACGATCTAGGAGATGAAAGAATGGAAACCAATCCTAAATGTCCAGCAGCCTCCTGCGTATAAGTATGGTGCATAACATACCTATACCCAATACTCTACTTAGACACGGTTTGTAGACATTCCGAGGTTGGTTACCACCGTATCAGTCTTCATTGTTTGGGTTTTGAGCCTATTCCCCTAGACATGCAGAACATCTGGTCTATGGGTATACTCTTCGTCAAAGAGTCTGTTATATTCTCTTTTGATTTTATATAATCAATAGAAATAATACCCATGGTGATCAGCGGTCTAACAGTCTATGTCTCCATCGAATATGCCGAGATTTGCCATTATACGTAGAACTCCATGCCCTTCCTATAGTCGAGTGGTTGTCGTAGTGGATCATTACCGAAGACACGAGTTTCTCTCAGTAAGGGACGTCCTCTAAGGAGTCGTGAAGTTACTCAACTTCTTCTCATGCTTTGTTTAAAGCGATAAACTCTGATTCCATTTGTCACACCTGAACCGACGGGCCGCGACTGGTGCCCTACCTGGGCACCCTTATACCCACACATCACATATGACCAGCGGAAGCTAATGTAAACTCATAATCTCAAAACAAAGGGACTTCGCCCCGTAATCGTCATATAATAAACTAGGCAAGCCGGCAAGGCTGCCATTATATACATAAGTCTAAAACGAACTACAACTGTACACACGTCCAACCCACACATGACTACAGACCTCTAAGAGTATAACATTAACTATGACGGGACAAGGCCCCGCCGTACCCCTGAATATACATAAGCCTCTAACAACAAAATTGTACCAAAATGATAAGCCTCGGAACAATGGAGCTATCCCAAAAGCTGAACAAAGATCCTAAGCTCGCGGATCACCAAACTGAGTACCTACACCTGCGGGCATGAACGCAGCCCCCGGAGAAGGGGGTCAGTACAATAAAGTACTAAGTATGTAAACATAAGTACATTAAATCAGATCATAACTGGCCAAAAGATGACATGGACAAGTATGAAAATCAAATACCAGATCCAACCGTGCCATATAAAATAAGAGCCAACTGTACCTTGAAAAGATAGAGAGTCAACTGTGCCTTTTAAAAAGTGAGAGTCACATACTGTCAGGGGGATCTATACCCGCATCATGGATACATATCCATGGAACCACATACATATAACGTACTCGACCCATTATGGTACTCAATGTGAAATGAGATAATAACACTTGCATGAGTAGCTATCATGAGCAACCTTGTGCAACTTAACTCATCTTTTGACTCTCAAAGGAATAAAAACCAATGTACCAACATATCATGTACCAATCATTAAAATGAACTCTCATTTTAGAAAACCAAGATACCAACATATCATGTATCAATCATTAAAATGAACTCTCATTTTAGAAAAACCAAGGTACCATCATATCATGTACCATTAAGGATTAAGATCCAATAAAACTATGTACGTCCGTCGTACACTCACTTTATAAAACTCAACTTTCATTTTAGGAAAACGAAAGTACTATCATATCATTAAGAATTAGGATCCAATAGAACTATGTACGTCCGTCGTACACCTACTTCATATAAACATGCCAAAAGAAGAAAAGATAGTTCACATACCTTATAGGCTATACCAACTTGACAACTAGAATACGTCTCAAGTAGTGCTTCAACCTATAATAACAATAGCACGTCTATCAACTTCATGCTTACAAGTGTAGGTCATATACCAAGTAATGGTTCTCTTTTCGTATAAAAATTTAGGCAGCACTTCCCCTATTTATACCCTATCCACAACTTTCAAACGAGACTAATAACATCAATAACCAAGCACCAATTAAGGGCACAACCAAAATAGCAACAAAGGGGATTTACACACCCACTTCTCATGTAAATTCAGCCTCTTATTCCATATTAAAACAGTCCATAAAACAGTCCATATTCCAACAACAACGAGGGTAGAATGTGAAGCCTTTCTACACATTTCTACACTCTTATTCCTTTAGGACTTACATTAGCAATTACCACATTTAAACATGCATAATGATAACTGAATTTCAGCATTATAAATTTATAACACCACAAAACAGTCCCTAAAACAGCACAACAACGTCCCACAGTTTCATGCAGTTTTCGGCCAACAACCAAAACCAAAGCCCTTTCCACAACTTCTTAAAATCCAATTCACATTTCAACACGTTTATATAAACCATAACAACTTGTAATAACAAGATTTCCTTCATTTTAACATGCAAGTAGTGACGATAATCACAACAATAACCAACGAATCCAACAACACCAAAAACTGTCCAGAATCGGCTAACATGTCAAAACTGTCTCATGCATTTCTTATTCTCCATTTCTCTTAACACAAGTTCATCTATCAACTATAACATCATGCAACTTCTAATTACTTCAAGAGTAAGACAAAATCTTACCTTAGTTTTATCACAAAACAGTCCACAAGTCTCCGCCAAACCGTGACCAATTTTCACTTTTGCACCACTTCTTCACGTTACAATCACACACACGTATCCTCTACAAGCTTGTAACCATTTTGCTTTCATGTTTTTCTTCCAACAAGTTCATAAACAAGCTTAGGGTTTCAAGACAATTTTCTTGGCCATGTAACGCGACCCACTGTTTTTGTAAGGTTAACTTGGCTTAGAACTTAGTTAAGGTGCTTAATCTTGTAAAATAAGTTTGATCTTGTTCTTCACTTTTGGCTATGAAATTTTCGAGAACCTTGAAGGTTAAGACAAGAGATAAGAGAGTTTATGGATGAAGATATTTGTGAGCTAAAGTCTTGCTAGACTTGTAATATATTGGTGTATGTAGCACAAGTGGAGGGGGACCCATTTAGACCCACTTGTCCACTTGTCTTCTCTTCACATAAAATATCTGCCACACTTAGTCATTTTTCTCAAATTTTCGATGGCCTCACACTTCAATATATCAAGACTTAATAATTTAACATTAAGTCCATAATTCTATTGGAAAGAATTCAACTACTAGTGTTACTTCTCGTCGTCACATTTGTTGCATCCAAAATTATTCCAAATAGAAAATGTAAATATACTTTCCTTCTAACATTCAAATCTTATTTCCATAATCATGTTCTCACTTAGTAGCCATGGACGAATGTCAAAGACATTTGTTCCAACATTTTGATTTTTAACTTAGTACTGAAAATGTTATGTTAGGAAAATATGTCATAACATTAACAGAAGGCATTGAAGCTTGAGCCTGGAAATTCGGGTTTGTGAAATTGAAATTTATTTCGAGTGGCTGTTGTTGAAAGAGTTTGAATCTCATCTTTGGGACGATTTGGTGGAGATTTGAGAGTTGGTTTGAATTGAAATTTTAACTACGGTTCGAAAGAAGATGATGAGATTTTTTAATGTATAACTGTGGATCTTCCATGTATCACTTGTGTATCCCATATGCATCCCGTTTATGATCTTTTCTCATTTATAGACGTGCTTCCAATATTGGACTGGAATGGTGAGCCTAGGTGGGTATTTAGGATTAAATCTGAGAGTATATCCTATCTTGTTTGCCTACATTTGTGATTAAACCAAGTGTTCGTGTAGGATGTATACATAGGGCTTGGGCCTATGCTTCACCTGTTAGCTCTCTTTTCGACTGGTTGATGCATGATTGTGGGCCTGGGCCCATTTTCTCCCATCACCATATTTTGTCAGCCTTCTTTAACTGTCAACAGTCACTCGGCTGAGCCCCGCAAGAAGTTTGTAGTACAAGCAGTTGCTCACCAGAAACATGTAAATTAAAAAAATAATGTAAAATTATTAAACCATAAAAAATATTCACAGCGTTATATATATTCTTCTTCAAAAAGAATAAGAATTCCATGCACGGCAACTTTATTTTGAAACCAATTAAGTTGAAGTAGTAGGTGATAATTAATTGGTAATAATGACGTGACACCTATACTTTGCATTTAGTTATTTACCAATAAAATCAGAGTTATGAACGTTGCTTCTGTCACAGAAACCCAAAGTTTAGATTTGATTACCTCACTATTGTATTAACTCAAACCAGCTCACCAAAATTTAATGTGGGAATTAATAAATCTGTCGGAATAGGATGATTGTAACTAACGTACGTTTTTAGAACTTTCACATTTAGAGCTTTGAAGAGTTTTGACTATGATATCAAATTAAGGGATATCTAACATTACATGACATCACACTCTCTCCCTCTCCTCCATGGAGAAATAATAAATGCTACAACATATGAGAAATTAAAGTGACACTCTCACATTCAAATTTTAGAAATATCAAACGTATATTATGTATTTCATTTCAGTTAATTAAATGAAATATACAATCTCCTTTACTTATATACAATAGCCTTAATCGAAAGATGTCTTTGGTTTTTCGGTGTATTGAGCCTAAGTTTATAATTAAAGAAAGTGATATATTTTAAGTAATTAACTTATCTATATATGCGAAAAAGTTATTTAAAAATCTAAATTCAACGGCCCTAAAAGGGACAGTTGCTCAATTAAACAAATCATAATCCAAATATCTAAATATAAGAAAATGTCGATGTATTAAGCCAACAACAAAATTGGAAGCTACTCATTAGATGGTCAAATATGATGATATAATCCCTTCGTTCCCTTTTTCTTATTCATTATTCTAAAATTAGATTATGTTTTCCTTTTACCTCTCTATAAGGTTTCAAAAGTTTTTGGTTGTTTAGAAAATGACTGTTATACACCTTAGACCTATAATAATATTTAATATATAACTGATAGTTGTCTGTTATAGAAAAAAAGATGCATAAAATCTAATTTTTATTTTTCAATGCTATAAAAATAATAAAATTATTTAAATTTTATATCTCAAAGAGATACATACTTCACTAACTAAACATTATAAAAAGTTAATACAATTTCAACAAATTTATAACTGAAGATATAACGTTTTAAGCTCTAAGGCACACATTTTAAATCTACTTGAAATTAATTCTTTCAAGATTGGTGGAAGAAATTTATAATTATAGTTTGTTTCGTAGATTTCAATCTCTTAGTGCTTATATAACGCTTGAATCAAATATTTGTCTCTTTGCTTACTCTAAAGAATATAGGATTCATACTCTTAATTCACATTATTTTTCTTTTTGAAAAATATTTATACATTAAAATAGAATACAATGATATTTTAGATTACAAATATGTATTATATGTAATATTTTGTCATAAATATAGTATATTAAAGCATAAAACCAAATATTGGTCAAGATATCTACACTTATTATTGTAATCATAAATATTCTAATTTTATAAAATTGACTAATATATTACCAAAAATAGAAGATAGATGTTATTTGGGGAGGGTTAATTTTATAAAGAGCCTACTGTTATAATGTTTGTTGTTGCTGTTATAAGTAAAATGTTGTTATAGAAAAAATAAAATATAACATAATAAATCAGTTTTGAAAAAACTTAGCTATTATAGAGAGTTGATGTTATAAGAGCGTGAGAAATATAAATTGACAAGTAAAAATGAACAAAAAGAGCACTTTTTTTTAACCATATTCAAGATCCACACTTTCGACTAATCTAAATTTGTGTCAGGTACAAGTTAAAAGCTTCCATCAAATTATGTCCATGTCAAAATACCCCATAGTTGTGACTGACATTCAACACACTATCCATCAGGCGAACGAGATTCTATACACGTAACATTCGTTCGATAACTCTTGATTATTTTCATTAATGAAAATGTATATATACATGATATAAGATATCTAATTATGGAAATTAAATCTACATTTTCTTAATACAAGACTACTTCCTTTTTCTAATATAAGACTACTACCATAATTATACATGTATAAGAACTCTGATAATTATGATAAGAAATATACAAAAAAATATACATCATATACACAATCGTACCTGCTTTCAAGTTGTTACTAGAGACAAAAGAGGGGCTGGGGCTAAACGAAAGCTACTTCCCGTGTTTCAAATTAACAGTCACTTTAGTTTAAGAAAATTATCTTAAAATACTTGCACTTTAGAAATTCAAAACTAAGGGTGGCAGTGATTTTCACATATATCTTCAATATTAAAGAAAAATACACCATATTTAAGAGAAAACAATCTATCTACTTCTATTAAATAAGGATAACTTACACTATTAGAAATATAGTTTTTCCTATCGATATTAAGTGGAAAATTTATGCTATGAAATATGATTTTTCCACTTCATTCCCACCGAACCAGCTCACTGGAAAAATTCATGGTGGGAAACAGGTTTCCGTCGAAATTTCTTAATTTTTTCATGTGAAAACACTACTATTTAGGTTTTTCTCATGAACATTCGATTGGGAGTAACCACTGAACATTTTTCAATGGAAAAATAAAAAAAATATAGTATTAGTAAGCTTTATCTTATATTGAATATGTTCTTTCAAATTCATGAATTGAATAACTTTTTCTTTTAACAAAATAACTTGAATATGTTCTTTCAAATTCATGAATTGATTTCTTATAAGCTCCAACACAAAAATCACACGTTTTTTGTGTGTCACATAACCCTCTATCCGAAAATTACATTGTCCAATACGATAAAAGTAACCTTTTTTATATAAATTTTGAGCTAGAACTCAATGAATTTTTAAGATAAATACATGATTTGAATTAAATTTATTGAGTTCCGCCGGATCTGAAAGCTATACTCTGGCTCAGCCCCTGACTAACCAGACTAAAACACATTCCTAACTAATTCTCCCTCCGTTTAAAATTACTGGTGTTTTTATCTTTTTCTTTTGTTTCAAAATCAAGAAGTCGTTGATTTTTTCTTTCAATTTTACCGTTATTTAAATAAATGAAATTTTACATAACCAAGAAACTATTTAAGAGCTACTTCATTCATCTCATTTTATATGACACTATTTCTTTTTTAGTTAGTCTAAAATGAATAACATCTTTCTATATTTAGAAATAATTTAATTATGAGATAATTTAAACAATCGAAATATATAAGACTTACTTTGAACCACAAGTTTCAAAAGTGGGACAGAGGGAGTACTTCTTTTTTTAAACTTCGTACCTATTCAATCACCCTCATATAAAATGAGACAGGGGAATACTTTTTCAAGACATTTAATTAAAGGTAAGTTAGTAAAAACACTTCTTACTTTCAAAGAGTGAATGATTTTCTCAAGGGGTGTGTCCAAGCTAAAACATCACTTATTATGAAACACTGGGAGTAATATCAACAACATGCTCCCTCTGTCCCAAAATACTTGTCGCATTTTTTATTTATACGCCCCTTAAGAAAGCATTTATAAGGATATTATTTTGACTATTTTACCTTTTTATCATATTTCATCATGTAATCTCTCCTCAATAAATATTTTATTCTATCAATGATAGTACCTTTTAAATGTTGCTAATAATGCAAAGGTAAAATGGGAAAAAGCTACTTAATTTTATTTTGGTTAAATAAAATGATATAATATTTTTAGTAAGAACGACAAATATTTTGGGAAGGATGGAGTTTACATTTTACTTCTACTCTCTCTGTCCCAATTGATATGACACAATTTACTTTTTAGTCGGTCCAAAGAACGACACATTTTTTTATTTGACAACAATTTAATTTTAAACTTTATTTTTTACGCTTAACGAGATGATATGTAACTACACAAATATCTATAACATATTTTAGACCATAAGATTCAAAAGTTTTTATTTTATTTTTTAAACTCTGGGTAGGGAGAATGTCGTATTTTTAGCGTTCCAAAAGAACAAAGAATTGTCAAATAATACTTACTATATTAATTTTGATCACTAGTGATAGTTAAACATTGTTATAACCTTTTCTAGTTCTCACCCTCTTTGTGGAAAACTGTTGGGAGTGTCTTCAGTGCATTTTCTGTGAAGGACATGCTTAAAAAAGTAAGAAGTTGGAGTTATAAATATCCAGCTTGGCCAAAAAATGGAAAGAATGAAAAGAGGCGTTGGCTTTATTAATGATGTACCCAATGCATCCAACTTCCTGTCCTGTCGAAGTAATGATATGAGACTCGTGATGACGAAATCATTAGTTAGCTTTTCCTTTTATTTCTTTCCCTATGAAATTAGTATTCCCAAGTTCCCTCATGATTTTGTTGTGAAGGCCGCGTGCATTCTTTCTTTCGAGTGTCAAGCAGGTAATTCCGGATCGATCTAATAAGCGCGCAAATCACGTCAGCCATTTAAATCACATTTGGCAAGCCAGGTGTGACAGGCTCCCCCAAGAGGCGAAAACAGATCAGGCGTTACCCTGAGATTTCGAACTTGTGACCAAACTCTCCCACACCACCCAATGAGAATAGTGTTGTTCTCTTTTATTGGTTTTTCTAATGTCAAAACTTGCCTACACTAGTCACCGTACAACAATGGTTTTTAGGTGATGAATGAGCTAGTATTGATTTTAATTATAGTTTAGGGAAACTATAGATATTGCCCCCCTAAAGTTGTTTCCAAAAATTATTTATACGTAGTTTTAACTTTACTAGGGATCAATTATCTTTTATTCTTATTTAAAGTGAAATTAATATCGTTACATCATTGCAAGAATAATGTACTCTATCATGTCTAATTGTCTATTAGGGATAAGGATAACTCAAATGTAAATCTTACTTCATCTAGGGCTCCTAACTCCTAAGTTAATAAAGATATATATAGGAGTCCTTAGCTGCTAGATTATTGATTACTGATTACTTAGTTTAACATAAATTCTTGTAATCTATTACTCTCTCCGTCCCAATTTATATGAGGATTGACCAGTTTGAAAAGTCAAACACCTCTTTTTGTGGCTACGATTTTCTCCAACCCTTTTTATATATTGTAAATTATTAATTATGCAGAATTATTACTTTTTATGTAATTTTCAAATATGTAAATTTTATTATCAAATATTTGAAGAATCTATATTTGAAATTGAGTCAAACAAAACAACTCTCCAAACTGTTCAACTCTCGTATAAACTAGGACAGGGGGAGTATTAACATGGTTGCTTTTATATATAGGAGATGCAATCTCCTATTCTCTAATATAGTAAAATATATTGTATTTCTCACAACTTTTATATGCTATTAGAGTCAGGTTCATCCCTACTGTTTGGGCCCTCATATAATATTGTTCATGCTCTGGTTGATGTTATGAGTGTGTAAGAGGTGTTAGAGTCCACATTAGTCGGGAAAGAACGGGTGAACTCCTTATATAGATTTGGGCGAACATCCCTTATGATCTAGCTTTTGGGGTTGAGTTAGAACAAAGAATCATATCTTCACATGTGTTACTCCCCATACCTTTGACGTCGATTGCACCGCGAGTTAACTAACGTAATCCCGAGAGGTTAAGATCCATCTAAAAGGTTAATAGAGGTTGATTGAAGTGTTAAATAAGTTTCGTAAATATTTAGGGTTAATCGAATCGAAGAAAATACTTTTCGACGAAGTTCGCCGAAAGCAAATAGATTGTAATAACCTATACTTTCGGGGTGAGACTAGGAGTACTTGATATGCTAAGAAGGTCATGTTATGAAATATTTTGAATCGTATAATATTCATATGTTAATTTTTGAGGTCTAAGTAAGTTATAAAATAAATAGTTCATCGATACAACATTAGAATAGAGAGACATTTACGTTTTTGTCAGACGACGCAGATTGTCGAGCAGGCAGCCAAGAGAGCTCACCGAGCGAGCTCCATAGGGAGGTTGTTGCTCTCTTTGGGCTTCGCTCTACGAGCCAATGTGCCCAAGGTGAGGCGATGAAATTCTCTTTAAGTTCCTAAGTCGATCAAATCCTCATTTTCTCACCATCTTCGACCCTAAGCAGCTCCATAAGCTCTCCTAAGGTTCTCTAATGGTTTCACAACTATCAAGGCTATGTTTGGAAGTTATAAATGGCAATCCTTCACCAGTAAGTTCTTGGTGTAATCTTCTACCTCTCTTCTCCTTATTGTTGTTGATTTAGATACTTGGGAATCGGAAGCAAATAGTGCTAGAGGATTGACTTTTGGTTCTTGAGGTATGATTCATCTCATTCTTCATGTATTTAAGCTCATACAAGTTATGTAAGTATTATTGTTAAGATCTTATGATGCGATAGTCCGAAACTTATAGAGTTGGGTCGTATTGATGTTGTATATTCAAGTTGTTGAGTTCCTGGGCAAGTTGTTTGTATTATAAGTAGAGAAGAAAAGTATTGAAAAGCTTGTTGTGTTGTACAAGTGATGAGTTTCCACTATTGTGAAAGGTATAGTGCTTTACGCACTTAAGGTGCTCGATGAAATATTGTAATGAACCGACTTATAGTTTGTTGATCCAACTTTGATTAGAATCATTCGTATGATGTAGATTATCATTCGTGGAGTGTACGGAAACTCGTGAGCTATTAATAGCCAAGCAACAAAGATATGTGAGACTATCCTTTTCTCCTCATTTTGGCATGTTTTCCCGTTAAAACTACTTCTGATTAGTCTCACAAAGACGTGTTATTCGTAGAGATTGTATTTGGGTTACCATGACTCTATTGTAGTGACTCTCCCTTGTGGGGAATAAGCTTATAGTTAGTTAAACAGTTAAGACCATAGAAAGTATGATAATAGAACGTATAGAGTTACTTTTTGCCTACGGGGTTATAACATCTTACACATCTTCTTGCCTTGGGGGCTATCTACCTATTTTAATTGCCTTCTGGGCTATTCACACTTATTAGATGCCCTATACAAGGCTAGATAGTTTGTTATGGTTTGTACAGTTAATGAGTCCGAGATAGGTAAGTATGCCTCCCGACTTCTATTGACTCTTCAATTTATATTCAGTAACTTTATATTTTAGTTCAATTTCAGTTATTTCAGTTGCCTTACATACTCTGTACATTATTTTGTACTGATGTCCCTTTGCTGGGGACGCTGCATTTTATGCTTGCAGGTTCTGATAGACAGTAGGAAGGACCTCTTCATTAGGTTTGTCGACTACCAGCTTGTCTGGTAAGCTCTAGATCATTCGGAGTTACTAGGTCTAGATTTTTGTGTATATTCAGACTATGGGTAGGTCGGGCCCTGACCCGGCTACAATTATCACTCTTTAGAGGTTTGTAGATGTGTCCTCTATTTATAGTAGTGTCAGCATGGTGGCCTTGTCGATCCTTGTATATATTATGTTTTGGATTTTGTTGTTTGCAGAGACATATGTAGGCCTTGTCAGTCATTCAGATATGTATGTATGTTGAGATGATCTCGTTTCAGTCCAGTAGACTATTATTCGCATATACTTTATCGTATGGCCTTGTCGGCCTAAGTTGCGATGATAAGATTACATGTCGGCCTTATTAACCTAGCTTGTATTTTGAGACAAGATTATTCGAGTTACAACTGGGTTCACTCGGTCCTAGTAAGACATCGGGTGTCGGCCACACCTCTCCAGGTTGGGGTGTGACAACATGCAACTCTTATTATATCATCTTGACAGAGGCAGATTTTAAATTTAAAGTTTATGAGTTCCTGCAATGATCTCAAATTAATATACGATAACAATTGGGTTTACAGTCAAATATTTATAGATATTCAATGAATTTCTTAATATATATATATATATATATATATATATACACCCATACATCATACTCTCCTTTTGTCACTGGTCATCCAAATATATCTTATACATAGATAAGTTTTCTTAAAATATGAAATTTATAATTTTTGAAAGTAAAATAATTTTGGTGCTATAGTAGGCAAAATTAATCTGATAGTATATAGAATACTTTACAGACCGTGTATATTAATTATTACTCTGATATATATAGTTAAACGCTTTTAATTATAACGACCAACCATTAAAATAAGGTAGAGGAAGAAACCAATGTCATTGAATCCACTTAACCCCTATTAAAAATGTATGAATGAGCCTACACACACACGCAGAAACGAGTTAATGAGGTTTCAGAGTGAAATAATTTCGTGCTATAGTAGGCAAAATTAATCTGATAGTATATAGAATACTTTACAGACCGTGTATATTAATTATTACTCTGATATATATAGTTAAACACTTTTAATTATAACGACCAACCATTAAAATAAGGTAGAGGAAGAAACCAATGTCATTGAATCCACTTAACCCCTATTAAAGACTGAAGAATTCCAGTATGAGATTTCGTAGTAGCAACAAGGAATTGAAAATCAAATCTGTATTGAATATTGTTCTTCAATAAGAGAGAACATTCTGGATACAAGTGGAAATGAAAACGCAAAGAAAGAGCAGTTACTATTCTACTATTTATACTAACCAACTAATAGTAAATTACAATAATATCCTTCTAACATTCTAACAATATAACATGCTATACTAAGAATATACACTATGTATTCTCTTCAATAATATCTTCAATGCACTGAATCTTTAATCTCAACATCCCCCCTCAAGCTAGGATCTATGAAAACATTTTTCAATCCTAGCTTGGAAACCATTCGACAATGATGAGGACTCCCAAATGCCTTAGTGAGCACATCTACTGGCTGATCACTCGTAGGCATATACTCAGCATGTATCAATCCTTTTTGAATTAATTTTCTAATGAATTGACAATCAATATCAATATGCTTCGTTCTCTCGTGAAAGACAGATTCACAACAATTTGTAGGGCTGACTTATTGTCTGTGTAGACTGCCACTGATAGCTGTATATGTATACCGAATTCCTCATATAAACTAACGATCCAAACGACTTCTGAGACTGATGCTGTCATTGCCCTATATTCTGCCTCAGCAGAACTTCGCGACATAATTGTCTGCTTATTTGATTTTCAGGCTATAGACGACTGTCCAAACAACACTAAATAACCAGTGGTCGACTTTCTAGTGTTAATACATGAACCCCAATCTGCATCACAAAAGACTTGGAGTGTGGAACTGCTTTTACTTGACAAGAATACACCTGATCCAGGTGCCTTCTTCAGATATCTTACCAATCTCATCCCTGCTTCCAAATGTGACATTTTGGGCTCCTTCATGAACTGATTGAGACACTGAACATCAAATGCAATATCTGGCCTCGTGTTTGTGAGATAGAGCAGCCTCCCAATCAACACTACAAGAAAAATGACCTTAGATGACAGTATGCGTGTGACGGTTTTTTTAACCGACACATGTTATGACGGTTTTTTCGCATTTATGACAGTTATGTGACGATTTTTATAACCGTCACATGTCTTTATGACAATCATGTGACGGGTTTTATAACCGTCACAATCTTTGTGACAATCATGTGACGGTCTTTATAACCGTCACACACTTTGTGACAATTGTGACCGCCACAGTCTTTGTGACAATCATGTGACAGTTATTTTAACCGTCACATACTTTGAGACAATTCTGTGACGGTTATTTTAACCGTCACATTTCTTTATGACAGTTTTTTAATATATAATTTATTTATTTTAAAATGTAATACTCGACTCGGATTGTGTAAATGTAATTATGGTAAGACTAGAATTCTTCTTTTGTATATGTTTAGGATTCTTATTGTATAAGGGATGAACATTGTACTCTATATATACTTTGATATTAATGAAAGACTTCCCAAGGGAGATTAATATCATCTTACATGGTATCAAGATCCTAACACAAAACCCTAGAATTTTTCTTTGTGTGAGCCGCCGACCAGCCCCCCCCCGTCGGGCAGTTCCGCTGCGGTTCCTCCCCCCTTTCCTCCCAAAATCTTGAGTTTTCTTCTTCTTTTCTCTCTTCTCTAAATGGATACTCAGGATTACGCTTCTGATTCTGACGCATCTACCTCGACAAATCCCACCACCACATCGTCATCCTCTTTTCATCCCGCCCTCAGTGTTACCAATATCAAGAATTATATTCTCATTCTTCTTGATCAAGAAAACAATCAGTATTCTCCTTGGGTTGAACTGTTCCGTAATCATGCATGTCTCTATAACGTGCTTGACCACATCGAAGACACTATTTCGCGCTCTCCGGTGGTTGATGAGTCTACTTGGCGTCGTCTAGACGCCGACATCAAACAGTGGATTTATGGTAGTATTTCTCAGGATCTTCTTTTTACTATCATGAAATCTGGTACCACAGCCCGTGATTTATGGAACCGCTTAGAGGAAATCTTTCAAGATAACAAGCATACTCGTGCGGTGTATTTGGAGGAACAATTTAACAATACACGCCTTGAAAATTTCTCCAACATGACTGAATATTGCAGACAATTGAAACTACTGGCGGATCAACTCTCCAACGTCGACACGCCTGTCTCGGACACTAATATGGTGTTGCAATTGATTGCAGGCCTTCCCAAAGGCGACTATGATACATTAGCCGTCATAATTCAACATGCATATCCGCTTCCCAGTTTTAACAAAGCTCGTTCGCAGTTGTTGCTCGAAGAGACTCGTCGTGCTAAACAGGATGAGCATACTCAGAAGGCGTTAGCTGTTGAAACACGCCCTTAAGATCCAACGCCGCCAAAAAAATCTCAACCGCAGCAGGGACGCGGTGGCAAGGGTTGCAGAAGAGGAGGTCGTGGAAAGCAAAATCAGCAGCAGCGACCCACAGATTCAATTCAGCGCCGCGGTGCCCCAACAGTCGCGGAAATTTGGACATTGCATGTGAGTGTTAGATGTTGTGGCCGATTATAAGGCTATTTCGTATATATTGAATTGATTGTCGTTGTTGCTATTATTGTCACCATTTGCATGTTGAGAATTGAAAAGAAATTTTGATATTTAAGTTGAGATTAGTTATATGGAAGTATTGGAATATGGAATTGGATTCTAAAAATTAAGAGAAGAGTTTTGGAATAAATATATGTTGTTGGCCGAAAATTGATGGAAATTTTTAGATATTGTTGTGGCGTTTTAAGGGTTGTTTAGTGCTCAAAATATAAGTTATAACATGTATATATGTTGAGGTATTTACCTATACGTGCCTTGAAGGAATTAATGTGTAGAAAGTATTATTTGACATCCTTGAACTCTCAATGTTGCTAGAAGTTTGGATTGCTTTCATGAACTATTTTAACATAACTAAAGGATTGATTAACATGAGAAATATATGTAGTAATCACTTTGGTTATTGAAATTGTTGAATTGTATAAATATAAAAGAGAAGGTATGTGCACTAATGGCGTAAATGGAGTATTTGAGATCGTTTTGATTATACCTTGGAATGGTGGTTGGTTATTGGTATTGTTGGCTTGTTGGTAAATTGTGGATATGCATATAAATAGGGGAAATGTTGCCCAAATTTCTATAGAAAAGAAAGCCGTTTTTCGATATAACGTACGCTGGAAATCATTAAGTTAACGAACGAATTATTATTGATATAGGTGGAAGTGCTACTTGAGACAATATATATTCATATAGTTGGTTAGCTCGTTAATAAGGTATGTGAGACTATCCTTTCTTTCTTTGGCATGATTTTGCGAAAATCTTTCTTCTTTCTTTTGACATGATTTTAATGGAAGTACGGCAGACGTACGTGATTCCTTCAAAGTCTAGTTTTAATAAAATAATGATTCCTGATATGCTAAGTGCCTTGACTTTCCAAAAGATGTTTTAAAATTATATGTGATACGATAAGCGCCTTGATTTTCTAAAAGATGATTTAAATGATATATGATATGATATTGCCTTTTACTTATTCCATTGAGAGTCAAATGGTAATTTAAGTTATATATGGTTACTCATGATATTCTATTCGTGCCTAATATGAGATGATTATGTTACTGAGTACCATGACGGACCAGGTATGTACATATAAGAGGATTTCACCGAGACCCTCACTAGAGGGCCGGGTACGGTATACATACATAGAGATAACTTCATTCACCGAGTCTCAGAATGGGTCGGGTACGGTATGTGCATATTATATGACTTCACTGATACCCTCACTAGGGGGTCGGGTATGACCGAGACCCTCACTAGGGGGCCGGGTACGGTATGTATATGAATATGACTTCTTTCACCGAGACCCATAATGGGCCGGGTACAGTATATGATATGGACATATAAGACTCTCATTGGTATATGGCACAATTGATTTGGATTCTGATTATTATACTTGTCTCCCGTTATCTGTTGGCCACTTATGATCTTCCTTACAACATTATGTGTTTTACATAATCAGTACATTATTTCGTACTGACCCCCTTTCATCGGGGGGCTGCGTTCATGCCCGCAGGTTCAGGTTCTCAGTTTTGTGATCCTCAGGCTTAGGACTCCTACTCAGCTGGTTGGAAAGCTCCTTGATTCAGAGCTTATCATTTTGGTGCAAAACCTCTTTCAGATTTATGTATATATTTAGGGGCACGACGGGGCCCTGTCCCGTCATATGTTGTTGTCCTTATCATAGAGGTCTGTAGACAATGATGGGTTGTATGTATGAAGACTTGTAATTTGTTTTGGTCATCTATGTCATTATACTCTGTATTGGGTTGTTCCCGTGCTTATATGATATTATTCGGTGGCAGCCTTGTCGGCTTGCTTATCATATTTTGATGGCTAGTTGTGACTCCTTCAGGAGACAGATCCATCCACGTGTAAAAGCAGCCTTGTCGGCTTGCTAACGTGGATATGGGTTGTCATTGCAGTGTTATGCTGCCAGATTTTATATTATTATGGTATTGGTTGGTTTAAGTGTGACAGGTCAGTAATGTCGTCCAAATAGGGCACCGGGTTGCGGCTCGTCGGGTCGGGTCGTGACAAGGTTGAACTTGAATGTAGGTATGCATAAGACACTCTTAAGCACATCACCTCCTCTTAAGTGATAGTCTCCAACATGTGTGATATTGGCTGATTCACCTGTTGGCATCTGCACTTTCCCTGCATTTCCTATTAGATTTTTAATCCTTAGCAACTTCTGATTATTAATCATGTGGTTTGTAGCACCAGTATCTACAATCCACTTGATAATATATGTCATGTTTGCAGCAGCTGTACTAGTATTCCCTGCACTAGCACTCCCTGCCATATTATCATTATCCATCATCTTCAACAACTTCTGTTGTTGTTGTGGTGTGAGGTTTCTGAGTATTTTAAAAGCTTTCTGATCCCCTCCACTGTCTCGCTGAGCATAGAGAACATAGTTCATGTTGTTCCCTTGTCCAGGCAAAATTAATCTGATAGTATATAGAATACTTTACAGACCGTGTATATTAATTATTACTCTGATATATATAGTTAAACGCTTTTAATTATAACGACCAACCATTAAAATAAGGTAGAGGAAGAAACCAATGTCATTGAATCCACTTAACCCCTATTAAAAATGTATGAATGAGCCTACACACACACGCAGAAACGAGTTAATGGGGTTTCAGAGTGAAATAATTTTTCTTTCACTAGTATTCTTGGTGATTAAATGTATGAAATTTCATATTCTTTAATTTTGAGAATGATTTTTCAGTCTCCTGGTAGATGAAAGTTTTACAATATGGTGTAATTTGAGAAGTAGTACAATTGTAGATATTCATTTAAAAAGTACAGCATAAATATTTATGAGTCCGTATCTTTTTCGCTAAAATATTTTGGTACATGAATATAAACACAAAAGTAAATTTGATTCGGAGGTTATTCCTTTTAATTTGCTGGTTTATGTGTGAGGATATGTTCAATATTTTTTTTACTTAATTCCTTCGTAAGATGAATAGAATAAAGCTGGCTTAAAGTTTTGTGTTATTGATGGGAGTTTTTTGAGAAAATGAAAAAAATTGTATCTTATTGTTTGGGAATATAACAGATTCAAAATGAGTTCTTTAATATATTGTTGAGCATTTTTAGTCCTTTAAATTTGGTAAAAAGTGAGCAATTTTGGTCTTTATAAAATATTTAACAAACATTTAAGGTTAGATTTAACAAGAATTATAAAAAATAAAAAAGATTTAATTAGAACCACTAGGAAAGTCTTATCAAATTTCAAAAATCACATAGATAAAAAAAAAAAAAAAAGTGCACCTTATAAAGCGGCCCCATGCTCCAAAAGATCCTAAAACATAACAAAAACTATATATTCGAATGTGAGTTCATGTTAAATCCTTTATTTCACTGGCTTAGTTATATCTAATGATTAAAATTTATAAAATATTTGACCGGAGCAAAAAGTGCTCATTTTTGATAAATTTAAAAAATCAAAACTGCTTAAAAGTATATCTAAAAGACCAATTTGAATTTTGAACATACCTTTAAATATAAGAGACATCTTTTCCATTTTCTTATAATTACATAAAAAAAATATGAGTTCAATTTTCACTATTCCGTTTCCTTTCTCACCACTCTTCCTTTATCCACTATGTAATGGAATTTTTCTGAAGAAGTTTTTAAGAAAAAAAAAAATGAAGTGTATACTTGGTTAAAATGCACATTCTCATATTCTTTTTTATAGAATCATTTTTCACCTTCCCGTGACATCGAACTTTTACAGTATACTAAATTCCTGAACTAAAATTTACACCAATCACTTGATCCTTTTAGGTCCCTTTATTAAGACGTACAATTGAACATTAAATGAGTCCATATTCTTCAGCCTCCCTTAAACAATCACACACTGTAAAATAGGCTTCATCTGTCAGTTTGAATCGGGTTTAGTACATTTCGGATTATAATTTTGGTTATCGGATTTCGCAACATGTAATCCGAATCTGATTCAAATACGTTCGGATTGGATTGATTTTTTAAGTTCGGTTTTGAATAAATCGATTTGGATAATTCGAATTCTCAGTTCGGTTTATAAGTTGAATTGCTTCTTCTCCTTCTTATAAAATGAACAATCAAATTAAAATATATATATACCAAATTGCCTTAATATATAGTTTATCGTTGCTAGCTGTAAGATGTTATTAATCTCCCTTGGGGAGTCTTTCTTATTAATATCAATATATATAGTGTACAATGTTCATCCCATATACAAGAGGAATCCTAGTCCCATATACAAGAGGATTCCTAGTCTTACGATAATTATATTTACACAATATTCTAATTATGGGTAGAGATTTTATTACACTACTATACACGTTTACACCCTCACGGATTGGGAGGAGGTCGACGGCCCGGATGGATTCAAGTCAAGAAATAACTGTCTGGGAAAGTCATTTGATAAATATATCTGCACACTGATATGATGAGTGAACATGTAACACTCTGACATGGCCTAGTGCAACTTTCTCACGAATGAAATGTATATCCATCTCAATGTGCTTGGTTCGCTGATTTTAAACCGGGTTGTGAGAAAGGTAGATTGCAGAGATGTTATTACGGTACACAATAGATGCCTGACGCAAAGGACAGTGAAGTTCTAACAGTAAATTTCTGAGCCAACAAATCTCAGCTACCACATTTGCAACGCCTCTGTACTCAGCCTCGGCACTAGAACGAGATAGGGTGACCTGTCGCTTGGCAGACCATGAAATCAGATTATTCCCTAAAAAATACAAAAGCCAGAGGTGGAGCGTCGCATGTCCGGACACCCTGCCCAATATGCATCCGTATACGAGAGCAACTTGTTTGGGGCAGAGGGGTAAATGTGCAAACCATAATTCAGTGTGCCCTTAATGTATCGGATGATACGCTTAAGGGCAGTGAAATGAGACTCTCTGGGGGCATGCATAAATAGGCATACCTACTGAACAACATAAGAAATGTTTGGCCTTGTAAACGTGAGATACTGAAGTGCACCTGCAAGGCTCCTATACAGAGTAGGATCGGAGACTGGAGCACCATCCATAGCACTGAGCTTAGATTTTGAATCAACTGGAGTAGGCATAACTATGCAATTCACCATCTTAGCCATGTACACAATCTCTTATGCATACTTACGCTGACACAAGAACATGTGGTTGGAAAACCTGGTCACTGATATCCCCAAAAAGTAATTCAGTTTGCCCAAATCAGTCATTGCAAATTCAGTCTTAAGTAGAGCAATAATCTCATTTTTCAACCCATCGGAAGAGGCAGTTAGAACAATATCAACAACATACAACAATAAGTAAGCAATACTACTACCTCGATGAAAAATAAAAAGTGATGTATCACTCCTGCTACATACAAACCCAATTTGTAAAATATATCTGGCAAAACGATCATACCACGCACGGGGGACCTGTTTCAGGCCATATAGTGACTTACGGAGACGACACACATAGTGAGGGATTGCTGGATGGGTGAACCCAGGAGGCTGATGCATGTAGACTGTTTCTCTCAGGTCCCCATATAAAAATGCATTTTTCACATCAAGTTGATGTATCGGCCAGTGTTTTCCCATAGCTATGCTCAGAACTGTGCGAATGGTAGACGATTTGACAACCGGACTGAATGTCTCACCACAATCAATGCCCTCATACTAATTCATGCCATTAGCCGCAAAACGTGCATTATACCTCTCAAGATCCTCATTGTCTATGAATTTGTGATGAAATAGTCACATACAATGAATCACATTCACCGCCTCAGGTAGGTACTAGATCCCACGTGCGTTGTTTAGTCAAAACATTGAATTCCTCAGACATAGCCGCATTCCAATTAGGGTCTTGTTTGGCCAATTTGAGGTTCTTAGGAATTGGAGAGATGGTTTGAGCAGACAACTTGAATTGAACTTTGGGTTTGAAGATTCCGTGTTTGGCACGAGTCTCTATTTGATGAGTAGGGACAGTGGGTGGCTGAGGCAGCTGAATGGTGGGGTCCGAGACGGATGGTAAGGTCGGATATGGAGATGGTGGAGGTGAAGTCGTAGAAAGCGCGCGTGCTGAGATCAGCCGTGGTCTTTGTATGAGCGATCTTCTACGAAGTTTTGGCCATGGCTCATCACGGGTCGCGGTGGCGGCGGTGTGGATGAACAGTGCTCTCTGGAATTTTGGCTCCGCAGCGCTGACGACGGGACAAAAAAATCTTGTTTACTAGAAGAATTGCGCCGCGGCGCTGATGACGGTTGTTGACACCCAATTTTGACCCTCCCGTCCAGCCATTAACCATAAAATTAGACTAATTTTGTAAAATAATTTTTATGATTTTTTATAATAAAATGCAGCGAATAAAACATAAATGCCGGCATAAATAAACAATTTAATAATGGCATCGCGTCTTACGTAGAGTTTTAAGCACTTAGAGTCTCGCGCCCGCATTAATTAACTTTAAGCTTTGTCGTAATTCTTAAATAATTAATAAATGCATAAAATAAATAATTTAGCAATAACGTCGTGTCAGGTAGCATAGCCGCATTTATTAATACGCCAGAGAATTTCATAATCATTTGTATTTTAAAATCAATTTAATCTAATACATGCATTTAATAGCGTCACATTTATAAAAAGCTTTAAACGATTCTTAAATATCATACTTGCATTTAGCATTTAAATAATTTAATCTAAACTCAATTCAGTTTTTATTTAACTTAATAATAATGCACAATAAATAAGGTTTTAAATAATAGCACCGCATTTTAAAATATTAGTTTATAATAATAACTTAGGCTAATAAAACACCTAAATAATTTAATCACATTAGTTTATTGGGTTATCACTAATTAACTAAGCCTAAAACTAATTAATCTATCACTAATTTAATACTAATAACTTACTAATTAAAAGCCTAATTAAAACTAACCTAATCACTTTTAATAATACTGACCCAATCGCGCATGAGCAGCCCATTGATCGCGCGCCCAACACCACGCCCTATACTCATTCACGCCCCACCGCTCTGATTATACCCACTTATTTGCCATTTCGTCTCATCCATGTCGAAAACCTTCGCAGCCCTAAACGAAACCCTAAAAAATCTAAGTTTTTGATCGCGCCATGCGGATTCTCGGGAGAATCAGAGCCTTCTACCCACGCACCCAAGCCACTTTTCCTTACCATATCCATCACCCCAAATCCTTCAAATCATTGACATGATCGAATCATTTGAAAACAAAGAAGTATCCTTCAAATCTCTCAACGATTCTCACCATAACACCACAAAATCGCACTAGGAATATTACAAAATCATCAACCCAAAGCAGCCTTTATAGCTTACCTAATGGGGAACCCAAAGGAGGGCTATATAAGCGCGTCTGATAGGCATTCGATGAAGCGGCGAGCGGAACCTGATAGAGCATACCCATGCGTGAAGCGGGGTGGTTTTAGGGGGGATAGCATCGAACCCTTAGCAGCAGTTAAAGAACCACCAGGGCAACTACATAGCAATTTAGGGCATTCGAAAATAGAGAGGAATACAGAGCTGGGTCAGGGGGGAAAATAGCATCGAAACGGGGCAGTCGAAAAATCATAGAGCTCAGGGAGTCAGCACCCAGAAATCAACATCCTTTTAAGCACCCCCTTTTAGCATTTTCTGCAATCCCTTTATTATTCCGCATCTTTAAATCCACATCAGCAAGCCTTCCGAGCGGACCGACGACTTGATACGCTGCCTCGGTTCGCTGCCCGGAGAAGGTAGAATCAGTCCCTTTTTCTTTAAGTTCGATTCACTGCATGTTGGTTCAAATCTGTCTATATAGTTTCTGTGTTAACAATATGCTTACTGCGTCGTTATGTTAAATTATCTGTCGATCTATCAACGGGGGTTTTTTGCGCACATTTGTTTGTTAATATAATGATAGTCGCGTCGAGGTTGTGTGGTTAAGTGTTGTGTTTTAGTCTTATGCTTTGTCTGCACTTGATTTAAGCCTTATTTACTTAGTAAAGGCATGGTATTAATCATTTCGACTAATCTGTTAAATTGGCTTTGAATGATTAAAATTTCAGGTTCAGTTTGTTTTAGCTAAATTTGGTTTGTTTAAGTATGATGGTATCCAAAGAACATCTGGGTCGAGTGTTCTTGCATCTATGGAATCAGCAGATTCCTGTTGAGTAGTGATCTGGTTATTGCATACATGTCTACTGGGCTTCGACCATGTCTGTGACCCTTAAGCTGTCTTCATGAAATTGTAATAGGACTCCCTAGGCCTAGTTGCCCCTGCATACCTAAAATGTCATCTTTAATTGATTGCATATCCATCCCTGTATCTACCTGTCTACTAAACTGATCATATGCTTCCTATGTCTTCTTCAGTATTAAGACACATTCATTTTGTGCCATGTTCATCTGTTTAGTGACCCAAATGGTGTCTACAATAGCATCTTGCATTTAGGAACCAACTTAGATCATATTAAGCCATTGTTCCTATTGCATTCTATCTTGGTGTATGATTATGTCTTCATGTATCGATATGCATAGGTTATTATTGGTCATTAAAACTTTAAAAGTGTTTATGTTGAAATGATTTGAATAAGCTTTGTATGTACATGATGTCTATGTTCTCTGACAAGTTGCATACATATGTCTAAATTGTCTATTATAAGTATGTGTTCACTGCATCGTGGTTTCTAAATTGTCCATGTTAAGCATTTTTTTTACATCTACCAGTTGTTTAAGCACACTTGTAGATGTAGTCTTGAATACTTGCACTCGTGAACCTGCGTCTAAGTTGGCCCCTCTTTGGCCCGAAAATGTTATGTATTTTGGGTGTATACTTGATCGCTTTATACTGCCTCAACCTCGCCTCGCTACATCCGGTGTATATGACATCATATTTGAGCATTTATCTGCAGATCTGCAGGCATACTATATGTATTTTGGGTGTATACTTGACTGTTTTGCTTCTGTCTCGATCCACTGCCTACTGCCTACATCTGACTTGTGTATGACACTAAAAGTTGACTTGCGCTGCCTGCATACTTGCCTATCCTCGTTTTCTTTTTATCACTTACTGGCTGCCTCAATAATATCGATGTGCTTAGTTGCAAATTATGTGCTTACTCTTTACACTTTTAATATAATTTGGGTGTATACTAATCCTTATCTTTCCTTTCTTATTACATGAAATGCATCGGAGCAAACGAAGAGTCTCACGGCGAGACTCATCGCGAGCCACTTCAAATGTCAACCCGCGTCTATGTGCACCCGCATTCGCATTCCCGCTTCAGAGATTCCTAAGACAAAATAGGACAAGATGATGTCGCCACACGTCTTGAGAGCCGTGATCATATCCACCTTTATATTATTTGTTTAAATTGTTGCCTAATTCTTTAACTTTGTAATTAATAGGAGACATAGAACAATTAGCCCGTTGGAATAAATAAATTGGGTGGGTAGTTTTAAAATCGGAAATGCACTTTAAGTTACTTGTTATGCATGTCTAAGCTTTACTAAATAATTCATCTATAACTAACATGATAAAATAAAATTGCATTTCCCACAAGCACTTTTATTAGCACAATATAAATAATTTATGTTGAATAGCTTTCTTATCATAAAATTACAAAAAATTACCTTTTGCACTACGTCATACATGTTTGATTTTAAAAGCATATCCTTGATCATAAACCAACATTGCACATATCTATAAACAATATAAATGTATACTTTAAAGCTTTATTTTTTATATAGCATTAGTTTTACGGACTTTTATCAACATGCCTACTTTTATAAAATATTCTTTAGCATCTTTTTAAAACTTTTAGCATCCTTTTAACATTTTAACATTTTTACACCTTTAAATATCTAGCATTCTTTTGCACTTTAGCATTTATTATTCATTTTCTAACCTTTTTATTAAGCAGCAGATATTTTCAAAACACGCATTCTTAGCATAAATAATTACCCTAGGTTTGGCAGGACAACCGCAAGTTAGCGGATCTTAGAGGGTGCCTAACCCCTTCCCTCTAGATTAATAAAGAACCCTTACCCAGAATCTCATTAAGTTTAGCAGACCATTAAAATGGAGTTAATGTTTTACTTCAAACTAGTTAAACATTTAGGTGTCCTAATTCACCCAATTAATTAGGTGGCGACTCCGCGAACCCTTAGCATTCTAGCAACCCTTTAGCATTTAAGCACCCTTTTTGCACTCCCTAGCAACCCTTTTAAATTTTAGTATTCTTTTTGCACTTTAGCATTTATTATTTATCTTCTAACTCGCATTTTTGAGCAGGGTTCGCTATTTAGAAAATGCCGCGGCCGAAAATGGGCGCGACAACGGTGAATGACTGTAGTTGACTGAGAATGATGAGAGAAATGGCAGACTCGTCAAGAAAGGAGTAATCCTGTTTTTGGAATTTTTGAAGATTCGAAAACGGGAATGTGATCTCGTCGAATGTGACGTGACGAGAGATGTGGATTTGACGAATGTATAAGTCATAGCATAGATAACCCCTATGGTTCGGCGGAAAACCTAGGTAGACACACAGAGTGGATCGTGGAGCTAGCTTGTGAGGGGCGGTAGAGGTAAGGTTAGGATAGCATAGACATCCAAATATCCATAGATGATCATAAAAGAGGACTCTATGATAGAGGATTTCGATAGGGGTCATATTGTGAAGCGTGCTAGTTAGGAGAATATTTAAAATGTATTCTGACATTTTAGCAGCATATACCCAGAATGACGGAGGGAGTGAGACATGAATGAATAGAGTGTGAATCATATTGTTAATGGTGCAAATGATTATTTCAGCTTTATCATTTTGTGGGGAGGTGTGAGGACAAGAGAAGTGAAAAATCATGTCATTATTAGTACAAAAATGGTGAAACATAGAGTTATTGAATTCACGACCATTATCGAACTGAAAAGATTTTATACCTTTTTCAAACTGTGTTTGAATGAATGTTCGGAACTCAAGCAATTTGGCAAACACTTCTAATTTAAATTTGAGAGGATACAACCAAACATAGTGGGAAAAGTCATCTAGCAACACAAGATAATATTTATGACCGAGGGAACTAGGGATAAGAGATGTACATAGATCGACATGTATAATATCAAAACGTGCAAAAGTAACACTAGTAGATGATTTAAATGGAAGACGAGTATGTTTGCCTAGAGAACAAGAAACACAGTGTTGGGCTAGTTTCCCATTATTACATGGTATAAAATTGTTGGCTTTAAGAAAATTAAAAACTGGGGCTCCTAGATGACCAAGCCTATTATGCCATGTGGATGGAGAAATAGCCGCTAGAGAGACGGGAGAGCAAGATCCGGCAGCGGAGGTAGATGAGAATGGATAGAGATCCCTCGTGCTATTGCATCTCGTAAGAGGTGTCCCCGTATAAAGATCATTTACAATGAAACTAAAAGGGTCAAAGTCAACAGAGACAGAGTTATTACGAGTAAATTTGTGGACATAAATTAGGTTCTTAATGATGTGTGGGGCATATAGGGTATTCTTAAGGGAGAATGATGGATGGAGAGGTTATGTGTAGGATGTACTATAGACCTTTATCGGAATGCGATGACCATTGTCAACTGTAATAAATTGAGGATGTTTTAATCTGAACAGTTTGAGAATATTACCTGCAGATCGGGTGAGGTGAGAGGTGACGTTGGAGTCCATGTACTAAGTGTTGTCCGGTTGCTGCAAATTCAGGCTGCTAAAATCTTGACCCGAGTTAGTAGGAGTCATGCTGGGTGTGGGCTGCTGGAACTGGTCTTGCATAAAGTGGGCTTTATACTGGTACTGGGTTGGTCGAGGGCCCAGTAACCCTGGTTGGGCATATGGGTTGAGCCACTGCTGCTGGTACTGTTGAGGCGCTGCGGCGCTCTGCTGGTACTGTTGAGGCATCGCGGCCCATGTAGGAAGAGCTGAAAAGCTCATCATGGAACGAACCATGTCAAGCAAGGTTCGGTTTCTCCTTTCGACAACACCATTCATCTGTGGTGTTCTAGGAGGTGTCCATTCGGAATGAACTCCATGATTCTTTAAGTAGTCAAGAAATTCTTTACTTAAGTATTCACCCCCACGATCAGATCGGAGAGTCTTGATACTTTTTGAGAGCTGTTTCTCAACTTCACACTTAAACTCCTTAAACTTCTCAAAAGCCTCGAATTTGTGTCTCATAAGATACACATGTCCAAACCTTGATAAGTCATCTGCGAAAGTGATGAAGTAAGAGAAACCCTCTCTAGCTTAAGTCGAAAATGGTCCACATACGTCCATATGTACCAACTCAAGCACCTCATTGGCACAGATTTCCTTTCCAGAAAGAGGTTTAATGGTCATCTTACCTTTCAAATAGGATTAACAGTTACCATAAGATTGTAAGTCAAATGGTTCGAGGTAATTTAATTTTCTCAACCGTTCTATCCTTGTTTGATTGATATGACCAAGTCTGCAATGCCACAAGTAGGTAGAATTTTTTTCATTTAACTTAGCCCTTTTATTTTGTACATTGAAAATTTCACTTTGGCAGTTTAATGTATACAATCCATTCACAAGAGGCGTAATTCCATACACAACATTATCTAAAGTCAAAATCATATTGTCATTAGACGTGTTTATGGAAAAACCCTCTGAATCAAGTACAGGAATGGAAATAATATTCCTTGTCAAAGAAGGAACATAAAAACAATTGTTCAACATTAAAACTTTTCCAGAAGGTAAATCTATCCTATAAGTTCCCACGCGCTCTGCAGCAACTCGTGCTCCAATTTCGACGCGCAGGTCCACCTCGCGAGGCCCAACCTTCCTGTTATCAGTTAGCCCCTGCACATTTGTACAAATGTGTGAGCCACAAGCGGTATCAAGTACCCAGGAATGAGAATCATTTATAAATAGATTAATTTCAATTACAAACATACCTTGCACATTAGCACCTGGTGACATTCCTCCGCCTGGAGCAGTGCAATCCTTTCTCCAATGCCCCTTCCTGTTGCAATTCATGCTATAACAAACCAGAAAGTATGCTAATGCAACGGTATTTTGTGGCCGTTGCATTAGGTAGGCTAATGCGACGGTGTAAATCATCTAATGCAACGCCAAAGACGACTGTCACATTAGCCTATCTAATGCAACGGATGTCCAAGACTAATGCAACAGTCCCTTATTTTTTTTATTTTGTGGTCGTTGCATTAGATAGGCTAATGCGATGGTGTAAATCATCTAATGCAACGCCAAAGACAACCGTCACATTATCCTATCTAATGCAACGGCTATCCAAGGCTAATGCAACGATCCCTTAGTTTTTTTATTTTCCATGTGAAATCCCATTTTTAAACCCCACTCCCTACCTTAAAAACACTTTAATCCCGTTTTTAAATCCCAATCTCTCTTTGGGCGATTTCGGTGTGAACAGTGTTATTCCCAGAGTTTTGCCATTTCCGCCAACTCCGGTAACCAACGGGGATGAGATATATCACATTTGCTTCGTCTCGTCAAGATCGATATTTCCATACTAACCATCAACGTCGAATCACCCTACATCTCCTCTAATTTCAGATAGAAAATCTATGTTTTCCGATTTGGTTTTTGGCATTTTTCGACATCCTGGGCGAGAATCAACGGTAGTGGGTTACACCACTGTGACCTCCATCACCCCCTATTCATTTCTATACAACCCACGCTATTCGATTCAACCCCAACAACCACAACACCCAAATCAAAACTTCAACAAACCCTAGCCGCCGCCTTTGGTTTTCTGGCCACCTGAGCCATTGTCGACGGTCGAGGCTGGTACCTTTAGACTCGCCTTCATCTGCTCTACATTTCTATACCATTTTCATCCTTCAACTTTTACCAGAAAATTAGTTGGATGAAAATACCCCTCCGCCATTGTTGAAAGCTTGGTGACTATGTCGTCGACGAGCATTGGACAACCTCCGACGGAGGAAGTTCAGGGATATAACGCCAACTTTCCTCCATTAATCAACAACCAAAAACACAATATCCCCAATCGATTGCAACCATACACTTCCCCCCAGTTCGTCGTCGCATCTCCTACAACACCTCGTTGTCGCCTTACCCTTCCCCACTGCTCGTCGTCGCCCTTTTCCACTCGTCATCGCATCCACTTCGTCGAACTGCTCTTCCCTCTTCTCCAAGGTTAGATTTTGTTTTTACCGTCATTTTACCTTCCCCTTTCATATTTTACCGTTGTTAATTCAAGGTTAGATTACTGTGAGTGTGATTGAGCATGGAGTGAAGAAATATTTGGGTAATAATAATCTCATTTAAATAGATTTTATGAATGATTATGGTTAATTATGTTTGGTTTGTTATGATTGGTTTAGTTTATATTATGTCTTTCACATGCTTACCTTAGTTAAATTTAGCTTAGTATGAGATTGATAGGTATGTTGACATCTATTTTGTACTCACCATGTTTTGCAGTCGTCCGTCTATGTAGGTGATGTTATTTGATGTATATTCTGTCTTTCTAATCTTCTATAGATGTCTAAGGTGGACTTTGAAGTACATATTTGTTGAAAGTTGAAACAAAATTCCCTAATAGCTGATCTCTTCAATATGAAGAATTTGAGATATGCTTGTAAACAATAAGTTAGACGTGGACGTTATAGCATTAAAAAGGTTTAGTTTTTCCTTGTTCTTAGTTAATTGGAGCACAAGTGATGGGATGATAGAAATTAGCTTCATGTTTGATAGAACCACAATATAGTCACATATCTATATTATTCCATAGCATATATACTATAGTGGAATTTCTATGTTTCCAATATTTGCACGGTGGTCCTACTAAAAAAGAAAAGACAATACTGAGATTCTGAATCAACCTTTAAATCTGAGATAGTAATGGACCTTTTTAAGACTTGGTGTTTGGAAATGTCTAAGTGTAGCTCAAAATACCTGCAACTTCTAATCAACATTGGTGCATTATTACTAACTTTTCTTCCTGTATAAAATCATTTTCTATAATTTCTTGTGAGTTAACTGCTAGTTGCTATAATTTTCAGCTTGAACAGAGTGAATGAAGTTGAAAAGTTCTACTTGAATACAAGTATAAAGCAACCAAGCACCTCAAAAAATACTTCTTCAGGGAAACACAAAGATATGGATAAACATGTTCCTGGCTTTAAGAAGCTACAACAGGAAGCATCACGCAGAGAGTCTGCTGCAGCTATTGTCTTATTGGTAAAGGTGGTTCTATTGTCTTACAACAGCAAGCATCCGCATGAGAAACACAGTCGACGACTGGGGCAGGGAAAACATAGAAGAGCCTAAAGAGAGAGACGAAGAGGCTGATTTTGAAGAAGTTGGAGTGAGAGGTCAACTAGCTGCTGCAGTTGATGCACCATTACCTTGAAGTGAGAGGTCAACTAGTTGTTCCTGTTGATGCTTCATTTCTTGGTGCTGATGTGGTGGTAGTTGTGGGTGAGAAAAATATCGAAACAGGGGAGGGCACCATCTACAATAGCTATAAAGCAGCAGCTGCTCCTGATCTTGCTGCTCTGGCTGCTGCGACTGCAGAGTTGATCCAGCAGAGTTACTAGCTGACATGGACAATCAAATTGTAAATGCAAAAGAAGAGGCTCATAGCAGGAAAGAAATATTGGATATGCGTCAATTTTTTTGTTTGTAGTACTTATGCTAAATTTATTATATATATGGAGATACTTATTTTGTAATATGTCCTATGAGGTCTAATATTGTAATATTGTACTTTTGTGAACAATTAGTAAGACAATCCTTTTTTATTATTATCTTTCTCCTTTTATTATTTATTTTACCATTTTGTAATATTTTGAGCTAATCCTTTTGTAATATTGTACATTTTGTAATTTGTGAACAATCTAGCAAACAAACAGGTGCACATCTAATGCGACGGTTGCACCTGATTGTCGCATTAGGGGTATGAGCCATTGCATTAGGTGGATCAATTAATCTCTCAACCAGTCGCATATCTAATGCGACGGCTGTACCTGGCCGTCGCATTAGGGGTATGAGCCGTTGCATTAGATATGCAGCTAATGAGATGGCTAAATATAGTCGTTGCATTAGGTGAACATCTAATGCGACGCCAGTTACAGCCATCACATTAGAGCCTTCTGGCAGTTGCATTAGACCTAATGCAACGCCAACAGATGCTGTTAGGCGTATTTTGTATACCCTTTTTGAGTCATTTTTAGTTAGTATTTTTCCCATTTTCGTTTAAATAAGTGTCTTGTTAGGGTTGTTTTTCTTTTTTTTGAGTCACAGCGGTTCTAAATGGAACAATGGCAAAAAGAAGCTAAAAGTGGGCATAAAATGAGGGTCCCGAGGCAAAAAAGTTGAAAATTGGAGATTCGGACGAAGGCAAAGCAGGACCGTGGTGCCGGATTGCAGGACCGCGGTGCCATAATTACTGAAAAGTCGCAGGATTTTCGGCACCGCAGTGCCATTCTGCAGAACCGCGGTGCCGATGCGGGAAATTCAGAATTCGAAGTAAATTTGGCCAAGGGCAGAAGGGTCCAGAGGGCATGAAATTTGCAACATACTTAAGCCCTAGGGATTATTCTATTGAGAGGAGTTGGACATTCTATCACACAACACAATTGAAGACAACTTGGAGGCTACAATTGGAGACCTAGTTTTAAGTACATTTTCTTTCTTTAGTTTTCAATTCAGTTTATGTTGGTATTTGTATTAGTTCTTAGCGTGATTATGGCTAGGAGCTAATTGAAGACAACTTTTATAGTTAACTGGCCATTAATTATCATAATCTATATGATTTCGAATCAAGAACCGAGAGGAAAGATTTGGATATGCTGTAATTGAATAGACATAGGTTAAAATTACGGACGAAAGTACCCCGATACTTGTGTAGCATTATAGGTTATTGTTCTTAATCCTCCTATGTGGTAAATCCTATCATAGAAATATAGAAGGGTTCTGCACTGGGGTTGAGCGATTATATATCCTAACCGGAATATAAGACCGTCTAGTTAACCGCTATCTTAACGTAGAAGAAGAAGTCATTCTAGTTGCATTAAGGATTGAAAAGAGTGGATAGTAGAGGATATTGGAAGCCCTAATTCCTTTATAACTGATTAAACCTCAACAATTTAGTTTACTTCTTGCAATCATTCTAATAGTTAGATAAAAACTCAAATCAATTATCGTTTGCCAAATAGATAATCTAGAATAGATGTTCGGTAATTAGAAACCAGTCTATGTGGATGATAAACTCGGTCTTACAAGACTATATTACTTGTAACGATACGTACACTTGCGTGAGCACGTGGAAATATCTGTCTAACAAGTTTTTGGCGCCGTTGCCGGGGACTGGCGTACTTTTAATATCGAACTATCTATTCTTATTTCTACTTTGGTTTTTATTTTTATTTTACTTCTTTATTTTAGAACATTTTGTCGTGATCTGTTTGCTTGTTTTTGATTACTTGCATGAAGGACAAGGTAATTGCTGATCCTTTGTGCAATGGGAGATCAGCGAAACAACAATTTGGTGTATGATGAGTCACCGCCTGTCTTAAGACAAGTCCCTGCAGAAAGGAGCTTGGGGGATTATGTGATGTCAACTATTACAGGGGTGCAGACTTGCATCAGACTTCCAGCTGTTGAAGCCAATAACTTTGAAATCAAACCAGTTATATTGCACATGGTTCAAAGCTCAGTTCAGTTTGGGGGATTACCGTCTGAAGATCCTCATTTGCATCTAGCAATTTATTGGAGCTGTGTGCAACCTTTAAATACAATGGTGTTACTGATGACGCTATTCGATTGGGACTCTTCCCATTCTCACTCAGGGATAGAGCAAAGGGCTGGATGAACTCATTACAGGCGAACTCCATCACTATATAGCAAGACTTAGCCCAGAAGTTTCTTGCCAAGTTCTTCCCCCCAGCTAAGGCAACAAGGCTTAGGGGAGAATTGAACAATTTCTATCAAATGGATGGAGAGTCATTGTATGATGTTTGGGAGTGATCGGTGTATTTTATATACACCTTTTGAGTCAGTCTAGTTAGTCTTTTGTTCCGTTTTGTACATACAAAGTGTCATATTAGGATAGATTTTCTTTCTTTTGAGTCAAAGTGGCTAAAGTGGCCAAATGGCGGAAAAGGAGCGAAAAGAGGGAAAAAGAGGAGGTCTTAGAGTGAAAGCGGAGAAAGTGGCAAACGAGTGAAATCCAGACTGCGCATGGCCTCCTGCAATCGAAGCGAGGCGCGGCGCTATTATTCGAGAAGCCACGGGAGTTGCAGCGCGCCTCGCACAGCGAGATATCGGGCGCGGCGCCAAAACACCGTATTGCGAACTTTAGGCGCGCGGCTATCTGCAGAGCGCGCCGACGGAAAAATTAGGTCTTTTGACGGATTTTTGGGCCAGCTGCAGGAAAAAGAGGAGACGTTTTAAACCTATAAAGGAGAACCTAGGCGGTTTCAAGGGTTCCTTTCGCCAAACACAAGGTTTTCTTGCACAGGAGATTGGAGACCCAAACATTAGTAATTTCTTTTCTTTTTCTTTTCTTTAATTCGGTTTTGCATGATGAATCGTGAATTAGTTCTTGTCATATTCATGACTAGGAACTAATTCTCTTATAGGCTTTATGTTGAATTCTTGAACCTTATGTTATAAAGTAATGCACGCTTATGGTTATTATTCTTATTGAGAGATCTATCCAATAATTGAGTTGAATTCTTGGTAGCTAATTGACAACTAGTTATCACTATATGATTTCTAATCATATTATGAAAATGAGGTATTGTGAATATGCTGTAAGTTGGGTAGACGGTCTTGAATTGGGTATGAAAATACCTCAATTAGATTTGTAGCGTTGATGAGAGGCTTAACAACCCTAATTTTGCGCATTGTGCGTGACGGTCAACTAGGTTTTGTGCTTAATCCTCCTATAGAGTTACCCTTATCGTGAAAGTTAGGTAAGGAACAATCGGGGTTGAGTGTTTATATAACCCTAACGGGAGTATAAAGCGATTTAGTAAACTGCTTTCTCAAAGAAGAACACCATAAGTAATGCATTAACAAGTAACATAAGCGGATAGTAAGGATACATAGAAGCCCTATTCTCATCACATCTGAATTAAATCTTTATAATTAATTAGCTTTTATAATTCTTAGTCATAAACAACCAATCACTCATTAATTCACCAAATAGATACTAGAAAACAGATAATTGGTACTTGAACCCTAATCGGAGGGCGATATTCGGTCTTATCTAAGACTATACTACTTGATACGATAACGTGCACTTGCGTTTAAAAGTGTGTGCATATTACGCGCATCAAGTTTTTGGCGCCGTTGCCGGGGATTAGGCATAGTTCAATATCAAATTTATCTATTTTTGATTTCTAATTTGGTTTTATGTATATATTTTTTTTTTAATTTTGTTTATTTTATGTATTTATTGTGTGAAAACAAGGGTGCCGTGATTCTTTGTTGGTTTTGATGCATCTCAGGGATCCTGAAGATATGGATTACTACTGTCAATATGATCGAGTTCCAACCATAGAGGAAGAGAGGGAGGAATTACGAGAAACTCTACTCAGTCTCACGAGGTCCCAAGCTCGGTTCATGGACGAAATGAGGTTGGGTATAAAGAGGTTGGAAACGCAAATAGCAGAACTCGCGATCATATTCAACAGCGAACAGCAAGTTGAGGAGCCTGAATCACACCCAACTATTGAGGAATTTGGTGAGATAGCTGGTGTAGAGAAGAAAAAGATTGCAGAAACCCAATTATTCACCTTCTTGGATTCTGTGGAAATTCTTTTTCATGCACCTATCACAGAAGAAACACCACTAGCTATCACGAATGACTCCCAATTAGGAATTGCATACCATCAAGGGCAACCCCCAGAGTCAAGAGATGTAGAGAATTTCACGGTTTCCTACAAAATAAGAAGCACAAAGACAAACTCATCTTGTGTGCTTGGGGGATACTTGTATGTTTAAGGCCCCTATTTGAACAAATAGTTATAGGGAAATTGAGACCTATAGCAATAAATCTGTGGATTGCAAGCAGTTCGCAGAAGTATCCAATGGGCACTCAGAAAGGTTAATTGCGTCCGGCTAAAAGACGTAAAAAGCGGACATCGGGAGGCAACCAACGTTTTCAATTATGTTATTTTAATTTGATCTTTAGTTTATTTTATTTTGTCTAGAACAATCTCACGGTCATGGGTCTTGTGTTTGGCTGTGATTGATAGGTCTGAGGAATGAATCAAGGCGAAAATCGAAGAAAGTCGAGATTTCGAAAGCGGGTAAGCGCGCTGGCGAGCAGTGGCGCCAAAAGAGTGAACAGCGCAGAATTTAAGCCGCGCCAGAGCAGGGCCGCGGCGGTAGAATTCCAGAAAGTTTGCAGAAATTTAGGCGCAGCCGCCAGTGAAGGCGGCGCGCGAAAGTCCCGGCGAGCGCAGATGTTTGGCCATGGCTAAAAGCGAACGGCGCGGCGGGAATCCAGAAATTTAAAACGCCTAAAACAGACCCCGCCCCAGTGACGGACGGAGAGCACCACCAGCAGCAGAGGCAACCATGGATGAAGATGAGCCTGAAATAGGGGCTCAGTATGAGGCAGGACCTAGCCACCGGCCAACCACAAGAGCAGAACCTTCAGAGCCCACAATAGGGCAATTGTACCAACACCAGAAGGAGATGATGCAGACCTTGCAAACAGTAGTACAAGGACAGCAAGAAACAAGACAACAAATCGACGAGCTGAGTGCCTTGTTCAACCAATGGTCGATGCATTATCCACCGCCACCACCACCATTTTAGCCAAAGTTTGTAAGTGTCGTTTTCTTTTACTGTCTTTGAGTCTACACACATTGGGGGCAATGTGTGATTTAAGTTTGGGGGTGTGTTTTTGTGTTTTAGTTTTGTGTTTTTGTGTTTTAGTTTTATTTGTGTGTCATGTTATGTTTTATTTAAGTCTTTTTATTTGTTTCATGTTTATTTTGAGTCACCAAAATTTTTCTTTTTTGAGTCATAATTGCCTGTCAAAGATCATGTATGCTGTAGTTGCTAGAAACACCTAGTGAAGTAAGGTGGAATAATGTAAAGGAATGGAAGCAGCTATCTAAACACTTAGGTTAGAGATGCCAAAAACTCACAGAATCTGTCTATTTGGAGTCTCTTGCTTGAGTTATGTATGCTAAATGATAAATGCTTGTGTGTTATGACTGCTTGCTATTTGAGGCGAAATAGTTAGGATATGCATGTTAGGGAGATGACTCAGGCATTTCTTTGATAGCCAATTCTTACCATTCTTTTCTATCCCGTACTTTAAAAATATCACTAGTTAGCCCCATTGAGCCTAAATTTGAAACTTCTTCTTTGACACCCCATATTCCCACAAAATTGTGCCATAAGTGAAAATATGAAATAGTGGAGTACATTGTGTTAAAAAGAAGAAACAAAAAGAGTGAACAAGTTTGAGGCACCCTAATGGAAAAGTAATAAGAAAGAGGCAAAAGCCTAAGTTTGGGGGTGCCTATTTGTATAATACACTTCACTCTCCCAAAACAAAAGAGGGGAATGATAGAATTGAAGTGAAGGAAAGAATCAAAAGAAAAAAGGGAAAAAAATTGAAAAGCCAAAGAGCACAGTGCAGGAAAAATGAGCCTAAATGTCTATCTTTACCAACCCCTACCTAAGTCTACATTACAACCCCCAAAGTCCTGAAGATCTCTTCTATGTATATCCAGAATTAGTGGAGAATAGCAAGTAAGCATGCCATAGGAATTTTTGAATTTAATATGCATACTTGAGTACACTGACTTCCATTTAAGCATGATAAGTATGAGTTTGCGAAATATCTAGCTCAATGTGTTGAAATTCCATGCTATATGTTCCTGCATATTATTCTGCTAACCTTCATGTTTTTCTAGTTAACATTCATGCAGCAAAAGTGATCAATGGCGGAGTCTGCTTATTTTCTTTGTTGATTTTCTTATTTATCGAGTCTGTCATTTTATTGTATTTCTTTCTATCTTTGCTCGAGGCGAGCAAAGGTTAAGTTCAGGGTATTTGATCGGTGTATTTTATATACACCTTTTGAGTCAGTCTAGTTAGTCTTTTGTTCCGTTTTGTACATACAAAGTGTCGTATTAGGATAGATTTTCTTTCTTTTGAGTCAAAGTGGCTAAAGTGGCCAAATGGCGGAAAAGGAGCGAAAAGAGGGAAAAAGAGAGTCTAGAGGTAGCGGAGAAAGTGGCAAGCAGTGAAATCGGACTGCGCGGCCTCTCCTGCGATCGAAGCGAGGGCGGCGCCTATTATTCAGAGAAGCCACAGGAGTTGCAGGCGCCGGCTCGCCGAGCAGCGAATATCGGCCGCGGCGCCAAAACACCCGACGTATTGCAGAACTTTAGGCGCCGGCGCCATGCGAGGCAGCGCCGACGCGGAAAAATTAGGTCTTTGACGGATTTTTGGGCCAGCTGCGGGGAAAAAGAGGGAGACGTTTTAAACCTATAAAAGGAGAACCTAGGCGGTTTTCAAGGGTTCCTTCGCCAAACACAAGTTTTCTTGCACAGGAGATTGGAGACCCAAACATTAGTAATTTCTTTTCTTTTTCTTTTCTTTAATTCAGTTTTTGCATGATGAACTGTGAATTAGTTCTTGTCATATTCATGACTAGGAACTAATTCTCTTATAGGGCTTTCTATGTTGAATTCTTGAACCTTATGTTATAAAGTAATGCATGCTTATGGTTATTATTCTTATTGAGAGATCTATCCAATAATTGAGTTGAATTCTTGGTAGCTAATTGACAACTAGTTATCACTATATGATTTCTAATCAGATTCTGAAAAGGAGGGATTGTGAATATCTTTGTAAGTTGGGTAGACGGTCTTGAATTGGGGATGAAAATACCTCAATTAGATTTGTAGCGTTGATGAGAGGCTTAACAACCCTAATTTTGCGCATTGTGCGTGACGGTCAACTAGGTTTTTGTGCTTAATCCTCCTATAGAGTTACCCTTATCAGCGAAAGTTAGGTAAGGAACAATCTGGGTTGAGTGTTTATATAACCTAACGGGAGTATAAAGCGATTTAAGTAAACTGCTTTCTCCAAAAGAAGAACACCATAAGTAATGCATTAGTAAGTAACATAAGCGGATAGTAAGGATACATAGAAGCCCTATTCTCATCACATCTGAATTAAATCTTTATAATTCATTAGCTTTTATAATTCTTAGTCATAAACAACCAATCACTCATTAATTCACCAAATAGATACTAGAAAATAGACAATTGGTACTTGAACCCTAATCCCAGAGGACGATATTCGGTCTTATCTAAGACTATACTACTTGATACGATAACGTGCACTTGCGTTTAAAAGTGTGTGCATATTACGCGCATCAGGGAGCGGTTTAAAGATTTGAAAAAGAAGTGTCCACATCATGGTCTTGAGCAGTGGAACTTGGTGCATATTTTCTACAATGGTCTAAATGGGACTACTAGGACAATTATCGATGCAACTGCAGGTGTCATCTTCATAAAGAGAACAATACATGAAGCCTATGACTTGTTGGAAGACATGACCACGAACAATCACTTGCCAGATGATAGAGGAACAAGTAGCAGAAGAGCAGTTGGGGTTCATGAGCTAGATGTCATCACTGTACTTAATGCACAAGTTGCCCTCTTGACTAAGCGCTCCAGTAGAATAACATGTCCGTAAATGCGGTCCAGATGTAAGCAGTTTGTGAGATTTGTAGGGGTCCACACACCTTCGATAGATGTCCAACAACTGATCCCAACAACATCCCAAAGGAGCAGGCTCAATATCAGGTTGTGGGAAATTTTCAGAGGCCCTCTAACAATACATTTTCCAACACATATAATCAGAGGTGGAGAAATCACCTAAATTTTTCATGGAAGAATGACCAAGGGCAGTAACCACAGTTTCAGGCCTCATCTTCACAGCAATTCAGCCCACCAGCCCCACAAGAGAAGCTAGATGACATAAAAGCAACACTGTTGACCTTAACCAACTCTCAGACTCAATTCATGGCGGAAACTGTGTCTTGATTTCAGCTTTGGCAATACCTGACACAATTTATAGCGAGAGACCAAGCGATTCATAGCGAAACAAGATCCTCTAGGAACTTAGAAACTCGGATGGGCGATTGGTAGGAAGTTGAATAGCGAGACCTCGAGGGCTCTCCCATGTCTGATAATGAATCTAAGAGGGCAATTCCAGACAATCAGTTTGAGAAGTGAGAAGCAGTTAGAGCAGGTTGGATCTCCACCAGTTAGGGAAAAGGGAAATGAGGCGGAGAAGACAACCGAGGTAGAGAAGAAGGGGGTTACTGATGACCGCCCTATGTTAGAGAAGGCTCCACCGGCAGTCATGAGGAAATATGTAGACAGAATTCCTTACCCTCAAAGACTGCAGAATAAGTCCTTAGACAAGGAGTTTTCCAAGTTTTTAGAGATCTTCAAAAAGTTTCATATCAATCTCTCGTTCATTGCTTTGGAAAAAATGCCAGCTTATGTAAAGTTCATGAAAGACATCCTATTTAAGAAGAGGAAGCTGACAGACTATGAGACAATAACGCTGACAGAGAAGTGCAGTGCTATCTTGCAGAAGAAACTTCCCCCTAAATTGAAAGATCCAGGGAGTTTCACCTTACTTTGCACCATAGGGAATGTGACATGCAAGCAAGCCCTGTGTGACTTTGGGGCAGGTGTCAACCTTATGCCCCTTTCTGTGTTTAAAAAGCTTGGTTTGGGGGAAGCAATGCCAACAACAGTCCACTTGCAGCTAGCTGGTCGCTCTATTATGCACCCTAGAGGAATAATTGAAGATGTGTTGGTAAAGGTGGGCAAATTCATCTTGCCTGCTGACTTCCTCATTCTTGATATGGAGGAAGATGAGATGATACCAATGATCCTTGGGAGACCATTCCTAGCCACAGGGAGGGCATTGATTGATGTTGAAAAAGAAGAGCTAAAACTCAGAGTTCAAGGTGAAGAGATGGCCTTTAAAGTGTTCAAGCCACCACCTGAGCCAGAGATGACCTTCAAAGCTTTCAAGCCACCCATTGAACCTCAAGTTATGGATAGATGTTATGCTATTGGGATAGTTGACAAGGTTGTGCCTGAGAAAAGCCTCACGAGTACTGATGCTCTTGGGATACCATTAAAGCAAAGTGTAGAACCTGTGAGTAAGGCCAAGTAAATGGTGAAGGATGCCAAGATGGTAAATGCTTCTGAAAATAACACTGTGAAAAAAAAGAGGAGGAAGAGGAAGCGATTGGTGCTGAGATGGTTATGTGGAGGGGATACTCTACCCCTTTGATTTAGTAAGTGAACTGCGTCCGACTAAAACACGTTAAAGACAGCGCTACTTGGGAGGCAACCCAATGTTTTAATTATGTTATTTCAATTTTTGGTTTTAGTTTGTTTTAGTTTAACTTGAACAGACTCACTTGATGGTAATTTTGGGTTGTGTTGTGATGACAGATGAGGAAATCGGAGACTAAGCACGAAGAAAATGGTGGAAAGCACATAATCGGGTCAGCACCGCTGTGCCATTTTGCAGGCCCGCGATGCCGAATGATCAGAGAGGTCACAGTACTTTAGGCACCGCGGTGCCATTCTGCAGGACCGCGGTGCTGAGGCGCAATTTCAGAAAAATAAAAAGCCATAAAATCCCCAAATCCTTCCCACTTTCACACAAACCCTTCCTCTCTCTACAGCAATGAAAACACCTCCCCCAACCTAAAATCTACCACAAATTCTCCCAATCCTTCCAACCCATATATACCATCACCACCCAAAACTCCTAGCATTTTTCCACAACATCATTCTTTCACTTGGGTCAAGGAAACGGTGAAGAACAACCACTTAAAAAGGTAACCTTCATCACTGTTCTTGAGATTTAAAGGTTAGTGGAGAGAATAGCTTATAGACTTTGGTGTGGTATGGGCTACGTGTTGTTGGTGCTGTGAGGGTGATTATTGCTTGAGTGTGTGCTGTTTGTGCTGTGTTGTGGAATATTGCTGTGGAAGTTTGTGATTTTGAGGTTAAGTGTTGTTGTGTAGTGTTGATTCGTGGTGTATTGCTGAATGTGGTCTGATTTTGCTTGGTTATTGTTGCTGGGTGGAGTGATAGTTATTGGAAACCCTCAAACAAACAAAGGAAATGCTGCTGAAAATTTTCCAATAACTCGCACAATGACCTCTAGAAAATGAACCGCCAGAGCTTCCTCATCTCCATCAGCTCCAGAATATGATGTTACTCGATTTACCAACAAACAGACGAAAGATCGATATAACAAAATAAGCACTAGAGCATTGATACCAGAGAGAGTCATGGACTACCACCATGCCATTTGATGATGATGATGACTACGAGCCCATTAGGGTCATGATCGAGGTGAATGGTTGGAAAAAGGTTCACCAATACAGAAAGGATTCCACTTCAGAACACTAGCCTTGTGAGGGAATTCTATGCTAATTATCCCGAGCAAGATGATGGGAGATGTTTTGTTAGAGGGCGATATGTGTCTGTAATTTCTGAAACAGTGAATGCGCTACTAAGGACCAATGATGTTGAGGACCAAGGTTATAACCCGCACCATTTCAGAAGTTGGTCGAGAGACGTCAACGACATCATGTGGGACACAGTTGCAGCAGTTTTATGCCATCCAGGCGCCGAATTCAACATTTCCCGTAATGGGTCCAGAAGACTTACCCGGTGCCAATTTAACAGAACAACCAGAGGATGGCTATATTTCGTAAGTGTTCACTTGATTCCGTCAACTTATTTTACCAATGTGCCTACAGACATAATCAAGCTCTCTATAACATCATGTCGGGCAAGACAATTGATGTTGGGAGAGAAATAATGCAAAACATATGAGAGATTAGCAGGCTGGCTACTACTGGTCGACTGGGACATGAGTCACTCATTTCTGCCTTATGTGCTAGGCATGGAGTCTCAACATTCGCCACAGATATTCTCGAGAAGTGTCAGCCTCCTGTGACCTACAGTTTAGTGCACTCTTTCCTTGACCCCACTCCAAGACCAGCAGCAGGGAGAAGGGCCCCAGTAGCAGCAGACGCAGCAACCATGGATGAAGAAGAGTCTGAGGCAGCTGCACACAATGAAGCAGGCGAAAACAGCCACCAGCATCTCTTGGCTTTGGAGCCTCCAGTGCCAATCATGAAGCAGTTGCTTCTAAATCAACAACAGGTGCTGCGAAACCATGAACAGATGATGCAAAATCAGCAACAGATGATGCAAGGGCATCAGGACCTGAGCCATCACGTCAATGATTTGAGCACTATGTTCAACCAGTGATCAATGCAGTATCCACCGCTACCACCTCCATTTTGAACCGCTATTGTCTGTAAGTTGTCCTTTTTTAATTTTTTGAGTCTTTACACATTTGGGACAATGTGTCGTTTAAGTTTGGGGGGTACTTATTTTATTTTATTTTATTTTTGTGTTTATGTTTTTGAGTCGTTTTGATTGAATTTTTGTGTCTTTTATTGTGTTTATATGAGTCAATTGTTTTTAATGATCATGCATGTTGTAGCTGTTTGAAACGCATAGTGAATTAAATGGGATAATGTAATGAAATTAGAAGCTAAAATATGTGTGCTTAAATTAGATATGCCAACAATTCATGAAAATCTAATTATTTGGGATATTTGTGCTTAGTCTATGTGTTGTCAATTGTGAAAAATGTCTATGAGTATGTTTGCTTGTTATTTGAGGCGAAATAGTTAAGATATACATGTTTAGGGAGATGATTCAGACATTTATTTGTTAGCATTTCTTGTCATTCATTACCTACCTTGCAATAAATTGTAACCATAGTCAGCCCTTTTGAGTCTAAAATAAGTTGTTTTTTTGACACCCCATGATTCTCTTGTGTGTCATAAGAAGTAAATGAAAACCGAGATGAAAAAGAGTGAAACAAAAGAAATACCAAAAGAGAGTGAAAAAAATTGATGCACCCCAATAAAAAAAATATAAAAGCTTAAGTTTGGGGGTGCCTATGTGAATTTGTTGCATGCTCTCAAAAAGAGAATAAGGGAATGATAGGTATGAGCTGAAAAAATACCAAAAAGAAGGACAAAATGGTTGAATGAGAAAAACGTTTATGGTACGTAATTTGAGCCTAAATGCCAACTTTTACCTACCCATGTCTAAGCCTACATTACAACCCTGAAAAGTCCTAAAGATCTCTAGTATGTATGTCTATGATTAGTGGAGAATAACAAGTACACATACCCATAGAACTAAATGAAGTTGACATGCATAGGTTAATGTTCATATTCCCATTGAGTGATTGAAATGAATTTGCGAAATATCTGGCTTGAAGTTCTAGATTGCTATATTCATGCTATATATGCTCCAACATATTATCCCAACTGACATTCATGCTTTTCTAAGTAACCTTGTGCAGCTGTTTGATTAGAGTCTTTTGAGTCATTGTTCTTTCTGTTTCTTTGATTTTGTTTTGATCTTTGCTCGAGGGCGAGCAAAGGTTAAGTTTGGGGGTATTTGTTAGGCGTATTTTGTATACGCTTTTTGAGTCATTTTTAGTTAGTATTTTTCCCATTTTCGTTTAAATAAGTGTCTTGTTAGGGTTGTTTTTCTTTCTTTTGAGTCACATCGGTTCAAAATGGAACAATGACAAAAAGAAGCTAAAAGTGGTCATAAAAGGAGGGTCCCGAGGCAAAAAGGCTGAAAATTAGAGATTCGGACGAAGGCAAGCGGTGCATGCGAGGCCGCGGTCTGGATGCGAGGGCCAGCGGTGCCATAATTACTGAAAAGTCACAGGATTTTTGGCAGCGGTCTGCGTCTGAAATTCGAATCAAAGTAAATTTGGCCAGAGGGCACGAAATTTGCAATATACTTAAGCCCTAGGGATTATTCTATTGAGGGGAGTTGGACATTTTATCACACAACACAATTGAAGACAACTGAAAGGCTACAATTGGAGACCTAGTTCTAGGTACATTTTCTTTCTTTAGTTTTCAATTCAGTTTATGTTGGTATTTGTATTAGTTCTTAGCGTGACTATGACTAGGAGCTAAACACTTTATTAGGGCTTTCCTATTGAATCGTTTGAAACTCTATTTCATGAAGTAATGCATTAGTTTGATTTCTTCTTCACTTGATTAAGATTTATTCAATATTTGGTATGAATGTTTGATAGTTAACTGGCCATTAATTATCATAATCTTTATGATTTAGAATCAAGAACCGAGAGGAGAGATTTGGATATGGTGTAATTAAATAGACATAGGTTAAAATTGCGGACGAAAGTTCCCCGATACTTGTGTAGCATTATAGGTTATTGTTCTTAATCCTCCTATGTGGTAAATCCTATCATAGAAATATAGAACAATTCTGCACTGGGGTTGAGCGATTATATATCCTAACCGGAATATAAGACAGTCTATTTAACCGCTATCTTAACGTAGAAGAAGAAGTCATTCTAGTTGCATTAAGGATTGAAAAGAGTGGATAGTCGAGGCTATTGGAAGCCATAATTCCTTCATAACTGATTAAACCTCAACAATTTAGTTTACTTCTTGAAATCATTCTAATAGTTAGATAAAAACTCAAATCAATTATCGTTTGCCAAATAGATAATCTAGAATAGATGTTCGGTAATTAGAAACCAGTCTCTGTGGACGATAAACTCGGTCTTACAAGACTATATTACTTGTAACGATACGTACACTTGCGTGAGCACGTGGAAATATCCGCCTAACAGATGCAACGGCTCCTCGCCGTTGCATTAGGTCTAATGCAACGACCAGAAGGCCCTAATGCGACGATTTTGAGGCGTCGCATAAACAAAAAGGAAATCTAAAGAATAGTCATATTAAAATTTAACAAATCCAAACATATTGAACTTAGTAATTTTTTGAATATAGGAGTTGATATGTAATTAGTAAGGTATAATTGACTTAAGTAATGCACTAATATATTAATGGATAGTGGGTAAGCCTAAACATAAGGTATAAGAAATTCGATTTTCGGATATCCAAAATCCGAATATTTTAAAAATCAAATCTGAAACCCAATCAAAAATCCAAAATTCTCAAAATATAAGTCCAAAATATTCAAATTTCGATTCAAATTTTGGGTTTATCCAAATTATGCACGCCCTACTATCAAACGATAACTTTTTTTTTCCTTTAGATAGTACGTACCTACAGAGAGTGGAGAAACGGTGAATAATGACCCTAATAACTTTTTTTGTGTGTGTGTTTGGTGCGCATTATATTCAGTCCTCAATTAAATGATATTACGATTAATTCCAATCTACCACACAATATTGGACACTCTCTCCATTAGGTATCTTCTCCGTCTTCAATTTCTCCCATCACATTTTTCCTCTATATAACCTATTAAAACCCTCACTCTCCATACAGTTTAATCAGTTGCGTTTGCCCTTTTAGTCCCCTAAAAAACAAAAAAGAAAACATTATGTCACTTTTGAAAAGAGAAAAAATGATAAGACCAACAAGGTGGAGTCCAACCCCAGAACAACTTATGCTCTTAGAAGATATGTATAGGAAAGGTTTGAGGAATCCAAATGCTACACAAATACAAAGTATCACTGCCCATTTGTCTTCTTTTGGGAAAATTGAGGGCAAAAATGTGTTTTATTGGTTTCAAAACCATAAAGCTAGGGACAGACAAAAGCTTAAGAAAAAACTCCTTGCCCAAATGAACCATCAACAAGTTTTAGCTCAATATCCCATTGATGCTCATAGTACCACTACTACTAGCAACTCCAATAACACAAACATAAATAGCCTCTTTCACTGCCCTAATGATCAGTACCAAATATGCCCTTTTACATCTACTGGGCTTCTTCAAGAGGTAGATAAATATACAAATATATTACTACTAGTAATATTATTTGTTTTGGTTTTACTACTAGTAATATTATTATTTTTAGTGTCATATATCAATTTATATGACACACTTTCTTTTTTAGTAAGTTCTAAAAAGAATGACACATTTTCTTGTTTGACGATAATTTAACTTTAAACTTTACCTTTTACGCTTAACGAGATGATCTATAATCACACAAATATCTTTGGTTTGTTTAAGATCACAAAATTCAAAAGTCTTCCTTTATTTTTCTTAAATTATGTGCTCAATCAAACCACATCATATAAATTGAGATGAAGGGAGTATTCCATAAGCTAGTCAACTTATCTCTTTAGTTTGGGAACTGTACTTTCTTTAAAAAGGAATTAGGAATATTTCTCGATTTTGTGTGCGTCATTCTTGCGAGGAGTCATGCTAATATTATTTGTATTGTTCCAATTTTACCGAATGTCCCCGAAGGGACATAACTGTACTTTTTTCATCTTTAGAGAGTAACAAATAATGGAGGAGCCAAAAGAAAAACACAAGAAAGCTTGCCTTCCCAACCACCCAACATACACACACAAAAGAGAAGCATAAAAATCTAGTTAGACTGTTTGATTCTGTTAGAGAATACACTTGTCCTTCGTTGATTGTGTAAAAATTTAAATAGGGTTTTTGATATCTTGGGTCACTTTATTCATAGTGTTAAGATTTTGGGCTGGACTATAAATGCTTTCATATGATATTAGAACTAAATTTTGGTACATTAATTTTCTCGTCAGCCTGTTGAGTCTGATCTCTCCGAAGCCTACTCGAACTTTCTCTCTTCACTTCAAGTCCACTCTTCAATCTTTAAAAAAAAATGTTTTTGAACAACGTGTAAGCCTTAGAGATGAGTTATACGTACAAGATGGTGTTAGGAAATACACTTGTCTCTCATTGATTATGAAAAAGTTTTCAAAGAGGTATATATTGTCACAGGTCATCTCACTCTTAGTTTTATAGTTTGGATTAGATATTCAGATTCTTTTGTGAATTCTTAACAACCCGCTCATAATTAATATGAGATTGCTTTATGGCTACCGGATATGTAATACTTGACTTCCATAGTTACGTAGGTACTTTGATGTATGCTTTCAAGCTCTTGGTTTTAAATTTTATTTCTTTTCTTTACTAACACTCTTTTTTTGGTATTATCATAGAGTGGGATCAAAGATGCATCATCTCAAATAATGACTTACCTATATCCAATGGATCTCTCAAGACCAGCGAATGATCAGAATATGGAAAATTGCATGATAAGACCATATGGAAAAGATTGGATCGTGATGATGAACATTAATCCTAATAATGTACCTTGTTGTGTCAATAGACCCCTCAAAACCCTACCACTTTTTCCCATAACTACAACCGATGGCCTCAAGGACCAAACTACATCTTCCACTTTAAGTCTATGAGTTTAAGTTTTAAATACTCAGTATAAATAATATATTACACCATCAACTCATTCTAATGATATACACAGAGAAAAGCTTCCTTATAACGTGAGATTTGAGATCTTAAAAATAAGATATGTTACCTGTTATAACAAGTAAAGATGATCTGATGGTGTAAATATTTATTTACACAGTTAGTGTATGTTGCTTAAACTGTCTGTAATAATAGTCACTTTGTATGATCTCCTTGCGCAGTAGTGCCGTCTTTTTATTTTTTGTACCATTAGAAATCTTTGCTTCAAAAGAAAAAAGGTGGCATAGAATAGTGCCTAGTTTAACTATTTCTGTGTGCATGTACCTTGTAAAGAGTTGAATATTTTTGGAGTGTTATTTATTTATTTAATTGATAGTTTCTGTTAACAGTGTAGACTTGTAGTGAAATACAGTCATTTTGCATGAGCTACATGCATATTAAGAGTAGTACTTGCCGAAGAAGATCTATGGACTTGACCACTAGCAGTACTGTCTTTTCATTTCTATGTATCATTCGAGAATACTCTATCAGTACATTTTATGTATCACTTTTCATTAATCCAGATTCAAATTATATAAATTTTGATCATCAATTTAAAATGTATTTTATCTTCGTATTGACATGAGAAGAATTGACTTATAGTACTTTCCGTATAGTTTTTAAATATCCAAATTTCAATTTGAAAATATTGAGTTGATCGTCATAGTGAATATATTTTCATATATTCTGCAATATTCTGTAATTAATATTTTAGTGTAATTATGTAAGTAGAAATCATTATTCCATTAGAATTATGAAAGGACTCCAGTAAAAAAGATTTACACTATTTTATTATTTTATATGGTATCAAGAGCCAAAAATCTCTAAACTCTATTCGGCCCCCTATTCTTTCTTTTCCAACGCCAAACCCTACTATACACAGCCGATATACACCTTGTATACGACTGATATACCTTTTATGCCACACGTATACTGCCTTATACACAATCGATATACACCCTGTATACGACTAATATAACATCTATGCCGACATATACAACTCGTATACAACCTCCCTAAGCTGATAAACACCTCGTATAAGGTTCATACTGCCAATATACACCTCGTATACATCCCGAACCTCCTCATTTTCCGGCAGCCCTCATGGCGTCACCCGCGGCCCACATATCTTCTCCTGCTTCCTCCTCAACACTCGACGTCACAAATCCTCCTCCCTCTTCCAACACAAACACCTTTCATCAGGCTTTCGCCGTAACCAATATGAAGAACTTCATCTCGTTGATTCTTGATCAAGAGAATGGACAATATGCATCGTGATTCGTGGGTTGAACCTTTTCAAATTCATACATGTGCTTGACCACATTGACACCACCTTTCTTCGCTATCGTCAAGCAGTGGATCTATAACACTATCTCCAAGGATTTTGCTTCATACTATTATGAAGACCGGAGCTTCGGCTCAAGAGTTATTGACATGATTGGAGGAAATTTTTCAAGACAACAAACATACACGTGTCGTGTATCACGAGGATCAATTCAACACCATTTGTCTTAATTTTTTTTGCTAATATGGTACTACTACAAATAATTAAAATTGATTGTTGACCAATTATCTAATATGGGTACTCCAGTTTTAGACACAAAGATGGTTTTGCAATTAATTAATGGTTTAATGAAAGGTGAATACGCCACACTTGCAATGATGATCCAACAAGCCGATCTCTTATCGAGTTTCAAAAAAGCACGGTCTCAATTTTTATTAGGATACGAGACGAGCCAAACAGGACGAGCATAATCTGAAAGCATTGGTGGCTGACGCCACCGTGACACCCACCGCATCCACCGGCTGGCAGACACAATCCGACCACCTCCCACCACAAAACAATCGCTGTGGCGGCAAAGGCAAAGGTTGCGGGGGTGGCCGAGGAGGCAAATGCAGAAGTCGTGGCAATCGGCCAACCCTATAGGTAGTCCACAACAGGCCCAACAATCGCCAAAGTGGGTCGGCCCACTGCCCTGGTAGCTATACGGGACCTGGGCCTCACCTTCAGGCAGTTTTCCAATGGCCCAGGCCCAGCATCCTGGGAACCCATCCAGCGGCTCGTCAGCCACGCCCAAGCCATCAGGCCCACTATATCGCTACCCAGCAGCCGACAACAAGCCTCACTTCAACAAATTTAGGTCAAGTTTTCCGCTCGTTAAATATTCAACAACCCGATGATGCATGGAATATGGATATCGACACTAATTTATCCTTCAACTACGTAATTTAAATACTCCTCAATTTATTATGGTCGAAAATGGTCATCACATTCCAATTCAAGGTTTGGCCACACACAAACTCCACCACTTCATCCCCCTTTCTCCCTAAAACATGTCCTATATGCTCATAATATTATCAAGAACTTAATCTCTGTTAGAAAATTTGTCATTGATAATTGCGTAACTATTTATTTTGACCCGTTTGGTTTTTCTGTGAAGGACTTTCGTACGGGAAAACTTCTTACGAGATGCAATAGTGTGTGGGGCCTCTATCATTTCCTACCCACGTCTGCTGCCAGTGTCATCACTCTTACCTCTCTCATCGCAATCTCCTCCTCAACGTGGCATAGTAGACTTGGACATCCCGAAGCTCATATTTTTTATTTTCTTAGAAACCGCAATTTAATTAAATGTAATAAAGGGAACTTTTCCCAAAATTGCTACTCTTTTCATCTTGAAAATCATGTTAGACTTCCGTTTACGTCATCTTTGAGTATTAGTTTTTCTCCCTTTGATATTATTCATGCAGATTTATGGACCTCTCCTATTACTAGCAAATTGAGTCATAAATATTATTTAATATTCGGGGATGATTTTTCTCACTTCCTATGGATCTATCCGCTCCACTATAAATCACAGGTCTACTCCAAGTTTCTTGAATTTTGTACGTATGTTAAAACACAATTTGATAAAGAAATAAAAATGTTTCAATGTGACAGTGGTCCTGAGTTTAATAATTCTCTCTTTCATAAATTCTGTGCGGCTAATGACATGGTCTTTCGTTTCTCATGCCCCATACTTCCCCTCAAAATGGTAAAGCCGAATAAATTCTCCAAAATAGAACCCCTACATAGTTCCTATTCCGTCGGATCCCTACCTATGATCACCTTCAGATTTTCGGTTATATCTGCTACTCGAATCTTGCCTCCACCGTCCCTCATAAATTAGCACCTCATACCACATTGTGTCTCTTTTTGGGGTTTTCGTCCAATCATAGGGGGTACTTATATTATAACGTGTTCATATGCAAAATCATAGTCTCACACCATGTCACGTTTCAGGAGAACGTCTTCCCATTTACCAACATCCACCAATTCCGTCCCACTATTATGGATTCCTTAATGATCTGAATACCTCACATCTAGTACAAAATGCATTACAATATTATACACCTTCAGTCGTACTGCCACCCCTTTCCGATCTGGCAACCCTACCAGTCCCGTCATATAGTATCCCTGCCCCAACCTCTCCATCGAACAGTGCCCCTTCCCCACCCGTCTTATCGACTAGTGTCCCTGCCCCAACCACCCTACCTCCTGACACTCCCGTCAACCAGTGTCTTCGTAAGTCACCATATGGTTTGAAAAAAGCCCCCAGGGCTTGGTATGAGAGGTTTTCTATATACATCATACATATCGGGTGCGTGTGCAACAAGAGTGATCATTCACTTTTTATTTTTCATCGAGGTACTGACAAGACTTATCCTCTTCTATATGTGGATGATACTGTTCTGACAGCTTCTTCTGATACACTGAAACACGAGATCATTGCCCTTCTCAAGTCCGAATTTGCTATGACATATTTGGGTAAGTTGAATTACTTTTTGGGGATATCAGTGACTAGATACACACATTTCATGTTCTTATGTCAACATAAGTATGTATAGGAGATTGTCTATCGGGCTAAAATGGCAAACTGCAAGATCATGCCCACTCTTGTCGACTCAAAGTCAAACTCAGTGCAAATGATGAGGATTCGGTCAGCGATCCCTCTCTTTATAAGAGTCTCGCAGGTGCTCTTCAGTATCTAACCTTCACTCAGCCCGATATTACATATGTTGTTCAGCAGGTGTGTTTGTTCATGCACGCTCCTAGGGAGCCTCACTTTACAACTCTTAAGCGTATCATTTGGTACCTTAAGGGCACTCTTGACTATAGACTACATATGTATCCCTCCACACCGACTAGGTTGCTCTCTTACACAGACGTCGATTGGGTAGGATGTCCAGACACTCATCACTTTACGTCCAGCTATTATGTATTTTTAGGGGATAATATTATTTCGTGGTCTGCCAAGCGGCAAGCCACACTTTTCCGTTCGAGTGTAGAAGTAGAATATCGAGGCGTTGTGAACGTTACTGCAGAGCTATGTTGTCTCCGAAATCTCTTTCTTGAGCTTCATTGTTACTTACGTAAGGAATCTTTGGTTTACTGTGATAACATATCTGTTGTTTACCTATCTCATAACCCGGTTCAACATCAGCGAACCAAACATATTGAGATGGATATTCACTTTGTTCGCGAGAAGATTGCAATGGGTCACGTTAGGGTGTTACATGTTCCTTCTTCGTATTAGTACACAGCTATCTTCATTAAGGGGCTTCCTCGACAATTGTTCCTTTACTTCAGATCCAGTCTCAGCATCCGGCCTCCTCCCGCTCCTATTGAGAGGGTGTGATAGTGAATATATTTCCATATATTCACTGTATATTCTGCAATATTCTATAATTAAGGAGATTTACAATATTCTACAGATCTTATCCAATTTAGTTTAAAAAATTAGTTGACTCTTGAAAAGTGAAAAGTATCAAAAATATTCTGACGGAGAGAGTAAATTTTAGTGCGTATTAAGATATAATAAAAAAAGGGCTATGCACTAAGCTCCCGCTTGCGTATAATTAAAACATAGGTATACTCTTTTTGATAGTTCAATTTTTTATCCGGATGGTCAAATAACTCAATATGATACTGCAAACGATTTTCTGGTTCAAATGGCACCGCCTCCCAAAAAAAAACATTTTCATGTATTTATCTGTATCATTAGAGCCTAGAGTTCTTTAATCAACCCCAATAATATTCAACACTGTAAAAGCATAGTGGCATAAAATAGTGCCTGCATTTTAACAGTTAGTTTAATGATGGCTTCTGTAAATAGTCTGAGGAATAGTGAAATACTATCTGAATTGTCTAATTCTTGTTATTGTAAATGGTGACTACTCAATCCTGCTGCTGATCTTATCGCAGTTTTCCGATTGTCCATTGTGAATCTGCATAGAGATTTTGAGATATTATTCTTGTCTCTTTGTGTATACCAAAGGCTAAAGCTGCTGCAATGCATGCAGCCACATTTACTACATGGACAGCAAGTAATCAGCTCTCTTTTCCTATACCCTCACATTATCAATGCGTGCAGATTACAATAATAAATTGGAGTCATGGACGCCCTGGGGTGCGCCTAAGCCTGTCCAGTGGGCCGGGTCGGCCCGATCCGGACCCGACCCTGATTCACCTAAAAAAAATTTATAGTATCAGAATTCGAAACCTGGGCTCGTCCCGTCCGGGCCCGTACCGCTTCGACCCGCTCCACCCCGACCTCGCCCCGATCCCATCCCGATCCCGATCCCGATCTCCCCCTCCCCATTTGCAAAACTAACTGTTGTGCAACAGTTTCGACGGCCATTTTTGGCCCCACCCCCATAAACCCCCCTACCCCATTCATATTTATTTTTAACCCCTAAATTAGTATATTTACACTTTAATTCAATTTTTCAACTATAAATACCTCATTTTCTCTTTATTTTTCTCACAAATCTTCCTACAATCTCTCTAATCTCTTAATCTATCTCTCTACAAGTCTACATTGCCTACTAAATATTTTATTTTATTTGCTCATTTATATATAATTGTATCAAAGTTCAAAAATTGGGACTGAAGTTGGCAACTAGCTTGAGGATCATCCATCTAGCAAAGTTTCAATTTTCAAACTCGATTACACGTCGGCGTTTGGTACATTCTTTCATTTTTTAAATTATTATTGTTACTTTATTTTAATTATCACACTTAATTTCATTATCTTTAATTTATTTGCATAATTATAATGGAACGACTTGGACGTATGATTAAGGGTAAGTGTAAGGGTTCTTCTTTTAGTAGGGGTAACAAGGGCAATAGTACTTCTTCTAGTCATTCTATTTCTAGCCATGATGATTTGATTGATTACACTCATATAGATGAAATTTATTTTTAATGATATACCGTTAGATGATGATATATTATGCAACTGAACCAGACTTTAATTTAGACGATAATCTAGATAACACACCCACTAGTGCACCTCAACCTCATGCTTAGACTGAGTCTCTGTCTGAAACTGTAATGCCTCATATTCCCTCTAGTATGAGATGAGGCCTCACACAACGGCTATTAAATCACCTGCATGGTTATTTTTTGATAGAGACAAAAAGAATCAAGCAGTTAGATGTAAACTTTGTAAAAATGTTTATCAATTTAAAATAAGAAAGGGAAGGGTGGGACGGGAGGTTTATTAAATCATGTACAAGGATTTTACAAAGTTAAGTGAGATGAATACGAGACTACAAAGTCGGGTGCACCAATGCGCTCTGAGTCGGGACAAGGTTCACATAGTGTCCCAAACCAAGTACATGGTCAAATTAACCTAACGACGGGGAGAATTGTAGATCCTAAATATGATAAACACAGAGATAGGGAGTCAATAACAAAATTAGTTGCAGTGGAGGTTTGCCTTTTGCATTTCCTTCCTCTCTTGATTTTATTCATTACGTAAGAGATATGTATAATTATGCTTTTAACGATTTTCCTATATCAACTGTTAGGAGAGGCCTTTTAAAATTTACACATGAATATCAATAATATTTACGTTATGCATTATATCATTTTCCTGGCAAAGTATCTATCACTTCTGATATAGGCTGTAGTACTAACGTCAATGATTATTTAACTGTAATATGTCATTGGATAAATCATAATTGGTCTATGCAAAAACATATTTTAGTATATATATATATATATATATATATATATATATATATATATATTGAGGGTAGGCACACTGGAACTTTTATTGCACAAAATATTCTTGAAGTTTGCGATTATTATGGTATAACTGACAAAATTATGACAGTTACGTTATATAATGTTTCTTCTAATAATTATGTTGTGAGACTTTTAAAAGATCTATTAACTCCATCTTTTTCTAATCATTTTTATAAAATGTGTGTGTCATATTTATAACTTAGTTGTAAAGGATGTTCTATCACTTTTTGAAAACATTCTTAATAAAGTACAATTTGCTATAAACTTTATTATTAGAAGTAATAGAATACAAAGAAAAAAAAGAATATAAAAAACTTGTCACGATTGTGGATTGCCTTTTAGAAAAATCCCTGAAGAAGTAGCGTCAAGGTGAAATTCTCTATATAAATAACTACTTATTGCTTATGATTATAGAAGATCTATAACTTTATTTTTTAACGCCCATAATCGAAATCTAACTGATATGCTTGTAGAAATGATTGGAATTTTTTTCATAACTTATTCGATTTTTAGAGAATTTTTTTCAAGCAACTAAAGAATTTTTCTTGTATATATTATCCTACTATTTCAACTATATTATTTTACATAGCTCTAATATTTTTTGTTACTTAGTGAATATATGGAAAACCCATCTTATAAGACACATACTAAAAAAACATTATCAAATTAAAAAATATTTTTTTTCTATTCCACTATTTATATTATTGGTGATGTATTAAATCCGACTATTAAAATAGACAGTTGTAAAGCACTTATTGAAATTATTTATGATTGTATTACTTCCACCTCCAACTTCAAAAAAACTCAAATGAACAACCACCTAAGACACCAACTAAAGAAGAAGTTTTGTCTAGCATACACGATGAATGCAAAAATTATATATGCATTACCAACAAGAAAGTGCTAGCAACCAACCGGCTTCTATACCATCATCATCTTCTTCTTCTTCAATACAACCTTATAAAAGACATGTTGTTTCTGTGGCTAGTATTGAAAGCCTCAGAAATATAATGTTTAGTGGTTCCACTGCTAATCAAGTTATCAAGTTTGATGTTTTTATTTTTTGCAGGGTGTTATACCATACCAAGCACTTCTCAATGAAGACGAACATGAACACTTGCTTAAATACTGGAGAGAAAATGAGAAGACATTTCCGATACTAACAAAGATTGGCCGAGATGTGTTGAACATTCAAGTGTCATCAACAACGTCTGAAAGTATTTTTTCTGCTAGAAGATTTCAAATAGGAGAGCACAGACACTCATTAGAGGGAGACAGTTTGGAGATTACAGTTCTATTCAAAGATTGGATACGAGCAAAGCGTAGAAGGTACGGTCAACCAGAGATCAACGAACAAGACGACGAAAACGACAGCAAAATCTTGTCCGAGGGAACTGGAAGTGATGTCGACCAATTTGACCAACAAATTCCAATCCAACAGAAGAACCACAAGACATTGTGAATAAATTAGAAAAAGTGTTTTTAACTATGTAAGTTTTTAATTGCAATTTTACTATGTGATTTGCAACTTTTAAACAACATCACAAAGTTACAATTTTGAAATTGTATTACAAAAAAATCACATTTCTATTAAATAATATAAGAGGCACAAAAACAGCCTCGGAATATTTTTATTACATTATCTCGTTCAATTATTTAAGTGTTTATATTCACAATTTTTTGAAATTTAAATGTCTAAAAAACCTGGAATCCCGGACCCGACCCCGCCAATACCGATCCCCTTTTCCGGCGGGATGTGGTATGGGACGGGACATCGGCCTGTCCCACCAGTCCCATCGGAGGACCGATCTCGACCCTTTCCCCAGCTCCACCATGTCCCATCCGGTCGGGACCTTCCCCGAACCCGACCCCTTGGACAACCCTAGGTGCGCCTAAGAGAAAATATCATCTCTAACATTTGATTGCTTCAAACTTGGTGGGCAATGACAGATTTAATACATGATACTCCCTTTGTTTCAATTGATTTGAGACATTTTTTTAGCTCATTCCAGAAAGTTGATACACGCCTAAATTTAAACACAATGAATTTTACATTTCTAATTTTAATTGTCATGATTTGACTTTTTATCAGGCTGTCATGGAGATCTGATGCCTTTACTTAAATGAGTTGTAACAACTCACAAGTTATTTTTAGCTCTTTACCTAGAAATCCCTAAATAACATTTCTCGTGAGATTACCGGGTGTTTATGATTTGTGGGGATGGGTGGCATAGTTCCCAAGGATATAGGGCTTGTTTCGGATTAATTTTATCAAGTTTAGAAGTTTCTAAGTTAAAGAAAGAGAGACGTTTGACTTATAGTTGATTTTTGGTAAACGCATTATTCTTTAGGTTTCGTCAATTCCATTAAGTGTAGAATATCATTTATGACTTGGACGAACCTTTGGTTCGAATCCCAAGGTATTCAAGTGTGTTTTGGGTAGTCAGTTGAGAAAAAGGAATTTTATAGTTTAAGAGTTGACTTTGGTCAACCTCAGGTCAAGGAGCTTTTTTTTGGGAATTTCGAGCGCCCGAACAAGTCTGGAACATATTTTATGATCGAAATGCATATTTGGTTTGTGTCCGGGGGATCCCGAATAAGTTTCGCATTTCGAGTTGGGAAATTGGGAAAATAAGATATTCTGGTTTCAGTTACTGTTGTTGTCCTTCTATGCTATTGTGTAGGAAGGGCCGCGATCGCGAGAACATTGGGGTCAGAGGGTCGCGATCGCGATCCCCCTCTCTAGTGTTCGTGAAAGGGAGTCTGGGTGGGACAATTCAGGTTGGCCCATCATAGTCGCGATATAACCTGTCGTGGTCACGATGAGCTGGGCGGGGTAGGGGTGGAGCCGCAAGCTTGGTCCGTCTGATCGTGAAGGCTAGTGACCTAGGCAGAGTTAAAACCCTCATTTCAACTCTATCTTTCCCAAATTACATTTTGAAAGCTAGAGAGCTCGATTTTAAGTGATTTCAAGTGCAAATTTCGAGACTCTTCATTGGGGTAAGCTATTAATCATTACTCCATAATTTATTTATGATTTCAATCATCATTTTTCAATCGCCATCATCATTCCTAAAGTAAAAAATAAAGGGTTTTCACGAACTTTGAGTTTAGCTTTAAATAGTAAAATTGATGGCTCAAATGTGATTAGAACTTCACGATTTTTAGGATTTGGACTATCTAGACTATGGGCACTATGAGTTTAAGTGCAATTGCTGATTTTGACCTTCGACACTTGGAGCGGGGTTTTGGGTTAATTTTTAGATCCGAGCTTTAAATAGCAATATCGGTATCGTTAGCTTCGTATTTTTATGTAGATAATGTATTAACATGGTGGGATCATTTGGAAACTTATATGATGGGGAAGTCCGTAGAGTGACTCTTCGACTTCGGATTCAGGCAAGTTAAGACTTACTCGATCATTTATGTAGTGTTTTGTATTGGTTTAATAAATTAAGGGATGTAATCAGAATTAGAGGTCCTGTACTCGTGAGGTGACGAGCACCTGTGCGGATACTATGTGTAATTGTAAGGGTAATTGTTAAGTGTATTTTGTATACATTTTTGAGTCTTTTTTAGTTAGTATTTTACTCTTTTATTTCGCGTTTAGTATAGTGTTAGGTGTGTTTTTCTTTCATTTTGTGTCACAGCGATCATAAAGGAGGAAGTACATAATTGAGGATGAAATGAGCTTAATTGAGATGGAATTGCACACTAAAAAGGAAAAGAAATGAAGCCTAAGAAGTCTCAGGAAGCATAAAAGAAATCTGACGAAGTCCGGACGAAAAAATGTCACAAAACCGAAAATATGGCCATTCACGTCGCCGGCGCCGCGGCGCCATCCAGCAGCGCCACGACGCCAATAAACCTGAGGCGTCTGATTTTGTTGCAGTATTTTCGGCGCCGTGACGCCAGCCTGCAGGGCCACGGCGCCGACGCGGAAAATCTGATTTTTTTGGCCGAATTTGACACGATTTGAGGGTCCGAAAAACAACTTTTCCTAGCTATAAAACCCCTAAACCCTGGCATCTCTTGGGGGGACTTTAGGAATATACTTTGGGTAGGAGAACGACGACTAGAAGGAAGATTAGAGACATCTTCTTGTTCAAGTTATTTTTTTTCCCTTATTTTATTTCAGTTTATGTTAGATTGTAATTTAGTTCTTGACATGACAATGTTTAGAAGCTAATTACTTTAGTAGGGTTTCCATCGAATCTTCTTGAAGCTCTTTCATATAGTTAATGCATTGATTATTGATTTCTTTTCAGCATATTAAGATCTATTCAATATTGTTATGATTGCTTGATAATTAACTAGCTACTAATTGTCATCACTTATATGACTTCGAATCAAAAGTCTGAAAGGTGAGATTTGAATATGTTGTAATTGTCTAGACATAGGTTAAAATCGTGGATGAAAGTACCCCGATGCTTGTGTAGTAATTAAGGTTACTGTTCTTAATCCTCCTGTGTGGTAAAATCTATCATAGAAATATAGAAGGTTTCTGCATAAGGTTGATCTCTCGTATGTCCTAACCGAAATATGATGACATATAGTTAACCTGCTATCTTAATAAGAAGAAGAATCGTTAGCATTGCATTAACACGTGAAAGAGTGGATAGTTGAGGAGATTAGAACTCTATTTCCTTCATAACTGTTATAAACCCAAAGTATAATCATATTTAGTTTATTTTCTGCACTTAGTCATAAATCAAACAAAAGAACGATTACCAATTAGATATCATAGGATAGATAATCGGTACTTAATAAACCAGTATCTGTGGACGATAAACTCGGTCTTACAGACTTTATTACTTGAACGATACGTACACTTGCGTAAGCATCTAGAAATATCGCAACAGTAATTAAAATATAAAGTAATTATTTTTGTGACAGAGACTATGTGTTTTAGCCTTCGGGCATCGAAGAGTGGTGTATAAATCCACTTAGCTTGGTATGATTGCAGTTTAGTTGGGCTATGTTAATAATGATTGGTTGATTTCGTGATTATTGACTTGCCATGCATTCATCACTCCACATCTCATCTTATAATATAAAAAAAGTTTATCTTGATAAATTAAATTAAATTAAATTATGCATTTGCATGATGTACACATATCCATTATATTCATCTATGATATTATTGGCATATATTGATGAGGTATAGGAAAGGGGTCCCAAAGAGCCATATTTGGATATGGCACATGGATATGAGTGATGATGATGATGATATTATAGCCTAAGGCCAGGTACCCGAAGTGATCGTGGAGATCTGAAATTCCGAGTGGGTATATGGACCTTATGAGTTCCCAATGGGTAACGAGAAACCAACTGTAGGAGTGTGTGTATATCGGGTGCATATGGTTATTGCATATCATACACTTCATTTGCATTTCATATCATTTATACATGTTAGTTGATTTCATTCCATTTGTACCTTGGATGATATAAAGGTGTAATCTTTATGATTGTACTTGCTTGAAATGGTAGAAAGATGAACTTTTAGCCTATTCTTGACATAATTCACGAAAAAATTGAATCTTTATTAGTATAATACCTTAATTAACCTAAAGGTCGAGTTTTTATAACTTTTTCTGTATTATAAGTGAAAATATTGAGTCTTTACGTACTTGCATGCCCTAATTAGCATAAATAATGAAGGTTTACTATATAATATACTTAAATCAAGGTAAAGGTTAAACCTTTGTAACTTTACGAAAAGGTATAGAACTTTATGACTTGGTTTGATCGTAGAATCCATATTTCAGTGTGAATTACTTATAAATTGTGATGTTAATACTAATAAAGCACGAAGAAGAGTAATATGAGTACCAACCCCTCATTAGGATCGGTCGATGATGTTGTTGGGTACACGTGATTTCTGTACTCACTCTACACCTGCTATACTTTTTGTGTGCAGATACAAATCTAAGCACGGATTGAGTATCGAGGTTTAGATGATTATTCGAGAGCACTATCTTGGAGTCCAGGGTAAGCTGTTGATGTCTTCCCAACACTGGATTCCTCTCTATCTTTATTTTTTATCTTCTTTTACTTCAAACAGTGTTGTTATAGCTTTTAACACTTGTAATCATATTTTAGAAAGCTCTTGTACTTATGACTTTTAGGTTTTAGGGATGTTGACTTAGGTATTTTCTTTACTTTTTCACATTTTTTACATGTATTCGGTTGTATGTTGTTGGGGTTAGCATACAGGTTTATGGTAGGTGCCCTCATGGCACAATCAGAAATTTGTTTTACTATTTTTCACAGATGGTGATGACTTATTTGACCGCAGATGGAGATCAGGAACCCGCACCTGCACCTACGCCCGTTGCTATAGGTGTTGCACGGGGTAAGGGTAGGGGCAGAGGGTGAGGTAGAGGTAGACCTCGAATTGCAGCACTATCTCGATGCCAAGCACCAATAGCTTCTCAAGGTTGTACAAGGGCAGTGTCTCCAGTGTTGGAGGTTATTCCATAAGAGGATCAGGTTTTGGTTAATGAGGATGGTCAGGTTCAGGTCGATGGGGCAGAGCCAGCTCAGACGCCCTCGGGTTTTATTGCTACACCGGTGTTTTAGGACACTTTGATTCTATGATGATCTTTGTTGAGACTATATCATATGATGTTCTACCGGTTACTTCTGATGGATCACAGACTAGGGTTGGAGGACATACTCTTGATCATATGTCTATGCCCGAATTTTTGACACCAGCGATTCAGCCAACACCTACTGGAGTTCCTCGTTTCTTAGGTGTGACAGTGTCTGGTCTTGTTTCACCCCCAACTACTTAATCCATGATAAACATGGAGGAGCATATGATATTTGATCGGTTCGGGAAGATGGATCTTCCTAGATATGATGGAGACATAGAGGATAATGCTTATGAATTCTTAATTAACTATCATGAGAGGTTGTACAACCTCGGGTTAGTGGAGTCTCGTGAAGTATACTACACCACATTTCAGATGATTAGACCTGCCAAACACTGGTGAGGTCATATGTTGATATCAGACTAGCAGGGTCCCCTCCTCTTACTTGGACCTCATTTACTAAGACAGAGGGTGAGTAGGTATACCAATGGGTTGATTTGTGTTTTTTGTTTGATTTCAGCACAGATGGTTGCCACAGGTTCTTCCTTCCAGTAGATTATTTGACACGCCCCAAACCCCGGGCCCGTGACCGGTGCCCTACCTGGGCACCCTTCTACCCATACAACATAAGTAACTCGCGGAAGGTAAATAACACTAATTTTTTTCTAAACAAAGGCAAAGCCGGAAAGGCTGTCATAATATATAACACCCCAAATGGGATTACACTGTACAACAATGTAAACACAACTCACGCCAGTCCAGCCCACATATGAATACAGACCTCTAAGAATTTGGACAGTAAACTATGACGGGACAAGGCCCCGTCGTACCCCTGAAAATACCAAGTCATAATGACAAGCACCGGAACATTGAAGTCATCTCAAAATGTTGAACCAGGATCCTAAGCTCGCGGATCCACAACTGAGTACCTAATACATGCGGGCATGAACGTAGCCCCCCGAAGTTGGTCATTACAACAGGTACCAAGTATGTAAACATGAAATCTGATGAGACATGATCATAATCGTACAAAAAGAATAGCGAGGCAAGTATGAAAATCAAATATCAGATCCTACCGTGCCATATAAAATCAAGAATACCTGTCGGTACATATCTATCATGTAATGTGACCATCTGAGTATCTAGCTTCGCACCATGTGTCGCGCCCGTTTTTGACCTCGGGTGTCTGAACGGTATCCGCAACGTTGCTCTTTGGCGCGGTTCCCTGGATGGAGCAATAATGCTGTTTTTAAGGAGTCGCCACCTAATTATTTAAGTGAATTAGGACACTTGATTTATTGCAATAAAAATACTGCAATTAATCTTCATTTAATGGTCTGCGAAATTAATGAGATTCTGAATCAGAGTTCTTTATTATCCTAAAGGGAAGGGGTTAGACATCCTTTAAGATCCGTTAACTTGCGGTTATTCGTTCAAACCTAGGTTAATTATTTATTGCCTTTTTATTCTACCTATTCTAAGCATTTTTTCATAATTTATAATTAAAATAAAGTGCAATACAAAATAATAAAACTAAAATTAAATGCGACATAAAATAAAACTCCGGGACATCTTTTAGCCCTTTTAGGGCCTTCTGCACAAGATGATCTCCGGGTACCTGCATAAACACTTAGTAAAAGTGTTAGTAGTAGAATAAATAATTTTAAAGCAATGACAAGAATTAATAAGTAAAGCCAAAAATAAATCCGTCTTTTGCACAGAGGAGACCTTGGAAATCAGACGGAGATTCCTTCATCGGCCAATATTGTTAATAACAATAAAATAAATAAAACCTTCAGATCCGCGCCAAAACAGTAATAGTTTTAAACACGGAGGGCTCAGATATATATAAAAATAAAGTGGGACATCCTAAACAAGTGCGGTTGCGAGAATTCGCCCTACCAGCGCATGTTGGTTATCCTGTGTAAGTAGAAGAAATCATCAACGCCCAGAAAGCTTCATTTATTTTATTTTCCGTCTTTGCAACTGTGGAGGACTCAAAAATCGACGGATAACTTTTTCATTGGCCAAACAAGTATAGTATCTTGTTCGAATCAGTAAATAAAAATAGAGGGCAATATTGTCAAAACCAATCCAGAAATAGCCCAGACGGTAGGAGCAGTAATAACAAACATCAAACACGCCGGATATTTTAGAACATCGCCGGAAATAATATAGCCACCGAAAACAGTAGGGACAGCAGCAACAAGCTCGCCGGAATTTAGCTCCGGCGAGATACAAACCAAAATTAGAAAATCAGTCTGGTTCACCATAGTAAAACAACAGATACCAAAAATATAACCGGATAAAGGTCGCCGGAGTTTAAAACTCCGGTCACTTGCCAAAAAAAACAAAAGAAGAGTAGTCCATTAACAACCAGCAACATATCCAAAATTTAGAACCACACCCAAGGCCTTCGAAAATTTTAAATTCCAAGCCAGGCACCATTAAAAATCAAAAAAATCAGAACAGTCCAACAGTCAACAAACACACAACAACATAATAGCAACAGAAAAAAATGAAGATCCAAACAGTAGTGTCGCCATCGCCGGAGTTGAACCCCGGCCAGATTCATTATTAGCAACAGAGAGAGGGCAACAACGGCATCACTTCCACGGCAAAGTCGCCGGAGCGACGCCATCGCATCGAGGTTCGCCGAGAGGTCGGCGAGGAGTGGTCCGGGCGATGACGGAAATGGGTTCGATGGTTCAGCGAAGTGGGGTGATAGTGGTGGTGGAAAGGATGGGAGGTTTTAATGGTGGTGGTCGACGGGAGAGGCAGGGAGAGAGGGTGGTTCGTTTATGCTGGTGGGTAGATGTTGTTGGGCGGCTGAGGTTCGACGGTGAGGGTTCGCCGGATGGGGTCGACGGCGACGGGGATTGGCGAGAGGGTGAGGGAGAGGGCAGGGAGATGGGAGTGTGCGGCTGTTCTCTGTGGGCTGCCCCCCCTCTTTTTAATAAAGGGGGGTAATGTTTATTATATAGGGATAAGATTAGGTTTAGGGTTTGGGTTTGGTTTGGTTTGGGGGGAAAATGAAAAATGGTAATTGAAATTTAGGGGGGGGGGGGGTAGAATAAAAGAGGGTGTTTGGATGAAATTAAAAACGGTGTTGGATTGGAATGATTCGGATTGAGTCTCGTACTGGACTGGTTTGACAAAATGCAAAGCGGATTAATTATTTAAAAGAAAAAATTATTTAAAAAGATGCAAAATTATAAAAATGCAAATGCCGATGCAATAATAATAAAATACAATATTTAACAAATGTTTAATGTCTAATTAAAAATTAAAACGGGATGTCAATTAATTATTTAAAGAGATGCAAATATTTAAAATAAACGGCTGTGTAATAATAATAGAAACATAATATTAACAAAGACATAATGCTTAATTTAAAATAAAAAGATGCAATGCATTTTGTGAAAAATAAACATAGAATATTATAAAAAAATGCAAAAAATGATGATTAAAATGCGGTATTCTAAAACACATAAAATTGCAACAAATATACGAAAAACGGGTCAAAATTGACTGTCAACAGGCATGTCCCTCTTTGTACGGAGATGATGGAAGAGTCTTCGGACAAAGATGTTGACTTGTAGCCAATTTTGTCATGTTTTATAAACTATAACTCAAAAGTGGGGCTGATGCAGACTCAAAATTGTCCTAGTGTCGAATTATGATGACATTGGGTCATTGTGATACGAAATAAAAGCAAAGCTGACGCAGATTTAAAAATATCCCAGTGTCGAATTATGAGGACACTGGGTTGCTGCGATGCTAAAATTATGAACGGACGAATACCGATTCAAAAATATGTCTCAGTGTCGAATCTTGATGACACTGGGTTCTGATGCGATGCAATCTTTGGAAAATTAAAGCGGTGACGGATTCAAAATTGTTCCAGTGTCGAATCATGATGACACTAAGCTGTTGTGATGCTGCAAAATTAAAGCCAATGCTGACGCAAATTTAAAATTTGTCCCAGTATCGAATTATGATTGACACTGGGTTACAGGTGATGTGGTGTTGTAACAGACAGAGTATTTGTAGATGTTGATGGCGTCATTGCATGGACGCGATGCAGATGCTCGTCGTTGCATAGACGAAACATAGATGAAGCTGTTGCATGAGCTTTTATGAAAGTGCGTCGTTGCGTAGACGCGATGCAGATGCTCGTCATTGCATAAACGAAACATGGATGAAATCGTTGCATAAGCTTATATGAAATGACGTCGTTGCACAGACGCGATGCAGATGTTCGTCGTTGCATAGACGAAACATGGATGAAGCTGTTGCATAGGCTTATATGAAATTGCGTCGTTGCATAGACGCGATGCAGATGATCGTCGTTGCATAGGCGAAATATGAATGAAGCCGTTGCATAGGCTTTTATGAAATGTGTCGTTGCATAGACGCGATGCAGATGTTCGTCGTTGCATAGACGAAACACAGATGAAGCCGTTGCATAGGCTTTTATGAAATGACGTCGTTGCATAGACGCAATGCAAATGTTCGTCGTTGCATAGACGAAACATAGATGAAGTCGTTGCATAGACGAAACATAGATGAAGTCGTTGCATAGGCTTAGATGAAATGACGTCGTTGCACAGACGCGATACAGATGCTCGTCGTTGCATAGACAAAACATAGATGAAGTCGTTGCATAGGCTTATATGAAATGTGTCATTGCATAGACGCGATACAGATGTTCGTCGCTGCATAGACGAAACATGGATGAAGTCGTTGCATAGACTTATATGAAATGCGTCGTTGCATAGACGCGATACAGATGTTCGTCGTTGCATAGACGAAATATGGATGAAGTCGTTGCGTAGGCTTTTATGACCCGTCTGGGTTGAGATAACGTCATTGCATAGACGTTGTGCGTTTGTGACCCGCATGGACTTATTGTTGTGCTCCTGCCTTTGCTGATATGAAGATCCTGCACTCAAAGAAAACTTAGTGAGTTTCAGGAAAGGAGTGATTGATTTGCGTCGACCTTGTAGCTTTGGCTCTTGACGCTTGCATTCTCAGATTTGGACTGAAGACCTAGTTGGCCTGCTTTTTTTCCTGTATATTGCCATTTTCTTGCAGTGAATCCTTAAAATGTCTCAGTTTCTGGTAAATGAAGATGTTGAACTTTCAACTGGGTAAGATTGAATCTTGACGCTATCAAGGCAATCAGGTAAGCAAATTTTTTTTTTTTTATCATGAATGAAAAGCTAATGCGAGACTATGGACAATGTACAATTGAGTAGATGAGAATGCAACCCTCAAAATATGCCTCAGTCATGTGTAGGTAGTCATGGATGCAAAACGTATGAGGATGCTAAACTCTCCAATGGACAAAATCGAGTCCTGTGAAAAAAAAGGAATGAATATTTTTAATGGTGTGACCGAAGCCGATATGGCCGCCTACGTATCCCGCCGAGGGAATCAGGTCAAGACGTAGTTCATGATGCAAAATAACAATTTTTATGATTTTAAAATGATGTAGGACCGAAGCTGATGTGGCCATGTAACACCCCATTTCAACCGGAGTCGAAAACGGGAGTACTACGTATGGTTGAATTCCTAAAATGCATTTAAAGTAGTCGTCACCTAATTATTTTAAAGATGAATTAGGACATATATTCTAGCAAAATCTGCTTAAAATAACTCCAACTTATGATCTACGAAATTTTGAAAAGATTCTGGGTAAGGGTTCTTTATTATTCTAAAGGGAGGGGTTGGGCATCCTATAGAATCCGCTAAATTACAGATGTCCGGTCAAACTTAGGTTGTTTTATTGTGCTAACATGTATGTTTTGAAAAGTTTTAGAGTTAATAAAGGATGTTACAAATAACTACTTGAAAGATGTATAATTTGATAAATTTGCATAAGACTTATTTTTTTTATAAAAATGTGTGAAAAGGATTCGTTTAAAAGGTATATGCTGCATGTGAAAATAATGATTTTTTGATAGAGACGTGCATTAGTAGGGCATGACTTTAAAATATGTGAGACCTAATTTTAGAGCCTAAAAGATAGCTAGCAGCGAATTTCTACTTTAAAACTACCCCATTTTAATCTATTAGTATTAATTATTCTAAGTACCCTAAGACTATCTATTCTACACATTTCAATATTTTTATGAGATCACATATTATAATAAGAAAAATAAAATGAATGGCGGGATTAAGGAATAATGATAAAAGAGCGAGTGGAGCGGGTGATGTTGTCATCCGGCTCATTTTGGTTTAGGAGTTCCTAAGCCGGGGAATGCAAGGTAGACATGGATGTGAATCATCATTTTTCGTCGTAGGCGTGTTGAGTCACATGTCGAGACTCTCCACATACTCTCGATGCATTTCATGTAAAACAAAAGAAAAGAAAAGGATTAGTATATATCCTAAACCCTTACACAATAATAAAAATAGATAAAGTATTCATATAAACTTAAATGCATATGTTTTTCATTGATTAGATTAATACCAAATTAATAGATCTAAATAAAATAAAGACCTAAATGTCATTCAACCCAAACCGAGTCTCAGTAAACTGAAGTAACAGGAGACAAGCAAGCCCAAACACTATATATATTTTCATAGAAACAGAGAAATTATATTATTTTGGATATGTAGAGAGCGTAAGTCGTGTACAGTGCGTAAGTCGTGTACCAATTAGCAGAAAGGACCAAGTGAACAGTACCATTGGTTAATCTAATCTTTTATAGGATAACTAAAATACTACTGATATTAGCATTATTTATAAACCAGTCTTATTATTCAGTCAAAAGGTTTAAAATTCGTGGATAATGAAATCAAAGAAGACCAGCATAAGGCCAATAAACGAAACATGCTAATTTAAAGAAAACTAACTCAAGATTAAAGCGTGACGAACATGTACTTGCACGCAACGCAACCAAATAAGATAAGAATAACATAAATCTAACATTGACCAACGTTTCACAATACATGCATTTGGACTTGTACAATCCAACCATTTAAAAATAAACTTATTTCCAGACACATCAACTAAAGTTCAAAATCACAAGTGATGAAACATCAACTTATATAAATCTTGATATCCAGTATTAAATGTTTATGTGTTCTTTTGTACGAGATCCCAAATCAAGCAATCGATTTATCTTTTAAAGAGTAAATAAACACGACATAAAAGGGCGAGAATATTTTTTTGTGCTTTATATACTTAGAAACCAAGAGAAAACAGTTGAGTCGCGAAATGGAATCAAACCCATCGACGATAGGGGAAGATTACTGAATGATGTCTACAAATCGTACTTACACACCCAGCCTCTTGTCGCATTTTTTAACATGCTATATTGTTACTCAAAGTAGTCATAATAGCAAACATACATGATAACTAATTTAATAAATTCTAGCAACAAATCAACAGTAAAAAAAAAAGATGTATAAATCAGAATAACCAATACCATGACAAAAATCAGCACGGACCAGCAGTCATAAATGACGAACAAACTAAAAAAACAGAAAACAGTATCCAACGCAATATCAAATCACATAGACCACATAATACGTATTGAACAGCAAGGACTAAAAGGGGTGAGTTTACCTTCTTCGGGTGCCGCGAACTGAGACGAACCCGCTTCGAATCTGTCCAAGCTCGAATTCGCCGAATCGAAGGGACAAAACTTCAGAATTTATCTCTCAAAGTTCGAGTAAGAAAATGCGAAGTGTCTTTTAGGTTTTTAAGAGGTTAGAACGATGACCCAAAAAAGTGTCGAAAATGGTTTTAAATGCCAGTATATATAGCAAACCATTAGGGTTTGCTAAGGCTTGAGTTTTGAGCGGGATTTCGTTCAGAAAATTTCAAAAAGGGGTCAACCAAATCGTTCAAAATATGAACGTTTTAGATGACAGGCATCAAAAGAGAAAGGGTAAAAAAATAGGTTCTGATTTTTTGGGGAAGATGAAGCAGAGGGTATTTCCTTTTCGGTGTTACGACTTCCTAGCATGGCGAAATTGAGTTTGGTGTTGGCTGGGAAAGGAAAGGGTGGAAGAAGGTCTGCGGCGGATTTCTCTTTAGGATTTAGGTTTTCAGTTTTTTTATTTTTTTTTATTAGAGTTTAGGTGTTTTAGGTTTAGAGATTTGGACTGGTATGGACAAAAAATAGAAGGGATGGGCTGGACGGTTTTTAGAAGGTTAATGGGCTGGGGATTAAATGGGGAAATTGGGCTGTGCGAAAAATGGGTAGAGTTTGTATATTTTAATAGTAGGTAGTAAAAAACAAAATTAAAAAAAATGGTTTACTAAACTATAAATTACAAGGATAAAAATGCCCATGCGATAATAAATAATACAATAGGAGTAATATTTTAGAAAATGCTTTAGTATTTAATATAAAATGTGATGTCATTTGTGAATAACATAGAGTATTAGGACAAAATTATGATTGCGATAAAAATGTTACGATAGTAAAAAATGTGAATAAAGATAATAATAGCAATAATAATAATAAGTAGTGATTATTATGAGAATATTAAAATCTTTATTTATGTATGCATATGTATGTACTTATTAAAAATTGAAGTTGTTTTTTGCGGTGTTAAGAATAATTTAATTTTGAACGAATAATAGGAAGAGAGGGACGAAATTGGGTGTCAACAGTTTGTCCCTCTTTGTATGGAGAGGATGAAAGAGTCTTCAGACAAAGACGTTGACTAATAGCCAATTTTGTCCTGATTGTCGAGAATTAGGAAATGGGATTACTGATGCCCGAAAATTGAAAGCACAGCTGACTCGAATTCAAAATTTTGTCCCAGTGTCAAATTACGAAGACACTGGGCTACTGTGACGCTAGGAAATTAAAGGCACGATTGACGCAGATTTGAAATTTGTTCCAGTGTCGAATTATGATGACACAGGGTTTTCATGGTGCTAGAAGATTTAAGGCGCGACTGAAGCGGATTCAAAATTTGTCCCAGTGTCGAATTATGATGACACTGGGTCTTTATGATGTTAGAAGATTAAAGGCGCGACTGACGCGGGTTCAAGATTTTTTTCCAAATGTCGAATTATGAAGACACTGGGCTACTGTGACGCTAGGAAATTAAAGGCGCGATTGACGCAAATTTGAAATTTGTCCCAGTGTCGAATTATGATGACACTGGGTCTTTATGATGCTAGACGATTAAAGGCGCGACTGACGCGGATTCAAAGTTTGTCCCAGTGTCGAATTATAATGACACTGAGTCTTGTGGAGAAAATCGAGCAGGACGACATTCGAAGTAGGTCGTTGACCTTTGTCGGAAGATCCAGTCTCCCAACAAATTTCTCAGTTCGCTGCGGAAGAATTTCACGTTGTGCTCCCGCTCCTGTAAAAATTAAAGGCTCCTGCAGATTACAGCTTAAAATAAAGTTAGTGCATAACTGTTAAGATAAAAGTGATAAAGCATGAATATATGAGAAATGTGATCATGAGAGTGGGAGTGTTGTCATATGCGGACGTGGTTGCGGATGTTAAGATGTAATGACGTCGTTGCATAGACGTGATGCAGATGAAGTCGTTGCGTTGGCGTGATGAAGTGACGTCGTTGCATGTACGTGATACAGATGAAGCTGTTGCTGTTGACAGTCAATTTTGACCCGTTTTCTGTATATTTCGTGCAATTTTAAGTATTTTAGCACACCGCATTTTAATAGTTATTTTGCATATTTTTACATAATATTCTATGTTTATTTCTTCAAAAAATGACATCGCATCTTTTATTTCTAAATTAAGCATTATATCGTTGTTAATATTATGTTTTTATTATTGTTACACCGTCGTTTTATTCTAATAATATTTGCATCTCTTTAAATAATTAATTGGCATCCCGCATTTTTACTTTTAATCAGGCATTAAACTTGTCTTAAATATTGCATTTTTAGTATTCTTTCGGCATTTGCATTTTAATAATTTTGTATCTTTTAAATAATTTTTCTTTAAATAATTAACTACCTTGCATTTTGTCAAACCAGTCACCAAATCAAGACACAATTTGAGTCAGTGCAATCCAACACCATTTTAATTTCATCAATACCACACTTTTATTTCCCCCCTAAAATCAAAACCCACTTTTCATCTTCCCCCCAAAATAATACCCCACTTTTCATTTTTTTCCCCCAAATACCAAACCCTAACACACCCCCAATAAAACAAAACTCCCCTTTTATCGACCCACCAAGAACACACATTTATCAGCCCTCTCCCAACCCACTGCTTCCCGTCACCCATCCCGCCGCTAGCTAGCTCCGGCGAATCACCCCACCACCGCGAACCTTCACCTTGCCACTGTTCGAACACCCCCTATCCCATCAACTTCCAACCAACACCACCCTTTACCCGCCGGATAATCCACGTTGCCGACGCCACCAGTCGCCCATCCCTTCACCCCTGACATCGCCGCATCAGACCTTACCCATCGAACCCGTCACCCATCATCTGCAACACTCCCTAAAATCCGCAATTTTACATCTCGCATACGGACATCACCATGCGCGTGTCCTTCGCTCGCAAGCTCGAGCCATGCGTGTACGACCCGAGCAATAGCTCAGTCTTCTATCAATCCTTTAATTCAAAATTTAACCGCAGTTGGAAGAAGGGATTGAGGCTTCTGAAATGGGTATAAATACAACCCCTTTGGGCTGTATTAGAGGGCGGAGGGGATTCAGTATTTTTCAAAAAGCATTAGAACAAAGCGCATATTTTTACTTGGAACGAATTGAGAAATCAAAAAGAAAACCTTCCCTTTCACTCTCAAGCTTTCAAATTCGAAAATCACATACTCTTAAACCTTCGCTTTTCTTAATCGCATAAGCACTAACATCTCCTAGCGGATTCGACGAGTTGAGACGACGCCTCGGTTCGCTACCCGGAGAAGGTAAATTAAATTTTTTCTCAATCTTAGTTCTCTTTCATATTTTCGCCTGTTTTCTCTTAAGTTTATTATGTGTTAGTATCATTATGTCTGCCTGAGCATGTCTTTAGCTAGTCCAGGTTTAGTTTTATTCAAAGAAGTTACCTATTCGGTTCGGGTCTAGTAAAGAAGCATGCTTATACATTGCCATAATATGAAGTGATTGAGTACTTAATGATATCGACACTTTTCTGATTACTTGTTAGCGTAATTAGTTAATTGTTAAGGTTCAGACGAGTTGTGTTATGTTTATTTTCGGCATTATACGATGTATGTGTTGTTCTTAAATATTTATTCAGCGAAGGTTGTGATAAGCATGACTAGTTTTGTACCTGTTTTCATGGCTATAGTTAAGTGAGGTCTGATTAGATTTTTAATATGTTCTGATATGATTTGAGTAGTAACATAGGTCATAACTCTCTCCAATCAATCACAGTACTGCCAATAGGCTTGGATCATAAGATTTATTGGTCCTTTAATGTTTTAAGACTATAATATCTAGAGTTCCACCTCTAGTTTATTGCCAAGTATCCACACTCATCCTCACATATATGTATTTGCAATCATTTGCTATAACATTGGTTTGACCCTTAAATCTTGATCAATCTTATCTCCTAATGCCAATTCGAATACCGCTATGTTTTTAGCAATAGTATGTCTAGAATTCTATATATGTGTTTTGACCCAAATGAGCCTATATATATATCCAACATTCTATCTTTGATTAATCATTTGGTCATCCCTGTTTATCTTACCTGTCTATAGGACCAATTTCATGCTCACTTTACCAAAATCTAAGAATCATTATACTTAATAATATAAGTAAGATTATGTATGTTTAGTCTAGCTCAAATAGCCCAGTTTGCTATGACTTGCTATGTTTAGATAGAGATGTATCTATTTGGTTCTGATAATTGGCTTCCTATCTCACATCAATGCATGAACTACATTCCTTTGTAATTTGGTTAAGTCCTAAGATTATCTAAAGATTACTATATGTATACATGCATAATAAGTTTGGATAAACTTGTCAAGGTCACTGGGCACTTTTCTAATGTTTGATTATGGGAAAGTATGTGCTTAGTTAATCTAGGATCAGTTTGCTAATGACTGAATGTATGTCTAAATTATTAATTGCTAAAATTCCCTTTAAGTTGATTATTTGTCAAAGATATGTAAATCTGGATACTCATTCACCATTTCCCACTCTTTTTCTTTTGCATGACTTGGTGGGAATTCTCCATTCGTCAATGCTCTTAAGCTGCTGCATTTATGTTTCCCATTGATGCTGCTTTCTTGAGGTCATATACCTGCTATATCTAGTTGGCTCCTATTAAGGCAGCCAACTGCTGCATGTTTTGGCCAATTTGGTGCCCTTATTTTGGCCATGGATTATTGTATGTTGGGTCATCCTTCTGCATATTTTGAGCTTACATATTTAGCCTGCTGTTGAGGCATTTTGAAGCAAAATATGTTGGTTTCCAGTGGGACAGATGCTGCTACTGTCTCTGAAAATGAATAGATAATACCTTGGTTTTTGCTCTGTTTTAATGCCCACTGCTGCTGCTGTAATCTTGCCTACTGCCGTTGCATATTTGAGACCTCTGCTGGTGCGATCTTAAGTGAACTGATACCATAAAAAGGTGATCGACAAACCAATTCATTACTGTAAGTTTGAGCAGAGTGTGTTGCTACCCGTCCAGGCAGGTACTCTATTTTGACATTTAATTTTGAGATAAAGTTGCTACTGGTTGACTACCATTCGATTACTGCTGTCTGGTTGCTTGTTGCCACCACTTGCTGTAATGTTTTTTACCAAATGAGTTGCACATTTGAAACTAAATAGTTGCTGCATACTTGGTATATATTGTTGCGGCTGTGCTACTGTTCTAGGAAATAAAATGGATGCTACTGTTTTAAAGAAACAGACACTACTCTCGATTGGAAATAGTTGCTGCTATATGCTTTTGGGGTGCTACATAGATTGCTACACTTGGGTAAAAATTTACTGATTCAAATGTGATGCCGCACTTAGGCCAATGAAATTGAAATTGAGGCCGCGTCCCTTCGGTTTTGGTTATTTACTGATTTGAACAAGATGCTACACTTAGGCCAATAAAATTGAAATTGAGGCCGCGTCCCTTCGGTTTTGGTTATTTACTGATTTGAACAAGATGCTACACTTAGGCCAATAAAATTGAAATTGAGGCCGCGTCCCTTCGGTTTTGGTTATTTACTGATTTGAACAAGATGCTACACTTAGGCCAATAAAATTGAAATTGAGGCCGCGCCCCTTCGATTTTATTTACTGATTTGGACAAAGATACTACACTGGCCTACGAAGGATTTATCCGTCGATCTGGAGGCCCCCGTGGTAAGCGAGACGGAATATGTGGGCGAGGAGGAAAGTGAAAAAGATTAGACGAGAATGCATAGTATCGTTCACCGGGAGGCGAGTCGACCATTTGTAGCGATATTGGCTTCTCATGTCTTAGTATCCTTGACATAACACTAGCTGAGCCCACACTATATAAAAATATATCTTTTACAATATCTTTTACATATACATCTATATATATATATACATACATTGTGTTTGTTTGGTAATTTATTTATTATTTACTAACTCTTCTACTAAGTGTCTTTTGCAGGTATCCGGAGGCGCACCCCAAAGTTAAAGCATTCGCATAAAATAAAAATAAAAACGAAATATCGCTAATTTCTCTTCATTACATTTTTTTTTATGTTTATTTGTTCCATTGTCATCTTGTTAAATCTATATCTATTTTGAATATTTGCATGCCTAGTTTAAATATCTCTTAGTTAGTTTAATAATTAGAATACCCTTTAGAATTGTAAATTGCATGTTAGCACAATAATTTTAAAACCTAAGTTTGAACGGACAACCGCAAGTTAGCGGATCCTTTAGGGTGCCTAACCCCTTCCCTTTAGGATAATAAAGAACCCTTACCTAGAATTTCACATAGTTTCACAGACCTTTAAAATGGAGATCATTTTGTAGTATTTTATGCTACATTTTCAGTGTCCTAATTCACTATAATAATTAGGTGGCGACTCCTTTAAAATAACATTTTAGGATCCGACCATGCGTAGCAGTAATCCCGTTTCCGACTCCGGTTGAAAATAGGGTGTCAGCATGGCGACTCCGCTGGGGATTTTAGGTTCTTAACCATAACAAACATAGGTTAACTATTGTGCTTTATTTTCTTTATTTTGCTTAAATTACTTCCAAAATATGTTTTACACTTATTTGCTTTTATTGTTTTACCTAAATTATTCTGCTTTACATATAAATATTTGCATATTGTCTTAACTGCTATTTGTTACCGCTTTCCTTAAACTGACATTCCGCTCATATTTTCTCCCTTATGGAAAATTAACACTATCACACACTACACGCGAGGTGTGTTGTACGCACCCGCAAAATTTCTTTCAATTACCCAATTCTAGGAGAGTTGGCAAAGGCGCGGAGCAGCCGGACCATCCGGTGGCCGCGTAGTCTTCTCACTCGAGTGTCCGCTCGGGAACCTTGCGTCTAATAAAGCCAAATCTTAGAAACTCAGGATAGAGCTATACCACCCTTTATTTTAAGGCATGCATGCATTTATCTTAGGTGGGTCGGTCCTTGGTATCGACATCACAATTAGGAAAACACCAAACTTGTCGACGGGTTCCTCAACCCAACGACCAACCAGCATACTATGTGTAGCGTGACAATGATAGACAAATCCAAGTCTAAACCTGACATGCCGAATTGGAAAACGTGCACCGTCATTTGGTCGCCATTTCCAACAAAACATTGCAGTTTAACGACATGGACCTATTTATCATAATCTCACATATTTGGCGTTTAGGCCCACCTCTGGCATAAAGAGGTCCCAAACATATTAGAGCACACGCTTGATTTGCAATTTGCTTATTATTATTGCCTGCAATTCTTTGCATATTATACTAACTTGGTTTGCTTCATTTATTAGAAGGTTATTTTTGCCTAGCTTATCCCCAAAAGGTTGATTCGCGTTGACTGGTAGAAGCACAATCATAAATGACTAATCCGAAGCACGAGCGAAACAACTTAGACTCGCCCTCGCTCTCGCAGGATGCAGAGGCATTAGAAAGGAGAAACACCAATGATCAACACCTCGCCAAACTATTGCAGCAAATGGAAATCATGCAAGCCGAAATAGAAAGGCTCTGAAATATGACAAACCTGTCTATTAGCTTGAATGCACCACTCACAGAGCAAAGGACAAATGCAATCGTATCACAAGCCCTTGAGCCTCCATTTCCCCAAAGCTCCCCGCAAAGGCCGCAACATACCAGGTCACACCAAAATGTCACTCGCCCGGTCAATTTGCAAGCCGACCTCCAAAATAATCCGTTTACTACATACATATCTCAACCTCCACCTACTTATATCTTCCCACTCAGCCCAAATTGCCAGACCACCCAATACGAGCAGAGGACACACATCACTGGTCCTAACAAACAATATGGGGGATTAGCACATCCGACCGAAAGCCAACCATTTATTATGCATGCATCCTCTCAAGAGACAGATCAACACAGGGAAGTGGAGCGGCATACTCGAGCTAGAGCTGATGAAAATGTGGCAAAAGAAATTCGTAGCTTGAAAGAGGCATTCAAAAGCATTCAAATGAACAAGGGGGAGGAATGTTTAGAATATGAAAACTTATGTATGCACCCCGATGTGGAATTACCTATGGGATACAAGGTGCCCAAATTTGACATGTTCGATGGAAAGGGGAATCCTCGAGCTCATCTAAGGTCATATTGCGATAAATTGATTGGAGTGGGGAAAAATCAAGCAATCATCATGAAATTATTCATCAGGAGTCTAACCGGCGAGGCGCTGGACTGGTACACATGCCAAGACCCTCGAAAATGAGACGGTTGGAATGCCATGGCACAAGATTTCATGGATAGATTCAGATTCAACACTGACACCATTTCATTTAAGCCTATGCAACGGCTTCATTCATGTTTCGTCTATGCAACGACGAGCATCTGCATCGCGTCTATGCAACGACGCCATTTCATTTAAGTCTATGCAACGGCTTCATTTATGTTTCGTCCATGCAACGACGAGCATCTGCATTGCGTCCGAAAACGACGTCATTTCATTTTAAGCCTATGCAACGGCTTCATTCATGTTTCGTCTATGCAACGACGAGCATGCGATCGCGTCCATGCAACGACGCTTTTCATTTTTAGCCTATGAACGCCGTTCATGTTTCGTCTATGCAACGACGAGCATGCGTGATCGTCCATGCAACGACGCTTTTCATTTTAAGCCTATGCGCTTTCATTCATGTTTCGTCTATGCAACGACGAGCATCTGCATCGCGTCCATGCAACGACGCCTTTTCATTTTTAGCCAATGCAACGGCTTCATTCATGCTTCGTCTATGCAACGACGAGCATCTGCATCGCGTCCATGCAACGACGCCTTTTTCATTTTTAGCCTATGCGACGGCTTCATTCATGCTTCGTCTATGCAACGACGAGCATCTGCATCGCGTCCATGCAACGACGCCTTTTCATTATAAGCCTATGCAACGGCTTCATTCATGTTTCGTCTATGCAACGACGAGCATCTGCATTGCGTCCGAAAACGACGTCATTTCATTTTAAGCCTATGCAACGGCTTCATTCATGTTTCGTCTATGCAACGACGAGCATCTGCATCGCGTCTATGCAACGACGCCATTTCTTTTAAGCCCATGCAACGGCTTCATATATGTTTCGTCCATGCAACGACGAGCATCTGCATCGCGTCTATGCAATGACGCCATCATCATCTACAATAACCATGTCTTTTTCAGCACCACATCACCTGCAACCCAGTGTCAATCATACTTCGACACTGGGACAAATTTTAAATCTGCATCGACATTGTCTTTTAATTTTAGCATCGCAGCAACCCAGTGTCCTCATACTTCGACACTGAGACATTTTTAAATCAGCGTCAGCTTTGCTCTTTATTTTTGCAATTACAACGACCGGTCATCATGATTTGACATCGGGACATTTTTGGATTTGCATCATCCCTATTTTTGAGTTTTTAATTTATAAACAGACAAAATTGGCTAAGTCAACATCTTTGTCCAAGACTCTTTCATCATCTCCGCATAAAAGAGGGACATCTTGTGATACCAATTTTGACCCGTTTTCTGTATATTTCGTGCAATTTTAAGTATTTTAGCACACCGCATTTTAATAGTTATTTTGCATATTTTTACATAATATTCTATGTTTATTTCTTCAAAAAATGACATCGCATCTTTTATTTCTAAATTAAGCATTATATCGTTGTTAATATTATGTTTTTATTATTGTTACACCGTCGTTTTATTCTAATAATATTTGCATCTCTTTAAATAATTAATTGGCATCCCGCATTTTTACTTTTAATCAGGCATTAAACTTGTCTTAAATATTGCATTTTTAGTATTACTGCGTCGGCATTTGCATTTTAATAATTTTGTATCTTTTTAAATAATTTTTCTTTAAATAATTAACCAGCCTTGCATTTTGTCAAACCAAATCCAAATCGAAGACACAATTTGAGTCAGTGCAATCCAACACCATTTTAATTTCATCAATACCACACTTTTATTTCCCCCCTAAAATCAAAACCCACTTTTCATCTTCCCCCCAAAACAATACCCCACTTTTCATTTTTTTTTCCCCCAAATACCAAACCCTAACACACCCCCTATAAAACAAAACTCCCCCCTTTTTATTGGACCCAGCCGCAACACACATTTATCAGCCCTCTCCCAACCCACTGCTTCCCGTCACCCATCCCGCCGCTAGCTAGCTCCGGCGAATCACCCCACCACCGCGAACCTTCACACTGTTCGAACACCCCCTATCCCATCAACTTCCAACCAACACCACCCTTTACCCGCCGGATAATCCACGTCGCCGACGCCACCAGTCGCCCATCCCTTCACCCCTGACATCGCCGCATCAGACCTTACCCATCGAACCCGTCACCCATCATCTGCAACACTCCCTAAAATCCGCAATTTTACATCTCTGTACATGGACATCACCATGCCTTGTGTCCTTCGTCTGCAAGCTCGAGCCATGCGCCTGGTACGACCAGTAGCAATAGCTCTCAGGTCTTCTATCAATCCCTTTAATTCAAAATTTAACCGTTGGAAGAAGGGATTGAGGCTTCTGAAATGGGTATAAATACAACCCCTTTGGGCTGTATTAGAGGGGGGAGGGGATTCAGTATTTTTCAAAAAGCATTAGAACAAAGCGCATATTTTTACTTGGAACGAATTGAGAAATCAAAAAGAAAACCTTCCCTTTCACTCTCAAGCTTTCAAATTCGAAAATCACATACTCTTAAACCTTCGCTTTTCTTAATCGCATAAGCACTAACATCTCCTAGCGGATTCGACGAGTTGAGACGACGCCTCGGTTCGCTACCCGGAGAAGGTAAATTAATTTTTTTCTCAATCTTAGTTCTCTTTCATATTTTCGCCTGTTTTCTCTTAAGTTTATTATGTGTTAGTATCATTTTGTCTGCCTGAGCATGTCTTTAGCTAGTCCAGGTTTAGTTTTATTCAGCAAGTTACCTATTCGGTTCGGGTCTAGTAAAGAAGCATGCTTATACATTGCCATAATATGAAGTGATTGAGTACTTAATGATATCGACACTTTTCTGATTACTTGTTAGCGTAATTAGTTAATTGTTAAGGTTCAGACGAGTTGTGTTATGTTTATTTTCGGCATTATACGATGTATGTGTTGTTCTTAAATATTTATTCAGCGAAGGTTGTGATAAGCATGGCTAGTTTTGTACCTGTTTTCATGGCTATAGTTAAGTGAGGTCTGATTAGATTTTTAATATGTTCTGATATGATTTGAGTAGTAACATAGGTCATAACTCTCTCCAATCAATCACAGTACTGCCAATAGGCTTGGATCATAAGATGACAGGTCCTTTAATGTTTTAAGACTATAATATCTAGAGTTCCACCTCTAGTTTACTGCTTTGAAGTATCCACACTCATCCTCACATATATGTATTTGCAATCATTTGCTATAACATTGGTTTGACCCTTAAGTACTGATCAATCTTATCTCCTAATGCCAATTCTGAATACCTGCTTATGTTTTTTAGCAATAGTATGTCTAGAATTCTATATATGTGTTTTGACCCAAATGAGCCTATATATATATCCAACATTCTATCTTTGATTAATCATTTGGTCATCCCTGTTTATCTTACCTGTCTATAGGACCAATTTCATGCTCACTTTACCAAAATCTAAGAATCATTATACTTAATAATATAAGTAAGATTATGTATGTTTAGTCTAGCTCAAATAGCCCAGTTTGCTATGACTTGCTATGTTTAGATAGAGATGTATCTATTTGGTTCTGATAATTGGCTTCCTATCTCACATCAATGCATGAACTACATTCCTTTGTAATTTGGTTAAGTCCTAAGATTATCTAAAGATTACTATATGTATACATGCATAATAAGTTTGGATAAACTTGTCAAGGTCACTGGGCACTTTTCTAATGTTTGATTATGGGAAAGTATGTGCTTAGTTAATCTAGGATCAGTTTGCTAATGACTGAATGTATGTCTAAATTATTAATTGCTAAAATTCCCTTTAAGTTGATTATTTGTCAAAGATATGTAATTCTGGATACTCATTCACCATATTTCGGTTATGGTAACTTGATATTAAATGATTGATTCTTGTCTCATTCTTGTTATGGTATGTTTCTGATTATGAGGGTGCGATTTCGGCGAGATTTGGGCGTGATATGGGCTGATATAGGGTGTAACGGTGATGGAGCGGCGAGTGTTTTTAGGTTTTGTTTGTGCGTGATAAATGCAGTTACGAGGGCGATGGGGTTGATGGGAATGAAGCGTGGGCTTCTGAAGGTAAGGCATAAAGGGCAGGGCGTGTGGGCTTTGCGGGTGGGCCTCGCGGGTCGCGGGTCGACGGGAAATTGGGCTGGGTAGTTTAATTAATTAGGGTATTAGATTAGTTAAGTTATTTAATTAGTTTTAGGCTTAGTTAATTAGTTAGCTAATTAATTCTAGGCAAGTGTATTAATTAATTAGTGATAACTTAAATTAACAAATGTGATTAAAATAATTAGGTGCTTTATTAGTCTAATTGTTAAAATAATAAATGCGGGCGTGTTATTCAATTAGTGCTTAATATTTTAGAATGCGGCGCTATTATTTAAAAACTTATTATTATGCATTATTGCGAAGTTAAATTAAAATTGAATTGAGTTTAGATTAAATTATTTAAATGCTAAATGCAAGTATGATATTTAAGAATTGTTTAAAGCTTTTTACAAATGCGGTGCTATTAAATGCATGTATTAGATTAAAATTGATTTTAAATTACAAATGATTACTAATAAATGCGGCTATGCTACCTGACACGACGTCATTGCTAAATTACTTATTTTATGTATTTATTAATGGCAGCGAGGCTTAAAATTAGTTAATGCGGTAGCGGGACTCTAAGTGCTTAAAACTACATGCGATGCCATTATTAAATTAATTATTTATGCTGTATTTAATGTTTTATTGTTGTATTTTATTATAAAAATCCTAAAAATTATTTTACAAAATTAGTGTAATTTTATGGTTAATGGTGGACGGGAGGTCAAAATTGGGTGTCAGCAGATGTCCTCTTTGTATGGAGATGATGGAAGAATCTTGGACAAAGACGTTGACTTCATAGCCAATTTTGTCTCGATCTTCAATTTGCAAAAATGTTGGCGGGTAGACAAGTGTATGAAAAAATCAAAAGCGTCGATGTCGAGTTATGGCGACCTTTGGGTTACCATGGTCTAAACGAGGCGGGCTAACGCGGACTTAAAGTGTCGATGTCGAGTTATGGCGACCTTTGAGCTACCGTGGTCAAAACACGAGCGGGCTAACGCGGACTTAAAGTTGTCGATGTCGAGTTATGATGACCTTTGGGTTATGGTCTAAAAAGTAAAAGAAAATAAGCGGCTTGAACACAGGGTGTCTGCGTATGGCTTGTGGTCTGGGTTACATGGTGATGTGGGCGAGTGGGCCAGCGGCAGGCGGCTACGCGATCGTTGGGAAGGTTGGCCCGGCAGTTGCCGGTTATTTGTAAGAAAATCACGTTGTGCTCCTGCTGCTGCGTGCTAAGACTTGAACAAGCGGTTAGTGCATGCGCTAAGGCAAAATAATTTTAAAAACAATGCAGTTGTGAATAGAAAAGGTTATCTGCGAGCGCGATGCTGTTGTGTTGATGCGATGTTGCGAATCTTTGTGATTTTTCGTCCTTGCAGGCGTGTTGCGATTGTGAACACGGGTATGTTGTCGCTGCTGCGATTGTCCTGTAGACTAAAGCTCGAAAGAGTTAGTGCATAAGCGCTAAGGCGAATAATAAAGCATGCGTAAGAAATGCAATTTCGGGAGTATAGAAATCGTCCTGCGTGATATCGCGATGATGGCGTCGTTTTGGACTTGTTGTCTTTGATAAGCGTCGCTTTCGGACGTATTCTTCTTTGGCGTCGTTGCATGGACTTGCGATTACGTCGTTATGCGGGCGTATTCTTCTTTGGCGTCGTTGCGTGGACTTCGATTACGTCATTTGTTTGGGCGATATTCTTCTTTGGCGTCGTTGCGTGGACTTCGCGATTACGTCGTTATGCGGGCGTGTTCTTCTTTGGCGTCGTTGCGTGGACTTCGATTCGTCGTTATGCGGGCGTGTTCTTCTTGGCGTCGTTGCGTGGACTTCTTGATTACGTCGTTATGCGGGCGTGTTCTTCTTGGCGTCGTTGCGTGGACTTCTTGATTACGTCGTTATGCGGGCGTGTTCTGCTTTGGCGTCGTTGCGTGGACTTGCGATTACGTCGTTATGCGGGCGTGTTCTTTGCTGGCGTCGTTGCGTGGACTTGCTGATTACGTCGTTGTCTGGACGTGTTGCTGCTGGCGTCGTTGCGTAGACTTGCTGATTACGTCGTTATGCGGGCGTGTTCTTCTTTGGCGTCGTTGTATGGACTTCTTGATTACGTCGTTATGCGGGCGTGTTCTTCTTGGCGTCGTTGCGTGGACTTCTTGATTACGTCGTTATGCGGGCGTGTTGTTGTTGGCGTCGTTGCGTAGACTTGCTGTGCTGATAACGTCGTTGCCTGGACGTGTTGCTGCTGGCGTCGTTGCGTAGACTTGTTGTGCTGATAACGTCGTTGCCTGGACGTGTTGCTGCTCCTGTAGAATGAATGCTCCTGCAAGCTAAGCTTGAGAAAAGACGTTAGTGTATACCTGTTTAAATGAAATGATAAATACATATGAGGAGTGCAATTTTATGGGTAGAGATGTCATCCCTGAGATGTTGTCTTTGCACGGACATGCTGAACGTTGCAGCTGACGAATTGCCATGATGCCTTTGCTGTGTGCGATGCGTGGGTTGCAAGTTTGACTTTATGCCCGAGTTGACGCGCTAGGTTTTGTTGCGGAACTCTGAACTTTGATTGCCGATTGTTGATGCCCCTTTCTGCTGCTGCTGCTCTTGCTGCGGACTTTGGATTGTTGTCATCCTCTGCTTTTCTTTGCTTTTCACCTCGCGAAGAGACTTTTCGTATTTTCGCCTTGTTGCACTTTACTTACGTTAATATTAAAGACCTGCGCACAAAGAAAAATTTGTGACTTTTGGGGGGGGGTCGATTCATATTTGACTTTGCTGCCTTGTTCCTTGATATCTGCGTGCCTGGCTTGTTTGGACTTGCAACCCGCATGCAGTTTCCTACTGTCCCGATTTTGAAAAGGGTGTGCGGCCTAAAATGGGTCTCAATGTAGTTCTTGTAGGCTATGTGTATTCTTGTCATTTTCAAAGCAAAGGAAAGTTTCCTAATGGTGTGACGGCCGATTTAGGCGCCACGTATCCCATGAGGAATCGGGTCGAACGTATTTAATTAAAAGCGAAAATTTGGAAAATTAAAATTCTAGGTGTGGGGCCAGGCGAGGCGGCGCCACGTATCCACTTGGGAATCGGGCCAAGCGTAGTTCATTACAAGCAAAACGAAAACATTATTAAAGCTTAAATATGAGTTTATAAATTATTCTGCTAAAATAAATCGTTTTTCCTATCCAGGCTCTAGGCGGACCAAGACAGGGGTGCAAATCCAATCAATATGCCTTCATGCTCTGCTTCGTGGATGGTTGGGTCTTCATGCTCTGCTATCTCCCTCTTCTGGCCTCTGCGTGGTGCATGCTCGGATAAATGACTGATTCGAGGGCGGAATGGGCATAGGCGAGGAGTGTATTCTCATCTAAGGTTATCAGTGCACATTGGCGTGGCGTGGTTTGGCAAGGGGTTATCATGCATTTGGGCGAGATCCTTTGAATTGATACCGCCTGCGATCGGTGCCTCGATTTTGTCACGAGGAGTGGCAACCTTGATGTCATGTCTGGGCTATTGGGTGATCTGCGCGGCCTTGTTCTCATCATACCATCTTGGGATAGGGTCGGGGATCCTTCCCGGAATCGGTTGGATTAGGCTGCGCATGACCTTTCATATATTTGAGGTATGGGTTCGGTAGTGGGTGCGCACTTTGGGTGGTTTTCCTTGAATTCTTATTTGCTCTGGAGTGCGTTGGGTGCTCTATTCATTGGCGGGTTTGATGGGTGGATCTATGCGGGGCAGGATAAACGGGTGCTTGTGAAGTGTTATATATAGGATGTGTGTGGTAGTTGTGGTAGTATGATGGGTTTTGGTATGTTATGAATGCTTCGGGTTTGCGTTCTTGTACAAACATGGAAGGGGAAACTGTCTCTTTCTTCCTCTGTGAAGTACTCCCAGTGCCACCGATGAATCGCCTTATTAGTTACTGTAATCTTTGCCCATTTGTAATCCTACCGGTTTAATACCTTAACCTACGAAGTCGCCCATTCTAATAACTTCCGCAAAATTCCGCGATGACGCTTATCATCCGCTCATAGTAGGTTGCGTCCTTCAAAGATTATACGAATAATGTAGTCATCTCACTCTCGCGTGGGTGGTTGCACTTTCAGCGCCTCACGAGCGCCTCACGGCGTATTCTCGAATGTTTACGTAGTCTTCTTCTCAACTTCATTAAGTAAAACACATCCACAGCGGTTTACGTGTTGAACTGAACCGCTCGCAAAATCTTGGGCCAATGCATTCGGTATGCCATTTCGCGGATCTTGGTGGTATACCAATCTAGTGCCTCGCCATCGAGCTCGAATGAACAACTTCATAATGACCGTGGGTTCTTTCCTACCCCGATTAAGCTTGTCGCAATATGACCTCGGTGTGCGGGGTTCCTTTTCCATCAAATGGTTCAAACTTGGCACCTTGTACCCGTAGGCGGTTCGCGTGCGGATGCGTGCAAAGATCCTCGTAGTCTAGTCGCCCGTGACCTTTGTCCGATCGCATGCCCGAACCGCTTCTTTCGGACTATGAATTTCTTTGCCACGCCTCGTCCATTTTGGCTCGGACTTCCTCTCCATTTCTTCGTAATGATCCCTTGCGGTGAAGCGGGGGCGGTAAAAGGCTGGGTTTACATTGCGTAAGTCGGTATGCAGGTTGTTTGCTAGAGTGGTAATGGGTGTGGTGCGTGGGTATTGGTTGGCTGGCGATTAAGGGTGATTATGGTGAAATGCGGCGGTGAGGTATATGGGTAGTAGGAGGATCATTTGAAGGTGGGGTTGAGGTTGGTGGGCGGGCGGTTTGTTCGGTGTTGGTGGCCTTTGTGGAGTTTTGGGAGATATGTGGTGGTGGAGGTCGATCTGGGATGGTTTGTGAAGTAGTGGCCCTTTGATGCGGCATAGGGTATTCAAGCTAATGGATAGGTTGGTCGATTCGTAGCCTCTCCATCTCAACTGCATATCGCAATTTGTTGCGGAATTTGTGCAATACATTCTTCCCGATGGTGATATTCCTCCCTTATGAAGGTTACGTTTATTTGTGGGAATAATTCCCAAACCATTTGGCTCGAGACGCCGAGCGATCATATCATCATTCTTGCCTTGGACACGGTGAAGTGTGGATGCTCCGACATTGTTGAGTCAAATCTGACGAGCCCTTTGGGAGGATGATAAATTTTCTAAAAAATGCAACAACCGATGTTAGCATAAAGCACATAATTTGCAGGTATGTAGCAGATATATCGCACATAGCACATTCAAACGTTTCCTAACATGCAGGGGGACCTCTTTTATGCGGTAAGCCTAAACGTCACTTATGCGAGATTATGACGGATTTGTCCAAGTCGTCCAACTATAATGCCTTTGTTGGAAATGGCGACCAAATGACGGTGCACTTTTCCCAATTTCAGCATGTCATGATTGGGTTTGGATTTGTCTGTCATTGCCACGCTACACATAATATGCTGGTTGGTCGTTGGGTTGAGAAACCCGTCGACAAGTTTGGTGTCTTCCTAATTGTGGTGTCGATGCCAAGGACCGACCCACCTAAGGTAAATGCATCGTACGCCACGAAATAAAGGGTGGTATAGCTCATCTTAAGTTTCTAAGATTTGGCTTTTTCTAGACGCAGGTTCAGGCGGACAACTCGAGTGAGAAGGCTACGCGGTGATCGACGAACCGATCTAACTTTCAGCGCCAACTCTCCTAAAATTTGGATATATTTTGAAAGAAATTTGCGGTCTGTGAGCACACCAGCGCGTGAGTGTGTGATTGTGTGAATTTTCCAGAGTGGAAGAAATATGAGCGGAATGCCAGTTTAAGGAAAGCAGTAAAACAGGTAGCAAAAAATAACAAAATATAATACACAAAAATTAAATGCAAAATAATTGTCAAATAATTATCCTAGGTCTGTTGTGGTTAAGAAACTAAAATCCCCAGCGGAGTCGCCATTTCTGTCGCGCCCTTTTCCGACCGCGGCATTTATTTTCTAAACTCCTGCTTAAAAAACAAAGGTTAGAAAATAAAAATAAAAAGCTAAAATAAAATGTTTTAAAAGAATGCTAAAAGTTCTAAAAGTGCAAAAAGGATGCTAACATATTAGAAGTGCTAAAGGAGGCTAAAATTGCAAAAGGGTTGCTAGAATGCTAAGGGTTCGCGGAGTCGCCACCTAATTAATTTGGGTGAATTAGGACACCTAAATGTTTAACTAGTTTAAAGTAAAACATTAACTCCATTTTAATGGTCTGCTAAACTTAATGAGATTCTGGGTAAGGGTTCTTTATTAATCTAGAGGGAAGGGGTTAGGCACCCTCTAAGATCCGCTAACTTGCGGTTGTCCTGCCAAACCTAGGGTAATTATTATGTTTTAAAAATGCAAAGTAAAAGCTCTTCCTGTTTAATAAAATGCTAAAAATGTTTAAAAGGTGCTTAAAAAGGCAAAAGTTTGCTAAAGGTATTAAATGCTAGAAGGGCTCCTACTTAGAAAAGTGTTAGAAAATGATAAAAGTGCTAAAATGTTTAAAAGACTTAAAGATTCTAAAATGTCAAGGGTCTTTGAATAGAAAAGTCAGTAAATGCGAGGGTGCTAAATAGAAAAGATGCTAAGGTGCTAGAGGTATTTATATTATTTATAAGAGATGGTGTAAAATTGATTTATCACAGATGCATGCATTTTATAAAAGACTTGTGCTACATGTAGAGTTTGAAAGTGTTCATTTACTTTTATTTATAAATAAGTGACGCGAAACTAATTTATAAGTTAAATGCACTTACTTGAAGAACTTAATTTATGTGGCCTAGTGCAAGGGACGGTTATCATTTGGCAAAGTTTTGGTGTGGCAAACTGCAGAATTAAATTAACGGGAATACATTTCTAATGTCCAACTACTTACTAATCTATTGGTTCGAGATTTAATTATTCCAACTATTCTACTAATTAGTATAATGTTAAACGATTAATTTACAATAAATAAATGAATGGGGGCGGGGTAGAAAATAATATAAAGGACTCGAAGGGTGGCGATGTCTTTCGCCTGCGGCTTTGGAATTCCGATGCGGATAGAGAGACGCGTAGATGCGGGTACTAATTTGCCACGATGAGTCTCGCCATGAGACTCTTGTTGCTCCAATCGTTTCATGTAAAAGAAAAGAAAGATAAAGATTAGTCTGAGCCCAATTAAATAACGAATAAGCACTTGGCACATAATTTATATTGAAGCAAGCACATAAAGCCAACAGAGGCAATGTCGGATAGGAATTAAGCGCGGCGGTGGCGAGAAGACACGAGAGATGGCAGATATGCGGCAAGGCGAGAGGAGAAAAAATATGAGCGAGCCCAGTTAAGCGGCGAAGCGGACTTCATTTGAGAGGAAAGGAACAAATCATGCAACTCTTACGGACCGAATGATTATAGCACACCAAAATAAATCGTGGCGAGAATATCATGAGGATAATATATGCTACCATAGATATTCGTATGATTAGACATATTGGCGATAAGGCAAATAGGAAAAATATAGCCAAACTGGGAGGCATATAGGCGCATGTTTTTAACCACCTTGATACAACATAAGACTGTATGGACTAAACTAAGCATGCATATCTTATTAATACAAGTGAAATGTGCTACTACACTGCTCAACGAAATTCACACACCAACATATGAATAGTTTAATACCATGACAAAGTGAAGATGACTCACGCAAAATATACCTTTCAGGATAGAAAAATTAGATAAAGATTTCATGAGAGAACGTCACGGAAGATAATTTACTTCGGTGAAGAAAAGTTTTCTATCTTATCCAAATTCCATCTCACACGATTTGTAAACTCAGTCGAAATATGAAAAGACATATACATTCTTTATAACAGTGAGACATAAGGAACTACACTTTAAAGGGCTATTCAGATTTTTATCTTTACAACAGTAACTCGAATCGAACATATGACATAAATATACAATATGCAAGACAAAGAAGGACTGATATACGCCAAATATACTAACTGCATATTCTATGTTTTGAGATATACAAAGACATATTACCCTTCTATACAATCGATGAATACTTTGATTTCCATATTTCATATATCTTGGAATATCACGGTGCGTCATGGAATGATATAATCTTTTCAGGAGATAAAAAAAAGAAACACCCCACATATCAATAGGATGCTTGGGAGAAAACATAAAAAAAAAAGCAAGCAGCAAAGCAAATAAACTGGGATCATTTTACACTCATACTCAAGCCAAACTAATGAGAAGCCAACCTATGGGACAGAATCTAATCAAAGGACAGAGAGCAGACACATATTATTTTGGTAAGGAAGTTAGGCAAGATAAGTATTATAAAAGAACATGGACGTTTCGACCGAACAAAGATCAAGTCAACTCAATCCTCTTCCTACATGCTCATGTGAGTTTAAACACATACATGAGCTAACTATTATAATGATCGGGGTAGTAAGTCTGATAAGAGACGCACGTTTCGTACAAAAAGAAAAAAAAAAACCAATTCTTGCATTTAGTACAAAAACAGTCCACTGCAAAATGGTCCCCAAACCAACATTTTCAACCTCATATTATAACTAAACAAATCTCATATGCATACACCAAACTTGTTAACTCGGTTTACCTGATTACACTTGACTAACCTAACATTTTAGGCATTATACTACTTTGACCCCTTTACAAATAGCAAGAACAAACTCACAATAAACACATTAACCAACTTGGCAATATCTAAGTGACTCCAGCATAGTCAATAACTCTTGCACTGACAAGGTCGAGTATTAAATCCATCAGGACGACTGCGAGTTAAACAAAGACAAGACTTCATATTCTTGTATTAAATTATGATTCGGATAATATTATGATACAAGAAAGCATTGAGTTCATCTTCGACTAAGTTATGCGATTTTCTTGCCAAAGACGTTCCTAGGTGTAGCAAAATGTTAACAGTAAGCGCGAGACATCGTATAATCAATTTTAAAGCTAAACATGACTAAACAACAAAAATATGTAAAAGCACATAAATCACAGAAATGAACTAGAATCGAAAGGAGTTGGGTTTACCTTCTAGGACAATGACCGAGGCCACGTATCAAGTCGTCGATCCGCTCGGAGGTTTTATGCTATGCGATTGAAAGCGATGTCGTTTTGTGGTCGATTCTAGGCTGTTATTAGAAGAAAGGTTTCGTATTTGTGCTTTGGATTCCTGATTTTGCTGGTGAGAACCCTCACTGCTGGATTTTCGATTGATTCCAGGACTTAGTCAATGCTGCCGCCTTCTTCTGTCTTGCATGTCTATCGGTCGGCTTTCGTTAATTGAAAGGGAAAGGATGTCTGGATTGCTGGCCACCCTTGCTCTCCTTCTCTCGATGTTCCCCCCTTTGCATGGTGAAAAAACTTCTGTATTTATAGCCCCAAATCGTGTTCTGAATTTGGTAAGGTTTTCAATGCTGATTTAGTACGATTCGTGCTTGATTCGGTACTGATTTTGGAACGATTTATGGTGTATTTCGGTTATGGTAACTTGATATTAAAGGATTGATTCTTGTCTCATTCTTGTTATGGTATGTTTCTGATTATGAGGGTGCGATTTCGGCGAGATTTGGGCGTGATATGGGCTGATATAGGGTGTAACAGGTGATGGAGGCGGCGAGTGTTTTTTTTAGGTTTTGTTTGTGCGTGATCGTCTGGTTCTGTGAGGACGATGGGGCTGATGGGAATGAAGCGTGGGCTTCTGAAGGTAAGGCATAAAGGGCAGGGGCGTGTGGGCTTTGCGGGTGGGCCTCGCGGGTCGCGGGTCGACGGGAAATTGGGCTGGGTAGTTTAATTAATTAGGGTATTAGATTAGTTAAGTTATTTAATTAGTTTTAGGCTTAGTTAATTAGTTAGCTAATTAATTCTAGGCAAGTGTATTAATTAATTAGTGATAACTTAAATTAACAAATGTGATTAAAATAATTAGGTGCTTTATTAGTCTAATTGTTAAAATAATAAATGCGGGCGTGTTATTCAATTAGTGCTTAATATTTTAGAATCACGCTATTATTTAAAAACTTATTATTATGCATTATTGCGAAGTTAAATTAAAATTGAATTGAGTTTAGATTAAATTATTTAAATGCTAAATGCAAGTATGATATTTAAGAATTGTTTAAAGCTTTTTACAAATGCGGTGCTATTAAATGCATGTATTAGATTAAAATTGATTTTAAATTACAAATGATTACTAATAAATGCGGCTATGCTACCTGACACGACGTCATTGCTAAATTACTTATTTTATGTATTTATTAATGACGACAGGGCTTAAAATTAGTTAATGCGGGCGCGGGACTCTAAGTGCTTAAAACTCTATGCGATGCCATTATTAAATTAATTATTTATGCCTGTATTTAATGTTTTATTGTTGTATTTTATTATAAAAATCCTAAAAAATTATTTTACAAAATTAGTGTAATTTTATGGTTAATGGCTGGACGGGAGGGTCAAAATTGGGTGTCAACAGTTATTATGTTCTATTTTTGGATGATTATTCTATTTTTTATGGACCTTTCTGTTAGCGAAAAAATCCCAAATTTTTTTCACATTCTTAAAATTTAGAGCATTCATCTGTACCCAATTCGAACGAAAAATAAAAAATAGTCAATGTGATAATGAAAAAGAATATGATAATGGGTTATTTCAGAAATTTTGTGATGCTAATGGCATAATTTTTCGTTTCTCTTGTCCTCATACGTCCTCACAAAATGGAAAAGCCGAACAAAAAATTTATACCATTAATAATATTGTCCGAACTTTATTGGCCCATGCTTTCGTACACCCTTCCTTTTTGCATCATGCTCTCTAAATGGTTATTTACCTCCTTAACATACTTCCTACCAAAGGGTTGGCATATGAATGCCCCCTTAAAATTATCTATAATAAGAATTCTTCATATTCACATCTTAGGGTCTTTGGGTGTTTATGCTATCCACTGTTTTCGTCAATTATAATTAACAAACTTCAAGTATGTTCTACCTCTTGTGTGTTTTTGGATTATCCATCTAATCATCGTGGTTATAAGTGTTTTGATTTATCTTCTAATAAAATCATAATTAGTCGCCATGTTATTTTTTATGAAACCCAATTTCCATTTGCTAAAGTGAGTAGTCCCGTGCCTAGTTCGTATACTTTTTTAGATGACGAGATCTCACTATATATTATCCACCATTTACCGGGCTTATCTCGTGACCAAAATATGCAAGCAGGCCCACTGCCTACGGACCCACAAAATACCTCTATTCCGTCGCCTCTTCCCAGTGGGCCAGAAACATGGCCCAGTACCGATCTCGGTACTGTTCCAGTGTTCTAGCCCACTGGTTCTGCCCCTATTTCAGTTGTTGGGCCAGCATGTCCAATGCCTGCTGGCTGGTCCGTCACCAGCCCACCCACTGCCCAAAATCCACCCAATTCTACCTCGAGTCATGGGCTCGTTACTCATAGTCAAAGGGGTATTTTTAAACCAAAATGGCATTTTAATCTCAATTCTAATGTCTCTAAATCCCCACTACTCTGTAATCATATGTCTGCACTACATGACCCGAATTGAAAATTGGCTATGACTAACGAATATAATGCTCTTATTGAAAAAATAAGACGTGAGAGTTATTACCCCGTCCATCTGGTATTAATATTATTCGGTCTATATGGATTTTTACTCATAAAGAAAATTCTTACGGTTCTTTTGAGAGGCATAAGACTCGTCTTGTAGGTGATGGTAAAACTCAACTACAAACCGGCTACCATTCGCATTGTTCTTAGTTTGGCTCTCTCCAAGCATTGCCTATTCATCAGTTGGATGTAAAGAATGTTTTCTTATATGGTGATCTTAATGAGACAGTCTATATGCATCAGCCCTTGAGTTTTCGAGATCCCAATTGTCTTCATCATGTCTGTTTGCTGAAGAAGTCCTTGTATGGACTTAAGCAGGCTATGCGGTCTTGGTATAAGAGGTTTGCAGATTATGTATCCACACTATTGGGTTTTCTCACAACCGATTTATATATCGTCGTGGTACTTCTCTGGCATACATTTTATTATACGTAGATGATATTATATTAATTGTTTCATATGATAATCTGCGTAAGTCTATCATGTCACTTCTCAATTCTGAATTTGCAATGAAAGACTTGGGTCCCTTGAGTTATTTTTTGGGCATTGCTGTCACACGTCATTTAGGTAGTCTACTTTTATCTCAAAAGAAGTATGATGCAGAGATTATTGAGAGATATGTTATGTCATCTTGTAAGTCTACTTCTGCTCCAGTTGATACCAAACCGAACCTGGGTGCTATGGCTAGCTCACATTACGAGGATTCGATACACTATCGTAGTCTTGCAGGGACACTTCATTATCTTACTTTCACAAGACCTGACATTACTTATGTCATTAAGCAGGTGTGTTTGTTTATACATGACCCTCAGATTGAACACATGAATGGGCTCAAACATATTATATGATACATTCAGGGAACACTTGACTATGACTTGCATCTATATCCATCGTCGGTCTCTACACTTTTCTCGTATACAGATGTTGATTGGGGTGGATGTCCGAATATCAGACGCTCCACGTCTGGTTATTGTATGTTTCTTGGTGATAACTTGGTCTCATAGTCTTCAAAGCGACAATTTACATTATCTCACTCCAGTGCAGAGGCGAGTATCGAGGGGTAGCCAATATGGTATCTGAATCATGTTGGTTACACAATCTTCTCTTAAAACTTCATTATCCTATTCAGAAAGCTATGTTGGTATATTGTGATAATATTAGTGCAGTCTATCTTTCTGGTAATCTGGCTCAACATCAGCGCATTAAACATATCGATATGGATATCCACTTTGTTCGCAAAAAGGTAGCTCGTGGACAAGTACGCATTTTACATGTCCTTTCTAGGTACCAAATTGTAGACATCTTTACTAAGGGTCTTCCCTCTGTTCTATTTGAATATTTTAGGAACAGTCTCATCGTACGACGATCGCCCTCTATGACTGTGGGGGTGTGAAAGTATATCGTTATATACACGGTATACACAATGCATTGTGTATACCGTGTATATCACGGAAACACAAGACAATTTGGACAATTTGGAGACCATGATATGCACAGTATACACAGCCGTGTATATCACGGTTTGGAGCTATATTTGGTAATAGGTTGTTGTATTTAATTAGCATTGTACACTTACCATAATTGTAGATTCTTGTATAAATAAAGTAGAGTTTTGGGAGTAGAGTATGAATAGGATTTTCCATATTATGAATATTGTAAATTGTATATATACTCATTCATTAATTAAAATAATGAACCTTAACTCACTTTTAATAAATTGTTGTCACTTAAGGATTATTATGAATTTTCACTTTAATACATAAAATAAGTCTTTAAATATTTCATGAGAAAAATAATAAAATTGTAAAACTTACATGGACTCATATCATTTGAAAGCATGTAAACAAAGCTTTAAGAAATCAGTAAAACACTTCTTTCATGATGTTATAATATTAATTAAAACATAGATTTAAATATTTATGGATAATGTATGCTTGCCCATTCTAATCAAACATGGAGCAACACTCTAAGACATGTAATTGAACAAAGGCATGCTATTTGTGCGAAAATAACTTTAGTAAAAGCATATCTTATAGTTAATTAGGTGAAGTTACGGAAAGAGAGGGATTCGAACCCTCGCTAAACAAATCAAATTCTCTTTGGAGCCTAAATATAAGCTTCAATCCATGCTACTGAAGTCAACGAGTAATCACTACACAAATAAATTCATCTCTGTCAATTCTAAAGCCCTCATAGTTCTCCAATAATCGTGTGGCGGCGAGTTTTGTAGGTCAACTGAGTTGTTTTTTACACTTGAACTCAAACACTTTCCTTCCTTTTTTTTTTTAAATATATCTTTTTGGTCATTGCCTCACATAGCTTAATTTCAATCATCCTTAAACGTCTTTATTAACTTAGGACTTAGAAACCAATTCTACCATGAAAATATCATCAAATTAGTGTTAACTCAAGACTTGAGGAATTCTTAAAATAGTCAGGGCCTCACAAGTTTCCTCTTAATGAGAATCTCTTATAACCACAAAAACATTTTGCATGTTTAAAGTCATAAATTTCAAAAAGTTTTATAGTCACACAAATAATGTTGCATATTTTAAATCACAAGTTTCAAAAATCTTCAAAGGTTGTGATAATTTAAACTTCAACAACAACAACCCAGTGAAATCCCACAAAGTAGAGTCTGGGAGGGTAGAGTGTACACATATCATATATTGGGAGGTAGAGGGGTTGTTTCTGGTAGACCCTCGGCACAAGAACAAGAAATTCAAATTAAGCAGTATAAAAAACTATGAAAAAATACTATTAAAAGTATGATAAAATTGTCTGAAAAAAACATATAGTATCAGCTATGATAATTTAAATTATGTCACATAAATTGAACGAAAAAATAGTATTTTAATATTTTATATATATATATATAAAAGTTAGGCCGAGGATCTAAAGGGGACAATAAATAGGGAAGGAAATGGTATATAAGGGATTGAATAATATAGAGATAATTAAAGAATACGACAAGTAAATAGAGAGTAACTTACTTAGCTAAGGTTCCTTATGGAGGAAGCCATAGCTGTAAGGTTCTGCAGGAATTTAATGGAATTTAAAGTAGGTGGTTGTGCCAACCATAGATGCAGAATTTAAATAATTTAAAGACAGGAATTTAATTGCAGTAGGTGGTAGAACCAACCATGTTGCAAGATAATTTAAATAATTAAAAACGTGAATTTAAATGCAAGAATTTAAAGAACATGAATATTTAAAAGATATAGGAGGCAGTGCCATCCATAATCGTTTTTATTCAAAACTTTAAAGAACTTACAAGGAGTTTAATTTCGAACGGAGTATTTGGTGTTTATCTGTTATGAATCAGTAAGTGAACTGAATCATATCAATTGGATAATTTTCGGGTAAGGAATATTTGAGAATATTAGTTCATAGACTCCCCGAGGCCTTATGAACTTGAAATATTTAAGTAACTAATCTACTAAGGGGATGTACTTTGAAGATCTTCAACTTCTAGAGAGAAGGAAGAGAATTCTAAACTAAGGGAAGAAAAAACTTGTCTAACTAAGGGAGAGGGGTTCTCTTTTTATAAGAGAATTACAAAGTGGGAATTTACTATTACAAGAATATTTTAATAATTAAACTATTCATCCGAGTGCAGAATGATGTCATGCATGACCTCGGTATTTTTGTCTTCATCTCGAATTCTGCTTTCACTATTTGAGCACTGAGATTGTCGGGAATTTTCGTCAATTATTCCTCCAGGATTTTCGGTATTTTTGGCAGCATCTAGAATCCACTGTTGCCGAAAATAGGAATATTTTGCATTATCCTATTTTCCGGGTTCTTCCTCATCAGTCGAAGATCTCTGTTTGGATGAAGATGGTGGAAATTTCTGAAATATTGCATGTATCTCTTCTGGAGTTTTAGCTGCAGCCAACATTGAGGCCATCTAGGATTTTTGAAAAGGAAATGGGTATGTTCCTTTGACTGGAATGGCGCCTGTGGTGTCTGGGGAGGTGCATGTAAGGGAATTGGCTTATTATCATCTAACCATTGTTGGACATTTAGTGGTGTGAGGGTCTTTGGTATTTAAAGCTGTCCCACGATCGAATTTTAAATCTTCTTCGGATGACTGGTATTTTTTCATATGAATAGTCTACAAACCATGTGAATACCCACGGAAGATGGAATTTTGTGTGGAAAAGGTGCAGTGGTATAAATATTTTCTTCCTCTGATGGAGTGAATTGAGATTTGAAGAGGCTAAAAGATTTAATTATTTCGGGTATTTTGTATATCCAGTGTAGATCCGAATTGTTCCCACCATGAATTCCACCAAGTGGGAAATTGTGAAACATCACATGAAGTATCAAAATGAAAAATCCAAGTATGTGGTAATTTGGAATTTTGAATTATAAAGGAATTAAACCAAGCTTGTTGGTAATCCCAGTAATTAAAAGGAATGTAAAAAAATGGCTCATTTTTGTGGAAGTTTGGAATTTATGAGTTTTGACAAGTCATTCCCCCAATAAATTGGAGTAATTACTCGGAGTATTTTGTAGATCGAATAAGAGGGATCAGGATTGTTATTGAAAAAACTAACTTTTGTTGTTGTCGATCCTGTTACGTCAAGGATAGCCTGGTAAAAATATGGAGTTTTTAAATCATCCCGTGATTTATAAAACCATTTTGATCCAAAATAATTTTGTGGTACCAAAAAAGGTTCTTTATTAAAGTATCCTTTTTCAAGAGTTACAATGTTTTGAAAAAATGATTTTATGAAAAATTCAGGAGCGAATTTTTTGGGTACTTGTGGTGTCACATGCTGGTTTTTGGAAAATTGTTTTTGAGAAAGGTTTTTGAAAATTCATCTTTCTCGATTTTGGTATTTAAAAATTCATTTTGAGAAAGGTTTTTTTAAGATTCTCCTTTCTCGATTTTTGTAGTAATTCTAGAGGTTTTTTCCTCTAGTTTTTCCGGGACCATTTCCTCTTTCGGAATTTACAGTTGCCTTAGTGCCTTCTGTAATTCTGGTGATTTTGTAAGGAGCTGAAAAAGATTTTCAGCGGTTAATTCTTGCGCGGTATTTGCTGGTGTTTTCTGCACAGATTATGTGTTACTGGAATTTTCTCGTTCTTCTATCATAACCGCATCATATCAGGACACTGGTTTTTTTTGGGATTTTTCTAAGGGATTTGTGAAGAAGTAAGAGGGTTTTTAGGTGTTTTCTTTATTCTGGAGGAATTCTCGGGTTAGGAAATCTGGAATGGAATTTGTTTCTCCTTTAATATATTCAATATCAAAATAAAAAATAATGAGAATTGCTTGCCATCGTGCAAAAAATTGTTTTGACGCAAGATTTTTAACATCCTTTTGTAAAACCTCTTTAGCACTTTTGCAGTCTACTCTAAGTAAAAAAAATTGATTTAGTAAATCACTTTGAAATTTTTGTATGCATAGGACGATGCTCAAAATTTCCTTTTTAATGGTAGAATAGTTTTTCTGCGTATCATTCCAATGGGAAGAGGTGTACTGTACTATACATTTTTCCCCCCTGATTTTTGTTTTAAGATCCCTCCGTATCCTAAGTCTGAGGCATCTGTTTCTACTACCTTTGGTAGCTGAGGATCTGCTATATGAAGACACGGTATTTCTAGCACTTTTTTCTTGATTTTCTGGACACAAATAGTATGGTTGTCAGTCCATGGAGTCAGATTTTTTCTTAGTCTGTCATGGAGTGGTTTTGCCATTTTATTAATCTCCGGACAAAAATCTAAAACATAATTTAAGCTGTCTAGGAATCTTTGCAACTGAGTTTTGTCAAGGATTTTGTCAGGGAATTTGTTTGCGAATTCTAAGGACCTTTCTATGGGAGTGATTTTCCCTTGGGATATATAATGTCCTAGAAATCTTATCCTAGTCTGAAACAGGTTCATTTTTTACTTAGATATTACCAATCCATTTTTCTTGGTGACATAAAAGAATGTTTTGAGATGTTTGAAATGTTCTTCTATGGAATTTGAGAATATTTAAACATCATCAATATAGACTATGCAGAATTTGGAATGATCATTGAAAATATCATTCATTATTCTCTTGAATCTGAAGGGGCATTTTTAAGGCCAAAAGGCATTACATTCCATTCGTATTGCCCAAAGGGGACCGTAAAGGCGGTTTTATAACGATCTTTCGTAGAAATCTGAATTTGCCAAAAACCTGATTTCATGTCGAATTTTGAGAATATTAAGGCAAAATGTAATTTTTGTAATAAGTCTCTTTTATTTGGAATTGGGTATTTAATCCATTTGAGGGTTGTATTCAAGGGTTTATAATTTATTACCAATCTAGAAATTCCTCTTTCTATTTCGGAATTTTTGTTTACATAGAAAGCAGCACAACTCCAAGGGGATCGAGATTTGAAAATTAGTTTTTTATTTTCAAGATCCTGTATTTCTTTTCTGCAATGTTGTTCAAGATCGCTATTCATTTGAATGGGTCTTGCTTTTGTCGGAATTTGTCTTTCATCAAAATCCTTTTCATAAGGAAGATCTACTATGTGTTGTCTTCTGCTCCAAAAGGCATTTGGAATTTCGGAACATATCTCAGTTTCGAATGTTTTTTGGAGTTGGTAAATTTGTTTTTTAACATCGGGTATTTCTAATTGTGTATTTAATCTTTTAACTGAAACTTCTTTTTTCAGTTCTTGTAGGTGGTATATTGTTCCTTGTATTTTTGCGTTTATACCATCTTCATGTATCGAACATGTTCTTATTATGTTTAAATTTCTTGTTTTTGGTTTCGTTATAAAATGGAATTTTAATTTCTTTTTATTAAATTTAAAAGAGACGGAATCACTATCTATTTTGTAAGGAGTGATGAGATTTATGAATGGTGTTCTTAAGATGACGGGACTGTGTATGTCATCTGTTAAAACAAACGGTGTTGCTATAGAAACTCTGTTGTTTTCAATTGTCGCACTGGTCTTTGAATCAATTCTGATTCTGATATTATTAGCAACTTTTACTCTTTCATTAGTTTTTTCTCTGAATTCTTCTGGTACTATATCTATTTTTATCAGGTTTAAATATGCACCCGTATCAAAAAGTACAATTGTTTGGATTCTAAAGTTATCCAAGAATTTTAGAGTAATTTTTATTAGGTATCTTTTTGACGTGATTTGTCTTAAGACATTAAGTAAGTCTTCTGGAATTTCTTCTAGGTTTTTTGACTCTATGGGATTTTGTGAATTGGATTTAGAGTTTTGTGATGTTGGTTTTGAAAGGATTATTTTTATTAATTTAGAATCTTGTTTTTGTTTTTCTTTTAATTCTTTTATCTCTATTTTTACTTCTTTCATTTCTTTTTGTAATTCTTGTTTTGTTATTACTTTGTTATCCTTTCTTATTACTTCTTTTAATACACATATGTTGTTAATTATTCTAGGTGAACTAGCCGTGACCAATCCAGCTATTTGAAGGGAAACATTCGGTTTTATCCTGGTGTTTGAGTCGGAATTATGTAATTTCATTTTACATTATTTTGAGTTTTGTTTGTATTTGGAAATATTTTCTTAGGATTTATTTTATTCTGGAATTGTTGTAAGACATTATTGTTATTGGAATTATGTATTAAAGTTTCATACCTTTTCTCGGTGGATTGTGGCGTATCTGGGATAATAAATTTTGTGTTAGAACTACTGGATGTTCCAATTTTACTTAATTGATCTTGTATCGCATGAACTAATTCAGACTTACTTTGTTTTATATCCTTAATACTATCCTTGGATACCTGGAATGGTTTAAAGATTGGACTTTTCAATTTTGTTTCCTTTGGTGTTTCTGAGGAACCTATAGTAACTACAGGGTGGTTTTTATGTAATTTTCGATTCTGTCTAATTGCTTTCCTTTGGTATTTAAATTAATGTTGGTAAAGTTATTTTGTGCAATGATGTTTTTAGTATTTGTTCTTTCATCTTCTGAATGAGTTTTAAAGGAAATGCGTCTATGGAGCTCCCATGGACGTCAAGTTTGATCCCATGTAGAGGGGGGTGATTGGACTGGATATTTCTAGAATTGGCTATAGTTTCCTATTCTTGTGTCTTGTTCCTAGTTGTAATGGGATTTATTGATTTAGGAAAAGGGAATTCTATAGAATTTTGGGAAGAGTATATTGCAAACCAATTGAAGAAGGGAATATAAATTTCATTCTTTTTTATGAATTCATATAATTTTTCTTGTATTTGTTTTCGTGTATTTAAGAAGTTTTTAAAGAACCAAATCCCCTTTTCAAGGTTTTGTTCTTCATAAAATTCTTTATGAAGGAATTTTATATTAATCTGGAATCCTGTTGAAGGTAGTTAGTTTTTGATTATTTAGCTTTGATTAATATTAGTATTTTACTATTTTGCCCTTACCTAGTATTTTACTATTTTGCCATTTCTAGTAAATAGCTATACAAATGTAGCTCTCTCTCAGAATATTCATTCTCTAATAGAAAAAGTGAAAGTTTCCACAAGGTTCCTCTCCTTCCCCCATTTCTCCTTCCTCCATTGTTCTTCACAGATTTCTCCATTGTTCTTCACAGCTGCGTTTTAACATGGTATCAGAGCCATTGCAGTGAAGAATCAAAGGAATATGAACATGCAGCAGTCGAATCTGACTCGTTGAAAGCTCTATGAAAATCTGATCTGATTTTCTGAGTTTTCGAGGTTACAATCGCATCGCTTCCTTTACAGTTTCAGTTTCGATTGCAAGGTCGATTGATTGAACAGTTATATGGAGAACATCAACACACTTACATCAGATTCGGCTATTAAAGTAGAGAATCAAAGTTCTGGTTCAAATATAGCAGATCACAATCATCCTCACTTCCTAGGAGCATCGGACACAACATGAGCATTACAAATGGAGATTCAGCTGGCAGGTATGGAAAATTATACCTTATGGTGTAGATCTATGAAGCTGGTTCTGTTGACGAAGAACAAAATTGGATTCATAGATGGTTCTATTAAGCGAGATACATTCGGTCCTAATCAAGTAAGACAGTGGGATCGGTGTAACGTTGTGGTTATCTCTTGGATTATGAAAAATGTTAGTAAAGATCTGTTGAGTGGTATACTGTATAGGTCCACTGCCTATGCAGTATGGAAGGATCTAAAGGAAAGGTTTGATAAAATAAACTTATCTAGGGTTTATCAATTGAAAAGAGAACTCACAATGTTGAATCAAAGAGTTTCACCTGTGTCGAGTTATTACTCTAGGTTGAAGGATTTATGGGATGAGATCGATTCGATCATTCCTCCACCAATATGTGATTGCACAAGTCCAAGAGAGTATATAGAGCACATATCTAATCAAAGGTTAGTGGAATGTTTTATGGGACTGAATGACGGATATAATCAGGCAAGGAGTCATATACTTTTGATGTCTCCTACTCCTAGTGTGAATCAAGCTTACGCAATGATTGCACAAGATGAGAGTCAAAAATACATAGCAGAAGGATATTCATATGGAGGAGAAACTGCTGAGAACATTGCACTGGCTAGTCGATTCCCTCAGAATAAACAGCAACAGCAGAAAAGGCCATATACATTCTGTCATTATTGCCAAATGAAGGGACATACTAGAAAAGGATGTTTTAAGTTGATGTATTGTGATTACTGTAAAAAACAAGGACATGTTAAGGAAAAATATTATGAATTGATAGGGTATCCATCGGATTATAAGGGAAGAAAGAAGGTAAATGTAGTCATGACAGGTGTGCCACAATTGGAAGGATCTGGAGGCTGTAGACAGCTATCCCAGGACCAACGGGAGCATCTTAATTACTTGTTGAGGACATGTACTCCAGAGAAGCTTGAGGAGATAAAAGCTATGCTGTATCCAGTGGAAACAGGACCACAATATGGCCCTCCACCAGTTCATAAAGCTCATATGGCAGGTAAACTTGCACTTGACAAAGAAAGCTCATGGATAGTTGATTCAGGAGCAACTAACCATATGGTAAATGATAGAAATATGATTGAACAACCTGATACATTAGAGAATGCAGGAAAAGTTCAGCTGCCCACTGGTGACACTGCTTCTATTACACAGACTGGGAATTGCAGGTTAACTGGAGGTGACCTTATAAAACATGTGCTATGTGTACCAAGCTTCAAGTTTAACTTGCTTTCTGTTTCGAAGCTTGTTGACACCCAATTTTGACCCTCCCGTCCAGTCATTAACTATAAAATTACACTAATTTTTGTAAAATAATTTTTATGATTTTTTATAATAAAATGCAGCGATAAAACATAAATACATGCATAAATAAACATTTTAATAATGGCACCGTGTCTTACGTAGAGTTTTAAGCAATTAGAGTCCCGCGCCCGCATTAATTAAATTTAAGCCCTGTCATTATTCTTAAATAATTAATAAATACATAAATAAATAATTTAGCAATGACGTCGCGTCAAGTAGCATAGCCGCGTTTATTAATACGCAAGAGAATTTCATAATCATTTGTAATTTAAAATTAATTTTAATCTAATACATGCATTTAATAGCGTTGCATTTATAAAAGCTTTAAACAATTCCTAAAAATTATACTTTCATTTAGCATTTAAATAATTTAATCTAAGCATAATTTATTGATTTAATTTACTACTAATTAATTAAATAGCACCTAAAACTAACACTAATTTAATACTACCCTTTAACTACCCAGCCCATTGATTAACCCATAAAACGCAGCCCAACCCGCGAGCCCACGTCGCCCTCTACCCGCACGCTCATGACCTACCACGCCTTACCCTTTATTTTCCCCCCTCAGCCCAGAAGCCACGTTTATTTCCCTAACCCGCAAGCCCGTCGTCCCTCACACAAAACCTAGACGAAGCCCTAGAAAACCTAGCAGCCATTCACACGCACCTCGCCCCATCGCCGCACCTTCCCTGCCGTGATTCTCGCCTGAGAATCCGGCGAATCGAACCCTTTCCTTACACACACACACGAAGCCAGCCCTTCTTACCATAGATAAACCAAATCCCTACCCAAATCTCGTCAACAAATCGTAAGAATCAATACGAAACCGGTTCAAATCGCACCAAATCAAGCACAAATCAGCCTTTATTTACTTACCAACATTAGAACTCGAGCGAGGGCTATATAAGCACATGCAAAGGCATAAACGAGGACGGACACTTCCCCCCCCCCCCTTAGCAGCAAGCAAGAGCAGCAATCGGGGAAATGAAACTCAGCACCTTCCTCACAAAGGGATAAGAGGTCAGAGGGGGAAGCGCAGTTGGAGAAGACACAGAGCATCGATGGGGACACCCCTCAGCAGCAGTCAATAACTCAGCCATCGAACACAGAGCAGAGACGGGGAGTCCAATAGCAATAGTCGACAGGCATAGGAGGTTAGGAGTTCCAGCAATCGACAACCCAGACCATTAGCATCGCACCAATAAGAAGCCTGAAATCTTTCTTCTCAATATCAGCCAAAAATCAGCAAACAAACTTCGCCCTTTCATTCGCATCGCAAACCCAAAACCCGTCGATTGGACCGACGACTTTATCTGTCCGGTCATTTGCCGAGAAGGTAAATCCAAACTCTTTCCAGTTCATTTGGCATTTCTGTGCATTTGCTGTATTAAACGTGTAGTAGTTTGTTTGCATAATCTGAGATTAGTATAAGCTTCAGTGATGCACAAATATAATGTCAGTTACTGTTTAACTGTCTGTTAGCCTATTTGTTGTTCAGTGTTAAGCAGACACAGACTGAAATCCCTCTATGACTTATATAATGTTGTGTCCTGTTTATATGCTATAGCAAGTCGCGCATCTGAGTTTCCCCTGTTGGCGAGGTGATAAACTTGTTATTTGCAAATTCAGAAAAATAGGAAAAATGACAATTGCAGAATGGTTGTTGAGTCCAATATTATGCTTTAATAAATCAGTCCATTTGTGATTACTCCAGTATGCTCGTTTCAGTCGAGTCATATAAGATGTCCCTAAATTCCCTTTCTTCCTGGTGGTATTAGTAGTCGATTAGCATTGTTTGATTCGTCTGTATGCTTATTATGTCTTGTCTAGATACATAAGAACTTAATCTTTCTTGCCTAATCCTACATGTCGATTTAGTTGTATTAGTAAAGTCTAATAGGCTGTATTGAGTAATGAAGTGAGTCTGTCACCTGTTTGCACATCCTGTGGATAAAAATGCTCGTCTATCCACTTTCCTCCATTGTTTATTTTTAACCTACACTGATATACCCCTCTATATATGTACTAATGGCTGATTCTATCCAATTTGCCCAAGTTTATAATGCCAATCTGTTAGCATTAAATGAACTGGAAATGCATTACCCCTAAGTCAGCATGTTTGTCACTTCATCCTTTTATACAACAAAGAAAAAATGAATGAATTGGTGTTCTCATTCCTATACATGTGTGAGTGTTAAAATAGGCAAGTACCTCATCCCCGATTTGGAACTAGATATGTTCCCTATTACTAAACATGATTGATGTCTTCTCTTAGCCTTGAAGTATTGTTCTCTCTTGCTTGTGATCTGAATTTGCTCTCGATCGCCGAGTTTTTCTTGTGCTTTTCTATCTTGTTCTCCATGTGTGCCATGCTTGCTGCCTAAATTTGTTTTCCTGCAGGCTGCCTTCTCTTAGCATCACAATAGTGTTCCCTTTTTGCATTTCGCCAATCGCTGCACCTGTGGCCCAGCGATCGCTTCGCCGCTTTCCTTTACTCCCAAGTCATGAGCCTCTATTTTCTCTTGCCTGTACATTATCCTGTCTGCTTCCCCCTTTCGCTCCTCTGTTTGTGTCGCTACTCTTCATATGTTTGCTTGATAAGATGGCTTGAGAATAGGGAATCACTTAAGCCTATTGTTCACTTGTCTTTACTTGGAATTATTAGGGGTTGCGTATAATACTATGATCGGTTAGGCGATCTACATACATGCTCATTTCCTTTGCCATCCGCCACTTACCCTATCCGATCATTATCCTTTGTTTGGGCTTTATGACGTGTGTGCTTTAAAAAAATAAAGCTATGTGCAGTATTTGTTTTGGTTAAGTAAATTTGGGCATATACTAATCTTTATCTTTCCTTTCTTGTTACATGAAATGCACGGAGCAAAGCGAAGAGTCTCACGGCGAGACTCATCGCGAGCCATTTCAAATGGCAACCCGCGTCTATGTGTACCCGCATTCGCATTCCCGCTTCAGAGATTCCTAAGACAAAATAGGACAAGATGATGTCGCCACACGTCTCGAGAGTCGTGATCATATCCACCTTTTATATTATTTGTTTAAATTGTTGCCTAATTCTTTAACTTTGTAATTAATAGGAGACGTAGAACAATTAGCCCGTTGGAATAAATAAATTGGGTGGGTAGTTTTAAAATCGGAAACGCACTTTACGTTACTTGTCATGCATGTCTAAGCTTTACTAAATAATTCAACTCGCAACTAACATGATAAAATAAATTGCATTTCTCACAAGCACTTTTATTAGCACAATATAAATAATTTATGTTGAATAGTCTTCTTATCATAAAACTACAGTAATTACTTTTAGCACATTTTGTCCTTAACATTTTAGCACCTCCTAGCATTCTTTTGTACTTTAGCATTTAGCATTTTTAAGCGCCTCTTAGCACCTTTAACACCCTTCTAGCATTTAATACCTTTTAGCAACCTTTAGTATTTTAAGCACTTTTAAACATTTAGCATTCGACTCTTTTATTTATTTATAACACCTTTTGCCCCTTTTATACTTAAAGCACCTTTTAAACATTTTAACATTTTTAGCATTTTATTAAGCAGGAGGAGCTTTTATTTTGCATTTGTTTTTAAACATAATAATTACCCTAGGTTTGGCAGACAACCGAGTTAAGCGGATCTTAGAGGGTGCCTAACCCCTTCCCTCTAGATTAATAAAGAACCCTTACCCAGAATCTCACTAAGTTTAGCAGACCATAAAGAATGGAGTTAATGTTTTACTTTAAACTAGTTAAACATTTAGGTGTCCTAATTCACCCAATTAATTAGGTGGCGACTCCGCGAACCCTTTAGCATTTAGCACCTTTTAGCAACATCTTAGCATACCCTTAGCATTTTTGCACTTTTAGCACCCTTTATTTTAAAATTAATCCTTTTAAACATTCCTTTTAATATTTAGCATTTATTATTTATTTCCTAACATGCATTTTAAGCAGGAGTTTCGCAAGAATAATGTCGCGGCCGGAAAAGGGCGTGACAGAAATGGCGACTCTGCTGGGGATTTTAGGTTCTTAACCACAACAGACCTAGGGTTATTATTTGGCATTATTTTGCATTTAATTGGTTGTGCTATATTTTGTTTTATTTATTGCTACCTGCTTTACCGCTTTCCTTAAACTGGCATTCCGCTCATATTTCTTCCACTCTGGAAAATTCACACAATCACACACTCACGCGCTGGTGTGCTTCGCGCACCCGCAAATTTCTTTCAAAAATATCCAAAATTTAGGAGAGTTGGCGCCTGCGCGGAGTTAGATCGGTTCGTCTGATCAGCCACGTAGCCTTCTCACTCGAGTTGTCCGCTCGGGAACCTTGCGTCTAGAAAAGCCAAATCTTAGAAACTTAAGATAGAGCTATACCACCTTTATTTTAGGGCATGCATGCATTTACCTTAGGTGGGTCGGTCCTTGCCATCGACACCACAATTAGGAAGACACCAAACTTGTCGACGGGTTTCTCAACCCAACGACCAACCAACATATTATGTGTAGCGTGACAATGATAGACAAATCCAAAATCAATCATGTCATGCTGAAATTGGAAAAAAGTGCACCGTCATTTGGTCGCCATTTCCAACAAAGCATTACAGTTGGACGGCTTGGATAAATCCATCATGACCTCGCATATGTGACGTTTAGGCCTACCTCTGGCATAAAGGGATCCCCATGCATATTAGGACTCGCTTGCAATGTGATAATCTGTGTGCAACATGTACTTGCCAAATGCTATTTACACTCTTGCAAAATCACGTGCTCTACACTAACGCAGTTTGCTACATGTTGTCTAAAGGATTTATCATCTCCCCCAAAGGTCGATTTGTATTTGACTAAGCAATGACAGAGCATCAATATTTCACAAGATCGAAGGCACGGTCCAGCGACATGACCGATCCAAGGGCATTTAAGCAGAACGAGTCGGAACCTGTCTTGGTTCCTATAGGCAAAACAGGGGTCTCAGAAAAGAAAAGCAGCATAGATCCGATCGAGCACCTCGCCCAGTTACCGCAGCAAATGGCAACCCTGCAGGCCAAAATCAGAAGGCTCAGAAACATCACTAAAGCACTCGTCACTGCAAATAACCAAAATCCTCCAAATTATCATCAGTACCTTCTTACTGCATATCCCATTAAGCCAATATGCAATGCACCCATATATCCTACGCAAATGCCTACCATACTCCAGCCAAACACAAACCAAGGGCCTCCACAAACCTACCTTCGCAATGCATACGACAACTACATTGAGACCCACTTTAGGCCAAACGCCCGTTGCATATTCAAAACTGGGACAAGGTAGGAAACCGAGGTTGCGAGTCAGCAGGTCGAACGCACGCTGATATCAAGGAACAAGGCGGCGAAGTCAAATGCGAATCGACCCCCCCCAAAAAAACTCACAAATTTTCTTTGAGCGCAGGTCTTTTCATATTAACAAAAGCAGAAAGTGCAATAGCCGAAGCAGAAAATACGGCAAGAAGTTTCTTCGCAAAAGCAGAAAGAAGCAGCAGAGGCAGAGGATATGACAAAAATCCAAAATTCAAAGTCCGCATCAGAAGCAGCAGAAGCAGAAAAAGGCATCGACAATCAACAGTCAAAATTCTGAATTCCGCAACAAGGGCTAGCGCATCAGCGCGGGCATAAAGTCAAATTTGCAACCAACGCATCGCACCCAACAAAGGCATCATGGCAATTCGTCAGTTGCGGCATTTAGCATGTCCGTACAAGGACAACATCTCAGTATTCATCTGGCGTATCAGGGACGACATCTCTACCCATAAAATTGCACTTCTCATATGTATTTATCATTTCGTTTAAACAGGTATACACTAATGTTTTCTCAAGAAGCTTGCAGGAGCATTTATTCTACAGGAGCAGCAACGATACGTCCAGGCCACGGCGCCATCGCCGGCGTCACGCAACGACGCCGGCCCGGCAACACGTCCGACGGCGGCGTTATCGGCGTATGTCGGCGGCGACATCATCGCGTGCGTCTGCAACGGCGCCAAGAAGAACACATCGAACGACGACGTTATCAACATTATGTCCAGGCAACGACATCATCAGCATTGCGTCTACGTAACGACGCCAGCAGCAATACGTCCAGGCAACGATGTCATCAGCATTGTGTCCAGGCAACAACATCATCAGCATTGCGTCTACGCAACGACGCCAGCAGCAACACGTCTAGGCAACGACGTTATCAGCATTTTGTCCAGGCAACGATATCATCAGCATTGCGTCTACGCAACGACGCCAGCAGCAACACGTCCAGGCAACGACGTTATCATCATTGTGTCCAGGCAACGACACCATCAGCATCGCGTCTACGCAACGACGCCAGCAGCAATACGTCCAGCAACGCGGCGTTATCGGCGTGTGTCCAGCGGCGACACCATTAGTATTGCGTACGCAATGACGCCCGGCGGAATACGTCCGAACGACGGCGTTATCGGCGTGTGTCGACGGCGACACTATCGGCGTGCGTGCACGCAACGACGCCAACAACAATACGTCCGAACGGCAGCGGTATCGGCGTGTGTCGGCGGCGACACCATCGGCGTGCGTTACGCAACGGCGTTAGCGGCAACACGCCCAGCAACGACGTTATCGGCATTGTGTCGGCAACGACACCATCGCGTGCGTTACGCAACGACGCCCGGCAGAATACGTCCGGCAACGGCGTTATCGGCGTGTGTTCGTAACGACACCATCGCGATTGCGTTCACGCAACGACGCCAAAGCAATACGTCCAGTAACGGCGTTATCGGCGTGTGTCCGTGCAACGGCGACACCATCGCGATTGCATCTACGCCGACGCGCCCAACACGCCCGTCGACGGCGGCGTTATCGATGTGTGTCCAGCAACGACACCATCGGCGTGCGTGCGCAGCGACACCATCGGCGTGCATCCAGAAAACGGCGTTATCGGCAGTGTCGAACAACACCATCGCGATTGCGTCTGCGTAACGACGCCAAAGCAGAAGACGCCCAGAACGCGGCGTTATCGACAACAAGTCCGAAAATGACGCTATCATCGACATATCACATCTATGCAAGGACGATTTCTATATTCTCAAAATTGCACTTTTCTCATTCATGCTTTATTATTCTGTCTTAGCAGTTATGCACTAACTCTTTCTTGAGCTTTAGTCTACGAGGGCGATTGCGGCAAAGGACAACGATCCGCATTCACAATCGCAACACGCCCGTGCGGCGAAATCACAAAGATTTAAAGATCGCATCAACACAGCAGGCATCACATTTTGCAGGATAACCTTTTCTACTCACAGTTGCATTACTTTTAAAATTATACATCATCATTTTTTGCCTTAACAGTTATGCACTAACCGTTTGTTCAAGTCTTAGCATGCAGGAGCAGGAGCACAACGTGGATTTTCTCTTACAGCGAACCAGGGCAATTTGTTGGGGGGCCAACCTTCCCAATAAATGGCAGAAGCGGTCTCAAGCGTCGGTCTACTCGCTCCACATCACCATAGAACCCAGCACCACAAGCCATAGCAGTACACCCCAGGTTCAAGCCCGTTTATTTTATTTTATTCTTTACACCACAGCCCAGTGTCGTCATAACTCGACCGGGGCGGCTAGTCGCGTTAGCGCGCCGGTGTTTTGACGGGGTAGTCGGTGTCGTCATAACTCGACACCGGGGCGACTTGAGTCCGCGTTAGCCCGCCTTGGTGTTTTGACCATGGTAGCCCAGTGTCGTCATAACTCGACACTGGGACATATTTTGATTTTTTGCGTCAGCCTTGTCTACCTGCCCAACATTTTTTGCAATTCTGAAGATCGAGACAAAATTGGCTATGAGTCAACGTCTTTGTCCGAAGATTCTTCCATCATCTCCATACAAAGAGGGACAGCTGTTGACACCCAATTTTGACCCTCGTCGACCATTAACTATAAAATAACACTAATTTTTGTAAAATAATTTTTATGATTTTTTATAATAAAATGCAGCGATAAAACATAAATACATGCATAAATAAACATTTTAATAATGGCATCGTGTCTTACGTAGAGTTTTAAGCACTTAGAGTCTCGCGCCCGCATTAATTAATTTTAAGCCCTGTTATTATTCTTAAATAATTAATAAATACATAAATAAATAATTTAGCAATGACGTCGCGTCAAGTAGCATAGCCGCGTTTATTAATACGCAAGAGAATTTCATAATCATTTGTAATTTAAAATTAATTTTAATCTAATACATGCATTTAATAGCGTCGCATTTATAAAAGCTTTAAACAAGTCCTAAAAATCATACTTGCATTTAGCATTTAAATAATTTAATCTAAGCATAATTTATTGATTTAATTTACTACTAATTAATTAAATAGCACCTAAAACTAACACTAATTTAATACTACCCTTTAACTACCCAAATTTATTGATTAACCCATAAACGCATTTCAACCCGCGAGCCCACGCCGCCTCTACCCGCGACGCATGACCACGCCTTACCCTTTATTTTCCCCCCTCAGCCCAGAAGCCACGTTTATTTCCCTAACCCGCAAGCCCGTCGTCCCTCACACAAAACCTAGACGAAGCCCTAGAAAACCTAGCAGCCATTCACACGCACCTCGCCCCATCGCCGCACATTCCCTGCCGTGATTCTCGCCTGAGAATCCGGCGAATCGAACCCTTTACTTACCCACACACACGAAGCCAGCCCTTCTTACCATAGATAAACCAAATCCCTACCCAAATCTCGTCAACAAATCGTAAGAATCAATACGAAACCGGTTCAAATCGCACCAAATCAAGCACAAATCAGCCTTTATTTACTTACCAACATTAGAACTCGAGCGAGGGCTATATAAGCACATGAAAAGGCATAAAAGAGGACGGACACTCCCCCCCCTTAGCAGCAAGCAAGAGCAGCAATCGGGGAAAGGAAACTCAGCACCTTCCTCACAAAGGGATAAGAGGTCAGAGGGGGAAGCGCAGTTGGAGAAGACACAGAGCATCGATGGGGACACCCCTCAGCAGCAGTCAATAACTCAGCCATCGGACACAGAGCAGAGACGGGGAGCCCAATAGCAATAGTCGAAAGGCATAGGAGGTTAGGAGTTCCAAAGAATCGACAACCTGCACCATTAGCATCGCACCAATAAGAAGCCTGAAATCTTTCTTCTCAATATCAGCCAAAAATCAGCAAACAAACTTCGCCCTTTCATTCGCATCGCAAACCCAAAACCCGTCGATTGGACCGACGACTTGATACGCTGTCCCGGGTCGCTGCCCGGAGAAGGTAAATCCAAACTCTTTCCAGTTCATTTGGCATTTCTGTGCATTTGCTGTATTAAACGTGTAGTAGTTTGTTTGCATAATCTGAGATTAGTATAAGCTTCAGTGATGCACAAATATAATGTCGATTCGTTTAACCGTCATTAGCCTATTTGTTGTTCGATGTTAAGCATACGCATCAAATCCTCTATGACTTATATAATGTTGTGTCCTGTTTATATGCTATAGCAAGTCGCGCATCTGAGTTTCCCCTGTTGGCGAGGTGATAAACTTGTTATTTGCAAATTCAGAAAAATAGGAAAAATGACAATTGCAGAATGGTTGTTGAGTCCAATATTATGCTTTAATAAATCAGTCCATTTGTGATTACTCCAGTATGCTCGTTTCAGTCGATTCATATAAGATGTCCCTAAATTCCCTTTCTTCCTGGTGGTATTAGTAGTCGATTAGCATTGTTTGATTCGTCTGTATGCTTATTATGTCTTGTCTAGATACATAAGAACTTAATCTTTCTTGCCTAATCCTACATGTCGATTTAGTTGTATTAGTAAAGTCTAATAGGCTGTCTTGAGTAATGAAGTGAGTCTGTCACCTGTTTGCACATCCTGTGGATAAAAATGCTCGTCTATCCACTTTCCTCCATTGTTTATTTTTAACCTACACTGATATACCCCTCTATATATGTACTAATGGCTGATTCTATCCAATTTGCCCAAGTTTATAATGCCAATCATAGCATTAAATGAACTCAAATGCATTACCCTAAGTCAAGACGCTTGTCACTTCATCCTTTTATACAACAAAGAAAAAATGAATGAATTGGTGTTCTCATTCCTATACATGTGTGAGTGTTAAAATAGGCAATTACCTCATCCCCGATTTGGAACTAGATCTGCTCCTATTACTAAACATGATTGATGTCTTCTCTTAGCCTTGAAGTATTGTTCTCTCTTGCTTGTGATCCGAATTTGCTCCGATCGCTGTGTTTTCTTGTGCTTTTCTATCTTGTTCTCCATGTGTGCCATGCTTGTCGCCTAAATTTGTTTTCTCGCAGTCGCTTTCTTAGCATCACAATAGTGTTCCTTTTTGCATTCGCTCAGCACTGCACCTGTGGCCAGATGCCTCAGGCCGCTTCCTTTTACTCCCAAGTCACGAGCCTCTATTTTCTCTTGCACAGACATTATCCCGTCTGCTGCCCCCTTTCGCTCCTCATTTGTGTCGCTACTCTTCATATGTTTGCTTGATAAGATGGCTTCGAGAATAGGGAATCACTTAAGCCTATTGTTCACTTGTCTTTACTTGGAATTATTAGGGGTTGCGTATAATACTAACAACCGGTTAGGCAGTATACATACATGCTCATTTCCTTTGCCATCTGCTTGCTTACCTGTCGCGCCCTTTTTCGACCGCGACTTTTATTTTCTAAACTCCTGCTGCTCAAATTAAAAGGTTAGAAAATAAAATAATAAAATGCTAAAAGAAAGTTAAAGAAATGTTTAAAGTATTAAAATTGCTAAAATAGATGGCTAAAATTGCAAAAGGTGCTAAAAGTGCAAAAGAGGCTAAAATGCTAAAAAGGCTAAGGGTTCATGAGCGCCACCTAATTAGTTTGGGTGAATTAGGACACCTAAATGTTTAACTAGTTTAAAGTAAAACATTAACTCCATTTTATGGTCCGCTAAACTTAATGAGATTCCTGTAAGGGTTCTTTATTAATCTAGAGGAAGGGGTTAGGCACCTCTAAGATCCGCTTAACTCGGTTGTCCCGCCAAACCTAGGGTAGTTATTATATTTAAAAAAAATGCAAAGTAAAAGATCTATAAAAAGGTGCAATGTTAGAAAATAAAGTGCTAGATGTCAAAAATAGTGCTAAGTAGTTAAAAGGGTTTTAAAATGTTGGAAGATGTTTAAAGGTGCTAAGAGGTTAATTTTAAAGCTAAAGGGTGCTAAGGTACTAAGAGGTATAACAGGCAAAAGTGTTATGAATAAATAATAGAGCCAAATGCTAAATGTTTAAAATGCTTAAAATACTAAAGGTTGCTAAAAGTCATTAAATGATAGAAGGGTGCTAAAGGTGCTAAGAGGTGTTTAAAAGTGTTAAATACTAAAGTGCGGACTGTTAGAAAATAGATGCTAGCATGTTAAAATGTTTAAAAGGTGCTTAAAGCAATCGAAAGGGAAAGGTGCTATGTGCTAAAGTACAAAGAATGCTAGGAAGGTGCTAAATGTTACTAAAGTTTAAAGAAGGGCTAAAAAAAAACTGTTAAGATGCTAGAAAGCGCCAAATGCTAAAGTGTTTTATAGACTAATTATATGCTCATGCTAGCTAAATTAATCTTGCCTAGCCTGCGTACAATGTTATATAAGCGATGCTTTAAGATGATTTTTGAGAGTTTAGGAAGAAACCTGTTATGAATTTTAATACGCAAAATGTTGGTTTTATAATGAAAGTTAATTCATTTTGGCAAAAATTAGATGTGCATGACAATCTTAAAAAGGCAAGTAAATTAGGCGATGAACTTTAAATTATCTCTCCCCCTTATATGTTAAAAAAACTAATTGCTAGAAGTTCCCCTATTAATTACAATTTAGATAATAGAAAAAAAACAAATAAATGGCATAAAAACGAGACAAGAAAATTAAGAGAGTGAAGGGATTGGAGCGGATGACCACGTCCTATTTGTTTGTCTAGGAATGGCCGAGGAGGGACTCGATGGATGTATATGCATGCCTTTACGTTTGCCACGACGAGTCTCATTATGAGACTCTTTTGTTGCTCCGGTGCGTGCCATGTAAAAAAAAAAAAAAAGATAAGGATTAGTACACGTTCAAATATCATCAAAATAACAAATAACATTTGGCCTAAACTTTAAACATATATGCCAGAAGTAAAGTTAGCCGAATCATGATAGGAAACGAAGCGTGAGGAGATATCAATTTTAGGATATACTCAAAGCGCGGGATACCAACTTGGTCAAAACTATATCTAAAGTAATGGGCTATTCATAATCCCTTTAGACAAGAGAAACCAAACATCGCCTTTTCTTCCCACCACTCATACTTATGTGTAAACACGGGAGTCCAGCCATTTATAGATAGCTAGATACGGAGAGGTTATCACACAAAGATGAGTTGTGACTTAAGAGTCATATTCGTGGATATCACAAAGTCGCGCATGCCATATAGGGACTGCTTTCATGCACAATTCCTACGCTACGTAATCAAGACAACCGCATTTTTCATTTGTCTAAATTTGAATAACATTAAGAGTATAATAGAAGCAAGAATAATGAAGCAATATCAACTAGGTCACATATTATTCTACACTCAACTGACAAAGAATTAAGCATGTCTTGGCTGTAATCTAAGCATACGACTTTCGCCAAGTTCATTCGAATATATATTTAAACTAGATGCTAGTATGTCAAGTTAACAACTTCTTAAACCAACATAGGAGCATTTTATGGACTTAGGCATACATAACAATAATTCAACACGATGGATAGCCTCATCCAAACACATAGAACTAGGCTATATGTAGCCTGATTGTGAATTAAATAACTTTAGAGATCTTCCTACGGTTAAACTATTTTAATTTAACGCGACAAATAACTCGACGTATAAGAACCATTCTCGAAAATGATCATTCAAAATACATTGGGTATCGCCACAGTGCAAAGAAGCAACCATATTAATAACCATCAGCCATACAGATTAACTAAATCGATCAACACAGCGCAATACTTTGACATTAATAGCAGGACAGTAGCATACTTCAATATTTGTGTATATTTCATATTTACATATCAGCTAGTAAACAAAGCTGCAAGCCATAAGACAACAACAAACATCAATGAGAGCATTTCACTATCCATCATCATACCCGGCAAGCAAGTAATTACAGTAACCTCAACCTATTTCCTGATTTTAATAAACCATTACCAGTCTAGATTAACTAAGACAGATTACATCGTCGTTGTATTAAGCAATGATAGAAACAATAACACGACGAGCTCATCTAAACATGATTAAGCCACAGAGAACACAACAAGCACGTAGGCATCGAAATAAATTAGAGTGGAGAGTAAATAGGTTTACCTTCTCCGACAAATAACCGAGGCAACAGATCAAGTCGCCGACTCGCCGGTTTCGCTTTACGCGAATGAAAGCGGCGAGGTTTTGTTTGTCGGTTTTTGGCCGAACTAAACTAAGGGGATTCGAACTACCTTTTACGGCGATGCTAGTGGTTCAGGTGCCGAGCCCTAATTCCCGATATTCTCGCTATCCTCCGAAGTTGATCGCCGCTAAAGCGGACGTCGATCGATGCTGTGGGTTCCTCTCGAACTCGCTGTGCAGGCTCAATTCGACGCCTGCTTCGATGCTATGGGTATGCTAATCATGCGAGGTGCCGATGCTATCGCACGTGCTTATATAGCCCTCTTTCTATGTTCTAACACTGGTAAGCAATTAAAGGCTGATTGGGACGAGATTTGGTGCTGATATTTCGTAAGATATTTTGCAGAGTTGGTTTGATTCGAACGGGTTTATATGGTGAGGAAATGATTTGAAGGATTTGCCAAGATTCGCTTTGGTTATGGAAGGAAGGGTGGCTAGTGGTACGTGGGTAAGGAAGGCTCTGATTCTCCGCGAGAATCTCGGCCGCTGGTGTCTTCGCGGCGATGGAATGAGCCCTGTGGTTTCGCCTAGGTTTTCTTTTGTGAAGGTGAGGCGTGGGAGAAGTGAAGGTCCAATGGTCGGAGAGATAAGCGGACGCTGTCATGTGCTGGCTTTCATGTCGCGTCGACGGAAATCGGGTAGTTAATTAATTAGGTATTAGATTAGTTAAGTTATTTAATTAGTTCTAGGCTTTTAATTAGCGATAAATTAATTAATTAATTGTGCTTAAATTATTTTAGGTGCTTTATTAGTCTAAATAATAAGTGCGCGTGTGTCATTTAATTAGTGCTTAATGCTCTAGACGCGCTATTAAAATCTTATTATTGCATTATTGCGACGTTAAATTAAATTAAACTTGAGTTTAGATTAAAATATTTAAATGCTAAATGCAAGTATGATATTTAAGAATTGTTTAAAACTTTATAAATGCGACACTATTAAAATGCATGTATTAGATTAAGATTGATTTTAAATTATAAATGACTAGGACATTCTTTGCGTATTAATAAACGCGTTATGCTACTTGACACGACGCCATTGCTAAATTATTTATTTTATGTATTTATTAATTATTTAAGAATTACGACAAAGCTTAAAGTTAATAAAGTGCGCGGACTCTAAATGCTTAAAACTCTACGTAAGACGCGATGTCGTTATTAAATTAATTATTTATGCCTCAGATTTAATGTTTTATTCACGATTTTATTATAAAAATCCTAAAATTATTTTACAAAATTAGTGTAATTTTATAGTTAATGGCCGGACGAGGGTCAAAATTGGGTGTCAGATGTCCCTCTTTGTATGGAGACGATGGAAGAATCTTCTGACAAAGACGCTGACTCATAGCCAATTTTGTCTCGATCTTCGACTGCGTAAATGCCGGGCGTAGACAAGGCCAAAAATCAAAATCGCCCCATGTCGAGTTATGACGACGACATCGGGTTACCATGGTCTAAACACTGGCGCGCTAACGCGACTTAAAGTCCGCCCTGTCGAGTTATGACGACATCAAGTTACGGTGCAAAAGTAAAAGAAAATAATCGCTTGAACTCGCGCATCGCATGGCCGGTGCTGGGTTCTATGGTGACGCGAGCGAGCGACCGACGCTGAGGCCGCTTCGCCAATCGGGAAGCGTCGCCCCCAACAGATTGCCCCGTCAGAAGAGAAAATCCACGCCAGGCTTCCGCCGCATGCTAAGACTTGAACAAACGGTTAGTGCATAAATCGCTAAGGCAAAATAATTTTAAAAACAATGTAATCGTGAATAGAAAAGATTATCCCGCAAAACGCGACGCCGCTGTGTTGATGCGATTTTGCGAACGCCGTGATTTTCGCCCCGCACGCACGTGTCGCGATTGTGAACGCGTATATTGTCTCGCTGCAATTGTCCCTCGTACTAAAGCTCAAGAAAGAGTTAGTGCATAATCGCTAAGATGTAATAATAAAGCATGTGTAAGAAATGCGCCGGAGTATAGAAATCGCCCTCGCGTGATATGTCACGATGGCGCTGCTTTTGGACTTGTTGCGCTGATAGCGCCGCCGCTGAACGTGTTGCCGCCGGCGCTATCAGACTTGCCGTGGCCGATAACGCCATTGTCCGACGATTGCCGGGCGCCGCTGCACGGACTTGCCGACACGCCGTTGTTCGACGTGCCGCCGCCGCCGCACGGACTTGCCGATTACGCCGTTGTTCGACGTGCCGCCGGGCGCCGCTGCACGGACTTGCCGACACGCCGTTGTTCGACGGCCGCCGGTGTCGCTGCACGGACTTGCCGACAAGGCCGTTGTCCGACGTGTTGCCGCCGGGCGCCGCCGCACGGACTTGCCGATTACGCCGTTGTTCGACGTGTCGCCGGCCGGGCGCCGCTGCACGGACTTGCCGACACGCCGTTGTTCGACGCGCCGCCGCCGGGCGCCGCTGCACGGACTTGCCGATTACGCCGCTGTCCGGACGTGCCGCCGCGCCGCTGCACGGACTTGCCGATTACGCCGTTGCCCGGACGCGGCCGCCGGGCGCCGCGCGCGGATCGTGGCCGATAACGCCGTTGTTGACGACGGCCGCCGGGCGCCGCTGCGTGACTCCGATCACGCCGCTGTCCGACGCAGCCGCCGGGCGCCGCTGCGCGGACTTCACGATCACGCCGTTCCGGACGCCGCCGCCGGCGCCGCGTGGACTTGTTGCGGCCGATAACGCCGCTGCTCGGACGTGTTGCCCGCTTCCTCGTAGAATAAATGCTCCTGCAAGCTAAGCTCGGGAAAACGTTAGTGTATACCGCTTAAACAAAATGATAAATATATACGAAGTGCAATTTTACGGATGTAGACGCCGCCCCCGATATGCCCGATTTAATACCGAGACGTTGCCCTTGACCGCAAATCGACTTAATTGTTATGATGCTTTGTTGCGTGCGATGCGCTTGCGCGCTTGACTTTATGCCCGAAGCCGACGCGCTTAGGTTTTGTTGCGCGAACTCAACTTTGATTGCCGATTGTTGACGCCTTTCGCCGCCGCTTTGCCGCGACTTTGATTGTTGCAATCCTCCGCTTTGCCGCTTCATAGTATGAAAAGACTGCGCCAAAGAAAATTTTGTGAGTTTTTCGTGGGTCGATTTGTATTTGACTTCGCATTGTTCTCGATATTCGCGCTACCGCTTGTTTGGACTTGCAACCCCGCCCGTCCCGCTGAAAAGCCGGGTCCGCCTAAAATGGGTCTCAAGCGTAGTTGCTGCAGCATGTGGTATTCTTGTCATTTTTAAAGCAAAGGGAAGGTTTCCTAATGGTGACCGGCCGATTTAGGCCGCCACGATCCCCACGAGGAATCAGTCGAACGTAGTTCATTACAAGCAATATTGGGTAGAATTAAAATTCTAGGCGCTGGACCGGCCGAGATCGCCGCCACGATCCACTGGCGGAATCGTGTCAAACGTAGTTCATTACAAGCAAAACGAAAGAAAACATTATTAAAGCTTAAAAATGAGTTTATAAATTATTCGCTAAAATAAATTGTTTTTCCAATCCGTGCTCTAGCGACCAAGACAGGTGCAAATCCAATCAATATGCCTTCATGCTCGCTTCATGGACGGTCGGGTCTTCACGCTCGCTATCTCCTCTTCCGCCTCTCGCGTGCACGCCGGATAAATGATCGATTCGAGGGCGGAATGGGCATAAGCAGTGAGTGTATTCTCATCTAAGGTTATCAGTGCACATCGACGCGCCGTGGTTTGCGCGGGTTATCATGCACATTCGGGGCGTGATCCTTTAGCCGAATACCCTTCTCCGATCGCTGTCTCGATTCTGGCCCCTCGAGGAGTGGCAACCTTCGTCATGTCCCGGCTATCGGAGTGATACGCCGCAGCGCTTGTTCTCATCATACCATCTGGGATAGGTCGTGGTCCTTCCCGAATCGGTTGATTAGGCCCGCAGCCGCAACCTTTCATATATTCGAGGTATGGGTTCACAGCTGGGTGCGACTTTGGGTGGTTTTCCTTCGTAATTTTACTTGCTCGCGCATCGGGTGCTCTATTCTCGCTGGCGGGTTTGATGGGTGGATCTACGCGCGTGATAAACTGCAAGCGGCGTGTTATATATAGCGTGTGGTAGTTGTGGTAGTATGATGGGTTTTGGTATGTCATAAATGCTTCGGTTTGCGCTTGTACAAACACGGCGGGAAATCGCTCTTTCTTCCTCCGTGAAGTACTCCCGTGCTCGATCAATCGCTTATTAGTTGCTCGTAATGCCGCGATTTGTAATCCTACCGCTTTAATACCTTCTTCACGGTCGCCCATTCTAATAACTTCCGCAAAATTCCGCCACGACGCTTTATCATTCGCTTCATGAGGTTGCATCCTTCGAGATTGTACAAATAACGCGGTCATCTCACTCTCCACCACGGGTGGTTGCACTTTTGTCGCCTCCGAACGCCACCTCATGGCGATTCTCCGAATGTTTCGTAGTCTTCTTCTCCAACTTCATTAAGTAGAATCTATCCACAACGGTTTCGGTTGAACCCGAACCGCTTCCACAAAATTCGGGCCAATGATTCCACTATGCCATTTCCGCGTCTCGCCGGTATACCAATCTAGTGCTCACGGCCAAGCTCCGAATGAACAACTTCATAATGATCACTGGTTCTTCCTTACCCCGATTAGCTTGTCGCAATATGACCTCGTGTGTGCACGGGGTTCCTTTTCCATCAAATAGTTCAAACTTCGCACCTTGTACCCCATGTGCAGCTCCATCGCCCGACGCATGCAAAGATCCTCGTAGTCTAGTCCTTCGTGACCTTTGTCCGATCGCATGCCCCGAATCGCTTCTTTCAAACTATGAATTTTGCCACGCCCCGCCCATTTTGCTCTGACTTCCTCCATCTCTTCACAATGATCCCCTTCGCGAAGCACGACTGAAAAGCGTCGGGTTTCGCTGCATAAGTCACCGTTCGATTGCTCATTGGGCCGTAATGGGCGTGGTGCGCGGGTATTGGTCGCCCGGTGATTGGGTTGATTATGGTGCAAGTAGCGGGGCCGAGGTATACGGGTAGTGAGGGTCATTTGGCGCGGGTTGAGGGTCGGCCGGGCGGCGGGCGGTTTGTTCGCGATCGTGGCCTTGTGAGAGTTCCGAGATATGCGCGCGAGGTCGATCCGGGACGGTTTGTAAGAAGGGCCCTTTGATCCGCATGTGGTATTCAAGCTAATGGATAGGTTGGTCGATTCCGTAGCCTTCCATCTCAACCTCGCATATCGCGAATTTGTTGCAGCGAATTGCAATACATTCTTCCCGATCGTTATATTCCTCCCTTCAAGGTTCTGCTTACCGACAGAATAATTCCCAAACCATTTGGCTCGACGCCCCGAGCTACCATATCATCATTTCTTGCCTCGACTCGCGAAGTGTGGATGCTCCGACATTGTTGAGTCAAATACGAACCGACTTCTTCGGGGAGGATGATAAATTTTCTAAAAATGCAACAAACGATGTTAGCATAAAGCACATAATTTGCGTGTATGTAGCGCATACACATAGCACATTCAAACGCTTCCTAACACGCAGGACCTCTTTATGCCGAGGTAAGCCTAAACGCCACTTACGCGAGATTATGACGGATTTGTCCAAGTCGCCCAATTATAATGCCTTTGTTGGAAATGGCGACCAAACGACGGCACTTTTCCCAACTTCGCATGTCATGATTGGGCTTGGATTTGTCTGTCATTGTCACGCTACACATAATACGCCGTTGGTCGTTGGTCGAGAAACCCGTCGACAAGTTCGCGTCTTCCTAATTGCGGTCGATGCCGCGACCGACCCACCTAAGGTAAATGCACGATGCCCTAAAATAAGGGTGGTATAGCTCTATCTTAAGTTTCTAAGATTTTGGCTTTTCTAGACGCAAGTTCCCGAGCGGACAACTCGAGTGAGAAGGCTACGCGCCACCTGCTAGACCGGGCACTCCACGTATATTACCGACTCTCCTAAATTTGGATTTTGAAGAAAGAATTTTGCTGATGCACCCAGCGCACCTCGCATGTAGTGTGTGTTTGTGTGAATTTTCCAGAGTGGAAGAAATATGAACGGAATGCCAGTTTAAGGAAAGCAGTAAAGCAGGTAGCAAAGACTAAACAAAATACAATACACAAAAATTAAATGCAAAATAATTGCCAAGTAATAACCCTAGGTCTGTTGTGGTTAAGAACCTAAAATCCCCAGCGGAGTCGCCATTTCTGTCGCGCCCATTTTCGACCGCGACTTTTATTTTCTAAACTCCTGCTCAAATTAAAAGGTTAGAAAATAAAATAATAAAATGCTAAAAGAAAGTTAAAGAAATGTTTAAAGTATTAAAATTGCTAAAATAGATGGCTAAAATTGCAAAAGGTGCTAAAAGTGCAAAAGAGGCTAAAATGCTAAAAAGGCTAAGGGTTCGCGGAGCCGCCACCTAATTAGTTTGGGTGAATTAGGACACCTAAATGTTTAACTAGTTTAAAGTAAAACATTAACTCCATTTTTACGGTCCGCTAAACTTAATGAGATTCCGTAAGGGTTCTTTATTAATCTAGAGGAAGGGTTAGGCACCTCTAAGATCCGCTAACTCGCGGTTGTCCTGCCAAACCTAGGGTAGTTATTATATTTAAAAAAAATGCAAAGTAAAAGATCTATAAAAAGGTGCAATGTTAGAAAATAAAGTGCTAGATGTCAAAAATAGTGCTAAGTAGTTAAAAGGGTTTTAAAATGTTGGAAGATGTTTAAAGGTGCTAAGAGGTTAATTTTAAAGCTAAAGGGTGCTAAGGTACTAAGAGGTATAACAGGGCAAAAGTGTTATGAATAAATAATAGAGCCAAATGCTAAATGTTTAAAATGCTTAAAATACTAAAGGTTGCTAAAAGGCATTAAATGATAGAAGGGTGCTAAAGCGTGCAAGAGGTGTTTAAAAGTGTTAAATACTAAAGTGCTGAATGTTAGAAAATAGATGCTAGCATGTTAAAATGTTTAAAAGGTGCTTAAAGTACTGAAAGGGCGAAAGGTGCTATGTGCTAAAGTACAAAGAATGCTAGGAAGGTGCTAAATGTTACTAAAGTTTAAAGAAGGGCTAAAAAACTGTTAAGATGCTAGAAAGCGCCAAATGCTAAAGTGTTTTATAGACTAATTATATGCTCATGCTAGCTAAATTAATCTTGCCTAGCCTGCGTACAATGTTATATAAGCGATGCTTTAAGATGATTTTTGAGAGTTTAGGAAGAAACCTGTTATGAATTTTAATACGCAAAATGTTGGTTTTATAATGAAAGTTAATTCATTTTGGCAAAAATTAGATGTGCATGACAATCTTAAAAAGGCAAGTAAATTAGGCGATGAACTTTAAATTATCTCTCCCCCTTATATGTTAAAAAAACTAATTGCTAGAAGTTCCCCTATTAATTACAATTTAGATAATAGAAAAAAAACAAATAAATGGCATAAAAACGAGACAAGAAAATTAAGAGAGTGAAGGGATTGGAGCGGATGACCACGTCCTATTTGTTTGTCTAGGAATGGCCGAGGAGGGACTCGATGGATGTATATGCATGCCTTTACGTTTGCCACGACGAGTCTCATTATGAGACTCTTTTGTTGCTCCGGTGCGTGCCATGTAAAAAAAAAAAAAGAAAGATAAGGATTAGTACACGTTCAAATATCATCAAAATAACAAATAACATTTGGCCTAAACTTTAAACATATATGCCAGAAGTAAAGTTAGCCGAATCATGATAGGAAACGAAGCAGCAGGGAGATATCAATTTTTAGGATATACTCAAAGCGCGGGATACCAACTTGGTCAAAACTATATCTAAAGTAATGGGCTATTCATAATCCCTTTGCAGTAGAAACCAAACATCAGTTTTTCTTCCCACCACTCATACTTATATGTAAACATGGGAGTCCAGTTTCATTTATAGATAGCTAGATACGGAGAGGTTATCACACAGCATGAGAGTTGTGACTTAAGAGTCATATTCAGGGATATCACAAAGTCGTGCACGCCTATAGGACTGCTTTTCATGTACAATTCCTACGCTACAGAACTGAAGACAACTGCATTTTTCATTTGTCTAAATTTGAATAACATTAAGAGTATAATAGAAGCAGTAAATAATGAAGCAATATCAACTAGGTCACATATTATTCTACACTCAACTGACAAATTAAGCATGTCTTGGCGTAATCTAAGCATACGACTTTCAGTTTCCAAGTTCATTCGAATATATATTTAAACTAGATGCTAGTATGTCAAGTTAACAACTTCTTAAACCAACATAGGGAGCATTTTATGGACTTAGGCATACATAACAATAATTCAACACGATGGATAGCCTCATCCAAACACATAGAACTAGGCTATATGTAGCCTGATTGTGAATTAAATAACTTTAGAGATCTTCCTACGGTTAAACTATTTTAATTTAACGCGACAAATAACTCGACGTGCTAAGAACCATTCTCGAAAATGATCATTCAAAATACATTGAGTATCGCCACAGTGCAAAGAAGCAACCATATTAATAACCATCAGCCATACAGATTAACTAAATCGATCAACACAGCGCAATACTTTGACATTAATAGCAGGACAGTAGCATACTTCAATATTTGTGTATATTTCATATTTACATATCAGCTAGTAAAACAGGTCGGCAAGCCATAAGACAACAACAAACATCAATGAGAGCATTTCACTATCCATCATCATACCCGGTAAGCAAGTAATTACAGTAACCTCAACCTATTTCCTGATTTTAATAAACCATTACCAGTCTAGATTAACTAAGACAGATTACATCGTCGTTGTATTAAGCAATGATAGAAACAATAACACGACGAGCTCATCTAAACATGATTAAGCCACAGAGAACACAACAAGCACGTAGGCATCGAAATAAATTAGAGTGGAGAGTAAATAGGTTTACCTTCTCCGGACAGCGAACCGAGGCAGCGTATCAAGTCGTCGACTCGCTCGGGTTTCGGTTTTGCGATGCGAATGAAAGGGCGAGGTTTTGTTTGCTGGTTTTTGGCTGGAACTAAACTAAGGGGGATTCGAACTACCTTTTATGGCGATGCTAGTGGTCTAGGTGCTGAGCCCCTAATTCCCGATATTCTGCTATCCTCTGAGTTGTTGACTGCTGCTAAAGGGGGACGTCGTATCGATGTTGTGGGTTCCCTCTGAACTCTGTCATGCTCAATTCGACGCCTGTTTGACGCTATGGGTATGCTAGCTGCGGTGAGGTGCCGATGCTATTGCATGTGCTTATATAGCCCTCTTTCTAGGTTCTAACACTGGTAAGCAATTAAAGGCTGATTGGGACGAGATTTGGTGCTGATATTTCGTAAGATATTTTGCCGATTTGGTTTGATTCGAACGGGTTTATATGGTGAGGAAATGATTTGAAGGGATTTGTGGAAGATTCGTTTGGTTATGGAAGGAAGGGCTGGCTAGGGTACGTGGGTAAGGGAAGGCTCCCGGATTCTCCGGCGAGAATCTCGGGGCTGCTGGTGTCTTGGCGGCGATGGAAGGAGCCCTAGGGTTTCGTCTAGGTTTTCTTTTGTGAAGGTGGCGTGGGAGAGAAGTGAAGGTCCAAGTGGGTGAGGAGAGATAAGGACTGGGCTTGCGGGTGTGGGCTTCGCGGGTCGCGGGTCGACGGGAAATTGGGCTGGGTAGTTAATTAATTAGGGTATTAGATTAGTTAAGTTATTTAATTAGTTCTAGGCTTTTAATTAGCGATAAATTAATTAATTAATTGTGCTTAAATTATTTTAGGTGCTTTATTAGTCTAAATAATAAGTGCGGTGTGTCATTTAATTAGTGCTTAATGCTCTAGAATGCGACGCTATTAAAATCTTATTATTGCATTATTGCGACGTTAAATTAAATTAAAGTTGAGTTTAGATTAAAATATTTAAATGCTAAATGCAAGTATGATATTTAAGAATTGTTTAAAACTTTATAAATGCGACGCTATTAAAATGCATGTATTAGATTAAGATTGATTTTAAATTATAAATGACTATGACATTCTCTTGCGTATTAATAAATGCGGTTATGCTACTTGACACGACGTCATTGCTAAATTATTTATTTTATGTATTTATTAATTATTTAAGAATTACGACAAAGCTTAAAGTTAATAGGTGCGGGCGCGGGACTCTAAATGCTTAAAACTCTACGTAAGACGCGATGTCGTTATTAAATTAATTATTTATGCCTGTATTTAATGTTTTATTCGCTGCATTTTATTATAAAAATCCTAAAAATTATTTTACAAAATTAGTGTAATTTTATAGTTAATGGCTGGACGGGAGGGTCAAAATTGGGTGTCAACATTACCCCTATCTGATCATTATCCTTTGTTTGGGCTTTATGCATGTGTGTGCTTTAAAAAAAAATAAAGCTATGTGCCAAGTATTTGTTTTGGTTAAGTAAATTTGGGCATATACTAATCTTTATCTTTCCTTTCTTGTTACATGAAATGCATCGGAGCAAAACGAAGAGTCTCACGGCGAGACTCATCGCGAGCCATTTCAAATGGCAACCCGCGTCTATGTGTACCCGCATTCGCATTCCCGCTTCAGAGATTCCTAAGACAAAATAGGACAAGATGATGTCGCCACACGTCTCGAGAGCCGTGATCATATCCACCTTTTATATTATTTGTTTAAATTGTTGCCTAATTCTTTAACTTTGTAATTAATAGGAGACGTAGAACAATTAGCCCGTTGGAATAAATAAATTGGGTGGGTAGTTTTAAAATCGGAAACGCACTTTAAGTTACTTGTCATGCATGTCTAAGCTTTACTAAATAATTCAACTCGCAACTAACATGATAAAATAAATTGCATTTCTCACAAGCACTTTTATTAGCACAATATAAATAATTTATGTTGAATAGCCTTCTTATCATAAAACTACAGTAATAACTTTTAGCACATTTTGTCCTTAACATTTTAGCACCTCCTAGCATTCTTTTGTACTTTAGCATTTAGCATTTTTAAGCGCCTCTTAGCACCTTTAACACCCTTCTAGCATTTAATACATTTTAGCAACCTTTAGTATTTTAAGCACTTTTAAACATTTAGCATTCGGCTCTTTTATTTATTTATAACACCTTTTGCCCCTTTTATACTTAAAGCACCTTTTAAACATTTTAACATTTTTAGCATTTTATTAAGCAGGAGGAGCTTTTATTTTGCATTTGTTTTTAAACATAATAATTACCCTAGGTTTGGCAGGACAACCGCAAGTTAGCGGATCTTAGAGGGTGCCTAACCCCTTCCCTCTAGATTAATAAAGAACTCTTACCCAGAATCTCACTAAGTTTAGCAGACCATAAAGAATGGAGTTAATATTTTACTTTAAACTAGTTAAACATTTAGGTGTCCTAATTCACCCAATTAATTAGGTGGCGACTCCGCGAACCCTTTAGCATTTAGCACCTTTTAGCAACATCTTAGCATACCCTTAGCATTTTTGCACTTTTAGCACCCTTTATTTTAAAATTAATCCTTTTAAACATTCCTTTTAATATTTAGCATTTATTATTTATTTCCTAACATGCATTTTAAGCAGGAGTTTCGCAAGAATAATGTCGCGGCCGGAAAAGGGCGTGACAAAGCTAACAAAAGAATTGAATTGTAGTGCAAGGTTTTTCCCTGATTTCTTTGTGTTACAGGATCTCTTCACTGGAAAGGTGAAGAAGATTGGTAGAGAAGTAGATGGTTTATATATGTTGGAGTCAAGAGGAAGAAGTCTTGAATGTATGAAGACACAGGCACATATTGCAGTTGTGACAGCAGATGAGCTGAATGCAGATCTTTGGCACAGAAGGCTAGGACATGTGCCAATGAGTGTTATTAGAAAGATAGACAGTTTCAAAAATAAATCTAACTTCACAATACAACACTGTGGAGTTTGTCCCATAGCAAGACAAACTAGAATGAAATTTCCTGTTAGTAGTAGTAAAACTGACAGTGCATTTCAATTGTTACACCTTGATGTATGGGGACCATATAGGATTCCCACTTATACTGGTATGAGATATTTCCTGACTGTTGTTGATGACTATACTAGATGGACTTGGATTTTTCTACTTCATGTCAAATCTGATGTTGTTACCATTCTTAAGAATCTTAGCACAATGGTTAAAAATCAGTTTGGTGCATGTATTAAAAGTGTTAGGTCAGATAATGGTTCAGAATTCTTTAATAGATCATGTTGTGAGTTGTTTGCACAACTAGGAATTGTGCATCAAAGTTCATGTACACATACTCCCCAACAAAATGGAGTATTGGAAATAAGACATAGACACATATTAGAAATTTCCAGGGCCATCAAATTTCAGAGTCATTTACCATCTAAATTCTGGGGAGAATGTGTGGAAACAGTTGTATATGTGATTAATAGGATCCCATCTGTAGTAATAGGAAATGTTTCACCATATGAAAGATTGTATGGAAGAGTTCCTAATCTATCACATCTGAGAGTATTGGGATGTCTTTGTTATGCCACCAACTTGCAGAAGAAGGATAAGTTTGACACTAGGGCCATCAAATCAATATTGCTTGGATATTCATCTAGGCAGAAAGGCTACAAGTTGTTCAATCTCACTAATAATACTATTTTTGTGAGCAGAGATGTGGCCTTCTATGAAAACATATTTCCCTTCAGAGATCAGCAGCAGGACACCACTCCAGATATTAGCAGCTTTATTCCTTCAGTCTCTGAAGAATATATGGGTGACATGCCAAATGAAGGCAGAGGCCAACAAACTATTGAGTCAGATGGAGCAAGCAGATCAGCAGCTCAGTATGAAGATACAAATGTTATTGCAGATGGAACCAATTGTGGAGACATAGTAAATAATTCAGATTTTCTTTCTTCTGAGATTGTTTTGCCTGTTTCACCAACTGCTCAGACTCCAGCAATAAGGAGATATGACAGGACTAGAAGACCCCCCTCATGGATGAAGGACTTTATTCAACCTGCAGCAGATTCAAAGGGTATGCAGACATGTCTATATCCACTGTCTGCTACTTTCAGCTATGCAGGGTTATCATCAACTTATCACAGCTTTTTAGTCAAGGAGGCAGAAGAATGTGAACCACAGTCCTACAATGAAGCAGTGAAAGACATCAGATGGGTAGAGGCCATGAAGTCTGAAATTCAGGCTTTTGAGGACAACCATACCTGGGAAATAATGGATCTCCCTGCTCAAAATAAGGTTATAGGTTGCAAGTGGGTGTATAAGATCAAGTACAGGGCATCTGGTGAGGTTGAGAGATTCAAGGCAAGGCTTGTGGCAAAGGGCTACAATAAAAAAGAAGGCATAGACTATCAGGATACTTTTTCCCCTGTGGCAAAAATGGTCACTGTAAGGTCTGTCATCTCAGTTGCTGCTTCAAAGGGCTGGAATATATACCAAATGGATGTCTTTAATGCTTTCTTGCAAGGAGATCTCACTGAAGAAGTTTATATGACACTACCACAGGGTTTTAATAGTCAGCAGGGAAAGGTTTGTAGGCTGTTGAAGTCCCTATATGGACTGAAACAGGCTTCCCGACAGTGGAACATAAAGTTAACCACTGCCTTGCTCTCTTTTGGCTTTGTCCAGAGTCATCTGGATTATTCTCTTTTCACCAAGAGGGATGCTCACAGATTGGTTGTGGTACTTGTCTATGTGGATGATTTACTTATTACAGGGGATGATGCACTCCTAATCCAGGAGACTAAATTTTTGCTTCAACAGAACTTCAAAAATAAGGATTTAGGTGATTTACGATATTTTTTGGGTCTGGAATTTGCCAGAAATAAAACTGGCATTGTGATGCATCAACGTAAATATGCATTGGAGTTGATTGCTGACTTGGGTTTAACAGGAGGGAAACCTGCTGGTTCTCCTATTGAATTGAATGTCAAGCTTACTTTTTTCCTTTATGATCAACATATACCTGCTGATTCTTCTGATTCTTCTGATTGTGTGCACAGTGATCCATTATTAGACGATCCAGTCAGCTATCAACGACTGATTGGTCGCCTTTTGTATCTGACTCATACTAGGCCAGACATTGCCTTTCTTTGTCAAAATCGAGCCAATTTCGCAAGACAAGGCTTCTCATCTTCTGGCAGCACATAGGGTGGTAAGATATATCAAACATGCTCCCGGATTGGGGATCTTCTTGTCATCTGGAGGTTCTGCCCAGTTGTCTGCTTACTGTGATGCTGATTGGGCGTCATGCCTCAATACAAGGAGATCCGTTACGGGATATCTGGTCTTCTTTGGTGCCTCTCTTATCTCCTGGAAATCGAAGAAACAACAGACCATCTCCAAGAGCTCTAAGTGAGTCTGAAGTATAACCTGCTTTAGCGAAGTGGTTAAATTGTCTGGTTTGTTCGCGGAACTTGGTATTTCACTGCCTCTGCCCATTCCCATGTACTGTGACAGCAGGTCTGCTATCCAAATTGCTGCAAATCCTGTTTTCCATGAACGTACGAAACACATCGACATTGATTGCCATTTTATTCGGGAGAAGGTACATCAGGGTCTGATTTTCACTATCTATGTTCCTACTGAAGATCAACCTGCTAATGTACTGACGAAGGGGATGACTCAGGGTCATCACTCTTATTTGTTGTCCAAGCTCGGTCTGAAGAACTTATTTTCAGCACCTAGCTTGCGGGGGGTGTTGAGGGTAGTAAGTTTTTTATTATTTAGCTTTGATTAATAATTAGTATTTTACTATTTTGCCCTTACCTAGTATTTTACTATTTTGCCCTTTCTAGTAAATAGCTATACAAATGTAGCTCTCTCTCAGAATATTCATTCTCTAATAGAAAAAGTGAAAGTTTCCACAAGGTTCCTCTCCTTCCCCCATTTCTCCTTCCTCCATTGTTCTTCACAGATTCCTCCATTGTTCTTCACATCTGCGTTTTAACAAATCCCTCAACATTATTGTGGGAGTTGTTCATAACTAAAATCTTTGGAATCTTTCTTTCTTTTGGTTTCTTATGGGGATTTGTTTGTCTACCTCAAAATTGAGCAATAGATGTGTTGAGTATATTTGTACACCAGTTTATTTGTCTTTGTTGGACAATGATGTTTATGTTGATATATTTTAAACTGTTGTATAGCGCTATGATTTTAGAGAGGATTTATTCTCTAATGATTTCTTTGCTATAGCTATCTAGTGACTCGGAGGGTACTAATTTCGAGTAATAGCTTAGTAGACTAAGGGCTTGAGTTTTCCTTTTTTGAGAATTTTCTTCCAATTTTTTAGTGTAGCCACTTGGATGAATTTGCAAAATTTATGTGCTGGAAAGAAGGATGGGTTTTCATATAAGGAAACCTATTTGATGAATGATATTTTGGATTTTGTAAAAGTAATCTCTATTTACTTTTTGTATAACTAATTATCAATCTACTATTCAAAAACCTATATACATTTCTTCAGAATTTATTATCTTCTTTGAATCCATGGAAGAAGATGATTCCAAAATCATAAGAAGCAGTTCTATTGAGAAACTGATCCATGTATATGGAATCCTTGTTCGAAGACCCTTACCTTCCTACAATCCCCACGCGAACAGTATATCAATGTGTTCTTATCAGCCATACACACGGGGACTTACCGTGACCCTGCGATCTGATCGTTCGAAACTCCGGGATTTAACCAACTCAGAAGTCTCAGCCGTAGCCAAGTTTATCGGGGAAAACGAACAGGGATTTCACATGATCTGGAACTCATATATCTATTTATAATTTACCCTTTATGGCTTTGATACCAAGTTAGAACGAGGATCTAAAGGGGACAATAAATAGGGAAGAAACTGGTATATAAGGGATTGAATAATATAGAAATAATGAAAGAATACGATAAGTAAATAGAGAGTAACTTACTTAGCTAAGGTTCCTCATGGAGGAAGCCATAGTTGTAAGGTTCTGCAGGAATTTAATAAATTTAAGTGCAGGAATTTAATGGAATTTAAAGTAGGTGGTTGTGCCAACCATAGATGCAGGATTTAAATAATTTAAAGACGGGAATTTAATTGCAGTAGGTGGTAGAACCAACCATGTTGCAAGATAATTTAAATAATTAAAAACGTGAATTTAAATGCAAGAATTTAAAGAAAATGAATATTTAAAAGATATAGGAGGCAGTGCCATCCATGATCGTTTTTATTCAAAACTTTAAAGTACTTACAAGGAGTTTAATTTCGAACGGAGTATTTGGTGTTTATCTGTTATGAATCAGTAAGTGAACTGAATCATATCAATTGGATAATTTTTCGGGTAAGGAATATTTGGGAATATTAGTTCATAGACTCCCCGATGTCTTATGAACTTGGAATATTTAAGTAACTAATCTACTAAGGGGATGAACTTTGAAGATCGTCAACTTATAGAGAGAAAGAAGAGAATTATAAACTAAGGGAATAAAAAACTTGTCTAACTGAGGGAGAGGGGTTCTCTTTTTATAAGAGAATTACAAAGTGGAATTTACTATTACAAGAATATTTTAATAATAAAACTATTCATCCGAGTGCAGAATGATGTCATGCATGACCCCGGTATATTTGTCTTCATCTCGAATTCTGCTTTCACTATTTGAGCACTGAGATTTGTCGGGAATTTTCGTCAATTATTCCTCCGGGATTTTCGGTATTTTTGGCAGCATCTAGAATCCACTGTTGCCGAAAATAGGAATATTTTCATTATCAATTTCGGGTTCTTCCTCATCAGTCGAAGAGCTCTGGTTGGATGAGGATTGTGCAAATTTCTGGAATATTGCTTGTATCTCTTCTGGAGTTTTAGCTGCAGCCAGCATTGAGGCCATCTGGGATTTGTGTGAAAGGAACTGGGTATGTTCCTTTGATTGGAATGGCGCCTGTGGTGTCTGGGGAGGTGCCTGTAAAGGAATTGACTTATTATCATCTAACCATTGTTGGACATTTGGTGGTGCGAGGGTCTTTGGTATTTTAAATCTGTCCCACCATCGAATTTTAAATCTTCTGACTGGTATTTTGTCATCTGAATAGTCTACAAACCATGTGAATACCCATGGAAGATGGAATTTTGTGTGAAAAAGGTGCAATGGTATAAATCTTTTTTCTTCCTCTGAGGGAGTGAATTGGGATTTGAAGAGGCTAAAAGATCTAATTATTTCTGGTTTTTGTATATCTAGTGTAGATCTGAATTGTCCCCACCATGAATTCCACCAAGTGGGAAATTGCGAAGCGTCACATGAAGTATCAAAATGAAAAAGCCAAGTATGTGATAATTTGGAATTTTGAATTAAAAAGGAATTAAACCAAGCTTGTTGGTAATCCCATTAATTAAAAGGAATGTCAAAAAAGGGCTCATTTTTGTGGGAGTTTGGAAAATTTATGAGTTTTGACAAGTCATCCCCCCAATGAATTGGAGCAATTACTCGGAGTATTTTGCAGATCGAATAAGAGGGATCTGGATTGTTATTGAAAAAAATTTACTTTTGTTGTTGTCGATCCTGTTACGTCAAGGATAGCCTGGTAAAAGTATGGGATTTTTAAATCATTCCATGATTTATAAAACCATTTTGATCCAAAATAATTTTGTAGTGCCAAAAAATGTTCTTTATTAAAGTATCATTTTTCAAGAGTTACAATGTTTTGAAAAAATGATTTTATGAAAAATCCAGGAGCGGATTTTTTGGGTACTTGTGGTGTCACAAGCTGGTTTTTGGAAAATTGTTTTTGAGAAATGTTTTTTGAAAATTCATTTTTCTCGATTTTGGTATTTAAAAATTCATTTTGAGAAAGGCTTTTTGAAGATTCTCCTTCCTCGATTTTTGTAGCAATTCTAGAGGTTTTTCCTCTAGTTTTTCCTGTGTCATTTCCTCTTTCGGAATTTGCAGTTGCCTTAGTGCCTTTTGTAATTCTGGTGATTTTGTAAGGAGCTGAAAAAGATTTTCAGCGGTTAATTCTTGCGCGGTATTTGCTGGTGTTTTCTGCACAGATTCTGTGCTGCTGGAATTTTCTCGTTCTTCTATCATAACCGCATCATACCAGGACATTGGTTTTTCTGGGGATTTTTCTTTTTCTTTTTTCACTGTCTTGGAATTGGTATTTTGGGGTTTTTTGGGATCCATGGAATTTTCTTCTTGTTGATGTGGTGCAGTAGCTGGGGTATTTATCGAGGGAATGGTCTCTTCCTGTCTCTTTTGGAGTAAGGATCCACATACTGCCTGTATACAGTATTGTCCACATTCACGCATATCTTTCCTTGATATTTTGTGATTGTAGGCTATACACCTGTTATTCTGGCAATGATAGGACATTTTGAAATAATAACGGACCAGGATTCTTGGAAAAAAATCTTTAAATATTAATTTGGAGAAAATTAATTTTAATGCAGGGTTTTGAAAATATACATGATTTGGAAATTCATTTTGAAGAGGTGATTTGATATTATTATCAATTGTGTTGTCAGAAAAATCGTTTTTTAATTCTCGTAAATATAATGTTTCTTTATGTATTGAGCATGTTTTTATGAGATTGAGATCTTTTGTTTTTGGTGTTGATATGAACTGGAATTTTAGTTTTTTTGTTTTTGAAATTAAAAGATATTGATTTATTTTTTACTTTATAAGGAGTGATCATGTTCATAAATGGTGTTCCTAGTATTACGGTATTGTGAATTTCTTCAACCAGGACAAATGATGTTGTCATTGAAGTTTCATCATTTATAATTGATGCTTTGGTTTTATACTTAATTTCTAATTTAGAATCGTTAGCAGCTGCTAATGAATCATGTGTCTCTTTTAGGAATTTTTCTGGTATTATACCAGTTTTTATACAGTTTAAGTCTGCTCCTGTGTCAAAGAGGGCAACAGTTGTTATTCTGAAATTATCTGAAAATTTTAGTGTTATTTTTATTAAGTATTTCTTCGTTGTTATTTGTCTTAATACCGTTAGAAAATCTTCTCGGATTTCTTCTAGATTTTCTAGTTGGTTATCATTTATGGGATTTTCTGAATCGGATGAGTCATCATCCTTTGGAACGGAGTTTTGTTTTGCTCTATTTGAAAGTATAATTTTAATTAGTTCCGAATCTTTTTGTTGTTTTTCTTTTAATTCTTTCACTTCTAATTTTACCTGAATTACTTGTTTTTGTAATTCTTGAATTGTTATTTCTTTAATTTTCTTACCTTTTTCCAGGATTTTTGTTAAATCATATTTTCTGGAAGTACATGGTAATACATTGTTTTTTATTTCTTTCTTTTCTGGGGTAAAGGTTTTAAGGAGTTTATTCAAATATTTCTCTTGGTGCTGGGTATCTATGTGTTTAATCATATCTATCATAAATTCTTGATCTTTGGTCAACACACATATTCGTTTTCCTTTAGCCTTTTCAGGTTTTTCTGTTGAACTACTTGTGAGTAATTCGTCTACTTGGAAGGGTTTATTGTCTTCTGATGAAAGAGAGAAATAGTCAGGGTCTGACTGATCTGCTTCCGAATCAGAGGAATCAAGTAGTAGATTAGAGTTTTTCTTAGTAGTATCTTTGTCGAGATTTAATTCTTGTAGCTTTGTATTCATTCTACAGTATTTTGATGTATGTCCTTTCTTATTACATTTGTAACAAGTTATGTTTTTGTATTTGGAATTGTAATTCTTTTTTTGTGTTTCTATTATTCTTATAACGATTATTTTTATAAGGATTCTTATAATAATCATTATTAGATTTATAATCTTTTGTGGATTTTTTGTGGGATTTATTAGTTTTGCTACAATCTCCTTCGCAGCTTTTAGAATTTTCTATGGTAGCTGGTTCGAATTGTTTGCAAAATGTTCCTAATTCACATTTTGTTCTTTTTAATTCTTTTTAAGGTGTTTTTGTATTTTTAGATCTTGACAGATTTTTAATCCTTCTTGTTGAGTTATACAGACTAATTCTCCGTATGTAAACTCATCGTAAGATATTATTTGTTTTCCACAATTTTCTTTAATTTTATTCCTAACCTTTTCTCTCAAGAGGCTTGGTAATCCGGCTAAGAATTTTTCTTTCCAGAACGGTTGACCAGAATCTTCTCTAATCATTATTCTAGTTAAGAAGGTATTTTTATACCATTGAAAATCACTTAATTTTTTACATTTTAAATTTGAAAGTAATTCAGCATTTTTACTTTTAAGATGTGTAGAATCACCTATGAAATTCAAAGATATTGTTAGTATCAAGGTTGATACTGCATCTTGTATAGGTTCTCCTATATCAGTTAATACTGGTATTCCTTCTTCATCGGTTTTTATGACATTTAATATATTTTCTTTTTGTTGGTCAGTGAGATAATGATCCCACCATCCTTTTAATTGACCTGAGAATCCTGCGATTAGCAGTTCTGCAGAGGTTTTATCGAGGACTTCTTTTTGTGTTTGGTAGGCATTTGCTGCCATTGTCATTTGTTGGAGGAAGCTGAGGATATTGTATTCAGTCATTCCATCGAGGTTCCAATCGTAAATTGAAGCGACATTGTAACGAAATTGAGCTAGGGGTTTGATTATTCCTAGATCTGGAGCAGGGATTATTTGTAACCCTGGAGCTATTTGTATTCCTTGTATGAGTTGTTGTTCCCAATTCATATTATTGATGAGGGGTTTTCCTAATTGTTCTAGGCTATCACTGCTATCGGATTTATGTGTTAACATGGTTACACTATTCTCGATAGTGGTGTCTATTGTTTTAAGAAAGGGGTATTTTATGGAGTTTTGAGAGGAATATATCTCAAACCATTTGAAAAAAAGAATATTAATTTTATTATCTTGGACAAATTCATAGAATTTTTCTTGTATTTGTTTTCTCGTATTTAGGAAATTTTTAAAGAACCAATTTCTTTTTTCTGAATTATGTTCTTCATAGAATTCTTTTTGTAGTTGTTTTTTATCTACTTGGAATTCTTTTTCTAGAACTTTAATTTCATTTGCTAAGTCATTGTGGGTTATCGAAGAATATGTTGGACTTGTAGGTTCCTGATCGTCCATCTTTTCTCTAACCACGGGATTTACATATACTGGTCTGGGTATTTGATTCGTGTAATCTACGTTTGTCAGATTTGGTAGATCTGATGTAGAATACCTAGGTTTTATTTTGACCGGTGTATTTATTATTGAAGGTATTTGTGAGACTCTTCCTAGATCTAGGGTCTCTTCGGAACTTGTATCTTCGTATCTATTACTCATAGATCTTCTTAAAAATGAGAGACTGGCCCTACCATCTTGGTATTGAGTTATTTCTCTAAGATGGGTATTTGGTTGCTCAGATTCTAAGGGTTCAGGTTTAACTACACCTTCCAGGATTCATTCTTCTGATAGGGTAATATCTTTCCATCTAATGGGTCGTGGTATTCCCGTGTTAGATTTGAAAAGGTCTGTTTGTAAAAGAAGGGTTTCACCTTTCTTACTATGGTATCTGACTTTTGTGGCAAAAGCAGAAGTCATAGCTTTATAATGAATTCTAAAAATTAATGCTACTGGAATAGATCCTTCAAGCATCTGATAATTGTGTGTCTTGATTTGTAAGACGATGGATTTTTGGATATTTTTATCATTCAAAGAAACTAAAAAGTTTGGGTAACAATCAAAAGAGATTGGTCCTGTGCAGAGACTGGCCTCAACCGAACTTAGCAAGGAATCTTCGAAGTTAGTAAATCTTGCATCTCTTAAGATTGCAAGGATTGAAGTGTTTAATCCTTCTTTAGTAAGGGGTTTTATCCATACTTGGACTAAACCAATGTGTATGTATTTATAATTTCTTTCTCTATGTTTTTTCAAAGAATTTTGAGAAAGTAATTGAATTGTTTCAAAGGGTTTTGTTAATTGAATATCTCTTTCTTCTGTTTTGATTGTGAAATCTGTTTTGAAGAATTGATATTTGGAATTTTTGTAAATTTGGTCTCTATTTACTTTTGGTATTTCCCAATTATCAATTGATTTTCGAAATCTTGTATAACGATTTCTTCAGAATTTATTATCTTCTTTGAATCGAAAGAAGAAGATGATTAAAAATTATAGGAAGTATTTCTGTCGAGAAACGGATCCATGTATGCTTTATGATTTTATAAAAGTAATCTCTATTTACTTTTTGTATAATTAATTATCAATCTACTATTCAAAAACCTATATAACGATTTCTTCAGAATTTATTATCTTCTTTGAATCCATGGAAGAAGATGATTCCAAAATCATAAGAAGTAGTTCTATTGAGAAACGGATCCATGTATATGGAATCCTAGTTCGAAGACTCTTACCTTCCTACAATCCTCACGCGAACAGTATATCAATGGGTTCTTATCAGCCCTACACATGGGGACTTACCGTGACCCTGCGATCTGATCGTTCGAAACTCCGGTATTTAACCAACTCAGAAGACTAAGCCGTAGTCAAGTTTATCGGGGGAAACGAACAGGGATTTCACCTGATCTGGAACTCATATATCTCTTTAGAATTTACCCTTTATGGCTTTGATACCAAGTTAGACCGAGGATACATGGATAGTAGAACTGGTATATATATATATATATATATATATAAACCCTTGTATCCCACAACTATTAAAAGTATATATATTGAGGGGAGCTTTGGAGTAACTGGTAAAGTTACTGCCATTTGACCAGGAGGTTATGAGTTCAAGCCGTGGAAATAACATCTTGCAGAAATGTGAGGTAACGCTGCGTACAATAGACCCTTGTGATCCCCGGACTTCACGCATAGCGGGAGCTTAGTGCACCGAACTGTTATATATATATAATATATATAACAGTCCTAGGCTGATGCTCATTTTTCTCTCGTTTTATTTTGCAAAACGCCAAATTTTGAACATGTAACCATTTATCTCCAAGGTGTCAGTCTTTGCCAAGGTCCAAGGTTATGTTTAGTAGGTTAATTATTTATATGTACTATAGTATTTCTAGTGGTCGTACTTAGGGGTATTCATTTCAGATATCCGATCTGATCTGGTTCGAAATTTTAAATTTTTGAAAATTTTGGATCGATAAAATTATGATCCGAATTCGATTCGAAATTTTTGAATATCCGTTCGGACCGGATATCCAAAATATCTGTGCCTACTTTTGCATGAGGCCATTACTGCTTTGAATTACATTTTCCGTTAAGCTTTCGAATATAAAGTGCAATGTACTGTTTTGTTTTTGCTTCAGGGTTTAAATAAACAGAACATGTGGTTAGTTAATTATCCTAAAACTTTCTAATATTTGTGTGCACTATTTTACTAGGTAGGGAGTTTAAGAAAGAATTATTTTTTTAAGATTTGTGATTTAGAACAAGTCTTAGACAAATATGTAATCGTAAATCATCTCATAAAATTAAATTGTTTTTAGATATAAAAATATAATATTCTTTTTTTGTAAAAAAAAAAGTGTCCCACATCAATTATAATATAAGGTGCTGAGACAAAAAAAAACAAATAAGAATAAGATGATAAACAGAGACTACTAGCCTCTATCGGATATTCGATTTTTCGGATCGGATCGAAATGAAAACCACCTAGTCGTACTTATCGCTATAACTTTCTTACCTTTAATTCATGTACTGTCTTCAATAAGTTCAAGTACTTTCCTAAATAAAAAGTTAAATGTATTGAGAGAGGGAGAGAGGATGTGTGTACGTGTGCATCTTTAATTTAGATCGAAATAGGTACAAAACTACAAGTGACCCCTTAACTCATAGTGAATTCTCCCGACATTAGACTTACTTAGATCTATAATTAGAGTGTTTGGTTTAAAATCAAAGAAGTGTTTTTGGCTTTCAAAAGCACTTCTGATCTCTATTTCTAAAAGCTTAAATTTTGGGCTTTTGGAAGTAGAGTTGTTTTTGCCTATTTTTAAGTCAAAAACACTTTTTTTATTGACAATCAAACACCTAACAATTTTTTGATAAAAAACTCTACTTCTAAAAGTTCTTTTTAATAAGTTGTACCAAACGGACCCTAAGTAAGAATTAATCGGGAAAAAAAGCTTTTATGTCGAAAAGAAGATCGTTGATCTGTACACGTCCAGAGGAGTTGGAGTCGGCAGACAAGAGAATCTGCATATGGACTGTAGTGAATTTGGGAAGCCTATGCCATATTAGCCACTACTAGGTCCAAGCAAGATGACCTCACTCATAATAATATAAGATATTTCTCAAATTCTAATGTTTTATCAACATTTCTTTGAATTGATGAATCCCTGTATGACTTTGTGAATTTGAGGATTCTATGCCATATAAGCCACTAAATTCAAGCAATATTTCTCACTCTTATATTATTGTAATTGTAAAATATTTATCAAATTCTACTGTTTATCAACAGATCATTGAATTCCTCTATCACCCGTTGTTCAAAATTAATGCTACCATTATTTTAAGCTATTTTTATGTGGAGAGCTCAAGAGTATAGTTATTAATGCAAAAAGAAAAAAGAACATTATATATAATATGCTACTCTTTTGTAATAATTAAAGCGAACATGACATATACTATAAAATATATACCTTTTAAACTATTATATTGTACATATAATACATTTATGTATAAGAAAGATTCAAGTTTGCGCTTTCTGAAATGACTCAATTTTATTGGGAGAAAAATGGCTCAATGCCTTCCAATTCATGTTTTGGCTCACTCATATCTTTGACGTTAGTAAATAGTTTTGTATGTATCCTTATCATTAATAGAGCTTTAATATGAAATAGATTGACTCCACATGTGTACGTTCTTTGAAAAAAAATATTACCCTGATTTTTTTTTTGGATTTTATTAGTTCTTTAATCTTATGATAGACCATTGGATTTGTTAGCTCTTTAGACTTATGATAGATTTTTATTATCTTTGTATGAGCTCATGTTTTCTCCTCTTTTGTAATTATGCATCTCTTTGATATCGTTGTGATTATAAAATAACTTATGCATCTCTTTGATATCGTTGTGATTATAAAATAACTTATGCATCTCTTTGATATCGTTGTGATTATAAAATAACTTACTTCATTAAAAAATATAATTAATTATTTTTCGTTCACCAAGTTTATGTCACTATAAAATTTTATATTTTATCTTAAAAGCAATGATGGGTCCATCCTTTTGAAATCTTGAATTCGCCTCTGACCATTCCATGCTTGAACCTTTGCTTTTCTTCAAGAAAATCACTACAATTTACCATACGTTCATCTCTCAAACTAGCACGCTCTGGCTAACACTCAGCACAAAACATCCTCACACAACTATGACTATCGTTGATAGCAACAATTAGACTCAACAACGTTGGAGATACCTACTCTGTCTATGAAGTCATTTCATAAGCAACATGATGATTCTAGAAAACAACTAATACCCACCACTACAATAAATTGCCTCAAAGAGGGCGATTTTTTTAAACCAAAGAGGGCGTCGGGCCAAAAAAGGCGACATACAATCGCCTTTTTTTTTTTTTTTGACGAAGGAACCCGTAGCCGCTACTCTTTCGAGTGCGCACAGGGTAAACCTCGGCTGACGCAATAGTTTCACCAAAAGGGGCGACTTTTTCAAATCGTGAAGTCGCCCCTTTTGGTTTGGAGCAAAAAGGGCGACTTGAAAAAGTCGCCCCTTTTGGTTTGGACCAAAAAGGGCGACTTGAAAAAGTCGCCCCCTTTGGTTAGGAACAAAATGGGCGACTTAAAGTCACCCCCTTTAATAAATTCGGACCAAAAAGGGCGACTTGGAGAAGTCGCCCTTCTTGGTCCGAATTTATTAAAAATAAATAATAAAGCAAGAAGGGTGACTATTTGAAGTCGCCCCTTTTGGTTCGGACCAAAAAGGACGACTTGGAGAAGTCGCCCTTCTTGGTCCGAATTTATTAAAAATAAATAATAAAGCAAGAAGAGCGACTATTTGAAGTCGCCCCTTTGGTTAGGACCAAAAAGGGCGACTTGGAGAAGTCGCCCTTTTTGGTCCGATTAAAAAGTTTTGGTACTAAAAATTAAGTGTTTCACAAATTTTATTTTTAACTATTTACACGTACCAATCCGTATTAATATTCTTCCAAATATTATATTAATATTAAGTATTTCCATATTACTACTCTTTATACAAAAAAATAAACTTTTTATCTTGGAATGCTAATAAATAATTAACTGCCCTCAATTAATGTTAAAATTTCAAATCAAAGTTAAAATATAAACTCACTCAATTTTAAAACTAACTACACTCTATGTTATTGTATTGCTCGTTAATATTGTCCAAAACTCCATTTTATTTTATTTCAAAATCGTAGGTAAGATACCATCGTTCTTCCCTCCTCCTTCCTTATTTTGTACTCCTTCGGTCCTTCCTAATTTTATAATTTATCATTTGTTTCCAAATATCATCGTGCTTTTTCTATTTTCTACAAATCAAAATAGTAACAAGCTAAATAAGTCACCAAAAAGTAAATAACAAAAAATAACTTTCAATAAATATATATGCATAAAAATGAAAGGGTTATTTTACAATTTGAGTTAGTTCTTGAGTTATACCTAAGAAATAAAATGAGATGCAAGAAAGGGAAAACAAATCCGATTTTTTGTATATCTCAAAAATTTGGATCCGAATCCGATCCGAAATTATTCAAAAATTACGGATATCTGATTTTTTGTATATCCGAAATATTCGAATCCGAATCCGATCCAAAATTTATCTGAAATATTCGGATCCGAAATTATCCGAAAATAACGAATATTCGATTTTTTGTATATCCAAAATATTCGGATCCGAATCCAATCCAATTTTATCTGAAATATTCGGATCCGAGTCCGATCCAAAATTATCCAAAAATTGTGGATATCCGATTTTTTGTATATTCGAAATATACGGATCCGAATCAAATCCGAATTTTAGCCGAAATATTTAGATCTGAATCCGATCTGAAATTATGGATATTCGATTTTTTGTATATCTGAAATATTCATATCCGAATTTGATCCGAAATTATCCGAAAATTGCGGATATCCGATTTTTTGGATATCCAAAATATTTGGATCCGAAATTATCCGAAAATTACGAATATCTGATTTTTTGGATATCCGAAATATTCAAATCCGAATCCGATTTAAAATTATCCGAAAATTGAGGATATCCGATTTTTTGGATATCCAAAATATTCGGATCCGGAATTATCCAAAAATTATGAATATCTGATTTTTTGGATATCCGAAATATTCAAATTCGAATCCGATTCGAAATTATACGAAAATTACGAATATCCGATTTTATGGATATCCGAAATATTCGGATCAGAAAATTGCGAATATCCAATTTTTTGGATATCTTGAAATATTCAGATCCGAATTCAAGGAATTTATGATTGTGATGAGTATAAATATAACAAGTATTGATTGCTGGTTTAGTGATAGAATGACACAATTCCACAGAGGATGCTCGGGTTCAATTCTTGGCAGAGGGTTGTATTTATGGTGATTAATGTTGCATAACTAGTGGTCTAGTGGTAGAATAGTGCGATGTCATGTGATTCGGACGAGTTGAATCCCAGTTGGTGCATTTAATTTTTCTCTTTTTTGAACCAACCCAAAAAGTGTGACTGTAGTCGCCCTCTTTGATACCCTATTTGAACCAGGACCAAAGGGGGCGACTCTTCTTGATAAATCTCAAAAAGGGCGACTCCAGTCGCCCTCTTTGGTCCAAAACAAAGGGGGCGATTTGAAAAATCGTCCTTCTTGATCTAAGACAACGCGACTAATTAGGCGAGTTGAAGGGCGACTAAAAATCGCCCCCTTTGATCTAAGGGGGTGATATTTCACCCAAAGAGAGAGATTACAGTCGCCCTCTCAGAACCAATTTCTTGTAATGCACATGAAATGACCAAAATGTGGATAAGATTGTGGCCTCCACTTCAGCACATTCAAGCAACATGGTTGAAATAAAGGGTGACCACAAAGGTTGTATGAGTATGAAGAGTTGGGCAGACATGGTAAAGGAGGAGGGGAAGGTCCACTACTACAGAAAAGCACTTGCATATCACTTTTTTTAAGGCTTGCATAGCGCTTTAAAAAAGCGCTATGCAAGCAGGCTACTACCATAGCGCTTTGTTTGCATAGCGCAAAAAAAGCGCTATGGTAGTATAATTTCGATAAACCTTATATTTTGAAAATATTGCTTGCATAGCGCTTAAAAAAGCGCTATCCCTTTTTTATAGACTATGTACCTTGGATAGAGGGAGATCAAGATGGAATTTCGGGAGAAGGGTGCCTCTCACTGCAAAGAAGTCATGGACCGAGCGCATTGTTTACCAAAAACACAGTCTCATGAAGTCGTAAGACCATGTATGAGTGGCCTGCCCGATCTTAGGAAGGTTAAGGAAGTTGGTGACTGATGGCAGGGCGCGGCCAAGCCGGTGAGTTCGGCTTTCGGGGCTACCTACTTTAGGGCTTATGTAATATATAAAGAAGAACCCTCTTAGGGCCTTTTTGTTTAAGGGCTGCTCGCCTTTTGAAGTTTTTTTTTACTTTTTTTTTTTGGTAATATCCATGTTTTTTCACCTAATAAATAAAATATCAAAAAGATAACAAAAAGAATACTCAATCAAAATATAATATAATATAATCATTCGCATAAAACATAATAATATATTTAAAATAGTATCTCAGTCATTAGTAGCTTACAGTCATTAACTAATAACAATACGACATAGGCAACAATTACATCAAAATACTAACTAATAGCTTCAACCTTCCATTTTTTCTTTGAGGGATCGATTGTACAAGTAGTCTGCCCAATTAATTCGAAAATTCTTCATTTTGCTTTGAGGATAAACTTTGGGTGGTGAACTATGAACAAACTGCAAAACATAGATGTTACAAAAACATAGTTAGAATAGAAACATCCAATAAATAAACATACTTACACAAATAACTTCATACAAATATAGAACTTGCCTTATTTACATTGTGTAGATTAGATAATCGTCAAGATGAAAGTTTTGATTACTATAACTAATAAGCCTAGAGAGATGAGTATAAAATGAAGATCGATATACTTACATAAAGAGGAATACTTGTATCACCCGAACTCAAAATATCCTCAATGAAACAGCAAATATAATGACCACAATGAATGCTATCGATCTGCCTTGGACACTATGGAAAATAATGTCCAATATTAATCTATTATCATATTTTATATATAACAATTTTCAAAATGGTAAAGTAAATACATGAATATTTGACCAACTGAATCTATTGTATACCGCCTTACTGAGACTAACACCTCGAAGAGTCCGGTACCCTAACATACCCCTATTTTGTTTAAAGTAAACAATATTATACACATGTATATATATAAATTAGTAATATAAAAAAATTGAAGAGCTAATTACCTTTCAATAAAAAAAACAAATCTGGACGTTGTGAATACCTGCATTTCGGAGCTGGATCCATAAAGTATATCACCTCAGTTTGGGTATTGATACCAACCAATACCCAATGTAAACTGCATAATATTTGAAAAGTTTATTGTATTATCAGTTCATTTACAATATATGTGGAGCCATGTAATGTCTAATACAATAATCATGTGAAAAGAGTACTTGAGTAAATTATGAAAACTCAATTAAGATAATGTCAAGTAAAAGCATGCCTAGAAGGCTATAAATAACTGAAGACAACATATAATAATTAAATATTATGTTAAAACTCACCCAACATTATGCGACACCAATAATAGATGGTTTTTTCCTTCATACTTGAGCAGACATTCTGTAAAATCCGGAAAAAAATAATAATAATAATATATAGTTGTGGTTGGGTTAATAAAAATATATTTATATAAGAAAACAAAGAATAAATTGCATGGGATAGAGTTAGTGTTAAAGTTGGATAAATAGATAGATGAAATGAAAATACATGATACAACTATTGTATATATGGAGATGTACATGCCCCGTATACCTGGGGGTATATCACCCATACACTTCATAAAAAGGGGGATAAAAACTGGTGCAAATGCAAACATGATTCATACCAAGAAAACACAGGACTTAACCTTCCTAAGGTAATAAAGACAGAATCGTAACAACCACATATACACACAAACAAATGTATACCCATGTGTCATGAAGTCTTATCAATTCGAAGAGAATAACCAAAAAAAAAACAAAAAAAAAACAAAAGAAAAGAAAAGAAAAAAAGAAAAAAAATGAATGAAGGCATGCAGCATTGCACGTCCATTCCTTTGCTTCCCCCCTTTTCATTTCCCCTCCAACTCTTGTCATTTCACCTCCCATATGTTATAGAAAACTCTCCACTTATACATTGTATTTACACACAAACAAAGTACATAACATAAAGGTTAGAAAAATCAGAAAAAAACAAGGGAAAAGAAGAGGAAAAAAATACCAAGAGGGCAAGAAGAACAAGAATCAAAATACTAGAGAGTAAGAATAATTTTAGCAACCACACAACAATAATCTTCAGACTTACAAGGTGAGTTTTCTCACTCAGAAATTCTTGGTAACATCCTTTATTTTTAGTTCAATACATGTTAGAAAAAGAATTGAGTGTTGAAAAGAAATATTGAACTTTTGATTGTTTAGACAACTAGTTGCGTCATGAACTTTACGAACTGTTCTCACTGAGTTATAATTGTTAGAATTTGATGAAATTCGTAAGAGTGGTACACCTCTCTATTATGATCATATAGAACAAAAAATGAGGTAAAATGGACATACGGTTTGAAAGTTATCATAGTTCAAAGCTCCTGCCTTAGATTTGGCCGAAATTCGGAAAGGCATAATTACGGACTGTTTTTATTGAGTTTTACTTTTTAGAATTATATGAAATTTACATGGTTGTAAATCTCTCTGTTACGGACAGATATAGATAAAGAGTTGTTAAAACGGACTTACGAGTTGAGAGTTATTGTAGTTTGAAGTTGCTGCCCCGGATTCATCGGAATCCAGAAGGGCAGGACGTTGAAACGCAAAACTGTACTAATACGTGGGTAATATGAAAATTGGTGCTAAATGGAAGTTCTAGATCTCTCTGTTGTGGACATTTTGAGACCTTACGGGGGTCTATCCGACTTACGGATTGAGAGTTATCGCTGTTTAAAGTTTCTGCCTCGGATCTATCGAGATCCAGGAAGGGCAGCGAATAAAAGTGTAAAACTGTACCAAATGGTGCGGAATATGAAAGGATGGTTCACATGGAGACGTGTATATCTCTGTTCTCGTCGTTTTGAGATTTTATGGGGCTTGAACGGGTTTACAGATTAAGAGTTATGACTATTCTAAGATTGGGTTTTGTTTAATAAAAATTCTGCCGAAACAAATTTCATGTGGCTGTTTTGAGGATAAATTTGTGTTAGTTACCCAAAGTAGTTTTAAATGAAATTTGGTACAGTGAAAGATCCCCGTCTTACCTTAATTTCCGCTTGAGAAATACCTTAGTTGGAGTTATGGTTAAAAAGTTATAATCGTTACAAGTATGAATGACAGAATGTTGGGAAAGAGAATATTATTTATTCGATCTTCTGAAAAATATGAAAAGTGAATACGTGTTCACATAAATATATAAATATAAACATAATGGATCGGGTTGCTCGCAACAAAGCGTGAAGTGAATACGTGTTCACAAATACGTAAATATAATGGATCGGGTTGCGCGCAACAAAGCGTAAAGTGAATACGCGTTCACAAATCGTAAACATAATGGATCGGGTTGCGCGCAACAAAGCGTAAAGTGAATACGTGTTCACAAATACGTAAATATAATGGATCGGGTTGCGCGCAACAAAGCGTAAAGTGAATATGCGTTCACAAATACGTAAACATAATGGATCGGGTTGCCGCGCAACAAAACGTAAAGTGAATACGTGTTCACAAATACGTAAATATAATGGATCGGGTTGCACGCCGCAACAAATCGGAAAGTGAATAAGCGTTCAAAAATTCGTAAACATAATGGATCGGGTTGCACGCGCAACAAAGCGTAAAGTGAATACGTGTTCACAAATACGTAAATATAATGGATCGGGTTGCACGCAACAAATATGAAAGATGAATACATGTTCACCTATATATAAATATGAAAAGTGAATACGCGTTCACAAATATATAAATGTAATAAACATGTGGAAATGCAGGGGAATGTCTTAACGTATAATACGAGATAAAATGAAGTGTTGGTTAAACCGAGAATTTCTATGAGGAGTTGTTGCATCTTTAAAAGTGTTGTAACCTGATATGTTTTTGCAATATGCTTATTACGTTATAATGTGATTGCACTTGGAATATTGTGGTGTTACTTTGAATTGCGGGTAAGGTTCTCACCGGCCCGGATGGTAGGGTGACTCTTTATTTAACATGTTTGAAAGCGTGATAGAGGAAAGGCTCGCGCGAGGCTAGCGATCGTCCGCGACCTCTTGTCATACCAAGTCCATTGCTTGGGCTTGGTACTCGTCAGTCGAATGTCGGTTCGATGTCTCGGGAAATGCCCGTGTGGAATGGTCTCCCTTCCAACTTAGAATAATCTTTGTCAGTATGTCTATGTAGAAACAATATTTGCACGAGCATGAGCTCGCGTTATGTTTTTTATAAAGTCATAAACAGATTTCTTTATGTTTATTTTTATTAATCGCTCCGTATTTGAATATAAGTTTAAATTTCTAAATAAAGAGAATTAAATGGTGCTCCTGGTGGGAAATAATTGTTCAGGTGCCATCACGCCCTAAGTAAAGACTTAGGAAAAGTCGGGGCGTGACAAGTTGGTATCAGAGCTAAACCAGGTTAGGAGATTCTAGGAAGTTTCTTCGAGTTGGGTGTTTGAACGGTTACTTATTGCGACGGTGTGCGCGTCACCTTAGTAATAAGTAAACGGAATAACATTCTAAAGTTTCCCTTCTTTCATACTCCTCTCGTGCCTATCTTGAGTCTTTTTCAAGACATGATTCTTGTACTACCTTTTTCAACACACATGTCGTCCCTACAGAAAGGGATAGAGTCAAGCGATTTGTAGTAGGTTTGAGCCCGAACATAGCAGAGAAGGTGGTGGTGTTAGCCAACGATCGAACTTATCTTCAGATTGTCGATATGGCTTTGAGGGTAGAAGGTTTCACTAAAGCAAAAAGAGAATATTCGCAGAAGAGATTTCGGACGTCAGGATCATTTAACCAGAGTCAAAATCGGAAGCAGGAGTTTAGTAAGGGATCTTCAGGACCGAACCAATCTGTGGGCCAGTCTTATTTCAAGCCTAGGGGGCACAGTTGGTCTAATTACCAAGGTAGCAAGGACAAGGCCACCAACCCTAACACAGGAGGTGATAAACCGATTTGTAAGATTTGTCAAAGAAAACACACTGGAGAATGTCGGCTCTTAACGAAGACATGTTATAACTGTGGAGAGTCAGGCCACTATGCCAGGGATTGCAAGAAGAGGACCCAAACTCAATCTATTCAGGGGAGATCAGAAGCAACCACGATTTACTCTGAAATCAGGGAAACCAACCCCGCCAGAGTCAGGGAGGTCAACAACCCAACAATTCTAATCGGCTTTACGCTTTGACCCAGAGGAATGAGGCAGAAGCATCTAATGCGGTGGTCACAGGTATTTTGCTAGTCTCGAGTATTCCTGCAGTTGTATTATACGATCCCGGCTCTACATTTTCATATGTGTCAATGGGCTTTGCTAAGAATTTACACGTAGAACCTTCTTATTTAAGTGAACCTTTTGAGGTTATGACACCAGTAGGGGCCTCAATTTGGGCCTCTCGGGTGGTAAATAATTTTCCATTAGAAGTGAATAGCAGGGGAACAATGGTGAACCTAGTACTACTTGATATGGTAGACTTCGACGTCATTTTGGTTATGGATTGGTTGTCGGCATGTTATGCCATGTTAGATTGTCGACGAAAGATAGTGAGATTAACTTTTCTCGGAGAACCAGAAGTTGTTATAAGGGGTAGGGTTGGAATATCCTCAGGTCAGTTTATTTCCTACCTTGGGGCTCAAAAGTTATTGAGAAGTCACAGAGTGGAGTATGCATATCTGGCTAATATAGTGGATACCCAAAAGGAATCCCCACCAGTGAATGATGTTCCTATTGTTCGAAATTTTCCGGAAGTTTTTCCTGAAGATCTTCCAGGCCTTCCTCCAGATAGAGAAGTGGATTTTGCTATAGAGTTAATTCCGGGTACAAGACCCATTTCTATTCCTCCATATCGAATGGCCCCAGTTGAATTGATGGAGTTAAAAGAACAATTGAAGGAACTTCTGGATAAAGGCTTTATAAGGCCTAGTGTTTCCCCTTGGGGTGCACCAGTCCTGTTTGTGAAAAAGAAAGACGGATCGCTCCGAATGTGCATCGATTATCGACAGCTCAATAAGGTCACGATCAAGAACCGATACCCATTACCAAGAATCGATGATCTTTTTTACCAACTTCAGGGAGCTAGCTATTTTTTCAAGATTGATCTCCGTTCGGGATATCACCAGCGGAAAATAAATCCAGATGATATATCCAAAACAACCTTTAGAACCCGTCGGCCATTATGAGTTCTTGGTCATGTCTTTTGGGTTAACGATGCCCCAAGACTTTTATGGATTTAATGAGCAGAATCTTCAAACCATTCCTAGATTTGTTCGTGATTGTGTTCATAGATGATATCCTAATCTCTGATAAGAGTGTTGAGAACATGAAGAGCATCGAGGTAGTGCTTCAAGTCTTGAAACAGGAGAAACTATATGCTAAATTTTCAAAGTGTGAATTTTGGTTGGAAAAGGTAGCCTTTTTGGGTCATGTTGTGTCAAGGGATGGAATTATGGTAGACCCCCAGAAGATAGAAGCAGTGAAGAACTGGCCAAAACCAACCACTCCGACAGAGGTTAGAAGTTTCTTGGGTTTGGCTGGGTATTATAGAAGATTCGTAAAAGGTTTTTCTAGTCTTGCTGCTCCTTTGACCCGGTTGACTCAAAAAGCGGTTAAGTACCGATGGTGAAGCATGTGAAGCAAGTTTTGAAACTAAAGGAATTGTTGACTCTGCGCTGATCCTAACCTTACCATCGGGACAAGAAGGGTTCACAGTCTATTGCGATGCCTCCAGAGTTGGGTTAGGATGTGTCTTGACTTGATGCAGTTTGGAAAGGTTATTGCGTATGCATCTAGACAATTAAAGATACATGAGAAGAATTACCCAACTCATGACTTGGAATTAGCTGCGGTGGTGTTTGCCTTACGAATATGGAGACATTATTTGTATGGTGTGCATGTGGACATATTCTGAGATCATAAGAGTTTGCGATACATAACCACGAAGGATTTGAATCTCACAAAGAAGATGGTTAGAGTTGCTTAAGGATTATGACCTTAGTATTCTTTACCATCTGGGAAAGCTAACGTGGTGGTGGCGCGCTCGATGGGAGATCAATGGGCGCAGCCCATTTGGCAATTCAAAGAGGTATTGTTGGGAGGTACAAATATTGGGAAACCTCGGGGTTAGCTTAAGCGAGATCGGTGAAGGTAGAGTGGTGGTACATGATACCTCATGATGCGCCTTAGCCGAAATAAAAGAAAGTCAGTTTGAGGATACGGAGTTTGTTGGATTCCGGGAGAGGATCCAACAGGGAAAACCTTCACAGTTTACGTTGAGAGATAATGACGGAACCCTTCGGTATAAGGGTAGGTTATGTGTTCCTAAGGTAAAGGATCTAAGGAGGAAAATCTTTAGATGAGGGTCACAACACAAGATATTCCATTCATTCAGGGTCAACAAAAATGTATCAGGACCTCACGGAAAATTACTGGTGGGACGGAATGAAGAAAGATGTTGCGGAGTTTGTCGAAAGGTGTCTTATGTGTCAACAGGTGAAAGCTGAACATCAAAAATCAGGCGGACTACTTCAGGACATTGGTGTCCCCATGTGGAAATGGGAGGCGATTCATATGGATTTTGTAACTGGTCTACCGAAAACTCGAGAGGGGTATGATTCTATATGGGTGATTGTAGATCGGCTTACAAAGTCAGCCCATTTCCTCTGTCAAGACTACGTATCGCGCCAACAAGATGCTGCGTAAATTTATTTTAAGGAAATTGTGCGGTTACACGGGATTCCATTACAAATTATTTCGGATAGGGGTTCCCATTTCACCTCACACTTTTGGCAAAGTTTCCAGCAGGGTCTCGGGACAAAAGTTAAGTTGAGCACGGCTTTCCACCCATGAAGCAGATGGGCAAGGTGGCGAACAATTCAAACACTTGAGGACATGTTGCGATCTTGTGTGTTAGATTTTCGGGAAAGCTGGTTGGAACATCTATGTCTAATTGAGTTCGCCACAACAATAGTTTTCACTCTAGCATACAAATGGCCGTTTGAAGCATTATATGGGCGAAAATGTAGGTCTCCACTTGGATGGTTCGAGGTGGGTGAGGCAATTGTTCGGACTGAAGTCATTCAAGAAACAAATGATAAGGTCAGATGATTCGGGAGCGGATCAAAACAGCTCATAGCCGTCATAAGTCTATGCGGATCATCGGAAAGAGATCTTGAATTCCAAGAGGAGAAAGTATTTTTAAAAGTGTCCCCAATGAAGGGAGTGATGCGTTTTGGTAAGAAAGGAAAATTGAGCCCAAGGTTTATTGGGCCATATGAGATCTTGCGAAGAGTGGGGAATGTGGCTTACGAATTAGCACTTCCACAAGAGCTGGAAGCAGTGCATTCGGTATTTCATGTGTCAATGTTACGAAAATACTTGCACGATCCAAGCCACGTCATCCTTCCCCAGGAGATAGTTCTTAATAAAGAGCTTCAATATGAAGAGGCTCCGGTAGAAATACTTGATAGAAAGGTCCAACGCCTTAGAAATAAAGATATTGCTTCCGTGAAAGTCCTATGGAAGAATCACTCCACAGAGGAAGCCACCTGGGAAGCGGAAGAGGCGATGAAAGTCAAATATCCATTCCTATTTGACTAAGGTAATAAAAGAAAAATGTGTTGCATAGTACATCATATGTGTGTCATTTGCGTGTCTATATGCATGTGTTACAACCTTATTCTCATTCGAGGACGAATGCTTCTTAAGGAAGGGAGAATGTGAAGCCCCAAATTTGTGACAATAACAATAAACATTATTATGTTTATGTGATTATGTTATTATTGTGTCCATGTGATTATGTTACGACCTTATTCACATTCGAGGACGAATGTTGCTTAAGGAGGAGAGAATGTAAAATCCGGAAAAAATAATAATAATAATATATAGTTGTGGTTGGGTTAATAAAAATATATTTATATAAGAAAACAAAGAATAAATTGCATGGGATAGAGTTAGTGTTAAAGTTGGATAAATAGATAGATGAAATGAAAATACATGATACAACTATTGTATATATGGAGATGTACATGCCCCGTATACCTGGGGGTATATCACCCATACACTTCATAAAAAGGGGGATAAAAACTGGTGCAAATGCAAACATGATTCATACCAAGAAAACACAGGACTTAACCTTCCTAAGGTAATAAAGACAGAATCGTAACAACCACATATACACACAAACAAATGTATACCCATGTGTCATGAAGTCTTATCAATTCGAAGAGAATAACCAAAAAAAAAAAAAACAAAAGAAAAGAAAAAAAAAAGAAAAAAAATGAATGAAGGCATGCAGCATTGCACGTCCATTCCTTTGCTTCCCCCCTTTTCATTTCCCCTCCAACTCTTGTCATTTCACCTCCCATAGGTTATAGAAAACTCTCCACTTATACATTGTATTTACACACAAACAAAGTACATAACATAAAGGTTAGAAAAATCAGAAAAAAAACAAGGGAAAAGAAGAGGAAAAAAATACCAAGAGGGCAAGAAGAACAAGAATCAAAATACTAGAGAGTAAGAATAATTTTAGCAACCACACAACAATAATCTTCAGACTTACAAGGTGAGTTTTCTCACTCAGAAATTCTTGGTAACATCCTTTATTTATAGTTCAATACATGTTAGAATAAGAATTGAGTGTTGAAAAGAAATATTGAACTTTTGATTGTTTAGACAACTAGTTGCGCCATGAACTTTACGAACTGTTCTCACTGAGTTATAATTGTTAGAATTTGATGAAATTCGTAAGAGTGGTACACCTCTCTATTATGATCATATAGAACCAAAAATGAGGTAAAATGGACATACGGTTTGAAAGTTATCATAGTTCAAAGCTCCTGCCTTAGATTTGGCCGAAATTCGGAAAGACATAATTACGGACTGTTTTTATTGAGTTTTACTTTTTAGAATTATATGAAATTTACATGGTTGTAAATCTCTCTGTTACGGACAGATATAGATAAAGAGTTGTTAAAACGGACTTACGAGTTGAGAGTTATTGTAGTTTGAAGTTGCTGCCCCGGATTCATCGGAATCCAGAAGGGCAGGACGTTGAAACATAAAACTGTACTAATCCGTGGGTAATATGAAAATTGGTGCTAAATGTAAGTTCTAGATCTCTCTGTTGTGGACATTTTGAGACCTTACGGGGGTCTATCCGACTTACGGATTGAGAGTTATCGCTGTTTAAAGTTTCTGCCTCGGATCTATCGAGATCCAGGAAGGGCAGCGAATAAAAGTGTAAAACTGTACCAAATGGTACGGAATATGAAAGGATGGTTCACATGGAGACGTGTATCTTTCTGTTCTCGTCGTTTTGAGATTTTATGGGGCTTGAACGGGTTTACAGATTAAGAGTTATGACTATTCTAAGATTGGGTTTTGTTTAATAAAATTCTGCCGAAACAAATTTCATGTGGCTGTTTTGAGGATAAATTTGTGTTAGTTACCCAAAGTAGTTTTAAATGAAATTTGGTACAGTGAAAGATCCCCGTCTTACCTTAGTTTCCGCTTGAGAAATACCTTAGTTGGAGTTATGGTTAAAAAGTTATAATCGTTACAAGTATGAATGACAGAATGTTGGGAAAGAGAATATTATTTATTCGATCTTCTGAAAAATATGAAAAGTGAATACGTGTTCACATAAATATATAAATATAAACATAATGGATCGGGTTGCGCGCAACAAAGCGTGAAGTGAATACGTGTTCACAAATACGTAAATATAATGGATCGGGTTGCACGCCGCAACAAAGCGTAAAGTGAATACGCGTTCACAAATACGTAAACATAATGGATCGGGTTGCGCGCAACAAAGCGTAAAGTGAATACGTGTTCACAAATACGTAAATATAATGGATCGGGTTGCACGCGCAACAAAACGTAAAGTGAATATGCGTTCACAAATACGTAAACATAATGGATCGGGTTGCGCGCGCAACAAAGCGTAAAGTGAATACGTGTTCACAAATACGTAAATATAATGGATCGGGTTGCGCGCAACAAAGCGTAAAGTGAATACGGCGTTCACAAATACGTAAACATAATGGATCGGGTTGCACGCAACAAAGCGTAAAGTGAATACGTGTTCACAAATACGTAAATATAATGGATCGGGTTGCACGCAACAAATATGAAAGATGAATACATGTTCACTATATATAAATATGAAAAGTGAATACGCGTTCACAAATATATAAATGTAATAAACATTTGGAAATGCAGGGGAATGTCTTAACGTATAATACGAGATAAAATGAAGTGTTGGTTAAACCGAGAATTTCCTATGAGGAGTTGTTGCATATTTAAAAGTGTTGTAACCTGATATGTTTTTTGCAATATGCTTATTACGTTATAATGTGATTGCACTTGGAATATTGTGGTGTTACTTTGAATTGCAGGGTAAGGTTCTCACTCAGCCCCAGATGGTAGGGCTGACTCTTTATTTAACATGTTTCAGGAAAGCGTGATAGAGGAAAGGCTCCACGCCAAGGCTAGCGATCGTCCGCGACCTCTTGTCATACCAAGTCCATTGCTTGGGCTTGGTACTCGTCGATTCGTAATGTCGATTCAGTGTCTCGGGAAATGCCCGTGTGGAATGGTCTCCCTTCCAACTTAGAATAATCTTTGTCAGTATGTCTATGTAGAAACAATATTTGCACGAGCATGGGCTCGCGTTATGTTTTTTATAAAGTCATAAACAGATTTCTTTATGTTTATTTTTATTAATCGCTCCGTATTTGAATATAAGTTTAAATTTCTAAATAAAGAGAATTAAATGGTGCTCCTGGTGGGAAATAATTGTTCAGGTGCCATCACGCCCTAAGTAAAGACTTAGGAAAAGTCGGGGCGTGACACATTAGGCCAAATAATTGAACGGTGTAGCACTACCTATCATGGGCGCAAAATGGGGCGACACAAAAGAAAACTTGTTGGCCAACTCGACATTCTCGGAAAGATAAACTTCACCCAAATACCTTAAACAATGCATAATACATAAGTTTGAATATCAGAAACTCAAGTGTAGTAGCAGTTCATATTAAATGGAGCATCTATTTTTTCAATACATCAGAGTATGCCATCAATTCATCTCAAGATGCAACAATCTCATTGGAATATCAACTCATGTGTAGTATTTGACATAACATGGCAACAACTATTTTCAATCAAGAGAACTGTATGTTCCTTTAAAACAGTAGCAACCATTTTCCAGTGACATAGGAGTAGTTGGCATCAATATGTACCAATAAATTAGTGTAGCATCTGTTCTTTATGTAAAGAGGATAGTAACCAGTGGCTGAGGGGCAGTAGTAGGCGTAAAAGGAAGCATCAGTGGGCATTAAAACACAGTAGGAGTGGGCATTAAAAGACAGGATACTGTATTGGAGCATCAGTGGGCATTAAATCCACATCATCGCACACGCCCATGATACTATATTGGAATTGCTCGATCAAGCAAGTCTTCAACTGCAATATCATTTAACTCATATTCTCTCAACTCTTCTGCTATACGAACCTAAAACAAACAACATTGATTAGCGAAATGATCAGAGCAACACAGCAGTTGCAGCAACACATAGACAACATGAATTGTCACATAATATTATCGCATCCTCAAGTATTCTCAAAGAACTAGGATCATCAATCTGGTACTCAGCATTCATCCTCGCATACTTCCAAGTATCGAAGCGAGTTACTACAGGATCCACTTCCCTTTCACGTTGTTTCTGTTGAATCTACAAATTTCGAGACCAAAATTAAATTGTATATCTTCTATAAATTAAGTTATATAATACTATTATAGATAATTAATACATGCAATCTGCTCTCTCAACCGCGCATAACCCACACATGCTTTTCTATATCGCGCCTCCATTGATTTCGCTCTCACTTTGTTTATTTTGCTTTTTTCCTACAATTGAAAGTTGTCATTAGTTGGTTTAAATTATAATCCTCATATTGAAAGTAATGTAATAACGTGGATGTTACCTTAAAATCTAGAGTCAATGAATGTTTCACGAAATTTTCCCAATACAGAGACACATAAGACAACTGCGAGTATATGAAAGGTGGTTCATCCGAGTAGTTACCCTCACTATCTCTCGCAAGATTCCTCAACCTTTCCCGAAAAACTCTGTGCAGGTAACCGGCACGAGAAAGAATCAATTTCTTTTTTGATTCATCCAGCCCAAATGTTTCTTGTTGCAACATATGACAATATTAACTACAACCATATAACTTAGACTTAAAAAGTATTAAATTAAAAAGTACTAAATTAAAAAGTATTAAATTAAAAAAATATACCTTGACTTCATCCCAATATTATTCTTTCAGGGGCAACAAATCTTTATTACGCCAATCAGTAATTGAAATTGGAAAAGTTCTTCTACAGCAAGAGCCAACGAAATGTGCTAGGGTCATCGACTCTTTGCCAATTGGTTGGCCTATTTCATTAAAATTCACCTTTATTACATCACCTCTGCCCTTTTTTTTCTTAATATTCACCATAGTGACTAGTCCTCGAGAATGAATCTCAGACATGCCACTAGTATTGTCGGAGCCCCCTGTCTCACCTCCTCTAGAACCATCCTGACCATCCCCTCGAGCACGACCTTCGTTTTGCGATCCAGTAGTCATGATCCTGTAAAATAAAGAATAACATATCGAAATTATAAGACAACAAAACTTGCATACATAGTACTTGTAGTTGATATAAATTTGTGGCAGAAAAAAATGTTGCTAATAGAATAATTAAACTCTATATTCACAAACTAGTAGAAATAATTTAATTTTATGAAACCATTTACAAATATATAATAGCAAAAAGACATACTTTTCTTCTTCGCTTTAGCTACCTTCTTTCGCTTGATAGCTAACTTCGCTGATCGTTCATGACCACATACATTAACTAAATCTGGATTTACATATTCACCATCATCATGATCATATCTTGAATATAAGCGTTGATAATTATCATCATCGTAAGTGCTCGGGCAAACATACATGTTCTCAAAAGGATCATTAATTGTGTCAACATCCTCATCAACATGGTCACTAACTTGGTAACTATTATTGAACTTGTTCGACAATATAACAATGGGCCACTTCTTATTAACTGAATCACTCACATAAAACACATGTTTAGCTTGCGCTGCCATAATAAATGCATCGTCTTTGTACCCAACCTTCTTTAAATCAACCCTTATAAATCCAGAATTTTCAACATGAACCCCGTCAGGAATGCTAACCCAACTACAATCAAACACCGGAGCTCAAAATCCGACATAATCGATTTTCCACATATTGATGATTTGTCCAAAGTATGTCGTATCTGTCTGGTTTAGTGTGGTGGCATTAAGAGAAACCCCACTATTTTGCATAGTACTCTTTGCATCATGTTCTCTAGTGTAGAATATGTATCCATTGATGAGATAACATTTGTAAGAGTACACATGCTCATCAGGTCCTCTTGACAAAAACTTGAGCCTCTCCGATACCGGGTTACTTTTCTCTAAGATCTTTTTATGAATATGATCCTTAAACCAATCAATGAAGGTAGAATTGTGCTCCACTTCAATCCAATCAAGGCCTTTATCTGGAAAATCTTTTGAGATACTCAGCTTGTGCTTGTCAACATAAGGAACAACATCAATTGTGTTATGTAGTACATATAAGTGCACTCGTTGCCGCCGTTCGAGGCTGATCAAAATTGGTTGACCCCCTGTTACACCTTTACCATTAATCCTATTAGTGTGACGAGTACTCGGAAGTCCAATTTCTTGGACATTTGGGATATACTCAGACCAATATTCTATTGCTTCTTCAACTAAATAAGTTTCAGCGATGCACACTTCTAGTCGATACATGTTCCTCACATAACCTTTCAACACTTTCATATACCGCTCCATGTCATACATCCATCTTATACGAGCAGGACCACACATCCTCGTCTCATAAACCAAGTGTACAGTCAAATGAATCATGATATCGAAGAAAGATGGTGAAAAATACATCTCAAGCTCACAAAGTGTTTCAACAATCACTTTTTGTAGACTTGACAGACTTCTCGGGTCTATGACCTTGCTACTCATGGTTTTGAAAAACCAACATAACTTTGTAATGATATTACGTACATTTTCTGGCAAAACAAAATAGCACGAATTGCAATTGAGAGCAGATTCTCAATGATGACATGATAATCATGTGATTTTAAATTCATCAATTTCAACACGTCTGAAGATATAGGACTTTGTATGTTAGACGAGTACCCCCTCTGGAACCTTCACTGAGTTGAGTGTCTCGAGTAACAATCTTCTCTTGCTTAGACAAAGTGTGAGCGACATGAGGTAAGTAAGGTGCTTTCCCATCCTTTAATACAGGTGCAAGTTCTTCTTTGATTCCCATATCAATCATGTCCATTTATGCATTGAATCCATCTTTAGATTTTAATGTGTCACCTAACAAAATATTTATCACACTAGCACCAACATTTTTCTCATTGTGCATGAGATCAATAAAATGCCTAACAAACAAATCCTTCCAATAAACTAATTGATAAAAGATTGACTTTTTTAAAACCGCTAGTGGGAATAGACTTTGCAAAGTATTTACCAAATTGTGTCTCAATATTTTCCACATCTTTTAGTACATCAACACCTGACAATGTAGGAGGTGAAGACCGATCTTCAACTTCACCATTGAATGAATCAGACATCAATCTATAACGATGATTTTAATCTAAAAACCGTCTATGCCCCATGTAAACAAACTTCTTACAGTGACTCAATCAAAGATGATCGGTGTCATTGGTACACCATGGATACACACACTTCTCCTTCACACTATATCCAGAAAGGTTGTCATAAGCTGGAAAATCATTGATTGTTCCAAACAACATAGCCTTCAATCTGAAACTAGCATTTCTTCTTCCATCGTAGACATCAACACCCTCTTTCCACAACAACTTTAAGTCCTCGATTAAAGGAGCTAAATATACATCAATATCGTTACCGGGTTGGCGAGGTACTGATATCAAAATAGACAACATCATATACTTGCGCTTCATGCATAACCAAGGGGCGAGGTTATAGATCATCAAAACTATGGGCCATGTACTATGGGAAGTACTCTGGAGATCATGAGGGTTCATTCCATCTGTTGAAAGTACTAAGTGTAAGTTCCTTGATTCCTTGCCAAATTCTGGATATTTGTTATCAAATGTCTTCCATTGAGGCGAATCAGCTGGGTGTCTTAACATTCCATCTTTAATTCTTTCATCATGATGCCATTTCAAGCATTTAACATCTTCTGCGCTACTATACAACCTCCTAAATCTAGGAATTATAGGAAAGTACCACATAACTTTGGTCGGGAATTTGTTTTTCTTATACCGCTTCATACCACATTTGGGACATTCATTCAATTCTGCGTACTCTCCCCTAAATAAAATACAATCATCCGGACAAGCTTGGATCTTCTGATGTGTTAACCCGATAGAGTTGAGCAATTGTTTAGCATCATAGGTTTTACTAGGGAGCACATTCCCATATGGCAATAGATCACTTACAACTTCAATAGCTCTGTGAAGAACACATCGAAAACTTGGTGACTAGCTTTTAAGTTGTACAAAATCAACACAGCTGACAATTTTGAAGCCTTAGTACAACCCGACCACAATGGTAACCAAAGTCTCCCTTAAGTCATCACATATCGGGATGATCCATGACTTTTCTGCACGACCGAACTCGGCCCGCATGATGTCATACCTGGGCACCCTTCTATCCATACAACACAAGTAACCCGCGGAAGCTAGATAACACTTATCATTTTTTCTTTTTTTGCAAAGGCAAAGCCGGCAAGGCTGCCATAATATATAACACCCGAATGGGACTACAACTGTACAAAAATATAAATACAACTCACGCAAGTCCAGCCCACATATGAATATAGACCTCTAAGAGTTTGGACAATAAACTATGACGGGACAAGGCCCCGTCGTACCCCTGAATATACCTAGCCGTAATGAAAGACCTGTGTCAAAATAACAAGCTCTTGAACATTGGAGTTATCCCACAACGCTGAACAAAGATACTAAGCTCGCGGATCACCCAACTGAGTACCTAATACCTGCGGGCATGAACGCAGCCCCCCGAAGGGGATCAGTATAACAAGGTACCAAGTATGTAAACATGAAGTACAGTAAACAAGATCATAACTGTACAAAAGAATGACAGGGACAAGTATGAAAATCAAATACTAGATACTACCGTGCTAAAAATAAGAGTCAACTGTACCTTGTCTCACTATACCCTATACCACTGTACCACCGTATTGTTGTATCACTGTACTTTATAAAAATGATTCAATTGTATCCTTTTAAAAATAAGATTCAACTGTGCCCACGGTACTTCCTTTTAAAAATGAGAGTCATGTCAAAATTAAGAACGTCTGTCCAAATAAACAAATATTGTCATGTGAGGTACGACATGTCCCGGCCCATTCTGGGACTCGGTGTAACGCTCTATAAGTCATGCAAGGTACGACATGTCTCGGCCCATTCTGGGACTCGGTGTAACGCTCTATAAGTCATGCAAGGTACGACATGTCACTGCCCATTTTGGGACTCGGTGTAACGCTCTATAAGTCATGCAAGGTACGACATGTCCTGGCCCATTTTGGGACTCGGTGTAACGCTCTATAAGTCATGCAAGGTACGACATGTCCCATCCCATTCTGGGACTCGGTGTAATGTGTTATAAGTCAAATAAGGTACGACATGTTCCGGCCCATTCTGGGACTCGATGTAATGTGCTATAAGTCAAATAAGGTACGACATGTTCCGGCCCATTCTGGGACTCGGTGTGAATATAAAGGACTGTACACCTATAGCTATCACAAGCAACTATGTACAATTTAAATCATCTTTGACTCTCATTAGCACAATTAGAATGAACTATCTTTTTAGAAAAAACTCAATGCATTATCAAACGAATAGGTAAACAACTTTCCTTTTATAAAACCCAAAGTACTATCAAGGTAAAATATCACTAAGGAGTAGGATCCGCTCAGTTTATAAAGATCAAGTCAAGTATTGATCCACTCGTCGTTTGTACCAACTCGATAATCTAATTCGTCTAGCTCCTCTGGCTAACATTATGGAAACATTTGTCCGGTGATAACTGATCCGAATTGGCAAATTAATCCATTTTATGAGCCATTAGTAGGTTATATATTAATAATTATCTTATCTAATCAGCTGTGAACCTAGAAAGTGTAAAACGAACTGGTTATATCTTAGCTTCTATGCATGTGGAAAATTATACTCATTTCAATATAATAGATTGTCGATTCCTTTTTCATTAACATTGCAATGGCTTGTTCGATACATTTTCTCATTAGTGTTGTAACTAGCAAGATCAACTCGACTCCACTGTTTACTAAAAGCTCTTACCAACATCTCCCATAAGACTTGGTAAGGACTTATGAATAATTTAGACATGCCATTAGCATAGAATCAATAACAAGAATACTCCTTAACTTCTAAGAGTAGAATAACTTTTGAAACAATACCACAGTTATGGTTCACACGAGAACATGCCAAAAGAGAGAAGGAAGATGTTCACATACCTCATTGACGACTAACCAACACGACAAGTAGAATACGTCCTGATTAGGTAACCTATAAATACAATAACACTTCTATCAACTTCAAGGTTACTAGAGTAGGTTAATACTAAGTAAAAGTCCTCTTATTCTACGAAAATTTGGGCAGCACTTCCCCCGTTTATACGTACTTTTACACTTTTTCCAAGGCCCAAATTCAACAACAAACAAGCCACAATTAAGGGCACAACCAACAGTTAACCAAAGGGTATTGCACGCCTACTTAACGTGTAAATTCAGCCCCTTAATCCATGTAAAACAGTCCACAAAATCAGTCCAAAATCCGACAACAAGGGTAAAATGTGAAGCCTTTTAACACTTTTTTATACCCTTAATCTCTTAGGACTTTCATTAGAAATTTACCACATTAAACATACATAATTTCCACTGAAATTCCAGGTTAATAACGCCACAAAACAGACCATAAAAACTGCACGACAATATCCAACAGTTTTATAGATTTCACGGCCAACAACTACAATCCGATAACTCTTTCCTTAGTCCATTTTATTCCAATTTAAGTTCCAACACCTCTATATATGACATATCAACTTATAAACAACCATATTACTCCATTTTAACATGTAAAAGGTGAAGATAACAACAACAATAACCAACGAAATCCAAAGGGACCAAAACTGCCTATTGTCGGTCCAACACCCAAAAATGGTTCAAACACTTTTTAATCTTCATTCTTTTTAGCACAAGCTCATCTATACATTACTACAACATGTAATATCTAATTACATCAAGAGGAGGACGAAATATTACCTCAAAGTCGTCCAAAACAGTCCGCGCAAAAGTCGGTCCTTAGGTTAGTCTTAGCTCCTATTCTTCAAGTTCCAATCACTTCCATGCATCCACTACAACCTTATAACCAACTTCCCTTCACGTTTTACCTCCAAAAAGTCGATGAACAAACTAGGGTTTCCATCACCATTTTCGGCCAACCCAAGATTTTTGGTTCTTGGAGAGTTAACTTGGTTTAAGACTTGATTAAGGTTCTTAATCTTGGATAATAATCACTTCTTGTTCTTGGAATTTTCTAAATTTAGAGCTAAGGGAGGGAGAAGAGAAAAGTTTGGAAGATGAAAATGTGAAAAATGGCTAAGTCTTTCATCTCATTCTCTATATAGATATTTTCCCCCTTTCAAGACAAGTGGATGAGGGACACATGTCACCCTCCCATTGGTCAAAATTTCCTTTTTAATAAATATCTAGATATTTATCCAAAATATCTTAAAATCGAAGGGCCCCGCAAAATTGTAAAATTTTCGGCGGGCCCCATGTTATTAATTCCGATACTTCACAATCCAGTACTAATCCCATAAATCAAATTAGAAGTATTAAACTCCGAGTTAATAATTTTCCGTCGTCACATTTTTTCCCAAAATTTTCTTTAAGAAAATGTAATAATTTTTTCCTTCCAAAATTCAAATCTTAAATCCTTAATCACGTTCTCAATTAGTAGCCCTGATATTACGGGGTGTAACATTTTCATTGACAACACTTCGTGAATTTTTCACATGACTTGATTTATCATTACCATCTCTCATATTTGTCACGACCCGAACCCGGACCCGTGACCGGTGCCTTAACCCGGGCACCCTAGTGACACAACATCAGAGAAAACCAGCGGAATGTAAACTCAAGATAAACAACCATTAAGATATAGAATAGTCTAGCCCAAAATGGCTAACCCAAAAGTACATAAACCGACGATACATCCTTAACCAAGTCTTGACAAGACTACGTGCCTCTAAGAATGAATAACACTATGACGGACGGGGCCCCGCCATACCCCCGAATGTACAAAAGTCTACAACCTCGGGAATCGTACCAAAAGACGAGGCCTCCGAGAAATGGAGCCTTCCAGAACCGAACCGTGATCTAAGAGTGCGGATCGCCAGTTATGAACCTCAACTGCGGCATGAACGCGGCCGGAAGGAGGTCGATCTAACGTGTACCAAATATGCGGCGGAAAATCGTAATAATATCATAAGTCAAAATGTAGTGGAGTTATAGGCGAAAATCGGTTTACCTTGCAGACCGTGCCTTACTAACAATGAGAGTAACAAGTATAAGTTTTATAGCGTAAAAATAGGAGGCTCACAATCAAAGCAGGTACCTCGCCTGTAGTATCGTTAGCAATCCTACTCCGGGACTATTTCACCCGCATAGGTCCCGTGGACCCGCGTGAGGTCATCCGCCTCGTCGTAGGACTATTTCACCCGCGTGGGACTATTTCACCCGCATGGATCCCGTGGATCCGCATGAGTACCATCGCGCACTCGCGTGGGACTATTTCACCCGCATGGATCTATGGTCGGATCCGCGTAGTCTGGCGCGCACTCGCATCATGGGTAGCAAATCCATGGCATAAATAATAACCCGGGGTTTACGTAACAATATAAATATATATAACATAGCTCATCCTACTATTAAACATAACATAAGCACTACCACTATCACATCACAACATAAGCACTACCGGCCTATCATAACTTAAGCAAGTTAAGAATCACCTAACTTCTTATTAATAGTATTAATATATCCTCTCTCATTTTAGTATACCTAAGGCACCAACATGTCTTTTAATAGAAAATCCGGGAATTTAACCCAAGTACCATGTACTTCTAACCTTTTAAGAAATAGCTCCTTTTATACAAAAATTCCAAGATATTAATCACCATAGTATCAAGTTACGATTTCTTTTCAAAGCAAGTCACATTTCCTTTTAAAACTATCTCAAGCTTCTAAATTAAGTGACTTCATTTCTTGTAAAACCTTAGGCAATTCATGCCTTAAAACCATTTTCCTTCCACAAGTTCAAATCATCAAAACCTTTCTCCATTAAACTTTCACAAACTAATATAACCAACTCCCCATAAAGCCGTTATATTAGAGTTAAACAATAGTAAAACACATTCCCTTAAGTCCAAGGGATTTTTATACTTTTCTTTTAAAACGAAGCAAGTATCAAATATTTATAACAAACGAAGATTTCCAAATCATGCGTCGTCACCGTACTACGTAAGTACAACTAATCATGCTCAAGAGATAGGAAAGCTCCACATACCTCTTCGGTCAATCCACAAGCTAAGTCCAATTTACCGCACGTAGTATGTCAACCTAAAATGACCACAATACGTTTATCAAGCTCTAATTACAATGCAGAATTTTTCCAAGTTAAAGTCACCAATTTCCTACGGAAAATTGGGCAGCGTTTCCTTTGTTTCTACATACTTTGCCACCTTTTCCAAGGTCGATTTTTAACGCTCAAATGCCATGTTTAAGGCTCAACAACCAACCAACACCAAGGGGGATTACACACCTAAACTTTGGTGTGTAAAATTCAGCCCCACAAGTTACAACAACTAACCCAACAAGTCTAATGTAGTATTTAGGCAACAACATGCTCATAAAATCCCCCAAACCAATTCTTTCATAATCAACCCCATTTCTTACATGCAACTACTCTAAGTGCATTTTCCAACTACAAGTTCTTCCTATTAAACATGCAACACCCAAAACCAACTACAAGAGAAGAAATGTTACCTCAAGTTTTAGCCAAACTTATTCCAACACCTTGCTAGCCTTTTCTCCAAGAACACCACCACAATAGTCTTCACAAGCTTGTAATAACCTTTCCTTCCTATTACACTTTTCAGATTTTCCCTTAGGCTAGAATTCCTCTTGGGAATTTAGAGAGAAGGATGAGCTTTTAATTTAGAGAGATGGAGTGTAAAGATGAAAAGTTGAAAGAAATGACCAAGCCTTGGTCAATATAATGCATGTAGAGAAAATCGGATGGGGACACTTGTCACCCTCCCACGGCCTCTTTAAAACAAAAATCAGACTTTCTAAGTTTTTCCGCCCAAACGTCCCGCCTCGGCGCCGCGACCCTGCTTCCCGGCGCCGCGGCGCCGCAACGCCTGCGGACACTCGGAACTTTAGCGCGCGGCACGATTCGGCGCCATGCCATGAATTCCTGCGCCACGCGCCGCCTCGGCCATGGCTGAGGCCCTCGACCAAGTTTTATGATTTCGAGTCCTAACTCCTTCCGCATGGCCCCATACGCACGGCCTGAACCACGGGGTATAACATTCTCCCCCCTTAGAAACATTCGTCCCGAATGTTCCTTCTAGCCTTACACAAAACACAATATAAACATATCTTCTTAACTATTCCTTTGCAAATAAGAATGCTCCAGAGCCACAACATTACTCAAGCATAATCAACCAATTTAACACCAATCAGTAGGAAAGGGGGGGTTACCTGGAGGTATAGGGAATAAGTGTGGGTATTTCTTCATCATATCATCCTCCGCTTCCCACGTCATCTCCTCACTGTTCTCGTTCCGCCATAAAACCTTGACGTAAGACACCTCCTTCGTCCGGAGTCGTCTAACTTGACGATCGAGTATGGCTATGGTACTCTCCTCATAGGACAACTCCTCACACTGGATATCCCGAATCGGGTGCACTTTAGATGGATTTCAACGCATTTCCGTAACATAGACCCGTGAAAATCGGATGTACCGCCAAGATCGGACGGCAGATCCAACTCATAGGCAACCTTGCCCACTCTTCTGACAACTGATACGCCCAATGTACTGGCCGAAGTTTCCCTTTCCTCCCAAATCTCATCACACCCTTCATGGGTGACACTTTCAGGAAGACCCAACTGACCTCAAACTCTGTGTCGACGCGGATGATCTGCGTATGATTTCGCCGACTGGGTGCGCCAATAACCGCTCCCGGATAAGCTTCACCTTATCCATCGCTCTTGAACCAAATCGGCCCGATTAATCGCACTTCTCCCACTTCAAACCAACTATCGGTGCCATGCACTTCCTCCCGTATAAGGCCTCATGCGTCGCCATCTGAACACTAGAATGGTAGCTGTTGTTATAAGCAAACTCCATAAAAGGTAAATGATCCTCCCAGCTACCCCCGAAATCAATAACACAAGCCCGCAGCATATCCTCAAGTGTCTGGATAGTGCGCTCGGCCTGTCCGTCCGTCTGAGGTGAAGCGTCGTCTTGAGACTCACTGTGTCCCTAATCCCTTCGGAAAGACCTCCGAAGTTAGCCGTGAACTGGCTCTCTATCTCGATATAATCGACACCGACTCAGTGCGATCTCACAATCTCTCTAATATATAATCGCATAGTCCTTGTTTGAAAATGTCGTCTGGCCGGAAGAAAGTGGTGATTTCACGACAACAATAACCCAAATGGAATCATGTCTCCTCCGGGTGCGAGGTAACCTCGTAATAAAGTCCATGTTGACCACCTCCCACTTCCACATCGGAATATCAATAGCTGTAATAGCCCAAGCTTCGTGCTCAACCTTAACTCGCCGACAATTAGGACATGGCAACAAAACCGCCACGCCCTCTTCAAACCATCCCACCAATACACGCACTGAGGTCATGGTACATCTTAGTCGACCGGATGAATCGAATAACGAGCACCGTGCCTCCCGAATCTGACGGTCCTCGCCACATCGGAACACCCAATCGGCCTTAAACCTTAGCACCCATCCGGTGCTACCTCAAATAGACTCTTCTCTTCCGGAGAGCTGATCTCGATCGTACCAAAATCGGATCCTCATATCGCCGCTTCTTCACCTCGACGATGGAAGACTCGGCCTTCGAACCCGATTCGTTATCAACGGAATCAACCAAACGAACCCCAAGGCTTGCTAATCGGTGTAACTCTCGGACCATGTCCTTCTTCCCGGCTGCACCCGGCGGACTACCCATCAATCTGCGACTGGCGACATGCGACTACATTGGCCTTCCCGGGTGGTATAGGATATCAATATCACAATCCTTAAGTAGCTCCAACCACCGTCTCGCGCAAATTCACCGCTCGCCTCGAAGATATACCGGAGTTTCTTGTGGTCTACGCAAATATCCACATGAAATCTATATAAGGTATTGCCTCCAAATCTTCAAGGTACGATTAACTGCCGCCGACTCTAAATCGTGAGTAACGTAATTCTTTTCTTGCTTCCCTAACCGCCGGGAAACATAAGCTCTAACCTTATCGTGTTGCGTCAGCACACAACCTAGCCCAACACCCAACGTGTTACAATAATACCCTAACCTCTAGTCTCTCAAGAGGGGTTAGAATCGTAGTCGTGGTCAACTTCTCTTCCAATAATCGAAGCCTCTCTTGCACTTGCAAAATATTCGAGCATCCTTAATCTCGATTATGGTTCTGTTTCCCTTTCTCTGTTGCAACCAAACTTGGTTACTATACTTGGATCTGATTCTTTGCTTGCCGCATGGCTAAGACTTCGCCAATCACAATTTGGGGAAGACTTCCGATCTTGTCAAGTAGTAATCCTATTATCCTCTCATTTCGTAGAGCTTATAGTCGATGTTCAACCTCAATTCACGGTATTACATAATCCAATGACTTGTCAAGATTTCTTATCGTTCGAGTGTCTACTCGTCTTTCCTTTATAAGTTAATTCAAGTTGTCTGGGTCCTTTACCTCTCCGTATTCTCTTACTATCTTTCTCGTCGCACGGATGCTACCTTTCCTCGAGGTGTTCCTACGCCCATTACCTACTAATGGTCTTACACTAGTTCGGTAATCGTGTCTCGTGCAACTTACATAACCATAGTTGTATTCTCTTTTATCCTTTTGGTCATAACCTACCTTATGCTTATTAATAGTAAAGTGTTTCTAATTTGATCCATAATCGCATGCTTCAAACACGTGTACTACCTTCATTTTTCTTACGACACTTCCCGACCGCTTCGTGACGTCGTTCTTAATTACCCCCAACATAATACTTTTTCCACGGTTATCTAAAGCGTAACTTATGGCACGACGATATCAAGACCTACGGTCTCCCATCCTTCGCCTAACTACACGTGGGTACACATAACCCCATAATACGTAAGACTATCCTTTTATGTATGGGAGAGAACTTATCTCCCTTCAATAAACTTTCCTTGGTGTCACAACCCTAATCACCGCCCTCTCGTGGTCTGTAAATATCTAATCATTACGCACCGCCTTAAAATCGTGTAGATTTTCAAAACCTACCAAAGATGCCTCTTCTTTCCGGCTGCCGTACTTATTTTATTCTTGCCTTGCACATTTCCTTGAAATTATCCTAGGGTCGTGGCCCTGACCGCCACACCAAACCAACTCCAAGTACCTCCAAGGGACCTTAACATAAATTCCTTCAAATTCAAGTATTACTTACTTTTTGCGTCAATTTTTTTCCCAACGAACAAGTCACACAAACTTATTAAAAACAATGATGCCAAAGAAGGAAGGATAATTCATCGTTACTACCACTTCCTTCCTCTCCACTCGATAATGACTGCACGGAAATTGGTGCAAATCAATCTCTTACGTAGTCCACGTTGGCATAACATGAGGCCAACTAGCGTGCTCATAATGACCTCGGCGTCATATGCATTTCTGCTGGTCCGACGACTATATCGTTACTGACAATTATTATCTGCCCACTCAGCTACCACCCAACACTCACGGGTGTGGTTACCCCATAAAGGTTCTCATGGATTCTGGCTTCATTTCTTTCACACTTGGTTGCTCACTTCCGCTACGGTCGTACTCTTTTCCGCACTTCCAAACTTATTCTAGCTTACGTCATAACTTCCATAATAAAGCTGGCCTTCGATCTTGGAGTTACTAAGTTAAAACAATATAAGGTCATTTCCGGCGCTCACAACCTGGTTCCGGTGGGATACGTCTGCGAACTCGTAAAATGATTAATTAGACTCGGCCTTGTACCCTCGCGACCGCCACGAATGACTACTATCAATCGATCCCACCCCATAAACGGGTATACTAACTTCTCATAATACCATAGTCGTGTCGCCTTGGTCACAACAACCATTACTTACTCCACACGGATCTCATCCGTACTATCATCCTCTTAAGCGTACCACGTAGCTTAATTTACAAACATAGTATCCCATTGGGCCCCTTAATTAAGCTTCTTAAGGTTCCATTACTTTTTCCGACAACTCATCATCTCCTAATTATCTCAAACTAGCACGTAAAACCTCGATGAGAGTTCCTTAACTGTTCACACCTTCCCGGTATCTATTTAGTCCTTACCAAATCCTGGTAATCTAAAATCATTCTAGCGACACATATGTGACCTCACGTAAATCCGTATATTTGTATGTCACAATACCAACTATACTACAAGTATTACTAACCCGATACGCAATCCACATAATCTTCTCCGGTCATCGCTCTCAGCCAGAACACCATAACTGTTAGGAGAGACGACCTAACCACACGGCTCTATCGCACGATCTTAGAGTGAGAAGAAATGGAAACTAATCCTAAATATCCTGCGACCTCACGATTATAGATGTAGTGCACAACACACCGATAATCAAGACTCTACTAGATACGGCTGTAGACTCTTTCCGAGATTAATCGCTTCGATACCACTTTTGTCACGACCGAACCGGACCGTGGCCTGCCTTAACCGGGCACCCTAGTGACACAACATCGAGAAAACCAATGAATGTAAACTCAAGATAAACAACCATTAAGATATAGAATAGTCTAGCCCAAAATGGCTAACCCAAAAGTACATAAACGATTACATCCTTAACGAACAGTCTTGACAAGACTACGTGCCTCTAAGAATGAATAACACTATGACGGGACAGGCCCCGCCATACCCCGAATGTACAAAAGTCTACAACCTCGGGAATCGTACCAAAAGACGAGGCCTCGGAGAAATGGAGCCTTCCAGAACCGAACAGTGATCCTAAGAGTGCGGATCGCCAGTTATGAACCTCAACTGCGGCATGAACGCGGCCCAGAGGTCGATCTAACGTGTACCAAATATGCGAATCGGAAAATCGTAATAATATCATAAGTCAAAATGTAAGCTGGAGTTATGACGAAAATCGGTTTACCTTGCACGTGCCTTACTAACAATGAGAGTAACAAGTATAAGTTTTATAGCGTAAAAATAGGAGGCTCACGATCAAACAGGGTACCTCGCGTAAGATCGTTAAGCAATCCTACTCCGGGACTATTTCACCCGCATAGGTCCCGTGGACCCGCATGAGGTCATCCGCCTCGCCATAGGACTATTTCACCCGCGTGACTATTTCACCCGCATGGATCCCGTGGATCCGCATGAGTACCATCGCGCACTCGCACGGGACTATTTCACCCGCATGGATCCTATGGTCCAGATCCGCACGAGTACAAGCGCACTCGCATCATGGGTAGCAAATCCATGGCATAAATAATAACCCGGTTTACGTAACAATATAAATATATATAACATAGCTCATCCATTATTAAACATAACATAAGCACTACCGGCCTATCACATCACAACATAAGCACTACCGGCCTATCATAACTTAAGCAAGTTAAGAATCACCTAACTTCTTATTAATAGTATTAATATATCCTCTCTCATTTTAGTATACCTAAGGCACCAACATGTCTTTTAATAGAAAATCCGGGAATTTAACCCAAGTACCATGACTTCTAACCTTTTAAGAAATAGCTCCTTTTATACAAAAATTCCAAGATACTAATCACCATAGTATCAAGTTACGATTTCTTTTCAAAGCAAGTCACATTTCCTTTTAAAACTATCTCAAGCTTCTAAATTAAGTGACTTCATTTCTTGTAAAACCTTAGGCAATTCATGCCTTAAAACCATTTTCCTTCCACAAGTTCAAATCATCAAAACCTTTCTCCATTAAACTTTCACAAACTAATATAACCAACTCCCCATAAAGCCGTTATATTAGAGTTAAACAATAGTAAAACACATTCCTTAAGTCCAAGTGGATTTTTATACTTTTCTTTTAAAACGAAGCAAGTATCAAATATTTATAACAAGCGAAGATTTCCAAATCATGTACGCTTCACCGTACTACATAGTACAACTAATCATGCTCAAGAGATAGGAAAGCTCCACATACCTCTTCTCAATCCACAAGCTAAGTCCAATTTACCGCACGTAGTATGTCAACCTAAAATGACCACACGTTTATCAAGCTCTAATTACAATGCAGAATTTTTCCAAGTTAAAGTCACCAATTTCCTACGGAAAATTGGGCGGCTTCCTTTGTTTCTACATACTTTGCCACCTTTCCAAGGTCGATTTTTAACGCTCAAATGCCATGTTTAAGGCTCAACAACCAACCAACACCAGGGGATTACACACCTAAACTTTGGTGTAAAATTCAACCCCACAAGTTACAACAACTAACCCAACAAGTCTAATGTAGTATTTAGGCAACAACATGCTCATAAAATCCCCAAACCAATTCTTTCATAATCAACCCCATTTCTTACATGCAACTACTCTAAGTGCATTTTCCAACTACAAGTTCTTCCTATTAAACACGCAACACCCAAACCAACTACAAGAGAAGAAATGTTACCTCAAGTTTTAGCCAAACTTATTCCAACACCTTGCTAGCCTTTTCTCCAAGAACACCACCACAATAGTCTTCACAAGCTTGTAATAACCTTTCCTTCCTATTACACTTTTGATTTTCCTTAGGCTAGAATTCCTCTGGGAATTTAGAGAAGGATGAGCTTTTAATTTAGAGAGAGATGGAGTGTAAAGATGAAAAGTTGAAAGAAATGACCAAGCCTCGTCAATATAATGCATGTAGAAAATCGGATGGGACACTTGTCACCCTCCCACGGCCTCTTTTAAAACAAAATCGACTTTCTAAGTTTTTCCGCCCAAAATTCCGCCTCGCTGTTCGCTTCCCGGCCATGGCGCAACTTCATGACACTCGGAACTTTAGGCGCCGCGGCCCTGATTTCCGGCCATGCTATGAATTCCCGCGCGCCACGCCTCCGGCGTACCGAGGCCCCGACCAAGTTTTACGATTTCGAGTCCTAACTCCTTCCGCATGGCCCCATACGCACGGCCTGAACCACGAGGTATAACAATATTACTTGTGTTCATTATATTTGTAAACTCAAATTGAGAGTCGGATTGACTTAATGAACTATGTTTACGTTTTCCACTTGAACTACCTTTGTCTTTGCTCTGACTATGATATGTCCAAACCTTATATGTTATGTCAAAACCGTGACACATTAAATGCTCATGCAACTTTATTTGACCACTAACCTCCTTTACATTTAGACATTTTCGACACGAACATTTAATGTACAATGGATTTTTAGCATTCTTGGTTGCATGAGCACAAAACTCCTCCACCCCTTTCTTATACTCTTCAGATAATCGATCCGCATTTACCCAGTCTCGATTCATCAAGAACAATACTACAAAAATCAGATAATACAACAATGAATTTAAAGCACATTTGAGGCTAAATATAATGAATGAAAAAAATTGTTTCTCAAACAAATATACACTTCAAACCCATCAAAACTCTACTTAACGCAAACATTGAAACATACCTTGACGCTCGAACTTCCTTCAATTCACTAACTCAACCTTGACGTCCGAAGCATGGGTTTTCTCAAAACTCAACACTTGAAATTGGTATTACACTTGGGGATAATTTCATGGGCGAGATGAAATTAGTCGGGTTCGATCGAATTAGCTCCTGAGATGAAGTTTTTGTTTTTGGCGGAGAGGTTAGGGATTTGAAATTAGCCGGGTTCGATGTGAAATGAAATCGGGAGATTTAATTTTGTAAATCTTTACAACTTACATAGCGCTTTACTTCCATAGCGCTTCCACAAGCGCTATTTAAGTGGAAATTTTTATATTATTATATTAATAAATTAATTATGTAACGTAAATTATAATAGCGCTTTAAATAAGCGATATGCAAGGCGTAACTTGCATAGCGCTTCGATTAAAATTTACGTAAAGCGCTATCCCTGTATTTTTTATTAGATTTTTTTTTTTAATTTGAAATTTTGATAAAGCGCTATGCAAGCGCTTACTTAGATAACGCTTTTAAAAAGCGATATCTAAGCTGCGTTACACAAGCTAAAATCTGTAGTAATGTCTCATCCCCTCCAATGAGCAGCAAGTTGAGTCTAGTAGCTCCGACATTTGTGCCAACCCATGCCATAATTCTTCCATCTCTAGCCGCGGGGCATCTTATGGCTCAAACAAGTACAACTTTGATCGTATTGAAATTGTGGCCAAGAGGTATGAGCCCGGTGCTTTATTGGAAGATCTATTAGAAGCTTTTGATGGTGATTTGGGATTTGACATATTTGATGAAGAAGATGAGAATGAAATATTGGATGAATGTTTTTCTAAGATGGCTAGGGATGGAGATCTTTCACCTAGACAACAAAGAAGAGGATTCAAGACAAAGAAGACTCATGAAATAAAACATATCTGGGATGGTAAAGTGTCTGAGGAGGTTGTTCCAAGGAAACTACCAATGAGAGTGCAAAACATAAGGAGACAAGGTTCAACTACATCAATAAGGTCCAATACATCCAAGAAGAATTAATGAGGTATCAAGAGATTTTGGAGCGGTTGGAGGAAGAAGACAATGTGAAAATCATATTTTTATCGGGCTACATCCCCTTGAAGATCTCATAATTTCAAAGAAACAATGGTCTGACTCTATATTCTTGCTTATTTTAATTTTTCACTATTTAAGTATTATCATTTATAATATCATCATAGAGTGTGTTATAAACTATGTGATGATTATAAAATACTTAGTTCATTCTTCTTCTTTTTTTTTTTTTTACCTGCGTGTTAATTCGTAGATGTTTTTCTTACGTCTTAATAGTACACATACAATTCAAAATATTCAAACAACAGGCCCTTAACATCTTAACCTTAAGGACTGACTCCAAACTCGACTCGCTTCTTAAGCTCGTTCACAAACTTTATTAGGAAATCTAATAACTTCACTTATCCATCACGTAACATGTGCCCTCACCTCACAAAGAAAAGACAGTCTACACATTCAAATACAAGAATTCTAATGTAATTTTAGGACATAGCATTAAAAAACATTCCTCTGGATTCACATGCATGCACATAGTACTATAGATTTGCCCATTATATAGATCTCGGCTAATATAACTATGTAAGTCTACTCAATCTTACCATTTTTTCTTAGTTTTATAATAAAAATAAATTAAATCAAACTTTATCGATTTTAAAAAATTTAAATTTAAATAATTTTTTAAATTTATTTAATCGATTTGATTCCAGCTACTATTTGGATTTATTTTTCGATTAAGCATGAACACCCTGCTCATTATAATATGTCACCGGTATGCATTATCTTCTTATTATTGCCTCGACCAATCAACCAAGTCATGTGTAAGCAGAGAAGTATGTAGCAATGTAAGATTTAGTTTAATTGAATCCGCGAAATATAAAATTATATATAAAAAATATTAAAATTATAATAAATAGCATGCATAAATTTATAACTTTAAAAATATAATTAGTTTAATATTAAGAATTTTAAAATTTAACCCGTAGAGTTTAAATCCTAGATCTAGGTTAAATGGGTAGGATTGTATTTTATATATATATATACTCCGTTTGGGTGAAATGAAAAACAAATCAGAAATATCTATGGGGCCCACACTACTACTTCCCCGAGTCACCCTGCTCCTAACTCAATGACTGACTCACCACCCTTCTTCCTCGACCCAACACACACACACACACTTCTCTCCCTCCACACTACTACTACTACTACTATTTCTTTCAATCTCTCCCCACCCCCATACCCACTCTCACATACCCTTTTTCGTCTTTTCACTTCTCAATCCAACGGCGATCCCACCTTCCATGTCATCGTCTTCTTCTTCCCTTTTCTCCTTTTCCTTTTCGTCTATAGTATATAATCCACTGTATCTCCCCCAATACACCCGCATAGCACAATATAACCGCCTCCGCCTCTTCTTCTCTTTTCCCTCTTAGGGTTTCTTTCTCTTTCCCCACATTACCTCAAACCAATTTCGGGTCGCCCCATATTTTTCTTTCTATTCGCTCTCTATTTTCTGCTTCTGTAAGGTAATTCTTCCAATTCAATCTCTATTTTATCGTATTTTTGTATATGGGTGTGTTTATTTTTGTGTTTTACGACATGTTTTGAATTTCTTGAAGTTTTGTTTAATGTGTATCGAGTGTTTTTCTGAATTTTGCAAGAAGACCCTGATCGCAAGTTCTATTTTTATCGTGTATATGTATATGTGTGTGTGTATTTTTGTGTTTACGACATGGGTTCTGAATCTTTTGAAGTTTTGTTAAATGGGTATTGAGAGTTTCCTGAATTTGCAAGAATATCCTGATGGCAAGTTCTATATTTTTTTCCTGTACACCTATTTTATCGTATATATGTATATGGGTGTGCGTATTATTGTGTTTACGACATGGGTTTTTAATCTTTTTATGTTTTGTCTAATGGGTATTTGGAGTTTTCTGAATTTTTGCAGTTTGATTGATTTTTCTAGGGTTTTGAATTTGTGATCGGAAGGGTAGTGCTGCTGAGAAAGTGTGGTTTGTTTTTGTTTGGATTGTTTTTATGTTTAATGGTGATCGAAAAGAGCAGCTTTAAGGCATCGCGATTTGATTCCGAGTCTTCTCCTCGTAGTAGGGACCCTATGTCGAGTGAGGACGAGGAGTTTCAGAGACGTAACAGAGGTGAAGTTGAATCTAATGATGATGATGATGATGATGATGATGATGATGATGATGATGATGATGATGATTGTGACTCAGGGGTGGGCTCAGATGACTTTGATTTGTTGGAATTAGGGGTATCTAGGGAGGAGTTTTGTCAAATTGGGGATCAAACATGTACCATTCCTTTTGAATTGTATGATCTTTCAGGGTTGGGCGATGTGTTGTCGTTGGATGTTTGGAATGAGGTGTTGTCTGAGGAAGAAAGGTTTAATCTTGCTCAGTACCTTCCTGATATGGACCAGGAGACATTTATGCTAACGTTGAAAGACCTCCTCGGGGGTAATAATATGCATTTTGGAAGCCCCCTTGATAAGCTGTTTAATATGTTGAAGGGCGGGTTATGCGAGCCAAGAGTGGCACTTTACCGCCAAGGATTGATTTTCTTTCAGAAGCGACAACATTATCACCACCTCAGAAACCATCAGAATGCAATTGTCAGTAATCTTTGTCAGATAAGAGATGCTTGGCTCAGTTGTCCGGGGTATAGCATTGAGGAGAAGCTTCAAGTGCTGAACATTAAGAAGAATGAGAAAATTTTAATGTATGAGAAGATGGAAGAATTGGAAAGTGACGGATCCGATAGAGAGGAATTCAGTGATACTTTGTGGGGCAAAAGAACGAAAGATCGGAATCTTGGGCAGAATATGGGCTGTTATTCTGGATATGGGATTGGGTCAGCGTTGGATTCATCATCTCTTAGACAAATGGCTTCGGAAGCTACCAGATACAAAAAGCAGAACCTAAAAGGGACAATCAAGGTAGGTGGAACAAAGGGTTCTGCGACTAAAGGAATGGAACTTAAATCAGGGCCCTATGATTCTTCATTGCCTCCTTTTTGTCGTGGTAAAGGAATGGGCTGTGATTCTGGGATGGCTGTCCCAATGAAGGATATGTTGAATGGAGATGATGAGGAGGATGGGATGTACGAAGTGGATGTGCAGAGAGAGAGAAACTTTCCACGGGCAGGGGCTGTTGGTAAAAGTGGGACTGTCAAACTGGGGAAGAAGCACGACAGGTTTAGAGTGGAAGATGATGTTTTCATGGGTGTGCCTGTGCCGTTGAAGAATGATCTTTATGCCTATGGTAGGAATAACACTGTCAATCAGCTGTCAGATATTAAGGTCTCGACTACAAAGCCAAGCAATGCAAGAACTGCATATCATTTTGGGAAAAAGGACAGGTATGCTGATGGTCTCCCACAGTTTGGCTCTGAAGATCTGATGAATTATGGAAAAATCAGGATTCCTAAAATGTCGCTGAAGGGAAGTGGAATGGAACTAGCGAGTGGAAGTGAACCAGTTTGGCCAAAAGCACAAGAGGATACCTACTTTACCAACCCATCACATAAGTTTGGTAACTTGAATGTAAAAAGCAAAAAGTGGAAGGTGGATCCAGAATATCCTGATCGCAAGTTCAATGATAAGTTGTTTCAGTCAGACTATAGGGCAAAAGCCTTCCCTGAGAAAGTTAGGGCGAAAATGCAGAATGGAGGACAAGATGCGTCAGGAACCAGAGGTAGAAGGGTATTTGCAAAGACTGAAGAAACTGAATCTGAATCATCAGAAAAAAGTGATGAGGATGATAATCCATTGATGAGGAGCAAGTGGGCATATCCCAGTGGTTCCACAAACTTGATGTCTGCATTGGATACTAAAAAGGCTAAATTTGGTCAAAAGGATAAGTACAGTATACCGGCTCGTGATGGTTCATTTCATTCTTCTAGGATGATGAGTGACTCCAGTGAACTTTTCCGCTCAAAGAGAACTGGAAGTCATGGCTTGGGAGCAGAACCAATGGGTAAGATGAATGATCTTGGTCATTTGAATAGTTACTCCACTAGAAATTTGGCGAGAAATCATTTCTCTGGTCTAAGCCAGTTCGACAATGACAATGATGATGATGAGCAACCAATCTACAAGCTAGACAAGAATGGTCCTCTGCAAGGGGGCCAGGCTGAAAGGTACCACATGGCATCCACCAAAGAGAAGAAACATAAAGGACAAGTTAGCCGTGATATCCTGCCCGAAAATTATATGCAAGATCACAAGTTTCAGGAGGATGACTCATTGCGGACACGGTTGCCGGCTAAAAGAAATGGAGTTTCTACTAAGTTTGCAAAGAAAGGTCAGATGCTTGACACACGTGCTTTTGATCATCATGAAAAATCTGATTTGCATTTAACAGGTTGCAACTCGGTCATCAAGAAGCGGAAAGTCAAAGCTGATGTCCCGTACGTGGATGAGCTAGATGATACTGCCCATCTCTATTCTGATACCCAGCAGCAACAAGATGATCTGTCTATGAAGCGGGGTAAAAAGAAGCTGCAGGAGGATGAATCATGGCCTTCTTTAGTTGGAGTTCCCAGATCTCCTACTTCAGAAATGATAGAAGATGTAGTAGATGTGGAAATTCGACCTCAGAAAAAGCCATTCACTTTGATTACTCCAACAGTTCATACTGGCTTCTCATTCTCCGTCATTCATCTTCTTTCAGCAGTTCGTATGGCAATGGTTACTTTTCTTCCAGAAGAGGCTGTAGATACAAATGCTGGAAGAAAGGAAGCTCTGGAGGAGCACGGTGGAGTTGCACCACCTTCGGAGTTGGATGGTGATAATTCACTTCCTTCCGCTCAAGCAAAGGTTCCCTCTCTCAGTGTTCAGGAAATTGTTAACCGTGTGAGATCAAACCCGGGAGACCCCTGTATTCTTGAGACTCAAGAACCTCTCCATGATTTGGTCAGAGGAGTACTCAAAATATTTTCTTCCAAAACAGCACCGCTTGGTGCAAAAGGGTGGAAGCCACTTGTAGTCTATGAAAAACCCACCAAAAGTTGGTCCTGGATTGGTCCAGTGAGCCCTGACTCATCTGATCATGAGCCTATGGAGGAAGTCACATCTCCAGAAGCATGGGGTCTTCCTCACAAAATGCTTGTCAAGTTAGTTGATTCTTTTGCCAATTGGCTGAAAAATGGTCAGGAGACACTACAGCAGATAGGAAGTCTCCCTGACCCTCCATTGTCGTTGATGCAATATAATCTAGATGCGAAGGAAAGGTTCAGAGACTTGCGAGCTCAGAAGAGTCTGAGTACCATTGGCCCAAGCTCTGAAGAAGTCAGAGAGTATTTTCGTAAAGAAGAATTCCTTAGGTATTCAATTCCTGACAGGGCCTTCTCCTACACTGCTATTGATGGGAAAAAATCAATAGTTGCTCCTCTGAGAAGGTGCGGCGGCAAGCCGACTTCAAAAGCCCGTGATCACTTCATGCTTAAAAAGGATCGCCCTGCCCATGTAACGATTCTCTGTCTTGTGCGAGATGCAGCTGCTAGGTTGCCTGGCAGTACTGGGACTAGAGCAGATGTTTGTACTTTAATCAGAGACTCACAGTATATCGTGGACGAGGTGTCTGATGCTCAAGTCAATCAAGTTGTTAGTGGTGCGTTGGACCGTTTGCATTATGAACGTGATCCTTGTGTACAGTTTGATAATGAGAAGAAGCTCTGGGTTTACTTGCATAGAGATAGAGAAGAGGAAGATTTTGAGGATGATGGTACGTCATCTACAAAGAAATGGAAGAGGCAAAAGAAAGAAGCTCCCGAACCATCTGATCAAGGAGGAACAGTAACCATCGCTAATCATGGGACAGGGGAACAAAATGGTTTTGGTTTGAGCTCAGATCTCAATCTTGAGCCGTCAAATGTGGATGAGGATCGAACAGACCTTACTTTTGACGATGGTAAGGATCATGTAGAGGACAATATTAAGAGCAGCCATGTGTCGGAACAAGGTGCTATGCATTGTGGTTCTTCTCTGATGGATTGGGATACTCTTTGCTCAACCCCTGGAGAAGGAAATAAGTTGGTATGTCAACAGAACTCTACTGATAATTTTGATGATGAAACATGTGGTGGAGAACCACCAGCTTGATTGTGGAAAGAGCTCTGTCAGAAGCTTCCAGGTACTTTGATCCGTTTCATATTTTGTACCTGTTACTTTTTACAATGCATTCATCTTCCTGTTTTCCTCCAATCGATTCTGAAACTGTAAACTAGGATTTATAGTTCATTATGTTATGCAACTTATTTAAAATTTTAGTTTGGTTTATTTGACTACACATTGACTTGTAATTGTCTGATTTGGAGGTCTATCAGTTTACATTTTTTTAATGAACCACTATATTACTGAAATATAGGTAAAATAGTGACCCTGAGAACTTCAATGGTAATTTCAGTTTAATCTTTTTGGTTGAAGCACAAGAAGGTTAGTAGGTAGTAGTGTGTTGTCTTGTGTATCCTTCCAGACTAGTATGTGCAGTAGTTTCTGTCATTATCATTATCTGTTATCTCTTGTACTTCAATTATTGATTTAGATTGCTGCAGTTAATGTTACTTTTCTTCATAATGCTTATTTATCGTTAAATTTTTGTCATGGCTTACTTTCATCAATTCTTGTCTGACTTTTTGTCCTGCTTTTCTCTTGAGCAGGGGGTCTTCCGGAAACAGACTCTCTACCTCCCAAGGTAGAGGTAAGTTCTGCGTACACTCTATCCTCCCCAGACCCACTTGTGGGATTACACTGGGTATGTTTTTGTTGCACAAGGTTTACTGGTTTTCAGTGCAATATAAAAAAGCTCAACATATTTTTTCAGACTTGAGGCTCTAGCTTAACACTAGCAACTTGACCTGGTCTCTCGTCATGTTTTTAGTCTCTCTGTTTCTGTCTTGAGAAGTAGTAAAAAGGACCAGGAAGTTATCATTTTGGATTCCATTTTTATGAAGGTGTTTCAGGATTCGATTCAATGTTTTGGTTGATTCCACCGCCTGGGGGAGGGGGAAGAGTGTTGGAATTATACTGCTTTTCTTTCTCCTTGAACCTTTTCATTTGGTCTTTTGCTGCAGAAAAGCCTTAAATATTACCTCCCTGAAGAGCCAGGAATCTATTGTCAGATGACTTAACAAAAATACTGTCCAGTTGCTCTCATTGAATTTTGTCCACTTCAACGGTTCAGTTTTTTTTTGCCACGCTAGTCGCCAAGGGTTATTTTGGCAATGGCGGTTCAAATGTAGGTTCTTTCTAGTTAAAACAGGGGAGTCTGTAGAGACTGCAGGTGATAATTGCTTGCTGTTGCCCAACTTTTTTTTATCTCATAATGCCTCGTCTTCTTCTCTTTCCCTTTTTCATTTCCCCCCTTTTACAGTGTATACTTACGTGGCATATTCATGCGATACCAGAATGGAGAAGCAATCACTTTCCGAATTGAGAAGCAGCGGAGTCCAACTGTTATACCCTCTTCTTATGTACATATATCTAGTTAGTTAGATGAGATAAATGAAAATGAGTCGATCTTTTCTCTCTTGATCAAGCCTTGCCCTCCATGTTCCTTTAACTGCATTCATTGTTAAATCTATGCTTGGTCTCACCTACAACATTTATTTTCTCCGGTTAGATTTATGACATGATTTTCATACAAGTTCTAACTTCGAGGCCTGAAATGATCAAGCACTGGAAATGCCATTCTTAAATTTACTCAGATTTTTCTTGATTCTCTTTTTTTTTTTTGGGGCGTTTGGGTTTTGGCCCCACGGGGGTGGGTGGTTGGGGGTGTTTCCTTTCACAGCTAAATATGATCACTTCCTATGGAGCAAACAAATTGGCTGTTCTAGGTGAAACTTGGGGTGGAGAAAGTATGCTGCAACAGGAGAGTTTCTCTATTTAATAATTGAAAAATTCTATATTTCAGTTTGGATAATGGGCTACTACCTAAATGGCCCAATTGGTTCATAGCAGGATTGAGTGCTGCAACAGGAGAGTATGGATTTTATAAATCCAAAGAGAAGTGTATATATATAATAGGAGAGATAGGGTCTGTGTACACTCTACCCTCCCCAGACCCCACGTGGTGGGATTTTACTGGGTATGTTGTTGAGAAGTGGCTATAATATATACACGAGAACAAACTTTCTGCAAAACTAAATAAAACTCGATAATAATTAAAGAGATGTATTTCTTCATAAATAGTGGCTCCTTGAGATTTATCATGAAGCTGAGCTTCTTTACCATCAGCATATTAAGTCTGCTTGATTAGAGATACAAGCAACGATAGAAATACAGTAAGTATGTCATCTGATCAGACTGATATATCTTAGCATTTTGTCTTGTTTTAAACATATTTGGCCCCTCGTTTCCCTGCTCCACTAAAGATGAATGGAGAAAAATATAAGACAGGATTAAGAACAAAACTGTACTGGTTCAGTACGGCAGCAGTATTTTATTCTTACCAAACTCGTACTAAAATTGGTTTAAAGAAAACAAACACAACACTATCAATCAGTGCATTTCCTTTTCGGTGGTAACCATGGGAATTTGTAATTTGCTCAGACATCACAAAATCCTATGTTGAGTTCAAAAGGAATTTCAGTGTACATGTATCGTTTGCTGGAAGTTACAAACGAAATTTACAAACTCAATTTATGTTGCATCACCAGACATTTCAAACTAAATTGCATGTTCAGCAAACATTATTACATATTTCCATCATTCTCGGAAACTCCAACTCTGTTTCCTACAATAATTTCAGACAAATGAAACTCTTCCCAACAACTACCAAAATTAAATAAAAAGAATAGGGATATTATCCGCTACGTATAGGTGAGAAGATGGATATTCAAAAATGAGGGGAACTCTTGAATTGCCATATATCTGTAGTGACTCTTTCTTCTAATTTACAGCAGTGAGGGGAACTCTTGAATCTCGTAAAGAAGGAGCTTCCTCTATACCATTCTGTACATCTCCATTTGCTAGCTTTGAGGATTTTCCACCCCAAAATGTATTCAACAACTCCTCGAAAGCGGGGTTTTTTAGTTCTTCGATAGATTCAACACTTAGAAGATTAAATGGTCTCTTTGTCGGGGTCGAGCACGACGGTTCATCAACCTAGTAAATAATTGAAACCAAATTGAAATATAATTAGAGCTTAGTCCTTATTAACAAACTAAACATAAAATTTTGAGAAATGCCCTTTACCATGTATTCTTGTGAAAGACTTTTTCCAGTATATTCCGTAATTTCAACAACCTTGTGGTAGTGTCCGCTGTTTAGTTCTCGCAACTCTCCACAACAAGGAACAATCATAGAATCAAGGTTTGCACAAGCATCACGGTCGAGTTGTAAAGAATCTGCACGTGTTAATCAAGTTAATTGAAAGACAAAAACTTAAATCTCTTAATGTGTAACTCTTGATAGCTTACGCTCAATAGATGAGAGTAGGTGTTTGCTAGCAGCATCAGTGTCTTCAAGAGTGGATGACATGCCAGATGAAAATCTCACACGCAATGCTTGATTTGCATCCATTCCTCCCCTGCAGAAAATATCGAGAATCGTCTAAGTAAAATCTCACCACTATGAAACTGAACACTTGAACAGTCAGTGAACCAACTGACCTAACAATTTTATCAACAAAAGCAACATTTCTCTCCTCTAGGTTTAATAAAGACCGTTGAGCATTTGTCCATTGCTCTGCTCCCAATTTATCCTTCTGCACACTGCATATTTCCAGGTTAGCACAAAAAGGATGATAAATATACTTATAGACATCAAAGAACGCTGTTAGTTCAAAGATATTATGGAATATATGCTGGATTACAAACCAATTCTGTAGCACCTCCTCCATCTCTTTCTTCCCATTTTCCACAGCAGCAGTGTCTTCAAGATAGTGTGATTCAGCCTTTTCCATGTAATCGGTCCATTTGACTTTAACTGAAGAAGTTGAATCTTGCATGGTTGACATCTCTTGTTTCAGTCTGTTGGTTCTGTTGGAGGCACTTTCTCTAAGGTCATCAATAGCGGTTTGAACCTACAGAAGACAACCATACAAAAGTCAATTAGCTTTTGCTGTCAATACTGTGATTCAGGAGATCCAGGATTTCTGCTTGATCTGCTTGATCATGTAGTCCATTATTGACTAATGAACATTGACTACAAGCAATTAAGCAAACATTCTAACTTAAAACTACACAATAGAAAAGGAAGTCTCAATTTACCTACAACATCTCTACAAGCCTTCTCATGAAGGTAAAGTATCATCATTTTTCAGGTTTAGAATTGTGCAACTTTAACCACGCCAGAAATTGTGATGCACATCTTGATTATTACTAGATGACCTACCAGCTTTTTCTTCCTAGCATTTGATCCGGCCAGCAGTTCTGCGACTTTCTCTAAGATTTGCCTTTCCTCATTGGCAGCACATTCCTAAAATATGAGAGGTCCATATAGAATGAGGTTAAAATTGTGTATTGACCTTGTTTAGTAAATAGTCATATGTCGGTGGATGAAGTCACTGACCTCAAACTTCTTTTCTAGTTCAGAGAATTTCTGGTCACTGTCTGTCTGTGCTTCTTCCACTATTTCACTCAACTGGGACACATGCACATCTAAAGTCTTAAAGAAGTTCCCAGTAATCTGGGAAATGGACCTTGACATTGTGATACTCCCGCAGTGTGCCTATAAAGGCGTCCAAAATTTATAAGCTATATTCAAGAAGGAAAAAGAAGATCCAAACAAGGAGTAACGAAGAATATACGAGCTTCACAAATGGTTAACTATTGGTACCTCACGTTGTTGTTGTGCAAATGCAATTAGTTTCTCCTCCTGATCGTGCAAACTCTTTTGAAGATCATTAACCACGGTATCAGCCTCAGAAGCAATCTCCTTAAAAAGCTACACCAGGGAAAAGGAGATAAGAAAAGTTCCTCTCTGAATTGCTTAAAACAACACAAAAAGATACTAACCTCTCCCAAAGCAGAAGAATGTTTTGAAACTTCACAATTTAAACGGTGAAAGGTTGACTGAGCATTGCCGTCAAGTTCCCCAGCCAAACCATCTAAAGCTTTGATACCATAACCAAACATGGTTTTCAAGTTGTCTAGACGGCCTCGAAGCTCCTCCACTGCCTGAAAAACAGGCCAGAAAGCAATTTTGGTTAATAGGAGAACAATTTCCATCAGATGCAGACCTATTACACAATTGATGCACTAAACTTATTAAGCATGTAATTTATTTGTGTCGAAAGAGCAGGTTCAAATAATTATATATGCTCCCTAATTAAGCTTAGTTTAGTAAATACTGCAACAAATGATATCTGAAAACTACATATTCTCGTTTCCTTTTGGCTGTAGCATCAGGTCAATACAATTTTTCTAATATGTCATGTAGAGTGTGTTATTCTAAAGCTAGTTCTAAATTTGAGTCAAGAATACCTCAGTCTTTGTAGAAACAAAGGACTGCATGTCTTCCTCCATGCCTTTGAGTTGTTGTTCTTGTTGTGTGGTTGAAGAAGCAACGGTCTTATGCAGGACATCAAGCTGTTGAGTCAATTGGGATTGGAATTTTTGGATGAGAACTCTGTTTCCATCTTCTATTTTGTCTTTGCGCTCTGAAATCTCATCCATTATCAGTATGCAGGAGTTTGACGCAACATTGTTTTCTTAACAAGAAAATTCATCATGTATTTGAGTTTTAGAACCACTGTATACATACCAATCTTGGCAAACAAGTTCGATATGTCTGATGCAGCATTTTCCAGTTCAGCTCGAAGTTCAAATGCTTGCTCCACCAGTGCTTTTTCTGGTAGAAGAACATATAGTTCCAGATATCATACACAACTCTAACTCTATAAGTGAAATTATTTTACATAAATCCCCTCATTCACTGCCTAATGATTGTGGCTGCATCTAAATGTGCTAATATGTAATATACCCATGTCCCAACTTTACTTTTATATATAGTATGTTATCATGGTTTATTCGTTTCCGTTATTTCTTTTTCATGTTGCTTTAAAATGCTTGTCCTTATGCCGAGGGTACCTCCCAAGGTAGAGGTAAGGTCTGCGTACAATCTACCCTCCCCAGACCCCACTTTGTGGGATTTCACTAGGTATATTGTTCTTGTTGTTGTTATTGTTGGCATAGATACATCGCTACCCCAAAGGCAATTGACTAGCCAAAAGAATTCTCCTTTCGCCCAAATAGAGGATGATGAAGCTTACCAGATTTTAGAAGGTTAGATATCAGAAATTCCTTTTCTTTTATAGCGGTAATTGCCTGCCTATGTTTCTCTCCCAGATCAGCCAATGTATCCTGAGTTTCCTGAAGCTTTTTCTGAAAGACAGAAAAGTATAGGAAATTCCATGAGAAAGAGTCCGACAATAAATATCTGGAATAAGTTAGGGTTAAGAACTCCATTAACCTCTGTCTTCTCGAGTTTATCACCCAATTCTGCCATCAACAATTGCTGAGAATTGTACAGTTCCTTAAGTTCCATAAATTGCTGTTTCCAGAAAGCAACATGGTAATGAGTTAAGATTTACCAATTTTAATTAGAAAACAAAGATGCTCCAGATTTCATCTCTTGCGCACCTTGTCCCTGGATTCAAAGTCAAGTTCCATTCTTTCAATCTTTTCAGACATTGCCTGAGGGAGGAGAAAGACAAGTTAAAGTAGGAGTATTAACTATGAAACAAGTATGTCAAAGTGAGACTGCAATCAATCATGGGGTCCTGAAAACAATACTGAACCTTCTTCTCTGCTTCATCTTGAAGATATCGATCTCTTGGTATATAAATGCCATTCTTCTCTCTTGCGGCATACACCTCTATCAGCATTAAATAGAAAACCACAAAATATATTATTACACAACCTGTCAATGCAAGATATGGATTTATATATAGAAAGAGAGGAAGAGAACAATATAGACCTTGCTTCAGCCGGTCAATCTCGGAGTACAAATCTTTCACTACTGCAGATTTCATCATCTTCTGGTTAATCTGAAATAACAACAGAAAAAACGCTGAAGGATAGCTAAAAAGAGAGGATAGGTAAAGAGAAATTCTTTAGGTAACAAATGTCCAGAAATCTGACCTCTGGTTTGTTCTTTATATTTTTGGCACGATGAGCATAATCCAAAGTGCTCAGTGTCTCTTCCAGACAGTGAATTGATGGTGATATTGTCGCAATAATGCAAGTCTTTGTTTTCCCTCCCAGAGAATCCCTCAACAACCTTGTCAATTTGCTATCCCTGACATACAACAAAGCAATACTTTCTCAGGATATGTAAGAAGCAAAAGCATTCTATAATAACATAGGACCGGATTGAAGAAAACCTGTATGGGATATGACCAGAGTGCTCAACTAAAGCATTTATAACACGACCAAGTGTAAGCAAACTCTTGTTGATTTCTCCAGCTTCCCTCGCTCTGCCCTGCAGAAAAAGAAAATTTAGTTTATTATAACTATAACTGAGAAGAAAGTAACTGAACGAGGAAAATGGTGGAAAAATACAGAGATCTTAGAAACCAGAATGTCTAGAGATTAGCTTTCATGAACAAAAGACAATGTTGTGACATTGCTAAGACAGCATCCGGGATTCCATTGTTTCTTTAAATTACTTTTACGTGCATTAAGAATACTGCGAAACACAATGGTTTGGCAGTCAGTCGGATAGTTTTACATCTCACCTCTCTTGCACCAGAACGTGATATATTTTCAGAACCTGCAAGGTCTACAAGGTTCAATTTGCCACATTTGATCATCTCTTCCCCTTCTGGAGTGCATTCCTTGATGTGAATTGTGATAGAGAAAATAGAGTGAGAACGACTGCTCTGTTTGTTAAGAAGAGTCTCTGCTGTACGCCTCTTAGCAGAACCTTTCTCCAAGATCTTATAGATTTCATTTGCAGTGGAAACAATCTCCTCTTCCAAGCCTCTAACCAAAACACCACCCTTACCATCTTCCATCAGCGCTATTGGTTTTTTGGATTTATCATCTACATACTTTGTGCATTCCTCAGGAGCTAAAAGATCTGTGATCTCCTCATTATAAAGCTCTAAATGTGTTACTTTCATGTTATATTCAGCATCTTGAGCTTCCAATATCTCAAAAATCTGTTTAACAGCTCGGGGGATAACACCTGCATCACTTGGAAATTCCCCATTCTAAACGGGGCAACTTTAACAATTAGTACGAAGAAACAACTAGTAGAAACAAACACATTTCTATCAACCACCAACCTTCTTTCTTCCCCCTCCCTCCATTGTATAAGTTTTCCCTGTTCCTGTCTGCCCATAAGCAAAAATGGTGCAGTTATATCCCTCTAGAACTTCAAAAACAATAGGCCATATTGCCGAATCATACAAGTCCTTCTGTTGGGATGTTGGACCAAACACCTGAGACAGAATTATCCAACATAAAATTAGGGTCTTCTATAGAAATATGAAAAGTATGAATGCATGATTAATTAATACCTGAGAAATTAGAGGTTTTATTTCTAGAAAACTATAAAAATAGTGACATTGAAGAAATACCAAAGGTGTGATTGACTAATAACAAAAAGGAAAATTTTATTTAAAAAAGAATTAGACTAAAGTGTAATGGACAAATTCATTTTTCGTGAAAAGTAAAGTCTAGTGCCAATTGTGAAAAATGGCGTTCTATCTAAGGAAGGATCAAAGAGAAACTATAGGAAATTAGGAATATGTCCAATTGTTTATGCAGAACCCCTTAATTTCTTCAAATCCTTTCTTTTTGTATAGTCTATATTCCTTTCCGTAAATCTGTTCTATATATAAAGGGAACAGATAATCGATAAATCCGCTGTAAATTATCAGACCTTATCAAAGGCAAATGTTCTGTCCATCTGCTTATTAGCTATGTTTTGAATAGCAGAAACTTCTCTTCTACCCTCATTACATGAAATCACAATTGGTGTATGCAATCTTATCTCATCCTCACTCAACGGCCTGCATATTTTACCATAGCATTTCCATCAACTACTGTCAATTGAAATCAGTAAATAATAAATATAACCAACTCTAAGCTCCCGTTTGGTCATAGATTCTGGACATATACTTTCAAAAAAAATGAAATTTGATCAGTTTTTGAATATTTATCTTCAAAAACGTTTCAAGTTCCACCAGTTTTTGGGTGATATTTCACTTCGAACTTCAAATTTTTTACAAGTAAAATGCATGTTCAAACATAATTTCAAGTTCCAAAACTCAATTTTTTTCAAGTTTCAACTAAATCTATAGCCAAATGCTAGCTAAAGTACATTCATCATTTTACTCACCTGCAACGCAAAATAACTTGTACATTTACACCTTTTTCTTTGTCATGCTTGCCATTCCCTTCCCCTGATCGCAGATCTCTCACCACTTTATCACTCGATCGCGGCGTATGCAATGGCGACATCGAAACTAAACCTCCTCCTCTTCTCTGTTGTTGCGATTGCGATTGCGATGACTCCATTCCTTAACTAATCCTTCAAATCTCACAACTTTATTATTCTCTTAGTCAACTCAGTTCAGATTCAAATCTGAGCAGAAAAATCACATAACACAAACAAATAAATTAATCTAAAAATCAAATACATATACCAGAACAAGCAACAAATTAGTGGAAATCGCAAAGATAATTCAATGTTTACTCAAAATGACTTACCGATGCGAAAAAAATCAAGCAAAAATAAATAAAAATACAAAAAAATGATAAGTAGAATCTAGGCATTCAAAGATACGTACTGAAGCATAATGCAGGAACTCTGTGTGTGTGCTTACAGAAAGTGAATTACTTGCCGGCCGTTGAGAAGCTTCGAAAATTTCAGCAATGGCGAATGTTCTAGAGAGAGAAAGTGAGGAGAAATGTATAGTGAGAGTGTGTATGTAGTGAACGGAGAAGATGGAAGACTGTGAATTTGATTAATTTGGTGATTTTTTAGGTTAAAATGAAGAAAAAAAGATGGAGAAAGTAGACGAGAATTGTCGCCGTTACGGTGGCGTTTGAATTTAGGAAGGGAATTTGAAGATTTAAGAGATGACGGTGTTTGGAGTTCCGTTAGGAATCCATATTTGACCGTTATATAATTCAAAGTGAAAAGAAATTAAACATAATAGGAGCCAAGTATAAGTGATCCGGCCTGTGTTTTATTTTTTTTGTTAGGTCTCATTTGTTTATACTTAACCTCTGCTTTTGATTGATTTTTGGGTACCTATTTTTGTGAAAATAGCAAAATTGACATATTTAAATTGACTTTTCAGAAGACCAGAATCACTTCTGTCAGAATCAATTGTATCATTTATTTCAATTTGAATTTTACCATTTCCTTTATTACCCTCTTTAATTTTCATCAACAACTCTATCCACATTTATTACCCTCTTTAAATATCTACAAATAGTTACTAAAAAAAATCAAATATACAACTTTCATTACCCTCTTTAAATATCTAGAAATAATTACTAAAAAAAATCCAAATATACAACTTTCATTACCCTCTTTAAATATCTAAAAATAATTCCTAAAAAAAATAAATATATTACTCATGTTCTGTTTTAATTTTAAAAAAATAAATATACTATTAAAATTGACATTTGTTCATGTGTAATTGCAGATTGGAACTTTAAACTCCTCAAACATCCCAACGTTGTTCGATTATACGAGGATTATCCTTCTCCTTTTTCTATTGTCTTCTTTCAAATACTCCGAATATTATTACTATAATATATTATATTTTGAACAAACAAGAAATAAATATACACAAGTTGAAGTATCGAAAAGTTTTATTATTTTTGAAGAATTACCTGAAGAGCTGCGGCGCCTCCTCCCAAGAGTCGCGACGCCTGTGGCGTGAAAAATCACTAGAACTTAGGCGTCGCGGCACCTAGGCTCCAGTAGCTATTGTAATAATATTATACTAATATTTAAGTACTATATTGCACTTTAAATTCTATTATCTATTTGTAATTTTTATTTACATACTTTCATTTATTAATAATTTTTATTTATATGTATTGCCTAAATGTTCATTTTGGTAATACTACATGCAAAAATAATTTTACCAAACAACATTTATCGATAACAATCACTTTTACATTGTTGCATCCAAACATAAATCAATTCTGTCAGAATCACTTCTGCCAGAATTACTTCTGTCCACCGCCAATCCAAACAAGCACTTAATGAAAGTCTGAATCTTAATCATTTCGATTCAACTGATTAAGTGCATTTATTTTGAAGATATGAATTTTAATCATTAGAAGTCAATTAAGTACATTTATTTTCCTTTTTTATGAAGCCTCTTAATGGGTCTGAATGAATCAAACAGAGTCTTACCATCATTCAAACTCATTTAAACAATTATTATTTTTCACGAAACCTTTCATGACTTCTCTTCTCATTTTCATGCATCTAGCTATCCTTTCTCAACCAAATATTATCTAAGAACTTTTGTTGCCGCAAATATTAATTGATTAACTATAACAAAAAAAATCTTGAAGTTTTTTTGAATTTGGCAAAAAAATTATTTGAAATCCTATTTATCTCTAATCATTTCATAATCTATTTTGCACCAGAAAAATTAAACATGAGCGAATTCATCTTCTCAATAAAATTCCTATATTCATTTCTCGATTTTTGAATGACTCTATATTTAATGTTTATCGAGACAATAACAACAAATTAAAAAAGAAATGAATACTACATAACCCTCTAATTAAAGTGGGAACTAAATACATAAGACCAAACTTCAACAAACAACAGAGAACGCTCAGAAATTGTGTCAAACATTGAAATGCTTCCTCCTTTTCATCTTATTTTAACAAAGTTTCTTACTAGAAAACACCTTGTATGATTCAACCATAACAACTCTCTTTGATTGACTTTTAGTTGATAGAGAAAGGTTTAGTATTTTAATAATAAGCATAAATTATTAAAATATTCATGTTAACTTGTTACAATAATTTTTTATATTGATGCATAAATTTTAGTTGCATTTAAGATAGTTCAAATATTATATTTATAGAAAACAAAAAAAGAGAGAGTTCAAATTTTTAATCAAATATAAATATTTAAAATATTATTTTCTATCAAAAAATAAATTTATTTTGCTGAAATGAGATTTTTATAATATTTCATAGATATTGTGGTTAATTCCATATACACATTCAGATATTAAAAACAAACAGTCTTAATCATTCAGTATTCAGATCTAGATACATCATCTTATTACTCATATGTGTATTCAGATTCAGACCTCTAGATCTCAATGCACATCTTAATATCCAGATGTGTATTCAGATTCAAACGTCTTAATCTTAATCAATTTATCACTATTCACTTTTTTGCGCGGATTCCCTTCAAAGGCACTGGTCTTTAATTTTTGTCCTTTGCTTAAAAAGGTGATTGAAAATACCCCGAGGTCCCGGGTTCTAACTCCCGTTCAGTCAAAAATTAAAAAAGGATTCTCAAGGCATAGTTTGAATTTCGCAAGACATAGTTTTCCTTCAAGCATAAGACAAACTCTGTCTTAAGGCAAGACAAACTATGTTTTGCGAAATTCAAACTCTGCCTTGCGATTTATTTTTTTTGACTAAGTTGAGGTTCGAACCCAGAACCCATATATTTTTAGAGAAAGGGCAAAAATTAAAAGACTACCCCAAAAAGGCATTTGTGCGAATTGGCCTTTAATATTTTGGAAAACGCCACAATTTCGTCATCAAGCATTATAGTGGGAATTTAAGGTTAAATTACCCCTGAACTATGTGAAAGGTTTAAATTTACCTTTTATTAACGAAAAATAATTTTTGATTGTGTGAACTTTGCATCACCGCGTGCTAAACTTCAACGTTTTAGAAATAAAGATAAATTTGTTCTATTTCGCATAGTTCAAGGGCACATTTAACCCATACAGTAAAGGTGAGGGCGTATTTAACGTCAATTATTAATAAAGATCAAACATGTTTTATTTCCCATAGTTTAGGGACAAAATCGAACCTTTTTCCTTTTCAATAAGTTGAAAACATTTATATGAATATTTTTTAGTACAGTTGGTCAAGAGTGATTAATATGTTTAAAAAAGATATATTCAAGGGAAATGCAAAAATAACAAACTGAAGTCTGACATTTGGAGAACTCCAAATTAAGGAATGAAGAAAGATTTACAAAATTTAAAAGAAATTGATTAATTATCAGATAGCAATATTATTTAGAGGATTGCCACGTGTGATTGTTATCGCTAATGATTATCGTGGAATGAATATGATATCTCTTCACCCTTATTTAGAGGTTTGGATTTGAGCTATGAGTATAAAAAATATTTAGTAGAGAACGCTTTCTCCTATGGCGTAAATTAGAATAGTTTAAGTATATAGACTGTTATCACAAAAAAGACACATAATTATTTGATTCTATTTATCATATTTTTAGTTAGGTTTTTGTAGAAGTGCCTACATTAGCATGTTTAAATTCAAATTCTATCAACATATGTTTTTTGTCCAATTAAGTTGATACTCTCTAGTGACTATTAATGTACCTTAGAGAATGTTAAATTTTGTACCAGTTTTCTGACTATATAAAATATATATTTTTTAAATGATTTCAAATAATATATAAAAATATGGAATTTTCTATATTTAAAGGGAATCAGGTGGAGCATTGATGAGGAGCACTGGGGTCCAGAGCATGCCAAATGTCTTACTACTATATTTCATGATTATTTTAATTAAGATGGATTATAGTGTAATCCAATAATGTTGATGAGATGATTTTGAATTCAAGAAATTGCTTACTATGTCTTCAAGTTTTGTTTTATTATTTGAATGACATGTTAAGTTTAAAGTGATGGGGACAACTAGCTAGATTTGATCCCTAATTATTCAACTGGTAATTTATGTTGAAGATTATTTAATTTAACCCTCCTCTGGTAAATTTATGTGGAAGTTTATTTAATTAAAAGCTTCTTTTATATGAGTAAGCTAGGAGTAGTTTGCTTCTATTTTGTTTTCTCGTGTTCTTTTACAAAAAGTACAATCAAACACGATTACATCTTCAACTTCAACTTCAACTTCAACTCTATTGAAAGAAATATGTATATATACAATTTATAATTTTCATAATAGGAAACTTCTATTCATATTATCTTATTTTATCTGTACAATAATTATATAATTATGTTAATAGGAAATACGTGTGTATATATACGTGTATTAAAATTATTTTGCGGTGTCAAAAATACTTTAATTTGCCGACAAATAAATTGGAAGAGAGTGACAAAATTGGATGTCAACAATTAGTAGATATACTTCAGATATGTTTGCGTAAGCAAAGAATATGGTCCATCTTTGTTCAACTGCTTTGATATCATATTGAAATACACATATTATACATGTGATATTCACTGGATATACACAGAAGAAGAATAAGATGAAGGAGAAGAAGAAGGAAAAGAAGAAGGAGAAGGAGGAGGAGGAGAATGTCACGACCCGACCCCGGGCCGCGACTGGTGCCCTACCTGGGCACCCTTCTATTCATACAACATAAAAAAAACTGCGGAAGATAAATAACACTTTTTTTTTTAACTAAGGCCAAGCCGATAAGGCTGTCATAACATAAAAATTAGCCGAAAGGGTCTACACTGTTTAACAATGTAAAAACAACTCTAGCCAGTCCAGCCCACAGATGAATACAGACCTTTAAGATTTGGACAAATACTATGACGGGACAAGGCCCCGCCGTACCCCTGAATATACATAACCATGACGACAAACTCTGGAACATTGGAGCCATCTCAAATGCTGAACCAGGATCCTAAGCTCGCGGATCCACAACTGTGTACCTAAACTGCGGACATTTAACGCGGCCCAGAAGGGTCGATAACAGTGCAGAATATGGAACGGAAAATAAGGTACGAGAAACAAATCATAATCAGTACAAAAAGAATGGCGGCAAGTATAAAAAGGGTACATACCAGATCATACCGTGTCATTACCATCCCGTGAACTTAACCGTACCTTATTATCTTTTCCCATTTTTCAATAAAAGTTATAGTCACTTTCTTACGTACATACTTAGGAAAAATCATCAAGTTCATTACCTTATAACTTACTTACCTTGCATAACATAAACCGCCGCTATGGAGGACGCTTATCGCCGCCCGATCTGGGACGCGATAAAGTCACATAGTGCGCCCATAGGGTATCGCCCGGCCCAATCTGGACGCGGTAAGGTCACATAGTTCGCCCATAAGGTATCTTGCCGGCCCGATCACGGGGGCGGTAGATCACATAGTCTACCATAAAGGTATCCGCGGCCCAATCTCGACGCGGCGTCACATAGTCGCCCATAAAGGTATCTTGCCGGCCCGATCTCGACGCGGTAAGGTCACATAGTTCGCCCATAAAGGTATACCGCCCGGCCCAATCACGGGACGCGGTAGGTCACATAGTCCGCCCATAAAGGTATCTTGCCCGCCAATCTCGGGGCGTAGCGTCGCATAGTTCGCCCATAAAGATATCTTGCCGCCCAATCCCGACGCGGTAGGTCACATAGTCTACCCATAAAGGTATACCGCCCGCCAATCTCGAGGCGCGGTAAGGTCACATAGTTCGCCCATAAGGTATCTTTGCCGCCCGATCTCGACGCGGTAGGTCACATAGTCCGCCATAAGGTATCTTGCCGCCCAATCACGGGACGCGGTAAGGTCACATAGTGCGCCCATAAAGGTATCTTGCCGGCCCGATCACGGGACGCGGTAAGGTCACATAGTCCGCCCATAAGGTATCTTGCCGCCCGATCTCGACGCGGTAAAAGTCGTATAGTCGCCGGCCGACGGTAAAGTCATAGTCCGCCCATAAAGGTATATTGTCCGCCTAATGCGGTAAAGTCATATAAAATCCGAATTTAACCCAACGTATACGACCTTACTCTTTTAAAAATGACTCTTTTCAAATAATACTTCCAAGATACTAACAACCGTAGTATCAAGACATATCTACTTTTCAAGACAAGTCACAATACCTTTTAGAAATACATTTACCTAAATCAAGTGACTTTCTTTAAAACCCTAAGCAATTGGTACCTTTAAAACAATTTGCCCTTCTTTATTTCAAATAATTTCTTTGCTTACATTACTGAAGAAAACCATTCTTTTAAATCTTCCATAAAGTTGTTATAACCAACTTCCCATAAAGCCGTTATAACCTTTTATGTCTTAGACAAATTCATTCCTTTTATAACCAAGAGACTTATACTTTCAAATCGAATTACATAACTTTCAAAATACTTCAAGTTTCTTAACTTAGAATATCAAGTTTCTTAACTTTAGAATAGTTCAAGAACCAATACTTTCCAAATCAAGTATTCTATACTTTTCAAATCAAGTAATCTATACTTTTCAAATCAGGTAATCTATACTTTGCAAATCAGAAATCCTTACTTTCCAACTCAAGTATTCTATACTTTTAAAGTAAAGCATTATATACTTTCAAAATCAGGTATCATGTACTTCAAAATCAATTCACTTATACTTCATATAACCAAATTACACCAACTTTCAAAATCAAGTCCCATAACTTGAAAATAAAGTCTCATAATTATTTAGATAAAACAAGCCGCATAACCTTGAAAATCAATTTACTTACTTCCAAGAATCAAGTCACATAGACTTATCACATAATTCAAGTCACCTAGACTTATCACATAATTCAAGTCACCTAGACTTACCAAAATAATTCGATCCTCTAGACTTATCAAAATCATGTCAAAAGAAGTAAGAAGTTCACATACCTCTTGGCTAATCCACACGCTAAGTAAACGCCGGTGATTGGAAATTGTTGTCGGACTGCTGAGAGTCTTGTGGAATATTTCGTGTGGTTAAGCGGCTGAACTACCGCCATTGGTGGCGAAATTCCCATCGCCGCTACCTCGCCGAATTGTTCGTCGGAAAATTTCATTTTGATCGTTGGAAGTGAATTCATCGAATTGTTATTGCGTGGATGAATTAATGGAGGAAAATCAATTTTTGGAGGTCTGCTTGTGGTCTGCATGACCGCACGCATGAGCTCAAGGCGGCGTCAATGGCGGATTCCGAAATACTAAGAATTGAGGCTCGGGATTGGTTGAAAAACGTAGCTAAGATCAATATGAACACAACGGTATACGCCTTAGCCCTCAACTGTACCGGAATCGATCGGAATTTTCCAACTTCCGATCGGAAAAAATGATTTGGTCGACCCGACGATCTGGGTTGAATTGGAGGTCGTGGATGGTGCCAAAATGTCGGCCTTTCCACCCTGAATGTTTCTACACTAGCCACGACCGTCGACTCTACCTGTGGTGGCCGGAAAAATGCTCGTCGACGACCTAGGGTTTCGGCGAAGATCGATCTGGTCGACGACGAGTTTGTGCAAGAATCGAGGGTCCTGGTTTACATGGAAATGACGACAAGGAGATGGTGGTTCTGATGGTATACTCCACTCCCATCGATTGTACCTCAGTTGGCCGGAAAATCAGAAAAATCGAACGGGGAAGATGGATGAACAGTGACCGAAACTTCGATCTGAAATTGCCGGCGATTCCGGGAGAATCGACGGTGGCGGTTGGTATGGATTTGACGGGCTCGACGGGACGAAGCTTTTGGTACATGGCTCGCCCCCGGCGGATTCCTGGTTTGGCCGGAAATGGCATTTTTCCGAACACTGTTCATCGAACAACACTGTTCATGGACGGGTTTTCACTGTTCATACACGTTTTGGTATTTTTTTGTTCTGCGTTTTGCCTTCCCAAACTCCCCAACACATACAAAATTTCTCGGGTGGTCCCACATGACCAAATTTCGAAATTAAATTCCAAAATTCCGATAAATTCTAAAAGTCCCAAATGCTGAATTCGAGAATTAAATTCAACTAATAAACCCTTTTCCTTTACAAGGTTCGGAGAAATTTTCAGAATTTTTTATTCTTTCTAAAATTCAATTCCCAATTTCTTACGTACGTTCTTATCTCAACTGTCGGAAATACAGGGTGTAACAGAGAAGGAGAAGGAGAAGTAGAAGAAGAATGAGGAGAAGGAGAAGGAGGAGGAGGAAGAGGAGGAGGAGAAGAAGAAGGAGGATGTAACAAGAGCTCGAGCTCTGTTACAGTGAAATGGGAAAGGAGGAGAAGAGAAAGGAGTAAGAAGAGCAGAGATAATTGTTTGTATATTGATGTCGATTAAAAACAGTAATTGTCACGACCCGACCCGACGGGCCGCGACTAAACGTCCTAATTTGATGTCATTACTGACATGTCACTCTTAATTCATTTAATACCGAGATCTATAGAAATTTCGGCAGCACAACACTGCTTTTACAACATCTCCCCAAAATGGGCGAACCGACAAGGCTGCCAAATCAATAACAGAACAACAAACAAAACAGGCTAGCCGACTAGGCTGCCACCAACCAACATTATATACACAAAGGAATAGTCAAAATAAGCAAGCCGGCAAGGCTGCCACTAGATACCAATAGGAATAACCGGGAACGCCCAAACACAGAGTACAATAATATTACAACCCAAAACAAGGTACAAACGTCAAACCCACAAATATCTACAGACCTCTAAAAGTATGATACTGACATATGACAGGGCCCCGTCGTGCCCAAAATATGCATAAATCTGAAAGATGAAGATCTGTACCAAAATAGCTGGCTCCGGAACAAAGGAGCTCTCCAACTGTTGTACATAAGTCCTAAACCGGAGGGTCACCTATTCGACATGAACTGCGGGCATGACGCGACCCACAGGAGAGAGGTCGAGACGAAATAATGTCTCGAGTATGTAAAACATAAAATCAAAACGAATAACAATCGTACCAAGTAAAGCAGAGTCATCAAATTTCATAAAAATGAGAATCATGTTCAAAATCATATCATGTATCTTGAATCATAAATCATCATGCTCGTATGCAGATATAAAATCAGATAACATGTCTCGCCTACATGGAGGACTCGATGGAATCTGTATCTGCGCGCGTAACGTGTCTCGACCCTCTATGGAGGAACTCGATGTAATCTGTCTATATATATATATATATATAACGTGTCTCGGCCCTCTAGTGAGGGACTCGATGAATGATGCATGGATGCGCACGAACATGACCTGGCCCGGGACTCAGTGGAGTGAAATAGTAAAACTTAGCACGAGTAGATATCATGAGCAACTGTATGCAATTAAAATCATTATGTGACTCTTAATAAAATTATTACCATAAATTATATTACTGAAATCATAATCACTAGTAAATAATCATTTTTAAAACTGAACTGGTAAGATTTAAGTACGTCCGCCGTACTTTCATAAAAATCATGCCAAAAGAAATAAGGAAAGGTCTCACATACAATCTCAAATTTCAAGTTCTTTCTTTATCAAGAGTTAATCCCTTAGTTACAACATCACTTAATCTTCCAAATACTCCATAAAAAGAAGAATTTCATACCTTAAATTGGTCCCAAGCTTGATCCAAAAACGCCAACGCCGGCCAGATTTTGTCCCAACTTGCATCAAATTCTTGTCCAATTTTGTCACTTCTTCAACTCCAAATTGACATGCATGTGTTCTACAATATTAACCCAACATTCTAACATATTTTTATTCCACAAATTCGTCTCAAAAATCCGAAAATTGAGGCTCAAATCGCGGGCAGCAGTGGCGAAATGCCCACTGTTCTGTCAGCTGAATTAGTAACGTCCATAACTCTCTACTCCGGTGTCCTATCGACGAGAGGTTTGTTTCGTTGGAAACTATACTCGATGAACTTCATGTTAGGCTTTTGAAACACCCAAAAACTCCTAATATACTGAGAGATATACCCCTATAAAGTTGACTAAAGATCTGAAAATTTTGAGGTTCCAATTTCGACCAGCAGTGGCCGAAATTCACTGCTTGAATTTCAATTTCTTGGACCTGTTTAGAAGGATTTAATCTTGTGAAGAGGTTAAGGAAATTGCTTCAATCCTTAGCTAACAATGGGGTGTGATTCGGCTGCCCCAAGAGAGAAAGAAGAGAGAATTTTGGTGTTTGAAAAATGGTGGAATTTCAATGGTTTTCTAAGCCTATAAGACACTTAAAATTCTGAAAATTACACTTGCTTATTTAGTCCCTAAAATGTTACACTTAAGTCCCTCATTGTCTATTAAAATTAAATCAATCTCCCAAGTAATAAATCTTAAATCCTACTTCCTTTAATTCCCGAAAATTTCATAAGACTTTGTATCCTCGTTGTCGTAACTTATATAATACTTTACTAATCCATAACGGGGATACATATAATTATCATCTTCAATTTCCATTGTCACGCTCGTAGTAATAAAAAAAAACCCGGACTCATATCCTTTATATAGCAACTTCCAGATTAGCTTATATAAATACACTTATATCCAATATTCGAATCTTATTTCTTAATGACGTTCTCTAATTATCGCCTTAAAACTACGAGGTGTAACATCCTTCCCCCCTTAGAAACATTCGTCCTCGAATGTTCACAATAGGTCTTATGTTCTAGAAATTTCGACAGAGCCTCCGTTATAATTGTGCCCATCCATATATACTCAGCAAACTAACAAAAGCCACACAGGGCCACAATATAACACACATGCAACTCACCAATTCAAAATAGTTAAGTAAGGAACCAAATTACCTCTGAATATTCAACTGAATCTTATGTAATACCTTGAACAAAGTTAAAAAGTCTCTTATGCGGTGCTGTAACACCCCATTTCAACCGTAGTCGGAAACGGGACTACTGCTACATGGTTGGATTCCTAAAATTGCATTTTTAAAGGAGTCGCCACCTAATTATTATAGTGAATTAGGACACTAAAAATGTAGTATAAAATACTACAAATGATCTCCATTTTAAAGGTCTGCGAAAGCTATATGAGATTCTGAGTAAGGGTTCTTTATTATCCTAAAGGGAAGGGGTTAGGCACCCTCTAAGGTCCGCTAACTTGCGGTTATCCGTTCAAACTTAGGTTTTAAAATTATTATGCTAACAAATGCATGCTTTTATAAAATGTTAAACAAAAGACGTTGCAAGTTTTTAATAACAAAAGATGCATTCTTTACAACATAAAAGAGTTGTAAGACTTATTTATAAAAAATACATATATAGGTAAAAATATGCATTTATTTTTATTTGTAAAATACTTGTGTTTTGGCAATTGAAAGTAAAGAGAAAACAATTTTATTTATAATACCAAGAGACGATTTTTGTGAAAGTTTATTTTTTAGCAAATTAGGTAAAAGTAAAACCTTATTTTTTTATGATTAATCATACAAATAAAAAGGTGACCAAATTGTTTTGAAAGTTTAGACATGTATAACGAGCCTAAAATAATCTAGCGTTGGGTTTCCGATTTTAGAACTACCCCCTTTTTTTAATTGTTAATCTAGGCCTAACTATTCTAAGCATTTCAATAATTATACAGGGTTACATAATAAAATAACAAGACGACAAATAAAGATGACGGAATTTAAAGAATTAAAGCGACTAAAGCGAGTGACGATGTCATCATACTATTTTGTTTAGGAATCAAACAGGAAGATGCAACGTGTTGGACGCGGGTCTTCACTTGACAAAATTATAATGAGTCTCGTAACGAGACTCTTCGTTGCTCCCGATGCATTTCATGTAAAACAAAGAAAAGAAAAGGAATTAGTACATGCTCGATTTACTAATAATATAAAGTAAAGAAACTAAAAAAAAACAGATAGTGGCTGATACGTATGACACTCGAGGCATACGTGGCATACGTGAAATATATATTCAAATATATAACTCCTATATATAATGAATGTAAACTGGACTTATATACTCTGTATATTCCGAGACACATCACCTTGATACAGTAAAAAGATGTCAGCAATTATAAGATTAAAATAAGAGATTATACCAGTATATAAATCATATGCAAATCGCAGAAAAAACTGGAAGGGAGCAGTTTAAAAGGAGTCCAAGAATGCATGCGTATATATAAACTGCAACCATGATTTCCAGCTTTCAAGGAATACTGACACTTACACTAAAGGCTCAACTTAATCCCTTAAGTAGGAGTGTTGCATACCAAGCATAGGAATAACACATATGCTCAAACCCAAACACACACCACATAGAAATTGATTTCCCAGCATGTTCATATTTAGCTCATAACAAGTGTAGTTGGGATATGGATTAATCAGACATACCCCTAAGAGGTTAAGCATGTTCTCAAACCATTACAACACCATATCAGAATGGTCGATTCAGTTAACCAAAGGAACAACCTCATGTTCATATATTAAGTATATATCAAATTAGTTCATGTGCTAATAATAGTTTAACTTAACATGTCGGGGGGCAGTATACCACCTAAATAATCCAAGATAGGTTACAACAAACTAAAACCAGCATACCAAACGCTTCAAAGTCGTTTAAGTGGACCACATATGGTCAAATGAACATTAAACTAACAAAACAAATACTTAAACCACAAATAATCATCATAATAGGCTCTAAAAAATGTTTACACCACTTAACACGCTAGACATCAATACAGTGAGCATAAACAACCACAGCACGGGAGACTAAACATATATAACTCGGCTAAAACATGATGGATATTAACCTAATAAGGTTAAACAATAAATTACCTGGCTGATCACGTTTACGATATCACATAAAATGACAATAATGGCCTAAATATACTAACTGTTATAGCCATGAATACTAACCGCAGCAAACCGGCTAACAATAACCAACATTAAGCTAAGCATACTTGATGGTTAGATTAATGAATCTAAATAGTCACTAGCCATACTTTAACATGATGAATGAACACATAAACGCACAACATGAACTGAAGTAGACTGATTGAATAGAGGAATTAAAAGGGGAAGAGGTTACCTTCTCCGGGTAGCGAACCGAGGCGTGTTTCGACTCGCCGTTTCCGCTCAGAGAATTGTTTTGTTTTTGTTTATGCGATGAAATGAAAGTTTAGAGATTTTTGTGGCTTTTCTATCCAAAACTGAGAGTAAACAACAAAGGGGATTTCTTTTGATTTTCTAATTCTGAAGGAGAGGAGTAACTCTCTGATTTTTCTGAACTCCTTGAAAGCAATCAATTTATGAGTTTTGTCTTAATTTTGAAACGAGACCCAGATTTTCGGTCCAGAATTTGAGAGTGAAAAAGGCTTTCTTTCTTGATTTTCCAATTCCTCTTAAAGCAAAGACTGATTTTTCTGGTTGTTGCCCTTACAAAGGAAAAATTCGATCCCTTTACACAACCCAAAAGGGTTGTATTTATAGTTGGGATTTGAGGGTTCCAACAGCCATAATTCGAAATTCAAATTCAAAGAATAGGAATCAAAAGTGACGGGACACAGTGACTAAAAAAAAAGATGGAATGGGGTCTGAAATTTACCTTTCTTTCAGAACGATTTGAAGGTTAAGAGCTGTTGGGACAGGGGTATTGAGATTACCTATTGGATTGACTCTTGAATCGACTCGAAATCGGTATTTTATCCACTGAATCGAAGAAAGGTCCGATTCAGTGGTCAAAACTCCCTCGTGGTTGAAGGTTCGAGAAAAGGGGATCAAGGCGGGTGATGAGATGGGTGACGAGAGGTGTGATTTATCCGGCGGGTAAAGGGGAGATGTGGCGGCGGACTGGTGGTTTCTTGGAGGTTCGTCGATGGGGATTTCTCGTTTGGTTTGAAGAAATTTTTGGTTTGATTAGTTGAAGGGAATGAGGGTTAATTGTTAAAGGGAAGTTGAGCCGGGTCGCGTAGGGTGTTGGGCTGCAGGAGTTTAATTTGTTTGGGCTTGGGGAAGGGTTTGGACGAAAATAAAGGGGTAATGGGATGTTTGGGCCGCGGGTGGCTTTGGGCCTGGTTGATGAATTTGGCTGAGGGTTATTTAATTTAGGGAATGAGAATTGGGTAGAAAATTAGGTGTTTTATTGTTGGGAGATTAATAATAGATAATTAGTCCAAATCTCCCAATTAATTAAAATATGCTTCCTTCAACTTAATTAATTTAAAAATGCACACGCATAAAATACGATATAAAAGATTTAATACATGTATTTAATTTTGAATATAATATTCATAAAAAATGATTAATTTAGTAATTGAAGAACATATTAAGAGAAAATCGATCATCAATACTGACGACGAGATATTAAAATTGTTTTGCTTATATTTTAATTATAAAAAAAATGTAATACTCGATATTGTAAAATTATGCGATAATTAGTGAAGAATATTAAAACTACTTATTTTTTGACGATTTTCAAGACTGAGAAGCATAGTAAAATTAATTGGAGATAAAAAGACGATCTAAATGAAATGTTCAGTAAAGATGGGACAAAATTGGGTGTCAACAGCTTGTCCCTCTTTGTATGGAGATGATGGAAGAATCTTCGGACAAAGACGTTGACTTAAAGCCAATTTAGTCTCGATCCTTAGAATTAAAAATGTTGGGCGATTAAGACGAGACTGACGCAAAATTCAAAATTTTGTCCCAGTGTCGAGTTATGACGACACTGGGCTACCATGGTGATGCTGAAAAATTTAAGGCGGACAGACGTAGATTCAAAACTTGTCCCAGTGTCGAATTATGACGACACTGGGCTACCATGGTGATGCTGAAAAATTAAAGCAGGGCGGATGCTGATTTAAAAATTTGTCCCAGTGTCGAATTATGATGACACTGGGTTCTGTGACGCTAGAAAATTAAAACCAAAGCGCGAGCAGATTTAATCTTTGTCGATGTCGAATTATGATGACACTGGGTCATTAGCGTTGCGAGGATCTTTGGAGGAGGCGGATCGACATTCGAGGTACAAATTGCTTGGTTCGTAGAAGAGGTAGTTCCACGTTGTGCTCGCATTCTGTATGCTAAGACTTAAACGGTTAGTGCATAACTGTTAAGGCAAATGATAACGCATGAATTTATAAGCAATGTAACTGTGCGAGTAGAAAATGCTATCTTGCGAAAATGTGATGCCTGCTGCAAATGTTGTGATTTTCGCTTCGCACAGCGTTGCGATGTGAATGCGCGATACGTTGTCCTTACTCCAACCGCCCGGTAGACTAAAGCTCAAGAAAGAGTTAGTGCATAAGCGCTAAGGCGAGTAATAAAACATGAACAAGAATGCAATTTTTAGAGTAGAAAGTGTCCTTTGCGTAGATGTGATACGCTTATGACGCCGTTTTTGGACATGGCGTCATTTTCGACGTGGCGTCGTTTTTGGACGTGGCGTCGTTTGGACTTGGCGTCGTTTTGGACTTGGCGTCGTTTTGGGCGTGGCGTCGTCTTGGGCGTGGCGTCGTTTCGGACTTGGCGTCGTTTTGGGCGTGGCGTCGTTTTGACTTGGCGTCGTTTTGGGCGTGGCGCCGTTTTGGGCGTGGCGTCGTTTTGGGCGTGGCGTCGTTTTGGGCGTGGCGTCGTTTTGGACTTGGCGTCGCACCGGACTTGGCGTCGTTTCCGGACGTGGCGTCGTTTTCGGACGTGGCGTCGTTTTCGGACGTGGCGTCGTTTTAGGACGTGGCGTCGTTTTGGGCGTGGCGTCGTTTTGGGCGTGGCGTCATTTTGGACGTGGCGTCGTTTTGGGCGTGGCGTCATTTGGACTCGGCGTCGTTTTGGGCGTGGTGTCGTTTTCGGTTCGCGTCGTTTTGGTTAGCGCCGTTTTGGGCGTGGCGTCGTTTTTGGTCGAGGCGTCGTTTTCGGACTGGCGTCGTTTTCTGACGTGGCGTCGTTTTCTGACGTGGCGTCGTTTTGGACGTGAGTCGTTTCGGACCGAGTCGTTTGGACCGGCGTCGTTTTGGACGTGGTGTCATTTTGGACTGAGTCGTTTTGGACCGGCGTCGTTTGGACGTGGTGTCGTTTTGGACTTAGCGTCGTTTTCGGACTTAAGCGTCGTTTTGGACGTGGCGTCGTTTTGGGCGTGGCGTCGTTTTGGGCGTGGCGTCGTTTTGGACTTGGCGTCATTTTGGACGTGTCGCTACTCCCTGTAGAATAAATGCTCCCGCAAGCTAAGCGAGAAAAAGTTAGTGTATAACTGTTAAAACAGAATGATAAATATATGAGCAATGCAATTCTGTGAGTAGAGATGTCGTCCCTGTATGATATGTGGGGTGTTGCGAATGTCGAGATGTTGTTGTAATGCATTTTGTGAACCGTATGGACTGTCATGATGTCTTTGTTGTGCGTTTGTGCACTGCATGGATTGCAATTTGACTCTAGGCTTTGGTGATCGCTAGACTTTGTTGCGGGATTTGATTGTTGATGTCATGCGCTTCGCTATACGCTAACATGAAGAACCTGCGCTCAAAGAAAATTTGTGAGTTTGAGGGGGGGTGGTTGATTCGCATTGACTTTGTAGTTTTGACTCTTGATGCTCGGACGTCTGCCTTGTTTGGACTCATAACCCCTGCCTGGATTCCCAGTTTTGAATATGCAAAGGGCGTTTGGCCTTAAAGTGGGTCTCAATGGAGTTGCTTGTATGTTATGTGTATTCTCGTTGTTTTCAAAACAAAGGGAAAGTTTCCTAATGGTGTGACCGAAACCGATTTAGGCCGCCTACGTATCCCGTGAGAATCAGTCATAGCGTAGTTCATTACAAGCAAATTTTGGGGTGAAATTAAAATTTCTAAATGTGGGACCGAGGCCGGTGTGGCCGCCTACGTATCCGCCAAGGGAATCAGGTCGAACGTAGTTCATTACAAGCGAATATTGGGTAAAATTCTAAAGGTGGGACCGAGGCCGATGTGGCCGCCTACGTATCCGCCAAGGGAATCAGGTCGAACGTAGTTCCAAGTTGCGGCCTCTGCGGGGAGCTTTGGGGAAGTGGAGGCTCAAGGGCTTGTGACACGATTGCATTTGTCCTTTGCTCTGGGAGTGGTGCATTCAAGCTAATAGACAGGTTTGTGATATTTTGGAGCCTTTCTATTTCGGCTTGCATGACTTCCACTTGCTGCAATAATTTGGCGAGGTGTTGATCATTGGTGTTTCTCCTTTCTAACGCCTCTGCATCCTCTACAAGAATGGGGACGAGTCGTAAGTTGTTTCGTTCTGGTGCTTCTGGATTAGTCATTGAATGATTGTGCTTCTACCAGTCAACGCGAATCAACCTTTTGGGGATAAGTTAAGCAAAATAACCTTCTAACAAATGAAGCAAACCAAGTTAGTATAATATGCAAAGAGTTGCAGACAATATATAATAATGAGCAAATTGCAAATCAATCGCGCGCTCTAACATGTTTGGGTCCTCTTTTATGCCAGAGGGAGGCCTAAACGTCACATATGCGAGGTTATGATAGATTTGTCCAAGCCGTCCAACTGTAATACTTTCGTTGGAAATGGCGACCAAATGACGGTGCACTTTTTCCAATTTCAGCATGTCATGATTAGGTTTGGATTTTTCTATCATTGTCATGCTACACATAATATGCTGGTTGGTCGTTGGGTTGAGAAACCCGTCGACAAGTTTGGTGTCTTCCTAATTGTGGTGTCGATACCAAGGACCGACCCACCTAAGGTAAATGCATGTATGCCTTAAAATAAAGGGTGGTATAGCTCTATCCTGAGTTTCTAAGATTTGGCTTTACTAGATGCAAGGTTCCCGAGCGGACAACTCGAGTGAGAAGGCTACGCGGCTGATCAGACGAACCGATCTAACTCCGCGCAGGCGCCAACTCTCCTTAAATTTGGATATTTTGAAAGAAATTTGCGGGTGCGCTTGAAACACGCGTAGCGTGAGTGTGTGATAGTGTGAATTTTCCATAATGGAGGAAATATGAGCGGAATGTCAATTTAAGGAAAGCGGTAACAAATAGCAGCTAATACAATATGCAAGATATTTATATGTAGAGCAGAATAATTTAGGCAAAACAATAAAAGCAGATAAATGTAAAACATAAATGAAGCAATTTAAGCAAAATAAAGAAAATAAAGCACAATAAATTAATCTATGTTTGTCGTGGTTAAGAACCTAAAATCCCCAGCGGAGTCGCCATGCTGTAACACCCCATTTCAACCGTAGTCGGAAACGGGACTACTGCTACATGGTTGGATTCCTAAAATTGCATTTTTAAAGGAGTCGCCACCTAATTATTATAGTGAATTAGGACACTAAAAATGTAGTATAAAATACTACAAATGATCTCCATTTTAAAGGTCTGCGAAAGCTATATGAGATTCTGAGTAAGGGTTCTTTATTATCCTAAAGGGAAGGGGTTAGACACCCTCTAAGGTCCGCTAACTTGCGGTTATCCGTTCAAACTTAGGTTTTAAAATTATTATGCTAACAAATGCATGCTTTTATAAAATGTTAAACAAAAGACGTTGCAAGTTTTTAATAACAAAAGATGCATTCTTGACAACATAAAAGAGTTGTAAGACTTATTTATAAAAAATACATATATAGGTAAAAATATGCATTTATTTTTATTTGTAAAATACTTGTGTTTTGGCAATTGAAAGTAAAGAGAAAACAATTTTATTTATAATACCAAGAGACGATTTTTGTGAAAGTTTATTTTTTAGCAAATTAGGTAAAAGTAAAACCTTATTTTTTTATGATTAATCATACAAATAAAAAGGTGACCAAATTGTTTTGAAAGTTTAGACATGTATAACGAGCCTAAAATAATCTAGCGTTGGGTTTCCGATTTTAGAACTACCCCCTTTTTTTAATTGTTAATCTAGGCCTAACTATTCTAAGCATTTCAATAATTATACAGGGTTACATAATAAAATAACAAGACGACAAATAAAGATGACGAAATTTAAAGAATTAAAGCGACTAAAGCGAGTGACGATGTCATCCCGCCCTATTTTGTTTAGGAATTCTGAAACAGGAAGATGCAACGTGTTGGACGCGGGTCTTCACTTGACAAAATTATGATGAGTCTCGTAACGAGACTCTTCGTTGCTCCCGATGCATTTCATGTAAAACAAAGAAAAGAAAAGGAATTAGTACATGCTCGATTTACTAATAATATAAAGTAAAGAAACTAAAAAAAAGAGATAGTGGTTGATACGTATGACACTCGAGGCATACGTGGCATACGTGAAATATATATTCAAATATATAACTCCTATATATAATGAATGTAAACTGGACTTATATACTCTGTATATTCCGAGACACATCACCTTGATACAGCAAAAAGATGTCAGTAATTATAAGATTAAAATAAGAGATTATACCAGTATATAAATCATATGCAAATCGCAGAAAAAACTGGAAGGGAGCAGTTTAAAAGGAGTCCAAGAATGCATGCGTATATATAAACTGCAACCATGATTTCCAGCTTTCAAGGAATACTGACACTTACACTAAAGGCTCAACTTAATCCCTTAAGTAGGAGTGCTGCATACCAAGCGTAGGAATAACACATATGCTCAAACCCAAACACACACCACATAGAAATTGATTTCCCAGCATGTTCATATTTAGCTCATAACAAGTGTAGTTGGGATATGGATTAATCAGACCTACCCCTAAGAGGTTTAACATGTTCTCAAACCATTACAACACCATATCAGAATGGTCGATTCAGTTAACCAAAGGAACAACCTCATGTTCATATATTAAGTATACATCAAATTAGTTCATGTGCTAATAATAGTTTAACTTAACATGCTGGGGGCAGTATACCACCTAAATAATCCAAGATAGGTTACAACAAACTAAAACCAGCTTACCAAACGCTTCAAAGTCGTTTAAGTGGATCACAGATGGTCAAATGAACATTAAACTAACAAAACAAATACTTAAACCACAAATAATCATCATAATAGGCTCTAAAAATGTTTACACCACTTAACACGCTAGACATCAATACAGTGAGCATAAACAACCACAGCACGGGAGACTAAACATATATAACTCGGCTAAAACATGATGGATATTAACCTAATAAGGTTAAACAATACATTACCTGGCTGATCACGTTTACGATATCACACAAAATGACAATAATGGCCTAAATATACTAACTGTTATAGCCATGAATACTAACCGCAGCAAACCGGCTAACAATAACCAACATTAAGCTAAGCATACTTGATGGTTAGATTAATGAATCTAAATAGTCACTAGCCATACTTTAACATGCTGAATGAACACATAAACGCACAACATGAACTGAAGTAGACTGATTGAATAGAGGAATTAAAAGGGGAAGAGGTTACCTTCTCCGGGTAGCGAGCGAGCGTGTTTGACTCGTAGTTTCCTTCAGAGAATTGTTTTGTTTTTGTTTATGCGATGAAATGAAAGTTTAGAGATTTTTGTGGCTTTTCTAACCAAAACTGAGAGTAAACAACAAAGGGGATTTCTTTTGATTTTCTAATTCTGAAGGAGAGGAGTAACTCTCTGATTTTTCTGAACTCCTTGAAAGCAATCAATTTATGAGTTTTGTCTTAATTTTGAAATGAAACCCAGATTTTCGGTCCAGAATTTGAGAGTGAAAAAGGCTTTCTTTCTTGATTTTCCAATTCCTCTTAAAGCAAAGACTGATTTTTCTGGTTGTTGCCCTTACAAAGGAAAAATTCGATCCCTTTACACAACCCAAAAGGGTTGTATTTATAGTTGGGATTTGAGGGTTCCAACAGCCATAATTCGAAATTCAAATTCAAAGAATAGGAATCAAAAGTGACGGGACACAGTGACTAAAAAAAAAGATGGAATGGGGTCTGAAATTTACCTTTCTTTCAGAACGATTTGAAGGTTAAGAGCTGTTGGGACAGGGGTATTGAGATTACCTATTGGATTGACTCTTGAATCGACTCGAAATCGGTATTTTATCCACTGAATCGAAGAAAGGTCCGATTCAGTGGTCAAAACTCCCTCGTGGTTCAGAAGGTTCAGAGAAAAGGGGAGACGGGACTGGGGTGATGAGATGGGTGACGAGAGGTGTGATTTATCCGGCGGGTAAAGGGGAGATGTGGCGGCGTACTGGTGGTTTCTTGGAGGTTCGTCGATGGGGATTTCTCGTTTGGTTTGAAGGGCTGCTGGTTTGATTAGTTGAAGGGAGTGAAGAGGGTTGAGTGTTAAAGGGAAGTTGGGTCGGGTCGCGTAGGGTGTTGGGCTGCAGGAGTTTAATTTGTTTGGGCTTGGGGAAGGGTTTGGACGAAAATAAAGGGGTAATGGGATGTTTGGGCCGCGGGTGGCTTTGGGCATGGTTGATGAATTGGGCTGAGGGTTATTTAATTTAGGGAATGATAATTGGGTAGAAAATTAGGTGTTTTATTGTTGGGAGATTAATAATAGATAATTAGTCCAAATCTCCCAATTAATTAAAATATGCTTCCTTCAACTTAATTAATTTAAAAATGCACACGCATAAAATACGATATAAAAGATTTAATACATGTATTTAATTTTGAATATAATATTCATAAAAAATGATTAATTTAGTAATTGAAGAACATATTAAGAGAAAATCGATCATCAATACTGACGACGAGATATTAAAATTGTTTTGCTTATATTTTAATTATAAAAAAAATGTAATACTCGATATTGTAAAATTATGCGATAATTAGTGAAGAATATTAAAACTACTTATTTTTTGACGATTTTCAAGACTGAGAAGCATAGTAAAATTAATTGGAGATAAAAAGACGATCTAAATGAAATGTTCAGTAAAGATAGGACAAAATTGGGTGTCAACAGGTGTAATATTCCTCTATTTTTGAATTTGCCACAATATTCTAGCTGATACTACCTTGTACACATGCTTCGATTTGTAATTGTATGTAATGTTTCTCCAATATCTGTACTGCATGCTTAACATGACGACAATTTGGGCGTATACCTGTTGCATTGTTAAAATAGCTCCATATAAATTTAGCAACCTCCCTTATGAGAACAAGTGATTTATTATTTCTTGATGTAAAACATTATATCATCAGCATCTTGATACTATATTAATTTCAATACTTGCAACACTTCATCCACTGGAATTTTAAATTTCCATACCGTCCATAGGAAGAAATATATCTTGAATGACACTCTTTTAACCCACACTTACCTATATACATCAGAAGGATATGGTCTTTATCTCAACAAATCCCATGCACTTGACACCGTAAATTTACTAGAACTTGTCATTATCACCAAGGATTATGGATATATCAGGTATGTAGCAACATGAGAGACAATGTCATCTAGTAGATACTGTCCTAGCTTTGACAAATCTCATCAATCCCACATGCATGATCCTTTTGACATCTTCCACCCTTTCATCAATAGGAAACTCTGATAGTAGTACATAGTGTAATATTTCCAATTTGGTACGATTATCAAATCAAATGTTAGCGGTCCCACTCTTTATTTCCCACCATATTTCTTGTTCAATGTTATCCTTTACCTCAACAATCATTTTCAAGGCCTGAGAACCACCTTCCCGTTGCACATATTGAGGGTAATGCTTCTTAGATTTCCATCATAGCTTTTTACACAATGCCTTTAGTATATCCAAAATGAGGTCTGAACCTCAATCCACTATCATCCTTAGGTAAGTACATTTTTAACCATATAAACCAATTATAACTTAAACATCATGATCTCTTTTCAATTCTCAACATGTAATTAGTGATAATGTTAACAACAACAATAATCAAACCCATATATACAAAACAATCCACAATCGACATTAACACCCCAAAATATTCACATTACCCAGGCTCTTTTTCTTAACTCCTTAAAATTCAATTCATGTTTCAATACTTTCATATAACCAATTAACAAGTCACAATTCCAAGATATCACAAAATCAGTCCATATACTCTATTTACACCATAGTTATGCATTCTTTCTCCTTACATTTATGGAATACAACCATCAAGAGTGCAAGTCTTCTAGTTTGCAACATATCACCTTACTACACTTTAATTTCTTTAAGATATGCGTTGACAATTACCACAACGTATTTATAAGTTCATAACTTATTTTTTCCATCATTATAACTTAACAAAAACAGCCCCTAATACATCACAACAATTTCCAATAATTTCAAGCAAGTTTTCGGCCAATATCCACAATTTTCAACAGATGACAACAATACCAATTCGTAAGATAGAGACTACTGCAATTCATTTCACAAGTCGACACCTCATTCATGGTCTGAAAGGGATTTCTTCACTACTCGTAATTGTAAGCAACTCCACTTCTTTTAACACTTATTCACTTATTTCTTACTTGTCGTACTTTTCATAATTCCAACATATTCTAGTATACATACGTAACCTCGGACATTTCTCCTGGTCCCAATCCTTGACGATATCATCCCTTATTCAGCATATAGAAGATTCTGAAGAGTTACCTTACCTGACGTGGACCTAGTACCTCCAAACCGGGTCATCATACTTCTCTTCAAACTCTTTCAATTCCCTTATGGCTTGACGCACCAAGTCAAGTCCGAATAACTCTGATTTTCCCTTCCGAGCCATCATTGTCTTTCGAGACATAGTTGCAACCTGATAATTATTAGGAAGGGGTTATCCTAATGACATAGCTCTATTGCACGATATACGAGATGAAAGAGTAGAAACCAATCCTAAATGTCCGCGACCTAAATGCGTATAAGTATGGTGCACAACATACCCATACACAAGACTCTACTAGACACGGTGCAGTAGACATTAGAGACTAATCGCTCACGATACCACTACATCGCGACCGGACGGCGAGTGCGACTAAACGTCCTAATTTGGCGCCATTCGACTGTCACTCTTAATCCATTTAATACCGAGATCTATAGAAATTTCGGCAGCACAACGCTGCTTTTACAACATCTCCCCAAAATGGGCGAACCGACAAGCCTGCCAAATCAATAGCAGAACAACAAACAAAACAGGCTAGCCGACTAGGCTGCCACCAACCAATATTATATACACAAAGGAATAGTCAAAATAAGCAAGCCGGCAAGGCTGCCACTAGATACCAATAGGAATAACCGGGAACGCCCAAACACAGAGTACAACAACATTACAACCCAAAACAAGGTACAAACGTCCAACCCACAACTATCTACAGACCTCTAAGAGTACGATACTGACATATGAGAGGGCCCCGTCATGCCCAAAATATGCATAAGTCTGAAAGATGAAGATCTGTACCAAAATAGCTGGCTCCGGAACAAAGGAGCTCTCCAACTGTTGTACATAAGTCCTAAACCGGAGGGTCACCTATCTGGACACCTGAACCTGCGGGCATGAACGACCGAGAGAAATTCGATGCGAAATAATGTCTTGAGTATGTAAAACATAAAATCTTGGCGAATAACAACTGTACCAAGTAAAACAGAGAGTCATCAAATTTCATAAAACTGTTAATCATGTCTGAAAATCATATCATGTATACTGAATCATAAATCATCATGCTCATGTCTGTATATAAAACTGTATAACATATCTCGGCCCTCTATGGAGTGACTCGATAGAATATGTATATGCGCGCGTAACGTGTCTCGGCCCTCTATGGAGGAACTCGATGTAATCTGTATATATATATAACGTGTCTCGGCCCTCTAGTGAGGGACTCGATGAATGATCGTGGTCGCCACGAACATGACCTGGCCCGGGACTCAGTGGAGTGAAATAGTAAAACTTAGCATGAGTAGATATCATGAGCAACTGTATGCAATTAAAATCATTATGTGACTCTTAATAAAATTATTACCATAAACTCTATTACTGAAATCATAATCACTAGTAAATAATCATTTTTAAAACTGAATTGGTAGGAGTTAAGTACGTCCGTCGTACTTTCATAAAAATCATGCCAAAAGAAAGAAGGAAATGTCTCACATACAATCTCAAATTTCAAGTTCTTTCTTTATCAAGAGTTAATCCCTTAGTTACAACATCACTTAATCTTTCAAATACTCCATAAAAAGAAGAATTTCATACCTTAAATTGGTCCCAAATGATCTAAAAACGCCACTTGACTCAGATTTTTGTCCCAACTTGCATCAAATTCTTGTCCAATTTTGTCACTTCTTCAATTCCAAATTGACATGCATTCTAACATATTTTTCTTCCACAAATTCATCTCAAAAATCCGAAAATTGAGGCTCAAATCGCGGGCAGCAGTGGCGAAATGTCCACTGTTCTGTCAGCTGAATTTGTAACGTCCATAACTCTCTACTCCGGTATCCTATCGACGAGAGGTTTGTTTAGTTAGAAACTAGACTCGACGAACTTCATGTTAGGCTTTTGAAACACCCAAAAAATCCTAATATACTGGGAGATATACCCCTATAAAGTTGACTAAAGATCTGGAAATTTTGGGGTTCCAATTTCGACCAGCAGTGGCCGAAATTCATTGCTTGAATTTCAATTTCTTGGACTTGTTTAGAAGGATTTAATCTTGTGAAGAGGTTAAGGAAATTGCTTCAATCCTTAGCTAACAATGGGGTGTGATTCGGCTGCCCCAAGAGAGAAAGAAGAGAGAATTTTGGTGTTTGAAAAATGGTGGAATTTTAATGGTTTCCTAAGCCTATAAGACACTTAAAATTCTGAAAATTACACTTGCTTATTTAGTCCCTAAAATGTTACACTTAAGTCCCTCATTGTCTATTAAAATTAAATCAATCACCCAAGTAATAAATCTTAAATCCTACTTCCTTTAATTCCCAAAAATTTCATAAGACTTTGTATCCTCGTTGTCGTAACTTATATAATACGTTACTAATCCATAACGGGAATACATATAATTATCATCTTCAATTTCCATTGTAACGCTCGTAGTAATCAAAAAAATTCCGGACTCACATCCTTTATATAGCAACTTCCGGATTAGCTTATATAAATACACTTATATCCAATATTCGAATCTTATTTCTTAATGATGTTCTCTGATTATCGCCTTAAAACTACGAGGTGTAACAGTAACTCAGCCTTAAAAGGTTGTACATGGGCCTTCCCATACTAAAGCAAACATAGGGGCTAAATTTAACATTACTCTAACTTAAAAACTGAATTGTACTAATAAGCTATATTACTCTATTACAGAACTTAAGGGATCATTTTAATAAAAAATATTATGGTCACAATTAGGATATTGTGACATTCCATCCTCCTTCAGAATCGACTTCTTCTTTCAAAATTCAGCAAAGTCTGGGATTTGATGAATATGAAGTCCTCCCACGTTGCTTCCTCTGGTAATAAGTTGGCCCATTGCACCAAGACTTGAGTAACAACCTTGTTCCCCTTCTTGATCATTCGTCTATCTAACACTGCCACTGGTTCTATCATAATCTGACTATCGGTTGAACACAAAGGAGGATCAATGGAAGGTGTAACCTGATCTACAACCTTCTTCTTAAGTTGGGAAATGTGAAAAACTGGATGTATCCTTGCAGTCGTGGGTAATGCCAACTTGTAAGCCACTGCCCTAACTTTATGGATAACTTGATAAGGACCATAGAACTTAGAGGCTAGTTTGAGATTCCTCATTATAGCTACTGAGGTCTGTCTATAAGGTTGCAGCTTCAAAAACACCCAATCACCTAGTTGTAGTTCCCTTTCAGTCCTCTTTTATCTACATTCACCTTCATCTTATTCTGTACTTTATTTAAATTTTCCTTCAAAACTCTGGCCATTATCTGCCTTTCTCTGAGTAGCTGATCCACTGTGTCCACTCTAGTTTGGGCAACAAGTTCGAAAGTAGTTTGAGGAGGGTCATAACCATACAATATCTTGAAAGGAGTCATTTTTAGTGAGTTGTGATAGTTGTTGTTGTACCAGTATTCTGCCATTGATAACCATTTATTCCACTCCTTTGGCTTATGTCCAGTCATGCATCTCAAATAGTTTTCAAAGAGTCTCTCAGTCTGGCCATCATTTTGTGAATGGTAAGCTGAACTGTAGCAAAATTGGACAGTATCTTGAACAATTCCTTCCAGAAGTGACTGATAAACACCTTGTCTCTGTCGGATACAATACTCTTAGGCAATCTATGTAGTTTGTAGATGTTGTCTAGGAATACTCTGGCTATGGAGGGTGCTGTGAATGGGTGAGCAATGGTTATAAAATGTGCATATTTAATGTATCTATCAACCATCACTAGTATGGTATCTTTCTCTTCAGATTTTGGTAGACCCTCAATGAAGTCCATGGAAATGTGTTCCCATGCTCCTTCAGGGATTGGTAGGGGTTGTAGCAAGACAGGGTAGGCTACTTGTTCATCCTTGCACCTTTGACATACTTCACATGCTTTAACCACACTCTTTACTTGCTAAATCATTGTAGGCCAGTAAAATATAGATTTCAGCCTTTGATAGGTTGCCCACACTTCTGAGTGTCCTCCCAACCCAGTATGATGCATAGTTAGGACTAATTGCTGCCTGAGAGATCCATTTTGCCCAACCCAAGCTTTGCCTTTATATCTTAACACACCTTGTTGCATTGAGATGTTTGTTTCACTGATATCATTGGTACTTAGTGATGTTATGGTCTGAAGTACTTCTGCATCTCCTTTGTAACTACTCAAGATATCTTCAATCCACCTGGGTTGAGCCTGAGTTATTATAAAACACTGCATTGTGTTAATCTTTGAGGTCTGATCCTGCTGCACCATAGTCCTCCTAGACAAGGCATCAACTACTAAGTTCTCAGTCCCTTTCTTATACTGAATCTCAAAGCTCGACCCCATCAGCTTGGTCACTCCCTTGTGTTGAAGAGAAGTTGTAATATTTGATCTTGTAAGAACTTTAGACTGAAATGGTCTGTTTTGATAATAAAGTGATATGGGTGTAAGTAATGTCTCCATCTATCCACAACTTGTAATAAAGCTACCAACTCCTTCTCATAGGTAGACATTCCCTGATTTTCTTACTTAGCATCTGGCTCATAAAGGCCAAGGGCCTTCTGTCTTGCATCAATATAGCTCTAATACCTGTGTTGCTAGCATCCACCTCCAGTATAAAAGGCTTGTTGAAATCAGGAAGTGCCAATACAGGTGTACTTAACATAGCTCTTTTTAGCTTGTCAAAGGTTGCAGCAGCTTCAGTATTCCACTGGAATTCTCCTTTCTTCAATAGATTTGTCAAAGGCTTGCTAATTTGTGCATACCCTTTAACAAACTTTCTATAATAACCTGTCAATCCCAAGAAGCCTCTTAATTCTTTCACTGTCCTGGGATATGACCATTCTATAATTGCAACTACCTTATCTGGATCAGTGATTACCCCCTTATCGTTTATGATGTGTTTAAATACTCTACTTGGGATTGTCCAAACTCGCATTTACTGAGCTTAGCAAATAATTGGTGTTTCTTTAACAGCTCCAATACATACTCCAGATGTTTTAGATGTTCCTCCACAGACTTACTATAGATTAGTATGTCATCAAAGAATACTAGGATAAATTTTCTCAAATGCTCCTTGAATACACAATTCATAAGGGACTGAAAAGTTGCAGGGGCATTGGTTAAACCAAAGGGCATTACCTTGAACTCCCAAAGGCCATGGTGGGTTCTAAATGCAGTTTTGTGCTCCTCCCCTTCCTTCATTCTAACCTGATGATATCCAGCCCTCAAGTCTACTTTAGAGAATATTTTGGCTCAACACAACTCATCAAGTAAATCATCAATTATGGGTATAAGGTACTTGTTCTTAACAGTAAGGTTGTTCAACCTTCTGTAATCTACACACAACCTCCAGGATGAATCTTTCTTCTTGACCAGTAAGGCAGGGGATGCAAAGACTGATTTACTGGGTACTACAGTGGTGGGCCTAATCATGTCAGCAATAATGGACTCAATAACATTCTTTTGATCATAAGAATATCTATATGGTCCAAGGTTGAAAGGCTGGGCTCCAGGATTAGGTTGATAGCACGATCACAGTCTCTCTTTGGTGGTAATTCAACAGGTTCCTGAAAAAGTGTTTGGTATTCCTGCAGTAAGGTACTAATGGCAGGGTGCATAGTCTGTTTCTCCTTCATTGTTACATCTGGTTTAATCAAAGATACCTCAGCAATTACTTCACAAGTACCACAGTGTAACATCCTCTTTAATCCTTCAGGATTCACTGTGGCTATGTTAGTTTCTTCTTGTTCTCCATATAATGTGATTATCCTTCCCCTGCACAAGAAACTTAGACTGTGTGGCATGGTGTTTAATATCACAGGGGCTACCATGTATATCCAATCCATACCCAATATCATATCACACCCTCCTACTTTCATTAGACTAAATCTAAAAGTGAAGGGCTCGTCTTGCATTTCCCAATTGAACACAGGGTTTACCAGATTACAACTCATCTCCTGTCTATTGGCTACAAAAACCCTCATAGGCTTCTTCATAGGTTGTATTGGTAATCTCAACCTTTTGACAATGTAGGGATCAATGAAAGAATGAATTGATCCACTATCTATCAACACTGTCATGGATACTTTGCCAACATATCCAATGATTTTGATAGTTGATACCTTTCCTTTAGAAGAACTTAATCCTAACATAGCATTCACTGATACTTCAGCCTGCTCAAATTGTCATTCCCCTGTCTCTTCTAGAGTTTCAGCCACATCCATAAACATTTCCTGGTTCTCTCCATCCTCCTCCACTGGAATCCCCTCTATAGTATCCATAATTCTTTGTTTGCACTGATGTCCAGGAAAGTACCTCTCCTTGCATCTATAACACAACCCCTGTTCTCTGAGATTGTCTAAGTTGGTGGGTAAGGTGTTTGGTTTGTAAGGCACTTTGTTTAGTGGTCTTGGAACAGGGTAGTTAGTGTCACGCCTTTTTTTTCGACTGCGACATTCACTCCTGCCTAAAAAGGTTAGAAATAAAATATAATGCTAAAGGGGTTGCTAAAAATGCTAAAAGGGTGCTAAATGTTAAAAGGCTAAAGGGTTCGCGGAGTCGCCACCTAATTAGTTTGGGTGAATTAGGACACTTAAATGTTAACTAAGTCAAGTCAACATTAACTCCATTTAAATGGTCTCCAAAACTGTGTGAGATTTTGGGCAAGGATTCTTTATTAATATAGAGGAAATGGGTTAGGCACCCTCTAAGATTCGCTAACTTGCGGTTGTCCGTTCAAACCTAGGTTATTGCTAAAAATGCACATTCTTGAAAGTATTTGAGCAAAAGATGCTACAAGTATTTTATAAAATGATGCATTTTGATAAAAAGACTTATAAGACTAATACTATAAAATACATGTAAAGTTTAAAAGTGTGCATTTATAAAATAGCTTATGCAAAGTTAATTTTATTGACTAAATGTATGCATTTACTTGCTAACTTAATCTTGATTAACATAAGTATGACATGATGCATGTAATTTTGCAATTGAGAAGAATCTATGCCTAAATTTCATGATTAGATATGCAATTTTAATTGTTAGGCAAAAGCTTAGATGTGCATGATAAGCCTAGGATAAGTAGTGCATTTCTGATTTTTTACTATCCGCCCAATTTATTTATTCAAGTTCTATGTCTCCTGTTAATTACAAGTTAGGGATAAAATTACAATAAATAAATAAAGACACAAAATTTAAGCGATGGGATCAAGAGAGTAAAAGGATTGGGTCGGATGCCAATATCAATCCGCCCTATTTGTTTTGGAATTTTTGAAGCGGGGATGCGAATGAACACAAACACGGATGAATGCAGATCTTCAGTAGATGGAAGGCACGATGAGTCTCACAATGAACTCTTCATTCGGCTCCGGTTCATTTCATGTAAAAAAAGAAAAGATAAGGAAACATATATCTAAACTTGTCAATAATGGTAACAAATAAAATACTTATGATCTTAAACATGTACGTATTTCTGTTCAACCATATCAACCCACATATGAAAATGACAAATCCAAAATAAAAGCCCAACGTCCTTCACCCTCTATACTAGGCTCTAGCAACCACACAGTGGGGGTGGGCAGATACAAAGGGAAATAGATCAAAACGACGTTTCAGATTTAAAAGGAATATTAATCAACCTAAAACATATATGATCAGAGAACCTTGATATGCATGGGTATGCGAAATACACTACGTACACTGTAAGTATACATGTACAGAGGACCTTGATATACCGGGCGTATACCAGAATCTACATACATCATATACTTGGGAGTATACAACTGCACAACCTGTTTATGGAGCAAACAAATAAAACACTAGATGGGGTGAGCAGACTTTAGATATGACAAGAAGAATGGAGCAATTTGCACAACTATGGGCCAATGTAGTTAAGAAATTTAAATAACCGCAGGGGATAGGTAGAACACGCAAATAAGGACTTCAGGGGCAGATTTTTAAGTACACAGAACAGGTATATGTAGAGACCAAATGTGAGATGCACACAAAAGCTATAACTTAGTTCAAATGAAATAATTTCCAATCATTTATGAGGCCAGTTCTACTTGTTTAATGATTTTTAAGGTAAGGTTGCATCCTTAATATACCGCATGGTTACACACTGAATGCCAACAGGGAATACAACACCCAGGCATAGTCAAACTCAACATTACAAACAATTCCATAAATCTGACTGCAATCTTAAAGCCCTAGATAGATAGTTTCATAATCTATAGTGTTTCAAGCTCAATATGGACACCACATAAGGTCTAAACTCAATGAAATATACCAGTGCATATAAAATATGGAATATACGAGGCTACACCGGGACAGTCTCGAAGAAACTGAAATGTGCATCAAAGTTTATGATTTTCAACATTAAATTACTCCCTGAACGTATCATATTACATGAGACATTTTAAGTGTGAATTACAACAGGGACTGTGACTTTCTATGGAATGAAAATAGCTTAAAAGATGCAACATACTAATGTAGATACCACTCGACTCTTAAAACACGAACGATAACTACTCTATCCAACCACGTATACAAATACCATCAATTGTTAGTGAAACACATCGGTAATCATCATCATGAATGCTAATAGCAATCAATACTATCTAAACAAGTTCCATGATTAGCTTAATAAGCATAAACATCGACTAATATTGACCAAATATATGCTCAATCCATCATATCAAGAAACATATTGTACACACTGATATCAAATGAATTTAAGACTGAAAGGGTGATAATTTTACCTTCTCCGGGCAGCGAACCGGAGCAGCGTATCAAGTCGTCGACCACTCAAAAGATTTGTTATGCTATTAAAAGAAAATGAAACATTTAATCTTGACAATGCTTACCGGTTCTTGGCTGCTATTGCGAAAGGTTTTTGAAATTTGATTATTACCGCTTGGTCGTTGTCTTTCGATTTCTTACTACTCGACTGACTTTTCACTGTATTCCCTATTGTTTTCCCATGATGCCCCACTGTGAAGGATTCAACTATTGCTGCTTGATTGTTAATTTCCCTCCTCTGATTTTTACCGACGTTCAGTGATTTTATTCTGTGGAAATTGATTATTGCTGCTTGACTGCTGTCTTTTTTTTTTGGATCTCTATTGCATGTATTCAGAGTTTGCCAGTGTCTTCGGCAAACACTGCTAATTGCGCCTTAATCATCTGTATGCCATTGTATATGAGTTGCAGCTCTGGTGGTGTTGGATTTGGCTCTCATGTCATTTGTAACAAGAGCTCGAGCTCTGTTACAGTGAAAAGGGAAGGGAGGAGAAGAGAAAGGAGTAAGAAGAGCAGAGATAATTGTTTGTATATTGATGTCGATTAAAAACAGTAACTCGGCCTTAAAAGGCTGTACATGGGTCTTTCCATACTAAAGCAAACCTAGGGGCTAAACTTAACATTACTCTAACTTAAAAATTGAATTGTACTAATAAGCTATATTGCTCTATTACAGAACTTAAGGGATCATTTTAATAAAAAGTATTATGGTCACAATTAGGATATTGGGACAGAGGAGGAGGAGGCAGATTAAGTAGTAATCTGTAGAGTTTTTATTACTTTTGATGAATTTACAAATTGATTCTTCATGCCATATTTATACATGTATATTTTATGGTTAGTTCTTAGTTAGAGATGATCATAATTGCTAACTAACTTCCTTAGGTTCATAACTAACTTCTTTGTTTAACTAACATCCTAACTTTCTAACTAACTTAGGCTATGAGTGTTGTCTTCTCAACACACGGACACTAATATATTTGCAGAATGCGTAGGACAACTCGTGACGAAGCTAAAGAAAAATGGGAAAATACAATTTGCTTTGATTGCTCCGTACGAAAATAGTGCAATTGACTTTATGGAGAAAATATGGACAGATGATTGACTATGTTAATTTCCAATTTTATGGTTATGACAAAATTAGTGTGCCAGAATTTGTGAGGTATTTTAATGAACAAAGTTCTAATTATGAAGGAGGTCAAATTCTTGCTAGTTTTGTGAATAAAGGTGGAAGTGGTTTAGGACCTAACAAAGGATTTTTTTTGAAGCTTGTAAAGAATTAAAAGGACAAGGGAAACTTGGTGGAATATTTGTATGTGTGATGATGAATCTACAAAAACTGGGTTCAAGTATGAGTAAATGTCTCAAAATTTATTAGAACAAGATTTGTGAATGATGGTAAGAAGACGAGACAAAGTGAAAACATGTTTTACTCGAACTAGTTGAATAAGAAATCCAATAAGATCTGATTGAATCTTTTCTTTTTCTTTTTAACTTTTATCCAACAAAGTGTAAAATTATTTTATGTGATCAACATTATTTGATACTTTCTCCACTTTAATTTATTTTAATGTTAATTAGTTTCAAAATGAATGAATCCTTTCTAAATCTGAAAATTATTTAAATTAAACTTTATAGTTTATTATTGTTAAGAGTCTCTGGGTGAGAATTGTCCAAGATCATATAAGGAGTTCATGTTTCCATTCAATTTCCAACATCGACGAACAAATAATCTATCGTGGAAGGCCGATACCTAAAAAAAAAAATGGATCACATTCGACAACTCAAAAAAAAAAGCTCGTAAGGTGAGGATTGTCCGATTATAATTCGTATGTTCATTTCATTTATTCAGTGTGGACTCTTAGAGTAGTTTTCATAGTCACATAAATATTATAGTTTCAATTTTTTTATAGACATATTCAAGATTGCAAATTTCAAAAAAATATTTTTTTATTTTGTGGTGAAAAAGTATATTTTTTGTTAATAAATGAAATATGGGGGATCAGTGTTGGAAATATTTATTAAACGTGAATAAAAGTAATCCTATTAATTATGAATCGAATAATTGGCCTCAAGACGTAGGAAACCTTGTTTCCACACACGTGCCAAAGATCAAAATTTCCTTATGGAAGAGATATTGATGCGATACGAATTGTTTGAGACGTAAGGTAATAGGCGTTATTGGCCAAATGATGAATGATTTCACATTGATAAATGAAGGGAGAAGTGTATAATGTGTAAAGATGAAATGAATCGTAAATCACCACGAAATCGAGAAGGCGGCGTCTCGAAGGGCCGCAACTCTAATTGACATACAGATGTTATGACATTTTTAAGATTGCAAATTTCAAAATTCTTTTTTTTTTTAATTTCGTGGCGAAAAAGTATATTTGTTTGTTAATTAATGAAACATGGGGGACCAAGACCCTGAAATTGAAGACTGCTTGAATGCCTTCTGCTTAAACATACTCCCTCTGTCTCAAATTTCCTATCTTGATTCTGAAAATAGTTATCCAAATTATTTGTCATTTTTAAAGTTTAAGATAATTAATTTTTCGCGCATTTTATCTTTATTAGTAATTGTTTTAAGACTACAAACATCTCAATAGAGTAAATATTTTATGAAAAGATATTATATCTTAAAATATAAATTAGGGTAAAATAATCAAAAATACTTCCTAATTAATATTTTTTTTAAATACGACAGATGATTGATACGATGCAAATAAAGTTTATGAATCACCAAATTTTAAGTGGTTCTAGTAATTTTGCCGGTTACACTTCGATTGCGGGTAAAGCACGTCATACATATCATTAAAAATATATAATAGTAAGTCATTTAGTAACATGGCTGAGTTAGACTTGTTGACTATTTATCCATTAAAATCCATATAGATGTTTGGCTACTGATTTTGGTGAGCACTGTAATAAGTATCATAACATAAGGTTCCTTTGTACACAATTAAAATTTTACATGGAAGGACTAATAATACATGTCCAAAGAATACGAAACAGTTTAGGAGTCATCGGCGTGCCTCTTCTGCTATTCATGATTCACCAACTAGCTAAAACTTTAAACTAGAGCCAACATTTATTGACTATAATTTCTCTTTTGACTAATACTTTAACATTCATCCACTAAGGTCCCTTTATTTAAACTGCATATCTTCAAGCCATTCTAGCAGAGTAGAGAGTAATTATTATAACATCACACTTGTCAATATATCTCAACTTGATGGAGTTGTCCAAGATTTTAACTTCATTTTTTGCTCTTCAATTCTTACTCTTTCTATCACGAATCCATGCAGCACCTGGAAATTCCAACTTATTCAGGGAATACATTGGAGCAGAGTTCAAGAATGTAAAGTTCACTGATCTCCCCATTCACTCTGGTGTCGAATTTCACTTCATTCTCTCCTTTGCCATCGACTACACCACATCTTCTCCCACGAATGGTCAATTCAACATTTTCTGGGACACAGATAACCTCACCCCTTCTTCTGTTTCCGCGATTAAAAACCAACATTCGAATGTTAAAGTAGCATTGAGCTTAGGAGGTGACAGTGTTGGAGGAGAAAGCGCCTATTTCAATCCTTCTTCGATCGATTCTTGGGTTTCAAATGCTGTCTCTTCTCTTACAGATATCATTAAGCAATACAATTTGGATGGCATCGATATCGACTATGAACATTTTCAAGCTGACCCTGATACCTTTGCAGAGTGCATAGGGAAATTAATTACAACTCTCAAGAACGATGGAGTTATTTCGTTCGCTTCCATAGCTCCGTTTGATGATGATGAAGTTCAGAGTCATTACAAGGCGCTATGGAAAAGCTACGGTCACCTTATAGACTATGTTAACTTCCAATTTTACGCATACGATGAGGGAACTACAGTTTCTCAATTCATGGATTATTTTTCTACTCAAAGATCCAATTATGAAGGGGGGAGGATCTTGGCTAGCTTCAGCACGGATGGGAGCGGGGGATTATCTCCAGAAAATGGATTTTTCACAGCTTGTAGTCAGCTCAAAAGTAAAGGAGAGTTGGGTGGAATATTCGTGTGGAGTGCTGACGATTCAAAATCAAATGGTTTCAAATATGAGAAACAATCACAAGCATTACTGGCCATACCCCACTAGTGCTTTCATCTCCTTTACAATATTGTAATAGTCATTTAAATCTAAAGCTATGCACCACTTTGTCTGTATAAAATTCTGAGGATTACTGGCCATACCTCACTAGTGATTTCACCTTTGTTCACATCTTGTAATAGTCATTTAAATCCAAAACTATGCACCACTTTGTATTGTAATAGTCATTTAAATCCAAAGCTATGCATCACTTTGTCTGTATAAAATTCTGACGATTTGAATCAATATACTAGTATTTGGTTATTGTGCATTGTTCAGTAAATGGGACTATTCTTTCTTTCATCATTGCTCACTGCATTTCAATTTTTTCAGCAACAAGCAAATTAATAAGACACCATTAATCAAAAGGGATTTACGCTCCTTGGAAAAGCAGCCTCCCAGCTGCAGGAGTTTCAAAGACGGACAATAATATGCAAATACATAATGGCCTTCATGCCTGTTCCTCTCCAGCTACTCCTGCCTCGTCTTATAATCCATCTCCTGTTCAACTTCCTCAATCTAACACATCAGGTTTGGATTTAACGTTCTCAGTCAGATCCAGAGACATGGTATAAGAGAACAGACGGGAAGAAATGGAGGTGCTCAAGGGATCAGAAGTATTATGAGATGCCCACAAAAGCATACTCCATTCAAGGCCTGTGGAAATTCGCAGCACTAACAATTCCAATCGACACCCTCCTCCTAAATCTCTCAACCACCGCTCTTTTAAAAAACCAGGTGCATTGAGTGGTTAGGGAGAGGAAACAGAAGTGACACCATCCCTGTCACTACTTGTAACCGGTGAAAGAAAGGGCCCAGACTTAGTTTCTACATTTGGTGAATTGACCAAGGGACCAAGGGGTTCGACAATGGCCATCAACCCATGGAAGAAAGTCGAGAATGGCATGGAGTATGGGGCGAATTAGGAGTCATAACTTAATGGTCTCCTAATGACATGTCTATTGACTCTATTCGGCCTTATGTGTTTACATTTTGTTTATTTAATTTCTAGTCTAGCTAGTAGTCTTATTAAAACATATTAAGTTTATGTAATAACTCTTAGGTTGCCTTAGGACACAATCATTGCTTATAGTAGAAATGTTGAAGCCGGGAAAGGGACAAGGTCAAGGTGGCACGGACAAGAAGAGTCTAGACCGAGTATGTTAAAGAAATAAACAAAGTTAGTTAAAAGTTAGAGAAAGTAGTTAGTTTGTTAAAAAGTTAGTTAAAGGTAGTTAGTAACTAAATAACTAAATAGAGGCTCCTAAAACTAACTCATTAGAAGAGAGTAATTCAGAATTTAACAATCTAAGAGATGTATACATACTCTCTCACTACATGTAATTAATCATCGAAAAAAGAGAAGCAATAAGATTCACATCAACAAGTTTAACCTTACTTCTTCTTCCTCTTCTTCTTTATTGTTTCTGCTATTGTTCTAGCTTTCTGCATGTCTTTGTTCTCCTGCAAAATGCTCCTCTTGTTCATCATGATCAATACAAGATGGAGGATAAATTCAACATGGTATCGGAGCCATCGATCAATAAGGGATGGTTTTACTTCCGCAAACATTCTGAAAAGATCAACTGAAATTCTGGTGAAGTTGTAACTTCTGTATTCTTGTTCTATCTTCTATTTTTTATCTTCTGGTTTAGTTGTTCTGTTTCTTCTCTAAGTATAATCTTCTTCTTTAGATACTATCTTGATATTGGGATATAAGGCAATATCAAGTTGAGTAAAATATGAAACAAAACTTTATTGAGATACTAACACAGAATTCTGATTCTATTATGATTCTGGTTTTCTGCATTTTTCTTCTAGTCTCCAATAATCTTCAAATCTTGGATTCATTTCTTGTTCAAGTACAATCTCAGACAGGATAATACATATGTATCACTTGTTATCTGATTCTTAGCTAATTGAACATATTGATACAGTCCACCGTTCATTCTATTCTAAACTCCTGAATCTACCAGTGAGTACAGGGAAAAACTTGAGTCTGTTTTCTTGTTTCTGAACCTTATAAATGAATACTAAACTGCCTTCTGATGGGAACAATAGTAACACACCTCCACCCCCAAGAGAGAATGCAGGGGTCACCTCTGTCACTACAATATTTGACCATAATCATCCTTTGTTTCTATAGTCCTCTGATGTATGTAGGGTGTCACTAATATCTTTTCAACTTCTTGGATCAGAAAATTATGCCCTCTAGAGTAAGTCTATGAAAATAGTCTTACTTGGTAGGAATAAAATTGATTTGTGAATGGAAAATATAAGAAAGAGAACTATGGAGAAGAACTATGAGATAGAGTAAATGCAGTTGTGCAGGCATGGTTGATGAATTCTGTATCAAATTGTCTGCTTAGTGGAGTGTTATATGTTGATGTTGCTTATGAGGTTTGGGAAGATTTAAGGGAAAGGTTTGATAAGGTAGATGGATCTAGAACATATGATCTTCATAGAGAAATAGCTATCTTAACTCAAGGCAATTCTAGTTTCTCTGAATATTTTTCCAAACTAAAAACATTATGGGTGGAATTTCAATCCTTGGTACCTCCTCCTAGTTGCAGTTGTCCTAAGTCCAAAGATTTTGTAGTTAATCTCCAAAGACAAAAGCTATATCAGTTCTTAATGGGACTGAATGAGAATTATATGCAAGCAGGGAGTCAAATCTTACTAATGACACCCTTGCCTACTGTGAACAAAGCATATTCCATAATTACTAGTGATGAAAACCAGAAGTCTATTACTGCAAAATCAGCTGGATTGTTGGGGGTTGGACCTGGTAGATTCAGTGGTCATGACCCTACTGCTATGTATTCCAAAGCAGGTCCTAGTTTTCAAAAATTCAAGAAAATTTTTAACCTGTTTTGTGAAGTATGCAAAATGAAAGGTCACACAAAAGAGTTTTGTTATAAAGTAGTAGGATATCCTCCTAACTTAAAGTCAAAAAGAAATGAGCATGTTGCTCATAATGTCTATGCTACTGAGAAATATAATAATTCTGGAAAGATATGCAAAACAAGTGATATGAATGTCAAGTCATCTAGTGTGGATACTACTCATCCAAGCAATGGCAAGGTCATGGAGCACCTGTATTTTCCAGGGATCAGTATGAACAAATTGTGCAGCTGCTGAGTCACAGCACAACCAACTCCCACCATCATCTTGTATTGATCATGATGAACAAGATGAGCATTTTGTAGGAGAACAAAGACATGCAAAAATCTAGAACAGTAAAGAAGAAGAAGAAGAATAAGTAAGGTTAAACTTGTTGATGTGAATATTATTGCTTTTTTCGATGATTAATTACATGTAATTATAAATCTCTTAGATTGTTAAATTCTGAATTACTCTCTTCTAATGAGTTAGTTTTATGAGCCTTTTTTTAGTTGTTAACAAACTAACTACTTTCTTGACTTCTCTAACTCTTAACTAACTTTGTTTATTTCTTTAAAAAGCCTCCCTCAAGCTTGGAGCATATGTACTGATGTTGAATCCTTGTCAACCCTTTTGTGAATAAATCAATTGGCTGATGTGTAGTCATGTATTCTGGTCTTATCATTCCTTTCTGAATTCTCTCCCTTATGAAGTGTAGATCAATCTCTATATGCTTTGTTCTTTCATGGAATACTGGATCTGCAACAATTTGTATTGCTGATTTTTTGTCTGTGCAAATTGTCACTGGTGCTTCAATTTTTATACCAAGTTCTTCAAATAAACCAAGTAAATTCTGCCACAGTTCCTGCTAGACTCATGTATTCAGACTCAGCAAAACTTCTAGATATTGTAGATTGTTTCTTAGACTTCCAAGATATAAGAGATTCTCCAAACTTCACAATATATCATGTGACAGACTTTTTTATATGTGGACAAACAATCCAATCTGCATCACAATATGTTATTACTGTTTCTTGTGCTTTACTAGATAATAGAATGTCTTGTCCAAGTTGATTTTTTTACAAATCTGGCTATTCTCAATGCAGCATTGTAGTGTGATTGCTTTGGCTTTTGTAGAAACTGACTGAGTGTTTAAACACTATATGCAATAGCAGGTCTTATAACAGTTAAATATGCCTTGGAACTTATTTCTGAGCTTGGATTATCTACTGCAGAGCCTATAAATACTCCTATAGATTGCAGTCTGAAGTTAACTACACAAGAATATGATGATCATCTACAACAACAACACAGAAAGAGGAAAACCAAACCCAAATGATGAAGTACTGAAAGATGTTAGCTCCTATCAAAGACTGATAGGAAAATTGTTCTACTTAATTGTTACAAGACCTGATAATCCAAGTAGCACATAGAAGGAGGAAAACCAAAACCAGATGATGAAGTACTAAAAGATGTTAGCTCCTATCAAAGACTGATAGGAAAACTGCTCTACTTAACTGTTACAAGACATGATATTGTATATAGTGTTCAAACACTCAGTCAGTTTCTACAACAGCCAAAGCAATCACACTAAAATGTTGCATTGAGAATACCCTAAAAAATCAACCTGGACAAGGCATTCTATTATCTAGTAAAGCACAAGAAACAGTAAAAACATATTGTAATGCAGATTGGGCTGCTTGTCCACATACAAGGAAGTCTGTCACATGATATATTGTGAAGTTTGGAGAATCTCTTATATCATGGAAGTCTAAGAAACAATCTACAATATCTAGAAGTTTTGCTGAGTCTGAATACATGAGTCTAGCAGGAACTGTGGCAGAATTAACTTGGTTACTTGGTCTATTTGAAGAACTTGGGATAAGAATTAAAGCACCAGTGACAGCTACACAGACATCAAATCAGCAATTTGTATTGCTGCAAATCCAGTATTCCATGAAAGAACAAAGCATATAGAGATTGATCTACACTTCATAAGAGAGAAAATTCAGAAAGGAATGATAATACCAGAATACATACAGGCTACATTGCTAATTTATTCACAAAATGGCTGACAAGGATTCAACATCAGTACATATGCTCCAAGCTTGGCTTACTGAATGTATTCCCAGTATCCAGCTTGATGGAGGCTGTTAAAGAAATAAACAAAGTTAGTTAAGAGTTAGAGAAGTTAGTTAGAAGTCAAGAAAGTAGTTAGTTTGTTAACAAGGTTGTTAATAACTAAAAAGAGGCTCCGAAAACTAACTCATTAGAAGAAAGTCATTCAGAATTTAACAATCTAAGAGATGTATAAATACTCCCTCATTACATGTAATTAATCATCAAAAAAAGAGAAGCAATAAGATTCACATCAACAAGTTTAACCTTATTTCTTCTTCCTCTTCTTCTTTAATGTTTCTGCTACTATTCTAGCTTTCTGCATGTCTTTGTTCTCCTGCAAAATGTTCCTCTTGTTCATCATGATCAATACAAAATGATGGAGGATAAATTCAAGAGTACACACCATGACAAGGACAAAGATGACATAGATGATAATTTGGCATGGACAAGAAACTCACGAGGGACAAGTCAAGCTCGGATAAGAAGGTTGAAGGTTGGCCGAGAATCAAGACATTGGTACAAAGAATGGAATTCTCAAAGATGCTTCCAAGATAACTCAATGGCCCAAAGTCTCAAAGCATGACAAAAACTCTTTCACATGAAGCTCACCAAAGACAAGAGCCAACTTGGTCTCCAAGACAACTAAACCCTTTTCCTTGATCCCATTTGAGCCGAAATGGCCTTGTAACTGTGTCCCTTACCAAACATCCTCCATACCCGACTCACTTACCCAACATCACCCTCCTTACTCACATCAAGAACCAACAAAATTTCCATCTTCTAGATATGGGATTCAACAATGACCACATGGCTGATCAGAACAGAAGAAATAGGCCTGCATTTCAAATGCATGGGGCGATGCAAAAGTATATCCAATAAACTTTAAACGGTACATATCTAATAGGAGTAGTACTGGCCAGGAATTGTAGTGAGTCGGTAATTGCCTCCTTACAGGAACTAACACTTGTAACCTACAATTAAACAAAATTTCTTGTAGAGATATGTTTCACGTCACAAACATTTAAATGCAACAGAACTTGTTTTCATCAACATCTACCAAAAGATACATTATCATTCCTTAGCCAAACAATCTGTCAAGAATACAAAAACAAACTAATACTATAACACAATCAAATCCCTTACCATTATCAACCATTAAGCTATTCTTGACAACATGACAAAAGTCAGAACCCTTAACCCCCAAAACCATACAAAGTCCTTCCTTGTCTCTTGAGTGCATAGACAACATCCATAGCAGTGACTGTCTTCCTCCTAGCATGCTCGGTGTATGTAACAGCATCACGGATAACATTTTCCAAGAAGATCTTGAGAACACCACGAGTCTCCTCATAGATAAGTCCACTGATACGTTTCACTCCTCCTCTACGTGCCAATCGCCTAATAGCTGGCTTTGTGATACCTTGGATGTTGTCCCGAAGGACCTTACGGTGACGTTTTGCTCCTCCCTTTCCTAATCCTTTTCCACCCTTTCCACGACCCGACATTTTTCTGATTCAATTTAGTAACAAATTTTGGGATTATCAGAACCCTAAGTTTTTATATATAAAACAATTGAAATGTATGTATGATTAAACTAGAACATAGGATTATATATGGAACCTGAAATCTGAATCTCGAAGAGTGTTAGAGAAACAATGACAAATAATGTGTTTTATTTATAGCTGCTGACTGTTTGTGATATTCAATCCGCGTGTTGGTACAAGAAGCGATATGTACCGTCTGAATATAGAATTTGGACGGTCAAGATGCAGTACTCAAAGACTGACGAGGATTACCAGCATGGCGTCATTATTTGTATTGGGTTTGAAATGAGGGTGGAATGGGAAGACCGAAATCGGTGAGAATTGACGTCGTGAATTAAAAAGTTGATTTTGGGCCAGATCTAAGATGTCTTGGATAAAATAGTTAGGAGTCGTTTGGTATGTCAAATAAGGTGAATATTTAGAGATTGAATTTGGGATAATATTTATACCAAACAAGGTGTTATGGTATTATTTTGTATCATATTTGGTTGATATTTTGGGGAATGTATAACTAATAGTCTAATACTGTGATTATTTAATACACTTATCTTATATCATCATCATCAGTCCGGGATAACTAATACATGAATAAGAAATTAAAATGACAAAACATTATTGTTTTGCTTTAAGAAAACTATAAAGGTCAAGCATTCAATGGTATAATTGTAACAAATTAATTTTTGTTTTTAAAAATTGTAAGATTGTATTAATCTTCTTTGGATAGCATTTTTCATTAATACAAATATATATATATATAGGTGTACAATGTTGAATCTTTCTATAATAAAGATCATAATCCTACCATAATTATATAATACAAAATATGGCCTAGTACGCGTGCTAATACACCCCCTCAGTCGGAGCGGGAGAAGGTCGAACGCTAAGACTGAATATGAAGTCGAGGAATAGATGTCTAGGAAGGCTCTTTGTGAATATGTCTGCATACTGATATGAAGAAGACACATGCAATACCCTGCAGTGGCGGACACATGTATACTGATATGGGTGCAAGTGCACCCACTTTCGTCAGAAAATTACACTGTTTAGCTAGGTTAAAATTTTGGATTTATGTATATATAATGTATGGTGACTCACCTATCCCTTATTTATTAAATGTCTGCACCCAGTTGGAAATATTCATGCGTCTGCCACTGATACCCTGACATGTTATGCCACGTTGGACTGCCGATAAAAGGTTGTAAAATTATCTTTTTCGGGGAACCAGAAGTTTTTATAAGGGGTAGAATTGGGACACCCTCGAGTTGACTTATTTCCTATCTTAGTGCTCAAAAGTTATTAAGAAGTCACAAAGTGGAATACTCTTACCTGGCTAATATAATGGATATCCAAAAGGAGTTCACCGAAGTTCATATTGTCCCTATTGTTCGTAATTTTCTGAAGGTTTTTTCTGATGATCTTCCAGGCTTTCCTCCGGATAAAGAAGTGAAGTTTGTTATAGAGTTAATTCTGGGTACAAGACCCATTTCTATTTATACTTTCGAATAATATTAGACTTGAATCTGATGTTTGCTCATTTATTGATCAATCGTAGAAACAGAACATTAGATTGTCATATGAACATTTGCAATAATTTATAAAATATTTCTGGTCAAATATTTGTTCCTAAGATTTTTTATTTATTCAAAGATTTTTAGATCGATGTTTAAAAGGTGAATAAATTACAAGATAAATAAAAATATTATTTGCTAATCAGCTAACCCAAAAAGAGACAATCAGAAAGATTTTCTAGTTAATATGGGCCTGGCAAATCGAGGTTAGAGCTTTGGGCCTATAATTTTGGATTAGTCTTTCTCAAGTGAACCTTAACTCTATTCTCCTAAGTCTCATCTACATTTTATCACAGTAAATCATAGATGTCTTACGTAAGGGACAATGAAGCTCCAAGAGGAGATTTCAGAGCCAACAATTCTCAGTAACAACGTTTGCAACGCCTCTATATTCTGCTTCTGCACTCGATCTAGAAAGTGTGGCCTGACGCTTGGCAGACCACGAGATGAGATTATCTCCTAAGAACACACGGTAGCCGGACGTGGACGTCGCGTGTCCGAACAGCCGGCCTAATCGGCTTCCGTATATGATATCAGCCTGGTCGGTGTAGAGGGGTAGATATGTAATCCATAATCAAGAGTGCCCTTAACGTAGCGAATGATACGTTTGAGGACTATAAAGTGAGGCTCTCTGGGTGCATGCATAAATAAACACACCTGTTGAACGACATATGCAATGTCAGGCATAGTGAATGTAAGATACTGAAGTGCACCTGCGAGACTCCTATAAAGAGTGGGATCGGACACCGGATCACCGTCAACAACACTAAGTTTCGACTTCGAGTCGACCGGAATAGGCATGATCTTACAATTTGTCATTTTAGCCTTATACACAATTCTTCCGCATATTTACGCTGACACATGAACATATTATCTGCAGATCTAGTCACAGAAATCCCCAAGAAATAACTCAACTTCCCCAAGTCTGTCATAGCAAATTCATATTTGAGTGGCGTAATGATCTCATTTTTCAATACATCAGACGAGGCAGTCAGAACAAATCATCCACATATAATAACAAGTATGCAATGTCACTACCTCGATGAAAAATAAAAAGTGAATACTACATTTGGTGCACATGAACCCAATCTACATAGTGTAAGTGGTGAAACGCTCATACATCAGAAATTATGCAATGCATGTTATTTTTAATACACCGAATCAAAAAGGTGGATAAAAAATAATCACTGCATAACTAATATCAGCATTAATATATATCAATATTACTAATACATTATATTCAACATTATTCTTATACACTACTAAACGACCCCTAATAGTCATACAAATCTAAAGCTACGGACCTCTTTGTTGTACAAAATTATGAGGTCAATTGATCGGTGTATTTTATATACACTTTTTGAGTCGTTTTTAGTTAGTCTTTTGTCCCTTTTTGTACAAATAAGTGTCGTATTAGGATAGATTTTCTTTCTTTTGAGTCAAAGTGGTTAAAATGGCCAAATGGCGGAAAAGGAGCTAAAAGAGGGCAAAAGAGGAGGTTCCAGAGCTAAAAACAGAGAAAGTGGCGAACGAGGCGTAACCTGCAGTAGCCATGGCCTCCTGCGAAGCGAGCGGCGCGGCGCCAATCATCCGAGAGGCTGCTGAGGATCCAGCCGCGCGCCACGCATGCGAGAGATCGGTGCGGCGCCAAATCACCCGGTCTGCAGGTTCCGGCCAGCGAGCGGCCGGCGCCGACGCGGGAAAAATAAGGTTTTAGACGATTTTCTGGGCCAGGCCTGCAGGGAAAAGTTAGAGGCGGTTTTCAGCCTATAAAAGGAGAACCCTAGGCAGATTTTAAGGGTTCCCCTTCTTGCACAACACAAGGTTTTCTTGGATTGAAGATTGGAGACCCTAAACTTAGTAATTTCTTTTCTTTTCTTTCTTTTATTTCAGTTTTTGTATGATGAACTTTGAATTAGTTCTTGTCATGTCAATGGCTAGGAACTAATTCTTTTATAGGGCTTTCCATGTTGATTCACTAGAAACTTATGTTATGAATTAATGCATGTTTATGGTTATTATTCTTCTTTGAGAGATTTATCCAATAATTGCTTTGAATGCTTGGTAATTAATTGACAACTAATTATCATTATATGATTCCTAATCAAACTTCGAAAGGAGGAGGTTGTAAATATGTTGTAAGTTGGGTAGACATATTTGGGTTGGGGATGAAAATACCTCAATTATTTATGTAGCGTTAATGAGAGGCTTAACAACCCTAATTTTACGCATGGTGCGTGACGATTAACTATGTTTTTGTGCTTAATCCTCCTATAGAGTTATCCTTATCACCGAAAGGTAGAAAGGTGCAATACTGGGGTTGAATGTTTATATATCCTTAACGGGAATATAAAACGATTTCGTAAACCTGCTAGCTCCGAGAGAAGAAGACCATAATTCATTGCATTAATAAATAACATAAGCGGATAGTTGAGGAGACATGGAAGCCCTATTCCCATCACAACTGTCACGCCCATTTTCGACCGCGACATTTTTTAAATAAAAAAAATGCTCCTGCTTAATAAAAGGTTAGAAAATGAATAATAAATGCTAAAGTGCAAAAGTGTTAGATATTTAAAGGTGCCTAAAATGTGCTAGAATATAAAGGTGTTAAATGTTTAAAAAAGGGTGCTTAAAAGGGTGCTAACAATTTAAAAGTGTTAAGGGTTCGCGGAGTCGCCACCTAATTAATTTGGGTGAATTAGGACACCTAAATGTTAACTAGTTTAAAGTAAACATTAACTCCATTTTAATGGTCTGCAAAATTGTGAGATTCTGGGCAAGTGTTCTTTATTATCCTAAAGGGAAGGGGTTAGGCACCCTAAAGGATCCGCTAACTTGCGGTTGTCCGTTCAAACCTAGGGTAATTATTATGTCAAGATGCATGTTTTGAAAAGTTTAAGTGAAGAGGTGCCTGCAAATTTAAAAAAGTAAAAAAAAAGATGCATTCTTTTATAACCTGAAAAAAGTTTATAAGATTTGTTTATAAAGTTAATTTTCGAAAGAGATCATATAAAGTGTTATACATAAGAAGTTTAAAAATATAACTGTGCAGAGTTGACTTAGTGATTAAAGGTAGGCCTTTGTTTGCAAAGTCGGTGGATAATAAATATTAATGAAAGAGTTATTAATTCTTTTAAGATGCATTAGTCTTGTGATTAGATGTTCAAAAAATAAGTTAAGCAAGCTAAAATAATTAACTTAATGAGAAGCAAATTTCTAGTATCGAACTATTTTTCTAATAGCGACTTTAGGCTATTCTAAATATGTTAATGTTAGAGTAATGTTAGACAAGTAATTACAACAAATGAATGGGAAAAGGATATGAATTAATAAGGATGACTCGAAAGCATGGCGGTGACATTCACTTTGTGGTTTAGAATTTACGATGCGAATAGAGATGCACATTGATGTGGATCCTTGTATGTCGTGGCTTGTGATGAGTCTCGCATTGAGACTCTTCATTCGGCTCCGATGCATTTCATGTAAAATAAGAAAATGATAAGGATTAGTACACACTTAACATATTAGCAATACAAAAATAAAAGAGAAAAAAAAAACTTAGTCATTTAACTCAAACAGGTATGCATGATCTAATTTTATCAAACGTAGTGTAGGCATTTAGAATAAAGAGTTGTTGCATGTGATATATATATTTAAACATGTAGCTGTGATTAAACATAAAAATTCAGCAAATACCACATAGATAGACATTTTAGGCTTACAGAGTCATTTCAGATTGAATTGAATATCAAATGAGCATTTTTATGGGCGAAGTAGGCGCACAACTACAAATGATAATCAGTTTTAATTCAATATATTATATTAGGCTCGGAATCATCATTTCATATACTAGTTATCCGGGATATAAGGAGGCTCTATTCATCGGATCATATCACAGAGAATGCATATTCAAGTCCATAAGAGAACAAAGAGTCCAAAGCATGTAAAAGGAACAAACCACAACTGCAAATCGAAATCCAACAATCACAGGTCATGGCTCTCAAAGAAACAAGAATAACCAGACCTTAGGCCAACTATCTAGACCATGGTCTTTACTACACCAGTACCCAAATGACATATTAGTCCCATAATATAATTCCAACTCAGTATCTTATCAGTCAAATAAACAGGTCGACACACCACAAAATAGTAACGACTATGAATCCAATCGATAATTTGAGATGCGAAGGTACCTCGGTTGATTAAACAGTCCATCATATTGATTAACACAATAATATAAACAGACTACCACATATTTCACGAAACACAGAATGCCGAGATGAAAGGAAATCGATAGGGAATGTAATTTACCTTCTCCGGACAGCGAACCGAGGCAGCATATCAAGTCGTCGATTTACTCGGGAATGGCTATGCGAATGAAAAAAGGGATGGAACTCTGGTTGGAGAAAAAAGCTGGGTTGTTAAGCGATTGAACGAGGTTTTGGAATTCCTGCTTATTGCTGTGTCACTACTGTCCCCCTCTCCTTTGGATGCTAATTTCCCTTGGTATTTTATGAGATTCTTCTGCTGCGAAAAAGAACTCTTGATTTTGAAGGGTCCTCGACGGCTCCTCGATGTTCGCCCGACTCGCTTTTCTTTGAGTTTAGAAAATGTTCCCCTCTCAATGTTCTGCCCGACTCCTCATTTTGCTCTCTCTTTCTCCCCTCTTCCCTCCGATGCCTTTGCATGTGTACATCGACCCATTTATATAGCCCAATTTTGGTTCTCATTTCGATAGGTTATTGGTACCATTTTAGACAGATTTTTCTGCGATTTGGACGAATCTTGGTATTAATCCCTATCATTTGGTATTGATTTTGGACGATTTTATGGGCTGATTCGCGGATGATTTTTATGGTAAGATTTGATATGATTTTCGTGGTTCTTGAAGATGGTAAGGGCGAGCTGGTTGCGTGTGCATGGGTAAGGAAAGTCGCCGGATTCTCAGGCGAGAATCTCGGCGAGAAGGTGCGTGATGGGAGTGCGAGGTAAGAGAGGCGCGGGTTCACTTTTTAGTTTTAGGTTTTGTTCGTTTCTCTGAGGATGTTGTGAGGAAGGTAAATAGGGCTGTGGTTAAAGATTTGTGGGCTGCTGGCGATGGGAAGGGAAATAAGGTTGGGATGTGGGTAATGGGCCGCGGATTTGGGCCAAAGGTTTATGGGTTACTGGGAATTAAAAGTGGGCTGATGGTATTAATTTTTAGGTGGGTTATTAGTGTTATTAGTTTTAGGTGTATTATTAATTAATTAATGGTAAATTAAACTACTTAAATTGTAATTAGATTATTTAGGTGTTTTATTAGTCTGAGTTTTAAAATTATTACAATAATAAATGCGGGTGTGCTATTTAATTAGTGCTTAATGTTTATAATGCGATGCCGTTATTAAAACTTATTAAATAAAAATTGAGTTATTTAAATGCTACATGAAGATAAGACTTCTTAATTCTTTTATGAATGCTATTATTAAACCGCGTGTGTTAGATTATTATTTTATGTATTTATTATTTATTATTAAGAATTATGACAGGACTTTTATTAAATTGCTTATTTATGCATGTATTAATGTTTTATTTGCTGCATTTTATTATAAAAATTATGAGAAATTATTTTGCAAAATTAGTGTAATTTTATAGTTAATGACTGGCCGGGAGGGTCAAAATTGGGTGTCAACAGTTGTCCCTCTTTGTATGGAGATGATGGAAGAATCTTCGGACAAAGACGTTGACTCATAGCCAATTTTGTCTCGATCCTCAGAATTAAAATGTTGGCGATTAGCCAAGGCGACGCGATTCAAAAAATTGTCCCAGTGTCGAGTTATGACGACACTGGGCTACCATGGTCAAACACCAAGGTGGGCTAACGCGGACTCAAAATTTGTCCCAGTGTCGAGTTATGACGACACTGGGCTACCATGGTCAAAACACCAGGGCGGGCTAATGCGGACTCAAAATTTATCCCAGTGTCGAGTTATGACGACACTGGGCTACCATGGTCAAAACACCAAGGCGGGCTAATGAGGACTCAAAATTTGTCCCAGTGTCGAGTTATGACGACACTGGGTTACCATGATCAAAACACCAAGGCGGGCTAATGCGGACTCAAAATTTGTTCCAGTGTCGAGTTATGACGACACTGGCTACCATGGTCAAAACACTAAGGTGGGCTAACGCGGACTCAAAATTTGTCCCAGTGTCGAGTTATGACGACACTGGGCTACCATGGTCGAAACACCAGGGCGGGCTAATGCGGACTCAAAATTTGTCCCAGTGTCGAGCTATGACGACACTGGGCTACCATGGTCAAAACACCTAGGTGGGCTAACGCGAACTCAAAATTTGTCCCAGTGTCGAGTTATGATGACACTGGGCTACCATGGTCAAAACACCAGGGCGGGCTAATGCGGACTCAAAATTTGTCCCAGTGTCGAGTTATGACGACACTGGGCTACCATGGTCGAAACACCAAGGCGGGCTAACACAAACTCAAAATTTGTCTCAGTGTCGAGTTATGACGACACTGGGCTACCATGGTCAAAACACCAGGGCGGGCTAATGCGGACTCAAAATTTGTCCCAGTGTCGAGTTATGACGACACTGGGCTACCATGGTCGAAACACCAAGGCGGGATAACACAAACTCAAAATTTGTCCCAGTGTCGAGTTATGACGACACTGGGCTACCATGGTCGAAACACCAAGGCGGGCTAACACAAACTCAAAATTTATCCCAGTGTCGAGTTATGACGATATTGGGTATGTGGTGCTAAAAAATAAAATAACTGGCTTGAACCTGAGGTGTACTGGTGTCGACTTATGATGCTGGGTTTTATGGTGATGTGGAACGAGTAGATCGACGCTTGAGGCCGCTTCTGCCATTCGTCGGGAAGGTTGGCTCCCAACAATTGCTCGGTCATTGTAAGAAAATCCACGTTGTGCTCGCTTCCCGCATGCTAAGACTTAAGCAAACGGTTAGTGCATAACTGTTAAGGCAAAATGATGATGCGTAATTTTAAAAGCAATGTAACTGTGAGTAGACAATGTTATAGTGCAAAAAATGTGATGCATGTTGTGTTGATGCGACGCTGCAAATGCTGTGATTTTCGTCCTTGCACAGACGTGTTGCGATTGTAAACGCGGATATGTTGTCCTTGCTGCAATTGCCCCTGTAGACTAAAGCTCAAGAAAGAGTTAGTGCATAACTACTAAGACAAAATAATAAAGCATGAATGAGAAAAATGCAATTTTGAGAACAGAGAAATCGTCCCTGCGTAGATGTGATATGCTGATGATGGCGTCGTTTTCGGACTTGGCGTCGTTTGTCGTCGTTTTCGGTCTTATCGTCGTTTTCGGACTTGTCGTCGTTTTCGGACTTGGCGTCGTTTTCGGATTTGTCGTCGTTTTCGGACTTGGCGTCGTTTTCGGACTTGGCGTCGTTTTCGGACTTGGCGTCGTTTTCGAACTTGGTGTCGTTTTTGGACTTGGCGTCGTTTTCGGACTTGTTGCTGCTGCTCCTGTAGACTAAAGCTCAAGAAAGAGTTAGTGCATAACTGCTAAGACAGAATAATAAAGCATGAATGAGAAAAAATGCAATTTTGAGAACAGAGAAAATCGTCCCTGCGTAGATGTGATATGCTGATGATGGCGTCGTTTTCGGACTTGGCGTCGTTTTCGGATTTGTTGCTGCTGGCGTCGTTTTCGGACTTGGCGTCGTTTTTGGACTTGTCGTCGTTTTTGGACTTGTTGTGCTGATGACGTCGTCGCCTGGACGTATTGCGATTGGCGTCGTTTTCGGACTTGGCGTCGTTTTTGTACTTGTCGTGTTGATAACGTCGTTGTCTGGACGTGTTGCTGCTGCTCCTGTAGAATAAATGCTCCTGATATGTGAATGCTGAGATGTTGTTGTAATGCATTTTTGTGAGCCGTACGGATTGTCATGATGTCTTTGTTGTGCGTTTGTGCACTGCATGGATTGCAATTTGACTCTAGGCCCGAGCTGATGCGCTAAACTTTATTGTGGGATTTGACTGTTGATGTATGTCTGCTTCTTCTACTTCTGCTAACATGAAGAACCTGAGCTCAAAGAAAATTTGTGAGTTTGAGGGGGGGGGGGTGCAGTTGATTCGCATTGACTTCGTAGTTTTGACTCTTGATGCTCGGACGTCTGCCTTGTTTCCTACCTTGTCCCGGTTCTGAATATTCAAAGGGCGTTTGGCCTAAAGTGGGTCTCAATGGGGTTATTATGTGTATTTATTTTCCGAACGAAGGGAAAGTTTCCTAATGGTGTGACCGAAGCCGATTTAGGCCGCCTACGTATCCCCATGAGGGAATCAAGTCATGACGTAGTTCATTACAAGCGAATATGGGTAAAAATTTCTAGAGTTGGGACCGAAGCCGAAACGGCCGCCTACGTATCCACCAAGGGAATCAGGTCAAACGTAGTTCCATTTTATTACATTTAAAGGGCAAAATATATTAAACTGACTATTTCAGAACTCGGCGGGCCAAGGCAGGGGCACGAGTCCACTTGTCTTCTTGCTTTGAGTCTTCAACGGCTGGGTCTTCAGCAGGATCATCTCTTGCAGCGCACAACTAGACGAATGACTTTTTCAATGGTTAAACAATCTCCGGCAAGGAGCACCTCCTTTTCTCTGACGGTTGGTCGATGACTCAACTTTCTTCCCACCGGGTTAGCGTAATAGTCCCTTCCGCATCTTCTTCTTCATTTTTAGCTATCATGTTCACATGGGCATCTTCATAACCCGGAAGAAGGTTATTGTTTGCATTGAGAGGAGCATCTTTCAGCCGAATGACTCCTTCTTCGATTAACTCCTCTATTCTGTCCTTGAGTGTATAGCAATTTTCGATGTCGTGTCCCTCTGCACCGGAGTGGTATGCACAATGTTTAGTTTTATCGTGCCCTGGGGAGGTAGGCCTAGGGGTATTTTTGGGAATTGGATGGAGTATTCCCGCGGCTTTCAGCTTCTCATACACTTGGGCTATGAGTTCGGCTAAAGTTGTATAGGTTTTTGTTGGTTTTCTTTCGGCATCTATACGGGGTTTGGGTCCGTTTGGTGTGCGGGTTCGTGATTGTGGTGAGTATTTTGGATATGCTGGTTGGGTATGGTAAACAGGATATGGGGTGGCGCAGTGCTGATAATGTGGATTTTGAGTGTTTTGGTTATAGTAAGGAGGCGGTGGGCTTTGATACACTGGATGTTGTTCTGGCCTATGCTCCTGAATGACCATGATAGAGGGTGATGCATCTCTTCTCCTCGCGAGGTACCTCCCGTGGAATCGACCGCATTGCTCGCTAGTTGCTTGTAGGTCGGGTTTGTAATCCCGCATGTCTTAATGCCTCTTCCACGAAGTCGCCATTCTACGACTTCGCAAAACTTCGCCAATTACACCGATCATCCTTTCATAATACGTCGCGTCTTTCAACGATCGCGAACAAAGTGGTCATTTCGCTCGCCATTGGAGGTTGGACCTTCGCCGCTTCGACCGCCACCTCGGGCGTATTCTCGAAAGTTTCGTGGATTTCTTTTCAAGTTTCATAAGATAAAATCTGTCCGGTGATGTCGATGTTGAACCCGAATCTATCCATGAAATCTTGTGCCATGGCATTCCAACCGCCCCATTTTCGAGGTCTTGGCATGTGTACGATCCAGCGCCTCGCGGTTATACTCGATGAATAGCTTGATGATTGCTTGATTTTTACCAACTCCAATCAATTTATCGCAATATGACCTTAGATGAGCTCGAGGATTCCCTTTCCATCGAACATGTCAAATTTGGGCACCTTGTACCCGCGGGTAATTCAGCGTCGAGTGCATACATAAGTTTTCATATTCTAAACCTTCCTCCCCTTTGTTCATTTGAATGCTTTTGAATGCCTCTTTCAAGCTACTGATTTCTTTTGCCATATTTTCATCAGCTCTAGCTCGAGTTTGCCGCTCCATTTCCTTGTATTGATCCGTCTCTTGAGAGGATGCATGCATAATAAATGGTTGGCTTTCGATCGGATGTGCTAATCCCCCATATTGTTTGTGTGTCATCTGCTCGTATTGGGTGGCTTGGCAATTTGGGTTGAGTGGGGAGATATAAGTAGGTGGAGGTTGAGATGTGTATGTAGTGAACGGATCGTTTTGGAGGTCGGCTTGCAAATTGACCGGGCGAGTGACGTTTTGGTGTGGTGGTATGTTGCGGCCTGCGAGGAGCTTTGGGAAGTGGAGGCTCGAGGGCTTGTGACACGATTGCATTTGTCCCTTGCTGCAGGAGTGGTGCATTCAAGCTAATAAGCGGGTTTGTGATATTTCAGAGCCTTTCTATTTCGGCTTGCATGATTTCCATTTGCTGCAATAGTTTGGCGAGGTGTTGATCATTGGTGTTTCTCCTTTCTAACGCCTCTGCATCCTCTACAGGAACGGGGATGAGTCCTAAGTTGTTTCGTTCCGGTGCCTCTGGATTAGTCATTTATGATTGTGCTTCTACCAGTCAACGCGAATCAACCTTTTGGGGATAAGCTAGGCAAAAACAACCCTTTAACAAATGAAGCAAACCAAGTTAGTATAATATGCAAAAAGTTGCAGGCAATATATACTAATAAGCAAATTGCAAATCAAGTGCGTGTTCTAACATGTTTGGGACCTCTTTATGCCAGAGGTAGGCCTAAACGTCAAATATGCGAGGTTATGATGGATTTGTCCAAGCCGCCCAACTGTAATGCTTTTGTTGGAAATGGCGACCAAATGACGGTGCACTTTTCCCAATTTCAGCATGACATGATTGGGTTTGGATTTGTCTATCATTGTCACGCTACACATAATATGCTGGTTGGTCGTTGGGTTGAGAAACTCGTCGACAAGTTTGGTGTCTTCCTAATTGTGGTGTCGATGCCAAGGACCGACCCACCTAAGGTAAATGCATGCATGCCCTAAAATAAGGGTGGTATAGCTCTATCTTAAGTTTCTAAGATTTGGCTTTTCTAGACGCAAGAGTTTAGGCGGACAACTCGAGTGAGAAGGCTACGCGGCCACCGGTTAGACCGGACACTCCACGTATATTACCAACTCTCCTAAATTTGGGTTTTGAAGAAAGAATTTTGCTGATGCACCAAGCGCACCTCGCATGTAGTGTGTGATTGTGTGAATTTTCCAGAGTGGAAGAAATATGAGCGGAATGCCAGTTTAAGGAAAGCAGTAAAGCAGGTAGCAATTAAAATAAATAAAACAAAATACAGCACACAAAATTTAAATGCAAAGTAATGCCAAATAATAACCCTAGGTCTGTTGTGGTTAAGAACCTTAAATCCCCAGTGGAGTCGCCATTTCTGTCACGCCCATTTTCGACCGCGACATTTTTTAAATAAAAAAAAAGCTCCTGCTTAATAAAAGGTTAGAAAATGAATAATAAATGCTAAAGTGCAAAAGTGTTAGATATTTAAAGGTGCCTAAAATGTGCTAGAATATAAAGGTGTTAAATGTTTAAAAAAGGGTGCTTAAAAGGGTGCTAACAATTTAAAAGTGTTAAGGGTTCGCGGAGTCGCCACCTAATTAATTTGGGTGAATTAGGACACCTAAATGTTAACTAGTTTAAAGTAAACATTAACTCCATTTTAATGGTCTGCAAAATTGTGAGATTCTGGGCAAGTGTTCTTTATTATCCTAAAGGGAAGGGGTTAGGCACCCTAAAGGATCCGCTAACTTGCGGTTGTCCGTTCAAACCTAGGGTAATTATTATGTCAAGATGCATGTTTTGAAAAGTTTAAGTGAAGAGGTGCCTGCAAATTTAAAAAAAGTAAAAAAAAAAAGATGCATTCTTTTATAACCTGAAAAAAAGTTTATAAGATTTGTTTATAAAGTTAATTTTCGAAAGAGATCATATAAAGTGTTATACATAAGAAGTTTAAAAATATGACTGTGCAGAGTTGACTTAGTGATTAAAGGTAGGCCTTTGTTTGCAAAGTCGGTGGATAATAAATATTAATGAAAGAGTTATTAATTCTTTTAAGATGCATTAGTCTCGTGATTAGATGTTCAAAAAATAAGTTAAGCAAGCTAAAATAATTAACTTAATGAGAAGCAAATTTCTAGTATCGAACTATTTTTCTAATAGCGACTTTAGGCTATTCTAAATATGTTAATGTTAGAGTAATGTTAGACAAGTAATTACAACAAATGAATGGGAAAAGGATATGAATTAATAAGGATGACTCGAAAGCATGGCGGTGACATTCCGCCTGTGGTTTAGAATTTCTGATGCGAATAGAGATGCACATTGATGTGGATCCTTGTATGTCGTGGCTTGTGATGAGTCTCGCATTGAGACTCTTCATTCGGCTCCGATGCATTTCATGTAAAATAAGAAAATGATAAGGATTAGTACACACTTAACATATTAGCAATACAAAAATAAAAGAGAAAAAAAAAACTTAGTCATTTAACTCAAACAGGTATGCATGATCTAATTTTATCAAACGTAGTGTAGGCATTTAGAATAAAGAGTTGTTGCATGTGATATATATATTTAAACATGTAGCTGTGATTAAACATAAAAATTCAGCAAATACCACATAGATAGACATTTTAGGCTTACAGAGTCATTTCAGATTGAATTGAATATCAAATGAGCATTTTATGGCGAAGTAGGCGCGCACACTACAACAGATAATCGCTTTTAATTCAATATATTATATTAGGCTCGAATCATCATTTCATATACTAGTTATCAGGATATAAGGAGGCTCTATTCGGATCATATCACAGAGAATGCATATTCAAGTCCATAAGAGAACAAAGAGTCCAAAGCATGTAAAAGGAACAAACCACAACTGCAAATCGAAATCCAACAATCACAGGTCATGGCTCTCAAAGAAACAAGAATAACCAGACCTTAGGCCAACTATCTAGACCATGGTCTTTACTACACCAGTACCCAAATGACATATTAGTCCCATAATATAATTCCAACTCAGTATCTTATCGACCAAATAAGCAGTCGACCACAAAATAGTAACGACTATGAATCCAATCGATAATTTGAGATGCGAAGGTACCTCGGTTGATTAAACAGTCCATCATATTGATTAACACAATAATATAAACAGACTACCACATATTTCACGAAACACAGAATGCCGAGATGAAAGGAAATCGATAGGGAATGTAATTTACCTTCTCCGGACAGCGAACCGAGGCAGCATATCAAGTCGTCGATTTACTCGGGAATGGCTATGCGAATGGAAAAAGGGATGGAACTCTGGGTTCGGAGAAAAAAAAACTGCTGGTTGTTAACTGATTCAGAACGAGGTTTTGGAATTACTGCTTATTGCTGTGTCACTACTGTCCCCCTCTCCTTTGGATGCTAATTTCCCTTGGTATTTTATGAGATTCTTCTGCTGCGAAAAAGAACTCTTGATTTTGAAGGGGTCCCTCGATGGCTCCTCCAATGTTCTGCCCGACTCCCAGTTTTTGCTGAGTTTCCGAAAATGTTCCCCTCTCAATGTTCTGCCCGACTCCTCATTTTGCTCTCTCTTTCTCCCCTCTTCCCTCCGATGCCTTTGCATGTGTACATCGACCCATTTATATAGCCCAATTTTGGTTCTCATTTCGATAGGTTATTGGTACCATTTTAGACAGATTTTTCTGCGATTTGGACGAATCTTGGTATTAATCCCTATCATTTGGTATTGATTTTGGACGATTTTATGGGTTGATTCGCGGATGATTTTTATGGTAAGATTTGATATGATTTTCGTGGTTCTTGAAGATGGTAAGGGCGAGCTGGTTGCGTGTGCATGGGTAAGGAAAGTCGCCGGATTCTCAGGCGAGAATCTCGGCAGGGAAGGTGCAGCGATGGGGGGTGCGAGGTAAGAGAGGTGCGGCGGGTTCACTTTTTAGGTTTAGGTTTTGTTCGTTTCTCTATGGGGATGTTGTGAGGAAGGTAAATAGGGCTGTGGGTTAAAGATTTGTGGGCTGCTGGCGATGGGAAGGGAAATAAGGTTGGGATGTGGGTAATGGGCCGCGGATTTGGGCCAAAGGTTTATGGGTTGCTGGGAATTAAAAGTGGGCTGATGGTATTAATTTTTAGGTGGGTTATTAGTGTTATTAGTTTTAGGTGTATTATTAATTAATTAATGGTAAATTAAACTACTTAAATTGTAATTAGATTATTTAGGTGCTTTATTAGTCTGAGTTTTAAAATTATTACAATAATAAATGCGGGTGTGCTATTTAATTAGTGCTTAATGTTTATAATGCGATGCCATTATTAAAACTTATTAAATAAAAATTGAGTTATTTAAATGCTACATGAAGATAAGACTTCTTAATTCTTTTATGAATGCTATTATTAAACCGCGTGTGTTAGATTATTATTTTATGTATTTATTATTTATTATTAAGAATTATGATGTGACTTTTATTAAATTGCTTATTTATGCATGTATTAATGTTTTATTTCTTTGCATTTTATTATAAAAATTATGAGAAATTATTTTGCAAAATTAGTGTAATTTTATAGTTAATGATCGCGGGAGGGTCAAAATTGGGTGTCAGCGATTGTCCTCTTTGTATGGAGATGATGGAAGAATCTTGGACAAAGACGTTGACTCATGCCAATTTGTCTCGATCCTCGAATTAAAATGTTGGCGATTAGGCAAGGTGATCACGATTCAAAAAATTGTCCGATGTCGAGTTATGGCGACCGGGCTACCATGGTCAAACACGAGGTGGGCTAACGCGACTCAAAATCTGTCCCAGTGTCGAGTTATGACGACACTGGATTACCATGGTCGAAACACCAGGGCGGGCTAACGCGGACTCAAATCTGTCTCAGTGTCGAGTTATAACGACACTGGGCTACCATGGTCAAAACACCAGGGCGGGCTGACGCGGACTCAAAATTTGTCCCAGTGTCGAGTTATGGCGACAGGTTACCATGATCAAAACACCGCGCGGCTAACGCGAACTCAAAATTTGTCGGTGTCGAGTTATGGCGACCTTTGGCTACATGGTCAAAACACTGGAGTGGCTAACGCGGACTCAAAATTTGTCCCGTGTCGAGTTATGGCGACACCGGGCTACCATGGTCAAACACTGCGGGGCTAACGCGGACTCAAAATTTGTCGAGGTCGAGCTATGGCAATGGGCTACCATGGTCAAAACACCAGGTGGGCTAACGAACTCAAAATTTGTCGATGTCGAGTTATGATGACCGGGCTACCATGGTCAAAACACCGGGGCTAACGCGGACTCAAAATTTGTCCCGGTGTCGAGTTATGGCGACAGGCTACCATGGTCGAAACACCAAGGCGGGCTAACACAAACTCAAAATTTGTATCAGTGTCGAGTTATGACGACACTGGGCTACCATGGTCAAAACACCAGGGCGGGCTAATGCGGACTCAAAATTTGTCCCAGTGTCGAGTTATGACGACACTGGGCTACCATGGTCGAAACACCAAGGCGAGATAACACAAACTCAAAATTTGTCCCAGTGTCGAGTTATGACGACACTGGGCTACCATGGTCGAAACACCAAGGCGGGCTAACACAAACTCAAAATTTGTCCCAGTGTCGAGTTATGACGACACTGGGTATGTTGTGCTAAAAAATAAAATAACTGGCTTGAACCTGGGGTGTACTGGTGTCGACTTATGATACTGGGTTTTATGGTGATGTGGAACGAGTGGATCGGCTGAGGGCGCTTACGCCATTCGTCGGGAAGGTTGGCCCAACAAATTGCTCGGTTATTTGTAGAGAAAATCCACGTTGTGCTCCCGCTCGCGTGCTAAGACTTAAGCAAACGGTTAGTGCATAACTGTTAAGGCAAAATGATGATGCGTAATTTTAAAAGCAATGTAACTGTGAGTAGACAATGTTATCGTGCAAAAAATGTGATGCATGTTGTGTTGATGCGACGCTGCAAATGCTGTGATTTTCGTCCTTGCACAGACGTGTTGCGATTGTAAACGCGGATATGTTGTCCTTGCTGCAATTGCCCCTGTAGACTAAAGCTCAAGAAAGAGTTAGTGCATAACTACTAAGACAAAATAATAAAGCATGAATGAGAAAAATGCAATTTTGAGAAACGAAATAAATCCTGCGTAGATGTGATATGCTGATGATGGCGTCGTTTTCGGACTTGGCGTCGTTTGTCGTCGTTTTCGGTCTTATCGTCGTTTTCGGACTTGTCGTCGTTTTCGGACTTGGCGTCGTTTTCGGATTTGTCGTCGTTTTCGGACTTGGCGTCGTTTTCGGACTTGGCGTCGTTTTCGAACTTGGTGTCGTTTTTGGACTTGGCGTCGTTTTCGGACTTGTTGCTGCTGCTCCTGTAGACTAAAGCTCAAGAAAGAGTTAGTGCATAACTGCTAAGACAGAATAATAAAGCATGAATGAGAAAAAATGCAATTTTGAGAACAGAGAAAATCGTCCCTGCGTAGATGTGATATGCTGATGATGGCGTCGTTTTCGGACTTGGCGTCGTTTTCGGATTTGTTGCTGCTGGCGTCGTTTTCGGACTTGGCGTCGTTTTTGGACTTGTCGTCGTTTTTGGACTTGTTGTGCTGATGACGTCGTCGCCTGGACGTATTGCGATTGGCGTCGTTTTCGGACTTGGCATCGTTTTTGTACTTGTCGTGTTGATAACGTCGTTGTCTGGACGTGTTGCTGCTGCTCCTGTAGAATAAATGCTCCTGATATGTGAATGCTGAGATGTTGTTGTAATGCATTTTGTGGCCGTCACGGATTGTCATGATGTCTTTGTTGTGCGTTTGTGCGCTGCATGGATTCTGATTTGACTCAGGCAGTGATCGCTAAACTTTATTGTGGGATTTGATTGATGTATATGCGCTTCTCATACCGCTAACATGAAGAACCTGCGCTCAAAGAAAATTTGTGAGTTTGAGGGGGGGCGGTTGATTCGCATTGACTTCGTAGTTTTGACTCTTGATGCTCGGACGTCTGCCTTGTTTCCTACCTTGTCCCGGTTCTGAATATTCAAAGGGCGTTTGGCCTAAAGTGGGACTCAATGGGGTTATTATGTGTATTTATTTTCCGAACGAAGGGAAAGTTTCCTAATGGTGTGACCGAAGCCGATTTAGGCGCTACGTATCCCCAGTGGGAATCAAGTCATGGCGTAGTTCATTCTGGCGAATATGGGTAAAAATTTCTAGAGTTGGGGCCAGCGAAACGGCGCCTACGTATCCACGAGGAATCGGTCAAACGTAGTTCCATTTTATTACATTTAAAGGGCAAAATATATTAAATCGACTATTTCGTAACTTCGGCGGGCGAGGCACGAGTCCACTTGTCTTCTTGCTTTGAGTCTTCAACGGTGGTCTTGCAGATCATCTCTTGCGGCGCCTGACTAGACGAATGACTTTTTCAATGGTTAAACAATCTCCGGCAAGGAGCACCTCCTTTTCTCTGACGGTTGGTCGATGACTCAACTTTCTTCCCTTTTCGGGTTGGCGTAATAGTCCCTTCCAGACTGTCTTCTTCATTTTTAGCTATCATGTTCACATGGGCATCTTCATAACCCGGAAGAAGGTTATTGTTTGCATTGAGAGGAGCATCTTTCAGCCGAATGACTCCTTCTTCGATTAACTCTATTACGTCCTTGAGTGTATAGCAATTTTCGATGTCGTGTCCCTCTGCACCGGAGTGGTATGCACAATGTTTAGTTTTATCGTGCCCTGGGGAGGTAGGCCTAGGGGTATTTTTGGGAATTGGATGGAGTATTCCCGCGGCTTTCAGCTTCTCATACACTTGGGCTATGAGTTCGGCTAAAGTTATATAGGTTTTTGTTGGTTTTCTTTCGGCATCTATACGGGGTTTGGGTCCGTTTGGTGTGCGGGTTCGTGATTGTGGTGAGTATTTTGGATATGCTGGTTGGGTATGGTAAACAGGATATGGGGTGGCGCAGTGCTGATAATGTGGATTTTGAGTGTTTTGGTTATAGTAAGGAGGCGGTGGGCTTTGATACACTGGATGTTGTTCTGGCCTATGCTCCTGAATGACCATGATAGAGGGTGATGCATCTCTTCTCCTCTGTGAGGTACCTCCTGTGGAATCATCGCATTGCTCGCTAGTTGCTTGTAGGTCGGGTTTGTAATCTGCATGTCTTAATGCCTCTTCCGAAGTCGCCCGTTCTACGACTTCGCAAACTTCGCCAATTACACCGATCATCCTTTCATAATACGCCGCGTCTTTCAACGATCGCGAACAAAGTGGTCATTCGCTCTGCCGTTGGAGGTTGGACCTTGCCGCTTGACCGCCACCTCGGGCGTATTCACGAAAGTTTACGTGGATTTCTTTTCAAGTTTCATAAGATAAAATCTGTCGGGGCGATGTCGATGTTGAACACGAATCTATCCATGAAATCTTGTGCCATGGCATTCCAACCGTCCCATTTCGAGGTCTTGGCATGTGTACCAGTCCAGCGCCTCGCCGGTTATACTCCTGATGAATAGCTTCATGATGATTGCTTGATTTTTACCAACTCCAATCAATTTATCGCAATATGACCTTAGATGAGCTCGAGGATTCCCCTTTCCATCGAACATGTCAAATTTGGGCACCTTGTACCCCACAGGTAATTCAGCGTCGGGGTGCATACATAAGTTTTCATATTCTAAACCTTCCTCCCCTTTGTTCATTTGAATGCTTTTGAATGTCTCTTTCAAGCTACGGATTTCTTTTGCCATATTTTCATCAGCTCTAGCTCGAGTTTGCCGCTCCATTTCCTTGTATTGATCCGTCTCTTGAGAGGATGCATGCATAATAAATGGTTGGCTTTCGATCGGATGTGTTAATCCCCCATATTGTTTGTGTGTCATCTGCTCGTATTGGGTGGCTTGGCAATTTGGGTTGAGTGGGGAGATATAAGTAGGTGGAGGTTGAGATGTGTATGTAGTGAACGGATCGTTTTGGAGGTCGGCTTGCAAATTGACCGGGCGAGTGACGTTTTGGTGTGAGCTGGTATGTTGCGGCCTTTGCAGGGAGCTTTGGGGAAGTGGAGGCTCAAGGGCTTGTGACACGATTGCATTTGTCCCTTGCTCTGGGAGTGGTGCATTCAAGCTAATAGACAGGTTTGTGATATTTCGGAGCCTTTCTATTTCGGCTTGCATGATTTCCATTTGCTGCAATAGTTTGGCGAGGTGTTGATCATTGGTGTTTCTCCTTTCTAACGCCTCTGCATCCTCTACAGGAACGGGGATGAGTCCTAAGTTGTTTCGTTCCGGTGCCTCTGGATTAGTCAATTATGATTGTCTTACCGACCAACGAATCAACCTTTTGGGGATAAGCTAGGCAAAAACAACCCTTTAACAAATGAAGCAAACCAAGTTAGTATAATATGCAAAAAGTTGCACGCAATATATACTAATAAGCAAATTGCAAATCAAGTGCGTGTTCTAACATGTTTGGGACCTCTTTATGCCAGAGGTAGGCCTAAACGTCAAATATGCGAGGTTATGATGGATTTGTCCAAGCCGCCCAACTGTAATGCTTTTGTTGGAAATGGCGACCAAATGACGGTGCACTTTTCCCAATTTCAGCATGACATGATTGGGTTTGGATTTGTCTATCATTGTCACGCTACACATAATATGTTGGTTGGTCGTTGGGTTGAGAAACTCGTCGACAAGTTTGGTGTCTTCCTAATTGTGGTGTCGATGCCAAGGACCGACCCACCTAAGGTAAATGCATGCATGCCCTAAAATAAGGGTGGTATAGCTCTATCTTAAGTTTCTAAGATTTGGCTTTTCTAGACGCAAGGTTTCCGAGCGGACAACTCGAGTGAGAAGGCTACGCGGCCACCGGTTAGACCGGACACTCCACGTATATTACCAACTCTCCTAAATTTGGGTTTTGAAGAAAGAATTTTGCTGATGCACCAAGCGCACCTCGCATGTAGTGTGTGATTGTGTGAATTTTCCAGAGTGAAAGAAATATGAGCGGAATGTCAGTTTAAGGAAATCAGTAAAGCAGGTAGCAATTAAAATAAATAAAACAAAATACAGCACACAAAATTTAAATGCAAAGTAATGCCAAATAATAACCCTAAGTCTGTTGTGGTTAAGAACCTTAAATCCCCAGTGGAGTCGCCATTTCTGTCACGCCCATTTTCGACCGCGACATTTTTTAAATAAAAAAAAAGCTCCTGCTTAATAAAAGGTTAGAAAATGAATAATAAATGCTAAAGTGCAAAAGTGTTAGATATTTAAAGGTGCCTAAAATGTGCTAGAATATAAAGGTGTTAAATGTTTAAAAAAGGGGTGCTTAAAAGGGTGCTAACAATTTAAAAGTGCTAAGGGTTCGCGGAGTCGCCACCTAATTAATTTGGGTGAATTAGGACACCTAAATGTTAACTAGTTTAAAGTAAACATTAACTCAATTTTAATGGTCTGCAAAATTGTGAGATTCTGGGCAAGGGTTCTTTATTATCCTAAAGGGAAGGGGTTAGGCACCCTAAAGGATCCGCTAACTTGCGGTTGTCCGTTCAAACCTAGGGTAATTATTATGTCAAGATGCATGTTTTGAAAAGTTTAAGTGAAGAGGTGCCTGCAAATTTAAAAAAAGTAAAAAAAAAGATGCATTCTTTTATAACCTGAAAAAAAGTTTATAAGATTTGTTTATAAAGTTAATTTTCGAAAGAGATCATATAAAGTGTTATATATAAGAAGTTTAAAAATATGACTGTGCAGAGTTGACTTAGTGATTAAAGGTAGGCCTTTGTTTGCAAAATCGGTGAATAATAAATATTAATGAAAGAGTTATTAATTCTTTTAAGATGCATTAGTCTCGTGATTAGATGTTCAAAAAATAAGTTAAGCAAGCTAAAATAATTAACTTAATGAGAAGCAAATTTCTAGTATCGAACTATTTTTCTAATAGCGACTTTAGACTATTCTAAATATGTTAATGTTAGAGTAATGTTAGACAATTAATTACAACAAATGAATGGGAAAAGGATATGAATTAATAAGGATGACTCGAAAGCATGGCGGTGACATTCCGCCTGTGGTTTAGAATTTCTGATGCGAATAGAGAGATGCACATTGATGTGGATCCTTGTATGTCGTGGCTTGTGATGAGTCTCGCATTGAGACTCTTCATTCGGCTCCGATGCATTTCATGTAAAATAAGAAAATGATAAGGATTAGTACACACTTAACATATTAGCAATACAAAAATAAAAGAGAAAAAAAAAACTTAGTCATTTAACTCAAACAGGTATGCATGATCTAATTTTATCAAACGTAGTGTAGGCATTTAGAATAAAGAGTTGTTGCATGTGATATATATATTTAAACATGTAGCTGTGATTAAACATAAAAATTCAGCAAATACCACATAGATAGACATTTTAGGCTTACAGAGTCATTTCAGATTGAATTGAATATCAAATGAGCATTTTTATGGGCGAAGTAGGCGCACCACTACAACAGATAATCAGTTTTAATTCAATATATTATATTAGGCTCGGAATCATCATTTCATATACTAGTTATCCGGGATATAAGGAGGCTCTATTCATCGGATCATATCACAGAGAATGCATATTCAAGTCCATAAGAGAACAAAGAGTCCAAAGCATGTAAAAGGAACAAACCACAACTGCAAATCGAAATCCAACAATCACAGGTCATGGCTCTCAAAGAAACAAGAATAACCAGACCTTAGGCCAACTATCTAGACCATGGTCTTTACTACACCAGTACCCAAATGACATATTAGTCCCATAATATAATTCCAACTCAGTATCTTATCAGTCAAATAAACAGGTCGACACACCACAAAATAGTAACGACTATGAATCCAATCGATAATTTGAGATGCGAAGGTACCTCGGTTGATTAAACAGTCCATCATATTGATTAACACAATAATATAAACAGACTACCACATATTTCACGAAACACAGAATGCCGAGATGAAAGGAAATCGATAGGAATGTAATTTACCTTCTCGGACGTGACGAGGCGGCGATATCAAGTCGTCGATTTACTCGGGAATGGCTATGCGAATGGAAAAAGGGATGGAACTCTGGGTTCGGAGAAAAAAAGCTCGGTTGTTAGCGATTGAGCGAGGTTTTGGAATTCCTGCTTATTGTTGTGTCACTACTGTCCCCCTCTCCTTTGGATGCTAATTTCCCATGGTATTTTATGAGATTCTTCTGCTGCGAAAAAGAACTCTTGATTTTGAAGGGGTCCCTCGATGGCTCCTCCAATGTTCGCGACTCCCGTTTTCTTGAGTTTAGAAAATGTTCCTCTCGATGTTCGCCCGACTCATTTTGCTCTCTCTTTCTCCCCTCTTCCCTCCGATGCCTTTGCATGTGTACATCGACCCATTTATATAGCCCAATTTTGGTTCTCATTTCGATAGGTTATTGGTACCATTTTAGACAGATTTTTCTGCGATTTGGACGAATCTTGGTATTAATCCCTATCATTTGGTATTGATTTTGGACGATTTTATGGGCTGATTCGCGGATGATTTTTATGGTAAGATTTGATATGATTTTCGTGGTTCTTGAAGATGGTAAGGGCGAGCTGGTTGCGTGTGCATGGGTAAGGAAAGTCGCCGGATTCTCAGGCGAGAATCTCGGCAGGGAAGGTGCAGCGATGGGGGGTGCGAGGTAAGAGAGGTGCGGCGGGTTCACTTTTTAGGTTTAGGTTTTGTTCGTTTCTCCTAACAGGGATGTTGACAGGGAAGGTAAATAGGGCTGTGGGTTAAAGAATTGTGGGCTGCTGGCGATGGGAAGGGAAATAAGGTTGGGATGTGGGTAATGGGCCGCGGATTTGGGCCAAAGGTTTATGGGTTGCTGGGAATTAAAAGTGGGCTGATGGTATTAATTTTTAGGTGGGTTATTAGTGTTATTAGTTTTAGATGTATTATTAATTAATTAATGGTAAATTAAACTACTTAAATTGTAATTAGATTATTTAGGTGCTTTATTAGTCTGAGTTTTAAAATTATTACAATAATAAATGCGGGTGTGCTATTTAATTAGTGCTTAATGTTTATAATGCGATGCCGTTATTAAAACTTATTAAATAAAAATTGAGTTATTTAAATGCTACATGAAGATAAGACTTCTTAATTCTTTTATGAATGCTATTATTAAACCGCGTGTGTTAGATTATTATTTTATGTATTTATTATTTATTATTAAGAATTATGACAGGACTTTTATTAAATTGCTTATTTATGCATGTATTAATGTTTTATTTGCTGCATTTTATTATAAAAATTATGAGAAATTATTTTGCAAAATTAGTGTAATTTTATAGTTAATGACTGGCCAGGAGGGTCAAAATTGGGTGTCAACAGTTGTCCCTCTTTGTATGGAGATGATAGAAGAATCTTCGGACAAAGACGTTGACTCATAGCCAATTTTGTCTCGATCCTCAGAATTAAAATGTTGGGCAGTTAGGCAAGGCTGATGCAGATTCAAAAAATTGTCCCAGTGTCGAGTTATGACGACACTGGGCTACCATGGTCAAACACCAAGGTGGGCTAACGCGGACTCAAAATTTGTCCCAGTGTCGAGTTATGACGACACTGGGCTACCATGGTCAAAACACGAGGCGGGCTAACGCGGACTCAAAATTTGTCGATGTCGAGTTATGGCGACCTTTGGGCTACCATGGTCAAAACACCAAGGCGGGCTAATGCGGACTCAAAATTTGTCTCAGTGTCGAGTTATGACGACACTGGGTTACCATGATCAAAATACCAAGGCGGGCTAATGCGGACTCAAAATTTGTCCCAGTGTCGAGTTATGACGACACTGGGCTACCATGGTCAAAACACCAAGGTGGGCTAACGCGGACTCAAAATTTGTCCCAGTGTCGAGTTATGACGACACTGGGCTACCATGGTCAAAACACCAGGGCGGGCTAATGCGGACTCAAAATTTGTCCCAGTGTCGAGTTATGACGACACTGGGCTACCATGGTCAAAACACCAAGGCGGGCTAATGCGGACTCAAAATTTGTCGATGTCGAGTTATGGCGACACTTTGGGCTACCATGGTCAAAACACGGGGCGGGCTAATGCGGACTCAAAATTTGTCGATGTCGAGTTATGGCGACACTTTGGGCTACCATGGTCGAAACACGAGCGGGCTAACACAAACTCAAAATTTGTCTCGTGTCGAGTTATGGCGACCTTTGGGCTACCATGGTCAAAACACCGGGGCGGGCTAACGCGGACTCAAAATTTGTCGGTGTCGAGTTATGGCGACACCGGGCTACCATGGTCGAAACACGGCGGGATAACACAAACTCAAAATTTGTCGGTGTCGAGTTATGGCGACCTTTGGGCTACCATGGTCGAAACACCAAGGCGGGCTAACACAAACTCAAAATTTGTCTCAGTGTCGAGTTATGACGACACTGGGTATGTTGTGCTAAAAAATAAAATAACTGGCTTGAACCTGGGGTGTACTGGTGTCGACTTATGATACTGGGTTTTATGGTGATGTGGAACGAGTGGATCGACGCTTGAGGCCGCTTCTGCCATTCGTCGGGAAGGTTGGCCCCCCAACAAATTGCTCCGGTTCGCTGTAAGAGAAAATCCACGTTGTGCTCCTGCTCCTGCATGCTAAGACTTAAGCAAACGGTTAGTGCATAACTGTTAAGGCAAAATGATGATGCGTAATTTTAAAAGCAATGTAACTGTGAGTAGACAATGTTATCGTGCAAAAAATGTGATGCATGTTGTGTTGATGCGACGCTGCAAATGCTGTGATTTTCGTCCTTGCACAGACGTGTTGCGATTGTAAACGCGGATATGTTGTCCTTGCTGCAATTGCCCCTGTAGACTAAAGCTCAAGAAAGAGTTAGTGCATAACTGCTAAGACAAAATAATAAAGCATGAATGAGAAAAATGCAATTTTGAGAACAGAGAAATCGTCCCTGCGTAGATGTGATATGCTGATGATGGCGTCGTTTTCGGACTTGGCGTCGTTTGGCGTCGTTTTCGGACTTGGCGTCATTTTCGGACTTGTCGTCGTTTTCGGACTTATCGTCGTTTTCGGACTTGGCGTCGTTTTCGGACTTGTCGTCGTTTTCGGACTTGTCGTCGTTTTCGGACTTGTCGTCGTTTTCGGACTTGGCGTCGTTTTCGGACTTGGCGTCGTTTTCGGACTTGGCGTCGTTTTCGAACTTGGCGCTGAAGTTTAAGCGCCGCGGCGCCAAAAATCCAGAAAAAATGCCAAGTCTAGGCGCCGCGGCGCCCCGTAACACGACCGCAGCGCAGAAAATCCCGAAGGAGTGCAGAATATTGGCGCGCGGCTAAAAGCGGCTGGCGGCGAAATCGAACAAAACACGTAAATCAGATTTGCCTCAATTTCAAAACCAAAACCTAACCCTTCTTCCCCACAAAACCCACGAAAATCCACAAGTTACCCACAAATCCTCCACAAATCGAACCCAACCACAACCAAAACTCTTAAATTCCTAAAAACCCTTAGCTATCTCAACCAACAAAGCTTCATTCCATAGCCACAAATCACCATTAGAAGCAAGAACATCGTGGAGAACACCATAAAAAAGGTAATCTTCACCTTTTCTTGAAAGTTGCTAGTAGTCAAAGGAGGTAATAGTTTGGAGAAGTGTTGCATTGTGAAGTAGTTTGGGTGCTGAAAAATTGATTGTGAAGTTTGGAGAAGGAGTAGACAAGGAGAGTGTGGGTATTGGGTAGTAGAGTTGAAGTTTGGGGGTGTTTGTGTTTTAGCTGCTAGATTGTTGCTTGTGTTGGGAAACATTTGTGCTACTAAGTTGTAAGCTGCAGAAAGTATTTTTACCATGTCCACCAGAAAGAGAAGAACCTCCACATCCACCCCAGCCCCACATTACGATAATACTAGGTTTGTGCGCTACGAAGCCTTCCAAAGATACAAAAAGCTTAGTACTAGGCCCTTAATCCCTGAAAGGGGAATGGACTATCAGAGGGAGTCGTTTGGGGAAGAGGATGTTTATGAGCCCATTCGAGCAATGATTGAGATAATGGGGTGGAGGAGATTTGTAAATCCGGAGAAGATAGCACCAATGAACACAACAATGGTGCGCGAATTCTATGCCAACTTCCCGTAGAGGGTGGACAACGAATGCTTTGTAAGGGGAAGATATATGCCTGTGTGGCGAAGCGATAAATATGACTCTAAAAGCGATTGATGTTGAAGGAGGAATTGGTGATCGGAGCCATTTTAGAACACGGTGCAGAGCAAGCAACATCAGCTGGAATACCGTCGCAAACACGATGAGCTACCACAGAACCTTTTGATATTGCGAGAAATGGGTCAAAAGCGGCGGCGGTGCGATCAAACCAGCGACCAAGAGTTGGCTATATTTAAATCGATGCGCGTGATTCCATCCACGTCTTCACGAGTGCGAGAAGATAGGATTAGGCGATATATGGAATTATGAGGTTGACAATTGATGTGGGGAAAGAGATAGTGCGAGCATTGAAGAAATCAGCGAGTTGGTGACAACGGTGGATTGGGACATGACTCACTTATCACCGCGATTTATGCCACGTGAATGGGGTCCCATCCTACCAGCGATACTAATGAGAGAAACCAGCACTTTGTGTCACATGGGATAGTGCACTTTTTCCCGGACCAAAGCCCCCGGCAATGAAGAAGAGCCTGACCAGCGGCCAGAAGCGCGATGAGCGAAGATGAGCACGAAATAGAGGCTCGATATGCGGCGAGGGCCTAGCCACCACCTACGCGAGAATCAGAACCTCGGTGCCTATGATGGAGCGGTTGCTCCAAAAGCGAAGAATGATGATGCAACATTTCGACACGATAATACAAGGACAACATGAGTTGAGACAAGGCACAAGAGGTGAGGCGAAGCAGCAACAATTGCACGGCGGTTTGGCGAGATGAGTTCCTGTTCAACGATGGTCGATGCATTATCCACCGCCACCACCACCATTTTAGCCAAAGTCTGTAAGTGTCATATTTCTTTTATTATCTTTGAGTCTACACACATTGGGTACAATGTGTGATTTAAGTTTGGGGGGTATTTTATTTGTGTTTTATTTGTGTTTTTGTTGTTTTTTATGTATTTTTGAGTCACAATTTTTTTTTTCTTTTGAGTCATAATTGCATGTCAAAGATCATGTATGCTGTAGTTGCTAGAAACACCTAGTGAAGTAAGGTGAAATAATGTAATGGAATTGAAGCAACTATCTAAACACTTAGGTTAGATATGCCAAAAACTCACAAAATCTGTCTATTTGGAGTTTCTTGCTTAAATTGTGCATGCTAAATGATGAATACTTATGTGTTATGATTGCTTGCTATTTGAGGCGAAATAGTTAGGATATACATGTTAGGGAGATGACTCAGACATTTCTTTGATAGCCAATTCTTACCACTATTTTTTATCCCGGACTTTAAAAGTATCCCTAGTCAGCCCCATTGAGCCTAAAAATTGAAACCTCTTCTTTGACACCCTATATTCCCACAAATTGTGCCATAAGTAAAAATGTGAAATAGTGGAATAAATTGTGTTAAAAAAGAGACAAAAAGAGTGAACAACTTTGATGCACCCCAATAAAAAAGTAATAAGAAATAGGCAAAAGCCTAAGTTTGGGGGTGCTTGTTATTACAATACTCTTCACTCTCCCAAAACAAAAGAGGGAAAAGATAGAATTGAAGTGAAGAAAAGAACCAAAAGAAAAGGGAAAAATGGAAAAGCTAAAGAGCTTATGGTACACAGAATGAGCCTAAAATGCCTATTTTTACCTACCTATACCTAAGCCTACATTACAACCCTTAAAGTCCTGAAGATCTCTTTTATGCATATCCAAGATTAGTGGAGAATAGCAAGTAAAAATGCCATAGGATTTTTGAATTTATATGCATGATTTAGTATATTGACTTCCATTAAGCATGGTAAAAATGAGTTTGCGAAATATCTAGCTTAATGTGTTTAGTGTGCTAAAACTTCATGCTATATGTTCCTGCATATTATTCTGCTAACCTTCATGTTTTTCTAAATAACATCAATGCAGCAAAAGTGATCAATGTCAGTGAGTCTTTTATTTTCGTTTCTTTGAGTCCTTATTTCTTTCTTTCTATCTTTGCTCGAGGGCGAGCAAAGGTTAAGTTTGGGGGTATTTGATCGGTGTATTTTATATACATTTTTTGAGTCGTTTTTAGTTAGTCTTTTATCCCTTTTTGTACAAATAAGTGTCGTATTAGGATAGATTTTCTTTCTTTTGAGTCAAAGTGGTTAAAATGGCCAAATGGCGGAAAATGAGCTAAAATAGGGCAAAAGAGGAGGTTCCAGAGCTAAAAACAGAGAAAGTGGCGAACGAGGCAGACCTGTAGCGCGGCTCCTCTGATCGAAGCGAGGCGGCGCCCAATCATCGAGAGAGGTGCAGAGGATCCAGTGACTGCGGCGCTGTGACAGCGAAGATCGGGCGCGGCGCCAAATCACCCGAAGTCCTGCAGAAGTTCCGGCGCCGCGAGGGCAGCGGCCGACGCGGAAAAATAAGGTTTTAGACGATTTTACGGGCCGAACTGCAGGGAAAAGTTAGAGCGGTTTCGGCCTATAAAAGGAGAACCCTAGGCGATTTTAAGGGTTCCCCTTGCACCTGACAACTGAGTTTTCTTGGATTGAAGATTGGAGACCCTAAACTTAGTAATTTCTTTTCTTTTCTTTCTTTTATTTCAGTTTTTGTATGATGAACTTTGAATTAGTTCTTGTCATGTCAATGGCTAGGAACTAATTCTTTTATAGGGCTTTCCATGTTGATTCACTAGAAACTTATGTTATGAATTAATGCATGTCTATGATTATTATTCTTCTTTGAGAGATTTATCCAATAATTGCTTTGAATGCTTGGTAATTAATTGACAACTAATTATCATTATATGATTTCTAATCAAACTTCGAAAGGAGGAGGTTGTGAATATGTTGTAAGTTGGGTAGACATATTTGGGTTGGTGATGAAAATACCTCAATTATTTATGTAGAGTTAATGAGAGGCTTAACAACCCTAATTTTACGCATGGTGCGTGACAGTTAACTAGGTTTTTGTGCTTAATCCTCCTATAGAGTTATCCTTATCACCGAAAGGTAGAAAGGTGCAATACTGGGGTTGAGTGTTTATATATCCTTAACGGGAATATAAAACGATTTCGTAAACCTGCTAGCTCCGAGAGAAGAAGACCATAATTCATTGCATTAATAAATAACATAAGCGGATAGTTGAGGAGACATGGAAGCCCTATTCCCATCACAACTGAAGTAAACTTATAGTTAATTAGCTTTTATAATTATTAGTTATAAACCACAAAATCAAATATCAATTGTCAAATAGATACCAAAAGATAGATAGTTGGTACTTGAACCCTAATCCTTGTGGACGATATTCGGTCTTATCAAGACTATATTACTTATCACGATAACGTGCACTTGCGTTAAATTGTGTGCATCTTTTCGCGCATCATCAATATACTATTATAGGATGGAAAGAGGAGTCAATGAGATAGCCCAAATTACTTGAAGCCTAATATGCCACATTCAATCAGGCCGAAAGTGTGGTACCAAAAAAATTGCTAGGCCTTGCACGAATTTATAAACTTAAGCCATATTCATTCCCCTTCCAATTCAAATTACTTGCGATTATGGAAATTAAATGACTCTCACTACAACAAAGTATAGCATTGGCGATAAACTTAGTAATAATAAATATATTATTGCTAAAAAACGTAAATGACAACAAAAATTTAATATATTAGTGCTAAAATATGCAAATGACAATAAAAATTTAAATATATTGTTGAAAAAACTTTTCGCATCGGTGGTTATTACAACGACATGCAACAATTTTTATTATTACAAAAGTACTTTGACAACAACATTCAATATATGGCAACAAAAAGTATTGTTGAAAAATGCATTTTTTTTTGCAGTGTCTTTTTTTTTTTTTTTGTTGACGAAGGAACCCGCAGCCGCTACTCTTTCGAGTGCGCACAGGGTAAACCGGATCGACGAAGCTGTAAACCACACTTGGCAAGCCATGTGTGACAGGCTCAACCAAGAAGGTTTATGCAGGGGATCGAACTCGTGACCTTGCAGTGTCTTCTTGAAGTATATATAACTTGAAACCTCCTGAGAAATATCATTAAAATTTTAACATTAAACTCTAAGGGGTTTCTGGAATCATGAGCAATATAATAGGCAAGCCACACTTTTATATATTCATCGAAACAAATTTTCTGTCGTGACCGTATATAAACTTTCATTTTGCCCGTGACTTGTTTTTGAACTTTAGACTGCCATGGAAGATGGCAGGGAGTCGAAGGTAGAAGAAGAAGTGAGAGGAAGAGGAAGACGAAGGAGTAGCAGTAGTTTGAAGAAGACGATGGAGAAGAGTCGGGAAGAGATGAGAGAGACGATGGAATGTGCTAGAAGAGAGAAAAACGTATTTTATTAGAATAAGAGAGAATGAATTAATTATACACAGTTTTGGTTCCTTTAACCAACTTGAAGAAAGTAAAAGGCCCATTATACTCATTAGCCCAATATACTAACTCAATATACCAATATACTAATTATGCACTTCAATTATACTTTTACAAGATCAGTTGATTTTTAGTACGTGGATATAAAAGATAAGATTTGGAGCCAATTATCAGAATAATTCATGTATCATTGACGAGAAAAAAATTGGATAAGCATAATCACATTATTAAAGCCTGAACATGCATAAGCTTGAGTCAGCATGATTTATCTCATTCACAGACCTGTCGGACCGGAGTGTGGGAGCTCCTGAGGTGGGCACCTTTTGGAGCAAGAATTAATCAGCATGGCTTGTCACTTATTGTAGTAGACATTAGCTGATAGTTATTTTCCATAATTAGAAATGTAACCACTAATGGAAAACTAAAGTTGACCATCTATATGTACCAGCAACTCTAAAGTCTAAACTATCAAAAGGCGGATTCTCTCACAAACAATACGGGTAAACTCCCCCCCCCTGATTTTAAGGGATCTTTAACAGTTTTTGCCGTCGTCAGTATATCAAGTATATAATTAGTGTATAATGTATATACATTAATAATGTAATATATATCGAGTATACAATAATTTAATGGCTAACGTGTGCAAGTTGTTGAGCTGTTGTGTAGTGTAAAAATTCCTAATTTTAATTTCGAAACCGCAAAAATGCATAAATGAAATTGACTGTAGTGCTCCGTTTACTTTATCTTTATTTACACAATCAAGAATCATTAAGTATTTTTTCTTTTTCTAGTCATTAATTAAGGGTAAGTCAAAACTATCAATTTTTTTTAAGAGTGAGCAATTTTTTTAAAGAATATGCTGTAGAGTTTGAAGGAGAAGACGATAGGAGAAAAGTGAAAGAGGCGTAGGAGATGAAGTGAAAAAGGCAAAGTACTTTTAGTGAAAGTGAAAGTACACATCAACATCAACATAGGTTTTATCGATCGAGAATAGGGCTTCAGCTGAAATGAGTTTCAACTGAAGTTGGGCTTTCTTTGGACTGGACTTGAATGCTTTGGGTTCGGTTCTTTGTTGGACTATCTTTGATCTCTTTGGGCTTCTCAATATTGGGCTTCTCAACCAGATGATTTATTAAGTGGTTTTGGCCTGAATATAGGATTTTATTTGTAGGGTTTTAGTTTTAATAATTCAGTTAGGAATTAGTTACATAGTTTTAGTAATTCAATTCTAGTCCTTAGATATTTACATAGTAGGTCCCTAGTTCATGTATAAAGATATGTAATTATTTGTTATGAAAGATATACAGAAAATTCCCAAATCATCTTCTCCACAATTTGTCTCCATTATCACAAATTATTACATGGTATCAGAGCACATAAGCTCGATCTGACCATTGTTCATTTCTGTAATTATCAATCAGCAAAACCAAAATGTCCCAATCAACACCAACTGCTGCTGCTGGAACCGGCAACACTAGAAAAGCAGTAGCTTATGATCATGGTCACCCGTATCACCTCAACAATGCAGATTCACCGGGAATGACACTAGTCAATAGTGTATTTGATGGTAGAGGATACCCGGGATGGAGGAGATCTATCCTCCTATCTCTATCAGCCAAGAAGAAGCTTGGTTTCATCAATGGATCTTGCAAATCACCTGATCTGGACACTGCAGAATATGAACAATGGTCCTGTGTTAATGACATGTTCATTACTTGGATCACAAATGCTTTAACAAAGGACATCGCTGATAGTGTAATACACTCTAACACAGCAAAAGATCTATGGGACAGTCTAGAGCAGAGGTTTGGGAAGTCAAATGGTGCCAAGCTCTACCATCTACAAAAGGAAATAACAAGTTTAGTTAGTAATGAAGATATTGCTAAATATTTTACCAAATTCAAGAAATTATGGGATGAACTAGATACAATAAATGTCATTATAAGTTGTTCTTGTGTTTGTCTGTGTGAGGGAAAAACAAAACTAACAAAATCTCTACAAGATCAAAGACTGATTCAATTTCTGATGGGGATAAATGATATTTACACACAAGCAAGGGGAAACATTCTGATGATGAGTCCCTTGCCTAGTATGGACCTTGCATACTCATTGCTTTTGCAGGATGAGAATCAGAGAGAAGTATATGCACATTCCACATCTGATTACGCATCCTTTTGGTCTTGAATTAAGTAAACAACCTCATGCTCGATTACTTTACGAGTTTGCGGCATTCATAGCAACATGGTGTGGTAAATGATTGAAATTTAAGAATCGGACATTGAGGAGGAAACACAACACAAAGACTGTTAAACCACAACGAGGTTTAAAAATAGAAACAAGTATAACCCGATATGTTGCGCATTTTGTGGGAAAACAGGACACAAACATGATGATTGCTATAAATTGCATGGATTCCCACCTGATTTTGAGTTTACTAACTCTAAGGATTATCGAGCGATCAAAGGAAATGCGTGATAGCGAGGAAATGGAAAACATCAACAACAATTTGACACAACAATACACCAAAGAAGAAATAAAGGAAATGATGCATTTGTACAAACAGGCAAAACTGGGACAGTCAGGAAATTCAAGTATTAATGCAAATGCAGTGGCTGGTACTATTCTTAAATACTCTGGTTCAATTTTTAGTAGTTTCAAATCTACCACCTGGATAATTGATTCAGGAGCATCAGAACACATGTGTTCTAATCCCACTTCCTTCATGTTTCTCACTCCACTTCCTGTACCTTTGAACATCAATTTACCTAATTCTTTCAAGGTAAATGTTACTCATACAAGAAGTATTCCTATTCTGCCAGGTCTCATTTTGAAAAATGTTCTTCATGTTCCAGAATTCAAGTTTAACTTATTATCTGTGCATAAGTTATGTGTACAAATCAAATGTGATGTCATATTTACATGTAGTAAGTGTTTATTGCAGGACCATTCCATGAAGAGTCCTCAAGCTTTTGGTGAAATAAGAGACGGACTATATCTATTGGAACCTACTAATCCTAAGTCTAGGTGTTTATTTAATGCAAATGTTCTTTCAATTCCAAAGGAAGAAATTCCATTTCAGCATCTGTCCCTGTTTCTGGACATGTTAAAGCTACTTCTGATGTAAAACTTTGGCATGTAAGATTGGGACATCTCGATTTTCAATGATGAAACATTTACATTTCCTTCATTGTGATTCTATTTCTGATTTTATTTGTGATGTGTGTCCTAAAGCTAAACAAACTAGGCTTCCATTTCATGTAAGTAGTATCAAGACAAAAGAATTATTTGAACTCATTCACATTGATACATGGGGACCATACAAATCAAATACTTACAATGGTTTTAAATATTTCCTAACTATAGTGGATGATTTTAGTAAAGGAACTTGGACATTTCTGTTAAGTACCAAAAGTAATGCTTTTCCTCTTCTCAAGAATTTTCTTTCTATGGTTGAAAGGCAGTTTAATTTGAAGGTGAAGATGATAAGATCTGATAATGCTCTTGAATTAGGAAAAGGAACACAAGAAGCAGCTTATCTTGCTTCAGAAGGTATTATCCATCAAATGTCTTGTGTAGGGACCCCTAAACAAAATGGAATTGTTGAAAGAAAACACAGACATCTCTTAGATATTGCAAGAAGTCTGATGTTTCAATCCAACATCCCTGTTTCTTACTGGGGTGAGTGTATTTTAACAGCTACATACATTATAAACAGGTTGCCTTCCAGTGTTCTCAAAGGGAAAACTCCTTATGAAATCATTTTCCAACAACAGCCTGACTATTCTCACTTAAGGAATTTTGGATGTCTATGTTATGTATCTACTCTAACTCAGGGAAGGAGTAAGTTTGATCAAAGGGCAAAAGCTTGTGTGTTGATAGGATATCCTCTAACTCAAAAAGATACAAATTATTAGAACTAGATACCAAGAAAATTGTGATATCTAGGGATGTAAAATTTCATGAGAATCAGTATCCTTTAGCTGTTTCCACTGCCTCCAAAATGTCTATTTTCTCAGATCCATCATCCCATATTTTCCTGGACACCACTCCTTCACCATTAGATATAATTACCCCTAATGTTACACATGATCAGTCTATTCCTAGTTCATCCCCTCATTTGACAAATACATCTAATCCTATCACACTTGATAATTCTGATCCTATTATATATCCTGTGTCTCCTCCTACCTCTCACGGCCCGATGCATCTGATTGACACTCCACTTCGGAACCAAGAAGGTCGAGACGGATCAAACAAAGGATTCTTCCTTCCATCTCAATGACTACTTACGTAATACTATTTTTCTTAGTAGTTATTCTGAGTCACCTTTATTGCTTCCACTACACCCACCATTCTGTCTTTTCATGCTCTTTCTCAGACAAGTCAAATAATTCTGGACAGTGTCTCTACAATCACAGAACCTACAATTTTTAAACAGGCATGTCATCATCCTGGTTGGATAAAGGCCATGGAAGATGAAATTGAGGCACTACAAGCCAATCATACTTGGGATTTAGTCTCTTTACCCTCAGGAAGAAAGGCTCTTCCTTGTAAATGGGTCTACAAAGTGAAACAACATGCTGATGGATCTATAGAAAGGTTAAAGGCTCGCCTAGTCATAAGAGGATATCTGATGAAGGAGTTGATTTGATGAAACTTTTTCCCCAGTAGTCAAAATGACTACAATCAGATGTTTGCTGGCTATTGCAGTAAAGAAAGGTTGGGATATTTCTCAATTTAATGTCAACAATGCATTTTTACAAAGTGATTTGCAGGAGGAAGTATATATGAAATTTCCTTATGGGTTAGACCCACCTAATCCTGGTTCGGTTTGCAGACTTAGAAAGTCTCTCTATGGTTTAAAACAAGCCTCTAGGCAATGGTATGCCAAGCTGCTTTGGAGCCTTAACTTTTAAAGGATATCTGACCTCACTAAATGACTACTCTCTTTTCTTTAAACATACGAGTCTTTGATTTCTATGGTCATGATATATGTTGATGATATACTTATTCTTGCGGCAATGATCAAGAAATTGAGGGCCTTAAGGTTTTTCTTCATTCAGAATTCAAGATTAAGGACTTAGGTCTAATTCACTATTTCTTGGGTATGGAAATATTAAGAGAAGACCATGGTCTGATCATCAGTCAAAGAAAGTATACTTTGGATCTCCTAGCTGAATTTGATGTTTCTCACCTTGCCTCTGTCTCTTGTGATGGATCCATCAATGAAACTACTCTGCAACAATGGGAGATATATTATCGGATCACTATCTATAGACATCTTTTGGAAAATTGAATTATTTGACTCATCTGAGACCAGTTATCTTTTGTCGTTTTGACATTGAGTCAATTTATGCAAACACCTACTGTGAATCATTTTAATGCTGGATTACGAGTGTTACGTTACCTTACGAAATATCCCTGTCATGGACTTCTTCTCAATGTTTCGCCAAGTTTCTCTTTGTCTGCCTTCTGTGATGCGGATTGGGCAACTTGTCGTGACAGTCGTCGTTCTGTCAGTGGTTTCTTCATCAGTTTGGGTGGTTCCCCTATATCTTGAAAGTCCAAGAAACAAGCTTCTCCTTATCCTCTGCGAAATTGAATCTGCAGCTCCATGAGGCGATTGGTGGCGGAGTTAACATGGTTGACTCGTTTGCTTTCAGATCTATCGATTTCCTCTACGATTTGGTGCTGTACATTCGACAAAGCGGCCGTTGACATCACTCGAAATCCCGTCTTTCATGAAAGAACGAAACATGTTGAGCTCGATTGCCATTTTGTTCGGCAACAGTACCTTTCCGGTTTGATTTCTCTTTCATTTGTCCCATCCAAAGACCAGCTTGCTGATATTTTCACAAAATCCCTATCTGGGCCTTCACATCATCATCTTCTCCGCAAGCTAGGGGTCATTACGTTCCCTTCCAGCTTGAAGGGGGGTGTAGAGTTTGAAGGAGAAGACAATAGGAGAAAAGTGAAAGAGGCAAAGTGAAAGAGGTGTAGGAGATGAAGTGAAAAAGGCAAAGTACTTTTAGTGAAAGTGAAAGTACACAGCAACAACAACATAGGTTTTATCGATCGAGAATAGGGCTTCAGCTGAAATGGGCTTCAGCTGAAGTTGGGCTTTCTTTGGACTGGACTTGAATTTCTTTGGGTTTGATTCTTCTTTGGACTATCTTTGAATTCTTCTTTGGGCTTCGATATTGGGCTTCTCGGATGGTTTATTAAGTGGTTTTGGCCTGAATATAGGATTTTATTTGTAGGGTTTTAGTTTTAATAATTCAGTTAAGAATTAGTTACATAGTTTTAGTAATTCAATTCTAGTCCTTAGATATTTACATAGTAGGTCCCTAGTTCATGTATAAAGATATGTAATTATTTGTTATGAAAGATATACATAAAATTCCAAATCATCTTCTCCACAATTTGTCTCCATTATCACAAATTATTACATATGCATAAGCTAAAAACCCCATTTATTATGAAACGGATGGATGGAGTACTACTATTGAAGTGCCCTCTTAATTGCTTCTTTAATTAATTTCTCTATCACCTCAACTCCAATTAATTGATGTGGAAGGGCTACAGAAGTCAATATTCGATATCATGGTTAGAATATTAACTCTTTTAGGTCAAATGAACCCTTCCCACTCCCACAAGCAACAAAGATTATAACAATGAAGACATTACCAGAACCACTAGTTATATTATCTTTTAGATCTTCCTCTATCCTCTTTTTTGTTTAGTTTAATAAAGAAGAAAAACTTTCAATGCATACCAATATTAAGGTTAGAACTTGTTATTTAAACATGTCATGCCATGCTTCTTTGAATCTAAAAGAGAATATTATTAAGGCTTAAATGAGAAATTTATAGTTAAAGATTTCAATATATATAAATTCATGTCATTTAATTTGAACAGATTAGGTAGGAAAGTGTAAAGTCCAAAAAAAAAAAAAAACACTTCACTCACTAACTTTCCCATTTTCCATTTTCACTTCCTCACATCCACTTCACTCACTAACTCCCCCATTTCCCATTCCCACTACCTCACATCCCAAAATATGTGCAACATGCATATCTATATAGTTAACTCACACAATGAAGAGAGAAAATAATTTTCAGAATAATACAACGAAAAATCAGGAACAAAACAAAGAGGAAAAAAATCCAGAAAATTTCAGAGAACAAAAGGTTAAGGAGATCAAGGATGAAGTTGAGATTTTCATTCGCGATTACGAAGAAACAAATGTGAGTTTTTCTCACTCAAATTTCTTAGTGAAATCCTGTATTTTAAGTTTTGTACATGTTAGAATATAATGTTGGTGTTAAAAGAAAAATCACGAACTTTGATTGTTTAAACAACTAGTTCGAATCATGAACTTTACGAATTGTTTTTCGGAGTTATACTTACTAGAATTAGATAAAATTTTGTGATGGTTGTAGATATATCCGTTACGAACAAATTAAACCAAAGAGGAGATGAAACGGACTTACGGTTTAAGAATTATCATAGTTTAAACTTTCTGCCACAGGTTTGGACGAAATCTGGGAAGGCAGAATTACAAACTGTTTTACTTGAGTTGTACTTATTAAAATTAGATGAAAATTTACATGGTTGTAAATCTCTATGTTAAGGACAGATCTAGCTAAAGAAGAGTTAAAACGGACTTAGGGTTTGATAGTTATTGCGCTTTAAAGTTTCTGTCCCGTACTGATTGAAATCCGTAAAGCAGTGGGTAAAATGGTAAAACTGTAGCAATTGGTACAGAATATGAAATGTTGATTCAAATGAAAGTCCTAGATTTGTATTTTCTCGTCATTTTGAGAATTTAAGGGGCTTGATCCGACTTACGGATAAGAAGTTATGACTGTTTTAAGATTGTGTATCGTTCTGATAATAAATTCGGTGAAACAGTTCTTAATGTAATTGTTAAAACTGAAAAACTGAATGTTTCGGTGGGGAATTTAAAATTTTGTGCTGAATAAAAGTTCTAGGTTATTCTGTTCTCGACAATTTGAGACTTTACGTACATAAATCCGACTTACGGTTTGAGAGTTGTAACCCATACAAGTGAGAAGGGCGGAATATTGAAAGAAGAAAGTATTAATTGAGCCTTTTGAACATATAACATATACAAATACAAATAAATAAATGCATTTGTAAATGCATCGGATCGGGTTGCACGCCGCAACAAATATGTAAATGCATTTGTAAATGCATCGGATTGGAGTTACTGCAACAAATATGTAAATCGTCGGATCGGGTTATGCGCAACAAATATGTAAATGCATTTGTAAATGCATCGGATCGGGTTGCACGCCGCAACAAATATGTAAATGCATTTGTAAATGCATCGGATCGGGTTGTACGCCGCAACAAATATGTAAATACATTTGTAAATGCATCGGATCGGGTTGTACGCCACAACAAATATGTAAATGCATATGTAAATGCATTTGTAAATGCATCAGATCGGGTTGCACGCCGCAACAAATATGTAAATGCATCAGATCGGGTTGTACGCCAAAATAAATATATAAGTGCATTTGTAAATGCATCGGATCGGGTTGCACGCCGCAACAAATGTATAAATACAAAGGAATACCTTAATATGTAACATGAGATAAAACATGTATGTTGGTTAAGCTGAGTACGTGTTATACCCCGTATTTCCAGAGTATGTACGTGAGGACGTACGTACGAAAATTTAAGCCTTAAGATAAGCAAGGGTCGAAATTTATGCACAACCCCCGAAAAGAATTGTTTTCCGACGAAACGTTTTCCAAACTTTGCGAGGGGAAAATTACGGTTGCGACATTAATAATTTTTGCGGATTTTTCCGAGAGATGAAATATTTTGGACCAACGAGAGGGCGACACTTGTCACCCTCAAGTGGGCGGTCATGTGGCCGATTGGTGGCACGTTTCTTGGCATGTTTTGTGGCAAAAAACTTGGGTCAATGTTTGGAGTGATTTGTGGAGTAGATGGCTAGGGTGCACTTGGGCAAATCCACACCCTCCACTTGCCCTCCACTTGCCTAAATCTTAGCCATTGAAGGCCCTATAAATACCCCCCCTTAGTTGAAGACTTCTTCATCCACAACACCACTTCCAAGTCTCAGAAACTCCTTCCCCCTCTCTATAGTTTTCGTCCAAGCCTCCCCCTCCCCTTTGTGAGGCCTTTGGCCGAGAAATACCCCCCCATTTCTAGTGGTGCTAGCCGAAAGTACCCCCCTCTTTAGTGTTGTTCTCGTAAAATACCCCCTCCCCCCCTTGGTAGAAAAATACTCTCCAAGTATTGTTACAATTCCAAAATACCTTAGCCTTATACCTTATTGTATTCCAAAGTTACCTCTATACGTAGAGCCCGAAAATACTACCTTATGTCATTTTAGTCTCAAAACGAAACCCTAAGGAAAATCTTCATAGTTGGCTGAAGTGCTAAGTAGAAGTTGTTTGGGAACTTCTAAGGGTTGTTTGGAGCGGGTTGGAGCGCCCAGAATAGGAGCTAAACGTTGCTCAGGATCGACATTAAATCTTGGATAATTTTGGGCTTATCGAGGTAAATATCTTGTCCCCCTATTGTATTTAGAGTTTGCATACTGTTGAAGTATAAGAATTAAGTATAAGTTATATACAAGGAAGATATATAAGAAGGGAATTGAATCAGATTTACATAGGATTTGATTCTGATGAGACTTGTAGTTTGACTGTAGGAAGTCACGCCCAATTTTCCGTAGAATCTTGTATCTAGATTTATTCTGCAGAGTAGTCTAGACATTGATAGACTTATATAACCGTTATAGGTTGAAGTACTGCAAGTAGCGCATTCTACTCGAAGGGTGGAAAAAGGCTAGCAGGATTACAGTACTTTGGAGCGTTTTGCTAATTGTCGATAATCGTCGCGAGGTATGTGATTCTTCCTATCCTCTTGAGCATGATATATTAAAAGAATATATATAGTACGATAGACGTACGTGTGTTAACTGAACGTGGTTTTACTGCGATGTCTTTTGACTTGAGTCTAATAATAAGAATCTTGAAGTATTTCAAAAGAATTAAGAAACCTTTTTGAAAGAAGAGTAATACTTGGTTTTAAAAGCTTAAGAGTTATACTAGCTTTATGAGAAGTTAGGTATAACGACTTAAGAGAGATAAAAGGAACGGTTTACTTAATTGTTTATGAACGCCTTATATTGATTTCGGAAATGAGAATAAGTATCGAACAAACCACTGCAGCGCTAATAAAGGGAAATGTATTGACTAATTAAGTATTATTGAAACCAGTAGAAACCTCCATCTGCATAGAAGCTAAGATGAGACAAAATGATATTACATTTCCTAGATCGTGGCTGCTTTAATAAGATTGTTATGAACAAGAATAACCTACTCACACATAAGGCATATGTTTCTCAAATTGTTTTAAAAGAGAATTATATTATTAAGTGATTAAGACTATGAACTACGAAACCTTTCGAAAATAAGAGACTTAAGTATTTGAACTTAGGCAAACTTAAACTTTTGGAAAAGAAGGTTGTTACTTGTCTTAAAAAGGGAAATCGTTTTAGTTTGCTTAAAAGATAGTCACTCTATTTTTGATACTACGGGTATCGTGTGACTTTTGTGAAAGAAACGGATCTTTTTTAATGTACGTAGTACTTGGGGATAAAGACCCGAACTTGTTGACATAAAATAGAAAGTACCTTGTGTGAATAACTTGACTATGCTTGGTTTGTGATAGCCTTGTAATACTCTCTTGTTGGTTTGATAAAGTAAACAGGTTAGGATGCTACGTGTGTTAGTGTCTTGTGATATTTGTGTAAAGGGGTTTCCCTTGTTGTGCTTATGTTGTTTAACGATAAGCCGTTATGTTAGTATTATATCACTCACCTCTTGACATGATATCACGGGTTAAGTCGCCCCGACGCGGTATACCTCGGCGATCTTTGTGACTATGATTCGAGATACCTCATGCGGGTCGGTGGCCTGCGGAGATACGAGAGTTCGAGTTAGTGTGCGGTCTATATGGCCACGCGTCTATGCGCCACGCGGACCACGTCGGGGCGATGCCGGGAGTAGCTACCTCGATGCGGGGAATACCTCACGCGCCTATGTGTGGCTTTATGCGAGCTGCGGGAAGTTCGAGATTAGACGCGCACATTTGATCTGCGGGCGAGTGGCGGCCGATCATGTGGCGGTCTAGCAAGACCTTGTGATACAGTTTTATGGCATTGTTGGTACTGTGGGTTTTAGTAGTCGGCTATGCCTTCGTACTTACCCCGTACGGTTTTATTATGAGACATGTGGGACCTGATGTTCATGTGTATTCCTTGGATGTTTGTATATCATGGATCACGGCGGTGAGAAAGGTATTCCACGGGCATGATTGATGTTGTGGGCGTGAGACCCATAGTTATATTTGAGTGATGACTTTGAGGCGAGTCCACGACTTGACATATCGCTATTTATTGTGAATCGTAGTTTGGTTATCATACATGTCTCCGCTTTATATAGATCGCTATGATTTCATTTACGATTTTCGGGCCACATACTTGGTACTGTTAGATCGACCTCTCGGGGCTGCGTTCATGCCGCAGGTAGAGGTACATCAGTCGTCGATCCTCGCTCATAGGATCATAGTTCAGCGTTTTGGGAAGCTCCGTTTCTCCGGAGGCTTATCTTTGGTATAGTCCCCTGTTATTGTAGGTACTTACATTCAGGGGTATGGAGGGGCCCTGTCCCGCCATTGTTGTTATATCATTCTTAAGTGCATGTAATCTTGTTGTGGCGAGTTTGTAAAAGGGATGTAACTGTTCGGATTCAAATTTTATCTTTATATATATGCCGGAAGGCAACTCTTCTCAGAAAAACTGTTTCTCACTTCATTTTGTTTCATGTTTTGTTTTTTTATTCCGCTGATTACTCTGATGTATGTCTACTTGGGTGCCCGGGTAAGGCACCAGTCACGGGCCCCGGAACGGGTCGTGACAAAAGTAGTATCAGAGCAGTTAATCCTCGGAAAGTGTCTACAGACCGTATCTAGTAGAGTCTTGATTATCGGTGTGTTGTGCACCTCACCAATAATAAGGAGGCTATAGGATATTTAGGATTGGTTTCCATTCTTCTCACTCTAAGATCGTGCCTTAGAGCTGTGTTATAAGTTGGACCCCTCTAACGTATTTCTTTCCCCTACCAGTTATGCCTCCGCGTAAGGCAACGGGCCCGAAGGCAAGCGGCACGAGAAGTGCTTTGAGTAGAGCACGAGGGTTACGAGGCACGAGCCCAACCATCACTGAGGTGGTGCCGTTCGGGAGTTCTGCGGCGACGCGATCCCAAAGAGAGTCTAGCCAGTGGCGGCGATTCCTCTGCGGCCATGATATTTGAACCCGGTTCCACGACGATGGCGGAAGTATGGATTGCAAAGGCGACTCTGTTACATTAGCTATGGATTTAGCAACGAAAGTATATTATGTACCGATTTATCACGGGTCTTGATGAGTATCTAAGAGAGGTTGTGCAATAGTAGCTCTTGATCGGGCATGAGCATGGCTGCGTCTGAGCTTATGCGCGTGGCCGAGAAACATAGGGATCGACAGGTTAACGAAGATCACAGAAGAGGCGGTCGGCGGTCCTTTGGTAACTTTCGAGGCAAATCGCCTCGATGTGATCGATACGCACCTCCACGATGCAGTGGTCCTCCGCGAGGTTCAGGACGTTCGGGGTATTCAGGAGTTGGTCAGAGCTCCAGGGCTGCTGGTTCGCAGATACACGTAGGTTCCAGCCAGCCGGATTCAGTTTTCCCTCAGTATTCACAGTGTGGCAGACGTCATCCCGGGGAATGTCGTCTTTTTTTTTGTGCTTGTTTTACCTGCGGCCGTCAGGGCCATGTGTCGAGAGGATGTTCAAGTAGGAGGGATGCAAGCAAGAGGACTCAACCTACTAGATCAGTTGCGGATTCAGGGGTTCGGAGAGGAAGGGATGTTAGCCAGAGGAGGCCACCCCCACCTCGGTGTGGCCGTTGTGGTAGATGTCATTATGGGGAGTGTCGTGCTTCTTCGACAACTTGTTTTGCTTGCGGCCAGCAGGGCCATTTTGCGAGAAATTGTCCGACCAGGGGTGGCGCGGATGTATAGACTTCGACCGAGATCGTGGTGGTTCATCACCTTTCCTAACTATCGCCCAGGCGTGATTGATTGGCAGCGGAGGAGTGAAAGGTAGATACAGATATATCCTTAACCCTCTAGAGATTTGTATGTGTGATAAGATGAGTATATCTTAAGTGTTATGTTCAAATAGCATTGTGTTAATTGTGATTAGAAATCATGGTTAGTTAAGAGGGTAAGATTGGGGATAGGGAAAGTGTGAACCTTAGAATGTTATACGTGGAGACCTTAGAGGCTAGGCCATCTCGAGTAAAAGATTTATATTTTTATGTTTGACCCTTATCGGAGTGCATAGTATACGTGAGATATGTTGTGTGATAAGTCCCTGAGCGGTATGAAATGAAAGAGGGTAGTTGAGCTAAGAAGACCACTAGGTTTTCGTAACTTGATTAGTGAGACTATTCCGGATCGGGGGAGCAAGAGCTTTTTTTTGCGCGATAGCGGGTCGGGTTGAGGACCGATCGCGGGTCAACCCGCGGCTTTGTAATGTGGGGTCGATTCGAGGTGGTCATTGGGTGGTGGTCACGATGGTGTTAGGCCCAAGTTTAGTTAACCAGCGTACGAGTTCGTGGATGCGTTCGACCAGTAGTCGGGCCGATGAGGTCAGCCCATCTTGTCTTTCAGTCAGGACCGTTTACTCGGAAGAGGGTGATGCGAGATGTTATATATCAGGAAGGTTGTAATGCTGCACGAGGTGCATACTTTCACCCTATGACAGGCAGTGGAGCGCAGATTACGACTATTTCTTTTTCTGGAAGTGTTACCAGGCAAGGTTAGGAACTCAGGTGAGTCTCAGTATTGCATTCACCCTCGGGCCGGTGTTTTTTTGATTTCAGAGGTAGCTGTAAGGATTATTCGCCTCTTGGTTGAGTGAGTATTATAATAGCTACCATATCGGTATTCGGAGGGTGCCTTATGAAGCCTTGTATGGGCGGTAGTGTAGGTTGCCGGTCGATTGGTTCGATATTGGCAAGGTTCAGATAGTTGGTTCATACTTGTTTCGGCAGGATGTGGATAGGGTGAAGCTTATCCAGAAGAGGTTATTGACATCTCAGAGTCAACAAAAGTCATGCGGGTAATCAGCGTCGACACTTGGAGCTCAGGTTGACGGTGGGTTTTCTTGAAGGTACCACCCCGGAAAGGGTGTGACGAGTTTTGGAAAACAGAGGAAACTTAGCCCGAGTTACTTTGGGCCTTTTCAGATCATGTGAAGAATAGGCCAGGTTGCCTATATGTTAGCATTTGCCGTCCGACTTAGGAGGCAGTATGTCCGGTCTTTCATGTTGTTATGTTCGGAAAAGTATCGGAGATCCATCCAGAGTGTTCCCAGTTAATGATGACCAAGTTGGAGGTAGTAACCTGAGATTTTGGAACCGGGCGAATGAAATGTGGTAAGTTATGAGAAAGAGTTCGAGTGTATGAGAAGGGTACGACGAGTAAGAGAATAGAAGTGATCATTTCGTTTGTAAAGAAAAGGTGCGAAGGGAGTATCTTTTAGCCCGTGGGTGGGAGCTTTTGTAATGATGGAGGTGATTCCTCGTGGACTTGGATTAAGTATTGGCGCGTGTGTTGTTTTGGGACCAGGTGTGGCATTGGCGACTTGTTTAAGTTAAGAGGAACGTTATCGTTATCCGTCTTGAGAAGGAACATTCGGGACGAATGTTTCTAAGGAGGGGAGAATGTTATACCCCGTATTTCCAGAGTATGTACGTGAGGACGTACGTACGAAAGTTTAAGCCTTAAGATAAGCAAGGGTCGAAATTTGTGCACAACCCCCGAAAAGAATTGTTTTCCGACGAAACGTTTTCCAAACTTTGCGAGGGGAAAATTACGGTTGCGACATTAATAATTTTTGCGGATATTTCCGAGAGATGAAATATTTTGGACCAACGAGAGGGCGACACTTGTCACCCTCAAGTGGGCGGTCATGTGGCCGATTGGTGGCACGTTTCTTGTCATGTTTTGTGGCCAAAAACTTGGGTCAATGTTTGGAGTGATTTGTGGAGTAGATGGCTAGGGTGCACTTGGGCAAATCCACACCCTCCACTTGCCCTCCACTTTCCTAAATCTTGGCCATTGAAGGCCCTATAAATACCCCCCTTAGTTGAAGACTTCTTCATCCACAACACAACTTCCAAGTCTCAAAAACTCCTTCCCCCTCTCTATAGTTTTCGTCCAAGCCTCCTCCCCTGTGAGGCCTTTGGCCGAGAAATACCCCTTTCTAGTGGTGCTGGCAAAGTACCCTCTTTAGTGTTGTTCTCGTAAAATACCCCCCCCCCTTGGTAGAAAAATACTCTCCAAGTATTGTTACAATTCCAAAATACCTTAGCCTTATACCTTATTGTATTCCAAAGTTACCTCTATACGTAGAGCCCGGAAATACTACCTTATGTCCTTTTAGTCTCAAAACGAAACCCTAAGGAAAATCTTCATAGTTGGTTGAAGTGCTAAGTAGTTGTTTGGGAACTTCTAAGGGTTGTTTGGAGCGGGTTGAGCGCCTGAATAGGAGCTAAGCGTTGCTCGGGATCGACATTAAATCTTGGATAATTTTGGGCTTATCGAGGTAAATATCTTGTCCCCTATTGTATTTAGAGTTTGCATCTGTTGAAGTATAAGAATTAAGTATAAGTTATATCTGAGGAAGATATATAAGAAGGAATTGAATCAGATTTACATAGATTGTATTCTGATGACTTTGTAGTTTGTGGTGGAAGTCTTGCCAATTTTCCGTAGAATCTTGTATCTAGATTTATTCTGCAGAGTAGTCTAGACATTGATAGACTTATATAACCGTATAGGTTGAAATCGCAAGTAGCGATTCTACTCGAAGGGTGGAAAAGGCTAGCAGGATTACGATGCTGGAGCGTTTTGCTAATTGTCGATAATCGTCGCGAGGTATGTGATTCTTCCTATCCTCTTGAGCATGATATTTTAAAAGAATATATATAGTGGTAGACGACGTGTGTTAACCGAACGTGGTTTTTTGCGATGTCTTTTGACTTGAGTCTAATAATAAGAATCTTGAAGTATTTCAAAAGAATTAAGAAACCTTTTGAAAGAAGAGTAATACTTGGTTTTAAAAGCTTAAGAGTTATACTAGCTTTATGGGAAGTTAGGTATAACGACTTAAGAGAGATAAAAGGCAGTTTACTTAATTGTTTATGAACGCCTTATATTGATTTGGAAATGAGAATAAGTATCGAACAAACCATCGCAGCGCTAATAAAGGGAAATGTATTGACTAATTAAGTATTATTGAAACCAAGAAACCTCCATCCGCAGAAGCTAAGATGAGACAAAATGATATTACATTTCCTAGATCGTCGCTTTAATAAGATTGTTATGAACAAGAATAACCTACTCACACATAAGGCATATGTTTCTCAAATTGTTTTAAAAGAGAATTATATTATTAAGTGATTAAGACTATGAACTACGAAACCTTTCGAAAATAAGAGACTTAAGTATTTGAACTTAGGCAAACTTAAACTTTTGGAAAAGAAGGTTGTTACTTGTCTTAAAAAGGGAAATCGTTTTGGTTTGCTTAAAAGATAGTCACTCTATTTTTGATACTACTGCATCGTGTGACTTTTGTGAAAGAAACGGATCTTTTTTAATGTACGTAGTACTTGGGGATAAAGACCCGAACTTGTTGACATAAAATAGAAAGTACCTTGTGTGAATAACTTGACTATGCTTGGTTTGTGATAGCCTTGTAATACTCTCTTGTTGGTTTGATAAAGTAAACAGGTTAGGATGCTACGTGTGTTAGTGTCTTGTGATATTTGTGTAAAGGGGTTTCCCTTGTTGTGCTTATGTTGTTTAACGATAAGCCGTTATGTTAGTATTATATCACTCACCTCTTGACATGATATACCGGGGTTGCCGCTCGACGCGGTATACCTCGTGCGATCTTTATGACTATGATTCGAGATACCCTACGCGGTCCGTGGCCTATGCGCGAGATACGAGTTACTGAGTTAGTGGCGGTCTATATGGCCACGCGGTCTATGTGCCACGCGACCACGGTCCAGGCGACGCCGGAGTAGCTACCCTCGATGGGAATACCTCATGCGGCCTATGTGTGTGGCTTTATGCGCGAGTCGCGAAGTTCGAGGATTAGACGCGCACATTTGATATCGCGGCGAGTGGCGGCCGATCATGTGGCGGTTCAGCAAGACCTTGTAATACGCTTTTATGGCATTGTTGATGCTGGGTTTTAGTAGTCGCTATGCCTTCGCATTACCCCGCATGCTTTTATTATGACATGTAGGACACGTGTTCATGTGTATTCCTTGGATGTTTGTATTTCATGGATCGCTGGCGGAGGAAGGTATTCCACGCATGATTGATGTTGTGGCGTGAGACCCATAGTTATATTTGAGTGACTTTGAGGCGTGAGTCCACGACTTGACATGATCGCTTATTTATCAGGAATCGTAGTTTGGTTATCATACATGTCTCCGCTTTATATAGACTACTATGATTTCATTTCTGATACTTCGTTCCACATGCAGTACTTGTATCGACCTCCTTCGGGCCGCGTTCATGCCGCAGTAGAGGTACATCGATCGTCGATCCTCGCTCATAGGATCATAGTTCACGTTTTGGAAGCTCCGTTTCTCGAGGCTTATCTTTCGTATAGTCCTGTTATTGTAGGTACTACATTCGGGGTATGGCGGGCCCTGTCCCGCCATTGTTGTTATATCATTCTGCAGGTCCGTAGTACCGCCGGGCGAGTTTGTAAAAGGGATGAATCGTCGATTCAAGTTTTATGTTTATATATATGCCTAAGGCAACTCTTCTCGTAAAAGCTGCTTTCACTTCATTTTGTTTCATGTTTTGTTTTTTTATTCCGCTGATTACTCTGATGTATGTCTACTTGGGTGCCCGGGTAAGGCACCAGTCGCGGGCCCCGGAACGGGTCGTGACAGTACGTCCTGAAACGAATTGAAAGAGAATATTATTGTGTGAATACTTGATTATGATACATTGAAAATGTTGAAGTTTGTTTCATAACGTGGTTATTGTGTCATAATATGTTTGTACTTAAAATATTATGAGATTACTTTGAATTATAGGGTGAGGTTTTCACTCAGTCCCGGATGGTAGGGCTGACTCTTTTATTTAACATATTTCAGGAAAGCATGATAGAGGAAAGGTTCCGCAACAGGGATAGCGATCGTCCCGCAGCCTCTTTGACTCACCAATCCATTATTTCGGATTTGGTGAAAGTTATTCTCATAAAGTATGTTTAAAGAACTAGGTTCCATTATCTCGGGGAATGCCCCACACAAGATTGTTCTTTGTAAGCTTTGAATTGCTTATAATTATATATATATTATTTCCGCACTTAAATACATGTTTAATCTAGGAAGAAAAGAAACGGTTCACCTGGAAAATAAATAATTGTCCAGGTGCCATCACGCCTTAAGGAAAGACTTAAGAAAAGTCGGGGCGTGACAACTAATGATCATCGAAATTGGGATATCGATATGTGGTCTACATCATATCTTAGGGGATGTAGTATGTCTCACTTGCTACGAGTTATGACAACTCGTGATGGACGCATGAATACTTGTTGAAGTATTGGTATACCCTACTGATGCACTATTTGTTATATGTCTAAAGTGTCATCGGTGTGTGGGAGATAGTAGTCCTTAGACTTGAGGTCGATACACACCTTATTCACGGAGTAATGTACTTTGATCTTCTCCTAAGCTCAAATGTCTTATAGGTTGAGACGCGGCTTGTTTTTGGTACGTTACGAAGTGGATTGAATATATATATTCGAGAGAACACTCAGATACTCATAAGATGTTAGGTTGACTAAGTCGTTGGCCAACGCAATGGACATGTCTGTGATATGGTCATGTTGTCAACTAATATAGATAAGGTATAATAATCAAGCAATTTGGATAGACACTTGACAAATCCTAAGCTTGATTGAGTGTGTCGTGAATGAAATTTTTTTTTCTTCCCACATATAGGTTCAGTTCACATGTTTCGTGTAGCTAAACTTTACATGTTGAGTTCGTCTTCCGACGCAGTCTAGGAGTTCCGTGAAGACCCTAATGTTATTAGTGTCGATATATAAAGGTCTGAAGGGTAACACTAAGTCAAATGTTCCGTCGATTGAAGGATGTAATTAGAAGGAGATTATATATATACGTTCGGTTGATAACCGGGACATTAGAAATGGGGAGAATGGCAGAAAATGGGACAGGACCGCGACGTCTTGATTCAGGGCCACGGTGCCAAAACACGCGTGCGGCCGCGGCGCCACTTATGCGAGGCAGCGGTGCGAGGCAGCGTTACGGCGATCGGGTGACCCGATCCGTTTTCTGTTGGGCCTGGCCCATGGAAACCCTAAAAGCTTCTATTCTCAACTATAAATAAAGGGTTTCCCCCTCCCATTTCAACACACCAAAACCAAGAAAGTATTCTCTTCTAAAGCTCTGCTGGAATCCCTAAAATTCTAGACTTAGCAATTATATCAAAGTTTTTCAGAAACTTGCAAATCGAAGGAACGTTTGTGTGTGCACCCTCGGACTACACAAAGCTTCAGATCTTCAGATTGTAATCTACAAAATGTAAGTCTTCGTTCGAGGTATTACATTATTGTTTTGTGTTGTTTACATCATATATTCATACTACCGTTTGACCGCCAATGTCGGGTTTGAAACATAAATTTTCAAATTTCGCTGCGTGTACGAACCCGACAAAACGCCTATAATAAATTGGGACTGTTATAGCTGCTGACTGTTCATCAATATACTACTATTTGGTTTATGTTGCATTATTCAGAAAAGGGGACTATTCTTCTTTCATCTTTGCTTACTGTATTTCAGACTTTTCAGTAAGGATTCACGCTCCTTGGAAAAACTGCTTTAACAGCGTCACAGCTGCGGGAGTTTCTAATACAGACAACAATATGCAAGTAACTACATAATGGCATACATGCATGTTCCTCCCCTGCTACTCCTATCCTTGTGTTATAATCCATCTCCAGCTCACCTTCCTCAATCCCGTCTGCTCCGGTGTAAGAGAACAGGTGGGAAGATATGGAGTGCTCAAGGGATGTAGCTCCAGATCAGAAGTATTGTGAGCGTCATGCCACAAAAGCAGACACCCATTCTGTAATGAACCAAATTCTAAACAGAAACTCACAAATCTATTCCAATAACAGTGGCGATACAATAGAAATTCTGGAAAATAATAATAAGAAAATGACTGAATTAACAGATAGTAAGAACTAAGAACTAGAAAGAGATGAGAAGCCAAAAACTAGAAAGTGACGGGGAATATAGACTTCATAACAATTCGCATAACCCCTTCTTTCAAATACTTAGGGTGAGTTTGCTTCGGGGTAATAGAATAGGGAATGGAATTCCCGATTTCCTTTGAAGTTGTTTGTTTGACCTATTTTTTCATCCCCTTTACCTCTTTTCTTTTTCCATTCTCTTACATTGATTCCCCACCCCTAGGTATTTCTATTCCCTTTCCCCAATTCATTACCTGGACCCCGGATCACCCCGGACCCCCGACCCAGTTTCCATTCCGTTTCTGAAACAGACCCAAACATGTAGGGACAATCAGGTAATTCTCTTTATTTCTATTCTCTTACTGGATTCCATTCCGTTTACGCTGCGCGAACCAAACGCACCCTTAATCCTTTTTAACTTGTTGTTAGTTGGGCCTGGATCCCAAATCAACCTTTGTGAAACACTTTTGGTCCTATTGCTGCTTCTTGGCCCAATAACTACTTCTGTGATATTAATATTCACGTTGGCTGGTACTGATTCATAACAATACTTCCGTGCCCAATAAGAACCTTGTCCTCAAGGTTCAATGAAGAAACTAGAGAAGTCCCAGGCATCAACGCAGGTATATATCCAGCTCTAGCAATTGGATCAACATTTATAAGAAAATGCACTCGGTGCCTTCCTGCACAATCAATTTTGCTCGCTGCTTCTAAATTCATTTTGGCCAAGGTCCCCACTGCAAGGTTAGGAAATGTTCTACCATTTGTTGCACCACTAAGTAGGACACAGTTGTAGGGATTTGTTGGGTCTAAGACACACAAGTAAGCGCAGCGAAAGTTTAAATTTTTTGATTAAATTTACTTGCCCCAACAAAGGTCGTCTGGTATGATTATGCGATAATTCAAATCTGCAAAGACGGGAAGAGAACTTACAGTTTAAGCTTTGTTAGTCTTTACTAAAGGAAGCGCACGCGATTGTCAATCCGTGTGCAAGCCTTGCTTCGGTATATTCTTTTGCCCAAGAAAGCTAGGAAATCTTGACAGAGGTTTGAGAGAATTTTATTTCCTAAACTCTGAGTTCAGAAAGTGGAAAGTGAGTGCAACCTTAAAATTATGGGTTAAGTGTCAAATATATAGTGAGGAAACCCTGAACCAAATCAGATTTGGATCAGGCTTCAAGACCTGACTCAAATCTAAATTGCAGTGGGTCGATCATGGGCTCCATTTATTTTCTCTCAGACGTTTTAGTTCTAATTAAATCCAAGATTTAATTTTGACTTAATTATATAATTTTCATCAAATGAAAATTATCCCATAATTTATTATTAAATAAAATATCTTGATTCTAAATCCGATATTTTACATTCTCTCAATATACCCTTAGACCGAAAAAATCAATCGACTTAGTGTGACCCTTTAGGCCTTCACATATCAAGACTGATCAAATCGGTTCACACGTAACTCTTAGACAGCGGTGATTTGACCCAATGTGTGAAGTACGTTTACAAGACTCAAGTAAACAGACCTCTATGTGAGATGATAAATTTCTTTCATTCGCGACACACTCGATCAAGCTTAAGATTTGCAAGTGTCTATCCAAATGGCTTGATCACTTTATCTTATCTATATTAATCGACAACTAGACCATATACTAGATATGTCTCTTGCATTGGCCAATGACTTGGTCGACCTAACATCTCTGAGAAGTTGAGTGTTCTCTCGAAATTCCAATCAATGAATGAATTCTATTCTTGGCTCAACTACCACCTTCAATCTACTTCGTAATGTACTCAAAACAAGCCGCGTCTCAACCTATAAGACGTTTGAGCTTAGGACATGATCAAAGTACATTACTCCGTAAACAATATGGTATTGACCTCAAGTCTAAGGACCTCTATCTCCCACATGCTGATAATACTCTAGACATGTATAACAAATAGTTTATCAGCAGGGTATGTCAATACTCCTCTAAGAGTATCCATGTGTCCATCACTAGCAACTATTGCTAGTAGTAAGTGAGATATACTATATTCTCTAAGAATGTGATGCAGACCACATGTCGACTTATAACATATTATTGATATCTCATTCTCAATGATCATTAGTCTAGGCTATTTTAAGAACTACACTCTATCATTAATATCTCACACTATTAATGACAATGTAAGTTTAAGGGATGCACATTAATAAATAATATAAACAATCAAATAATAATTCAATAATTGCAAATGTCAAGTATATTAATCTTATTAATAATATGAATGTGTTCAAGTATATCTGCTCCTAAAATGATTGTTTCTAGGACATATATAATTTCAACAGTATGTGGCAACAAGCACAATATTGAGATCTAGTGTTGCTTCTGTACGTATTGGTCTTGGATATGTGAGCATGGACACAAACATATATGTTGCTCTTACCACGGACTTCCATTTGGAGTACACCTGCAACTCGTTACATTTTGAGCAAGAATTGTCTTTTCAATTGGAAGATCCATTCTCAGTTCACATTGTGCTACCATAAATGTATCATAGTTGGAATCAATGTCAACAAAATTTGCTACAGCTTCCTGATTTGCACCTTGTGACATATGATGGACTGCAAGTTTTGTACCCCTGCCAAGGGTCTTACCAAATTTATTGTGTAACAGTGAATGAACCGCTAGCTTGATATTCCAAGATACATTGGTCAGCATGGGAACCAGCTGCATTAAAAAGAACTATCGAGTCAGATTGAACACCACGAGGTACTAGAATATTGTTGTTATTCGGCTGGATTGAGTTTTCAAGTTTGAGAGGTGCGTCCTGATCGGTGTATTTTATATACACTTTTTGAGTCATTTTTAGTTAGTATTTTACTCATTTCATTTATGTTTAGTATAGTATTAGGGTCGTTTTCCTTTCTTTTGTGTCACAGCGGTCAAAAATGGAGAAATGGCGAAAAGGAGATGAAATGAGCATAAATGAGATGGAATTGCACACAAAAGGGCCAAGAAATGAAGTCTAAGAAGTTCCGGGAATTATAGAGGAGATCCGACGAAGTCCGGACGGAAAAATGACGAAGAAACAGAATCCGCCTGAAAAATATCACCGAGCCGCTGCGCAGCAGCAGTGGCCATGGCTTTGAAAGTCCCGAGAGTTCTTTGAATTGGGCCATGGCTGAGTCTATGGCGCCGACGCGGGAATTATGAAGTGCTGGGCCGAATTTGACATGTTTTCAGAATCCTAAAGGGATAACTTTTCCTTCCTAAAGGGATAACTTTTCCTACCTAAAGGGATAACTTTTCCTACCTTAAAACCCTTACCTAAAAGGATTCTAATAACTTTTCCTACCTACAAAATCCCTAACCCTTCACCAAAAGGATTCTTTGGCTATAAATACTCTACATCATTAGAAGAATTATTCATTCTCCATTCCACCATTCACTATTCTACATCCATCCATCCACCAATCCATCTTGTAAATATTCCACAACACAACCCTTGGATGCTAGGCTTGGAGTCTCGTTCTTAAGTATTTTTCTTTTCTTTCTTGTTTTTATTTCAGTTTTTATGAAGAACATGGAATTAGTTCTTGTCATGTCAATGACTAGGAACTAATTCCTCTATAGGGCTTTCCATGTTAAATCTCTAGAAACTTTTGTTATGAGTTAATGCATGCTTATTGTTATTTTTCTTATTGTGAGATCTATCCAATATTTGAGTTGAATTCTTGGTAATTAATTGACAACTAATTATCACTATATGATTTCTAATCAGATTCCGAAAGGGGGGATTGTGAATATGCTGTAAATTGGATAGAAATTCTTGGATTGTGGATGAAAATACCTCAATTATTTATGTAGCGTTAATGAGAGGCTTAACAACCCTAATTTTGCGCATTGTGCGTGACGGTTAACTAGGTTTTTGTTCTTAATCCTCCTATAGAGTTATCCTTATCACCGAAAGGTAGGTAAGGTGCGATACTGGGGTTGAGTGTTTATATAACCCTAACGGGAGTATAAAACGATTTCGTAAACCTGCTTTCTCCAAAAGAAGAATACCATAAGTTATTGCATTAATAAGTAGCATAAGCGGATAGTGAGGATACATGGAAGCCCTATTCTCATCACCACTGAAGTAAATCCTTATAGTTAAATAGTTTTCTAAATCCTTAGTTATAAACAACAAATCTAAATATCAATTTACCAAATAGATACAAAAAAAAAGATAGTTGGTAATTGAACCCTAATCCTTGAGGACGATATTCGGTCTTATCAAGACTATACTACTTGTCACGATAACGTGCACTTGCGTTTAAAGTGTGTGCATCTTTTCGCGCATCACGTCCTCATATCCATTCCTAGTTTCGAACACCTGCTTGCTTGCTTGTTGTACAACTTCATTCGAGACACCAAATGGAGAAGTTAAACCCATGTATTTAATAGTGCAGTCCCTCATTTGCCTCGTGTCATGAAGGAAATCAACAACAAAAGGAAAATCACCATCCAAAATAGAACCCAATACCATAATAGTCCAAACAGTAATGTCGCAAACTAGTATTTGTATAAGCTCCAACTTTAAAGGCATTAGCAGCATAGAGATCTTCAGTACCAATTTCTTTAAGAACATATTGACCCTTACTACTTGTGTTTACCCATGAGGGAGCAACAACGAAACTACTCAACTTAGTCAAGGATGCAAGGCTTGAAGTCCACATGGTTGACCTCATGAACTTAGCAATCCAACTCGCCCAACAGTAGGAACCATGCGGGCAAGTACGACAGACCGGAGTAAGCAGACTCGAACCAGGTCAAAGGGAAAGTATAATCCAGCTAAATAGCTCAAGCATTTGCAGAAACCATCTTGATCCAAGTTGGTCCGAATCACAAGCGAGCCATCAATTAATGTTGTACCAATGAAATTGTCATCTCTGATTGTAGATGTCACATTTGAATTGATATGGGCACAGTAGATGTGACAGGAGCCATTCCACTTAGGATTGTTTGGGTCAATGTCAGTGACTCAATTAAAACAACTTCATAAACATTGAATATCAAATCTGTTGTACGCGCAAGTGCTCTTGTAAATGTTACAAGTTCCTCCCAAGTACCTAAACTCACTTTGTATAATTTTAAAGTTTTTAAATTCACGTTTTTTCAATACTTTGATCAAAGATTAGTCATGTTTCAAAACTCCGAAATATTAATATTTTATATAGAACCTGATATCTTTTTCTGCGAACAATAATGTAGGCTCAATACATCAAGGATACCTAAGCGTTTGAATCGTCGTTTTAGGGGTTGTAAAGTGCCCCGAAGTAAGTTTTGTTTGGAAACTTGTTATCATTAGGTTTAAGTGTTTTATTTTTTAAGGTTTTGATTTAAGCGTTTTATTATTTGGTCAAGGCATCCTTGTGACGTTCAAGATCATCACTGTCTCTGAACTTGTGATGAAAGAGCCACATACAACGAATCACATTCACCCCTCTGATATCGGAATAAGATCCCACGTATGCTGAGTGGTAAGCACATCAAACTCCTCACGCATGGCTGCATTCCCATTCGGGTTAAGTTTTGCTAGTTTGGGGTTTTTAGGTATTGGTGATATGGATTGTGTGGATAGGTTTAAGTAGACGTTTAGTTTGAAAATCCTGTGTTGAGCATAGATTGTATTCGGTGTGTGGGGGCGGGGTTGGGCAATTGGTTGCGGGTGGTGTGGCACAGGCAATGTGAGGGGTGGGGCTTGCGGGATGGGACAGTGTGGTGTGGGGCTGGGCAGTGGGTTGCGGGAGGGTGTAGTTAATTGCGGGTTCGGGGGCTGGACTGCAGAAGATAGCGGGTTGTTTGGAAGTTGCGTTGGGGGAGGGGTAGGCAGTGGTTGGAGGGCAGACGGAGGCAGTAACGGTATAGGGTAGTGGGTGGGTGCGGGTTTATACGTGACCGAAGGTGGTGATGTGGCATTGTGCAGGATGGGTGGGTGTGCCGGGAGGGATACAGGCAGTGGTGGGGGGAGGTGGGCAGTGTTGGGAGGTTTGCCAGATGTGGTGGTCGTGGAGTCGGATTAGGAGTTCCACGTATCATGTGCTGTAAGAGAGGAGATGTGTCTGAATTGTCAAAAAATTCGTAGTCGGAGACTGTAAATTGACGGATGTTGGAATAAAGGAAGGTAATTTCCTCAAACGTGATGTGACGGGAGACAATGACTTTGTTTGTGGACGGATCGAAGCAGATATATCCCTTATGGTTGGGCGGAAAGCCTAAGAAGACGCAAGGAATGGACTTAGGCGCTAACTTGTGAGATGTCGTGGAGGCGAGATTAGGACAACAAAGACATCCAAACGTGCGTATGTGACCATATCTGGGGATACAACGAAATAGAATTTTAGTCGGGGTTCAATTAGGGAGAGTGCTAGTAGGTAATATATTAAGTATGTATTTTACCATTTTAATGCATATACCCAAAAAGTTGGTGGAAGAGAAGCATGAAGGAGCAAGGTACGAATCATGTTATTAATGGTACGTAGGATTCTTTCGGCTTTACCGTTTTGAGGAGAGGTATGAGGACATGAGAATTGAAACACAAATATTTGAATGAGTCTTAATTGAATGAGGATCTATATATATCATAATTAACATAACTATTAATTACAGAATATACGACAAATATATGATAATATTCGCTATCAAAATGATCAAAGTCCGAACCGATGTGAGATTCAACCGTTTAGGCTTTAGGATTCATGACTCGTGCACCAGACTGGGGCAGGGGAAAAAGAAAATTTGGACTATGATGAAGCTATAAAAAAGTTTAGCATTAGTTACGAATTAAAAATACAGATACTCAACATGAGTATAGGTAGCTTATTTTATTAGATTGTGTCTCTTAAAGTCTTAATGAGATGGTCAGTGGGTAACCCACCGCCGTCCGACAAGAATGTATCGGCCAGCCTCCCTACTTCTAGGGGCCAGTTTGATAGTAAGTAGCCTTTGAATAAACAAAGTCCAGAATCTGGTGTGTCAAATTTGTCTATGACTATAAATTTATAATTATACTTCAACTCATCATTCAGTAACATGAGAAACCAAATGATTAGTGCAAACGGGATACTCATAATGGCGTTGTTTAATTAAAAAACTAGCATTAGAGACTCTTGAAAGCCAAATATGTTCTTTCGAGTCTCAATAGATACACCCGAGAAAGAGTAGGGAAAAAGCCATTTTCACCTTCAGCTATTAAACAATAAAACTAGTTGTACTTTATTTATAGCATTAATACCTTCAGGATTAACTTTTCCTTGAGGGTGGGAAATAGAATATTTTTCGAATATTTTTTCATTAATTGTATATTTTTTATTTTATGTAGAATTGTATTTTTATTGTAATAAGGTCTCCTATTTGAGGTAGAATTGTATTTTATATTGTAATTAGGTTGATTAGTTACCTAATGTAGATATTCTTGTACTACTATATATATTGTACATTATTGACGACTAAAATCAAGCAACATATTCCTTCATGGTATAAGAAGTTTAACCCTAAATATCCCACCATAGTCGTCCCAGACCCCGGCACTTCTGACGATGCAGGACACACCGCCCACGGATTTCTAAGCGGTGGCGGAACAACGCCGCCGGGGTGATTCCGCAGCCACCTCTCGACAAACCGAGCATCGGCCAACCGGTCCTGCCACCCCTGTCCTTCCTCCTTTTCCCGGTAGTCCCACGGCACACACCCCTCCCATCCTGCATCCCGAGACACGCTCTCGGACCATGGAAGCCCGTGACATGCACATAATTCATAAACCTAAACGACTGTTTAACCTATCCGCTTCAGTTGTCCCTTTTCTTGTCCCTCGAAATTCGAAGGATGCCTTGTCCGATCCTAATTGAAAAGCCGCAATGATTGACGAATATAATGCTCTTATTGATAATAAGACGTGGGACCTGGTACCCCATCCACCCGATGCTAATATTATTCGTTCTATGTGGATTTTTAGACATAAAAAGAAATTTGATGGTTCTTTTGAGAGGTACAAGGCTCGTCTTGTATGTGATGGCAGGTCTCAACAGGTGGGAGTGGACTGTGATGAAACGTTCAGCCCGGTCGTAAAGCTCGCAATCATCCGGACCGTCCTCAGCATTGCCCTATCCAAGTCTTGACTCATTCATCAACTTGATGTCAAGAATGCCTTGTTACATGAAGATCTTCATGAAATGATATATATGCATCAACCTATAAGTTTCAAGGATCTTATTCATATGGATTATGTGTGTTTGTTGCGGAAATCGCTCTATGGACTAAAACAGGCTCCTCGAGCATGGTACCCGCAGTTCGCCGATTATGTCTCCTCTATCAGTTTTTCACACAGCAGATCTGATCATTCCCTGTTCATCTACAACAAGGGTACATACATAGCTTACATATTATTATATGTTGATGACATCATCTGATGCTCTCCGTCGGTCCATTATGTCTCTCATTTCCTCTGAGTTTGCTATGAAGGATCTGGGCCCCTGAGTTATTTCTTGGGCATCTATGTAACTCGACATTCTAGCGGCCTATTTCTGTGTCAGAAGAAGTGCGCCGAAGAGATCCTTGACCGTGCAGGTATGACATCTTGTAAATCATCACACACGCAGTAGACACCAATTCCAAGCTCAGCGCTGATTTTGGCCCTCCATATTCAGACCAGACTAAATATCGTAGCCTGGCTGGGGCCCTGCAGTACCTCACATTCTGACACCCGACGCTTCATGTCTGGTTACTGCATTTTCCTCAGATATAACATATTGTCTTGGTCTTCCAAAAGGTAACATACATTATTCCGATCTAGTGCCGAAGCAGAGTACAGAGGTGTCGCCAACGTCGTCTCTGAGTCTTGTTGGATCCGTAACCTTCTACTTGAGATTCACTGCCCGATTCAAAAGGCAACACTGGTCTACTGCGATAATATTAGTGCGATATATCTTTCCGACAATCCCGTCAAACATCATTGCACTAAACACATTGAAATGGACATTCATTTCATTCGCCAAAAAGTTTCTCGTAGTCAAGTTTGTGTCCTTCATGTTCCTTCCAGATATCAGATTGCCGACATTTTCACCAAAGGACTTCCGCGCATACTATTGGATGATTTTCGAGCCAGTTTCAATGTTCATGAACCTCCCGCTTCGACTGCGAGGGTGTAATAGAATATTTCTCGAATATTCTTTCATTAATTGTATATCTCTTATTTTAGGTAGAATTGTATTTCTTATTGTAATTAGGTTGATTAGTTACCTAGTTTAGATATTCTTGTACTACTATATATATTATACATTATTGATAAATAAAATTAAGCAACATATTCTTTCAGTGGGGATACTTTTCTAGAAATTTTGTATTTAAAATAGTTGGGAGTCTATTGGCCTTGAAGTCTTGTGCTGTTCAATCAAGACTATTATGATTTTTTAAACAGAGTGTTCAAATCTTGTGGTATTCAATTAGGATTTTAAAAGACTAACAAAAAGTCTTTTGGTATTCAAAATTTTGAGATTTCGATTTTTTTTTTAAAAATATGGATTTTGGAGGACTTTTTAGTGGAAGGTATATAAATAACAAATTTTATAAACAATCTCAGTCTAACCTATCAGGCTTTTTGTCATTCTCAAATTTCTATTACATTATTTTTACTTTTATAAAAATATGAATTTTTTTCTTACATCCCCCCTACCGCCCTAACCCCACCTACCACCGACCCCCCACCCCATCCTTAAATTTCTATTTCATATTTTTCTTACTTTTATAAAAACAATTATTAAAAATATGAAATTTTATCTTACATCCCCCTACCCCGCCCTACCCCCTCCCCCGCCCTACCCCAATCTCAATTTTTTATTTTTTTTACTTTTTTAAATAATTTATAAAAATATGAATTTTTCTTACCCTGCACTCCACACCTACCCCTACTCCATCCTAACCCCGCCTACCCCCACCCCATCCTCAAATTTCGATTTCATATTTTTTGTTAATTTATAAAAAAAAGATTAAAAATATGAAATTTTATCTTACCTCTCCCCTACCCCTACCCCAATCTCAATTTTTATTTTTTTATTTTTTATTTTTTTACTTTTATAAATAATTTATTAAAATGTGAAATTTTTTCTTACCTCATACCCACACCTACCTCTACTCCCTCCACCCTACCCACACTTACCCCCTCCACTTCCACCACATCCTCAAATTTCTATTTCATATTTTTTTTACTTTTATAAAAATATGAATTTTTTTCTTACCCTACCCCCTACCCCCCTACCCCCCCCAACCCCACCCCCCCCCATCCTCAAATTTATATTTCATATTTCTTGCTACTTTTATAAAAAAGAATTATTAAAAATATGAAATTTTATCTTACCTCCCCCTTACCCCCTACCCCGCCCTACCCCAATCTCAATTTTTTTATTTTTTATTTTTTACTTTTATAAATAATTTATAAAAATATAATTTTTTTTCTTACCCCATACCCACACCTACCCCTACCCCCTCCACCCTATCCACACTTACCCCCTTCACTCTCACCCCCCTCATTTAGCCTATCTTGATCCGCCCATTTTAGCCCATGTAAGTTTTGGGTGGGTTGGACATTGACCCATCTACAACTTCAACCCATCTCGACCCGCCCAACTTCCGCCAAACGACCCATCTGTCACCCCTAGTTGTAGCCCTCAAGCCATGTGAACAATTCAACTGTAATAGGAGAAAGCATGAGATCCTTACATTTGTTTGTACTATTTTATTTTACTTTGATTGAACTATTTGGGTTAAAATTTTGTTGAACTATTGTTATTGTAATTTGGTTAAACTTTTTATTGTTATTTATAGAATTAAGTAATATTTTAGACAATTAACGGGAAAGAATAGTTAATGAAACTTGAAATACTATATATTGCTATTTTAGAAGTACTATAACATCTTTTGATATATTTTACATTGAAAACTAGTGATGAAAAATTATAAAAAAGTGGTGATGATGAGAGCAAAATGATTGGAGAAAAAATTCATGTGGTCCTTTCAAACCTTTATAAATCTTATGATAAATCTTTTAAAATTCAAACATAAGAAATCTTGATTGTCAAAATAGTCTTTTTAAATCATAACAATCCTAAATAGTCTTTTAAAATCCATAAGACTTATTTATCCCAAAAAAGTTTTTTAAAATCCTAATTGAATACACCCATTCAAGGTATAGCAACGGCTGATGGCCGCAAGTCATTCTTTTTTACTTTGTATTATACTAAAGTTGTTCTTAGTTGTATTCAATAGTTTCTCTTAATGGAAGTAGATTCAAGATTTTAAATCAGTAAATATGCAGTAGTCCTACACACATTCTTTTTTGGCTCAGTTCTTCAGAATTTTCGTGCTTTTATTTGCACAAGCTAAGGTTTTGAGGTTCTACAGAACAGGGAAAAGAACCCTGTACAATTATTTTATGTAAAGAAGCTTTACTTTTGTTAAAATATATGTTCTATGCAATTACAGTGTTGCATGTTCGATCCAGAGAAGATTGCAGAAGAAACTATGGAAGGTAAAGAAGAAAGTGAGAAGAACGAAGAAGGCGAGAGATAGAGAGTGAGAAAGAGTCTGGAAGATATTTTTGTGGAACCTTTCTGAATAATTTTCTCCAAAGGCACTAAAGGCCTACTTATACAAGTCAAGTCCAACAAGTCAAGTCTTTCCTACTAACTACAACTACTATCATTAATAACTACTAACCATAATTAACTACTAACCACAATAGCTAATACATTTGTAATTAACTAGTAGACTAATAAGTGATCACGTAATCTCAACATCCCCCCGCAAGCTAGGTGCTAAAAATAGATTTTTGACACATAGCTTGGATAATAGATGAGTGTGTTGCCCTTGCAGCAGTCCTTTTGTAAGCAGGTCTGCTGGTTGTTCAACAGTAGTAACATGCAGGGTCGATACCAAACCTTGTTGAACCTTCTCTCGTATAAAATGACAGTCAATATCGATATGCTTCGTTCGCTCGTAAAAAACTGGATTTGCTGCTATTTGGATAGCTGATTTGCTATCACTGTATATGGGAATAGGCAACTGCACTTCTAAACCAAGCTCACCAAACAGGACAGAAATCCAGACAATTTCAGAGACCACAGAAACAATACTCATATATTCTGCCTCAGCCGAACTTCGAGAGATAGTATGTTGCTTCTTTGACTTCCATGAGATAAGCGTGGATCCAAAGAACACCAAATACCCTGTAACTGACCTCCTAATATTAAGATAGGAAGCCCAATCAGCATCACAGTATGCAGAAATGACTCTAGAGTCCACAGCAGACATGAAAATGCCCAACCCTGGTGCTTGCTTCACGTATCTGACCACCCTCTTTGCTGCTGTCATGTGTGAAGTCTTAGGAGTTTGCATGTACTGGCTGAGACACTGAACTACAAAATCTATATCTGGCCTTGTATTAGTCAGATATAGCAATCTCCCAATAAGCCTTTGATACTCAGAAGGATTCTTCAAAAGGTGATCTGAATCTTGTTTTCCAGGAGGAGGATCTGAACCAGCAGTTGATTTTTCGCACAAATGCTGGTCATATGCATAAGATGTTAGCTTTGTATTCCGCTCCATCGGAGACCCTGCTGGCTTAGCTCCTGTTAGCCCCATATCAACAATCAGCTCCATAGAGTACTTCCTTTGGTGCATTACAATTCCACTCTTGCTTTTAGCAAATTCAAAACCTAGAAAGTACCTTAATTCACCCAAGTCTTTAATTTTGAAGTGTTGCTGCAATGTGTTATTGGTCTCTGCAATTAATGTCTCACCATCTCCTGTGATGAGTAAATCATCCACATATGCCAAGATTACCATTATTCTCCCATTTACCTTCTTTGTAAGAAGTGAATAATCTAGGTGGCTCTGCTTGAAACCAGCAGATAGTAATGCAGTGACTAACTTTATGTTCCACTGCCTTGAGGCCTGCTTCAAACCATACAATGACCTGATGAGCTTACAAACTTTGTCTTGCTTGTGTGCTACCCCCTGTGGGATATTCATATACACATCTTCATGTAAATCCCCTTGCAAGAAAGCATTGAACACATTCATTTGATGTATATTCCATCATTTTGCTGCATCAATTGATATAACAGTCCTCACAGTAACCATCTTGACTACTGGTGAGAATGTATCCTGGTAGTTTATCCCTTCCCTTTGGTTGTATCCTTTGGTAACTAGCTTTGCATTGAACCTTTCTACTTCCCATTGGCCTTGTACTTAATCTTATACACCCATTTACACCCAATAGCTTTCTTTCCAGTGGGCAAATACACTATCTCCCAAGTATGGTTGTCTTCCAAAGCCTTGATCTCTGCCTCAATGGCATCGACCCATCTCTTGTCTCATGCTGCCTCCAAATAGGTCTGGGGTTCATAATCCTCATACATCTTTGCCACACAACTCTGGTAAGACCCTGACAGGTTAGCATAGCTGAGATTGTTAGACAATGGGTATCTAACAACATCTGACGGAGACACAAAATCTTTCATCCATGTGGGAGGTTTCCTCAGCCTAGATCATCTTCTTGTTGTGTCATGTAACTGATCATGAGCACCCTGCACCTCGTCATGTGAGTCTGCACTTGCCCTGAGGAAGCTCTGGGAGATAAATCTGATAATTGATCACCTGGTAATTGAGCACCACCATTTGTACCTGCAATAACATCAAGAGAATCTCCAGCAAGATTATTTATATTTGCACCATGATTACTGGTGCTAGCCCCTTCCATATGCCTAGGACCATGTCCATGTCCTAGAATTTCAACAGAAGGATCCCCATAAACACCAGAATAAAGATTTGAGACAGACTTTTGTGATCCATCACCCCTTTCAGCTTCTTTGATTTCCTCAAAAGGAAAAATATCCTCATGAAAAGTAACATCTCGACTCACAAAGATCTCCATACTGTCTAGTGCCAGCAATTTATACCCTTTCTGATTTATAGCATACCCAAGCAACACAACTTTAATCACTCGACTGTCAAATTTATCCTTTTTACTGGATTGGTTGCATAACACAAATAGCCTATGACTCTCATGTGAACTAAAGAAAGTGGTTTGTTGAACAACCTCTCATATGATGATATATTTCCAACCACAACAGATGGTATTTTGTTGATCACATACACTGCAGCCTTGATGCATTCACCCCAGAACTGTGCTGGTAATTGCCCCTGAAACTTATTGGCTCTTGCAACTTCTAGAATATGTCTATGTCTCCTCTCAACTACACCATTTTGCTGAGGAGTATAAACACATGAACTTTGGTGTATAATACCAAGCTGATTAAACAGCTCAGAACAAGCAATATTAAAAAATTCTATCCCATTATCAGATCTCACACATTTAACAGTCATATCAAACCGAGTCTTTATTTCTGCAAACAAATTCTTAAGAATGGTGATTACATCAGACTTGACACACAATAGAAACACCCAAGTCCATCTGGTGAATTCATCTACTATGGTAAAAAAATACCTCATTCCACTGTGAGTGGGAGCCCTATAAGACCCCCATACATCAAGATGTAAAAGCTGAAAAGGAAACTCAGTTGTGCTCACACTAATAGGGAATGGCTTCATAGTCTGTCTAGCTATAAGACATATGTCACAGTGCCTTATTGAAAACTTGGACTGAGTACTAAACTCATTTATTTTTCTTAGCATAGTCATTGGAACATGCCCTATCCTTTTATGCCACAGCTCTGCCTGCATCTCTTCCTTTGTATGCCTGATGGCTAAATGAACTTTTGCAGTCAGCACTCTCCTAGATTGCAGCATGTAAAGTCCATCTACTTCTTTACCAATCTCCTTCACCTTCCCAGTGAGGAGATCCTGTAAAACAAAGAAGTCAGGGAGGAATCTGACACTACAATTTAGGTCTCTAGTCAGTTTTGAAACTGACAACAAGTTGAAGTGGAAACTTGGCACACTTTTTTAATGAGATCACCTCCATTTAATCTACAACTACCAGTCTGTGTTATTGCTGCTCTAGCACCAATGGGTAATTGCACATCACCTGCATTATCTGTAATCTTAGATTTTTCAATTAGACTCCTATCAGTCACCATGTGATTAGTTGACCCAGAATCAACAATCCAACTTGGACTATCATCAGTTACAGATTTACCTGCCATGTGAGCTTTAGGAATAGATAAATTACCATAGGATCCACCAGCTTGCTGAGCCAGCATTGTGACTACCTGCTGATATTTCTTAGGAGAACATGATCTCAGCATGCTGTTGAGTTGGTCATGTTGTTCCTGTGATAGCTGTGATACCCCTGCCTGATATATTGCACAAGCTGTTTATGGCTGTTTAGTGTGCTGAGAATTCTCTCCCTGTGGCTGCTGAACATACTGTCTTGTGGCCATATAAACCTTATTCTTGTTCTTTGGCTCATCCGGATAACCATTGAGTTTGTAGCATTTCTCCCTTATGTGGCCATTCTTCTTACAATAGTCGCAATACATCAGTTTATAGCACATCTCTCTATTGTGTCCCTTCATGTTGCAGAAATCACAATATAGCCTCGATTTATTCTGTGGAGTTGAATTCTTACTAAACATAGCTGAATGTTCAGTGATTTCACCGCCAGCAAATCTTCCCGTAAGTAATCTCTGACTTTCATCCTAAGCGACCATAGCATATGCCTGATTTACACTTGTAATAGGTGTCATTAGAAGAATGTGACTGCGAACTTGATTATAACCGTCATTTAATCCCATTAAGAATTCCAGCAGTCTTTGATATCCTAAATGAGCTACGTATTCCTTAGGACTAGTACAATCACAAACTGGAACATGAACTATAGAATCTACCTCATCCCATATATCTTGCAATTTAGAAGCAATTATAATGAGATGTTGTCTATGTTTATTTAGGTAGATTTTTCAGGCAGAAGTCATCTGCGACTTCAACTTTTTAATTCCTTTTATTTTATTTTGTAAAATTGTTAAAGAAGGAATTTATTCAATTGTATATAAATATATACAATACTTTCGGTCACTGACCGTCATATATTATATAATCAATATAATCTATATAAATATTAAACATTTGTGTTCTTTATTATTTTCGCTGCAATTTACTCTTCAAATATTTTTCACTTGTGAGTTGTGACTGACAACATTATTGCCAACATTTGCAAACTGTATTGACATTCGATTTATTTTTACTTTTAGTTTATTTTTATTTCTATAGCATACCCCGGGATCCAACACTATATTTTTATTTTTATCAGATTACCGATTATTGCTTATAATAAAGAGTTATATACAATTACCTTATTTTGGTACCTTTTTATCAGGTTAGTATGTAGTTGGTGCTTACGATAGAAATTTACATACAACTACTTTAGTAATCGAACTTTATAAATATTTTTATATCGTCAGTATAAATCTTAATAATTATTATCCTACATGGGAAGTAGTAGTTGGTACTGCCCAATGAGAATGCTTTATGTAGTCTCAATGAACTTGTCTGCCTCGAAAGTGATAGACAAATGTTAATTAGGCAATAAGCACCAAGTATGAATATTTCTTGATGCCCATGAATAGTGTTGCCCAGTGAAGCAAGCAGTTTTATTTAATTAGCTGTCATTCTTGTGGCCACAACTATCGCTCTAATTAAATTTTGAACACATCTTCCTCACCTGAATGATTTCTATAGGAGTGGTAAAGTAAAGTTTTGCCTGGCGAAACTAAATAGAGATTCGTAGACAGATGTTGAAGAATTATCGGATGAGTTTTGATTAGTAAAAATAGACAAATATTTAGATCCATTCACGCTAATTGATATAGATTTTTAAAGAGGAAAACACTCCTTACACTACTAAAAAAAAGTGAAACTTCCAACGAAGTACTTTCCATTGAAAATTCGTTGAAAACGTTGTTGAAAGACTTTCCATGATTTTTGGCGGAAATATTTATTGATTTTTTTTAGTAGTTCTACAAGAGGGTTTTACATTGCAGAGCTCAAATTCAAAACCTCTCGTTAAGGATGAATACATCTCATCCATCTGATCACATTTCTTGATGGTATTATTGAACCTATACACTGATTATGTATACTATATGTATATGTATGTATGTTACATGTATAAAAATACAGAACCTATATATTTGATCATATATTGTAAATTAGACCACCCAATCATAATTTCCCCCTAAAAGAACCCCATGCATGGTCCACATTAATAAGTCTGCCATGGACCCGTGAAATATATACCTCTAAGACTTGCAAACAGAAGCTCCAAATAATGGCCATTTTTTAATCATTATGCAAAATAAGCCAAATGTACATACCATCACCAACCTAATCTCAACCCTAAAATAAATTATTGATTAAACATCACTAAAACTAGCTAGGAAACAATAACTGCCACACAATGATATAGTTCCTTAACGTTAAAATTTAAGGAGCTCCTTTTTTTCAAATTTTTTTCTCCTCTTAATTTAATTACATACGATTATGGAATAAAGGCATCAAGAAATCCAATCCAATTCTCATCATCTTCTTCTCCTTCCTCTAATCTTGATTGATTCCAATATTCATTCTGAGGATTCCTCTCAATTTCATCATTTCTTGCAAACCTTCCTCTTATGCGAGGTCTACTATCTGCTAAAGTTTTTCTGCACTCATACTGATATTTGATCCAAAAACATAATTGATGTGAGATTTAACATAGATACCAATTATATAACCAAGTTAGAAAGTTGGTACTAAAACAACAGAAATTAGCGATGGACAACGTATGTTGCTAAACATAAACATTTATAACTAATCTTATTTAATGATGAATTAGCGACGAATGAATAAAAATCATACCAGATACGGGCAATTTAGCTACAGATCAGCGAAAAACTTCTGAGTTTATTTTTTTATTTTTATAGTGAGGACTGAGGTGTGTAAAAGATAAACTTTTATGTCATATGGAAGTTCTGATTGTGGCCCATAAAGCGCATTGACTTTTAAAGGACGTTTCACAAGTCTTGTAATGCACATGGTACGTGCTATATATGCATGTCAGCATGTGTATAAACTATCCAGCATAATAATAATAATAATAATAATACTTAGTCTCATCATCTAATGAGTCGTAATCAGTAAGTATTTTATAATGGATTTAACTATATAATAATGATAATATAAATATATTTTTACATTATTTGTGCAATTTAACATGTGATATATATATATATATATATATAGCAGTAGGTAAATTCTCACTTCTATCAGATCACTAATAAATCATTTGCATCGAAATTTATCTATAACGATAGTAATTCTTTTACACCCTGATCAATACATAGAACACCACTAGTTAAACATGTATATTTTTTTCTGTAAGGATCAGTACATGGTGAAATATATATGTCATAAACACGAATTAATTACCTTAATCTTCTTGTTAAAATTTCTTTGATTTCTCTTGCTTCTGTATCTTTCAATTCGCTCTTTCTTTTCTTCGGGACTGTATCTGCAAGCTTTATTCATTTCTTCAATTATGTTGTTACTCTCACTCGATAAAGTGCTTTCTGATCGGTGATTATGTTGCATCAGTAGGTGCATTACCTGTTACATATATGTAATTGGAAGTTAACAAGTTAATCCAATAATCAAGTATATATAACTATAATATTTTCAAGATAGATTGGACTAAACTTATATACATTGAAAGCACAAAAATATTTATACTAGTGATGTATTTTAATCTGTTATAATAGCAGGTAGCAGACTATTTTCTAGATTATGAATCTTATTTTTATGGACGCTTAACCATTTTTATCTTTTAAATAACCAAGTAATGCAATTTTTTTCATTATCGGTGTAAGCTAGTTAAACTCTTTAATATATGAGTTTAACTTTTATGAACTGATTTATAATTTTTCATTATCAAGTTAGCTAGAAGATAACTATATGCAACCATCAACAAAAAGTAGAACTAGTAAAATGAAAATTAAAATAACGTCGTTTACCTTTTACAACATGTAATTCAAGTAAAATGAAGATAGTGTAAACTAAATCCTTAGGATGTTTAAGTATATATGCTAATTAGACTACATATATAAGATTTTTTACGGTATCAGGTCATTCAAATGATATCTGAAAGTAAGTCACAAGTTATCTGTTACAATATATAAAATAATATGAGTGTAAATATTTTTTACATAGATGGTGTAAATAACTTAAACTCATAAAGTAAATATAGTTCACCTGCAAATCGCCTGTGCTTAAAACCTTTCTGACGGGGCTAGTTTCCGAGTCAATAAAACCAGTGGGAGAAGAAACAAGAGGACAAAATCCCTCCATCTTTTTGACAAGTGAGTGACTGCTTATTCTTCTTTGAATCAAAGTTGGATCATGTGTTCCATAACTTGTAACTGAACTAGCAGGAGAACCATAACTACTGCAACTACTACTACTATTATAACCAAACTCTGACTTCAATGGGGATAGTGAGTCAAATTCAATATGCACTGATGGAATGACCAAAGGTGTTTGTGAAGAAGTAACTGGAAAATGGTTATTATACATATAATTATTTGTAGTGTTCTCCATATGATGATTGTTGTATCCGTACATAGTGTAGATTTGGGGAGACTTTTGAAGAGAGAAAGAAAGAAAATGAAGAGTGGGATTAAGTGAAAATGAAGTTGAGATTGTTATGAAAGGGAAATGGTGTGTGAATACCTTCTTAAAGGAAATGGACATCTTGGAATATGACGTGGAAGCTGATGTCATTTTTTTTTGGTGAGGCGTTGTTGGCTACACCAGCTTTTTTTTATATATAAAATAGTAATCTGATAGTTGAAATTTATTGACTCGGTTAGTTTAGACTCTTGGTCTAACTCAATTCAAAAAGATAGCTTGTAGGGTGAGAATTATCTAAATTCATATAAGGAGTTCATGTTCTCATTTCATATCTGATGTGGAATTCTTAATACTCCCCGGCACGCCCACACCTTGTTAACTGGAGCGTGGATAATATAATTTGGGGTCCAACATTGGTGAACGAATAATTGAAATGAGTATGACTCTGATACCATGTAAAGAATTGATCTTGGGCCTAACTCAACCCCAAAAGTTAGCTTGTACGGTGAGGATTGTCCAAGTCCATATACAGAGTCTATGTTTCGAATCCATATTCGATGTGGGACACTTAACAGCGCTATCGTTCTCTTGAAGACATTGTTATAGCAGTAGAATCAAGGAGCCAAGAGAGCGAGATGCAAGGATATGTCTTATGTTTATCCAAATGATATGGTGGATCAATGTCAATGAGATGGTCCGAATGGCTAGAATAACACAAGCAAATTATACTAGTGTGATTTTACCAGCTATAACGAGTATTTTACTGTATTATATATTTCAATTACTAAATCAGACTTGATATTGTTAAATTACTCCTTCATTGATTAATTACTCCATCCAGTGGCTAGGCCTTAGCCACTGGTTCACTCTCGCAGCTCGGCAACAAACAATCACAGTGTTGTGATCAGTCCTTCATTGATTAATTACTCCATCCAGTTGTTGGGCCTTAGCCACTGGTTCACTATCACAGCTCGGCAACAAACAATCACAGTGTTGTGATCAGTAACGAAGCGTATGTTTATGAAAGGAAAGTGTTTGACGATGAAGATATGAACAGATGAAGAAGTGAAGAAAAGAGTTGGAGAAGAAAAATACGAAGAGTAGAATTAGGAGAGAAGAGAGAGGTTTAGTGAAAGAGGAAATATGTATTATTACTTCAAGTATGCATATTACATGTATATATATACATTTCCACTTGTCAATTAACTAGAATCCTCTATGAGATATTTATTTTCTCTCAACTAATCTCAAACTAACTTGTAACAACATGTAACTAACACTCTAACATCTTGTAACTAACTATTAACCGCCATTTAAATGATGTATTATTATGTATCTCAACACCCCCCTCAAGCTAGGCACTGAAAATAGAGTTTTCAGTCCTAGCTTGGAAACAACCAGCATTTGTAGATGCATCATTAACGTAGCTCATCCAATGACTTCCCCCGTCTGCTCAGTTGTTCTCCTAGAACTTCAACTTTAAGGATATCAACCAGTTCACAAAAACATCCAGGTTTATTTCGTGAATAAGTTTAGAACGCAATGTAGCATTAACAACAACAGCTAAAGGATACACTGTTGCACTACCAACAACATCAGCATAACCAACAACAGCAATAGGGTCAGCCGACTTAAGGACATGATAATTGACTCTGCATCTAAGCTTTTGCAAATCTGTATCCAGCTTATTTGCAAGTCGATAGTCAAACTTGCTGACAATACACGATTTATATAGCATATGTCATTGCATTTTCTAGGAACACACATTCTCTGTGGCACCCATATCTGCCCTCTTGTGAGAGGATCTCTTTAATAATTGAAACATCTGTTGTGAGATGTTTTATATACCAATCAACATCAATTATATCAGAGAAGTCACTATGATATTTCCAGAAAGATGTCTTAACCAACTTTGGAACAACAAGAGTAACATTTAAAATGTGAGTAGCAACAACAACATCAGTAGAATGCAACTCCAATTTTTGCATATTTAGTCTGGAACACCTTAAAACTAGTGTCACCATGATTGAAGTAAAACTTTTCCTGATAACCAGGTCCATTGGGAATATGGGACTTCCTGGAAAGTCCAAATATGTGCCATCAACATCAATAACAACCATAGAATTGTAATGCGCATTATTTGCCTCTTCAAAGAAACTAACTGGTATAACTACTCCCAGCTCCTTCTCAAGATTCTGCATCCTCACAATAGTTGGATGCCCCTGATAAGGTGTTGCTCGATGAAAAAAATCCTCTTATTTGTGGTTGACAAAAGTAATAGCCTTCAAACAACTCCTGTATAAGGATGATATTTGCACTGATGAACAGCTCTAACCAATCTCTCAGCAGTGGCGACATTGGTGAAGATATCGTCGGTACAAGCAAACTGCAGAGCAGCAACAATGACTAATCAATTCTTCTCCGCCATTTTAACTCTTTGACAACATCTGCTCTTGAGTATGATGTCCTGTCATTGCCCTTCATCATGACAAATTCAATATTTGATGTTGACACCCAATTTTGACCCTCTCGTCCAGTAAAGAACTATAAAATTACACTAATTTTTTAAAATAATTTTAACAATTTTATAATAGTAAAATGCAACAATAAAATATTAATACATGCATAAATAAGCGATTTAATAATGACACCGCATTTTACGTAGAATATTAAGCATTTTTTAGTCTCACGTCCGCATTCGTTATTTGCATAAATATTATTCATAATTTAAGCCCTAATAATTTTAATAATAATAAATACGTAAATAAGTAAACAATTTAAAAATGGCGTCGCGTCAAGCATTCGATAAAATTATATCCACGTTTATTAATATCCAAAGCAATTTCATAAGCAATTAAAACCCCCTATTAATTTAATTTTAATTTAACAAAGCAGGCATAGTAAATAAGATTTTAATAATGACATCGCATTATAAAATATTAAACACTAATTAAATAGCACGCACGCATTTATTTTTGTAATAATTTAAACCCAATCTAATACTAAAACAAATACACTTAAAACTCTACTCCTTAATTAATTACTCACTAGCCAAACTCTCCCTCATTAAAACCGCAGCCCATTATTTTGCAGCCCAACCCGCATGGCCCAACACCCATAAGCCCAAATCGCCCCACCTTCTTCAAAGCCTACAACCCTTTACATTTTATCATCCCTTCCAAAATTAAAATGAAGAACCCTAAATCGCCGCACCTCGCTCCCCATCGCTCCAGTCGGGATTCTCGCCTGAGAATCCGGTGAATCACCTAACAAATCGTCCTAACTTACCATAAAAAATCAATAACCAAATCAGTCCATAAAAAATCATCCTAATAAACACAGAATCGTAATAAAACCAGTCCAAAAATCGTACCTAAAACGCAATAAATCAGCCCTAAAAACTTTACCAAACTTAGAACCTACAAATCCTAGCTATAAATACAGAATCTCTATACATGCAATAGGCAATGGAAGGCAGCAGTCAAGGAGCAGTAAAAATCAAAAACCAATAGGAAAACATCCGAGAATTAGAGGTTTAGGGCAGGAACACAAATCTGAAACCGCAACCTCGCTCCTTTCAATCGCATCGCAATAAATCATCTGAGCGGGTCGACGACTTGATACGCTGCCTCGGTTCGTTGTCCGGAGAAGGTAAATTTATCACCCTTTATGTCTTAGATTTCGTTTGATATTAATGCGTGCAATATCTGTTTCGTGCAATGGCTTAGGTGTATTAAGTTGATTGTTGAACCTGTTTAGTTAATATTAATGGCTATTGACGTTAGCGGCTATGTCTGTTAATGTGATTCAGTTAAATTTAATAGCTATCGACATACGCGACTATGTTTGTTAATACGATACTGGCATTGGTAATATGTTTGTCATTACTATACTTGAGAAATAACATGGTATGGTTCTATGTGTTCATGTATTGGGTATCCCTGCGTCTTTGAGTGACCCTATGATATTTGCGCATTGATTTCAGTGCCTCTATATGCTCGCAAAACTAGTAATCATGTATGTTTTGTAGTTAAATGGTACTTACATTATCATGTCAATCTCTTGAATTGTTTCTATGCCATGAGAATTGTAGTCTCTGTTGCATCTCACACTGAAAAGATAATAATGTCTTAAGGTAGTAGGACATAAGTTGAGTTTTAGAGAGTATTGTGTCGTTTATCTTTGTCTAAGTATTTGGAAGTGTCTTTCTATGTCTGGTTTCAACATCACTGATCTATCCCAAATGGATCCTAAAAGCAAGTAATAAGATGCTAAATGGTTAGATAATCTGAAAAATATCATGATATACATATTTGGATGCCTGAAAGTTGTCTAAAATCTGCTTGAAAGCCTACGTGTGTTTAAAATGATTCAAAGTAGTAATTGGTTGATTTTATCGTAGGATAGGTGATTGTTCTAGGTTGGAATATATCCTCACTCTTTGGACTAAACATATGCGACATCGGGTGGTAACTCATACAATTTAACATTGAGGGGATGTAAAAGAGGCTGAATAAATATCAATTGTCCTGCTTGTTGATTGGTGCCTGGCATGTCCTTTTTTTTTAACTGAAAATTAAATCTCTTAGCTTCTGATCTCTTGTCTGATGTCTTGTTTTCTCACTGCTGGCTCAATTGTTCAATTAAAGTATAGATAGGATGTGTTGATATTTCATAATGATGTTTGGGTCTACTCTTTACTTTGATGTTGTCTATTGGAGTTGTAAAGTCCATTTGATTCATAACATGGGTGGACTGTTTTCTTTATGTTGGGACACTACCTATCTGGTTTACATGGATTATTTATTGGGCTGACATATTTTTACGTCTGAAAACCACATATTTTGGTGGTGCTACATTTTGCTATCCCTTATACCCCTCGAGGCCCAACTATAGATAAAATATGTGATGTATATTGGGCCTGCTTATGGCCGAAATGAAATGATGACATATGTTTAGCTTTGCCAAAGTTATTTGTCATTCGAGTTTAAAATATGTGCTAATCTTTATCTTTCTCTTATTTTACATGAAATGAAATGCATGGGAGCAAATGAAGAGTCTCGACACGAGACTCGTCACACCCCTTAGCAAATGAAGACCTGCATCTATGTGTATCCCGCACCCGCATCCGCATCAGAAATTCAAAAGATGCAGGCGGAATGATATCGCCACTCCTTCGAGTCATCTTTATTTATTCTTTATTCTGCTCTATTTATTTGTTATAAATTAATTGTCTAACGCTACACTAATTAATTAGCACTTAGAATAGTTAAACCTTGAATCAATAGCTAGAAATTAATTTGATTTTCTTACCTTAAGTTAATTAGTTTAGGGTCGTCATGCATTGTTTAATAGTTATAATAAACCACTTAATAATTTTCACTGGCATAATAAGTCATGTAGCTAGAACATTATTTGTCAAAACATTCTTAAACCATGTTCTTATAAATTCTTATTAATATGCATACAAAAAATATATTTCTGTTGTCCCTTGCATAATAGACATTTTTACATCTTATTTTCTAAGTACATATATTGTCATAATAATTTTGCATTATTATTTCTATATTATGTTGAGCAACATATACACCTTAGGTAATAGAATACTTGTATGTATTTTTAATTACACCATGAACGCATTTTTTTTCCGTCCGAAACTAACTCTTACATTTTAAACAAACCTTATAGTTTTATACCTTTATTTAACAGCTTTTAAGTATGCATTTCCTTAGCATAATAATTAACTTAGGTTTGAACGTACAACCGCAAGTTATCGGATCGTAGAGGATGATTAACACCTTCCCTCTAGATTAATAAAAAACTTTTGCCCAGAATTTCACATAGTTTTGCAGACCATAAAAAATGAAGTTAATGTTGACTTTAATCTAGTTAACATTTAGGTGTCCTAATTCACCCAGACTAATTAAGTGGAGACTCTGCGAACCCTAGCATTATTTTTAGCCATTTAGCAACCTTTCAGCATGTTAGCACCTTTTTCAGCATTTTAGCATTTTTATTTTATCACTTTTTAAGGAGTTAGAAATGTCGCGGTCGAAAAAAGGCGTGACAGAAATGGCGACCCCGCTGGATATTTGAGGTTCTTGACCATAGCAAACCTAGGTTTATTATTGTTTGGATTTATTTGCTTTTATTTGTTTAAAATGCCTTAAAATTGCTTGCTTTAATTTTGTATGTTTAACTGTTTTAATTGCTATTTGCTTTTACTGTTTTTCTTAAACTGACATTCCGCTCATATTTCTTCCACTCTGGAAAACTCACACAATCACACGCTCACGCGCTGGTGTGCTTCGCAACCACAAGTTTCTTTCAAAAATACCCAAATTTTAGGAGAGTTGACGCTTGCGCGGAGTTAGATCGGTTCATCTGATCAGCCGTGTAGCCTTCTCACTCGAGTTGTCCGCTCGGGAACCTTTCGTCTAGTAAAGCCAAATCTCAGAAACCTAGGATAGAGTTATACCACCATTTATTTTAAGTCATGCATGCATACACATTAGGAGGTCAATCCTTGGTATTTACACCACAATTAGGAAAACACCAAATTTGTCGACGGGTTTTTCAACCCAACGACCAACCAACATACTATGTGTAACGTGACAATGATAGATAAATCCAAGCCTAATCATGACATGCTGAAATTGGAGAAAGTGCGTCGTCATTTGATCGCCATTTCCAACAAAAGCATTACAGTTTGACGGCTTGGATAAATCTATCATAACCTCGCATATGTGACGTTTAGGCCTACCTCTGACATAAAGGGGTCCCCATGCATGTTAGGACTCGCTTTCAATGTGACAATTTATGTGCAGCATATACTTGCTAAATGTTATTTACACCTTTGAAAAATCACGTGCTTTACACTAACGCAGTTTGCTGCATTTTGTTTAAAAGGATTTATCATCTTCCGCAAAGGTCGATTTGTATTTGACTAAGCAATGACAGAGCATCAATACTTCACAAGATCAAAGGTACGATCCAGCGACATGATTGATTCAAGGGCATTTGAGCAGAACGAGTCGGAACCCGTCTTGGTTCCTATAAACAAAGCAGAGGTCTCAGAAAAAAAACAGTGTAGATACGATCGAACACCTCGCCCAATTACCGCATCAAATGGCAATCCTGCAGGCCGAAATTAAAAGGCTCTGAAACCTCACCAAAGCACTCGTCACTTCAAATAACCAATACAATCAAAATCCTCCAAATTATTACCAGTACCCTCTTACTACATATCTCATTTACCACACTCAACAATATACAATGCACCCGTATATCCAACACAAAACCAAATGTCTACCATACCCCAGCCAAACACAAACCAAGATAAAAATCCACTACAAACCTATTTTTGTAATACATACGACAACCTCTTACGGTACCCACCCGTGTATACGCTACAACCAAAGACCCGTCCACTAAACACCTTCACACCCCACCTAAATGTCACAGAAAGGCCAATTAAAATATACACCCATTTAGCCGAGCATTTGTCGCAGCTGTACGAGAGGTTGAGAGTTGCAGGGATACTCCAGCCAATTCCAAGGAATGTTCCCAATCCCAAGTCCAAAGCGCATGACGAAAATAAAAATTGTGCATACCACTCTGGAGCCATCGGACACGACATGGGAAGGTGTTATACACTCAGAGACAAAATAAAAGAGCCGATCAAAGAGGGAGTCATTCAGGTGAAGGAGGCCTCCCCCAATAAGTACAATGATCCCAAAGAAAGAGAGGTGTTCCCTGGCCAAAACTCGCTCCGCCTGAATCCGTCATTTATCCAAGCATGCACCACGCAGAAGTCAAAAGAAGGAGATACTGATAGCAGAGCATGAAGACTCAGCCAGCCATGATGCAGAGCAAGGAGACATATTGGAGGATTGGATTTGCATCCCTCTTCTGGTCCACCTAGAGTCTAGATAAAAAGAGCAATTTAGCTTAGCAGAATAATTTAAAACTCGCATTTAAGCTTTAATAATGTTTTTCTTTTGTTTTACCTGTAATTTGAACTACGTTTGACTTGATTCCCTTGGTGGGATACGTAGGCGGCCATATCGGCTTCGGTCCCACTTTTAGAAAATCACAATACCTTTAGCTTGTAATGGAACTACGTTTGACCTGATTTCCTTGGCGGATACGTAGGCGACCATATCGGCTTCGGTCACACCATTAGAAAATTTTCCCTTCGTTTTGAAAAAAATACAAATACACACTTTGGCATGATAGACAAGCAATCCCATTGAGACTCACTTTAGGCCAAACGTCTTTGCATATTCAAAACTAGGACCATTAGTAGCTAACTAAGACAGGAAACCATACAGGGGTTGTAGGTCCAAACAGGCCAGGCGCGCAGATGTCAAAAAGCAAAGCTGCAAAGTCAAATACGAATCGATCACCCCCCTAACTCACAAGTTTTCTTTAAGCGAAGGTTCTTCATATTAGCAGAAGTAGAAAGAAGCAGCGGAAGCAGAAAAGGACATCAACAATCAAAAGTTCAAAATTCCGCAACAAAGTCTAGCGCATCAGCTCGGGCATAGAGTCAAATTGCAATCCATGCGGTGCACAAACGCACAACAAATACATCATGGAAATCCATGCGATTCACAAACGCATTACAACAACATCTCAGCAGTTGCAGCATTTAACATGTCCGTGCAAGGATAACATCTCAGCATTCACAGCATTCTTCACATCAGGGATGATATCTCTAGTCACAGAATAACATCTTTTCATATATTCATCATTTCGTTTTAACAGTTATGCACTAATTATTTCTCAAGCTTAGCTTGCAGGAGCATTAATCGGCATTACGTCTACGCAACGACGCCATCAACATTACATCTACGCAACGACTCCATCAGCATTACGTCTACGTAACGACGTTATCAGCATTATGTTTACCCAGCGACGTCATCAGCACAACACGTCCAGGCAAAAACGTCATCAGCACAACACGTTCAGGCAACGACGTCATCAGCACAACACGTCCAGACAACGACGTCACATCAGCAACATCATTCAACACATCTCAGCATTTGCAGCATCGTATCGTCATCGCATTACATATGATGATATTTCTATCCATCTTATCACATTTCTTACATATTCATGCATTCATTACTTTATCTTAGCAGTTACGCACTAATTTTTCTTAAGCTTTAGTCTACAGGGTCCTTAATTTATAGGAACAGTTTCAGCACGTCTGGACATAGACGACATCAGCAATCGCAGCACTCAGCAAGCATTCGCAGCATCCATCAAGTCCGTGCAGAGACTACATCAGCAATCGCAGCACTCAGCAAGCATTTGCAGCATCCAGTAAGTCTGTGCAGAGACTATATCAGCAATCGCAACATTCAGCAAGCATTCGCAGTATCCAACAAGTCTGTGCAAAGACTACATCAATAATCGCAACACTTAACAAGCATTCACAGCATCCAACAAGTTCGTGCAGAGACTATATCAGCAATCGCAGTATCCAGCAAGTCCGTGCAATGACTATATCAGCAATCGCAGCATCCAGCAAGTCTGTGCAGACTACATCAGCATCAGCAATATTCAGCAAGTATTCGCAGCATCTAGCAAGTCCGTGCAGAGACTACATCAGCATCAACAACATTCAGCAAACATTCGCAGCACCCAGCAAGTCCGTGCAGAGACTACATCAGCAATCGCAATATTCAGCAAATATTCGCAACATTCAGCAAGTTTGTGTGGTGACTACATCAGCAGTCAGCACTCGCATCATTCAGCAAGTATTCGCAGCAGCAAGTCCGTGCAGAGACTACATCAGCAATCATCGCATTCAGCAAGCATTCGCAGCATCCAGCAAGTCCGCGCAGGGACTACATCAGCACTCGCAGCATTCAGCAAGCATTCGCAGCATTCAATACGTCCGTGCAAGGACAAAATCTCAGCATTTGCAGCATCACGTCAACACAACCGCCATCACATTTTACAGGATAACATTTCTACCCACACAGTTACATTGCTTATAAATTCACGCGTTATCACCTTGCCTTAACAGTTATGCACTAACTGTTTGCTTAAGTCTTAGCATGTAGGAGCACAACGTGAATTTTCTCTTACAGCAAACCGGGACAATTTGTTGGGGGGCCAACTTTTCCAACAAATGGCAGAAGTGGCCTCGAGCGTCGGTCCACTCATTCCACATCACCCATAAGCTCAGCGTCATCATAAGTTGATACTGATACACTCCTAAGTTCAAGCCAGTTTATTTTTTATTTTAACATCACATCGATCAGTGTCATCATAACTCGACGCTGGGATAAATTTTGAGTCCGCGTTAGCCCGCCTTGGTAGCCCAGTGTCGTTATAACTCGACACTGAGACAAATTTTGAGTCTGCATCAGTCCGCCTTGGTGTTTGACCATGGTAGCCCAGTGTCGTCATAACTCGACACTGAGAAAATTTTGAGTCCGCGTTAGCCCGTCTTGGTAGCCCAGTATCATCATAACTCGACACTGGGACAAATTTTGAATCAGCATCAGCCCTCCTTGGTGTTTGACCATGGTATCCAGTGTCGTCATAACTCGACACTGAGAAAATTTTGAGTCCGCGTTAGCCCGCCTTGGTGTTTGACCATGGTAGCACAGTGTCGTTATAACTCGACACTGAGAAAATTTTGAGTCTACGTTAGCCCGCCTTGGTAGCCCAGTGTCGTCATAACTCGACACTGGGACAATTTTTGAATTTGCGTCAGCCTGTCTCAATTGCCAAGCATTTTTAATTAGGATGATCGAGATAAAATTGGTATAAGTCAACGTCTTTGTCTGAAGACTCTTCCATCATCTCCATACAAAGAGAGACAAGTTGTTGACACACAATTTTGACCTTCTCGTCCAGTCTTTAACTATAAAATTACACAAATTTTCTAAAATTTTAACAATTTTATAATAGTAAAATGCAACAATAAAACATTAATACATGTATAAATAAGTGATTTAATAATGGCACCACATTTTACGTAGAATATTAAGCATTTTTTTAGTCTCACATCCGCATTCGTTATTTGCATAAATATTATTCATAATTTAAGCCCTAATGATTTTAATAATAATAAATACGTAAATAAGTAAACAATTTAATAATGTCATCGCGTCAAGCATTCGTTAAAATTATATCCACATTTATTAATATCCAAAGCAATTTCATAAGCAATTAAAAACCCCTATTAATTTAATTTTAATTTAACAAAGCATACATAGTAAATAAGATTTTAATAATGGCATCACATTATAAGTTTATAACATATTAAGCACTAATTAAATAGCACGCACACATTTATTTTTGTAATAATTTAAACTCAGTCTAATACTAAAACAAATACACTTAAAACTCTACCCCTTAATTAATTACTCACCAGCCCAACTCTCCCTCATTAAAACCGCAGCCCATTATTTCGCAGCCCAACCCGCATGGCCCAACACCCATAAGCCCAAATCGTCCCACCTTCTTCAAAGCCTACAACAATTTACATTTTATCATTCCTTCCAAAATTAAAATGAAAAACCCTAAATCGCCGCACCTCGCTCCCCATCGCCCCAGTCGGGATTCTCGCCTGAGAATCCGACGAATCACCTACCAAATCTTCCTAACATACCATAACAAATCCATAACCAAATCAGTCCATAAAAAATCATTCTAATAAACACAAAATCGCAATAAAATCAGTCCAAAAATCGTACCTAAAACGCAATAAATCAGCCCTAAAAACTTTACCAAACTTAGAACCTTCAAATCCTAGCTATAAATACAGAATCTCTATACATGCAATAGGCAATGGAAGACAGCAGTCAAGGAGCAGTAAAAATCGAAAACCAATAGGAAAACATCCGAGAATTAGAGGTCTAGGGCAAGAACACAAATCTGAAACCGCAACCTCGCCCCTTTCAATCGCATCGCAATAAATCATCCGAGTGGGTCGACTACTTGATACGCTGTCTCGGTTCGCTGCCCGGAGAAGATAAATTTATCACCATTTATGTCTTAGATTTCGTTTGATATTAATGCGTGCAATATCTGTTTCGTGCAATGTCTTAGGTGTATTAAGTTGATTGATGAACCTGTTTAGTTAATATTAATGGCTATTGACGTTCGCGGCTGTTGACACCCAATTTTGACCCTCCCGTTCAGTTCTTAACTATAAAATTACACTAATTTTGCAAAATAATTTTCTATAATAAAATGCATCAATAATATATTAATACATGCACAAATAAGCTTTTTAATAATAGCGCCGCATTATAAATATTAGCCCTAATTAAATAGCACGCCCGTATTTATTTTTGTAATAATTTAGATTAATAAAACATCTAAATTAATCACAATTTTAAATTTCTAATTTACCACTAATTGACCCCTAAAACTAATACCCATTATAATACCTAATCAGCCCCACCTTTTAAATCCCACAACCCACAGCCCATAAACCTTTGGCCCAAATCCGTGAGCCCAACCCCCTTAATTAATAAATCAAAACCCACAACCCCACTCTTACGTCGCCCGCGCGACCCATAACCCCTATACCTTCTCCCTCTCCTCCCCATCGTCAATAGCCCTTAAGGCTCAAGCTAGAAAACCAACAAACGCCCCCCACATTTCCTCTGAATCAACCGACAACATCCATACCTAAAACCTGCGAAATCTGAACCCCCATCAACTCCCATCTACCACGAACCACCCTCATCTCACCCATACCCTGCATCCCCCTAAAACCCGCGATTTGAACCAACAAATCATCCAAAATCAGACCTCTAACGGCTTTATTCAAAATTCAAACCCAATATTTCACCTATAAAAGACCCCTTTGTTCTTCATTTTAGTGGGACCCGAATTTGAGAATTTATCTGTATTGATTCAGAAAATCTGGGGGGGAAAAACATTCAAGCTTTGTTTTCTTCATTCGCACCCACATACATATTATTCGAGTAGAATCGACGAGTCGAAACGCGCCTCGGTTCGTTGTCCGGAGAAGGTAAATTTAATTTACTCTCGATTCTAGTCCATTTTGTGTTCTATATGTTTTCTGCCTATTTTTGAATGTTTGTTAACTATGTGTTAGTTAATGTGACATTATTAGGTCTGTTAATACTTAGAGATTATGGTTCAGTTCTGATTAGTCGATGGAGTTTCTAAAATACGATTTGTGGCCTATTTATGCGTGTTAATGCTATATGATTAAGAAACATCGTATGTCAAGTGGCTACTGTTTAGATGTTCAGTTTGAATCAGTTAGCTATCGACTAGCTCAGGCTCTTTTATCTATCGAATGTAGTATGGATTCATAAGGGACTAATGCTTGCCTAAGGAGCTTGATGTTGACCAATTAATGGCTTCATAGTTGCTTTTTTAATTTGTCCAGCTGAATGAGTAGTGTCTAAACAGTTTTGGCTTAAGTCTTAATTTTCCTGTTTATAAACATGTGTGCATGAGTTAGGGCAGTAAATGTTGATAAGAAGTTGTGTGCGTATGTTGGATTTCAAATATTATCAATCAGTTGTAGAATGAGAATGTTTAGTTCTGAATCCTTATTAATATGCATCGGAAATCTGTTTTTGAGCTTAGGATTAAGGACAATTGCTTAAGTGGATTTGTTCATCTATATATCCTAAAAATATGTTTTCTTGAACTACCTGTCCATTTGTTTTTATCTGTCTAACTGCTAAGTATATATATATATATGATAGTATGTAACAACTTCTAAGTCAATCATGACCAGTTCCCTTGCTTAATGAAACTTTGCCAGCCTACATGAACCTTATCCCATATTTTGAACCATAAAAGAAACACACAGTAGCTGATGCTCTTGCTCTGTCTCTGTTATGTAAATCTGAGACTGGTGGGGATATTCTATGCATCTTGACCTGAGTAAAATGAGTCTAGCAATTAAGGTACTATTTGTGTTTGTATGTTAAATGAGAAGTAGCCATCCCTATTGCATGATCATGCTGGAATTGCTAGGATCAAGACCACTTAGTTGAATAACTTAGTTTAAAATAGGATCTGGAACTTGAGTTTGGATGTTTGGTATCCGTTTAACCTGATATTTGCTAGACTAATCTCATGCCAGTCCTAAGTTAAGATGTTTATTTTTCTGAGATCAGTGCAGAATACTACCATGTATATTTGATGAATCAATGGATGTTATATTGTATCGTGCCTGCCTATTTTATGGATAGTCTAGAAACAAAGTGCTTATGCGCCATGTCTATTGTCATACTATATCTCAAGCTACTTTCTTCTTTTAAAACCAAGAACACGCAAGTTGCTAGTATGTTGTGATCCGGCCGCGATTAAGAATGAGCCTTGTATATGCTTGTCTTAATTTACGCATTATACAATCACATTTGACTCCAAATTTGAGTACAAACTTACTCTGTTGGGCCTCTGATTAGCTTCTACCTCATACCTGAACTTTTCTTGGTTATGAGTTACTGGTTGGCATGATTTGTAATTGGTTCAGTGACCACACTAAGTATGACACACCATATTTGAGTTTGTCACCTGCAATATCATTTTAAAAACTGCTTTGATTTTATTTGTGACAACCAAGGAATGAGCAGGATTTAAATTTGACCTATGGAAACTGAAATCTCTTTGTTCATGCCTGTCAAATAATTTTCTCTTTAAATGTTGGTTGGATCACATGGATTTGTTATTAGCAGTGTCTTTAAATGATTCTGTTGTACAATGTCTATTAATAATTTGGACATTTTATGTTAAATCTCTGTTATTGCTATCCCCGAAAATATCATATATAGGCTCAGTATTTCATGTACACTAGTTTATATATATGTTTGAATATGGGCAAAGATGGATCATTACATATGCGTAAATATGGATGTCTTGATTTTCCTCTTCACTTTAGAATCTGCTTGGTACACTTCTCTGTATATTATGCTTCATTGGGCCTGCCATACACCTTGGACTGATCTGTTCTTTCTTTCAAAATCTGGAAATTTCACATTGTTGGGCCGTTTTGATTTTTAAGGCCCAATTCCTATTAAAGCGGTTTTGGCTTTTTCTTTCAAATTCTTTGAAATAAAATGATTCAAATATGCTAAATCCTATGTCAATCTTTATTTGCTATTTGATGATTACGATGTATACTAATCTTTTTCTTTTCTTGTTTTTCACATGACATGCATCGGGAGGACAAAGAGTCTTGTTATGACTTTGTCAAGCAAAGGATTCACATCCACAATTCTCGCATTCTTGGTCTTGGAATCTTAAAATAAATAGGTGAATAATATATTCACACCTCTAGTCATTTTATCTCCTTTCTTTAACTCCGTCACTTTACTTTTATTTGTATTTTCGTTACCTAACCTTATACAATTATTGAAAATGCTTAGAATAGTTAGACCTAGAACTATTAAAGGCGGGTAGTTAAAATAATAAAATGTGTCGCTAGTTTAATCTATCTTTAGGCCGTTATGCATTTTCAAAACCTTTTAAAATAACTTAGCCTTTTCATTGATATTATAGAAATAAATGAGTTCCAAATTCTTATTAAACTTCATAAAAACAACAAATCTTTTTTCATAACAAAGATCTATTTTCTTATTACCAAGTGCAAAAGAGGAAAATCTTGCTACCCATTTGCATACCCTTTATAAAGACTAAAATTTACATATAATACGTACTTTTAGTAAACCATCTATTTTTATTATTTTGCATTTTTTTTTATAAGCCTCATGCAATTGCTTTGTTCAAATAGAATATTTTCCTTGCATTTTACAAACAAATTTCATGCAATTCCATGGAAACTATATATACATACATATCTTTTAAATAATTATTTGCAAACATCTTTTTAACTCATGTTCTCCTAAATATGCATTTTAAATAATTAACCCTAGGTTTGAACGGACAACCGCAAGTTAGCGGATCCTTTAGGGTGCCTAACCCCTTCCCTTTAGGATAATAAAGAACCCTTACCCGGAATCTCACATAAGTTTTGCAGATCATAAAAAATGGAGTTAGTGTTGACTTTAACCTAGTTAACACTTAGGTGTCCTAATTCACCCAAATTAATTAGGTGGCGACTCCCTAGCAACCCTTTAGCATTTCTAGCCCCTTTAGCACCTTTAGTACATTTTGCCTTTAACTTTAAACACCCTTTTAAAATATTTAGCATTTTAACACTTTAAATATTCTAGCACCTTTCAGCACCCTTTTAACATTTTAGCATTCTTTTGCACATTTAGCATTTTTTATTTTTCTAACATTTTATTAAGCAGGAGATTTTTATTTTAAAATGTCGCGGTCGAAAAAGGGCGTGACAGCGACGATGTTTGTTAATGTGATTCAGTTAAAGTTAATAACTATCGACATGTGCGACTATGTTTGTTAATACGATACTGGCATTGGTAATATGTTTGTCATTACTATACTTGAGAAATAACATGATATGGTTCTGTGTGTTCATGTATTGGGTATCCCTGCGTCTTTGTGTGACCCTATGATATTTGCGCATTGATTTTAGTGTCTCTATATGCTCGCAAAACTAATAATCCTGTATGTTTTGTAGTTAAATTGTACCTACATTATCATGTCAATCTCTTGAATTGTTTCTATGCCATGGGAATTGTAGTCTCTGTTGCATCTCACACTGGAAATATAATAATGCCTTAAGGTAGTAGGACATAGGTTGAGTTTTAGAGAGTTGTATCGTTTATCTTTGTCTAAATTTTTGAAAGTGTCTTTCTATGTCTGGTTTCAACATCACTGATCTATCCCAAATAGATCCTAAAAGCAAGTAATAAGATGCTAAATGGTTAGATAATCTGGAAAATATCATGATATACATATTTGAATACCTGAAAGTTGTCTAAAATCTGCTTGAAAGCCTACGTGTGTTTAAAATGATTCAAAGTAGTAATTGGCTGATTTTATCGGAGGATAGGTGATTGTTCTAGGTTGGAATGTATCCTCACTCTTTGGACTAAACATATGCGTCATCGGGTGGTAACTCATACAATTTAACATTGAGGGGATGTAAAAGAGGCTAAATAGATGTAAAAGAGGCTAAATAAATATCAATTGTCCTGTTTGTTGATTGGTGCCTGACATGTCTTTGTTTTTAACTGAAAATTAAATCTCTTAGCTTCTGATCTCTCGTCTGATGTCTTGTTTTATCACTGATGGCTCAATTGTTCAATTAAAGTATAGATAGGATGTGTTGATATTCCATAATGATGTTTGGGTCTACTCTTTACTTTGATGTTGTCTATTGGAGCTGTAAAGTCCATTTGTTTCATATCCTGTGTGGACTGTTTTTTTTATGTTGGGCCACTACCTATCTGGTTTACATGGATTATTTATTGGGCTGACATATTTTTACGTCTGAAAACCACATATTTTGGTGGTGCTACATTCTGCTATCCCGTGTACCCTTCGAGGCCCAACTATAGATAAAATGTGTGATGTATATTGGGCATGCTTATGGCCGAAATGAAATGATGACATATGTTTAGTTTTGCCAAAGTTATTTGTCATTCGAGTTTAAAATATGTTCTAATCTTTATCTTTCTCTTATTTTACATGAAATACAATGCATGAGAGCAAATGAAGAGTCTCGACACGAGACTCATCACACCCCTTAGCAAATGAAGACCCGCATCTATGTGTATCCCGCACCCGCATCCGCATCAGAAATTCCAAAGCTGCAGGCGGAATGATATCGCCACTCCTTCAAGTCATCTTTATTTATTCTTTATTCTGCTCTATTTATTTGTTATAAATTAATTGTCTAACGCTACACTAATTAATTAACACTTAGAATAGTTAAACCTTGAATCAATAGCTAGAAATTAATTTAACTTGCTTACCTTAAATTAATTACTTTATGCTCGTCATGCATTGTTTAATAGTTATAATAAACCACTTAATAATCTTCACTGGCATAATAAGTCATGTAGCTAGAACATTATTTGTCAAAACATTCTTAAACCATGTTCTTATAAATTTTTATTAATATGCATACAAAAAAATATTTCTGTTGTCCCTTACATACTAGACATTTTTACATCTTATTTTCTAAGTACACATATTGTCATAATAATTTTGCATTATTATTTCTATATTATGCTAAGCAACATATACACCTTAGGTAATAGAATACTTGCATGTATTTTTAATTACTTCATGAACGCATTTTTTTCGTCCGAAACTAACTCTTACATTTTAAACAAACCTTATAGTTTTATACCTTTATTTAACAGCTTTTAAGTATGCATTTCCTTAGCATAATAATTAACCTAGGTTTGAATGGACAACCGCAAGTTAGCGGATCTTAGAGAATGCCTAACACCTTCCCTTTAGATTAATAAAGAACTCTTGCCCAGAATTTCACATAGTTTTGCAGACCATAAAAAATGAAGTTAATGTTGACTTTAATCTAGTTAACATTTAGGTGTCCTAATTCACCCAAACTAATTAGGTGGAGACTCCGCGAACCCTAGCATTATTATTAGCCATTTAGCAACCTTTCAGCATGTTAGCACCTTTTTCAACATTTTAGCAATTTTATTTTATTTTCTAACACTTTTTAAGAAGGAGTTAGAAATGTCGCGGTCGAAAAAGGGCGTGACATCTGAGATATTACCCAGCAAAAACAGCAGCAGCTTCAGTACTGCTACACTCGGCATCAACAAAGAACCACTCATTCTCTAGTCACACTCGGACTAGAGAATCCCTCGATTCTCCCTACGAAAAAAAATGATGGCAAAAACCTCTCGTTCTCTAGTCTCACTCGGACTAGAGAATCCTTCGATTCTCCCTACGCAAGCTTTTATAATAAGCTCAGACATGCAGTGGAGTCTTCCTCAATTTCTAGTCCAATTCCGGCTAGAAATTTCTCGATTCTCCCGTCCTGAGCTAAACAAATGAAAATCCATATTGTGTCCGACGAAGTATCCCTCAGTTCTCAGTCGATTTGCAACTGAAAACTCCTCGATCCTTCCATCTATCTATTGCTACTGATGTGCTTTCCATCATTACTAACTACAAACAACCTGCTGTATCAGGTCTTTTATCAAACACCTGAGGTGCGTGATTTGCCTCAGCCCTCTCAATGGAGTTTGATGGCATTCTTGTCTCCATGACTGGGAACGTATCCCTTCCTTGCCAACAAAAAAAACAGATCAAATGAATTTATTTATGTGCAAATGTCTCTTTCGTCTTTCTGCAAATTCCTCATAGGTTACAATCACTTCTCTCCCCAAGCATTTATTTATATGATCAACATCCAACACTCGCTTAAACTCGTAGTCAACTTTCGAGCTCGGAATAACCAAAACGCGATTGAGCAGAGCCGCGAAGAACATATGTTTTTCCAAACAGATCTAAAATCTAAAATCTCTGAGAACAACTTATTTTTCGATTAACAATCAAACTTATTTTTCAATTAACAATCAATTTTCTTAAATGTTTCAACAGTGGTCTCTCGAATCCACATGTAACTTCATCGAAACTATGATCAGAAGAACATACAGAAATATGAAGAGATCATGATTGTAGCTCTTAGTAGAATATGCAAAGAGATTTGTACGATCACAAATATCCTGTGATAAGTTCCCGGTGATCTTCACTGTCGCAATGACAGTCAAAGGCGGAGTGTATCGGCGGAAAACGATGTCTCGTTTCTCAAACTTTCTCCACTCGTATACATTTTAGCAAATTGAGCGAATTTGAATGAATTTGAATAATTGACTTGTCTCCACTCTTACTAATGCTTGTAGAAAAATACAGTAATGTAATCAACTTACAGAATGAAAATTTCAAATTTGCTCTTCTATAGATCCCTCAATTTCTGGGTTAATTTTGCTGGAAACTACTCGATATATCAACCTCGCTCTGATACCATGTTAATTTACTCCTTCATTGATTAATTACTTCATCCAGTGGTTGGGCCTTAGCCACTGGTTCACTCTCGCAGCTCGACAACAAACAATCAGAGTGTTGTGATCAGTAACGAATCGTGTGTTTATGAAAGGAAAATGGTTGACGATGAAGAAGTGAAGAAAAGAGTTGGAGAGTAGAATTAGGAGAGAAGAAATAGGTTCGAAGAAGTGAAGAAAAGAGTTGGAGAGTAGAATTAGGAGAGAAGAAATAGGTTCAGTGAAAGAGGAAATATGTATTATTACTTCAAGTATGCATATTACATATATATTCACTTGTCAATTATCTAGAATTCTCTATAAGATATTTATTTTCTCTCAACTAATCTCAAACTAACTTGTAACAACTTGTAACTAACACTCTAACCTCTTTTAACTAACTATTAATCAGCATTTAAATGATGTATTATTATGTATCTCAACAGATATACACAATTATCATTAAACTTATATTCTAGTGTTATTTGTTGAAATTTCTAGTATATGGAGTTGTTGGTTCGGTTCTCATTACCCCCTTTCAACTTCCCCTTTATCAATCAGATCCTAATGCCATAGAAAATGAGTTTAAGTTTTGTATACGGCTAATGCAGATAAAATTTTACACAATTTAGTCGTTCAGACATCTGCAAATGAGTCTTCTTATAAAATGTGAGATTTGAAATTTTAAAAATAAAATTTGTTACGTGTTACACGTTACCACAAGTAAATATGATTTGATTAAATATAATATATTTAAACTCATACAAAATTAGTACTATATAATTAACAATGTGGTCAAACTATATGTGAAGCTTCACATTACTAGAAATATAGTTTTTTTTCATCGATATTCAGTGGAAAATTTATGCTATAAAACATGATTTTTCTATCTCATTCCCACTTAATTAGATCACCGAAAAATGCATGATGTAAAATAGGTTCTCATTGGAACGCTGAAAAACTTTTTAATTTTTTCGTGTGAAAGCACTATTATTTAGGTTGAACCCACCGACACTCAATTGAAAATAGTCACTAACCATTTTTAGGGGAGAAATAGAGATTTTTTAGTAGTCTCATGATGCACTTTTCTCAATTTCTTTTTTTGAGGCGGGGTGTGTGTGGGGAGGGGGAAGGGTATACTGGTGGTCCTATGAATCTCTTTGAAAGTAGCTCAATAATCTGGTTCCATAAGACATCAATTCCTACCAACTTGCGTCTTGAAAATAGATGCAATAAGACCCCACCACTTAAGTTCTAAGCTTCAAAAAAGGATAATTTTCTGTAAAGGATAAATAAAGTCACATTTTTTAATATCTAGCCATGTGACGGGCAATATATGATCCTAATCATTTTGTTAGAATTAGGTTAGGGATTATAACATCTAGGCTATTAATAATCATCATTAGAGCGACATAATACGGTTCAAACTTCGAATTAGATGTTCAACTAGTATCATTAAAGGACTTTCCACATGGAACCCCTCTTCCAAAAATGGATGAATTGACTGGTGACATGGTTAGATGTCACACTCATGACTATTTTTGCTTTTACTCAAAATGCACTAATAGATAAGTATATAATATTTGGGTTGGTTGTGCTAAAAATTTATTCGCACTCGATATTTATATCAAATTAATAAATATAAGTTATATATTTTTTATGTTGGGAAGAAATGAGCAATAACCAAATTGCACGACAAGGTAAATGCAAAAAGATACTCAAGTCAAACAAATTTCTCACACTATTTGAATAAGAGGAGCAAACTAATTTCAAGCACAAACGAATATATGGACAACAACTATACCAATAATAAAATATCAAATCAAACAAAAATAAATTGAATGTAAGAGACACCAAATTTACGTGGAAACGCCCTTCCAATATGAAGAGGAAACAACCACAGGACCTTCATCCACAAAAGCTTCACTAAAATCAACAAGAGTAACAAAAATGTTCGCCAAATGACTACAACATCAACGCCAAAGACGGAGCAACAATACATAAAAGATATCACCAAAACTAGTGAAGAAAAGAGCGAAATCACCCCAAAAAATGAGCTATTATTTATGCTCTAAAATTGGAGCTAAAGGCCAGAAAATCCAAACTCCACCGTTGAAATAAAAGAAACAGATGTTGAGAATCTGTTATACCCCGTATTTCCAGAGTATGTATGCGAGGACGTACGTACGAGAATACGGCAGAAAGATTGGAAAGGAAGAAGGAGGTAAATTTTTCCACGGAAAAGTTTCCGGTTTTTGTGAAGGAAAAAGGTTCGTTAATGGGAATTGGATTCCCAGATTTGGTATTCGGACTTCCTGGAATATTAGAGAATTATGGAATTTTATTTTCGGAAATGGTCACGTGGGGCCCACGGGAGAAATTTACGGTTTTGTGGGGCCCACTTTGTTTTCGAGATTTTGGCCATTGTGGATATTTTTCGAAAGACGTTTTTTTAGGGCCATTAGGAGGGTGACACGTGTCACCCCCGCCTAGGTGGCTTGGCCGAAGTTACCTTTGTGCACAACACCCGGTTAGAGTCGTTTTTCGACGAAACGTTTTGCGTAACTTGCGAGGGGAAAATTCCGTCTATGTCGTTTTGTATTTTTGCGGATTTTTCCGAGAGACGGAACATTTTGGACCAACGGGAGGGTGACATGTGTCACCCTCACATTGGAAGCTAGGTGGGGCGGCACTTGGACGATTGGGGTGTCAAGTGGGTAGATATTTTTGGTAGATATTTGTGAGGGTTTTAAGGAGTAGGGACTAGGGGGCACTTGGGCATATCTTGGCCTTACACTTGTGTAGCACTTGGCTAGATCTTGGCCATTGGTTGGCCTTTGGCTTTGCTATAAATACCCCTCCCTTTGTTGAAGACTTCATCATCCAAATGTGTTCTAAGTCTTGCAATCCTTCCCCTCTCTTCTTGTTGCTCTCGCCCTAAGCCTTCTCCCCCCCCCCCTTTGGGTGGCCTTGTGGCCGAGAGCCTCCCCCTCCCCTGTGGTGCCTTGTAGTGGGGTACCCACTGCTAGTTGTTTCGTATAATACCCTTGTTGTGGTATAGAAATACTCCTAGTATTGTTATAATGCCCAAAATACCTTAGCCTTGTACCTTGTAGTATTCCAACGATACCTCTTTACGTAGAGTACGGAATACTACCTTTGTTCCTTTTTAGTCTCAAACCGAAACCCTAAGGAAATCTTCATCGTTGGTTGAAGTATGTGAGTAAGTTGGTTAGAACTTCAAGGGTTGTTTGGAGTGGTTCGAGCGCACTGAGTGAGCTAAACCTTGCTCGGGAGCGACATTAAACTCGGATAATTTTGGGCTTATCGAGGTAATTATCTTGTCCTCTATTGTAATTGGAAATTACATGTTTGTTAGGATATATAGTTGAAGTATACTATATATGGAACTATACTTAGTATTCGCAATGTCTTTTGACTTAAGCTGAAGAATAAAGAATCGAATCGAATCAGATTTACATGTGTATCAGACAGTAGACTTGTGTAGAATTGTACACGTCAGGTTAGGCGTGTAAACCCCACTGGTTGGCTTGGTAGCCAGGCCTCGATAGAGGAGAGATTTACGCTGTGGGGAGGTCTTAGAATTTTCTATAGAAAGATAGAAACTTATGTTTTGGGGTTAATAGACGTTTTGACCTTTATAGGTGAAAGTACTAAGAGTAGTATTCTACTCGAGGAGTGGAAAGGGCAGTGCGTTGTAGTACTTGGAGCATTTTGCTTTTTGTCGATAAATCGTCGCGAGGTATGTGAACCTCTTCCTATCTCTTCTAGCGTGATATGTGAACTATGTAGTACGGTAGACGCATACGTGTTAATCGTGTGTTTGATTGTTTTAAAACATAAAGTGTTATAACGGCTTTATGGGAAGTTGGTTATAATGACTTTATGTAGGTGAAAATGGTTTACTGATGTTAGAAGTTAAGAGACTTGATCTTATAAGATAAGAGACTTAACTTATTTGTTTTAATGAGGATGTTTGTGTGAAACCTCATTCGTGAGTAATGAGTACTTGGTTTTTAAAGGGATAATGTTTCCGATTTCGAATCGAATGTGTATCGATGCAACTGCGGCGTTAATAAAGGAAAATGTATTGAATAATGATGTGTTGTATTAAAACCAAGAGAAACCTCCATCTGCATAGAAGCTAAGATGAGACAAAATGATATTACATTTTCTAGATCATGGCTGCTGTAATAAGATCGTTATAAACAAGAATAAACTACTCACGTATATGTCATATGTTACTCAATTGTTCTAAAAAGGAATCAGTGATTAAGTTTGGGAACTATGAAACCATTTGAAAAATGAGAAGCTTGAGTAATCAAACTAGGCAAACCGGAACTTAGGAAAAGAATGTTGTTACTTGGTTTTGAAAAGGAAGGTGGGTTGGTCATTCTAATACTACGGTATCGGGTGACTCTTATAAAAGAAATGGATCTCTTTTAAAAGAACTTAACGTATGTAGTACTTTGGGGTTAAAACGGACTTTGAAAGTACTTTGAGTTGTGTGAACTTGCCTACTTTGTTGTTGTGAAACTTGCCTATGCTTGTTGTTGTGAAACTTGCCTATGCTTGTGATGATAGCCTTTATTGTACAAGCGTTGTGTTTACGTATTCTGCGTCTCGATAGAGGTCGGTTGGTAGTTGAGAACTTACTTGGATGTCTTGGCGGTCGAGAAATTCCGCAGATGCGTTCACGCTGATAGTATTATTGTTGTTAATCGCTTTGGACATACCGACACGATCGTGGCGCGCGGTATGCTTCCATTTGGTTAAGGTCTTGTGGTTAATCGCTTTGGATATCTCGACACGACGATGCGTAGCGCATGCGGGTATCGTCCATTTGGAAAGTTGTCTTATTGTTTCCCTTTGGACATACCGACACGACGCGTAGCGCGCGGGTATGCTACCATTTGGATTCTTTGTCTTGTTGTTGAGGTCACGTGGACATGTCTACACCGTCTGCAGTCCGGGGCATGTGGCCGTGGGACATTGGTATTATTATTGTTGCATCATGGACATGTCTACACCTGCGCAGATTCCGGCATGCGCCATAATGCGAACTCGATTGATGTGGTGGGCGTGAGACCCATAGTTATATTGGAGTGATGATTTGTTTTATGTTGGGAATCGTAGTTTGGTTATCATACATGTCTCCCGCTTTATATAGACTAGTATGATTTCATTCTGATGATTGCATGCGCATACTGTACTGTTATGACCTCGACTTCGGCCGCGTTCACGCCGCAGTAGAGGTACATCGGTCGTGGTTCCTCGCTCATGGATCACGATTCAGTAGCATTTGAAGCTCCGTTTCTCGAGGCTTATCTTTTAGTAGGTGTTCGAGTCAGAGGTTCTTGTACATTGGGGTATGGCGGGCCCTGTCGTCATAGTCGTGTATATCTTAGAGTGCAGTAATCTTGTTGTGGCGGGGTTGTAAAAGGATTAAAGCTATTCGTGTTTTATGTATATCGAAGAAACTGTTTTGGTTGGCTGTTTATTCATTTATCTCTTGTTAAATGACTCTTGTTTTGTGTTCGCTGATTTTCTCGATGTATGTATCACTAGGGTGCCTCGGTAAGGCACGATGCTTGAGCCCGAAGTCGTTACAAAAGTGGTATCGAGCGATTAATCCTCGGAAAGTGTCTACGACCGTGTCAGTAGAGTCTTGATTATCGATGTGTTGTGTACCACATCTATAATCGTGAGGCCGCAGGACATTTAGGATTAGTTTCCATTCTTCTCATTACGAGATCGTGCCTTAGAGTGTGTTGTAAGTTGGACCCTCCGACGTATCTCGTTTTTACGATTATGCCTCCGCAAAGGCAACGAGCCCGAAGGGCAAAGCGGTAGTCGCTAGTGAGATCTGAGAGTACGAGGCGCAGCCCGCGAAGACTGAGGTTGTGCTTGACGGCGGGTTTCGCGACGCCGCCAAAGACCAAAGAGAGTTTAAGCGCCGCAGCGATGGGCGATGAGACTACTGATACTGAGCCTCGATCCCATGCGGAGCGGGAGACGGGTCGCGAGAGATGGCGATTATTGGCGAGGTTGTGGCGATATGAGGACAGTGGACGCAGCGATTCGGTTCAGAGCACGATGGTTCACCCCGAGCGATAGTTTGAGGCTACGGGACTTTACGAGTTGTAGCCCGCCAGAGTTTTATGGGTCGAGGCGAGGATGATCCGCAGGAGTTCATCCGGCGATTCTGACGGATCGATCACGCGGTGATCAAGGCTTCAGAGACCGAAGTCGTGACCTTTGGTTCGCATCGGTGCGTGATACCGCTGATCGATTGTTTGATTCATGGGAGCTTTCCGGGAGAGCATGCACTCCAGCAGTATGGGATGAGTTTTGGGGCTTTCTCACGCACTTCTTGCCTCCGCTGATTGAGGAGGCACGCGATTTTTATTCTTGAGAGGCAGAGGCGACCGTCGGGAGTACAATGTCGAGTTCGATTCTTTGGCTCGATATGTCCACTGCGCTAGTGCAGATATGGAGGATAGGGTGCATCGCTACGTCACCGCTTGATGATTATATGGCGAATCTTGCGCGGTGTTTCTCTTGTGGGCATGGACATTGCCCGCACGCAGCTCACGCTAGGATGTGAGGCACGGAGGGTCGACGGAATGACCGGATCAGCGAGAGGCGGGGCAGGTCGCTTTGGTGGCTTTCGAGGCGGACCGCCTCGGCGAGCTAGTTATACCCCCACCGATGCAGTGGTCCTCCACCGCGTCTTGAGGCGGTCGTGGCTCGAGGTTGATTTTCGCAGAGGGGTGTTAACCAGCTGAAGCCACCCCTACCTCGTTGTGACCATTGTGGTAGACTCCATTTTGGAGAGTGTCGTGCTAGATTGGGAGTTTGTTTTGCATGCGGCCAGCATGGCCATTTTGCGGCGAATTGTCCTACCAAGGAAGCGCGGATGTTACGACTCACCTTCAGGGATCTGTGGGTGGTTCATCACCTTCTGTATGCGCCTGCAGAGTGCCTATGATTAGAGTGGAGCGGTAGCCGGTATATCCTTAACCTCTAGAGTTTTGGTATGCTTGTTATGATGATCTCATTATTGTGTGCTATGTACGGATAGCATTGTGATATGTGTGAGTTAGAAACATGCTTAGTTGGGAGGATACGTATGGGGGCATGGTAAGTGTGAACCTTAGACTATGTCACGGCGAGACCTTAGGGGTAAGGTCGTCTTGAGTTAAAGATTTATTTTTGACCACTTATCGAGTAGTAGTATACGTGGGATTTATTTGTGTGATAAGTCCGTGGGTAGTGTGAGATGGAAGTGGTAGCTTTCATGATGTGAATTAGTAAGATTGTTCCAGATCGGGGAACCAGAGTTTGGCGCGGTTGTGGGTCGGGTTGAGGGCGTGATACGGTCAACCCGTGAGCCGGATTAAGGTGGGTCAGTTCTGGGTGGTCCTCCGTGGTAGGGTCACGAGGATGCTAGGCCCAAGTTTGTGTGACCAACGTATGAGTTCGTGGGACGCGTTCGACCGAAGCGGTTCGTAAAGGCCGGAATGGCCTTAAGGAAGTTTGAGGTTAGTAAGATGACCAAGGTTGAGGTAGTGACTCCAGAGATTTTCGAACGGAAGTAATGGTGAAGTATGGTACGTCTTGGGAGAGTTCAAGTGTTCGAGAAGCGGCACGACGAGTAAGGAAGGAAGATAACGTGTGTTATTTCGAAGCCGCGTGGCGTTGACAACTTGTTAGAGGAACTTCATCGATATCCGTCTTGAGAAGGAACATTCGGGACGAATGTTTCTAAGGAGGGGAGAATGTTATACCCCATATTTCCAGAGTATGTATGCGAGGACGTACGTACGAGAATACGGCAGAAAGATTGGAAAGGAAGAAGGAGGTAAATTTTTCCACGGAAAAGTTTCCGGTTTTTGTGAAGGAAAAAGGTTCGTTAATGGGAATTGGATTCCCAGAGTTGGTATTCGGACTTCCTGGAATATTAGAGAATTATGGAATTTTATTTTCGGAAATGGTCACGTGGGGCCCACGGGAGAAATTTACGGTTTTGTGGGCCCACTTTGTTTTCGAGATTTTGGCCATTGTGGATATTTTTTCGAAAGATGTTTTTAGGGCCATTAGGAGGGTGACACGTGTCACCCCGCCAGTGGCGCAGAAGTTACGCTTTCAGGCACAACACCCGGTTAGAGTCGTTTTTCGACGAAACGTTTTGCGTAACTTGCGAGGGGAAAATTCCGTCTATGTCGTTTTGTATTTTTGCGGATTTTTCCGAGAGACGGAACATTTTGGACCAACGGGAGGGTGACATGTGTCACCCTCACATTGGAAGCTAGCGCGTGACTGGCGATTGGGGTGTCAGTGGGTAGATATTTTTGGTAGATATTTGTGAGGGTTTTAAGGAGTAGGGACTAGGGGCACTTGGGCATATCTTGCCTTACACTTGTGTAGCACTTGGCTAGATCTTGCCGTTGGTTGGCCTTTGGCTTTGCTATAAATACCCTCCCTGTTGAAGACTTCATCATCCAAATGTGTTCTAAGTCTTGCAATCCTTCCTCTCTTCTTGTTGCTCTCGCCTAAGCCTTCTCCCCTTTGGGTGGCCTTGTGTGAGAGCCTCCTCCCTTTGTGGTGCCTTGCCGTGGGGTACCCCTGCTAGTTGTTTCGTATAATACCCTTGTTGTGGTATAGAAATACTCCCTAGTATTGTTATAATGCCCAAAATACCTTAGCTCAGACTTGTAGTATTCCAAAGATACCTCTTTACGTAGAGTCAGAAATACTACCTTTTGTCCTTTTAGTCTCAAACCGAAACCCTAAGGAAATCTTCATCGTTGGTTGAAGTATGTGAGTAGAAGTTGGTTAGAACTTCTAAGGGTTGATTGGAGTGGTTTGGAGCGCACGAGTGGAGCTAAACCTTGCTCGGGAGCGACATTAAACTCGGATAATTTTGGGCTTATCGAGGTAATTATCTTGTCCTCTATTGTAATTGGAAATTACATGTTTGTTAGGATATATAGTTGAAGTATACTATATATGGAACTATACTTAGTATTCGCAATGTCTTTTGACTTAAGCTGAAGAATAAAGAATCGAATCGAATCAGTATTTACATAGGTGTATCAGATGAGACTTGTGTAGAATTGTACACGTCAGGTTAGGCGTGTAAACCCCATGGTTGGCTTAGTGGCCGCCTCGATAGAGAGGAGATTTACGCTGTTGCGGGAGTCTTGCGAATTTTCTATAGAAAGATAGAAACTTATGTTTTGGGGTTAATAGACGTTTTGACCTTTATAGGTGAAAGTACTAAGAGTAGCGTATTCTACTCGGAGTGGAAAGGGCTAGTGAGTTGTAGTACTGGAGCATTTTGCTTTTGTCGATAAATCGTCGCGAGGTATGTGAACCTCTTCCTATCTCTTCTAGCATGATATGTGAACTATGTAGTACGGTGACGCATACGTGTTAAGCGTGTTTGATTGTTTTTAAAACATAAAGTGTTATAACGGCTTTATGGGAAGTTGGTTATAACAGCTTTATGTAGGTAAGAAAATGGTTTTACTGATGTTAGAAGTTAAGAGACTTGATCTTATAAGATAAGAGACTTAACTTATTTGTTTTAATGAGGATGTTTGTGTGAAACCTCATTCGTGAGTAATGAGTACTTGGTTTTTAAAGGGATAATGTTTCTTGATTTCGAATCGGAATGTGTATCGACAGACCACTGCAGCGTTAATAAAGGAAAATGTATTGAATAATGATGTGTTGTATTAAAACCAGTAGAAACCTCCATCTGCATAGAAGCTAAGATGAGACAAAATGATATTACATTTTCTAGATCATGGCTGCTGTAATAAGATCGTTATAAACAAGAATAAACTACTCACGTATATGTCATATGTTACTCAATTGTTCTAAAAAGGAATCAAGTGATTAAGTTTGGGAACTATGAAACCATTTGAAAAATGAGAAGCTTGAGTAATTGAAACTAGGCAAACTGGAACTTAGGAAAAGAATGTTGTTACTTGGTTTTGAAAAGGAAGGTGGGTTGGTCATTCTAATACTACGGGTATCGGGTGACTCTTATAAAAGAAATGGATCTCTTTTAAAAGAACTTAACGTATGTAGTACTTTGGGGTTAAAAACCCGGACTTTGGCATAAAATGAAAGTACTTTGAGTTGTGTGAAACTTGCCTATGCTTGTTGTTGTGAAACTTGCCTATGCTTGTTGTTGTGAAACTTGCCTATGCTTGTGATGATAGCCTTTATTGCATGGCGTTGTGTTTCGTGTTACCGCGTCTCGATAAGGTCGGTTGGTAGTTGAGAACTTACTTGGATGTGCAGCGAGCGGAGAAATTCCACGCACGCGTCGTTGATAGTATTATTGTTGTTAATCGCTTTGGACATACCGACACGACGCGTAGCGCACGTATGCTTCCATTTTGGTTAAGGTCTTGCGTTAATCGCTTTGGATATATCGACACGACGCGTAGCGCACGTATGTTTCCATTTCGATTATCGCGCAGTGATTTCCTTTTTGGACATCTCGACACGATGCGTAGCGCACGTATCGTCCATTTGGAAAGTTGTCTTATTGTTTCCTTTCGACATACCGACACGACGCACGCGTAGCGCTGCGTATGCTACCATTTGATTCTTTGTCTTGTTGTTGAGGTCACGTGGACATGCCTACACCGGCGAATTCCGGGCATGTGGCCATGGGACATTGGTATTATTGTTGCATCATGGACATGTCTACACCGTCGCAGATTCCGGGCACGCGGCCATAATGCGAACTCGATTGATGTGGTGGGCGTGAGACCCATAGTTATATTGGAGTGATGATCGTTTTATGTTGGGAATCGTAGTTTGGTTATCATACATGTCTCGCTTTATATAGACTAGTATGATTTCATTCTGATTGCATGATTCGCATACTTGGTACTGTTATCGACCTCCTTCGGGGCTGCGTTCATGCCGCAGTAGAGGTACATCGGTCGTGGTTCCTCGCCATAGGATCACGATTCAGCATTTGAAGCTCCGTTTCTCGAGGCTTATCTTTTAGTAGGTGTTCCACGAGTTGTAGGTTCTTGTACATTCGGGGTATGGCGGGGCCCCTGTCCGTCATAGTCATGTATATCTTAAGTCTGTAGTAATCTTGTTGTGGCGGGGTTGTAAAAGGATTAAAGCTGTGAGTTTTATGTATATCTTGAAGGCAATTGTTTTGGTTGCTGTTTATTCATTTATCTCTTGTTAAATGACTCTTGTTTTGTGTTCCGCTGATTTTCTCTGATGTATGTATCACTAGGGTGCTCGGTAAGGCACGATGCCCCGAACGGGTCGTTCGTGAGAATCCCGATTCAAATTTGAGCACGATCCAACGGTTAACGAAATAGAAAAACGATGTTTGAAGTGAACTATTGTAGCAGATTTTCAATGTGCGAAAATCAATTTTTCTCTCTCTATATGACTGCTATGAATTCACTCTTGTGTATATGAAATAAGACCGAAGTGGATCCTATATATAGTGAGTTTTAAGGCAAAAGTGGGCTGGTCCAAATTGAATTGAGTTTTATTAATCCAATTTCACATAGGAACAATTCTCCCTCTCCCGACTACGTGGAACGATCAAACAACAATCCTCAAACTTCCCTCTTGGTAAGGATTTTGTAAATATATACGTGTAAGAATAGATCTTGGGCCTAACTCAACCCCAAAATCTAGCATGTAGGGTGAAGATTGTCCAAGTCCATATAAGAAGTCCATGTTTTCATTCCATTTCCGATGTGGGACTCTTAACACTCCCCCGCACGCCCAGACGTCGTTAACTGGAGCGTGAGCAATATAATTTAGGGGCCCAACATCGGTGAACAAAGAATTGAAATAGCTCTGACTTTGATACTTTTTTAAAGAATTGATCTTGGGTCTAACTCAACCCCAAAGGCTAGTTTATAGGGTGAGGATTGTCCAAGTCCATATAAGGAGTCCATGTTTCCATTCCATTTCCGATGTGAGACTCTTAACAGCGAATCATTATCATCAGTATGAATCATCTCAAGTTTAAGCAACTTAGAATCCAACACATCTCTGATCCAATGGTATCTCGCATCAATATATTTCGACCTACCATGAAAAGTAAAGTTCTTGTCAAGATGAATAACGCGTTGACTGTCACAATAAAGCACATACCTCTCTTGAGCAAAGCCAAGTTTCTCCATAAATCTCTTTATCCAGAGCAACTTTTTACAAGCTTCAACGACAACAATGAGCTCAACTTCTGTAGTAGATAGAGCAATATATTTTTGCAACCTAAATTGCCAAGACACAACTCCCTCTGCAAAAGTAACCAAGTAGCCTGAAGTAGACTTACGAGTATCAACATCACCGATCATATCTAAATCAGTGTAATCACAAATAATAGGCTTCCCTGTCCCAAAACACAAACTCAGACTAGAAGTGCCACAAAATATCTCATAATCCACTTCACAACATTCCAATGCTCCCTTCTTGGATTAGAAAGAAAACGACTAACAATACCAACAGTATGAGCAATATTTGGTCTCGTACGAATCATCACATAAATCAAATTGCCAACAACTGAAGCGTAAAGAACTTTTTTCATATCTTCCTTCTCATCATCACTGGAAAGACACTACTTTGTGCTCAATTTGAAGTGCATAGCTGAAGGTGTACATACAACCTTAGCTTTATTCATGTTAAAATTGCGAAGTACTTTCTGAATGTACTTCTCTTATGATAACCACAACTTCTTGGTCTCTCTGCCCTAAATAATCTGCATGCCAAGAATCTGCCTTGCTCGTCCCAAGTCTTTCATGGCAAAAGACTTATTCAAATGTTGCTTCAACTTTTGAATTCTGCAGGCATTATGACCAATGTTAGGCGTATTTTGTATACGTTTTTTGAGTCATTTTTAGTTAGTATTTTCCCCATTTTCATTTAAATAAGTGTAGTGGTAGGGTCGTTTTCCTTTCTTTTGAGTCACAGAGGATCAAAAAGGCAAAATGGCGAAAAAGAGCAAAAACTGGGCATAAAAGGAGGGTTCCGAGGCAGCAAAAGGTTGTAAATTTGAGATTCGGACAAAGACAAAGCAGTACCACGGCGCCCAGCAGCAGGACCGCGGTGCCAGAAGATTAGAGAACCCGCAGGACTTTCGGCACCACGGTGCCATTCTGCAGAACCGCGGTGCCGATGCGGGAAATTCAAAATCCGAAGTAAATTTGGTCAAGGGCAGAAGGGTCTAGAGGGCACGAAATTTGCAACATACTTAAGCCCTAGGGATTATTCTATTGAAGGGGGTCAGACATTCTATCACAGAACACAATTTAAGACAAATTGGAGGCTACCATTGGAGACCTAGTTCTAAGTACTTTTTCTTTCTTTAGTTTTCAATTCAGTTTATGTTGGTATTTGTATTAGTTCTTAGTGTGACTATGTCTAGGAGCTAAACACTTTATTAGGGCTTTCCTATTGAATCGCTTGAACCTCTATTTCATGAATTAATGCATTAGTTTGATTTCTTCTTCACTTGATTAAGATTTATTCAATATTGGTATGAATGTTTGATAGTTAACTGACCATTAATTATCATAATCTATATGATTTTGAATCAAGAACCGAGAGGAGAGATTTGGATATGTTGTAATTGAATAGACATAGGTTAAAATCGCGGACGAAAGTACCCCGATACTTTTATAGCATTATATGTTATTGTTAAGGCTGTCCAGTGGGGTGGGGCGTACCGACCCCGACCCGACCCCACCCCGACCCCACCCCCACTGTAACGATAGAGGTATACGGTACCGGTAATGGTACGGGGTCGACAAAAAATGTCGACCCCGACCCCGCCTCCCAGCCCGACCCCACCCCGACCCATCCCACCCCTCCCCATCCCTTTTCTAGCGTTGCGCCAACGCTTTGATAAATTAAGGTCGTTGGACAACGACCCTTTTCCCTTCTCCTCCCCAACCCCTACCCCTAATATTTATTTTTAACCCTTAAGTTATTATACTTACACTTTAACCCAATTTTTTCCAACTATAAATACTTCATTTTCTCTTCATTCTTTCTTACAAATCTTCCTACAATCTCTTATCTCTATAAAAATTTCTCAATCTATCTCTCTACAAGTTTATATTGTATACTAAATATTCAATTTTATTTATTCATTCGGGAGTGAAGTTGACAACTAGCTTGAGGATCATCCATCGAGCAAAGTTTCAATTTTCAACATCTCGATTACACGTTGACGTTACGTCGACGTTTGGTACATTCGTTCCTTTATTAAATTATTATTGTTTCTTTATTTTAATTAGCGCACTTAATTTTATTATCTTTAACTATTTATTAGCATAAATTATAATGAAATGAAAAGGACTAAGAGGTATGTTGGGTTTGTCTGATTCTAGTAGGGGTGACAAGGGCAATCGTCCTTCTTCTAGTCATCTTATTCCTCCTATACCGGATGATTTTATTGATACTCAAAAATTTTCTGAAGTACCAGTAGATTTAGACGATGAGCTATTTTCTGAAAATCAACAAAGAGTTTAATTTAGAAGAACATCTAGATGACACACCAACTAATCTAGATGACACGCCAACTAATGCACCTCAAACTGGAACGTCTCCTATTCCCCCTAGTATGAGACGATGCCCATCAGAACGAAAATTAACATCACATGTATGTGCTTTTTTTATAGAGACGTACAAAATCAAGTTGTTACATGCAAAATTTGTAAAATTGTTTATAAATTTAAAATGGGAAAAGATCAGAGCGGGACGGGAGGTTTAACTACGAATTTGAATACCAAACACAAAGCTAGGTGGGATGAATATAAGGCTCAAGTGAAGGGTGAGTCCACAATGCCCTCTCAGTCGGGACAAGCTTCACATACTGTCCCACACCAGGTATAGGGTCAAATTGACCCTATGACGGGGGCAATTGTAGGCCCTAAATACGATAAAACGAAAGATAGGGAAGAATTATCAAAATTAGTTGTAGTGGAGGATTTACCTTTTTCATTTCCTGATTCTCCTGATTTTATTCATTATATAAGATCAATGTACAATCCTGCTTATAACGGTTTTCCTAGATCAACTGTTAGGATAGATGTTTTTAAATTTGCACATGAATATCAACAATATTTACGTTATTATTTATATCATTACCCTTAAAAAGTATCTATCACATCTGATATAGGTCGTAGTACTAACGGTCATGATTATTTAACTGTAACATGTCATTGGATAGATCATAAATGGTCTATGCAAAAACGTATTTTAGCATATAGATATATTGATGAAAGGCACACTGATATTTATATTCAAGAAAATATTTTTTCAGTTTGCGTTTATTATGGCATAAGTGATAAAGTCATGACTATTACATTAGATAACGATTCTTCTAATATTTATGTTGTTAGAAGATTAAAAATTGTCTTAACTCTATCTTTTTCAGATAATTTTCATATAAAATGTGCATGTCATAATTATAACTTAGTTGTTGTTATACCCCGTAGTTCCAGGGTATGTATGCGAGGACGTACGTACGAGAATACGACAGAAAGATTGGAAAGGAAGAAAGAGGTGATTTTTTCCACGGAAAAGTTTCCGGTTTTTGTGAAGGAAAAAGGTTCGTTAATGGGAATTGGATTCCCAGATTTGGTATTTGGACTTCATAGATTATATTAGAATTTTGGGATTTTATTTTCGGAAATGGTCACGTGGGGCCCACGGGAGAAATTTACGGTTTTGTGGGGCCCGCTTTGATTTTTTGAGATTTTGGCCGTTATGGATATTTTCGGAAGACGAAATATTTTGGACGAATCGGGGGGCGACACGTGTCACCCCCACGCGCACCCTCGCCGAAATATGTTCAGGCACAACACCGGTTAGAGTCGTTTTCGACGAAGCGTTCTACCTAACTACGAAGGGTAAATTACGGATATGTCATTTAGTATTTTTGCGGATTTTTCCGAGAGACGTAACTTTTTGGACCAACGAGAGGGCAACACTTGGCACCCTCTCGTTGGTGGACTTGAAGGGGCGGTTAGGGCCGATTGGATGGGCAAGTGTTGGTAGATATTTGTGTAGATATTTGTGAGGGTTTTAAGGAGTAGGGTCTAGGGGGCACTTGGGCATATCTTGGCCCTCCACTTGCCCCCCACTTGGCTAGATCTTGGCCGTGGTTGCCTTTGCTGGGCCTATAAAGACCCTCCCCCTTGTAAGACTTCTTCATCCATTCCATAATTTCCAAGTCGTGAAAACCTCCCTCCCTCCTTGTTGGTTTCGTCCCTCCCCTCATCCGTTGTGAGGCCTTGGCCGAGGGGTGCACTCCCAGAGGCCTTGGCCGGCGGTACACCCTCCTAGTGGTGTCGCAGAGTACCCCCTGCCTTGTTGTTCTCGTAGAATACACCCCTCTTGGTAGAAATACTCTCAAAGTATTGTTACTATACCCAAATTACCTTAGCGTATACCTTGTAGTATTCCAAAGAAACCTCTATCGTAGAGCAGGAAATACTACAGTATGTCCTTTTGTCTCAAACCAAAACCCTAAGGAAATCTTCGTTGATTGATTGAAGTATTTAAGTAGAAGTTGGTTAGAACTTCTAAGGGTTGTTTGGGCGGGTTGGAGCACCGGAGTAGGAGCTAAGCGTTGCTAAGGATCGACATTTTTACTTGGATAATTATGGGCTTATCGAGGTAATTATCTTGTCCTCTATTTGTAATTGGAAATTACATGTTGTTAGAATATATAGTTAAAGTATACTATATATAGAACTAAGCTTAGTACTGCGGCAATGTCTTTTGACTTAAGCCTGAAGAATAAAGAAAAGAATCGATTGTATTTACATGGGATGTATTGCGGTAGACTTGTGTAGTATTCGAGTAGAATTGTACACGTCAGGTTAGGCGTGTAAACCCCACGGTTGGCTTGGTGGCGGCCTCGATAGAGGAGGAGATTTCTGTTGTTGCGGGAGGTCTTGCCAAATTTTACGTAGAAATGGAACCTTGTGTTTTGAAGTTAATAGGCGTTTGTGACCTTTTTAGGTGAAAGTACTAAGAGTAGCGTATTCTACTTGAGGAGTGGAAAGGGCTAGCAAGGTTGTAGTACTTGGAGCATTTTGCTTATTGTCGATACTCGTCGCGAGGTATGTGAACCTCTTTCTATCTCTTCTAGCATGATATGTGTGAACTATGTAGTACGGTGAGCGTACGTGTGTTAAGCGTGTTTGATTGTTTTTAAGAACATAAAGTGTTATAACGGCTTTATGGGAAGTTGGTTATAACGACTTTATGTAGGTAAAAATACTTTGTGGTTTTAAAGGTAGCGATGTGAATTATAAGCGGCTTGTTATAATAAAGAACTTGATGTATTTCAAAAGATTTATAAATCGTTTTGAAGGAGAGTAATACTTGGTTTTGAAAACTTAAGAGTTATACTAGCTTTATGGGAAGTTAGGTATAACGGCTTAAGAATGTTTCTTGATTTGAAATCGAATGTGTATCGCCAAACCAACTGCGGCGTTAATAAAGGAAAATGTCTTGACTAATGAGTTGTATTATTAAAACGGTAGAAACCTCCATCTGCATAGAAACTAAGATGAGACAAAATGATATTACATTTTCTATGTCATGGCTGCTGTAGTAAGATTATTATAAACAAGAATAACCTATTCACACATAAGACTTATGTTACTCAAATGTTTTAAAAGAGATTAAGACTATGAGTTATGAAACCTTTCTAAAATAAGTAACATGAACATTTGAAATTAGGCAAACTTGGACGTTTGAAAAACAATGTTGTTACTTGATTTTTACAAAGAGAAGTGTTTTGATTTACTTCAAAAGATAATCACTCTATTTTCATATACTACGGGTATTGTGTGACTTTTGTGAAAGTAACGTATCTTTGAAAAGAGTTAATGTACGAAGTATTTTGGGGATAAAAACCCGATCTTGTTAATCATATAGTAGAAAGTGCCTTGTGTGAATAACTTGATTGTATCGGTTTGTGATAGCCTTGTAATACCTTCTTGTTGATTTGATAAGTAAACATGCTAGGATGCTACGTGTGTTAGTATCTTGTGATGTTTGTGTAAAGGGGTTTTTCCTTTGTTGTGCTTATGTTGTTTAACGATAAGCTGTTATGATAGTATTATACATCACTCATCTCTTGAGATGATTACGGGGTTAAGCGCCTCCGTCGCGGGGTAGACTTCGGTAGTCGATGGACACATGATTCGAGACTACCTCATGCGGGTCGATGGGCTATGCGGAGCGGGAGTTCGAGTTAGATGCGGCCCTTGTGGTCACGCGGTCCTTGTGGCTACGCGACGGCGAGTCGGGGCCAGCTGCCGGAGTAGCTACCCTCGATGCGGGGTTATACCTCATGCGGGCGATCTTATTGGCCTATGCGGTGCGGGAAGTTCCGGGACTAGATGCGCACATTAGATCTGCGGCGAGTGGCGGCTTTGATCATGTGATGCAGACAGATCTCATAATCTGATTTATGACCTTGTTGCACTGTGGATTTTAGTAGTCGGCTATGCCTTCGTACTTACCCCGCATGCTTTTATTATAACACAGGTGGGACACGGTGTTCATGTGTGTTCCTTGGTGCTTTCATATCATAAATCGGCGGTGAGAATGTGCTCACGCACGATTGATGTTAATGGCGTGAGACCCATTGTTAAATTGAGTGATGACTTGAGGCGTGAGTCACGACTTGACGATCGCTTATTTATTGTGAATCGTAGTTTGGTTATCATACATGTCTCTGCTTTGTATAGACTACTATGATTTCATTTACGATTTATTTTCGGGCCACATACTTGGTACTGTTATCGACCTCGCCCGGCTGCGTTCATGCCGCAGTAAAAGGTACACCGCCGTTGATCCTCGGATCACAGTTCAGCGTTGGGAAAGCTCCGTTTCTCCGGAGGCTTATCAGTGGTATAGTCCCCTGTTGTTGTAGGTGTTTACATTCAGGGGTATGGCGGGGCCCTGTCCTGCCATTGTTGTCGTATCATTTCTTAGAGGTCTGTAGTACTGTTGTGGGCAGGGTTTGTAAAAAGGATTAAACTGTTCATGTTGAAAAAGTTGTTATTTATATATATGCCGAAAGGCAAGTTTTTCTCAGATTATTGTTTCATATTTCATAATATGTCTTGTATCGTTTTATGTTCCGCTGATTACTCTGATGTTGTATCACTAGGGTGCCCGGGGTAAGGCACCAGTCACGGGCCCGGAATCGGGTCGTGACAAAAGTGGTATCAGAGCAGTTAATCCTCGGAAAGTGTCTACAGACCGTATCCAGTAGAGTCTTGATTATCGGTGTGTTGTGCACCACGCCAATAATCAGGAGGCTATAGGATATTTAGGATTGGTTTCTATTCTTCTCACTCTGAGATCGTGCCTTAGAGCTGTGTTGTAAGTTGGACCCTCTAAACGTATTTCTTCCCCTTACCGTTATGCCTCCGCGTAGGCAACCGGCCCGGAGAGGCAAGCGGCCGAGGGAGCTGCGAGTAGAGTTCAGAGGGTTGCGAGGGCACAGGCCCAATCATTACCTAGGGTAGTGCTTCATTCGGGGATTTCTGCGACGTCACTAGCCCCAGTAAAGTTTAGCACGGCGGCGGCAGTTCCTACTGCGGCCATGATATTTGAACCTTCAGTTCCACGACCAGGAACAGAGAATATGGATTACAAAGAGGCGACCACATTAGCTATGGATTTGGCTACCAGAGAGTATACCGATGTACTGCGAGTCTTGATGGCTATCTAAGAGAGGTCGCAAGAGTAATTCTTGATTAGGCTCGAGCATGGCACGTATGCGGGCTTATGCGTGATCGAGAAACATAGAAATCATGGTGGGTTAACCGAGTAAGATTTTGGGGGATAGAGAAGGTGTGAGCCTTAGAGTGTTATACGTAGAGACCTTAGAGGTGAGGCCATCTCAAGAAAAGGTGTAGTGTTATGTTTGATCCTTATCGAAGTGCATAGTGCACGCGTGAGCTATGTTTGGGATAGGTCCTGGTAGTGTGGAATGAAAGGGGTAGTTGAGCTAAGAAGACCGCCAGGTTTTGGAACGTGATTAGTGAGATTGTTCCTTCGGGAACTAGTGTTTCTTGCGCGTTGGGTCGAGTTGAGGCCACGTCGGGTCAACCCGCGACTGTTTTATGGTGGGGTCAGGTTTGTGGTGGTCCCGCCTTGTGATAAGTCATGAGGTGTTAGGCCCATGTTTAGTTAACCAACAGATGAGTTCGTGGACGTTCGACCGATGTCGGGCGATGGGAGCGAGCCCGTCGTGTTTTTCGATCGAGACCTTGTACTTGCAGTGTTGATTATATCAGAAAGGTTGTAAGGCTGCAAGGGGTGCCTACCTTCACCTTATGATGACGATGAAGCCCGGGTTGTGGCTATTTTCGTTTTCTAAGAGTTTGACCAGCGGGGTTAAGAACTGGTGAGTCTCGAATCGCATTCGCCACCGGGCGGTGTGTGGATTTGAGGGTAGTTGTGAGGATTGTTGGTTCTGTGGAGGGCGTTTAAGCTACCATTTCGGTGTTCGGATGTCGCCTTATGAAGCCTTGTAGGCGGAAGTGTAAGTTGTCGGTCGATTGGTTCGATGTTGGCAAGGTTCGGATGGTTGGTTGAGCTTGTTCCGGTATGTGGATAGGGTGAAGCTTGTCTAGAAGTTACAGGCGGCTCGGAGAATCGTGCGGATAATCGGCGGCGACGCTTAGAGTTGAGTTGACGGTCGGTCTTCTTGAAAGTACCACCGGGCGGGTGTGACGAGTTTTGGAAACGAAGGAACTTAGCCCGAGTTACTTTGGGCCTTTTGAGTTCATGTGAAGAATAGGCGGGTTGCACATATGTTAGCAATTGCCGTCCGACTTAGGAAGCGACGTCCGATCTTCGTATTGTCCCCGGGGTGGCGTATAAAGAGGCGAGCCTCTACCACGAAACAGACCGAACCGTGGCTCTCCGTATGGCACATCACGAGAAGGGCGTAGGCGTGCCTCGAGGATCATGGCGGCCGGTACCATTTGTTGGGTCGTCGGAGCCAGGCTCGCGACAAAGTGACAAAAGTGGTATCAGTGACTAAGGAAGTATATTTTTGACCCCGGGAAGAGGTATTTTTGGTGATATAGAGGTGTTTCCTCGTGGGCTTGGATGTAAGTTTTGCGCGGTGTTTCCGGCGGTGTGGCGGATTGTTCATAAGTATAGTAGTAGACACTATATCGACGCGTGTATGTTTGGGGCCTTAGAAGCAACATTCGGGACGAATGTTTCGAAGGGGGGAAGAATGGTATCCCCCGTAGTTCCAGGGTAGGTATGCGAGGACGTACGTACGAGAATACGACAGAAAGCTTGGAAAGGAAGAAACAGGTGATTTTATTCCACGGAAAAGTTTAGGTTTTGTGAAGGAAAAAGGTTCGTTAATGGAATTGGATTCCCAGTTTGGTATTTGGACTTCATAGATTATATTAGAATTTTGGGATTTTATTTTGGAAATGGTCACGTGGGGCCCACGGGAGAAATTCTGGTTTTGTGCCCGCTTTGATTTTTGAGATTTTGGCGTTATGGATATTTTCGGAAGACGAAATATTTTGGGCGAATCGGGGCGACACGTGTCACCCCATGTGGCACCTTGGCGAAATATGTTTGTGCACAACACGGTTAGAGTCGTTTTTGACGAAGCGTTCTACCTAACTACGAAGGGTAAATTACGGCTATGTCATTTAGTATTTTTGCGGATTTTTCCGAGAGGCGAAGCGTTTTGGACCAACGAGAGGGGCAACAGCACCCTCGTTGGTGGACTGAAAGGCGGTTAGGCCGATTGGATGGGCAAGTGTTGGTAGATATTTGTGTAGATATTTGTGAGGGTTTTAAGGAGTAGGGTCTAGGGGCACTTGGGCATATCTTGGCCTCCACTTGCCCCGCTTGGCTAGATCTTGGCCGTTGGTTGGCCTTTGCTTGCTTTATAAATACCTCCACTTTGAAGACTTCTTCATCCATTCCATAATTTCCAAGTCTTGAAAACCTCCTCCTCCTTGTTGGTTTCGTCCCTCCTCTTCCTTTGAGGCCTTGGCCGAGGGTGCACCACTCCTGAGGCCTTGGCAGAAGTACACCCACTCCTAGTGGTGTCTTGGTGAGGTACCCCTTGCCTTGTTGTTCTCGTAGAATACACCCCTCTTGGTAGAAATACTCTCAAAAGTATTGTTACTATACCCAATTACCTTAGCCGTATACCTTGTAGTATTCCAAAGAAACCTCTATCGTAGAGGCAGGAAATACTCTCAGTATGTCCTTTTTGTCTCAAACCGAAACCAAGGAAATCTTCGTTGATTGATTGAAGTATTTAAGTAGAAGTTGGTTAGAACTTCTAAGGGTTGTTTGGAGCGGGTTGGAGCACCCGGAGTAGGAGCTAAGCGTTGCTAAGGATCGACATTTTTACTTGGATAATTATGGGCTTATCGAGGTAATTATCTTGTCCCTCTATTTGTAATTGGAAATTACATGTTGTTAGAATATATAGTTGAAGTATACTATATATAGAACTAAGCTTAATCGCTGGCAATGTCTTTTGACTTAAGCCTGAAGAATAAAGAAAAGAACTGAACTGTATTTACATAGGACTGTATTGCAGTAGACTTGTGTAGTATTACTGAGTAGAATTGTACACGTCCGGTTAGACGTGTAAACCCCCCCCCTGGTTGGCTTGGTGGCCGGCCTCGATAGAGGAGGAGGTTTACGATGTTGCGGGGGGGGAGGTGCTGCCAAATTTTCTGTAGAGAAATGGAACCTTGTGTTTTGAAGTTAATAGACGTTTGTGACCTTTTTAGGTGAAAGTACTAAGAGTAGCGTATTCTACTTGAGGAGTGGAAAGGGCTAGCAAGGTTGTAGTACTTGGAGCATTTTGCTTATTGTCGATACTCGTCGCGAGGTATGTGAACCTCTTCCTATCTCTTCTAGCATGATATGTGTGAACTATGTGATGCGGTAGGCGTCGTGTGTTAACTGTGTTTGATTGTTTTTAAAAACATAAAGTGTTATAACGGCTTTATGGGAAGTTGGTTATAACAGCTTTATGTAGGTAAGAAAATACTTTGTGGTTTTAAAAGGTAACTGATGTGAATTATAACTGGCTTGTTATAATAAAGAACTTGATGTATTTCAAAAGATTTATAAATCGTTTTGAAGGGAGAGTAATACTTGGTTTTTGAAAACTTAAGAGTTATACTAGCTTTATGGGAAGTTAGGTATAACGGCTTAAGAATGTTTACTGATTTCGGAAATCAGAATGTGTATCGCCAAACCACTGCAGCGTTAATAAAGGAAAATGTACTGACTAATGAGTTGTATTATTAAAACGGTAGAAACCTCCATCCGCATAGAAACTAAGATGAGACAAAATGATATTACATTTTCTAGGTCATGGTTTGTAGTAAGATTATTATAAACAAGAATAACCTATTCACACATAAGACTTATGTTACTCAAATGTTTTAAAAGATTAAGACTATGAGTTATGAAACCTTTCTAAAATAAGTAACATGAACATTTGAAATTAGGCAAACTTGGGCGTTTGAAAAACAATGTTGTACTTGAGTTTTTACAAAGAGAAGTGTTTTGATTTACTTGAAAGATAATCACTCTATTTTCATATACTACGGGTATTGTGTGACTTTTGTGAAAGTAACGTATCTTTGAAAAGAGTTAATGTCTGAAGTATTTTGGGGATAAAAACCCGATCTTGTTAATCATATAGTAGAAAGTGCCTTGTGTGAATAACTTGATTGTATCGGTTTGTGATAGCCTTGTAATACCTTCTTGTTGATTTGATAAGTAAACATGCTAGGATCTTACGTGTGTTAGTATCTTGTGATGTTTGTGTAAAGGGGTTTTCCTTTGTTGTGCTTATGTTGTTTAACGATAAGTGTTATGATAGTATTATACATCACTCATCTCTTGAGATGATTAGGGGTTAAGCGCCCTCCGTCGCGGGGTAGACTTCAGCGGTCGATGGACTATGATTCGAGACTACCTACGTGCGGGTCGAGGGCCTATGCGGGCTGCGGGAGTTCCGTGTTAGGATCACGGCCCTTGTGGTCATGCGGTCCTTGTGGCGTGCGGACGGCGAGTCCAGGCGGCTGCGGGAGTAGCTACCCTCGATGCGGGGTTATACCTCATGCGGGCGATCTGATTGGCCTATGCGGGTGCGGGAAGTTCGAGGACTAGATCGCGCATTAGATCTGCGGGCGAGTGGCGGCTTTGATCATGTGGCGATGCAGACAGATCTCATGATCTGATTTATGACCTTGTTGTGCGTGGGTTTTAGTAGTCGGCTATGCCTTCGTACTTACCGTCTGATTTTATTATAACACAGGTGGGACTGGTGTTTATGTGTGTTCCTTGGTGCTTTCATATCATAGGCTGGCGGTGAGAGAATGTGCTCCACGCGCACGATTGATGTTAATGGCGTGAGACCCATTGTTAAATTTGAGTGATGACTTGAGGCGTGAGTCACGACTTGACATGGCCTTATTTATCAGAATCGTAGTTTGGTTATCATACATGTCTCCCTTTGTATAGACTACTATGATTTCATTCTGATGTTATTTTGATTTCACATACTTGGTACTGTTATCTTGACCTCGCCCGAGTGCGTTCATCTGCAGTAAAAGGTACACGATCGTTGATCCTCGGATCACGATTCAGCGTTTGGGAAAGCTCCGTTTCTCGGAGGCTTATCGATGGTATAGTCCTGTTGTTGTAGGTGTTTACATTCGGGGTATGGCGGGGCCCTGTCTGCCATTGTTGTCGTATCATTTCTTAAGTGCAGTAATCTTTGTTGTGGCAGGGTTTGTAAAAAGGATTAAACTGTTCATGTTAAAAAAGTTGTTATTTATATATATGCCGAAAGGCAAGTTTTTCTCAGATTATTGTTTCATATTTCATAATATGTCTTGTATCGTTTTATGTTCCGCTGATTACTCTGATGTTGTATCACTAGGGTGCCCGGGGTAAGGCACCAGTCACGGGCCCGGAATCGGGTCGTGACAGTTGTAAAGAATGGTATAAAACTTTTTGAAGACATTCTTGCAAAAATTCAATTTGCTATAAACTATATTTTTAAAAATAATAGAATACAACGACTAAAAGAATATAAAAAAACTTGTCACGATTGTGGTCTACCTTACAGAAAAGTTCCCGAAGAAGTATGCACTAGATGTAATTCTTTATACAACCAACTATGTGTTGCTTATGAGTATAGACAACCTATAACCCATTTTTTTAACGCCTGTAATCGAAATCCCAGTGATATGCTTATAGATTCCGATTGGGATACAATTTTAGAACTTAATGTATTTTTAGAGAAATTTTATATAGCTACTAAAGAATTTTTCGGGATTTATTATCCTACTATTTCATCAATGTTATTTTATATAGCTCTAATATTTATATTACTTAGTGAATATATGAAAACCCCAGCTTATAAGGAACCTATTAAAAAAATGTTTAAAAAAATGAAAAAATATTTTATTTCTATTCCCCCAATATTTTTTATTAGTGTTGTATTAAATCCGTCTATTAAAATAGACGGTTGTAAAAATCTTGTTGATACTATTTACGATTGCATAGATACACTTCCACCTCCAACTCCTAAAAATCCAACTGACCCACCACCTGTTGAAATAAGTAGAGAAGAAGTATTTTCTAGCATTCAAGATGAATGTAAAAAAATATATACACATTACCAACAAGAAAGTGCTAGCAACCAACCGGCTTCCATGCCATCTTCTTCTTCTTCAACACAACCTCAAAAATGACATGTTGTTTCTGCGGCTAGTATTCAAAGCCTCAGACAAAGAATGTTTAGTGGTACCGTTTCTAACCAAATTAGCGAGTTTGATGTTTTTGTTTTACAGGGTTTTGTACCGTACGAAACAATTGAAAATGAAGAGGGACGTGAAGACTTGCTAAAATACTGGAGGGAGAATGAGAAGAATTTTCCAACACTAGCAAAGATGGCCCGAGATGTGTTGAACATTCAAGCGTCATCAACAGCGTCCGAAAGTGCATTTTCTGCGGGAAGATTTCAAATAGGGGAGCACATACATTCATTGGCAGGAGACTCATTAGAGATTGCAGTTCTATTCAGAGTCTGGATTCGTGCGGAGCGTAGGAGGTGCGGCCAACTGGAGATCAACGAAGAAGAAGACTACAACTACTGGCGAAATCTTATCAAGCGGATGTGGCAATGCGTCGTCCAATTTGACCAAGATATATCAATTCCAACCGAAGAACCACAAGACATTATAAAGGACCTAGAAAATGTGTTTCTTAAAATGTAATTCTTTTAATTGTAATTTTACTATGCTATTTATTTGCAACTTTCAATATCACGAAGTTGCAATTTTGAAATTGTATTACAAAAAAAATCATACTTCTAGTCGAATAATATAAGAGGCACAAAAACAACCTTGGGATGTTTTTATTAAACTATCTTGTTGTGTATGTGTGCTATTTATTTATTTAATTTAAAGACAAATAATAAATGACCAGACCGCCACTCCACCAGGCTGACGACCCGATCTGGATCGGGGTGTGGCGGCCCCGCCACCCGACCACGACCTCGACCTACCCCGCCCGGACCCCTGCACTAGGCCACCTCTCTCGCTGACAACCATAGTTATTGTTCTTAATCCTTCTATGTTATAAATCCTATCATAGAAATATATAAGGGTTCTGCACTGGGGTTGAGCGATTATATATCCTAACCGGAATATAAGACAATCTAGTTAACCGCTATCTTAACGTAGAAGAAGAAGTCATTCTAGTTGCATTAGAGATTGAAAAGAGTGGATAGTCGAGGATATTGGAAGCCTTAATTCCTTCATAACTGATTAAACATCAATAATTTAGTTTACTTCTTGCAATTATTCTAGTAGTTAGATAAAAACCCAAATCAATTATCGTTTGACAAATAGATAACCTAGAATAGATGTTCGGTAATTAAAAACCAGTCTTTGTGGACGATAAACTCGGTTTTACAAGACTATATTACTTGTAACGATACGTACACTTGCGTGAGCACGTGAAAATCGCCTAACAACCAACGACAAGCATGTCATCAACATAAAGCAATAAAATAATAAAGTTACCATCAGAGTTTTTGTCACAAAAACACAATGATCTGAAGAAGTCTTCTTGAAGTCATGTTGACTCATAAAAGAACCAAACTTCTTGTACCACTAATTGAGAGCTTGTTTCAAATCATACAAACTTTTCTTCAATTTGCAGACATAATTCTCTTTACCTTTGACTTCAAAACCTTCTGCCTGCTTCATTAAATTTATTCATCTAAGTCACCATGGAGAAAAGCAGTTTTAACATCTATTTGCTCAACTTCTAAATCTAGACTTGCAGTTAAGCCCAAAACAAGAAAAGATTTTATCAATCAAAATCAACTCTCTTCTTCTGATTAAAGCCCTTTACAACCAATCTAGCCTTGTACCGTGGAACTAAGTTACCATCTTCATGTTTTATCCTGAAAACCCACCTATTTTTTAAAGTTTTATATCTTTAGGAAGCTTAACCAGATCAAATGTATGATTATCATGTAAATATTTAATCTCATCTTGCATAGCATCAAACCATCTTTCTTTTTCTTCACTATCCATGGTCTCACACCATTAAGAGAATCATACACCTTATATGTAGGTTCTTTTTCCTTTCTACTTCCGATGTGGGACTTTGTTTGCACACCCAACATTTTAAGCATACATTTATCGCTTAATAATTACTTATGTTGGTGTAAATATTGGGTGTGAGTAATTATGTACTGTGATCATGCTATTCTATTTGTCAATTATCGTTTATCTTATAAGCATAGAAACTTTTTATTCCATTATGAGTTGGATGTCAATGTTTTGTGCAAGTACGTAATATGTTTATTGAAGAAAAAATCCAATCATTAACGTACTAAAAGTTTAAAACCATATTAATATGTGTCTTTTACATTTTATACATTTTACTGAACTTATGATCATAATACTAATCAGATACTTTACTACATTTTGAGATTATTTTGTCTTTTAAGGTGTTTTTAAGTTATCATAGTATACTACAAATTGTATTACAAGAATTAAATTACAGGAGCAACTTATATTTTGTTGCATGATGATTTGGTGTAGAATTAAATTGTTGGGAAATTACCTAGTAAAACGTATCTAACATGTAAGGTTTCCCTACTTTAGCTAATGTGTAATTTGGTAGAATGTTATCGGTAAACTCTTGCAATTGAATTCTTTCGCACATCATTAATATATTGCTTAGGCAATTATAAATGAAACTATTTCATTTATTTATTTATTTATTCATTTTAAGTAGGTCTGCAATTATCCTCAATTTCATTCTTCTTTTTTTTAAGTAGATCATGTGTATTGACCGATGGTGATGAGACTCGAACTACTACTTTTGTTTAACTATGATAGCTTGTGTATTGATTGTTTGATCATGCGATATCTAAAACTAATTAAATTTAAATGATATAAAGAGCGACTTTTTTTTATTTTTCACCTGATGTATGTTACTCTCTGGGGCCCCGACTAACCTATAAGCGTCATATAAGGCACATTATATATAACTCATAAGCGCTTCCTATCACAATTTTTTCAATTTAAAGTTGTAATATATAATTAATTTTTTCTGTCACACTCTTAATATTCTAAATCTCATCTTTGTGTAGAAATTTTCGTTTGGGGGTCATTTCAAGGCTTATAAATGAATCTACGGAACCATATAAGGGAATATATCATTGACTCAATTAAATCATGGATATGATGATTCCCCCATTGACATTCCTTGAATTCTTGCAAGACTAATTGCATATTCATATAGGCAATATCACCATGAGAACGAGGCTGGGGACCTCTAAAGCATCTTCTATTTCTTGCTCCGTGTACTAGGGTAGAACTTGAGTTAGAATTTGAAATTTATGAATTTTGAATTCTAATATTTTTAATACTGGATATTTATACATCTTTAATGATTTTTTAAGACAAATACAAAGTTTGAACTAAAATTACGTATTTAGGTCGAAGTAGCGGACACTCTAGCTCCACCCGGGAAGGGGATATATATATGTAGGTCCTGAAGAATCATCTGCATCACTTCTCATGAATTGTATCTTTCTGTCTGCAAAATACATGATGGTTATTTGGACTTTGGAAAATATTCTGCATGTTAATGTTCCACAAAAAGTAAAGAAACTAGCGAGATCTAGGTTTACTTTTGACGTTTCGTTCTTCGGTTGGTCAATATATAAGTCTATAAGTTTGAAACCAATCAGAAACCTAAATATTTTAGTATGAGCTCTGTTGCAATTGGAACTTCCATTCACCCAAATTTCTTATGGACTATTGGGTACCCGTTTCAAACGCATTATATATGTAGCAATAAATTTCACGCTTGAAAATAATCGAGACTAGAAAATATTACAACAAGTTTAGTATTTCATTTTTCAGTAAAATTAGTATTACGATCTATAAAAAATATTCGAATCCTAAAAAAGTATTCTCTGATTCTTTTCTTCAACAAGGGCAGTTGGAGTATGTTCTCGAATAACTTGTAGTTGAATTCAAAAGCTGGTAACTTAGGATGTTGGTTTATACTCTGAATGTGAACCTGATTAATTAGTCCCAAATTCTTTTTCTTGAGATTATGCCTCGAATAAGTAGCATCAATCTTGAACACCTTGAGATTTGACTTGTCCTTATTCTTGATCTTGAATACTTGAAACTTGAGTGAAAATGCTGAATTCTTGAACGTTTGCACTTTGTAGAGAAATATGACAGTTTAATTCATGAGCTCTTTTGTGTCTTTTTTTTTTTTATGACGGGGAACCCGCAACCGCTACTTTTTTTACAAGTGCGCACTGGGTAAACCCTCGGACTGACGCAATAACCTGCAAACCACGTCAGTCAGGTAAACCACACTTGACAAGTCATGTGTGACAAGCTCAACCAAGAAGATGTTGGCAGGGGGATCGAACTCGTGATCTTTCGGTCCCGCACTCTCCTACTCCACCAGCTCTCTTGTATCTTCTTGTTATGACTTCAGGTTGTAGTCCTCTCAGATGTGGAGTGGAGTAATCTCCAGGCGTTGGGCTTGCTCTAGATGGGTGGATCATCTAGAAGACCAATTAAATAGATTAGCCTACTAACATTGGACTTAAACAATTAACCCGATTGTGTTAGGAATAATATTTGTTTCGGCTAATTACCTTAGGATATAATTCAATTTCTTTATCAATTTGCCAATAAAATCCATCATTTTGTGATTTGAGTTTCAATTCCAATAAAAGCCATCATTTTCAAAATCCTTTTCTTCCTTACAAGTTGCATAAGCCCACTCCATCCAAAAGTACAAAAGATAATCGAAAGTCAACTATAGAAAAGAAAAGTTGAAAGTCAACAAAGAAGCTGAACATAGTTCATTAACTTTGACGGCTACATATTACTCCGTAAATATGTATTTATAAACTTTAAGATACAATATATTGGGTTAAAACCACGTACATAAGTGACATGCTTTTCGATACTTGTAAAGTTTAGTTGATAAGTTAATCTTAGTTATTAAACTTTTAAAGAACTACACTTCGAACTTTGGTACTATTAGTTAGTAGTATATTTGAAGATAGAGGTGCCACCGTCATGCTGAAATCCTAGGTCCGTCTCCGTAGATAATGTTATCTAAAATGAAAGCAACAACAAACGGAAAATAGTAAACAGTAAAACGCATATTATAAGAACTAGGAAAATGAAGAACAAAAGATTACAATCAAAGAAATAATCTTAACTTAGAATTGAAAATAAGAACCAACACTTGAACTAAAATTACTTGCTGAGTCGAGTGATGTCACTCTATCTTTAAGACATGATTGTCCCGTATATATCCTTTTACGTTTCTAGACAATAGTCTCACAAGGTAAAACAACTACTAACACTTGAGCAAAGAAAACTCAAGTGTTTTTCTTGAAGAACTTTTAGTATTGAAAGAATGCTAGAAGAAGAAATTTTCAGAATTTCTGCAAATGTTTTTCAATTGAGTCAAAGGCCTCAATTTATAGTGTGTAAGATGTGTCCCTTCAAGTGTCAATTAATGACATTGACTCACTCATGTAATGACAATGAATTTCTCAAGTAATGGCACCCATTTATCAGCCAAATAATGACTGAATAATGGTGGAATGAATGTCATTGAGGACAACCCAAACGTCTCAAAAATTAGATTTTCGTTTGAGACTTTCTGGTAGGGTAGCGCCGCGGCTCGGCCTCGAAAGCATTGCGGCTCCAGTGACTCAAAACCGAATTAGTGTCGCGGATCGTTTCGGAGGCGCCGCGGCGCCTCAGTCCTTCTCGGCTCCGCGGCCCTTTCCGACCCGTTCCAATCTTTTACACTATGCACACTTCTTCCTTCATTCACCAACGTGGAACATCTGTCATTTGACCAACGACTGTCCATCATTCTATGTCTCAAACATTTTATTTGCGTACCAATATCTCTTTCACTAATGAAATTTACGATCTTTGATACAATTAGGGATGACAACGGATAGGATTTGGACCGGATCCTAATAGATCCAGAACCATTTTTCATATCTGGGTCCAGATCCATCGGGTCCATAAAAATCACATCTAAATCCGGATCCACCGAGTCCACGGATCGGATCTACATCCACATATAAATTTTTTGCCTTGAATAATTTCTTTGATTTTTTTTGACAAAATGAAACTCAATCTAATTGAAATTTGTCTATACAAGAATTCGTGGGAAACATGAGAATATCATGGCATGAGGCATCTTTTATTGATAATTATTGCAAGCCTCAAATCCACTTAATGGCGTGGGACGCATCATAGCCGCAAATTTACGCAGGACATCCGTGGAGTAGAAATTAGGTCCACAGTACCATCCAGGAGTATCGGCAGCTGCGAGATAGTCACTAAACAAGGTAGCCAGAAAGGCTGCATTGACTACATACTGGAGTGGTTGAGGCTTTCCATGGTTTAATTGGATTAGCCCTCCTGGAAAGGCCCAAAAGAATTTGCTTAGATTTCAAACTAAGAATTTCAAATAACTTTACATGCAAACTGGAGGATAAAAAATGGTTACCTTTTGTACGATTAAAAGAAGTGAAGATTGGCAAGTAGGAGCACATGATTATGCTAGTTTGGTCGTGAAATATCCTTAATATTTCTTTGTAAAATAACCTTGATGATATGTTTTGTCATTGAAGTGTATATATTTAATAAAAAATGCATCCACGAGTCGGATCTGGACCGGATACGGATATCAAATACAAGATCCATATCTGATCCATCAGAAATGGATCCGGGTCCGATCCGGATCCGTCGGGTCCAAATTTTGAAGATTCATATCCTATAAAACGGATTTGGATCTACCGGGTCCAGGATCTATTGTCATCTCTAGATACAATGTTTGCACGTGTGTGGAAACGACGTTTCCGACGTGTGGGGCCCCAATTGTTTAAGTCATAAATAATGGGATAAACTTATTCCACATTGATAAATTTCCAACAATCCCCTATTGAAAGAGATTTTGGCGCACTCACAAGGTGTCTTCCCTAGCAATCTTTCAGCGGACCGATGTTGCATCAGGAGAGGTAGATTCCGCTTTGAATCTTCCTTAATTGAATACCATCAGACTTAATTACTGCGTGGTGAATGTGATGTATTGAACCGTCGGTGTTTAGTGTAAACCAAGTCAACGGTACCAACACAACAACTTCCTTACTTAGTTCTTCTTTAATGTTTTGTCCATTGTGGTCGTGGACACTCTTGGATTCTTAAGTGCGTTCATTGAGGCGGCTTGTTGTCACACTTAAATAGGTGGTCTCCTATAGGGTATCCTACTATACCCCACTTCACAAGTATTAAAAACCATTAAAAGTTTTTCCAAACCTAACCTCAATCGTTGAGGATCATTAAAGATTTTGAAAACTTAACCTCTACCCACATTGCAGATAGCACTTAATGTCTATCTCAGGAACGGTCTTAGGTTTATGTTCCTTACAGAAATCATAACCCAAAGTGCTTTTGCTTTCATCGAAGTGTTTAACTGAACCTTTACATCTTAGTTTTCTCATTGAACCTAATTCCTGGGATCTCCGGTCAGTAAGGTTGGGTTACCACCGTATTAGTCTTTATTGTTTGGGTTTTAAGTTTATTCCCCTAGACAGGCAGAACATCTGATCTCTGGGTATACCCTTAGTCAAAGAGTCTTCTATGTTACCCTTTGATTTTACATAATCAATGGAAATAATGTCTGTGGTGATCAGCTGCCTAACGGTCTTATGTCTCCGTCGAATATGTCGAAACTTGTCGTTATACATAGAACTATGTGTCCTTCCTAGAGCTGACTGGATATCGCAGTGGATCATTCAGAAGGTACGGGTTTGTCCCAACACGAGACATCTTTTAAGAAGTCATGAAGCCACTCAGCTTCTTCTCCCATTTTGTCTAAAGCAATAAACTTCGACTCCATCGTGGACCGGGCGATGCAAGTTTGCTTAGAGGATTTTCAAGACAGTCCCACCACCAATTGTACATATATACCCACGGTGGACTTGGTGTTCTCTATATCATATATCAAGTTTACATCATTATATCCCTCTAGTACAGTTGGATATCTCGAATAATGCAACTCATAAGTTAGCGTGTATTTTAGGTATCGTAGTACCCGATTCAACTATTTTCAATGATCATCACTTGGATTACGGGTAAACCTAGTCAACTTGTTGACTGCATAAGCGATATCAAGTCGGGTGCAGATTGTTATGTACATCAAACTCCCAATCACCTGCATATATCACTCCTGGCATACGGACGCACCACAATTTTTATCAATCATCTGATTCATATCCAGTGATGACTTAATCGGTGAACTGTCGAACATCTCAAACTTTCTCAACACATCCTCGATGTAGTGAGACTGAGATAATACTAGTCCGTCAGACGTCTTAGAGACTTTGATCCCTAAGATGACATTTGTGATACCCATATACCCATCTAACTAATAAGAAAATCATATATTTTCAGCTTAGTTCGAGCACTGCATTTTCTCTGTTTTCTTTTTAATGACAGTCACTGCTATTTGACCAACTTCTCATCTCTACAGATGATGTAAACTTGATATATGATATCGAGAAGATTTGACGAATGAAGTTGCAATGATGACGACAAACATCGATCAAAAACATAATTTATATCTTTTTTCATCTGATGCACCGGGTTCGTTATCTGTTGTGATATATTGACTGGAATAGATAATTACACCTTATGGAGTAGGGCGATGAAATTGGCTCTATTATGAAAGAATAAAATAAGCTTTATCGATGGGACAATAAAGATAGAGGACTTTCAAGGAGATTTAACGAGACTTTGGGATAGATGTAATGCAATTGTGGTGTCTTGGTTGATGGAAAATGTGAGCAAAAATCTTCTCAGTGGAATACTATTCAATTCTGATTCGTACATAATCTGGGAAGAGTTGAGGGATAGATTTGATAAGATAAACAGTTTGAGAGCTTTTCAATTGCACAAATAGATATTCACATTGAGGCAATTGACATTATCAGTGTCAATGTATTACTCTAGACTCAAGGACCTTTGGGATTAGTATGACTCTATTGTCCTACCACTAGCTTGTTGTTCTAAGTCAAATGAGTTCATTGATCATTTGAAATATCAGAGAATGCTACAGTTCTTAATCGGACAGTATAATTGCTGCTTAGATTCTAGATTTGTTTTTTATTGAAGCAATTATAATGAGATGTTGTCTATGTCTATTTAGGTAGATTTTTCGACTTCTGTGACTTCAACTTTTTAATTCCTTTTGTTTTATTTTGTAAAATTATAAAAAAAAGAATTTATTTAATTGTATATAAATATATACAATACTTTCGGTCACTGACTGTCATAGGTTATATAATCAATATAACCAATGTAAATATTAAACTTTTGCGTTCTTTATTATTTACGCTGCAATTTATTCTTCAAAGGTTTTTTCTGATTTATCGAAGTGTTGTCACTTGTGGCTGACAACATTGTTGCCGACATTTGCAAACTTTATTGACATTCGATTTATTTTTACTTTCAGTTTGTTTTTATTTCAATAGTATACCCCGGGACCCAACAATATGTATGCTCGATATCATTTCTTCATGAACATTCAAAACTGAGTCGACCAAAAAATGGGCCTGCCTCGTCGAACTGAGTAAAGGACATCCTTCATCGTTCACAATTCAATCAATTTGACATGTTCCCTCTCAATTATTTGATTATCGGTAGCAATCCCCCACAGTCAAGCTACATGACTGTATATGCATAATGTTTAGAGTATTCACACTTTCATCATCAAGTAATTAAAATAACAAGAAAAAGAGAAGAATAAATGAGCTGAAAATTCTCAGCCTAGCCTGATCACCCATCCAACGGGTTGAATTGAGCTGGCCTTACGGGCCAATCACTACTAGAAACAAAGAATCAACGGGAAATTTGTACTATAAAACATGGTTTTCCCACTTCATTTCCATCGAACCAAAACGTATAGTGGAAATAGGTTACATTGAAATGCTAGAAAACTTTATAATATTTTTGTGTGAAAACACTTTTATTTAGGTTTTTCTCACTGACATTCAGTGAAAAATAGCCACTAAATATTTTTCAGTGAAAAATAAATGGGAAAATAGATATTTTATAGTAGTGAATCCTATATTGACGGCTCTAACTTTCATCCTAAAATGTAATTAAAAGTATAAGAAAAAAAGGAAACAATAGTGAAGATGAAGAAACTGAGTAGAAGAGCATCCTATGCAGTCCTTGGGCCAGAGCACCAACAAATAATGCATACCTATATAAGCATTAATCCTACTATGTGAAAGCCACTCATGTCTTTTTCTCGTGTGCAATATGGAAGAAAGAATAGACATGGTGCATTTTATTTTCTTCTAGATGAAAAAGGCAGCCTTGCAATACAACGATTGTGAAATTTTTTGGCCATCTTTTACTGTTGGTTTCTGATTTTGTCAAATGAGGTCAACAATGAAAACAGTTTCCTCCACTTAGAATCATAGCTTTTAGATTTTGGCTTTGGCATTTCATTTCTGATAAATGATCGAGAAATGACAATAGATAAGTAGTTATTCACACTGGTTCATTATTAGAAGAGTGTACATGTAAAAGTTGAAAATACTCAAAATAATTATTATATACTCCATTTAGTTCCAATTTATGTGACATCATTTCCTTTTTGATCTGTCGTAAAAAGAATGTCACATTTTTAAATTTAGAAACAATTTAACTTTATGATATGATTTACGGTTACACGTTTATATAAGACTTGTTTTGAATCATCAGTGGCGGATCCAGGATTTTTACTCATGAAGTTAAAAAAAAAAGTTAAATATAAAAAATAATATTATTATTCTCGAGAATCGAACCTAGGATGTTAAAGATAATTTTGAACATTAATTATAATTTTTCATACTAAGGGTGAATTTGGCACGAAGGAAAATATTAATTATAATTTTTCATATTTGATTAGTCAAGAATTTTGGTGAACATTTTTGTAGGAAAAAAATTTATTAAAAATGAGAGAAACTTCTTCCTAACGAAAGTAAAAAAAATAAGTTTCATAATTGATATTCCATTTTAATTGTCTCTTCCCACCTCTCCAACACACACCACCTCCATAGCCCCTGCCCATCCCCAATACTCCTGCCTTACAAGCCTCATAAACCTAGGTTATATAAAATATTTTGGGATAACATATTCTGCTTATTCACCAAACAAATCAACTTTTTTTTTAAATAAAACATTTCACAAGAAAATTCGACCAAACACACCCTAAATATGAACAAGTTATCTAATAAAGAGTATAACTTGTGCTTCCTAAATATGAACAAGTTAACGGTTTATATGGATTGACAAGATAACTTGGGGTAATATTAAGCTTTTTTAATACTTAATAAAGAGTAAAATATGACCTTTTTACCTTTACAGCTGAAGAAGTCTTTTGGGAAAATTTGATTTGTTTTCTTTCCTAAAACTTTTGTTTTAAAGTTTCAACTTTCAAGTAAACGTGACCTAAGAGTAAAATATAGTATTTCTTCCGTTTCGAAAAGATTGTCTTATTTTAACTTGACATAAAGTTTTAAGATGTGAAGGAAGACTTTTGAAATGTGCGATTCAAAATAAGTTTTAGATATTTGTATGAATGTAAATCATTTCATGATAAATTGTATTTAAATATAAAAATGTGTCTTTTTTAACAAACTAATTAGATGGAGAAAGTACTATTTTGACTTTCCTGTGACTTCTTCACTCCTTCAACTTCCACTTTCTTGCACTCCACTGTTTTGACCTTTTTGTTGTGACTTCTTCACCCCTCCCCCACCCCCTACCCCCCCACACACAACTTTTACTTCCTAGCATACTAGCAAGCACATGCAGCCATTTTGCATGGATCTACTAAGGCACTTTCTTATATATATATATATATCAGCAAGTGACAATGCAACTTGTTATCTTTTCTCTCTCAATTATTTCATTCGTGTGATATTATTTGACTTGGCATGAAATTTATGGATTTTTTTTTTGAAATGTGTGATTCAAAACAAATCTTATATAAATGTGTGGATGTAAATCATCTCATAAAGTTAAATAATTTATAAATATATAAAGATGATATTTTTTTGGGACACATAAAAAGAAAATTGTGTTATATAAATTTGAGACTGAGCTAGTACTAATTATACAAGTTTTGCACTATAGCACTAGCTAGATGGATGCCTAAAATTGAAGGGTTACATAAAACTTGCATGTCCCTTAAATATCTGCTTGCCATTCTTTCCTACCTAATCTGTTCAAATTAAATGACATGAATTTATATATATTGAAATCTTTAACTATAAATTTCTCATTTAAGCCTTAATAATATTCTCTTTTAGATTCAAAGAAGCATGGCATGACATGTTTAAATAACAAGTTCTAACCTTAATATTGGTATGCATTGAAAGTTTTTCTTCTTTATTAAACTTCATATCTAGTCAGTAGTCAGATACCAACGGAAAAAGAAATGGAGGTGTAACAATGATCCAAGATATCATTTTGCTGTACACTTTCGGCTTAGATGTCCCTAAAGAATCTATGTAACAACTAGTTCAGCTGGAGTCCAAAAAGAAAATGATCTGAAACTTCATCATAATGTAGTCAATCAAGATTCAAACTTTCCCATAACTTTAAACTTGTATTTTTCTAAAAAAAGAAGAAGAAAGTGGAAACAAAAAAGAGGATAGAGGAAGATCTAAAAGATAATATAACTAGTGGTTCTGGTAATGTCTTCATTGTTATAATCTTTGTTGCTTGTGGGAGTGGGAAGGGTTCATTTGACCTAAAAGAGTTAATATTCTAACCATGATATCGAATATTGACTTCTGTAGCCCTTCCACATCAATTAATTGGAGTTGAGGTGATAGAGAAATTAATTAAAGAAGCAATTAAGAGGGCACTTCAATAGTAGTACTCCATCCATCCGTTTCATAATAAATGGGGTTTTTAGCTTATGCATATGTAATAATTTGTGATAATGGAGACAAATTGTGGAGAAGATGATTTGGAATTTTCTGTATATCTTTCATAACAAATAATTACATATCTTTATACATGAACTAGGGACCTACTATGTAAATATCTAAGGACTAGAATTGAATTACTAAAACTATGTAACTAATTCTTAACTGAATTATTAAAACTAAAACCCTACAAATAAAATCCTATATTCAGGCCAAAACCACTTAATAAACCATCTGGTTGAGAAGCCCAATATTGAGAAGCCCAAAGAAGAAATTCAAAGATAGTCCAAAGAAAGAATCAAACCCAAAGCGGTCAAGTCCAGTCCAAAGAAAGCCCAACTTCAGCTGAAGCCCATTTCAGCTGAAGCCCTATTCTCGATCGATAAAACCTATGTTGTTGTTGCTGTGTACTTTCACTTTCACTAAAAGTACTTTGCCTTTTTCACTTCATCTCCTACACCTCTTTCACTTTGCCTCTTTCACTTTTCTCCTATTGTCTTCTCCTTCAAACTCTACACCCCCCTTCAAGCTGGAAGGGAACGTAATGACCCCTAGCTTGCGGAGAAGATGATGATGTGAAGGCCCAGATAGGGATTTTGTGAAAATATCAGCAAGCTGGTCTTTGGATGGGACAAATGAAAGAGAAATCAAACCGGAAAGGTACTGTTGCCGAACAAAATGGCAATCGAGCTCAACATGTTTCGTTCTTTCATGAAAGACGGGATTTCGAGTGATGTCAATGGCCGTTTTGCTGTCAGAATGTACAGGCACCGAAATCAGAGAGGAAATCGATAGATCTGAAAGCAAACGAGTCAACCATGTTAACTCCGCCACCAATCGCCTCATGGAGCGGATTCAAATTTCGGCAGATGATAAGGAGACAGAGGCTTGTTTCTTGGACTTCCAAGATATAGGTGAACCACCCAAACTGATGAAGAAACCACTGACAGAACGACGACTGTCACGACAAGTTGCCCAATCCGCATCACGTATGCGGAAAAGAGAAACTTGGCGAAACATTGAGAAGAAGTCCATGACAGGGATATTTCGTAAGGTAACGTAACACTCGTAATCCAGCATTAAAATGATTCACAGTAGGTGTTTGCATAAATTGACTCAATGTCAAAACAACAAAAGATAAATCTGGTCTTGTATGAGTCAAATAATTCAATTTTCCAAAAAGATGTCTATAGATAGTGGGATCTGATAATATATCTCCCATTGTTGCAGATAGTTTTGCTGATGGATCCATTGGCGAAGAGACAGAGGCAAGGTGAGAAACATCAAATTCAGCTAGGAGATCCAAAGTATACTTTCTTTGACTGATGATCAGACCATGGTCTTCTCTTAATATTTCCATACCCAAGAAATAGTGAATTAGACCTAAGTCCTTAATCTTGAATTCTGAATGAAGAAAAACCTTAAGGCCCTCAATTTCTTGATGATCATTGCCAGTAATAAGTATATCATCAACATATATTGCGACCATAGAAATCAAAGACCCTGTATGTTTAAAGAAAAGAGAGTAGTCATTTAGTGAGGCTGTATATCCTTTAAAAGTTAAGGCTCCAGCAAGCTTGGCATACCATTGCCTAGAGGCTTGTTTTAAACCATAGAGATACTTTCTAAGCCTGCAAACCGAACCAGGATTAGGTGGGTCTAACCCATAAGGAAATTTCATATATACTTCCTCTTGCAAATCACCTTGCAAAAATGCATTGTTGACATCAAATTGAGAAATATCCCAACCTTTCTTTACTGCAATAGCCAACAAACATCTGATTGTAGTCATTTTAACTACTGGGGAAAAAGTTTCATTGAAATCAACTCCTTGATCAGATATCCTCTTATGACTAAAGTAGCCTTTAACCTTTCTATAGATCCATCAGCATGTTGTTTTACTTTGTAGACCCATTTACAAGGAAGAGCCTTTCTTTCTGGGGGTAAAGAGACTAAATCCCAAGTGTGATTGGCTTGCAGTGCTTCTATTTCATCTTCCATGGCCTTTATCCATCCAGGATGATGACATGCCTGTTTAAAAGTTGTAGGTTCTGTGATTGTAGAGACACTATCCAGAATTATTTGACTTGGCTGAGAAAGAGCATGGAAAGACAGAATGGTGGGTGTAGTGGGAGCAACAAAGCAGGACTCTGTAACACTACTAAGAAAAATAGTATTACAGAAGTAGTCATTGAGATGAGAAGGAAGAATCCCTTTGTTTGATCTGTCTGACCTTCTTGGTTCTGGTTGAAGTGGAGTGTCAACTGTATGTACTGGGCCAGGAGAGGTAGGAGGAGACACAGGATATATAATAGGATCAGAATTATCAAGTGTGATAGGATTAGATGTATTTGTCAAATGAGGGGATGAACTAGGAATAGACTGATCATGTGTAACATTAGGGGTAATTATATCTAATGGTGAAGGAGTGGTGTCCAGGAAAATATGGGATGATGGATCTGAGAAAATAGACATTTTGGAGGCAGTGGAAACAGCTAAAGGATACTGATTCTCATGAAATTTTACATCCCTAGATATCACAATTTTCTTGGTATCTAGTTCTAATAATTTGTATCTTTTTGAGTTAGAGGATATCCTATCAACACACAAGCTTTTGCCCTTTGATCAAACTTACTCCTTCCCTGAGTTAGAGTAGATACATAACATAGACATCCAAAATTCCTTAAGTGAGAATAGTCAGGCTGTTGTTGGAAAATGATCTCATAAGGAGTTTTCCCTTTGAGAACACTGGAAGGCAATCTGTTTATAATGTATGTAGCTGTTAGAATACACTCACCCCAGTAAGAAACAGGGATGTTGGATTGAAACATCAGACTTCTTGCAATATCTAAGAGATGTCTGTGTTTTCTTTCAACAATTCCATTTTGTTTAGGGGTCCCTACACAAGACATTTGATGGATAATACCTTCTGAAGCAAGATAAGCTGCTTCTTGTGTTCCTTTTCCTAATTCAAGAGCATTATCAGATCTTATCATCTTCACCTTCAAATTAAACTGCCTTTCAACCATAGAAAGAAAATTCTTGAGAAGAGGAAAAGCATTACTTTTGGTACTTAACAGAAATGTCCAAGTTCCTCTACTAAAATCATCCACTATAGTTAGGAAATATTTAAAACCATTGTAAGTATTTGATTTGTATGGTCCCCATGTATCAATGTGAATGAGTTCAAATAATTCTTTTGTCTTGATACTACTTACATGAAATGGAAGCCTAGTTTGTTTAGCTTTAGGACACACATCACAAATAAAATCAGAAATAGAATCACAATGAAGGAAATGTAAATGTTTCATTGCTGAAAATGGGAGATGTCCCAATCTTACATGCCAAAGTTTTACATCAGAAGTAGCTTTAACATGTCCAGAAACAGGGACAGATGCTGAAATGGAATTTCTTCCTTTGGAATTGAAAGAACATTTGCATTAAATAAACACCTAGACTTAGGATTAGTAGGTTCCAATAGATATAGTCCGTCTCTTATTTCACCAAAAGCTTGAGGACTCTTCATGGAATGGTCCTGCAATAAACACTTACTACATGTAAATATGACATCACATTTGATTTGTACACATAACTTATGCACAGATAATAAGTTAAACTTGAATTCTGGAACATGAAGAACATTTTCCAAAATGAGACCTGGCAGAATAGGAATACTTCCTGTATGAGTAACATTTACCTTGAAAGAATTAGGTAAATTGATGTTCAAAGGTACAGGAAGTGGAGTGAGAAACATGAAGGAAGTGGGATTAGAACACATGTGTTCTGATGCTCCTGAATCAATTATCCAGGTGGTAGATTTGAAACTACTAAAAATTGAACCAGAGTATTTAAGAATAGTACCAGCCACTGCATTTGCATTAATACTTGAATTTCCTGACTGTCCCAGTTTTGCCTGTTTGTACAAATGCATCATTTCCTTTATTTCTTCTTTGGTGTATTGTTGTGTCAAATTGTTGTTGATGTTTTCCATTTCCTCAAGTGCTACTGCTGCATTTCCTTTGACTGTTCCTTGATAATCCTTAGAGTTAGTAAACTCAAAATCAGGTGGGAATCCATGCAATTTATAGCAATCATCATGTTTGTGTCCTGTTTTCCCACAAAATGTGCAGCTAACATTGGGGTTATACTTGTTTCTATTTTTAAACCTTGGTTGTGGTTTAACAGGTCTTTGTGTTGTGTTTCCTCCTCTGAATGTCTGATTCTTAAATTTCTGAATCTGTTTACCACACCATGTTGCTATGAATGCTGCAAACTCAGAAAGTAACTGAGCATGAGGTTGTTTACTTAATTCAGCAGCCAAAAAGGATGCAGAATCAGATGTGGAATGTGCATATACTTCTCTCTGATTCTCATCCTGCAAAAGCAATGAGTATGCAAGGTCCATACTAGGCAAGGGACTCATCATCAGAATGTTTCCCCTTGCTTGTGTGTAAATATCATTTATCCCCATCAGAAATTGAATCAGTCTTTGATCTTGTAGAGATTTTGTTAGTTTTGTTTTTCCCTCACACAGACAAACACAAGAACAACTTATAATGACATTTATTGTATCTAGTTCATCCCATAATTTCTTGAATTTGGTAAAATATTTAGCAATATCTTCATTACCTTGAACTAAACTTGTTATTTCCTTTTGTAGATGGTAGAGCTTGGCACCATTTGACTTCCCAAACCTCTGCTTCTGCATCGTCCCATAGATCTTTTGCTGTGTTAGAGTGTATTACACTATCAGCGATGTCCTTTGTTAAAGCATTTGTGATCCAAGTAATGAACATGTCATTAACACAGGACCATTGTTCATATTCTGCAGTGTCCAGATCAGGTGATTTGCAAGATCCATTGATGAAACCAAGCTTCTTCTTGGCTGATAGAGATAGGAGGATAGATCTCCTCCATCCCGGGTATCCTCTACCATCAAATACACTATTGACTAGTGTCATTCCCGGTGAATCTGCATTGTTGAGGTGATACGGGTGACCATGATCATGTTTCATCGCTTTTCTAGTGTTCACGGCCCAAAGAAGATTGGTGTTGATTGGGACATTTTGGTTTTGCTGATTGATAATTACAGAAATGAACAATGGTCAGATCGAGCTTATGTGCTCTGATACCATGTAATAATTTGTGATAATGGAGACAAATTGTGGAGAAGATGATTTGGGAATTTTCTGTATATCTTTCATAACAAATAATTACATATCTTTATACATGAACTAGGGACCTACTATGTAAATATCTAAGGACTAGAATTGAATTACTAAAACTATGTAACTAATTCCTAACTGAATTATTAAAACTAAAACCCTACAAATAAAATCCTATATTCAGGCCAAAACCACTTAATAAATCATCTGGTTGAGAAGCCCAATATTGAGAAGCCCAGCAGCAGTCCAGCATAGTCCAACAGCAACCGAACCCAGCAGTCCAAGTCCAGGTCCAGCAAAGCCCAACTTCAGTTGAAACTCATTTCAGCTGAAGCCCTATTCTCGATCGATAAAACCTATGTTGATGTTGATGTGTACTTTCACTTTCACTAAAAGTACTTTGCCTTTTTCACTTCATCTCCTACGCCTCTTTCACTTTTCTCCTATCGTCTTCTCCTTCAAACTCTACAGCATATTCTTTAAAAAAATTGCTCACTCTTAAAAAAAATTGATAGTTTTGACTTGCCCTTAATTAATGACTAGAAAAAGAAAAAATACTTAATGATTCTTGATTGTGTAAATAAAGATAATTTTGAAAGAATAAAATCAATTTATTTTGAAATCCTAAAGCATCACTTCTTTTTGAAACAAAATGAAAGCCTAAAACATCATTTATTTAAAAACTGATAAGATAAAGTAAACGGAGCACTACAGTCAATTTCATTTATGCATTTTTGTGGTTTCGAAATTAAAATTAGGAATTTTTACACTACACAACAGCTCAACAACTTGCACACGTTAGCCATTAAATTATTGTATACTCGATATATATTACATTATTAATGTATATACATTATACACTAATTATATACTTGATATACTGACGACGACAAAAACTGTTAAAGATCCCTTAAAATCAGGGGGGGGGGGAGTTTACCCGTATTGTTTGTGAGAGAATCCGCCTTTTGATAGTTTAGACTTTAGAGTTGCTGGTACATATAGATGGTCAACTTTAGTTTTCCATTAGTGGTTACATTTCTAATTATGGAAAATAACTATCAGCTAATGTCTACTACAATAAGTGACAAGCCATGCTGATTAATTCTTGCTCCAAAAGGTGCCCACCTCAGGAGCTCCCACACTCCGGTCCGACAGGTCTGTGAATGAGATAAATCATGCTGACTCAAGCTTATGCATGTTCAGGCTTTAATAATGTGATTATGCTTATCCAATTTTTTTCTCGTCAATGATACATGAATTATTCTGATAATTGGCTCCAAATCTTATCTTTTATATCCACGTACTAAAAATCAACTGATCTTGTAAAAGTATAATTGAAGTGCATAATTAGTATATTGGTATATTGAGTTAGTATATTGGGCTAATGAGTATAATGGGCCTTTTACTTTCTTCAAGTTGGTTAAAGGAACCAAAACTGTGTATAATTAATTCATTCTCTCTTATTCTAATAAAATACGTTTTTCTCTCTTCTAGCACATTCCATCGTCTCTCTCATCTCTTCCCGACTCTTCTCCATCGTCTTCTTCAAACTACTGCTACTCCTTCGTCTTCCTCTTCCTCTCACTTCTTCTTCTACCTTCGACTCCCTGCCATCTTCCATGGCAGTCTAAAGTTCAAAAACAAGTCACGGGCAAAATGAAAGTTTATATACGGTCACGACAGAAAATTTGTTTCGATGAATATATAAAAGTGTGGCTTGCCTATTATATTGCTCATGATTCCAGAAACCCCTTAGAGTTTAATGTTAAAATTTTAATGATATTTCTCAGGAGGTTTCAAGTTATATATACTTCAAGAAGACACTGCAAGGTCACGAGTTCGATCCCCTGCATAAACCTTTTTGGTTGAGCCTGTCACACATGGCTTGCCAAGTGTGGTTTACAGGCTACTGCGTCAGTCCGGGGTTTACCCTGTGCGCACTCGAAAGAGTAGCGGCTGCGGGTTCCTTCGTCAACAAAAAAAAAAAAAAAGACACTGCAAAAAAAAATGCATTTTTCAACAATACTTTTTGTTGCCATATATTGAATGTTGTTGTCAAAGTACTTTTGTAATAATAAAAATTGTTGCATGTCGTTGTAATAACCACCGATGCGAAAAGTTTTTTCAACAATATATTTAAATTTTTATTGTCATTTGCATATTTTAGCACTAATATATTAAATTTTTGTTGTCATTTACGTTTTTTAGCAATAATATATTTATTATTACTAAGTTTATCGCCAATGCTATACTTTGTTGTAGTGAGAGTCATTTAATTTCCATAATCGCAAGTAATTTGAATTGGAAGGGGAATGAATATGGCTTAAGTTTATAAATTCGTGCAAGGCCTAGCAATTTTTTTGGTACCACACTTTCGGCCTGATTGAATGTGGCATATTAGGCTTCAAGTAATTTGGGCTATCTCATTGACTCCTCTTTCCATCCTATAATAGTATATTGACCTCATAGTTTTGTACAACAGAGAGGTCCGTAGCTTTAGATTTGTATGACTATTAGGGGTCGTTTAGTAGTGTATAAGAATAATATTGAATATAATGTATTAGTAATATTGATATATATTAATGCTGACATTAGTTATGCAGTGATTATTTTTTATCTACCTTTTTGATTCGGTGTATTAAAAATAACATGCATTGCATAATTTCTGATGTATGAGCGTTTCACCACTTACATTATGTAGATTGGGTTCATGTGCACCAAATGCAGTATTCACTTTTTATTTTTCATCGAGGTAGTGACATTGCATACTTGTTATTATATGTGGATGATTTGTTCTGACTGCCTCGTCTGATGTATTGAAAAATGAGATCATTACGCCGCTCAAATATGAATTTGCTATGACAGACTTGGGGAAGTTGAGTTATTTCTTGGGGATTTCTGTGACTAGATCTGCAGATAATATGTTCATGTGTCAGCGTAAATATGCGGAAGAATTGTGTATAAGGCTAAAATGACAAACTGTAAGATTATGCCTACTCTGGTCGACTCGAAGTCGAAACTTAGTGTTGTTGACGGTGATCCGGTGTCCGATCCCACTCTTTATAGGAGTCTCGCAGGTGCACTTCAGTATCTTACATTCACCAGGCCTGACATTGCATATGTCGTTCAGCAGGTGTGTTTATTTATGCATGCACCTAGAGAGCCTCACTCTACAGTCCTCAAACGTATCATTCGCTACGTTAAGGGCACTCTTGATTATGGATTACATATCTACCCCTCTACACCGACCAGGATGATATCATATACGGAAACCGATTAGGCCGGCTGTTCGGACACGCGACGTCCACGTCCGGCTACCGTGTGTTCTTAGGAGATAATCTCATCTCGTGGTCTGCCAAGCGTCAGGCCACACTTTCCAGATCGAGTGCAGAAGCAGAATATAGAGGCGTTGCAAACATTGTTACTGAGAATTGTTGGCTCTGAAATCTCATATTGGAGCTTCATTGTCCCTTACGTAAGACATCTATGATTTACTGTGATAAAATGTAGATGGGACTTAGGAGAATAGAGTTAAGGTTCACTTGAGAAAGACTAATCCAAAATTATAGGCCCAAAGCTCTAACCTCAGTTGCTTCCGACCCATATTCTTCTAGAAAATCTTTCTGATTGTCTCTTTTTGGGTTAGCTGATTAGCAAATAATATTTTTATTTATCTTGTAATTTATTCACCTTTTAAACATCGATCTAAAAATCTTTGAATAAATAAAAAATCTTAGGAACAAATATTTGACGAGAAATATTTTATAAATTATTGCAAATGTTCATATGACAATCTAATGTTCTGTTTCTACGATTGATCAATAAATGAGCAAACATCAGATTCAAGTCTAATATTATTCGAAAGTATAAATAGAAATGGGTCTTGTACCCAAAATTAACTCTATAACAAACTTCACATCTCTATCCGGATGAAAGCCTGGAAAATCATCAGAAAAAACCTTCGGAAAATTACGAACAATAGGGACAATATGAACTTCGGTGAACTCCTTTTGGATATCCATTATATTAGCCAGGTAAGAGTATTCCACTTTGTGACTTTTTAATAACTTTTGAGCACTAAGATAGGAAATAAGTCAACTCGAGGGTGTCCCAATTCTACCCCTTATAAAAACTTCTGATTCCCCGAAAAAGATAATTTTACAACCTTTTGTCGGCAGTCAAACGTGGCATAACATGTCAGGGTATCAGTGGCGGACGCATGAATATTTCCAAATGGGTGCACACATTTAATAAATAAGGGATAGGTGAGTCACCATACATTATATATACATAAATCTAAATTTTTAACCTAGCTAAACAGTGTAATTTTATGACGAAAGTGGGTGCACTTGCACTCATATCAGTATACATGCGTCCGCCACTGCAGGGTATTGCATGTGTCTTCTTCATATCATTATGCAGACATATTCACAAAGAGCCTTCCTAGACATCTATTTCTCGACTTCAGATTCAGTCTTAGCGTCCGACCTTCTCCCGCTCCGACTGAGGGGGTGTATTAGCACGCGTACTAAGCCATTGTTGACACCCAATTTTGACTCATCTTTTAGTTATTTCTTGTAATTTTAAGCATTTTAGGACACCGCATTTTAATCAATATTTTTGGCATTTTTGTATATTTTTTACCTAACAATCTATGTTGTTTTATTTTTTGTAAATTGGCATCATGTTTTACCTTTAATTAGGTATTAAACATTTTCAAATATTATGTTATTATTGTTGCGCGATCATTTTATTTTACTAATTTTGCATCTCTTTAAATAATTAATTGACACCGCATTTTTTCTTTTAATTAGGCATTAAACATTTCTTAAATATTGCATTTTATTATTATAGCGTCGACATTTTTATTTTGATAAATTTTGTACCTTTAAATAATTTTTCTTTTAACTAATTAATCCATTTTACATTTTTTGTCAAGCCAGTCCAGTCCAAAGCACAATCTGAATCAGTCTAATCCGCCGAAAACCGAAGCCCAAACCAAGGCCCAAAAATAAAGCCCAATACACTTTCATCTATTCCCCCCCCCCCAAAATACCAAATCTTAAACCTAAATATCTACCCTATAAATAAAATACTACCCTATTCTCTTTAAACCCTCATCAGCAGCAGCCCCCCCCTCAGTCGTCTACCCCCTTAACTCTTCATCTCCCTTATCCCCTCTCTCACCATCACTCTCCCGTCGCCCCAACTCACCTCCACCCACTGCCCATCGCCGGTGAACCACCACCCGTCACCGGCGAACCCCCTTTAAACACCCAACAGCCGCACCTCACTCTCCCTCACCATCTTCTTCAACCCATCTTCTCTCTTCGTCCGCCGCCGCCATCTCCGACAAAACCCTTCCCGTCGAACACCACTGCCACGCCACCAATACCATCGGTCAACACCCCTTACAACACCAAAATACCTTCCACTCTATGTTCTTCTTCACTGTTCTATGAACCCTAGCACCACTTCCTCCTCCGCTTTGCCATCATGCGTTTGGTGAACCATTGGCGGCGCTCGCTTACGACCATGGAAGTGACGCCGCCGTCACTCTATTGTTTGTTTTCGGCTTTTGATGTTATTATATTGTTGTTGGTTGTAGACTGATTTGGTAACACGCCGGAGTTTTAAAACTCTGGCGAACTCTACTATTTTCGTGAACTTTCCTATTTTCGGCGAGTCGCTGATGTGCTACCATTTCTGGGACTGTTTTGGCATTTTTCCCTTTAACTGTTTTTTTTGGTACTATTTTGAATCGCTGTTCCGTGAACTCTCTTGTTTCGTGAACTTTACTATTTCCGGCGAGCCGCTGATGTGCTACCATCTCTGGGACTGTTTTGGCATTTTTCCCTTTAACTGTTTTTTTGTACTATTTTGAATTGTTTTCGGCGAACTCTACTGTTTTCGTGAACTTTACTATTTCCGGCGAGTCGCTGATGTGCTACCATTTCTAGGACTGTTTTGGCATTTTTTCCTTTAACAGTTTTTGTACAATTTTGAACGGTTTCCGGCGAACTCCTATTGTGGTGGTTTTGTCACTGTTTTTGCCGCTTTCGGACTGAGTTTTGACCACTTGACCACTGTCGCAGAGGTGGATATTGAACCACTACTGTTTCACTGATTTGAAATAAATACTACACTTGATGGCCAATGAAAAAGTTATCCATCGATTTTTTAGGCCTCCACAGTTGCAAAGACGGAAAATAAAATAAATGAAGCTTTCTGGGCAATGATGATTTCTTCCACTTACACCGGATAACCAACATGCGTTGGCAGGGCGAATTCTCGCAGCCGCACTTGTTTATGCTGTCCCACTTTATTTTTATATATCTGAGTCCTCTGTGTTTAAAACTATTACTGTTTTGGTGCAGATCTGAAGGTTTTATTTATTTTATTGTTTCTAGCAATATTGGGCGATGAAGGAATCCCCGTCTGATTTCCAAGGCCTCCCTGTACAAAAAACAGATTTATTTTGGCTTTACTTATTAACTCTTGTCATTGCATTAAAATTATTTATTCTATTACTGACATTTTTACTGTGTGTTTATGCAGGTACCCAGAGATCATCTTGTGCAGAATGCCTAAAAAAGGCTAAAAGATGCCCCGGAGTTTTATTTTATGTCGCATTTAATTTTAGTTTTATTATTATGTATTGCATTTTATTTTAATTGTAAATTATGAATAAGCTTAGAGTATGTAGAATAAAAGCCAATATATAATTAACCTAGGTTTGAACGGATAACCGCAAGTTAGCGGATCTTAAAGGATGCCTAACCCCTTCCCTTTAGGATAATAAAGAACCCTGATCCAGAATCTCATTAATTTCGCAGACCATTAAATGGAGATTAATTGCAATATTTTTATTGCAATAAATCAAGTGTCCTAATTCACTTAAATAATTAGGTGGCGACTCCTTAAAATCAGCATTATTGCTCCATCCACGAAACCGCGCCAAAGAGCAACGTTGCGGATACCGTTCAGACCCCGAGGTCAAAAACGGACGTGACAGTATGGCGACTCCGCTGGGGATAATCAGGTTCTTGACCATAGCAAACCTAGGTTTATTATTGCTTGGCTTTATTTGCTTTTATTTGTTTTAAATACCTTAAAATTGCTTGCTTTAATTTTGTATGCTTAACTGTTTTAATTGCTATTTGTTTTTACTGTTTTCCTTAAACTGGCATTCCGCTCATATTTCCTTCACTCTGAAAAATTAACATTGTCACACACTACACACGCTGGTGTGCTTCGCGCACCCGCAAATTTCTTTCAAGACACCCAAAATTTAGGAGAGTTGGCGCTTGCGTGGAGTTAGATCGGTTCGTATGATCAGCCACGTAGCCTTCTCACTCGAGTTGTCCGCTCGGGAACCTTGCGTCTAGTAAGCCAAATCTTAGAAAGCATAAGATAGAGCTATACCACCCTTTTATATTAAGTCATGCATGCATAAACCTTACATGGGTTAATCCTTGGTATTAATGCCACAATTAGAAATCCACCAAACTTGTCGACGGATTTCACAACCCAACGACCCATTAGCATACTATGTGTAGCGTGATGATGATAGACGGATCCAAGCCTGGTTATGACACACCGAAATTGGAAAAAGTGCACCGTCATTTGGTCGTCATTTCCAACAAAACATTGCAGTTTAACAGCTTGGACCTATTTATCATAATCTCGTATATTTGGCGTTTAGGCCTACCTCTGGCATAAAAGAGGTTTCATGCATATTAGGTGCGCGCTTGATTTGCATGCTTTTGTTTACTATTTTGTCGCTAGCAATTCTGTACATATTATTTAATGCAATAATTACCCTTTTAACCTCTGTACATATCATGATATGTGCTTATAACTCTGGCCACGAGCATTTGCATTTTTGCACTTTTTATTGTCATATTGCAATCAGGACTTCTACTGCGTAAATCGCTCTTGAACAACGCGATTTGGACTTTGTGAAACATCAACCACCAGTCCGGTTGAACCAAGCAGGGGAGTCTTTGACTATATTGTCACGCCCTTACATTTCATTATTTTTGTGGTTTTCCTACTCTCACCCATTTGTCATATTTTTTGCAGGAAGACCGTTCTCGCAAGTAGTCGAGGGCGGCCGGAAGAAAATAAAAAAGGGAAGAAAAAGAAAAAGAAAAAAATCATTACAAGAATGAGCTGGAGTTATGTTGACGGAAAGAAGTCAACTTATACCAGGTTCAACGAATCATCGCTCTGGGTCCTATATTTTGCATCTTTATACATATTCGCAAATTCAATTGATATGTCTAGTGTTGATTGCATAATTCTTTATCATGCATTTTACAACATAATCATCCCGAACTACGCGTGTCTGATTTTCACCATACGGTGTGATACGTAGCCAACTCATCTTGGGTTCGACACCACCACATAAAAAATATAAAAAAAAGGGGACATATTTGGTTCACCCATTTATTGCATTTATCCAATCACAAACATTAATTATTTCATTTCAATCATTCTAGCACATACATTCATTCATGCATTTCACTCATTCTATAACAGTCATTCATTTTTTCATTAGATTCCTTTTATTTTGCATTAGTTTTATATTGAACAATCATTTGTTTGCACAACTTTTACTTTTGCATTTCTTTCATGAATGAGTTCTTTTTAAATCATACGTTTTATAACATATCTGAACGAACTACGCACACCTGATTCTCGTCAAAGATGAGATACGTAGGCAGCCCTACTCGGGTTCGGTACCATTTATTCAAAAAATACAAAAATATTTTATTCAAAAAGCATAAAACAAAAAAAAACAAAAAAAAGTAAGATCTTTTAAGTGTCGTTGTTTGATTTGGTTGATACCAACACAGTTAGCAGTGTGCATAGAAATACCGAGTAATAATCAGTATGGGTTGACTTCGTGGTAAGCCATAGATTCTTTTGGTACCTCTCACGCGCACCTGTAATGACATTCTTGCATGATTTTAAGATAAGAACGAAACCAACCTCATTTTCTCATGTGCATTGTGTGGTGAGTTTTAGAATAAGTTCAATTGCATTGCATTGTGATCTAGAACTTGACCTGAATGTTTGTTGAGGAGAAATCCTGAGTAACACTCGGTGTAAGAAATGATCGTAGGCTTTATTTGACCCGTTTGAACCTTTTCAGCCTACCAAATAACATTATCCGTAGTACACCCCTTTGAGCCTAAAGCCTATTCTTTTGACAACCGCATATTACGCCTATACCCTTTCTGAGTGCGTACGCACTATCCCTCTCTTGGCCCGACCTCCTTGAGCGCTTTGGAATATGCAAGTGGCTGACAAAATTCTGCGTCGAAGTTTGCAAAGACAAAAATTGTCAAAGTCCCAAAAGGGAAAATAAAACATAAATGACGACTTCACAAAAGGGGAAATCAGAAGCCCCGACATTATAAAAAAAAGAATAAAATGAGAGAATAACTTTGAAAAAAGCGGGCTCCAAACGAAATATTCAAAAGAAGCCAATACAAAAAAATTGGGACAAAAAAAACAAAAAACAAAACAAAAAGAAAGTAGGTCAGCATCAAAGCACACAAATGTCAAGCACGGACGTAGTCCAACGCTCGAGGAAAGATTAGTCACTTTTTACCCAAATGATATCCATCCCTTCCCCCAAACATACATTACAAGCCCGTGACAAGCCCTACATGATCTTATACTGAGGGCTCTCACATTAGTGGATACTTACATGACGGCCAAGCCTATGGTATCACAATTGCATGCATTGAACATCCTTTTGAGTGTGAGCGTACTTCTCTAAGCGTCCCAAAATTCAAAATACTGGAATATATGTGAGAAATGGGACTTTCTTTCAGTGAGGGCATTTGAAACGTGAGATTACGTGTAGTTCGAAACCTTGGCTGCAAGCAAGTGTGTCGATACTTCGGTGTCTGAGGTACCACTTGAAACTATAGGAATTACCCAGAAGTCAGTCTTGGTTAGACTGGAAGTGAATAACGAAATTCCTAAGCACAATACTAATTGTTGGTATCAACTGAAGTCAGAACGCAATGCTGTCTTTTCACTGTTAAAAAAAATGCATATATAAAAATTCTCATTTTTGCAACATGAACTACGTCTTGACCTGATTCCTTCGACGGGATACGTAGGCGGCCACATTGGCTTCGGTCCACATTATTTGAAAACCCATAAAAATCCTTATTCTTTGCATCATGAACTACGTCCTGACCTGATTCCCGCAGCGGGATACGTAGGCGGCCACATTGGCTTCGGTCTCATTTTTTGAAAATTGTACAATCATTTTTTGCATCACGAACTACGTCTTGACCTGATTCCCTCATGAGGATACGTAGGCGGCCTAAGTCGGCTTCGGTCACACCATTAGAAATCTTCTCATTGGCTCGCGTGCGACAAAATGCATTTGATTATTCCGAAAAGAGATATGAGCAATTTCCGTCAGGGTTAAGTCTGTGAAGAGACTAGCATGCAGCAAGCATTCGCAACGTCCAGCAAGCCCGCGCAGAGCATTCAGCAAGCATTCGCAACATCCAGCAAGTCCGCACAGAGACTGCATCAGCACTCGCAACATTCACAACATTCAACACGTCCGTGCAAGAACGAAATCTCAGCATTTGCAGCATCACATCAATACAACCGCCATCACGTCTTACAGGATAACATTCTACTCATACAATTACATTGCTTATAAATTCATGTGTTATCATTTTGCCTTAACAGTTATGCACTAACATTTTACTTAAGTCTGAGCATGCAAGCGTCAAGAGCCAAAGCTACAAATTCGACGCGAATCAACCACTCCTTTTCTAAAACTCACAAGTTTTCTTTGAGTGTAGGATATTCATATCAGCAAAGGCGGGAGAACAACAATAGGCCCATGCGGGTTACAAACGCACAACGCAGGCGAGTCACAAAGCAGGTACGTCCATAAAACGACGCATTTCATAAAAGCCTATCTGGCGGCCGTCCATGTTTCCTTACGGCAACGAACATTTACATCGCGTCTATGCAACGACGTCATTTCATCTAAGCCTATCCAACAGTTTCATCTATGCAATGACGAACATATGCATCGCGTCTATGCAACGACGTCATCTCGTATGGCTTTATCTGGCGGCCATCTATATTTCGTCTATCTGACGACGAGCATCTGCATCGCGTTTATGCAACGACGTCATCGTATAAGCCTATCTGGCGACTTCATCTATGTTTCGTCTATACAACGACGAGCATATGCATCGCGTCTATGCAACGACGTCATCTCATGTAAGCCTATGCAACGGGTTCATCTATATTTCGTCTATACAACGACGAACATCTGCATCGCGTCTATGCAACGACGTCATCTCATGTAAGCCTATGCAACGATTTCATCTATGTTTCGTCTATGCAACGACGAGCATCTGCATCACGCCTATGCAACGACGTCATTTCATGTAAGTCTATGCAACAGCTTCATCTATGTTTCATCTATGCAACGACGAACATCTGCATCACATCTATGCAACGACGTCATTTCATGTAAGCCCATGCAACGGCTTCATCTATGTTTCGTCTATGCAACGACGAGCATCTGCATCGCGTCTATGCAACGACGTCATTTCATGTAAGCCCATGCAACAGCTTCATCTGTGTTTCGTCTATGCAACGACGAGCATCTGCATCGCGTCTATACAACGACGTCATTTCATGTAAGCCCATGCAACGGTTTCATCTATGTTTCGTCTGTGCAACGATGAATATCTGCATCGCGTCTATGCAACGACGCCATTTCATGTAAGCCCATGCAATGACTTCATCTATGTTTCATCTATCGAGTATCTGCATTGCGTCCATGCAATGACGACATCAGCATCTACAAACATCATGTCTTTTCCAGCACCACATCACCTGCAATCCAGTGTCAATCATAATGCGACACTGAGACAAATTTTAAATCTGCATCAGTTTTGTCTTTTATTTTCTAGCATCACAGTGACCTAGTGTCCTCATAATTCGACACTGGGACAAAATTTTGAATCCGCATCAGTGTTGTCTTTTATTTTTGACATCACAGCGACCCAGTGTCATCATATTTCGACACTGGGACAAAATTTTGAATTTGCATCAGCTTTGTCCATTCGTTTTCTTGATCTTTGTTTTAATTCTGACGATGAGAACAAAATTGGCTACAAGTCAACGTCTTTGTCCGAAAACTCTTTCATCGTCTTCGGTCAAAGAGGGACAATCTGTTGACACCCAATTTTGACCCATCTTTTAGTTATTTCTTGCAATTTTAAGCATTTTAGGACACCGCATTTTAATCAACATTTTTGGCATTTTTGTATATTTTTTACCTAACAATCTATGTTATTTTATTTTTTGTAAATTGGCATCATGTTTTACCTTTAATTAGGTATTAAACATTTTTAAATATTATGTTATTATTGTTGCGCGATCATTTTATTTTACTAATTTTGCATCTCTTTAAATAATTAATTGACACCGCATTTTTTCTTTTAATTAAGCATTAAACATTTCTTAAATATTGCATTTTATTATTATAGCGTCGACATTTTTATTTTGATAAATTTTGTACCTTTAAATAATTTTTCTTTTAACTAATTAATCCATTTTGCATTTTTTGTCAAGCCAGTCCAGTCCAAGGCACAATCTGAATCAGTCTAATCCGCCGAAAACCGAAGCCCAAACCAAGGCCCAAAAATAAAGCCCAATACACTTTCATCTATTCCCCCCCCCCCAAAATACCAAACCCTAAACCTAAATATCTACCCTATAAATAAAATACTACCATATTCTCTTTAAACCCTCAGCAGCCCCCCCCCCCCCCTCCCCCGCCGTCTACCCCCTTAACTCTTCATCTCCCTTATCCCCTCTCTCACCATCACTCTCCCGTCGCCCCAACTCACCTCCACCCACTGCCCATCGCCGGTGAACCACCACCCGTCACCGGCGAACCCCCTTTAAACACCCAACAGCCGCACCTCACTCTCCCTCACCATCTTCTTCAACCCATCTTCTCTCTTCGTCCGCCGCCGCCATCTCCGACAAAACCCTTCCCGTCGAACACCACTGCCACGCCACCAATACCATCGGTCAACACCGCTTACAACACCAAAATACCCTTCACTCTATGTTCTTCTTCACTGTTCTATGAACCCTAGCACCACTTCCTCCCTCCGTTTTGCCACTGTTAGCGCTGGTGAACCACTGGCGGCGTCGCTCCGGCTTACACAGCCATGGAAGTGACGCCGCCGTCACTCTATTGTTTGTTTTCGGCTTTTGATGTTATTATATTGTTGTTGGTTGTAGACTGATTTGATTTTCTGATTTGGTAACACGCCGGAGTTTTAAAATTCTGGCGAACTCTACTATTTTCGTGAACTTTCCTATTTCCGGCGAGTCGCTGATGTGCTACTATTTCTGGGATTGTTTTGGCATTTTTCCCTTTAACTATTTTTTTTGTACTATTTTGAACTGTTTCCGGCGAACTCTACTGTTTTCGTGAACTTTACTATTTCCGGCGAGTCGCTGATGTGCTACCATCTCTGGGACTGTTTTGGCATTTTTCCCTTTAACTATTTTTGGTACTATTTTGAACTGTTTCCGGCGAACTATACTGTTTTCGTGAACTTTACTATTTCTGGCGAGTCGCTGATGTGCTACCATTTCTGGGAATGTTTTGGCATTTTTTCCTTTAACTGTTTTTGTACTATTTTGAACGGTTTCCGGCGAACTCCTATTGTGGAGGTTTTGTCACTGTTTTTGCCGCTTTCGGACTGAGTTTTGACCACTTGACCACTGTCGCAGAGGTGGATATTTTATTGTTTCTAGCAATATTGGCCGATGAAGGAATCCCCGTCTGATTTCCAAGGTCTCCCTGTACAAAAGACGGATTTATTTTGGCTTTACTTATTAACTCTTGTCATTGCATTAAAATTATTTATTCTATTACTAACATTTTTACTGTGTGTTTATGCAGGTACCCGGAGATCATCTTGTGCAGAATGCCTAAAAAAGGCTAAAAGATGCCCCGGAGTTTTATTTTATGTCGCATTTAATTTTAGTTTTATTATTCTGTATTGCATTTTATTTTAATTGTAAATTATGAATAATCTTAGAGTATGTAGAATAAAAGCCAATATATAATTAACCTAGGTTTGAACGGATAACCGCAAGTTAGCGGATCTTAAAGGATGCCTAACCCCTTACCTTTAGGATAATAAAGAACTCTGATCCAGAATCTCATTAATTTCGCAGACCATTAAATGGAGATTAATTGCAATATTTTTATTGCAATAAATCAAGTGTCCTAATTCACTTAAATAATTAGGTGACGACTCCTTAAAATCAGCATTATTGCTCCATCTAGGAAACCGCGCCAAAGAGCAACGTTGCGGATACCGTTCAGACCCCGAGGTCAAAAACGGGCGCGACAACCATATTTTGTATTATATAATTATGGTAGGATTATGATCTTTATTATAGAAAGATTCAATATTGTACACCTATATATATATTTGTATTAATGAAAAAGACTATCCAAAGGAGATTAATACAATCTTACAATTTTTAAAAATAAAAATTAATTTGTTACAATTATACCATTGAATGCTTGACCTTTATAGTTTTCTTAAAGCAAAACAATAACGTTTTGTCATTTTAATTTTTTATTCATGTATTAGTTATCCCGGACTGATGATGATATAAGATAAGTGTATTAAATAATCACAGTATTAGACTATTAGTTATACATTCCCCAAAATATCAACCAAATATGATACAAAATAATACCATAACACCTTGTTTGGTATAAATATTATCCCAAATTCAATCTCTAAATATTCACCTTATTTGACATACCAAACGACTCCTAACTATTTTATCCAAGACATCTTAGATCTGGCCCAAAACCAACTTTTTAATTCACGACGTCAATTCTCACCGATTTCGGTCTTCCCATTCCACCCTCATTTCAAACCCAATACAAATAATGACGCCATGCTGGTAATCCTCGTCAGTCTTTGAGTACTGCATCTTGACCGTCCAAATTCTATATTCAGACGGTACATATCGCTTCTTGTACCAACACGCGGATTGAATATCACAAACAGTCAGCAGCTATAAATAAAACACATTATTTGCCATTGTTTCTCTAACACTCTTCGAGATTCAGATTTCAGGTTCCATATATAATCCTATGTTCTAGTTTAATCATACATACATTTCAATTGTTTTATATATAAAAACTTAGGGTTCTGATAATCCCAAAATTTGTTACTAAATTGAATCAGAAAAATGTCGGGTCGTGGAAAGGGTGGAAAAGGATTAGGAAAGGGAGGAGCAAAACGTCACCGTAAGGTCCTTCGGGACAACATCCAAGGTATCACAAAGCCAGCTATTAGGCGATTGGCACGTAGAGGAGGAGTGAAACGTATCAGTGGACTTATCTATGAGGAGACTCGTGGTGTTCTCAAGATCTTCTTGGAAAATGTTATCCGTGATGCTGTTACATACACCGAGCATGCTAGGAGGAAGACAGTCACTGCTATGGATGTTGTCTATGCACTCAAGAGACAAGGAAGGACTTTGTATGGTTTTGGGGGTTAAGGGTTCTGACTTTTGTCATGTTGTCAAGAATAGCTTAATGGTTGATAATGGTAAGGGATTTGATTGTGTTATAGTATTAGTTTGTTTTTGTATTCTTGACAGATTGTTTGGCTAAGGAATGATAATGTATCTTTTGGTAGATGTTGATGAAAACAAGTTCTGTTGCATTTAAATGTTTGTGACGTGAAACATATCTCTACAAGAAATTTTGTTTAATTGTAGGTTACAAGTGTTAGTTCCTGTAAGGAGGCAATTACCGACTCACTACAATTCCTGGCCAGTACTACTCCTATTAGATATGTACCGTTTAAAGTTTATTGGATATACTTTTGCATCGCCCCATGCATTTGAAATGCAGGCCTATTTCTTCTGTTCTGATCAGCCATGTGGTCATTGTTGAATCCCATATCTAGAAGATGGAAATTTTGTTGGTTACTGATGTGAGTAAGGAGGGGTGATGTTGGGTAAGTGAGTCGGGTATGGAGGATGTTTGGTAAGGGACACAATTACAAGGCCATTTCGGCCGAAATATGAACAAGGAAAAGGGTTTAGTTGTCTTGGAGACCAAGTCGGCTCTCGGCTATGGTGAGCACAATGTGAAAGAGTTTTGGTCATGCTTTGAGACTTTGGGCCATTGAGTTATCTTGGAAGCATCTTTGAGAATTCCATTCTTTGTACCAATGTCTTGATTCTCGGCCAACCTTCAACCTTCTTATCCGAGCTTGACTTGTCCCTCGTGAGTTTCTTGTCCATGCCAAATTATCATCTATGTCATCTTTGTCCTTGTCATGGTGTGTACTCTTGAATTTATCCTCCATCATTTTGTATTGATCATGATGAACAAGAGGAACATTTTGCAGGAGAACAAAGACATGCAGAAAGCTAGAATAGTAGCAGAAACATTAAAGAAGAAGAGGAAGAAGAAATAAGGTTAAACTTGTTGATGTGAATCTTATTGCTTCTCTTTTTTTGATGATTAATTACATGTAATGAGGGAGTATTTATACATCTCTTAGATTGTTAAATTCTGAATGACTTTCTTCTAATGAGTTAGTTTTCGGAGCCTCTTTTTAGTTATTAACAACCTTGTTAACAAACTAACTACTTTCTTGACTTCTAACTAACTTCTCTAACTCTTAACTAACTTTGTTTATTTCTTTAACAGCCTCCATCAAGCTGGATACTGGGAATACATTCAGTAAGCCAAGCTTGGAGCATATGTACTGATGTTGAATCCTTGTCAGCCATTTTGTGAATAAATTAGCAATGTAGCCTGTATGTATTCTGGTATTATCATTCCTTTCTGAATTTTCTCTCTTATGAAGTGTAGATCAATCTCTATATGCTTTGTTCTTTCATGGAATACTGGATTTGCAGCAATACAAATTGCTGATTTGATGTCTGTGTAGCTGTCACTGGTGCTTTAATTCTTATCCCAAGTTCTTCAAATAGACCAAGTAACCAAGTTAATTCTGCCACAGTTCCTGCTAGACTCATGTATTCAGACTCAGCAAAACTTCTAGATATTGTAGATTGTTTCTTAGACTTCCATGATATAAGAGATTCTCCAAACTTCACAATATATCATGTGACAGACTTCCTTGTATGTGGACAAGCAGCCCAATCTGCATTACAATATGTTTTTACTGTTTCTTGTGCTTTACTAGATAATAGAATGCCTTGTCCAGGTTGATTTTTTAGGGTATTCTCAATGCAACATTTTAGTGTGATTGCTTTGGTCGTCAGAGAACCGATCGAGTGTTTGAACACTATATACAATATCATGTCTTGTAACAGCTTAAGTAGAGCGCTTTTCCTATCAGTCTTTGATAGGAGCTAACATCTTTTAGTACTTCATCATCTGGTTTTGGTTTTCCTCCTTCTATGTGCTACTTGGATTATCAGGTCTTGTAACAATTAAGTAGAACAATTTTCCTATCAGTCTTTGATAGGAGCTAACATCTTTCAGTACTTCATCATTTGAGTTTGGTTTTCCTCTTTCTGTGTTGTTGTTATAGATGATCATCATATTCTTGTGTAGTTAACTTCAGACTGCAATCTATAGGAGTATTTATAGGCTCGGCAGTAGATAATCCAAGCTCAGAAATAAGTTCCAAGGCATATTTAACTGTTATAAGACATGCTATTGCATATAGTGTTTAAACACTCAGTCAGTTTCTACAAAAGCCAAAGCAATCACACTACAATGTTGCATTGAGAATAGCCAGATTTGTAAAAAAATCAACTTGGACAAGACATTCTATTATCTAGTAAAGCACAAGAAACAGTAATAACATATTGTGATGCAGATTGGATTGTTTGTCCACATATAAAGAAGTCTGTCACATGATATATTGTGAAGTTTGGAGAATCTCTTATATCATGGAAGTCTAAGAAACAATCTACAATATTTAGAAGTTTTGCTGAGTCTGAATACATGAGTCTAGCAAGAACTGTGGCAGAATTTACTTGGTTTATTTGAAGAACTTGGTATAAAAATTGAAGCACCAGTGACAATTTGCACAGACAAGAAATCAGCAATACAAATTGCTGCAGATCCAGTATTCCATGAAAGAACAAAGCATATAGAGATTGATCTACACTTCATAATGGAGAGAATTCAGAAAGGAATGATAAGACCAGAATACATGACTACACATCAGCCAATTGATTTATTCACAAAAGGGTTGACAAGGATTCAACATCAGTACATATGCTCCAAGCTTGGCTTACTGAATGTATTCTCAGTATCCAGCTTGAGGGAGGCTCCAGCTTGAGGGAGGCTGTTTAAAGAAATAAACAAAGTTAGTTAAGAGTTAGAGAAGTCAAGAAAGTAGTTAGTTTGTTAACAACTAAAAAGAGGCTCATAAAACTAACTCATTAGAAGAGAGTAATTCAGAATTTAACAATCTAAGAGATGTATAATTACATGTAATTAATCATCGAAAAAAGCAATAATATTCACATCAACAAGTTTAACCTTACTTATTCTTCTTCTTCTTCTTCTTCTTTACTGTTCTAGATTTTTGCATGTCTTTGTTCTCCTACAAAATGCTCATCTTGTTCATCATGATCAATACAAAATGATGGTGGGAGTTGGTTCTGCTGCTGATTTGGTTGTGCTGTGACTCAGCAGCTGCACAATTTGTTCATACTGATCCCTGGAAAATACAAGTGCTCCATGACCTTGCCATTGCTTGGATGAGTAGTATCCACACTAGATCACTTGACATTCATATCACTTGTTTTGCATATCTTTCCAGAATTATTATATTTCTTAGTAGCATAGACATTATGAGCAACATGCTCCTTTCTTTTTGACTTTAAGTTAGGAGGATATCCTACTACTTTATAACAAAACTCTTTTGTGTGACCTTTCATTTTGCATACTTCACAAAACAGGTTAAAAAATTTCTTGAATTTCTGAAAACTAGGACCTGCTTTGGAATACATAGCAGTAGGGTCATGACCACTGAATCTACCAGGTCCAACCCCTAACAATCCAGCTGATTTTGCAGTAATAGACTTCTAGTTTTCATCACTAGTAATTATGGAATATGCTTTGTTCACAGTAGGCAAGGGTGTCATTAGTAAGATTTGACTCCCTGCTTGCATATAATTCTCATTCAGTCCCATTAAGAACTGATATAGCTTTTGTCTTTGGAGATTAACTACAAAATCTTTGGACTTAGGACAACTGCAACTAGGAGAAGGTACCAAGGATTGAAATTTCACCCATAATGTTTTTAGTTTGGAAAAATATTCAGAGACACTAGAATTGCCTTGAGTTAAGATAGCTATTTCTCTATGAAGATCATATGTTCTAGATCCATCTACCTTATCAAACCTTTCCCTTAGATCTTCCCAAACCTCATAAGCAACATCAACATATAACACTCCACTAAGCAGACAATTTGATATAGAATTCATCAATCATGCCTGCACAACTGCATTTACTCTATCTCACAGTTCTTCTCCATAGTTCTCTTTCTTATATTTTCCATTCACAAATCAATTTTATTCCTACCAAGTAAGGCTATTTTCATAGACTTACTCTAGAGGGCATAATTTTCTGATCCAAGAAGTTGAAAAGATATTAGTGACACCCCACATACATCAGAGGACTACAGAAACAAAGGATGATTATGGTCAAATATTGTAGTGACAGAGGTGACCCCTGCATTCTCTCTTGGCGGTGGAGGTGTGTTACTATTGTTCCCATCAGAAGGCAGTTTAGTATTCATTTATAAGGTTCAGAAACAAGAAAACAGACTCAAGTTTTTCCCTGTACTCACTGGTAGATTCAGGAGTTTAGAATAGAATGAACGGTGGACTGTATCAATATGTTCAATTAGCTAAGAATCAGATAACAAGTGATACATATGTATTATCCTGTCTGAGATTGTACTTGAACAAGAAATGAATCCAAGATTTGAAGATTATTGGAGACTAGAAGAAAAATGCAGAAAACCAGAATCATAATAGAATCAGAATTCTGTGTTAGTATCTCAATAAAGTTTTGTTTCATATTTTACTCAACTTGATATTGCCTTATATCCCAATATCAAGATAGTATCTAAAGAGGAAGATTATACTTAGAGAAGAAACAAAACAACTAAACCAGAAGATAAAAAATAGAAGATAGAACAAGAATACAGAAGTTACAACTTCACCAAAATTTCAGTTGATCTTTTCAGAATGTTTGCGGAAGTAAAACCATCCCTTATTGATCGATGGCTTCGATACAATGTTGAATTTATCCTCCATCTTGTATTGATCATGATGAACAAGAGGAGCATTTTGCAGGAGAACAAAGACATGCAGAAAGCTAGAACAGTAGCAGAAACAATAAAGAAGAAGAGGAAGAAGAAGCAAGGTTAAACTTGTTGAATTACTGAATTCTGAATTCTGAATTACTCTCTTCTAATGAGTTAGTTTTAGGAGCTAGTTATTTAGTTACTAACTACCTTTAACTAACTTTTTAACAAATTAACTACTTTCTTCACTTCTAACTAACTTCTCTAACTTTTAACTAACTTTGTTTATTTCTTTAACATACTCGGTCTAGACTCTTCTTGTCCGTGCCACCTTGACCTTGTCCCTTTCTCGGCTTCAACATTTCTACTATAAGCAATGATTGTGTCCTAAGGCAACCTAAGAGTTATTACATAAACTTAATATGTTTTAATAAGACTACTAGCTAGACTAGAAATTAAAGAAAAAAATGTAAACACATAAGGCCGAATAGAGTCAATAGACATGTCATTAGGAGACCATTAAGTTATGACTCCTAATTCGCCCCATACTTCATGCCATTCTCGACTTTCTTCCATGTGTTGATGGCCATTTTCGAACCCCTTGGTCCCTTGGTCAATTCACCAAATGTAGAAACTAAGTCTGGGCCCTTTCTTTCACCAGTTACAAGTAGTGACAGGGATGGTGTCACTTCTGTTTCCTCTCCCTAACCACTCAATGCACCTGGTTTTTTAAAAGAGCGGTGGTTGAGAGATTTAGGAGGAGGGTGTCGATTGGAATTGTTAGTGCTGCGAATTTCCACAGGCCTTGAATGGAGTATGCTTTTGTGGGCATCTCATAATACTTCTGATCCCTTGAGCACCTCCATTTCTTCCCGTATGTTCTCTTCCACCATGTCTCTGGATCTGACTGAGAACGTTAAATCCAAACCTGATGCGTTAGATTGAGGAAGTTGAACTGGAGATGGATTATAAGACGAGGCAGGAGTAGCTGGAGAGGAACAGGCATGAAGGCCATTATGTATTTGCATATTATTGTCCGTCTTTGAAACTCCTGCAGCTGAGAGGCTGCTTTTCCAAGGAGCGTAAATCCCTTTTGATTAATGGTGTCTTATTAATTTGCTTGTTGCTGAAAAAATTGAAATGCAGTGAGCAATGATGAAAGAAAGAATAGTCCCATTTTCTGAACAATGCACAATAACCAAATACTAGTATATTGATTCAAATCGTCAGAATTTTATACAGACAAAGTGATGCATAGCTTTGGATTTAAATGACTATTACAATACAAAGTGGTGCATAGCTTTGGATTTAAATGACTATTACAATACAAAGTGGTGCATAGCTTTGGATTTAAATGACTATTACAATACAAAGTGGTGCATAGCTTTGGATTTAAATGACTATTACAAGATGTGAACAAAGGTGAAATCACTAGTGAGGTATGGCCAGTAATGCTTGTGATTGCTTCTCATATTTGAAACCATTTGATTTTGAATCATCAGCACTCCACACAAATATTCCACCCAATTCACCTTTACTTTTAAGCTGACTACACGCTGTGAAAAATCCATTTTCTGGTTTCAATCCCCCACTCGCATCCGTGCTGAAGCTAGCCAAGATCCTCCCCCCTTCATAATTGGATCTTTGAGTAGAAAAATAATCCATGAATTGAGAAACTGTAGTTCCCTCATCGTATGCGTAAAATTGGAAGTTAACATAGTCTATAAGGTGACCGTAGCTTTTCCATAGCGCCTTGTAATGACTCTGAACTTCATCATCATCATCGTATTCGTCAAGCCTATGGATGTAAAGAACAAGAAGAGTTAGGCAAGAAAAATGTCCAAGAATGCTTGAGCTCCAACACGGTGCCTCTCTTGGTGGTGCTGAGACAAATGGAAGTGTGGGAAGTACACATTGATCACCAATTGGTCTGTAACCTCATCGTAAGGTTCACATATCCATGATAGAGGATGAGTATTAATGTTATAGAATTGTGGGAATATAAAATTTCTTCAAAGCTCGACTTGACAAAAAAACAAAAGGCAATTGAACAAGATCTTGGTGCAAACCCTATGAAGGTGACATGGCTTGCCTTAGGACACATTCAATACTTGTAAGGAAATTGTTAAGCATAGAAGGTGACATGGACAAGAATGCCAAGATGGCACGGACAAGAGGAGACTTGGTCGAGATAAGAAGCTTCCCAAAAAGATCATTAAAGAGCCAAACAAGGAAGGTCAAGCTCTACCTAGAGAAGTGAAAGAGTTGACCGAGAACCATTATATTGTGCAAGGAATGGAAATTCTATATTGATCCCAAAAAGATGAAGTCTAGAGAAGCCAAGATTCATTTCCCCTTCTACTCAGTTACTACAAGAGAAGTGTGAAGAAGATTGAGTTTACCCTTGTCTCCAATAAAGGCCAACCTCGTTCACACCATGCTCACAATGACCGAAGGGCGACTTGGTTCCCAAGCCAACTCATCCTCTTCCCTTGTTCCCATTTCGGCCGATTGACCTTAGCTTTGTGTCATTTTATTTTCCAACTAGAATGGTCTCTATGATACTATAAATAGAGCCTTAGGATATTGTAAATAATCAGTTTGAGTTTAAGATTAAATCTAAAGTGTGTTTTCAACTTGTATGTTGAAGAATATCGATCCTGTGTGAGTCACCCTTCTTTAGTGTAAGACTTGGTTAGGATTGTGTGACCTAATCAATTCCTAAGATCGAGGAACCCCTTAGTAGCTTAACATTGAACTGTGGATCAACCTAGCCTAAGCTTTGGGTTACCAAAAGGGCTTCGATCACCCTCAATTGGCTAGTTCACGGGTTAGCAAATCTCAGTCTTGACCTTGTGGCATTAATCACATTATCCTTGGTGTCGACTTGGGCATTAACCCCCCTCCCCCCGTATCTCTATCCTTGGGCTTATCGATTGTTCCTCATTACAACGCCAAACACTAAAAACTTAAACAATATCAACTGAACCAACACTTAACCAAAATTCACCATTTCTTCACTAGAGTTTGTATCCGACAACTCGTGTTCAACCCTCACTTAAACTACTATATACTAACTACCCTAACCTCCAAAAATACCTCACTAACATCCCCACTAAAGGTCATCACCCGAAACAATATACAAATACCCTTCCAATCCAAATAACACCAAGCAGTCCACATAGCACAACCTTTCGGGAACCATATTGTCTCAGTTTTATTTCGCCAACCTGCCACCATCCAACCACCAAATCCCGACCATCAAACCCACCCTTAACGTGTCTACAAGTACTCCATAAAATGCCTTAATCCGATTACTTTACATTCACCCGAAATAGCCATCAAACACCAGTGTCCCACCAAATCGAGAACCTCATTTTGACATCCATTTTCAGGTCAGTCTGAATATCATCCACACCTGACCCACTTACCCAACATAACCCCTCCTTACTTACGTCACCTTCATCGAGTAGATGACGAGCATGCTATCATTACCGCTCCAGCCTAGCTGCATCCGTCGACTTTAGATCGCCCATCAACTTCTTACCGACCGTCGACACCTTTATATACGCCGACATATTATTTTTAGATCACATAGATTGGTTTCATATGAGACATTAGTGTCTGCGCAACCACCAGTTCGTGATCCACCGGGTGAGTGACCATTTCATTATCTACAGGGTGGTAGAATGTTAGAGTATGATTTCTCATTCATGGACTTCGAGATGTTTCAGAGCCTAGAGGTAAGTGTTTAAAATACTTATTTTAGCAAATTAAAATTCTTATACTGATTATTTCATAATTTTTCATATCTTAGGATCCAACTCCAGCTCATTTCGACTTTGGCTCGGCCATTTAGGAGCAGTTGAGAGCCATATCGTGAGCCTCTCATGAGCCCATCGACACAAAGATTTAAATTTTTACCAAAAGATAATGTATTAAATCTAAATTTAAATTAATACTAATTTTTTATATATTATTTTCAGATTCATCCTTCAGCGCTTATTGTTGTAGTGTTACTACTGTAGACCCGATTAGCCTATCACATTTATAGACACATTATTGCTTTATAATCCACTGTAGTCTGATTTCTGCTGCTATGTGTTCTTTATTGTATTTTATGTATTTTGTTTAGCTTATTTAGTTGTGTTAGCTACTGCTCCCTTTTGTTCGAATGCACTTTATACTGCTTTAATTCCTTATTTGAGTCTGACCATTTCTCTTGCTTTACTCTTTACTCTTTACTCTTGCTCTACTATTGCTTTGTTTTGATTGTCCTTCTTGTTATTATGCTTTGTCTTGAGCCGAGGGTCTCCCGAAAACAACCGCTCTACCTACCAGGTAAGGTTTGTGTACACTCTACCCTCCCCAGACCCCACGGTGTGGGATTACACTAGGTATGTTGTTGTTTCCTTTAGCGCTTGTGGATTTATCTTCACATGAGGACGATGTTGATGATTTTGATCCTACTGATCCCAAGCATACCAGTTAAAAGCGTTCATGTGCACGCCATGGTCCGGACACCGAAGAAGGGCGACAAGGAAAAAAGGGTGGCGGATGATCAGGGCTTGGAGTGTCTTGCGATTAAGAGGAGAAAGGGGGATAGAGATGATGGTGAGGTGATTGGGATTGCCTTAGGCCTCGGGTTACTATAAAGTCTCCCACATGTGGGACCTATTAGAGATTGTGTATATGTAATTAAGTTGTACAATTTAAGTTAATATCAAACTTTTCTGTATTTTTTTTCTTAATGATAATTAGTTATCTTAGTATTTATTATCGTTTATTAATAACTCGTGCGAAGTCCTAAATTAATTATGAAAAAAATCTCGACATATTCAAAATAAAGTAATGCCTTGACTAAATAATAAAACACTTAAATCAAAACCTTAAAAAATAAAACACTTAAACCTAATGATAACAAGTTCAAACAAAACTTACTTCGGGGCACTTTACAACCCCTAAAACGACCATCCAAACGCTTAGGTATCCTTGATGTATTGAGCCTACACTATTGTTCGCAGAAAAAGAAATCAGGTTCTATATAAAATATTGATATTTCAGAGTTTTGAGACATGACTAATCTTTGATCAAAGTATTAAAAAAACGTGAATTTCAAAACTTTAAAATTATACAAAGTGAGTTTAGGTACTTGGGAGGAACTTGTTACATTTACAAGAGCACTTGCGCGTACAACAGATTTGATATTCAGTGTGTATGAAGTTGTTTTAATTGAGTCCTCGTTTATTGGCGGAACTAGTCACTGACATTGACTCAAACAATCCTAAGTGGAATGGTTCCAAATCAATTCAAATGTGACATCTACAATCAGAGATGACAATTTCATTGGTACAACTTTAATTGATGGCTCGCTTGTTGATTCGGACCAACTTGGATCAAGATGGTTCCTGCAAATGCTTGAGCTATTCTTAGCTGGATTATACTTTCCCTTTGACCCTGGTTCGAGTCTGCTTACTCTGGCCTGTTGTACTTGCCCGCATGGTGCCTACTGTTGGGCGAGTTGGATTGCTAAGTTCATGAGGTCAACCATGTGGACTGCTAGCCTTGCATCCTTGATTAAGTTGAGTAGTTTCGTTGTTGCTCCCTCATGGGTAAACACAAGTAGTAAGAGCCAATATGTTCTTAAAGAAATTGGTACTGAAGATCTCTATGCTGCTAATGCCTTTAAAGTTGGAGCTTATACAAATACTAGTTTGCGACATTACTGTTTGGACTATTATGGTATTGGGTTCTATTTTGGATGGTGATTTTCCTTTTGTTGTTGATTTCCTTCATGACACGAGGCAAATGAGGGACTGCACTATTAAATACATGGGTTTAACTTCTCCATTTGGTGTCTCGAATGAAGTTGTACAACAAGCAAGCAAGCAGGTGTTCGAAACTAGGAATGGATATGAGGACGCACCTCTCAAACTTGAAAACTCAATCCAGCCGAATAACAACAATATTCTAGTACCTCGTGGTGTTCAATCTGACTCGATAGTTCTTTTTAATGCAGCTGGTTCCCATGCTGACCAATGTATCTTGGAATATCAAGCTAGCGGTTCATTCACTGTTACACAATAAATTTGGTAAGACCCTTGGCAGGGGTACAAAACTTGCAATCCATCATATGTCACAAGGTGCAAATCAGGAAGCTGTAGCAAATTTTGTTGACATTGATTCCAACTATGATACATTTATGGTAGCACAATGTGAACTGAGAATGGATCTTCCAATTGAAAAGACAATTCTTGCTCAAAAGGTAATGACTTGCAGGTGCTACTCCAAATGGAAGTCTGTGGTAGTAAGAGCAACATATATGTTTGTGTCCATGCTCACATATCCAAGACTAATTCGTACAGAAGCAACACTAGATCTCAATATTGTACTTGTTGCCACATACTGTTGTCATACTTTGTGGTGCAATAAATGGTAGAGCATTTCCTAACTTTGCAGTGGGGACCTTGGCCAAAATGAATATGGAAGCAGCGAGCAAAATTGATTGTGCAAGCAGGCACCGAGTGCATTTTCTTATAAATGTTGATCCAATTGCTAGCGCTGGATATATACCTGCGTTGATGCCTGAGACTTCTCTAGTTTCTTCATTGGTTCTTATTGGGGATGGAAGTATTGTTATGAATCAGTACCAGCCCAACGTGAATATTAATATCACAGAAGTAGCTATTGGGCCAAGAAGCAGCAATAGGACCAAAAGTGTTTCACAGAGGTTGATTTGGGTCCAGGCCCAACTAACAACAAGTTAAAATTTAAAAGGACCAAGTGTTTGAAAGAAGCGGTTATGCGAATTGTTATGAAGTGTCTATATAGTCTTTGGCTTCTCATCTCTTTCTAGTTCTTAGTTCTTACTATCTGTTAATTCAGTCATTTTCCTATTATTATTTTCCAGAATTTCTATTGTATCGCCACTGTGTTATTGGAAGAGATTTGTGAGTTTCTGTTTAGAATTTGGTTCATTACAGAATGAGTGTGCTTTTGTGGCATGACGCTCACAATACTTCTGATCTGGAGCTACATCCCTTGAGCACTCCATATCTTCCCACCTGTTCTCTTACACTGGAACAGACGGGATTGAGGAAGGTGAGCTGGAGATGGATTATAACACAAGGATAGGAGTAGCAGGGGAGGAACATGCATGTATGCCATTATGTAGTTACTTGCATATTGTTGTCTGTATTAGAAACTCCCGCAGCTGTGACGCTGTTAAAGCAGTTTTTCCAAGGAGCGTGAATCCTTACTGAAAAGTCTGAAATACAGTAAGCAAAGATGAAAGAAGAATAGTTCCCTTCTCTGAATATTGCAACATAAACCAAATAGTAGTATATTGATTCAAATCCTCAGAATTTTATACAGACAAAGAGGCGCATAGCTTTAGATTTAAATGACTATTACAATATTGTAAAGGAGATGAAAGCACTAGTGGGGTATGGCCAGTAATGCTTGTGATTGTTTCTCATATTTGAAACCATTTGATTTTGAATCGTCAGCACTCCACACGAATATTCCACCCAACTCTCCTTTACTTTTGAGCTGACTACAAGCTGTGAAAAATCCATTTTCTGGAGATAATCCCCCGCTCCCATCCGTGCTGAAGCTAGCCAAGATCCTCCCCCCTTCATAATTGGATCTTTGAGTAGAAAAATAATCCATGAATTGAGAAACTGTAGTTCCCTCATCGTATGCGTAAAATTGGAAGTTAACATAGTCTATAAGGTGACCGTAGCTTTTCCATAGCGCCTTGTAATGACTCTGAACTTCATCATCATCAAACGGAGCTATGGAAGCGAACGAAATAACTCCATTGTTCTTGAGAGTTGTAATTAGTTTCCCTATGCACTCTGCAAAGGTATCAGGGTCAGCTTGAAAATGTTCATAGTCGATATCAATGCCATCCAAATTGTATTGCTTAATGATATCTGTAAGAGAAGAGACAGCATTTGAAACCCAAGAATCGATCGAAGAAGGATTGAAATAGGCGCTTTCTCCTCCAACACTGTCACCTCCTAAGCTCAATGCTACTTTAACATTCGAATGTTGGTTTTAATCGCGGAAACAGAAGAAGGGGTGAGGTTATCTGTGTCCCAGAAAATGTTGAATTGACCATTCGTGGGAGAAGATGTGGTGTAGTCGATGGCAAAGGAGAGAATGAAGTGAAATTCGACACCAGAGTGAATGGGGAGATCAGTGAACTTTACATTCTTGAACTCTGCTCCAATGTATTCCCTGAATAAGTTGGAATTTCCAGGTGCTGCATGGATTCGTGATAGAAAGAGTAAGAATTGAAGAGCAAAAAATGAAGTTAAAATCTTGGACAACTCCATCAAGTTGAGATATATTGACAAGTGTGATGTTATAATAATTACTCTCTACTCTGCTAGAATGGCTTGAAGATATGCAGTTTAAATAAAGGGACCTTAGTGGATGAATGTTAAAGTATTAGTCAAAAGAGAAATTATAGTCAATAAATGTTGGCTCTAGTTTAAAGTTTTAGCTAGTTGGTGAATCATGAACAGCAGAAGAGGCACGCTGATGACTCCTAAACTGTTTCGTATTTTTTGGACATGTATTATTAGTCCTTCCATGTAAAATTTTAATTGTGTACAAAGGAACCTTATGTTATGATACTTATTACAGTGCTCACCAAAATCAGTAGCCAAACATCTATATGGATTTTAATGGATAAATAGTCAACAAGTCTAACTCAGCCATGTTACTAAATGACTTACTATTATATATTTTTAATGATATGTATGACGTGCTTTACCCGCAATCGAAGTGTAACCGGCAAAATTACTAGAACCACTTAAAATTTGGTGATTCATAAACTTTATTTGCATCGTATCAATCATCTGTCGTATTTAAAAAAAATATTAATTAGGAAGTATTTTTGATTATTTTACCCTAATTTATATTTTAAGATATAATATCTTTTCATAAAATATTTACTCTATTGAGATGTTTGTAGTCTTAAAACAATTACTAATAAAGATAAAATGCGCGAAAAATTAATTATCTTAAACTTTAAAAATGACAAATAATTTGGATAACTATTTTCAGAATCTAAGATAGGAAATTTGAGACAGAGGGAGTATGTTTAAGCAGAAGGCATTCAAGCAGTCTTCAATTTCAGGGTCTTGGTCCCCCATGTTTCATTAATTAACAAACAAATATACTTTTTCGCCACGAAATTAAAAAAAAAAAAGAATTTTGAAATTTGCAATCTTAAAAATGTCATAACATCTGTATGTCAATTAGAGTTGCGGCCCTTCGAGGAGACGCCGCGGCCCTTCTCGATTTCGTGGTGATTTCTGATTCATTTCATCTTTACACATTATACACTTCTCCCTTCATTTATCAATGTGAAATCATTCATCATTTGGCCAATAACCGCCTATTACCTTACGTCTCAAACAATTCGTATACGTACCAATATCTCTTCCATAAGGAAATTTTGATCTTTGGCACTACGTGTGCACGTGTGTGGAAACAAGGTTTCCTACGTGCGGGGCCCCAATTATTCGATTCATAATTAATAGGATTTACTTTATTTCACGTTTAATAAATATTTCCAACACTTGATCCCCATATTTCATTTATTAACAAAAAAAATATACTTTTTCACCACAAAATAAAAAAAAAAAATTTTTTTGAAATTTGCAATCTTGAATATGTCTATAAAAAAAATTGAAACTCATAAGCTTAAACATGGCATAATATTTATGTGACTATGAAAACTACTCTAAGAGTCCACATCGGAAATGGAATGAGAACATGAACTCTTATATGAACTTGGACAATCCTCACCTTACGAGCTAACTTTTGGGGTTGAGTTGACCCATGATCCATTTTTTACATGGTATCAGAGTCAGACACATTCCAATTATTTGTTCGTCGATGTTGGAAATTGAATGGAAACATGAACTCCTTATATGATCTTGGACAATTCTCACCCAGAGACTCTTAACAATAATAAACTATAAAGTTTAATTTAAATAATTTTCAGATTTAGAAAGGATTCATTCATTTTGAAACTAATTAACATTAAAATAAATTAAAGTGGAGAAAGTATCAAATAATGTTGATCACATAAAATAATTTTACACTTTGTTGGATAAAAGTTAAAAAGAAAAAGAAAAGATTCAATCAGATCTTATTGGATTTCTTATTCAACTAGTTCGAGTAAAACATGTTTTCACTTTGTCTCGTCTTCTTACCATCATTCACAAATCTTGTTCTAATAAATTTTGAGACATTTACTCATACTTGAACCCAGTTTTTGTAGATTCATCATCACACATACAAATATTCCACCAAGTTTCCCTTGTCCTTTTAATTCTTTACAAGCTTCAAAAAAAATCCTTTGTTAGGTCCTAAACCACTTCCACCTTTATTCACAAAACTAGCAAGAATTTGACCTCCTTCATAATTAGAACTTTGTTCATTAAAATACCTCACAAATTCGCACACTAATTTTGTCATAACCATAAAATTGGAAATTAACATAGTCAATCATCTGTCCATATTTTCTCCATAAAGTCAATTGCACTATTTTCGCATTTGAGCAATCAAAGCAAATTGTATTTTCCCATTTTTCTTTAGCTTCGTCACGAGTTGTCCTACGCATTCTGCAAATATATTAGTGTCCGTGTGTTGAGAAGACAACACTCATAGCCTAAGTTAGTTAGAAAGTTAGGATGTTAGTTAAACAAAGAAGTTAGGAAGTTAGTTATGAACCTAGGGAAGTTAGTTAGCAATTATGATCATCTCTAACTAAGAACTAACCATAAAATATACATGTATATAATATGTGTATTTCAATATGCTATCAGAGCAGTTGATCAAAGATGGACCATATTCTTTGCTTCCGCAAACATATCTGAAGATATCTACTGATCTTGTAAAGTATCTCTCATTTTCTGCAAGTTCTTATCAGTGTTTTTTCAATTCTGCACTATATTTCTGGTTTCTGTCATAAATACAGGTATCATTATAGGGAAGAGCAGTGCCCGGTCTAAGTAAGGTGATGTCGTTTCATTGCATTAATGAATCCGGCTGGAAAGACCTACACCTAGTACCCTTTATCAAACTCATAGTTGGGCTGTACCTTCCTTAGGTGTCAAATGTGATGCTGTACCTGGTCGTTTAAATCAGACCTCTATTTCGGTACAAGGTGTATAGTTCCTATATTTCTCTACTTCTACTTCTTGCATTTCTGATTATGATATACTTGGTTAATCTCGAGAAAGTTGTTCCTGATTAATACTAGAAAAGATTCATATCTGGAACCTATACACACTAGTAAGTTCTGTACAAGAATCAGTCTGTACAAAGAACTAGCAGAATATGATATTGTTTTTTTACAAGTACATGATTCATATCTTGAACACTTCTTGTCATTTGATTGATTAATAAGAATGGATACTGATCATACTACAGAAAACAACCAAGAAAACACAACTTGAGACTCCTCTGTAAGGATAAACTCTGGAATCACTGCATCCATAGACCACAACCATCCACTGTTTCTTCAAGCTTCCGATGTGAGTGTTGTGTCTCTTATTTCATTCTAATTACTGGGGTCTGAGAATTATGCATTATGGAGTAAATCAATGAGAATGACACTGTTAGGGAGAACTAAACAAGGCTTTGATAATGGTAAAAATATAAAGGAACACTATGAAGAAGAGTAGTGGGATCAGTTGGATAGAGTGAATGTTGTGGTTCAAGCATGGCTGATGAACTCAGTCTCAATTGGCTTATTGAGTGGTGTGTTATATGCTGAAACAACTTATGAAGTGTGAGAAGATTTAAGGGAAAAGTTTGATAAAGTAGATGTATCAAGAACCTATGATCTTCATAGAGAAATAGCTACTTTAACACGGAAAAATTCTAGTGTATCTGAGTATTTCTCTAAACTGAAGACTCTGTGGGTAGAATTCCAATCTTTAGTCCCACCACCTAGCTGTGGATGTCCTAAGTCTAAGAAATTTGTAGAATATCTACAAAGACAAAAATTGTACCAGTTCTTGATGGGATTAAATAAGAACTACATGCAAGCAAGAAGTCATATTCTGTTAATGTCACATCTGCCTACTGTAAACAAGGCATATTCTATGATTATAAGTGATGAGAATCAAAAATTCATAATTGTCAAATCTACAGGTCTACTAGGTGTTGGCCCTAGTGGATTTAATAACAATATGAGTCATGATCCTACTGAAAGTTCAGAAAGAACACTAATCTATTCTGTGATGTGTGTAAAATGAGAGGACACACAAAAGAATTATGCTATAGGGTAGTTGGATACCCTCCTGGTTTCAAGTCAAAGAGGAAAGAACATTCTGCTCACAATGCATATACACTGGATAATGAAGGTGTAACTGAGAAAATACACAAAATCAATAAAATGAGTGATAAATCTCCTGGTGTAACTAACACTAATTGGCAGGTTGGAGGGGCACCTATGTTTTTCAAAGATCAATATGAGCAAATTGTGAAATTACTTAGTCACAACATGGTGAAAACTGAAACTACTCAAAATCAAGGATCACAAGCCACACAACCATCTGCAAATGCTGCTCAGGTATGCCTAACCACAAAGTTGTTCTTGTATATGATATAGTTAAGCAGTGGATAATAGACATTGTGCTACTAACCACGTGGTGTCTGATCTGAACATGCTAAATGAAGCAACTAGAGTAGAAAATACTTCTGATTCTAAGAGAGTACATTTACCAAATGGAGAAATAGTCAAAGTAACACACATTGGTTCAAGTACCATCTCAAACAGAAGCACCCTTAATAATGTCTTTTTCTTACCACAATTTAAATTCAACTTAATGTATGTGTCCCAACTAACCAGAGAGTTGAAGTGTGCAACAACCTTCTACCCTAATTTTTATTTATTTCAGGATCTTTACAGTGAGAGGGTGAAGGAGATTGATAAACTACAGGATAGTTTGTACATGTTAGTAAATCAACTATCATCAAAACTCATAAATGAACAAGTGAAGTTAGGTCTAAGTGTAATGAAATCTAAAGAAATGTGATAATTGCTGAGGAAGAAATAAAGTTGTGGCACAAAAGATTTGATCATACTTCTAGCAATGTTCTAAGTAAGCTGATTAGAGCAAAAGTTGAAGCAATATCTAGAACCATAAAGAATTGTTATGTGTGTCAATGTGTTAAACAATGTAGACTGCCTTTTCCTATCAGTAATAGCTCAAGTAATTCAAGGTTTGATCTTGTTCATATGGATGTGTGAGGTCCTTACAAAGTACCAACTCATAATGGAAAAAAGTACTTTCTAAAAATAGTGGATGACTACATAAGAATGACTTGGATATATTTACTTAAACTAAAATCAGATATTTGTGTTGTCATTCAACAGTTTCTAACCTTTTGTATATACTCAGTTCAACAGAACAGTTAAAATAATCAGTATTGATAATGAAACAGAATTCGTAAATGAGACTTGTACTAACTTATTCCTTAAACTAGGAATTGTACATCATAAATCATGTGCCTATACACCACAATAAAATGGTGTGGAAGAAAGAAAGCACAAGCACATACTGGAAATAACTAGAGCTATAAGACTTCAAGCCAACATTCCACTAAAATTCTGGGGATTTTGTGTTCAGACTACTATGTATTTGATAAATAGACTTCCATCCTCTACTATTGGCATGACACCCTATGAGAAATTCTATAGGAAGATGCCCGATGAGGCTGATGTATATGTATACTGCATTGTGCATGACATTTAGACATTTACTGTTGGTCAACTGTTTTTGTTTCAGCTGTGGTTATATCTCTGTTATGCTATTATTCATGCCTGACATACTCAGTACATCAGTCGTACTGACGTTCCTTTTGTCATGGGACGTTGTATTTCATGCCCGCAGGTTCACATAGGCAAGGCGACGACCCACGTTAGTAGTTTGCTGACTCAACAGATTTTGGAGCACACCCCTTGTTTCGGAGTGTCGGTCTATCTTGGTTCGATAATTTTTGCATGTCGATATGGGTATGGCGGGGTCCCGTCCCGACCCGTTGATGTTGTGTACTCTTAGAGGCTTGTAGATGGTGTCCTGTGGGTGTATTATACTTGTACGGCCTTGTCGGCCTTTATATGTGTATGTATATATAAAAGTTGGTTTTCTGAATACAGATTTCACATAGTCTTCTTTTGGTTTAGTCCGTGTTGAATTATGAATAGGTGTTAACTGTACTCTTGGCGGTACCCAACATGTGAGGTCTGGATTGTTATACCCCGTGGTTCGGGCTCGACATGATCGAGTCTCAGTGCGCATGGCCGGAGGCGGCGCGCAGCGGAGTGATTGTAGGGCGCGCGAAAATCTTGAGGTCGCTGAAGTTTCAGCGCGCCGAAGCGAGCAGCGGCCGGAAGATCCGAGGGTTCGCAGGAGTTGGTAGCCACGGGAAGCGCGGCAGTGAAATCAGCGGAAAAACTTAGGAAAAGTCAGTTTTTATTTTGAAAGGGCACGAGTGGGGACAAGTGTCCCCATCCGATTTTTACATGCAATATATTGACCAAGTCTTAAAGACTTGGTCATTTGTCATCTCTCTCTTTGAAAAACCTCTTCCTTCTCTCTAAATATTTCAAGCTCCTCCTTCTCTCTAAAAATCCAAGAGGATTCTAGCCTTAAGAAAAATCTGAAAAATTAAAAGATAAGAAGGAAGCTTGTGGCTAGCTTGTGAAGGTGGTGGTGGTGGTATTCTTGGTAGAAAGGCTAGCAAATTGTTGGATAAAATTTGGCTAAAGCTCTAAGGTAATGATTCTTCCTCTATTATTAGTTTATAGAGTTGCATGTTAAGAAGAAAATACTTATGGTGGTAAATAATGCTCTTAGAGTCATTGCATGCTAGGAATGTGGGTTGAATATGAAGGATTTGGCTAAAGAAATATTATGAGCATGTTGTAGCCTAAAAACCACCTTAGAATTGGTAAGTGTACTATTATAACTTATGGGGCAGAATTTTACACACCCAAGATTAGGTGTGTAATCCCCTTTGTGTTGGTTTGGTTGTTGGGCCTTAATAAGGCGTTTGAATGTGGAAAAATCGGCCTTTGAAAAGGTGGCAAAGTGAGTAGAAACAAAGGAAATGTTGCCCAATTTTCCTTAGGAATTGATAACTTGAATTTGGAATTTCTACATTGAAATTAGAGGTTAATAAACACACTATGGTTATTATAGGTTGACATATTACTTGCGGTAGTTGGACTTAGCAAGCGGATTGACCAATGAGGTATGTAGAGCTTTCCTATCTCTTGAGCATGAATAGTTGTATCTATGTAGTACGGTATCGACAAGATTTGATAATCTACACTTGTTTTAAAGTATATGATACTTGTTTCATTTCAAAAGTATAAGTCCTTGGATTGAGGGAAAATGTTTTGACAAAGGGATAACACTAATATAATGACTTTATGGGGAGTTGGTTATATTAGTTTACTTGAAAGGTTCACAAAGAAAGGTTTACTCTAATTAAAACAAGTACGGGTAAAGGATTTGAAACTAAGAAAGGTGAATTGATTTTTAGGCATTGGTTGCCTAAGGTTTTAAAGGACTGGAGTCACTTGATTTAGAAGCCTATTATATTTCTAAAAGGAAATGTGACTTGTCTTGAAAAGAAATCGTAACTTGATACTATGGTGATTAGTATCTTGGAATCTTTGTATAAAAGAGTTTTTCTTAAAAGCTAGAAGTCATGGTACTTGGGTTGAATTCGGATTTTCTATTAAAAGACATGTTAGTGCCTTAGGATACTAAAATGAGAGGATATATTAATAATGTTAATAAGAAGTTAGGGAATTTCTTAACTTGCTTATGTTATGATAAGCCGGTAGTGCTTATGTATGATATGATAGGCGGTAGTGCTTATGTTGTGATATGATAGGCGGTAGTGCTTATGTATGATATGATAGGCGGTAGTGCTTATGTTATGTATGATAGCGGATGAGCTATGTTATATATTTGTATTGTTACTGGGGTAAACCGGGTTATTATCTATGTCATGGATTTGCTACCCATGACGCGAGTCGCGCGGCTGCACTCACGCGGATCGGACCACGCGGGATCCACGCGGGTGAAATAGTCTCCTGCGAGTACGGCGATGATACTCATGCGGGTCCACAGGATCCATGCGGGTGAAATAGTCCCAGGCGGGTGAAATCGTCCCAGGAGGAGGCGGATGACCTCGTGCGGGTCCACAGGACCCATGCGGGTGAAATAGTCCCGAGTAGGATCGCTTAACGATACTACGGGCAAGGTACCCTGCTTTGATCGCGAGCCTCCTATTTTTATGCTATAAGTTTTATACTCGTTACTCTGCATTGTTAGTAAGGCACGGTCTGAGAAATTGATTTTTATCTATGACTCCAACTTATCTTTGACTTGTGATATTACTACGATTTTCCGATTTGCATACTGTACGTTGTGTCTCGACCCCTTCCTGGGCTGCGTTCACGCCAGGTAAGGAAGCGGTGGTAGATCCTCATTCCTAGGATCTCTTACTCAGTGTCGTGAGCTCCATTTCTTGAGCTCGACTTTTGGTATGGTTCTCCGGTGTTGTGATATTTTGTACATTCGAGGCACGACGGCACCGTCCGTCATAGTGTTACTTATTCTTAGAGGCCTGTAGTCTTGTCATAACTTGGGTTGTTTAAGGATATACCGTTCGATTTGATGTACTTGGGTAGCCATTTTGGGCTGCATCGCTTATACTATTATGGTTGTTTTACCTTGAGTTTATTTCCTGGTTTTCTCTGATGTTGTGTCACGAGGGTGCCCGGGTCAAGGCACCGGTCACGGACCCGGGGTCGGGTCGTGACAAAAGTGGTATTAGAGCAGTTAATCCTCGGAAGGGGTCTACATGCCGTATCTAGTAGAGTCTTGATTATCGGTGTGTTGCACCACATCTATAATCGTGAGGCTACAGGATATTTAGGATTGGTTTCCATTTCTTTCACTCTAAGATCGTGCAATGAGGCATGTTATAGGTTGAATTTCCTCCGACGTAAACTTTGTGTGTATCGCTTATGCCTCCACGCAGCGACCGCGCGAGAAGCAACGCAGTGGAGGAACTACTAGTAGGCACCGAGGGTTACGAGCACGTGCCCGCCTTACCGGATGTGGTGTTTGGACGGCGAAGTTCTACCACGCCGCCAACCCCAAGAAGTCCGAGGCGCGGCAGCTGCCATCGAGACCGCTGCACCGAGCCTCCACCCAAAGAATGGGCGCAGGATACGGGCTACAAGAGACGGCCCGATTACTAGCCGTGATTGTGGCTGCACGGAGATAAGTGGAGAGCAGCGATTGCATGCCGTAGTTGACCAGAGCTGCTAGCAGAGGCGAGGACTTTTGAGTGCTGACTCACCGAGTTTTATGGGTCGAGGCACGAGGATGATCCTCGGGAGTTCATCCGGCGATTCAGTGGATCACGAGGGTGATCGGGCTTGGAGACCGAGTCGGTGGTACTAGGTTCGCATCGGCTGCGGGACACCGCTGATTGGCGGTATGATTCATGGAACTGTCGGGGAGCATGCGCTTCACTGTTTGGGGACGAAGTTCTCGAGGCGCATTGGCCATTTCTTGCCTCCGCATACGAGAGGCTCGCCGATAGATTTTTGACGCCGAGACAGAATGGCGGGACGGTCGAATACAACATGGAGTTTGATTCATTGGCTAGGTATGTGCCCGCTTTGTAGCGTATACATGGAGGACGGTGCACCGCTATGTCACAGACTCGATGATCACTTGGCGAAGTTGCACAGGTGGCTCTTCACCGGCATGGACATTGCCGCGCAGCACATGCACTGCGTGTGAGAGCAGGGCCGACGGATCGGCAGTGTATCGCCAGAAGAGGCCAGACAGCAGGTCCTCTGTAGTTTTAGGGGTAGACAACCCCAGCAGACTGATTTGCACCACGGCGGTCCGAGCGCTCCACCATCTTCGGACGTCTGAGTATTCGGGGCAGCGGGGTTCCGTGGCTTCGATTTCGGAGGACGAGTTCGGTCGGATGAGGCCCCCTATGCCTCGGTGTGGTCGATGTGGTGATTGCCATTATGGGGGGTGTCGTATTCCTCCAGGAGTTTGTTACTCTTGTGGCCAGCAGGGCCATTTAAAGAGAGATTGTCCGTCCAGAGGCGGCGGGAGTGCCATGGCTCGGTGCGAGTTCGATTCTTTGGTCTTCATCTTGATGGTTGGCGCCCGGGCGAGGTGTTCACGGGCCAACAGGCCGCGGCAGGGTCGTGGCGGGGTTCGATTCAGCGGTCCTCGTAACCGCATTTATGCTATGTCCACCGCCAGACCGGGAGGCGTCACCGATGTCGCCAAGTACATTGTTGGTCTCTTCTTTGTGATGTTTATGCTTTGATAGATCCGTGTTCTACCTTGTCCTATATATCTCCTCATATTCTTTGGTAGAATAGGGATAGAGCCCGAGTCCATAGAATCCTTTGAGGTGGCTACGCCGTAGGTACTTGCCGGTAGCCGGCGGGTATATAAGGCTTGTCGATGACTATAGATGGTCGCCGGACTCTAGTGACTTGATAGAGTTGGATATGTGACTTCGATGTGATTATGGGTATGGATTGGCTAGCTTCTTGCTATGGGAATGTGGCCTGCAGAGAGAGGTTAGTTCGGTTCCGGTTTCCTGGTGATCCGGTTATCGAGTGGAAGGGGAATACTGCATCGCCGATGGGTAGGTTTATTTCTTACCTCAAGGCTAGGAAGATGGTACGGAAGGGGTATATCTACCATTTGGTTCGGGTATTCGATCATCGAGAGTGAGATACGGACCTTGATCGATCCGGTTGTTAGAGAGTTTCCAGACGTATTCCCAGACGAGCTTCCGGGTATCCCTCCTGAGAGGGAGATTGAGTTTTGCATCGATTTGGCACCAGACACTCGACCGATATCTATTCCGCCATACAGGATGGCACCGGCCGAGTTGAAGGAATTGAAGGATCAGCTGAAAGATTTGCTGGAGAAAGGCTTTATTAGGCCAAGTGTTTCTCCTTGGGGGGCGCCGGTGTTGTTTGTAAAGAAGAAGGATGGGACGCTGCGTATGTGTATTGATTACAGGCAACTGAACAAGGTTACTATCAAGAATGTATCCTCCCGGGATTGACGATTTGTTTGACGATTGCGAGGTGCAAAGTGTTTTTCAAGATAGACTGCGATGCAGTTATCATCAGGTGCGAGTTAGAGAGATAGACATCCCAAAGACTGCATTCAGGACCCGGTATGGGCACTATGAGTTCAGGGTGATGTCTTTCGGGTTGACCAACGCCCCAGCAGTATTCATGGATTTGATGAATAGGGTATTCAGGTCATTCTTGGATATGTTCGTTATAGTGTTTATTGATGATATCTTGGTGTATTCGCGCGAGCGAGAGCATCTGAGATCATTTGGGGACGGTATTGGGAGTCCTCCGAGACCGGCAGTTGTATGCCAAGTTCTCGAAATGCGAGTTCTGGTTAGCTTCAGTGGCTTTCTTAGGGCATGTTATCGGGGCCGATGATATTCGGGTTGTCTGACTAAGATTGAGGCGATCAAGACTTGGCGAGACCAGCTACACCGACGAGTGCGACTTTTTGGGCCTTGCAGCTATTATCGGAGGTTTGTGGAAAAGTTTGCTTCTATTTCAAAGACTTTGACTAAGGACTCGTAAGCGGCTATGTTCGGTGACGGATACTTGTGAGAAAGTTTCCGATTGCTAAAGGAGAGGTTGACGACGCCCGATTCTTACTCTTCCGGAGGTTTAGATGGATATGTGATTTATTGCGACGTCGGTGTCGGGCTTGGAGTGCGTCGATGCAAAGACGGCAAGGTTATAGCTTATGCATCTCGACAGCTTAGGAAGCATGAAAAGAACTATCCCACACATGACTTGGAGTTGACGGTTGTGATTCATGCCTTGAAGATCTGGAGACATTATTTATATGGAGTTCACGTGGACATTTACACGCACCACAAGAGTCTCCGCACATCTTCAACCGAGGAGCCGAACTCGCGGCGAGACGGTGGTTGGAGCTACTTAAGGATTACGATGTTGATATTCTGTACCACCCAGGGAAGGCCAATGTAGTTCCAGATGCCCTTAGTCGCAGATCGATGTGTAGTCTGTCTGTTGTTCACGCAGAGAAAGAGATACGGTCCGAGAGTTACATCGCCAGCGAGCCTCGGGGTTCGTTTGGTTGATTCTGTTAGTGACGAATTGGGTTCGAGAGGTTGCCGAGTCTTCCATCGCCGGCGAGGTGAAGAGGCGTATGAGGATCCGATTTTGCACGAACAGATGCCGCTGCTCGAAAGAGAGTTCTGCTTGAGGTAGCGCTGATGAGTGCTAAGATTCGAGGGTTGTGTGTTCCCGATGTGACAGACTTCGGCCAGATTCTCGGCGAGGCACACGCTTCGTTATTCTATTCATCCGATCGACTAAAATGTATCGTGACCTCGACGTGTATTGGTGGGATGGCCTAAAGAGGACGTTGCGGAGTTCGTGTACGCGTGCGAATTGTCGAGTTAAGATTGAGCACGAAGCGGTGGTCGTGCGAGATATTAAGATTCCGACTTGGAAGTGGGAGGTGATAAATATGGATTTTATTACAGACTACCTACCACTCGGAGGAAGCATGATTCCATTTGGGTGATTGTCGACAGTCGAAATCAGCCCATTTTCTTCCTCGTAACGACGTTCTCGGTGAGACTATGCCGATTATATATTAGAGATTGTGAGATCGCACGAGTCCGGTGTCGATTATATCGAGATAGAGAGCCGGTTCTCGGCTAACTCGGAGGTCCTTTCGGAAGGGATTAGGGACACGGGTGAGTGTCGATGCGGCGTTCATCCTCGTATCGACGGACAGGCGGCGCACTATCCGCAACTTGAGGATATGCTACGGGCTTGTGTTATTGATTTGTGGTAGTGGGAGGATCATTTGCCTCTTGTGGAGTTTGCTTACAACAACAGCTACCATTCCGGGATTCAGATGGCGCCTTATGAGGCCTTATACGGGAGGAAGTGCAGGTCACCTATAGGCTGGTTCGAGGTGGGAGAAGTTCATTGGTCGGGCGGACTTAGTTCGTGGCGATGGATAAGGTGAAGCTTATCCAGAGGCGGTTGTTGGCGGCTTCGAGTCGGCAGAAGTCGTATGCAGATCATCGGCGTCGACACTTGGAATTTGAGTTAGGTGATTGGGCTTTTCTAAAGGTATCGCCCATGAAGGGCGTGATGAGATTTGGAAAGAAGGGGAAACTTAGCCCAAGTACATTGGGCGTATCGGATGTCGCAGGTAGCGGGTTGCTATGAATTAGAGTGCCGTCCGATTTGGGCGGTACATCCGCTTTTCCATGTGTCCATGTTGCGGAAATGTATCGAGATCCATCTAGTGCACCCATTCAGAATGTCCAGTGTGAGGAGTTATCGTATGAGGAGAGTCCCATAGCGATACTCGATCGTCAGGTTAGACGACTTCGGACGAAAGACGTGGCTTCCGTCAAGGTCCTATGGCGGAATGTGAACAGGGAGGAAATGACGTGGGAAGCGGAGGATGACATGAAGAAGAAATATCCTCACTTATTCCCTATACCTCCAGGTATCCACGTTCTAAAATTGTTGGTCTTTAAATTTAGTATTTATGCTTGAGTTTTGTTATGGCGTGTGAGCGTCTTTATTCGAGTCTATGCCGATATTGTAATTTGAGTAAGCTGCAGGAACATTCGGACGAATTTTTCTAAGGGGAGAATGTTATACCAGTGGTTCGCCCGACCGCGTGGTCAGAGTCTGGCCAGCGCCGGAGTCGCGCCGAGAAATCGAGGGGTGAAGTTTCAGCATGTGCCCGAAGAGCATGGCGCGGAAGATCCGAGGTCGCATGAGTTGGCGCCCAGTTAGGCTGGAAGCGAACGCGGCGAGGCGAAATCAGCGGAAAACTTAGGAAAAGTCGTTTTTATTTTAAAGGGCTGAGTGGGGGACAAGTGTCCCCCCCCATCTGATTTTTACATGTAATATATTGACCAAGTCTTAAAGACTTGGTCATTTGTCATCTCTCTCTTTGAAAAACCTCTTCCTTCTCTCTAAATATTTCAAGCTCATCCTTCTCTCTAAAAATCCAAGAGGATTCTAGCCTTAAGAAAAATCTGAAAAATTAAAAGACAAGAAGGAAGCTTGTGGCTAGCTTGTGAAGGTGGTGGTGGTGGTATTCTTGGTAGAAAGGCTAGCAAATTGTTGGATAAAATTTGGCTAAAGCTCTAAGGTAATGATTCTTCCTCTATTATTAGTTTATAGAGTTGCATGTTAAGAAGAAAATACTTATGGTGGTAAACAATGCTCTTAGAGTCATTGCATGCTAGGAATGTGGGTTGAATATGAAGGATTTGGCTAAAGAAATATTATGAGCATGTTGTAGCCTAAAAACCACCTTAGAATTGTTAAGTGTACTATTATAACTTATGGGGCAGAATTTTACACACCCAAGATTAGGTGTGTAATCCCCTTTGTGTTGGTTTGGTTGTTGGGCCTTAATAAGGCGTTTGAATGTGGAAAAATCGGCCTTTGAAAAGGTGGCAAAGTGAGTAGAAACAAAGGAAATGTTGCCCAATTTTCCTTAGGAATTGATAACTTGAATTTGGAATTTCTACATTGAAATTAGAGGTTAATAAACACACTATGGTTATTATAGGTTGACATATTACTTGCGGTAGTTGGACTTAGCAAGCGGATTGACCAATGAGGTATGTAGAACTTTCCTATCTCTTGAGCATGAATAGTTGTATCTATGTAGTACGGTATACGTACAAGATTTGATAATCTACACTTGTTTTAAAGTATATGATACTTGTTTCATTTCAAAAGTATAAGTCCCTTGGATTGAGGGAAAATGTTTTTGACAAAGGGATAACACTAATATAATGACTTTATGGGGAGTTGGTTATATTAGTTTACTTGAAAGGTTCACAAAGAAAGGTTTACTCTAATTAAAACAAGTACGGGTAAAGGATTTGAAACTAAGAAAGGTGAATTGATTTTTAGGAATTGGTTGCCTAAGGTTTTAAAGGAAATGGAGTCACTTGATTTAGAAGCCTATTATATTTCTAAAAAGGAAATGTGACTTGTCTTGAAAAGAAATCGTAACTTGATACTATGGTGATTAGTATCTTGGAATCTTTGTATAAAAAAGAGTTTTTCTTAAAAGCTGTAAGTACGGTACTGGGTTGAATTCTGATTTTCTATTAAAAGACATGTTAGTGCCTTAGGATACTAAAATGAGAGGATATATTAATAATGTTAATAAGAAGTTAGGAGATTTCTTAACTTGCTTATGTTATGATAATGGTAGTGCTTATGTATGATATGATAGGTAGAAGTGCTTATGTTGTGATATGATAGGCGGTAGTGCTTATGTATGATATGATAGGCGGTAGTGCTTATGTTATGTATGATAGCGGGATGAGCTATGTTATATATTTGTATTGTTACTGGGTAAACCCGGGTTATTATCTATGCCATGGATTTGCTACCCATGACGCGAGTGCGCGCTTGCGCTCACGCGGATCGGACGCGGGATCCACGCGGGTGAAATAGTCCCACGCGAGTACGGCGATGGTACTCATGCGGGTCCACGGGATCCATGCGGGTGAAATAGTCCCACGCGGGTGAAATAGTCCCACGACGAGGCGAATGACCTCGTGCGGGTCCACGGGACCCACGCGGGTGAAATAGTCCCGAGTAGGATCGCTTGCGATACTACGGGCAAGGTACCACTGTTTTGATCGTGAGCCTCCTATTTTTATGCTATAAGTTTTATACTCGTTACTCTCATTGTTAGTAAGGCACGGTCTGAGAAATTGATTTTTATCTATGACTCCAACTTATCTTTGACTTGTGATATTACTACAGTATTTTCCAGTTTTGCATACTTGGTACGTTGTGTCTGCGACCCTTCCGCCGAGTGCGCTCATGCCGCGAGTAAGGGAAGCGGTGGTAGATCCTCATTCCTAGGATCTCTTACTCAGGTGTCAGGAGCTCCATTTCTTCGGAAGCTCGACTTTTGGTATGGTTCTCCCCGGTGTTGTGATATTTTGTACATTCAGGGGCATGACGGGGCACTGTCCCGTCATAGTGTTACTTATTCTTAGAGGCCTGTAGTCTTGTCATAACCGAGAACCATTATATTGTGCAAGGAATGGAAATTCTATATTGATCCCAAAAAGATGAAGTCTAGAGAAGCCAAGATTCATTTCCCTTACTCGCCATTACTCTGAGAAGTGTGAAGAAGATTGAGTTTACCCTTGTCTCCAATAAAGGCCAACCTCGTTCACACCATGCTCACAATGACCGAAGGGCGACTTGGTTCCCAAGCCAACTCATCCTCTTCCCTTGTTCCCATTTCGACCGATTGACCTTAGCTTTGTGTCATTTTATTTTCCAACTAGAATGGTCTCTATGATACTATAAATAGAGCCTTAGGATATTGTAAATAATCAGTTTGAGTTTAAGATTAAATCTAAAGTGTGTTTTCAACTTGTATGTTGAAGAATATCGATCCTGTGTGAGTCACCCTTCTTTAGTGTAAGACTTGGTTAGGATTGTGTGACCTAATCAATTCCTAAGATCGAGGAACCCCCTTATGGTAAGCGAACATTGGAACTGTGTGGATCAACCTAGCCTAAGCTTTGGGTTACCAAAAGGGCTTCGATCACCCTCAATTGGCTAGTTCACGGGTTAGCAAACCTCAGTCTTGACCTTGTGGCATTGATCACATTATCCTTGGTGTCGACTTGGGCATTAACCCCCCTCCCCCCGTATCTCTATCCTTGGGCTTATCGATTGTTCCTCATTACAACGCCAAACACTAAAAACTTAAACAATATCAACTGAACCAACACTTAACCAAAATTCACCATTTCTTCACTAGAGTTTGTATCCGACAACTCGTGTTCAACCCTCACTTAAACTACTATATACTAACTACCCTAACCTCCAAAAATACCTCACTAACATCCCCACTAAAGGTCATCACCCGAAACAATATACAAATACCCTTCCAATCCAAATAACACCAAGCAGTCCACATAGCACAACCTTTCGGGAACCATATTGTCTCAGTTTTATTTCGCCAACCTGCCACCATCCAACCACCAAATCCCGACCATCAAACCCACCCTTAACGTGTCTACAAGTACTCCATAAAATGCCTTAATCCGATTACTTTACATTCACCCGAAATAGCCATCAAACACCAGTGTCCCACCAAATCGAGAACCTCATTTTGACATCCATTTTCAGGTCAGTCTGAATATCATCCACACCTGACCCACTTACCCAACATAACCCCTCCTTACTTACGTCACCTTCATCGAGTAGATGAGACTGACGAGCATGCTATCATTACCGCTCCAGCCTAGCTGCATCCGTCGACTTTAGATCGCCCATCAACTTCTTACCGACCGTCGACACCTTTATATACGCCGACATATTATTTTTAGATCACATAGATTGGTTTCATATGAGACATTAGTGTCTGCGCAACCACCAGTTCGTGATCCACCGGGTGAGTGACCATTTCATTATCTACAGGGTGGTAGAATGTTAGAGTATGATTTCTCATTCATGGACTTCGAGATGTTTCAGAGCCTAGAGGTAAGTGTTTAAAATACTTATTTTAGCAAATTAAAATTCTTATACTGATTATTTCATAATTTTTCATATCTTAGGATCCAACTCCAGCTCCGGCTACGACTTTGGCTCCAGCCATTTAGGAGCCCGTTGAGGAGCCATATCAGGAGCCCTCTCATGAGCCCATCGACACAAAGATTTAAATTTTTACCAAAAGATAATGTATTAAATCTAAATTTAAATTAATACTAATTTTTTATATATTATTTTCAGATTCATCCTTCAGCGCTTATTGTTGTAGTGTTACTACTGTAGACCCGATTAGCTTATCACATTTATAGACACATTATTGCTTTATAATCCACTGTAGTCTGATTTCTGCTGCTATGTGTTCTTTATTGTATTTTATGTATTTTGTTTAGCTTATTTAGTTGTGTTAGCTACTGCTCCCTTTTGTTCGAATGCACTTTATACTGCTTTAATTCCTTATTTGAGTCTGACCATTTCTCTTGCTTTACTCTTTACTCTTTACTCTTGCTCTACTATTGCTTTGTTTTGATTGTCCTTCTTGTTATTATGCTTTGTCTTGAGCCGAGGGTCTCCCGAAAACAACCGCTCTACCTACCAGGTAAGGTTTGTGTACACTCTACCTCTGCACTTACGCGGGATTACACTAGGTATGTTGTTGTTTCCTTTGGCCATGGATTTATCTTCACATGAGGACGATGTTGATGATTTTGATCCTACTGATCCCAAGCATACCAGTTAAAAGCGTTCATGTGCACGCCATGGTCCGGACACCGAAGAAGGGCGACAAGGAAAAAAGGGTGGCGGATGATCAGGGCTTGGAGTGTCTTGCGATTAAGAGGAGAAAGGGGGATAGAGATGATGGTGAGGTGATTGGGATTGCCTTAGGCCTCGGGTTACTATAAAGTCTCCCACGTGGACCTATTAGAGATTGTGTATATGTAATTAAGTTGTACAATTTAAGTTAATATCAAACTTTTCTGTATTTTTTTTCTTAATGATAATTAGTTATCTTAGTATTTATTATCGTTTATTAATAACTCGTGCGAAGTCCTAAATTAATTATGAAAAAAATCTCGACATATTCAAAATAAAGTAATGCCTTGACTAAATAATAAAACACTTAAATCAAAACCTTAAAAAATAAAACACTTAAACCTAATGATAACAAGTTCAAACAAAACTTACTTCGGGGCACTTTACAACCCCTAAAACGACCATCCAAACGCTTAGGTATCCTTGATGTATTGAGCCTACACTATTGTTCTCAGAAAAAGAAATCAGGTTCTATATAAAATATTGATATTTCAGAGTTTTGAGACATGACTAATCTTTGATCAAAGTATTAAAAAAACGTGAATTTCAAAACTTTAAAATTATACAAAGTGAGTTTAGGTACTTGGGAGGAACTTGTTACATTTACAAGAGCACTTGCGCGTACAACAGATTTGATATTCAGTGTGTATGAAGTTGTTTTAATTGAGTCCTCGTTTATTGGCGGAACTAGTCACTGACATTGACTCAAACAATCCTAAGTGGAATGGTTCCAAATCAATTCAAATGTGACATCTACAATCAGAGATGACAATTTCATTGGTACAACTTTAATTGATGGCTCGCTTGTTGATTCGGACCAACTTGGATCAAGATGGTTCCTGCAAATGCTTGAGCTATTCTTAGCTGGATTATACTTTCCTTTGACCCTGGTTCGAGTCTGCTTACTCTGGCCTGTTGTACTTGCCCGCATGGTGCCTACTGTTGGGCGAGTTGGATTGCTAAGTTCATGAGGTCAACCATGTGGACTGCTAGCCTTGCATCCTTGATTAAGTTGAGTAGTTTCGTTGTTGCTCCTCATGGGTAAACACAAGTAGTAAGAGCCAATATGTTCTTAAAGAAATTGGTACTGAAGATCTCTATGCTGCTAATGCCTTTAAAGTTGGAGCTTATACAAATACTAGTTTGCGACATTACTGTTTGGACTATTATGGTATTGGGTTCTATTTTGGATGGTGATTTTCCTTTTGTTGTTGATTTCCTTCATGACACGAGGCAAATGAGGGACTGCACTATTAAATACATGGGTTTAACTTCTCCATTTGGTGTCTCGAATGAAGTTGTACAACAAGCAAGCAAGCAGGTGTTCGAAACTAGGAATGGATATGAGGACGCACCTCTCAAACTTGAAAACTCAATCCAGCCGAATAACAACAATATTCTAGTACCTCGTGGTGTTCAATCTGACTCGATAGTTCTTTTTAATGCAGCTGGTTCCCATGCTGACCAATGTATCTTGGAATATCAAGCTAGCGGTTCATTCACTGTTACACAATAAATTTGGTAAGACCCTTGGCAGGGGTACAAAACTTGCAATCCATCATATGTCACAAGGTGCAAATCAGGAAGCTGTAGCAAATTTTGTTGACATTGATTCCAACTATGATACATTTATGGTAGCACAATGTGAACTGAGAATGGATCTTCCAATTGAAAAGACAATTCTTGCTCAAAAGGTAATGACTTGCAGGTGCTACTCCAAATGGAAGTCTGTGGTAGTAAGAGCAACATATATGTTTGTGTCCATGCTCACATATCCAAGACTAATTCGTACAGAAGCAACACTAGATCTCAATATTGTACTTGTTGCCACATACTGTTGTCATACTTTGTGGTGCAATAAATGGTAGAGCATTTCCTAACTTTGCAGTGGGGACCTTGGCCAAAATGAATATGGAAGCAGCGAGCAAAATTGATTGTGCAAGCAGGCACCGAGTGCATTTTCTTATAAATGTTGATCCAATTGCTAGCGCTGGATATATACCTGCGTTGATGCCTGAGACTTCTCTAGTTTCTTCATTGGTTCTTATTGGGGATGGAAGTATTGTTATGAATCAGTACCAGCCCAACGTGAATATTAATATCACAGAAGTAGCTATTGGGCCAAGAAGCAGCAATAGGACCAAAAGTGTTTCACAGAGGTTGATTTGGGTCCAGGCCCAACTAACAACAAGTTAAAATTTAAAAAGGACCAAGTGTTTGAAAGAAGCGGTTATGCGAATTGTTATGAAGTGTCTATATAGTCTTTGGCTTCTCATCTCTTTCTAGTTCTTAGTTCTTACTATCTGTTAATTCAGTCATTTTCCTATTATTATTTTCCAGAATTTCTATTGTATCGCCACTGTGTTATTGGAAGAGATTTGTGAGTTTCTGTTTAGAATTTGGTTCATTACAGAATGAGTGTGCTTTTGTGGCATGACGCTCACAATACTTCTGATCTGGAGCTACATCCCTTGAGCACTCCATATCTTCCCACCTGTTCTCTTACACTGGAACAGACGGGATTGAGGAAGGTGAGCTGGAGATGGATTATAACACAAGGATAGGAGTAGCAGGGGAGGAACATGCATGTATGCCATTATGTAGTTACTTGCATATTGTTGTCTGTATTAGAAACTCCCGCAGCTGTGACGCTGTTAAAGCAGTTTTTCCAAGGAGCGTGAATCCTTACTGAAAAGTCTGAAATACAGTAAGCAAAGATGAAAGAAGAATAGTTCCCTTCTCTGAATATTGCAACATAAACCAAATAGTAGTATATTGATTCAAATCCTCAGAATTTTATACAGACAAAGAGGCGCATAGCTTTAGATTTAAATGACTATTACAATATTGTAAAGGAGATGAAAGCACTAGTGGGGTATGGCCAGTAATGCTTGTGATTGTTTCTCATATTTGAAACCATTTGATTTTGAATCGTCAGCACTCCACACGAATATTCCACCCAACTCTCCTTTACTTTTGAGCTGACTACAAGCTGTGAAAAATCCATTTTATGGAGATAATCCTGCTCCCATCCGTGCTGAAGCTAGCCAAGATCCTCCCCCCTTCATAATTGGATCTTTGAGTAGAAAAATAATCCATGAATTGAGAAACTGTAGTTCCCTCATCGTATGCGTAAAATTGGAAGTTAACATAGTCTATAAGGTGACCGTAGCTTTTCCATAGCGCCTTGTAATGACTCTGAACTTCATCATCATCAAACGGAGCTATGGAAGCGAACGAAATAACTCCATTGTTCTTGAGAGTTGTAATTAGTTTCCCTATGCACTCTGCAAAGGTATCAGGGTCAGCTTGAAAATGTTCATAGTCGATATCAATGCCATCCAAATTGTATTGCTTAATGATATCTGTAAGAGAAGAGACAGCATTTGAAACCCAAGAATCGATCGAAGAAGGATTGAAATAGGCGCTTTCTCCTCCAACACTGTCACCTCCTAAGCTCAATGCTACTTTAACATTCGAATGTTGGTTTTTAATCGCGGAAACAGAAGAAGGGGTGAGGTTATCTGTGTCCCAGAAAATGTTGAATTGACCATTCGTGGGAGAAGATGTGGTGTAGTCGATGGCAAAGGAGAGAATGAAGTGAAATTCGACACCAGAGTGAATGGGGAGATCAGTGAACTTTACATTCTTGAACTCTGCTCCAATGTATTCCCTGAATAAGTTGGAATTTCCAGGTGCTGCATGGATTCGTGATAGAAAGAGTAAGAATTGAAGAGCAAAAAATGAAGTTAAAATCTTGGACAACTCCATCAAGTTGAGATATATTGACAAGTGTGATGTTATAATAATTACTCTCTACTCTGCTAGAATGGCTTGAAGATATGCAGTTTAAATAAAGGGACCTTAGTGGATGAATGTTAAAGTATTAGTCAAAAGAGAAATTATAGTCAATAAATGTTGGCTCTAGTTTAAAGTTTTAGCTAGTTGGTGAATCATGAACAGCAGAAGAGGCACGCTGATGACTCCTAAACTGTTTCGTATTTTTTGGACATGTATTATTAGTCCTTCCATGTAAAATTTTAATTGTGTACAAAGGAACCTTATGTTATGATACTTATTACAGTGCTCACCAAAATCAGTAGCCAAACATCTATATGGATTTTAATGGATAAATAGTCAACAAGTCTAACTCAGCCATGTTACTAAATGACTTACTATTATATATTTTTAATGATATGTATGACGTGCTTTACCCGCAATCGAAGTGTAACCGGCAAAATTACTAGAACCACTTAAAATTTGGTGATTCATAAACTTTATTTGCATCGTATCAATCATCTGTCGTATTTAAAAAAAATATTAATTAGGAAGTATTTTTGATTATTTTACCCTAATTTATATTTTAAGATATAATATCTTTTCATAAAATATTTACTCTATTGAGATGTTTGTAGTCTTAAAACAATTACTAATAAAGATAAAATGCGCGAAAAATTAATTATCTTAAACTTTAAAAATGACAAATAATTTGGATAACTATTTTCAGAATCTAAGATAGGAAATTTGAGACAGAGGGAGTATGTTTAAGCAGAAGGCATTCAAGCAGTCTTCAATTTCAGGGTCTTGGTCCCCCATGTTTCATTAATTAACAAACAAATATACTTTTTCGCCACGAAATTAAAAAAAAAAAAGAATTTTGAAATTTGCAATCTTAAAAATGTCATAACATCTGTATGTCAATTAGAGTTGCGGCCCTTCGAGGAGACGCCGCGGCCCTTCTCGATTTCGTGGTGATTTCTGATTCATTTCATCTTTACACATTATACACTTCTTCCTTCATTTATCAATGTGAAATCATTCATCATTTGGCCAATAACCGCCTATTACCTTACGTCTCAAACAATTCGTATACGTACCAATATCTCTTCCATAAGGAAATTTTGATCTTTGGCACTACGTGTGCACGTGTGTGGAAACAAGGTTTCCTACGTGCGGGGCCCCAATTATTCGATTCATAATTAATAGGATTTACTTTATTTCACGTTTAATAAATATTTCCAACACTTGATCCCCATATTTCATTTATTAACAAAAAAAATATACTTTTTCACCACAAAATAAAAAAATATTTTTTTTTTTGAAATTTGCAATCTTGAATATGTCTATAAAAAAAATTGAAACTCATAAGCTTAAACATGGCATAATATTTATGTGACTATGAAAACTACTCTAAGAGTGCACATCGGAAATGGAATGAGAACATGAACTCTTATATGAACTTGGACAATCCTCACCTTACGAGCTAACTTTTGGGGTTGAGTTGACCCATGATCCATTTTTTACATGGTATCAGAGTCAGACACATTTCAATTATTTGTTCGTCGATGTTGGAAATTGAATGGAAACATGAACTCCTTATATGATCTTGGACAATTCTCACCCAGAGACTCTTAACAATAATAAACTATAAAGTTTAATTTAAATAATTTTCAGATTTAGAAAGGATTCATTCATTTTGAAACTAATTAACATTAAAATAAATTAAAGTGGAGAAAGTATCAAATAATGTTGATCACATAAAATAATTTTACACTTTGTTGGATAAAAGTTAAAAAGAAAAAGAAAAGATTCAATCAGATCTTATTGGATTTCTTATTCAACTAGTTCGAGTAAAACATGTTTTCACTTTGTCTCGTCTTCTTACCATCATTCACAAATCTTGTTCTAATAAATTTTGAGACATTTACTCATACTTGAACCCAGTTTTTGTAGATTCATCATCACACATACAAATATTCCACCAAGTTTCCCTTGTCCTTTTAATTCTTTACAAGCTTCAAAAAAAATCCTTTGTTAGGTCCTAAACCACTTCCACCTTTATTCACAAAACTAGCAAGAATTTGACCTCCTTCATAATTAGAACTTTGTTCATTAAAATACCTCACAAATTCTGGCACACTAATTTTGTCATAACCATAAAATTGGAAATTAACATAGTCAATCATCTGTCCATATTTTCTCCATAAAGTCAATTGCACTATTTTCGTACGGAGCAATCAAAGCAAATTGTATTTTCCCATTTTTCTTTAGCTTCGTCACGAGTTGTCCTACGCATTCTGCAAATATATTAGTGTCCGTGTGTTGAGAAGACAACACTCATAGCCTAAGTTAGTTAGAAAGTTAGGATGTTAGTTAAACAAAGAAGTTAGGAAGTTAGTTATGAACCTAGGGAAGTTAGTTAGCAATTATGATCATCTCTAACTAAGAACTAACCATAAAATATACATGTATATAATATGTGTATTTCAATATGCTATCAGAGCAGTTGATCAAAGATGGACCATATTCTTTGCTTCCGCAAACATATCTGAAGATATCTACTGATCTTGTAAAGTATCTCTCATTTTCTGCAAGTTCTTATCAGTGTTTTTTCAATTCTGCACTATATTTCTGGTTTCTGTCATAAATACAGTATCATTATAGGGAAGAAGCGATTGCGGTCTAAGTAAGGTGATGTCGTTTCATTGCATTAATGAATCCGGCTGGAAAGACCTACACCTAGTACCCTTTATCAAACTCATAGTTGGGCTGTACCTTCCTTAGGTGTCAAATGTGATGCTGTACCTGGTCGTTTAAATCAGACCTCTATTTCGGTACAAGGTGTATAGTTCCTATATTTCTCTACTTCTACTTCTTGCATTTCTGATTATGATATACTTGGTTAATCTCGAGAAAGTTGTTCCTGATTAATACTAGAAAAGATTCATATCTGGAACCTATACACACTAGTAAGTTCTGTACAAGAATCAGTCTGTACAAAGAACTAGCAGAATATGATATTGTTTTTTTACAAGTACATGATTCATATCTTGAACACTTCTTGTCATTTGATTGATTAATAAGAATGGATCACGATCATACTACGAAAACAACCAAGAAAACACAACTTGAGACTCCTCTGTAAGGATAAACTCTGGAATCACTGCATCCATAGACCACAACCATCCACTGTTTCTTCAAGCTTCCGATGTGAGTGTTGTGTCTCTTATTTCATTCTAATTACTGGGGTCTGAGAATTATGCATTATGGAGTAAATCAATGAGAATGACACTGTTAGGGAGAACTAAACAAGGCTTTGATAATGGTAAAAATATAAAGGAACACTATGAAGAAGAGTAGTGGGATCAGTTGGATAGAGTGAATGTTGTGGTTCAAGCATGGCTGATGAACTCAGTCTCAATTGGCTTATTGAGTGGTGTGTTATATGCTGAAACAACTTATGAAGTGTGAGAAGATTTAAGGGAAAAGTTTGATAAAGTAGATGTATCAAGAACCTATGATCTTCATAGAGAAATAGCTACTTTAACACGGAAAAATTCTAGTGTATCTGAGTATTTCTCTAAACTGAAGACTCTGTGGGTAGAATTCCAATCTTTAGTCCCACCACCTAGCTGTGGATGTCCTAAGTCTAAGAAATTTGTTGAATGAATCTTTGGATATGTATGTCAAAATTCTAGAATGGCTTGAAGATGTGCAGTTTAAATAATGATACCTTAGTTGATGTCTGGATGAATGTTAAAGTATCAGTCACAAGGGAAAGTTAAAAAACATTGTTTGCGTAAGTTTACGTTTCAGCTAGTTGGTGAATTTGACATACAAGTGTATATCTATTTCTTTTTTAATTAGCAGAAGTGGCACAATGATTTAGATCTCCACCTTTGACTCCTAAAATGTGTTGAATGAATCTTTGGATATGTATGTCAAAATTCTAGTCCTTCTAAGCCAATTTTAAATTGTGTGCAAGCAACTTCATAATCTAATCCATTTCGTTTCCTTTCCTCGAAACAAGGAATTCTGTAATGTCATAAAATCCTTCCTCAAAACAAGGAATTTTGCACCATAAGGTTAAACAGGACTAGATAAAAGGTGGATGAGGCGAATTGAATCGTATACAGTATAGGGGAGTAATCGAATCATACGCATAGTGAATTGATCATTGTGTATATTATCACAATACACTAAGATAGCCTTCTCAATAGGACAATGGAGCTCTAAAAGTAGATTTCGTAATCAACATGACTCAGAAACCACATTGGCTACCCCTTCATACTCGACCTCTGCACTTGAACGTGAAAGCGTGGATTGACGCTTGACAGACCATGAGACCAAGTTATGACCTAAAAACATACAATAGACAGGCGTATACCGTCTGGTGTCAGTACAACCACCCTAATCAGCATCTGTATAGGAGACTAGTGTAGACGTCGACGAAGAATACAAATGCAAGTCATAATCAAGTGTACCTGAATGTACCTAAGAATGCGTTTGAGCGCATTCATATGTTCAACTCTGGGTTCAGGCATAAACAAACACACAGACGACATATGTAATATTTGGTCGCGTGAACGTAAGATACTGAAGGGCGCTTGCAAGACTACGATAGCGGGTTGAATCCTCATAAGAAGAGTCAGCTGCAGTACCCAACTTGGGTTTAGTATCAACTGGAGTAGAAGTGGACTTGCAGGATGACATCCCAGCCCTCTCAATGATCTATGTTGCATACTTCCTCTATGATAAAAACAATTCACATGCATGACGAGTGACAACAATCCCCAAAAAATAACTCAATGGGCCCAAGTCTTTCATGGCAAACTCAGAACTGAGCATCGTCATGATAGACTTTCGCAAAGCATCATAAGAGGCAGTCAAGATAATATCATCCACATATAATAGTATATAAGCCATGAAAGAACTCCGACGATATATGAATAATGAATTATCAGACCTGTTGTGAGAGAACTCAATGATCGAAACATAGTCAGCAAACCTCTTATACCAAACTCGTGGAGACTGCTTAAGCACATACAAAGACTTCTTCAACAAACAAACATGATGAGGATATCTCATATCTCGAAAACCCAAGGGCTGATGCATATAGACCGTCTCCTTGAGATAACCATGAAGGAATGCATTCTTCACGTCTAGCTGATGAATGGACCATGATTTCGAAAGAGTCATGCTGAGCACAGTGCGAATAGTAGCCGGCTTGACCATCGGGCTAAATGTCTCACCACAATCGACACCAACCTGCTGAGTGTTAGGCATATTTTATATACACTTTTTGAGTCATTTTTAGTTAGTATTTTACTCATTTCGTTTGTGTTTAGTATAATATTATGGTAGTTTTTCTTTCTTTTGAGTCACAGCGGTCATAAATGGAGAAATATATATAAAAAAAATGAAATGAGCTTATTTGAGATGGAATTGCACAATAAAAGACCAAGAAATGAAACCTAATAAGTTTCGGGAAGTATAGAAGAAATCAGACGAAGTCCGGACGAGAAAATAATAAAAAATCAGAAAATCCAGAAAGGGAAGCCACCGGCACCGCGGTGCCGTAATGCAGGACCGTGGTGCCTAACATTCAGAGAGGCTGCAGTACTTTCTGCACCGCGGTGCCGAGGCGCGTTTTTGCAGATCCGAGGCGAAATTGGCCAGGGGCAGAAGGTTCCAGGGCACACGATTTTTGCAGTATATAATCTCTAAATCCCTGACCTAATGACATTTTGTACATATATTCTATTATTCTTTGGGGGGAGAAGAAAATAGGCTACAACACAAGATTGGAGACAGCCTTGGTTCAAGTTCTTTTTTTTCTTTGTTTTTATTTTAGTTTATATTGGGTTGTATTAGTTCTTGACATGACAATGTTTAGGAGCTAATTACTTTATTAGGGCTTTCCTATTGAATCGCTTGAAACTCTATTTCATGAATTAATGCATTAGTTTGATTTCTTCTTCACTTGATTAAGATTTATGCAATATTGGTATGAATGTTTGATATTTAACTGGTCATTAATTATCATAATCTATATGATTTCGAATCAAGAACCGAAAGGAGAGATTTGGATATGTTGTAATTGAATAGACATAGGTTAAAATCGCAGACGAAAGTACCCCGATACTTGTGTAGCATTATAGGTTATTGTTCTTAATCCTCCTATGTTGTAAAAATCCTATCATAGAAATATATAAGGGTTCTGCACTGGGGTTGAGCGATTATATATCCTAACCGGAATATAAGACAGTCTAGTTAACCGCTATCTTAACGTAGAAGAAGAAGTCATTCGAGTTGCATTAAGGATTGAAAAGAGTGGATAGTCGAGGATATTGAAAGCTCTAATTCCTTCATAACTGATTTAAACCAAAGTATTATCATAATTACTTTATTTTCTGCAATTACTTAGCCTTAGTTATTAGATAAAAATATAAATAAATTAACGTTCACCAAATAGAAACTAAAGCTTAGATAATCGGTACTTGATAACCAGTCTCTGAGGTTGATATTCGGTCTTACCTTACTATATTACTTGTAACGATACGTACACTTGCGTTGAGCACGTGGACAAACGTACCAACAAGTTTTTGGCGCCGTTGCCGGGGATTGACGTACTTTAAATATCGAATTATCTAATTTTATTTCTAATTTGGTTTGTATATATTTGATTATGTTATTTTATTTCTAAGGTGGTTGATCCAGGAACAAGTTGTTCTGTGAGCATCTTTTTATCACTTTTTGTTGTTTTTCTTATTTTGTAGGTAAAAAAATGGACTACTACTATCAGGGGCAGTGGAATCATCAACAACAGCCTAACCCACAGGTTCCACAGGAAGATCAAAATGAGTGGCAGGCAGACATACTCACGCTCACCAAGTGCTAGGCTCAGTTTATGGCTGAGACAAGGGTGTCCGTCAAAAATTTGGAGACACAAATAGGGCAGCTGATGGATATGGTGATCAATGTATCGCAAGAAAATCTACCTAGCGACACAGGTTTGGGGAGTGATGAGCAGAATGAAGAACCCGAACCACAACAAGCTGTTGAGAATAATGAGGAATCGAGAGATATAGTTGGTGTAGAGAAAGAAGAGGTTTCTGAGATCTAGTTTTTCACCTTTTTGGATTCCTTGGAACTTTTTTTTCCTATACCCGTTGCAGAAAAGACACCACCAACTATCATTGCTGAGCCCCAACCAGAAAGTCCATACCCTCAAGGGCACCCTCAAAAGTTGAGAGATGTAGGGAGTTTCACTGATCCCTACATTATAGAGAGCTTAGAAGACAAGTCTGTCTTGTGTAATTGGAGGATAATTTTAGATATGAGGCTTTTGTTTGAAAAAAGTGTTGTAGGAAAAGTGAGACCTGCATAAATGACTGTGCGGATTGCAAGCAGTTCGCAGAAGGATCCAATGGGCACTAGTAAAGGTTAACTGCGTCCGGCTAAAAGACGTTAAAGACAACGCTTGTTGGGAGGCAACCCAATGTTTTTAATTATGTTATTATTTTTTGTTTTAGTTTGTTTTATTTTATCTTGAACAGTCTCACGGTCTTGAGTTTTGTCTTATGTTTTGATGGCAGGTGGACTAGGGACTGACCCTAAGGGGGAAAGAATCAAAAGCGCTGAAACTTCAGAGAGCCCAAAATATGTGCAACTTCCAGAATCTCATCACAGACCTCCGTTATGATCGTTGTGTTGTGTCAGTAAGTTGTCCCTTATTTTTAGTCTTCATACATTAGGGACAATGTGTTGTTTAAGTTTAGGGGGATCTTAGTTTGTTTTGGGTGTCTGTTTTTGAGTCTTTTTATTTGTCTTTGTGTTGTTCCATGTGTTTTTGAGTCATAATTATTTTTTTATGGATCATGCATGTTGTAGTTGCTAAAGATATTGAGTGGATAAAGTGGGATAATTTAATAGAATTAAAAGAGATAATCTATGTGCTTAAGTTAGATATGCCAAAAATTCATGACATCTAATTCTTTGGGATATTTGTGTTTAGCCTAAGTGTGTCAGTTATGGAAAGAAAAGATGAAAAATGTCTAGAAAATATGTTTGCTTGTTATTTGAGGCGAAATAGTTAAGATGTACATGTTTAGGGAGATGATTCAGACATTTCTTTGATAGCCCTTCTGACCATTCATTATCTACCCTGACATGAATTGTATCACTAGTCAGCCCCTTTGATCCTAAAATAAGATCTTTGTTTGACACCCTATTATTCCCTGCTATAAGTGATAATTAAATGTTAGTGGGATGAAAAGTGTTGGAAAAAAAACAAAAAGAGAATTGAAAAATTTGATGCAGCCCAATGAAGAATATGCAAAAGCTTAAGTTTGGGGGTGTCTGTCATTTATAATGTATCGCATTCTCTCAAAATAAAAGAGGGGAAAGATAGGTATGAGATTAAAAAGGAATCAAAAATAAGGAAAATGAGTTGAATGAAAAATGTTTATGGTACGTAATTGAGTCTAAATGTCTATTTTTACCTACTCCTGCCTAAGCCTACATTACAACCCTTGAAAGTCCTGATGATTTTTAATGTGTATGTCTATGATTAGTGGAGAATAGCAAGTAAACAGGTCTATAGCATTTTGGGAAAGATGGAATGAAATTGACATGCATAGGTTAGGTGTTTGTATTTCCATTGACCATGATCTAAGTGAATTTGCGAAATATCTAACTTGAAATTCTAGATTGCGGATTATTCATGCTATATATGTTCTAACGTATTATCCTATCTTTCATCCATGATTTTGAAGAAGCATTGTTATAGCTACTTGATCCATTTCATAGAGTTTTCGTTTGTTTTGTTTTCGTTTTTATTTTTGCTTTATTCGAGGACGAGTAAAGGTTAAGTTTGGGGGTTTGTTAGGCATATTTTATATACATTTTTTGAGTCATTTTTAGTTAGTATTTTACTCATTTCGTTTGTGTTTAGTATAGTATTATGTCATTTTTCTTTCTTTTGAGTCACAGCGGTCATAAATGGAGAAATGTCAAAAAGAAGATGAAATGAGCTTATTTGAGATGGAATTGCACAATAAAAGGCCAAGAAATGAAGCCTAAGAAGTCCCGGGAAGTATAGAAGAAATCAGACGAAGTCCGGAAGAGAAAATAACAAAAAATAGAAAATCCAGAATGGGAAGCCACCGGCACCGTGGTGCCTAACATTCAGAGAGGCTGCAGTACTTTCGGCACTGCGGTGCCATTCTGCAAGACCGCGATGCCGAGGCGCGTTTTTCCAGATCCGAGGTGAAATTGTCCAGGGGCAGAAGGGTCCAGGGCATACGATTTTTGCAGTATATAATACCTAAAACCCTGACCTAATGACATCTTGTACATATTTTCTATTCTACTTTGGGGTGAGAAGAAAGGAGGCTACAACACAATATTGAAGACAATTTTGGTTCAATTTCTTTTTCTTTTCTTTGTTTTTATTTTAGTTTATGTTGGGTTGTATTAGTTCTGACATGACAATATTTAGGAGCTAATTACTTTATTAGGGTTTTCCTATTGAATCGCTTGAAACTCTATTTCATGAATTAATGCATTAGTTTGATTTCTTCTTCACTTGATTAAGATTTATTCAATATTGGTATGAATGTTTGATAGTTAACTGGTCATTAATTATCATAATCTATATGATTTAGAATCAAGAACCGAAAGGAGAGATTTGGATATGCTGTAATTGAATAGACATAGGTTAAAATCGCGGACGAAAGTACCCCGATACTTGTGTCGTATTATATGTTATTGTTCTTAATCCTCCTATGTGGTAAAGATTCTATCATAGAAATATAGAAGGGTTCTGCACTGGGGTTGAGCGATTATATATCCTAACCGGAATATAAGACAGTCTAGTTAACCGTTATCTTAACGTAGAAGAAGAAATCATTCTAGTTGCATTAAAGATTGAAAAGAGTGGATAGTCGAGGATATTGTAAGCCCTAATTCCTTCATAACCGATTTAAACCAAAGTATTATCATAATTAGTTTATTTTCTGCAATTACTTAGCCTTAGTTATTAGATAAAAATACAAACAAATTAACGTTCACCAAATAGAAACTAAAGTTTAGATAATCGGTACTTGATAACCAGTCTCTGAGGACGATATTCGGTCTTACCAAACTATATTACTTGTAACGATACGTACATTTGCGTGAGCACATGAAAATATCCGCCTAACACTAAGTCTTACCATCACCTACAAGTCAAGCCTTATGTCTTGCAAAAGAACTGTCAGAATTATTCTTATGAGAAAAAATCCACAGAGACCGAATAATATTAACACCAGATGGACGTGGTACCAACTCCCACGTCTTATTATCAATAAGTGCATTATATTCATCGGTTATGATAATTTTTCAATTAGGGTCATTTAAGGCAAATACAGGATTACGGGGTAAGGGTGATTTAAGAACATTATAATTTAAATTAAAATATCTTTTTGGTATAAAAATACTCAGTTGACTGCAGGTGACTGGCCCATGACTCGGGGCTGGATTGAGTGAATTTTGGGAATTTTCAGTACGCAGTGGTGTCTAGACCGTCGGAGGCACCGCGGGGCCGCGATCTAGGGCCGCGGCACTGACGACGATGGCAAAGTATTTTGGCTACTGGATGGCATGCGCCGCGGCTCCTCCCCGAAGGGCCGTGGCGCTGACGATGAAGGTAAAACACTTTGGCTACTAGATGGAAGGCGCCACAGCGCATCCCCGAAGGGCCGCGGCGCTGACGACGGGTTGCGGGATATTTCTGACAAATGATGGACAATATAGGGGGAGATATCATCATCCAAAAAATCATACGAACTAGGCACATGTTTTTCTACTTTAGAAAATGGGAATTGACTCATAAAAAATAACATGAAGACTAATAATGATTTGATTGACTAACAAATCAAAATATTTATACCCACGATGATTTGACGGATAACCCAAAAATACACAAGGAGTGGATCGAGCCTGAAGTTTGTTAATTATGGTGGATGGAAAAAGGGGATAACAAAAACACCCAAAGACCCTAAGATGGGAATACGAAGGAGTCTTATTATATAAAATATGAAGGGGGATGAATATGTCAAACCTTTAGAATGAAGAATATTAAGTAGATATGTGGCCATTTGTAGGGCATGATGCCAAAACAACGGAGGGACGGAAAAATGAACCAATAAGGTGCGGATAATGTTATTAATGGTACGAATTTTACGTTCATCTTTCCCATTTTGTGAAGACGTATGAGGACAAGAAAAACAAAAAATTATCCCATTTTGAGCACAAAACTCCCAAAACTCTTCATTATCGTACTCTTTGTCATTACACCATTGAATATTCTTTATTTTCCGTTCGAATTGAGTTATAATGAAAGCTCTAAATTTTACGAAGATAGAAAAAACTTGGGATTTTTTCGCTAATCCTTCTATCTACTGTAAAACCAGAATTACTAGAAGCCTTAAAAGGACAATTAACTAAAGAAAAAAAATAGAAATTGAGACTTTCTTAAATCAATGCGCTTTATCATTAATATGAATATGAATATGAAGATAAATATTAAAGCGGTTCTGAAAACGTTCATAAGAATTTAGAATAATCATCCAAGAATAGAACATAATATCGATGACCCATAGAACGGGAGATGTCCATAAATCGCTATGAATAATATCAAATGACATTGAAGTATGACAATTTGAAGCTACAAATGGCAACTTAATAATTATTCCTAGAGAACAAGATTGACAATTCGGAGTACTACGCCTACCCTTACAGGAAAATTAACTTATTTCTATCTAAAGTAGATAAAATGGACGACCCCGGATGACCTAAACGAGCATGCCACAAGGAAGAAGAGCTGCAAAAGTGAATGGCATGGTTTGACGCGAGAAACCAAGACTTGGTGTGATTGGATAAAGATCCCCCCCCCCCCCCCCTATTGTCACACCTCATGAGAGGACTCCCTGTCTTGAAATCCTTCACAGAAAACTCAAACGGGTCAAAATCAATAGAAATCCAATTATCAGTAGTGAATTTACGGACATACACCAAATTTTTAATTAGTTTTTGGGCATGAAGGGTACTTTTTAAGACAAGTGGTGGATGAGGAGGACAAAGTTTTATGACCATAACCCTTAATTGGAATCGAATTGTCATTACCAATAATTATACCACGATTACTGTTCAAATTGGAATAAGACAATAGAGTACGCGAGTCGATGTCATGTGTGGTGGCGCGGTGTCCGTATACCCGGTCTGGTTGAGTCATTCCAAGCGTGTGCATTGCAGCTTCAATGTCGGTCTGCGTGGGTCCCATTGCGTGATGGGCCTGAGGGGGGCGAGGCCCAAGTATGCTGGACTGCTGGGTCGGCCCATAAAATGGTCTGAAACCCGGAGCCTGACCCGAGTAACTGGGCCTAGACTGGGTCGGGGCCAAAAGTGGGGCCCAGTGGCTGAAGGGTCGCGGCGCTGGAGTGGAAAAGGACTAGGACCCACTGTCACTGCATTGGGGCCCACTGATGGCCCCACGTCTGCGGATGCTGCTGACTGCCGCCACTGTCACTGTTCTAGTGGGTGTTGCCGCCGTGATTCTTGCCATTATTTTTCTGATTTTGATCCTTTTTACCACCACCGTTATTGCGATTGTGGCTCACATTGGCGGAATCGGAAGGGGGGAAATTTGACGCAGTCATCATGACAACGGGACTAGCCCCTATAGTCGCCTTTTTAGTCAAATCCGCTTCTTCCAATGTGAGCATGGAGCGGGCTTGATAGAACTCCGGAAGGGGTTACTTTGACGAATAACTGAAGCAACCCCGTTATAGGCCTCGGACAGACCGGCAACCATCTGAAGGATGAGACGACTATTAGTAATCGTATCATCCACGTTGCGAAGTTGATCCGCCAAGTCTTTGAGTCGTTTACAATAAGAAAAAACATTAGGAAAATTCTCCATAGAAACATGATAAAATTTCTGCTCAAGGATAACAATGCGGGAATGACTGTTATCTTAGAAAATATCACGCAATCGATTCCATGCAGCCATAGCCATGGAGTTGGGCTCCATAATTAAAAGGTCCACGAATATTGTGGCATAAATCCATTGAAGAATCTTTGCGTCAAGCGTGACCTATAATTTTGGATCCTTCGCTTTGGTGGGTACATCATCATCTTCGGTGGTCTCATCCAACATTTAAGGAGTCAGAGGGATGTTGTGGTGAAGAACTTGATGAGCCATTGCATGAATCTTGAATAACTCCGCCCACGTCTCTTATTGGACGTTTTTTAAGTCAAGAACAATAGGAAGAACACTCTTGATAGTGGAAACTGTGAGGGCGGGATGAAACCTGTTTTTATCAGTCATAGTGAATAGAACAACAAGATTCGGAGAAGAGATTGGGGAAGACAAGAAAATAATCCGAGAAGTGTCTCGGATTTGTAGGGATTTGCACATCAATTTGAGTAAAAAAAATAGGAGCGGAAGCAAGGTAAAAAATAACCTAGATTCTTGATATCATGAAAGAATTAATCCCTTTATTATTCTTATTGATGAAAGGCATATACATACAAGTTACAATAGAAAAATAATTTTCCTATTCTACATCTAAATTCATATTCTATTTGGAGAAGAATCATACAATTATGGTAAGACTACAAGACTAATTAGTATACAATATGTACCATAATTAATATATACCATAAATATACCAAAGGCACGGGAATTGGTATATTTAACAAAATCTGGACCACTTTGATTTAATTAAAGACAAGTGAAAGAATGGATCTTGGGTCTAACTCAACCCAAAAGCTAGCTTGTAGGGATGATGATTGTTCAAGTCTCATATAAGTAGTTCATGTTCCCATTTCATATAGACTTTATTAACTGGAGCGTGAATAATATAATTTGGGGGTCTAACATCGGTGAAGAAAGAATTGAAATGAGGTTTGCTATGATACCATATAAAGAATGAATCTTGAGTCTTATTCAACCCCAAAAGCTAGCTTGTAGGGTGAAGATTGTCCAGTCCATATAAAGAGTACATGTTCTCATTTCATATCCGATGTGGGACTCTTAACAAGTGTCATAAAATATGAACTAAAAATTCGAATTACAAATATAAAAAAAAATCAGGAAATCAGGTCCATTAGTCCAAAAGGGTAATTTTGAGATATTTTGGTAACAACGTGGATAGATTCATGTCCAATTCTTTATGGAGGGTGAAGTTGTTCCATTTCGCATAATTCAGGATGATCTTTGATCCTTTTTCACAGTTCTGATGTATTTTTGCTCTTCTGTTTCCGCAGCTCTGAGATCATGGGGATCAACCATGTTTTGTAAGTAACCCAATATGACAATTAGGTTGAATATAGTATGAAGTCATATCGATTTGTCATGATTCGCATGTTACAGTAATGAAATGCATTTTTCCCTCTTGTGTGATTGTAACTGTGAAATCAAAGGGCAATCTAACATTTTGTTAGTTATCCAACGTGACAGGTTTAATATAGCATGAAGTCTTACTGGTCTGTCATACTTGCATGCCACTAAATTTGTTTGAGAAAATGATATTTGATGTGTTTTTGTATGTCATGTTTTGACGACCCGCTATAATATGTCAGTAATTTAATTAGTAGCATATAATAAGAATTAATATATATGAAGTCATACCGAACTACAGGGCCGTCTTTGGACCCGTACGAGGTGTGCTACCGCATAGGCCCCCGAAAAATGAAAAATTTTAGGGTCCTTTTTTTCATTTTTTGTTAAGTAATATTAGCCAGAATTTACTGTAAAGGTCCATAATTTGTGAATCTTAGCCTAATTAAGGGTCCACTTTTACGAATTAGAACAGGGCCCCAAAATGTTTGAGAGGGCCCTGCCGAACTATTAAACCTGCATTGTAAGGGCGTTCACGGAAAATCAAAGATCGAGCAATTTAGCTGGGAGAATGAAAAGAGGGCAATGGTGGAAGAAGGCGGCAGTGAGGAAGCAGGGATGTTTTCATATTATCACTTTGTATGCTTTAAAAGTCGGGACAGCCTTTTAACTTGTCCATTTTATTACTTAATGGTGATTAAATTCATCATCACTAATCCTAAAAAGGGTCTATGTCTATATATTGAAAGATGATTACTTCCAAGTCTAGTTCCTCAATTGAGTCTTCGTCAAATTCCTTTTAATTAACGGGTCCGAAAAACTTGGAGGTAACAATGATAATAAATAACACTCTTTTCCACTATTATATATGTGAAATTTACACAAATGATTATAATTTAGAGGTTTTAAATTTGTTATAGCTGTAGTTTTAATATTTACAGGGCATATCTACTTTTTTACTCGCTGTATTCATAAAACGGTCTCGCTGTATTTATGAATACAACGAGTAAAAATGTATTCAAAATTCTTTTTATTATATTCAAGTCAGATGTATTAAACTCAATTGTATTCACGTCAAATGTATTCAACTCAGTTGTATTCATTTGTAGCTACTTTTACATTGTATTCAATTTATTGTATTTAAAAATCGGTTGTATTCAAACAACAACATAAATAAAAACATTGTATCCAACTTATTATATTTTAAATTCGATTGTATTCAACTAATATAAATATAAAAAAAATAGATTATACATTATGATATTGAATACAAAAAATAGATACACTAAAATTTAACAAATACACTCAAATACTGAATACAAAAAATAACAAATTGAATACAATCTAAAAATGTAACAAATAAACTCAAAAACTGAATACAAAAAATTAATAAATACACAAAATAAAATGCCGCCGAAGTTCGATCCCTCCGTCGTTGAAGGAATCGGAACATGACTGGAAGAAGCTCAGACCGGAACGATCCCTCCTCCGCCGCACTTGTCATCTAAGGGTTCCGTCGTTTCCTCCGCCACCACACTTGTCATCAATGCGTTGAAGGAACCAGAACGTGACTGGAACAAGACGAAAAACGTGACCGGTACTCCTAGAACGTGGCGATGGGTCACAACAGAGCGAAACTCTAGATCTGGAGGCGCCGGTGGAAGCTCAGATCTGAAGGCTCTGGCGGAGTCCATTGCAATCAGATATGGAGGTATTGACAATGGAGCAGAAGCTCATATCTAATAGCAATGGATTTCGGCGGAGCTCCAACGGCGGTTCATTGTGATCGACAGCGACGAAGAGCAGAAACAGATTCTCAATCAATATAAAAATAATAAAAATAGAATTCTACTTATATATATATAAATAAATAATTTAAATATACATTATAGTTATGCTTTATAATTTAATTAAACAATAGTTACTAAAGGTTAATATGTCCTAGAGTTAGCTATGAGATAGTAATTATTCCTTATATATATCACTGCAATATGTGGAAATAATTATGTTATTATTGAGTAGAACTAACCGGACACAAGAAGCATTCACGCAGAGAGTTAAGTTAGCGTTAGACATTGAAATCTTGAACAAGTATGGTAGTTGGTACATGTTTTGAAATTTCTTTGGTATTTAAGGTAGGTGCTTTTTTTCATTCTGAATTTAACACCTCAATGCAATTTGGTTAAGGTTAATTAAGTCCAAAATCCACCATATACACCTTAGCAAGTGCAAAGGTCTATCAACGTATAACAATCGACCCAACAGCAACAGGGTACCAGGGATATGTATAATAGCTATCGTCCTGTTAAACAAGGGAAAAAACCTTCAATATTAAAACTAATTCTATCATCTGAGTATTAGAAAATGTCTAAATGAATCTAATTAAATCTGCAAGGTCCACGCCAACCCTCATCATTTAACAGCGACTAGGTTGGGTTCAAGAGGAAGGACCAAGAGAATAGGCTAATCAAACCCCACTTGCGGGTATGAATAACATAAGCTCTGTTAATAATAAGTTGCACATTTATGGTATTCTGAGTAGCTCCAACTGAAAGTCCCATTGCTTTTGCATCTACTCTTCCTTCTGCTTTGTACGACTCTTTGCACCTGTTCGAATACCACTTGTGCACCTTCCAATGAACTTCAAAATCTCATCAATCAATATGACGGGTAATGCAACAGCCAATACTAACAGCCACTCGTTCAGGGTCAGTGGAACAACACCAAATATTTGAGCAAGGAAAGGCACGTAGAGGATCAAGAAGTGCAACCCAAATGAGATGGACATGGCCAAAAGAAGCCATGGGTTGACCCATGGTGGCATTGTCAAGAGGCTTCCATCTTCCGAAAGGGCATTCAGTGAGTTAAACATTTCAATTGCAACCAATACAGAGAGGGAAAGGGTCATGGCTTTGACCTTGCCTTCCACAAAGTAATCGCACGGGTTATCAAAACTAATCACTTGTGACCCTGCAGTGAAAGGTGAGGCATTGAAATTATTCCAGGTTTTGCACTGACCCCAATTAGCAAGCTGGGAGTAGGTGACAAGACTGTGGCCATCTCCACTTAAATCAATGCCAAAGAAGGAGTCATGGGTGAACCAGATGATAAAAACTCCCACAGTTGCTACACCAACGTACAACCCAATTACCTGCATGAAGCATTTAGCAAGATAAGCACAAGGATTTCATTCTCACAAACAGAAGTAGGAAGTGGAAAATAAAATAAATAATTAGAGTGCACACCAGATAGCGAAATAAAATCCATGCACTGATCAATGAATCATCACTTCTCCTTGGTTGTTTCTTCATTATATCCTTGTCTGGTGGATTAAATCCCAATGCTGTAGCAGGGGGTCCATCAGTGACCAGGTTGACCCACAGAAGCTGAACTGGGATAAGACCTTCAGGAATGCCTAGCGCAGCAGTAAGGAAAATAGAGGCAACCTCACCAATGTTTGAGGAGATCATGTACCTACAACAATGTAAAGCGTCAATCTATGCACTTTCATAATGATGAACTATCAGTAGTGGCATCATGCATTACATGTGCTAAAGATATTAATTCAGAAAGTCCAAGGAAATGATGGAAGGATTGTATCCTGACATATCAATAGAACTAAATACTCTCTTAAAGAAATAAATAAATAAATAAATAAAAAGATAAAACATGGAAATCAACAGCCGCCACTAGAAGAAAGTCATCCAAAAGGGTGATAGCCAACTTATCAAGTCCCTTAACTCAAGGACCCAGACTCATGCAACTGAACAAGAACTAAAGCTTAATCCAAATTCTCCATGGCCCATTCAGCAACATACATTCCATTCTTAGAACGTTCATACTGTTTGAATGTAACCCAAAGGAGTTATAAATGTGCACGTGTGAGCATAAGCAGCAGGGTTTATCTTTCCCTGATAAATAACTGTTAGGTACTTCCAGTGTTTTTATAAGCAAAATCGCAAAAAAGCGACGGTCCATGAGACTTAAAAGTGTAAAACGAGATGTTCTCTGAAGTGAAGTACACAATTTACGAACAATTGAAAATTACCAACAGATGTGAATTTAGTAATAGAATACTCAAGCTGCAATCAAAACAACTAATCTCAACATCCAATACACAATAATGCCGATATTAGCCAACTCCTCAAAGTTGAGATTTAAAGATCCAACTACTTCTGTGTTTGGATCACTTTGCAGCTCATTGTTTGAAGCACGCATTTCTCTGAAACACATGACATCACTCATGAAGTGATAACTCCTCGCTTCGCGTTGCTTCATTGTTTTTAGCAAAAAAGCTATGGCTTTTAACGACACTGGGTACCTCAAATCGCACCACATGAAATCCAAAGGATGGACAATAATAATGAGGAAAAATCTCTATAGCTGAAAGAGGACTGTGCACAATTCCATATAAAAATAATTCCTAGTTGGATCATGCCAACTAACTTTCAAAAGGAGATCTATACGAAACATTAAGAAGCAAGGATTGGCACGTTTACTTGTTTGATTATATCACGTACCATACTCTATGAAAATCTATCCATTAGATTGATACACACTAAAGGAGTTTGACTTAATTTTGATGGTTTGCAGTTTGCACAAAACTGGAAGTACCACAAGTCTGAAAGGGACTAACTACCTAGGTCATGCAAAGTTCAACTCACTCTTGTATATATAAAAGCTAAAATTCAATGCACACAAGTTGAATATATATTGGAAGCCAAATACTGAATTACCCGACCCAAAATGATAGAATTACAATAGTATCCAATCAAGAGTACCATCAATAGAATATTGCCAACTGAAGGAGATGAGGAAGAAAATAAACCTGATGAAAGCCTTCATATTGTTATAAATGGACCTGCCTTCACCAACAGCAGCTACAATTGTACTAAAATTATCATCTGCCAAAACCATGTCAGATGCTTCCTTTGCCACCTGGGAGAAAAATCAACCATAAGTAACATGACAAGAAGACAATAATTAACATGACACGAAGACCGTGGATTGAAAAAAATCAACAGGATTCACATTAGTGAGAATAGAATAGATCTACATGTATCTATCCCCCGGATCCATTTGTCCCCAAACCCATCAAAAACTTCAGGAATTTTGTGTATTGAAAATGACAAATCAAATTTATACGAGAACATGATATAATAAAGGATCCTATTGCAGGAAACTGAAGATGAGTTAACTGTTAAAAAAAACTAAAGAGGAGTGTCTTATTAATAAGCACATCAACTGACAGAGTGAAGTAGCCCAAAAATAAGATGAGCACATACAGTACGATAAGTTAGCCTTAACCTGGGAGACACATCATTATACATTGTGCACAAATTTTAGTACTGGGATCATCATTTTTTACCTCAGTTCCAGCGATTCCCATTGCAATTCCAATATCAGCCAATTTTAGAGCAGGTGCATCATTCACTCCATCCCCGGTCATCGCAACCACCTCACCATCATCTTTAAGCAATCTCACTATATCTTGTTTATGCCTTGGCTCAGCTCTGGAGAATAGGAGACCCCCACTTTGCCTTATATGTGCTTTGGGGTTTGCAAGCTCCGTAAATTCTTTTCCAGTTAAGCTCCTCGAACTGATATCTTCATGGCTTCCAAAGACACCTATCTCACGGCAGATAGCTTCTGCTGTATTCTTATTATCTCCTGTAATTACCATAACTCGAATGCCGGCTTCTCTACAATCCTCAATTGCACGACGTACCTCTTTTCTAGGAGGATCCTTTGACAAGAAAAGTATTCATTCAATATCTTGAAGCTCCCAATAGAGGAAGGGTTGTGGGGCAAAAATAAAACCAACAGTCAGGAGAAAGCAAGTTAACTAACTTACCCTAATCCCAGCCAAGCCAACAAATATGAGATTACTCTCAATAGAAGGATAATTAGCAGGATTAAGTAAAAGCTCATGAGCTGGATGGTCTTCATCACCGTTATAGGTTGAAAATTCATGTAGATCCTCCTTGTATGCAAAACCAAGGACACGCAATGCTTTAGAGGACATTTCATGGAGGCTATGCAATATATGATTCCTTGAAGAATGATCCAATTCTACAACAGAACCGTCTTGCAGTTGCACATAGGAGCTTCTTTCCAACAAATTTTCAACCGCACCCTGAAAATGAAGCAACATATGTCAGATAATTAAATTCCTAGCAGCACACAAAACAAATGTCCCGAAAGAATCAATCCGGGACAAAAACATGTGGAAGTAGTCTATACAAACCATGAGCACCCACAACAAACAGCATGAGAAGGTAAAAAAAATTACACTGAGAAGTTTACATGTTTTCATCACATGTAACATTAAAGCCAAGAACATGAGTAAGTAGAAACAACGCATATCACCCCCAATTACCATACATAAAAAGACCATTCATTCTAAAACTACCCTCGCAGTAATTTGAGTTTCCTATGATGATGGCTCTGCGAACAGCTATATAGCTACATCGGGTCATTAGTAAGCTTATGAAGATCCAATACTTGACCCAATACATGCCAAACTAAGATTAGCAACTTTTGACAACTGTGAACCTCGATCAAGGCGACACTAACAACAGGGAAGTTATGGTGCTTAAACTTTCCATTTGATAATGTACATCCTCCGCATACAGGGTGTTAACATGAGAATCCTCTGAAGCGAAAAATCACACAGATCCAAAGTAGAATTCCATCTGTTTGCATAGTAAAATTCAATTCTAATGCTAGAAAGAAAGAGTCAAAAGGGAACACGGAATATGCAAAGTGCCACAAAATATAAATTTTTGCAACAACAGAAGCAACCATATCAGAATTTACAGAGTAAAAAATATACATGTTGATGCATTGAGCTTCTAAAAAACATCAAGAACAATTAAAAGGTTTAGGGAACCCAATATGAATTAGAGAATCCAAGGAAATAAAGAGCACACCTTCACAAGTAACGACTTTGTTCCAGAGCTGGAAGTCGTGATGACACCCATGGATTTCCTATCACGATCAAATTCAAGAGTACCAATACGCTTTTCAATTTTGTTCCATGTGTAAGAGCAACCTACATTCAGCTAATTGAAGTCAGGCCATGTTGCAATGCAAATGAAGACCCATTATGAGGGTGTTTGAATTGGCTTGCTTTTTAAAAATGGCTTATAAGCTAAAAGCAATAAGTTGGTCCTACCCAACTTTTGGCTTATTTTTGTACCTTCCTAGCCTAAAAATAAGTGCTTAAAAGCACTTTTATCTCCTCCACACCTCAAAAAGTAGAAAAGAGCTTAAAAGCCAAAAAGCACTTAAAATAAGCCAATCCAAACACACTCTATATACATAGCAATATCAACCACAACTTACGGAGGCCATCTTTGTCACTTGAAGAGGAAATGGAACTGACGCCATCAGGAAGTCCCATTTTCTCGACCAGAACCTTAAATCACATCAAGAAACTCTAAATAAGTCACCAAAAAGCTTTAAGAAAGCGAACAACAAATTTTTTTAAAGCATAAAACTATATTCAGCAATGTACATCAGGGATAATTTACTTAATTCATTCTTATGCTTGTGTCAGGAAGGGAGGAGGGGGGGGGGGGGGGCAAGCAGAAACTAAGTAGATATGGATACTAAACAATGTCGAGATCAGAAATCTGATATTCTGTAAATGCCATTGATAGATCGTGAATCCACATTCCAGGCAATGATAAATGACCATATCTAATAAATACAGCTTAGAGTAACTGAATACTAGTCTAGCATAATACACTCACATAGTGAATAGAGAGAAGAGATACTAACCTGGTAAGATAAAGAGAAGGAATCCAAATTAAATATAAAATCAGTACCTTTAAAGCCGCTTCAGTGGGCAGTCCGCTGGCAACATAGTGCTGACCAGATTTTTCAACTCCAGAATCATTGCAGACAGCAGCAATTTTTGCTATAATTTGTAGGTTAGAGTCCATCCGACCCATTGGCCAATCTTGTATCTTTCCATCAAAGGGATCATATGTGGTCCCTTCAACATTGAAGGACCGCACTGTGTTAGCCTTGGCACCCATAGCAACAAGCTTGGACACAGCCATCTGATTAGTAGTCAATGTTCCTGTTTTGTCCGAGCAAATAACAGTTGTACAACCAAGAGTTTCTACACTAGGCAATTTTCGAACAAGTGCATTCTTAGCAGCCATTTTGCGGGTGCCAAGTGCCAAACAAGTTGTGATAACTGCTGGTAGACCTTCTGGAATGGCAGCAACTGCCAATGCCACTGCAATCTCAAAATAATAAGTACACTTCTCGAATGAAAACTTGAAATTCCTAGGCCACCCATCAACATACTCCCAAGTGAGGAAGTATTTCACGTTAATCAGCCAAACCAAAGCGCAGATGACACCAATTATGGCAGTCAAAGCTTCTCCAAACTCATTTAGCTTTTTCTTCAACGGGGTATCTTCCTCGTGTTGTGCTGCTTCCTGAATCTGTGAGTGCACCTTCCCTATCTCGGTATCCATCCCTATTTGAGTAACCAAACAAATACAATTTCCATTCACCACAGTCGTTCCAGCAAATACCATACATTTCTTCCCTTGGATATCAACATCCTCCGCTACAACTTTAGTTGTCTTACTAACTGCCTCGCTCTCACCAGTCAGTGATCCCTGTTCAAGACGAAGAGTCGAACTGATCAAACTCAAAACCCTCATATCAGCTGGTACTTTATCTCCAACTTTCAACTCAACAATATCCCCTGGTACAAGCTCTTTAGCAGGCAAACTAGAAATTCTTTTACCATCGCGGATCACACATGCAGTCTCTGACTGAATTTCCTTCAATGCCTCCAAAGCCTTTTCGGCATTACTCTCTTGCCAAACACCAACTGCAGCATTGACAATTAGGATTAAGAAAATCACTAAAGGCTCCACGAAAGCTGTGATCCCCTTCTCACCACCTTCTTCTCCATCTAACCATGCCAAAACGAACGAAACCACCGCAGCACCAAGCAAAATCCTAACTAATGTATCGTTAAACTGATCTAAAATCAACCTTAAAATCGACTGCCCTTCGGGCTTCTCCAATTCATTAAAACCATAGATCTGCCTCCTTTTACCAATCTCATCCTCAGATAATCCATAATTTCTATTCACCTCGAACTTCTCCTCACACTCCTTCACATCTTTCGACCACGCCGGAAACACTTCCTTGTCTGACACACTCTTACTACCTAACTTCTCCATTTTCCCGTAATTTTCACCTCCTTTTCCCATTTATAACCTCCAGAATCACAAAATCTACTAAATACCCAGCCAAAATCCCTTAAAATGATAAAATTCTCCTGAAATTCAAGGAAAATCGAAAATCAGACACAAAATCTCATGATCAGAGCATTTCATCATTTCAAAATTCAAATTAGGTCAAAGAAATTAACCTAATCAAAGATCTAGAACAATCGCAACTACAATCGAAGCTTCTAGAATAGAAAAAACACAAATACATACAATAGAAGCTTCTAGATTAAAATACACACAAATACGTAATCAAAATTGATGATTGAGGAAGCGGAAATTACCAGAACAATGGAGAAGACGAAAGGGTGAGAGTTGTTACTGTGCAGCGGAACTTAGGATAGTTATTGTGCGACTCTCCCTCTATATCTCTCTCGGGAAACTGTAGAGTGAGAGAATCGAAAAATAAGAGATCTGTGCCTCTTTACTTTATACAGCCAAAAACGGAAATAATAATAAAATAAATAAAAAACAATATAACGATAATTGGAAGAAGGTGAAAAAAGCGGAGTGCTTCGCCTATTAGCTTTTGCGTACTTTCTCGCTTTTAATTATACATGTCTAACATATCGATCCGGATCGGTAGTCCGTTACCCGGTTGAACCGGTTATCGGTCCGATCCACTGGCTTACCGGGCCTACCGATCCGGTTCATTATTGGATTTTCGGTCGCTCTGTGCGGGTCCGAGTTTTGTTTTTTGTTTTTTTTTTTGTAAATTTCGTAAATCTAACTAAATTCAAATTAAATATGTAATATAATAATATAATATAGTTTATAACTTTATACTTTATAGTTATATTGTAGTTATATAAACTATATTAATTTTTTTAAATTTTTTTTATTCCAAAAATTTATTAATTTATTAATTTATTAAATTAGTAGACATAAGATAAGTTAACAAATAACAACTAAAGAGATAATAAAATAAAAATTAATGATAAAATGTAAACTTTCGAACTTTCATTATTCATAATGTTAATTGTTAATAAGAGTACATAATGAAGTAATAATAATTGTTATTTACATATTATGCATACTTCTTGCAAGTTCTTCGTAATTTATAGGTTGCTCCATAGCCTCAACCGAGTATTAATTTGATTCGTCAAGCCCCTGCTTTCCAAAATATTGTCGATTTCTTCATCTTCCGGAGAGTCAACGTCTTCATATCCTTGATTTCTTCTCTCTGATCTGATTCAATCCCTTAAACATACTAACACTTCTAATGTGTTTCAGGCCAATGAGTCACGTGTGTCTCCTATTTGATCTCGTGTTTGGCTGAATGCACTTTCAGAAGCCACTGTTAAGATAGGAACATTAAGAACACCCCGTGTCATAGCTGCTAGTACCGGAAATTATCTTTTGTTATCATGTCACCATTGTAAAGGTTGAAAGTTCTTCTTCGGCTCTGTTGACTTTTGCAAATAAAATTGCATCTCATCACACTTTCAAGTTGTGCTTGTTTGTGTTGTTGCAAAAGTGTTCCATATAGATAAAGAATCATTTTCATCGTCTTAATCGAATCCTGCAGATGTAGATACATAAGCATAACTAGAAGAAATATTAGTAGCAGAGTTGTTGTTGTCATATAATGTAGCATAATAATCATATAATTTAGCTAAATTAGTATCAAGTTTATATATGCAATCAAATGAAGATGGAGTTTATGTTTCACCTACTTCCATATAAGTATATAAACTAAATATTAAATTATGACAATCTACTTTTTTAACAGAAGGATTTAAGACTGCACCAATACAATAAATATCAGGAATATGAAAAAAAATTAAACTTTTCAAACATAAATGTAACTGCAACTTTATAGTTTATATTTGATTTTAAACCATAAAGTAAATATGAAATTTCAGTTATATGAGCTAAAGCATTATAAATTGTTGGGTAATAAGATCCCGAAAATTCAACAATAGCAGTGTAAAATTTACGTAATTTTTTTAAAAGTTCAACAATTGATTTCCAAACATCGTCGGTTAACATATAAATCGCGTTCTTACAATGAGCAATTGAAACATGTGTTATGGGGTCTTTATACATATAACATTCTTTTAGAAATAATTGTGTGATAAAATGAACAGAATGTAGAGTATTTATAAAAAATTTAAAGGATAGAAATGTAATTAACAAAAAATTTAAAAACAAAAAAAACATTAAGCCAAACGGTCCACTGACCGTTGGTCCCTCCCTCCCAGGCCCAACGGTAATGTTACCGTTGGGCACCAACAACTTTTTTTTTTAAAATTTGTTCTCATCGTTCGGATCGGACGGTTAGCAGAAGGTTACTGGCTTCCCTTATCGCTCAATCCTGGCCCTGATCCTTACAGATTTTTGTATAACCCGCGCGGTTGAGGTCTGGTCAAACCAACCCCAACCCAGAAGCCTTATCGTCCGGACTGACCGGATTTTGTACGTCGACCGTCCTGCTCGGTCAAACCTACTTAGACAGGTATACTTTTAATGGACTCTAAATTTTTTTATTCTTATTTTTCAATTTCTACTTTTCAGTTTTTTTTTTTGATATATAGGTTCCCGACTTGCGTCAGACTAGTCCCCGCGGTCAAAACAAGACTTACGGATAACAATCAGACCTTATCAGGGACCAGACTATAGAGCCTAATAAAAAGAATTTATCGTAGTACCGGTTCCTCAATACTACTACCAGTAAATCGCGGGATGTGCTCCAACAACCAGGGTTTGAGAAAGGACAACTGATAGCACCTACAAGGATCAACCCCAGAAAAGAGCAGAATGCTATCACTGGAAATCGATCATACACTGCAATTGTCCAGAAAGCCTTAAGCCCCCCCCCCCTTTTGCCATTGGACTGTGCCCGATGGACAATTTTTTTTACGCGGGGGATCGATCCCACGCGACAAGTGTCTAATCCTGTAAAATATTGTCTAGAAAGATCCATGGTCCAATAAATTGACTATTTTACCTTTTTGACGGGGGTTGTGGAGGACACATATTAGGGTAGTTGGTAGTCGAGTGTAGTCCTACGTACGCTTACTTAATGGTAGTTGTAGTGTTCTTAGTGTAGGCTCGCTTAGCATAACATAACATACGATTAGGCGTAGTATTGCTCTATAGTCCTCTGTAGTTTATTTCTTCTGCTATGTGTTCTTTAATATACTTCGTTTATCTCATTTATCTGAGTTAGTTACTACTTCTTTTACATACTGCTTTAAATTTCTTTTTTACCAGGTCTGACTGTTTTTCCTTCTGTTTTGCTTGTCGTGAGCCGATGGTCTCTCGGAAACAGCCGCTCTACCTGCCAATGTAGAGATAAGGTATGTGTACATTCTACCCTCTCCAAACTTCACGTTGTGAGATTGCACTGGATATGTCGTTGTTGTAATTGTTTGAAGCAAAAAAAATCATTACTTTTTGAAGCAAACTCTTTATTTTTTCTTTTTGACAAGGGAACTAGCTTTACTATTCTTCGAGTGTGAAGAAGGTAAATTCTGATAAATGATTGCACTAGATGAGCTGGACCAAAACGCATGTAAGGGTTTCGAATCTAAGACCCTCATAATATTTGAAAAGTACAGTGGATCCTTACAAGAACTAAATGATAAAATTCATATAATATAAATATTCTTAAATTTTTAATATATATGTTCTTGAGACATGAATAATTTATTATAATTTAATAAATTTTATTATAGTGTGATATATTAATTTCAAGAGAAAATATTAGTTTCTCTTTCCCAATTTATGTGATATACTTTTTCTTTTTAGTCTGTCCCAAAAGAATGATACATGTAGAAATAATTTAACTTAAAACTTATCATTTTACTCTTAATAAAATGATTTACAGTCACATAAATATCTATAGCTTATGTCAGGCCAAAAATTTATAAAATCTTCTCTTATTTTTTAAGTTTGTGACTAGGCAAACTATGGAACATAAATTAGGACGGAGGGAGAGTATAATATAATTAGTCACATAGTAGGCCACTTCAAACTTTCATATGGTGGAATTTATTACATATTATATATAGTAATAATAATCTCAACAATTTAATTGCTTGGATGCATAGATTTTATTTTTGAATTCGCTTCCAATAACTTACACGGTTACACCAACGGAGGGACACAAATGGAAACAACTGAAAAAGGAAAATGATTACTCCATCACTTTCAAGTGCTCAAGGGTTATTTTGGTCATTTGAGTCACCAGTGGCAAGACGCTTTGACGTCAGACACGCCTCTGACAAAAATAATACAACGTTTGGGCGCGTTAATGAGTAGATCAGACTATTTCTAAAAATAGTACACTCTAACTGTCATTTTTGAAACTCATCTAGTAGATAGGTTTCTCCTGAACTGTACTAAAAAAAAAATACAATCTATTATATATTAATACTCTAATATCGTTCATGATATATTAATACAGTCTAGTCTATTACAATACAATACAATTCAATATAAAAATATACTATTTTCCGTTACGAAATCGTTTTAAGGGGAGAAATGGGTGGCCATCACAAGCTATAGGAGTTCGCCACGTAATTTTACGGTTAGAAATCTCCTATGCCCACGGTCCTTATGATGACGTGGCAAGATCCTAGTGGATACACATAACTGGAAGGATTTCGTGGGTAGGACAGTGAATCAACTACTCCTTGTTTAAGTTAATTCATTTTAATTAATCTAATTAAACATATTTAATGAAAAGAGAAATTTCCAGGTGCTTACCTTGTGCTAAAGAAAAGGGTTTAGAATAATACAAATAGTGATGACTTGGGATACCTCGGGAGTCGGGATACAGCATATTCCTTCTTTCTACTATACTTTTACTAATTGTGTTTTATAGTATTATTTTTTATTTTATTTATATTATTTTGAATCTATGGTAGGTCTCCTTTTTTTATAGGAGTTTAAGTTTGTTGTTGACTGCCTTCCTGTTGCTTTCATTTATCGAAATACTTTTTGGTCAAATACCTTCTTTCGTAAGTAAACATTTTTCTGTGCCAAAAGTATTTATAGATGGAAAGAGAAGTAGAAACACCAATTCAGTGCTTTTGCATAAGCCCTTTTTGCTCATTCATTGAATTTTTTTGGACCCATTTACTATTTTCTTTTCACAAAATTCCTTTTAATCTCATATAATATCCCATATATAATAGAAATTTGGAAATAGGGATAGGGTGGGGGTAAGGGTAGGGCGGGGGTAAAAAAATTCATTTTTTTAGAAAAGTAACAAAAAATATGAAATAAAAATTAGAGGATGAGTAGGGCAATGGGGTGGGGTGGGGTGGGGATAGGGGTAGGGCGGAGGTAAGAAAAAAAATCAATTTTTTAAAAGTAACAAAAAATATGAAATAGAAATTTGAGGATGAGTAGGGTAATGGGGTGGGGGTAGGGCGGGTAAGATTTTTTTTTTACAAAAGTAACAAAAAATATGAAATAGAAATCTGAGGATGGGTAGTGCAATGGGGGCGGGGTGGGGGTAGGGCGGGGGTATGAAAAAAATTCATATTTGTTAATAATTTTTTTTATTAAAGTAACAAAAAATATGAAATAGAAATTTGAGGATGTGGTAGGGCAATGGGATGAGGGTGGGAGTAAGGTAAGAATAAAAATCATATTTTCAATCATTTTTTATAAAAGTAACAAAAAATATGAAATAGAAATTTGAGGATGGGGTAGGGCAATGAGGTGGGGTTGGGTAGTGGCGGGGGGTAAGGGGGAAGAAAAAAATTCATATTTTTTTATAAAAGTAAAAAAATATGACATAGAAATTTGAGGATGAGGTGGGGGTAGGTGTGGGTAGGGCGGAGATAGGTTTGGACATATTTAAGTCATTGACTATCATATCGTCGTTACATTTCTTATGTACAATATAATATTATTTTTAATTAAATGTTGCAATTAAATAATTTTAAAAAAATTATTAAATTGTAAATATATACTAACTTTTAGAAACATATGATGAAAAAGAATATTTTAAACAGTTTTAAATCTATTAAAAAGAATATTCTAGTAAATTTGCATAAATGTTGGTCAAACAAGAAACAATTTCTGTTTCTCAGAAGCACTTCTATAATTATTGTCAAACACCCTAACTGATTCTCCAGAAATAGTTTCTGCAAAACTACTTTTGAGAAACAGAAACACATTTTCAATAGCTTGGCCAAACAGACCCTAAGTTTATTTAATTAACATGGAGAAATCAATTAACAGTAAGATTAATTAAATTCCGGGTAAAAGTAATTATCTGTACTGAACTGTGTTGGTAACTTGTTGGATCCGGACTAATTACACCAATCTATCGGTAAGGTCATCTATCAAATTCAAATGTAGTCGAGGAATACTGGATTAATGCAATTTCATAATGTTGACTTTTGAATAACATAATAATGTTAAAATATTGAAGCGATTTGCCAAAATAGCAATTCTCTGAAAAAATTATTCTCAGAATATTATTCTTCCAAAATTAATTTCCATTTTATTATTAATTTTGGAGCGAATTGCCAAAATAGTACATTCTGAAAAAGTTATTCTGAGAATACTATTCTCAAAAATTAATTTTCATTTACAACTAATTTTGCCACATGAATTGCCAAGTGGATAAAAACATATTAGTTAGTATTTAATCAATATTCCAAGTGTCACATATATTGTAGAAATGTAAATTTATAAGTTTATATTGTACATTTATTCTATTAGAAAAGTTAAAATATATTTTTTCTGTTTATTCTCGGGTCGGGTCGACGTGGCCCGACAATTATTATTTTTTAAAATTGAATTTTCAGTTTCATTTTTTAAAAAAAATTGAATTTTTGTTTTTTTTTAAATTGAATTTTCAATTTTGTTTTTAAAAAAATAAATAAAAAATTTGTTGGGCCACACGACCTGACCCGATCCGAGAATAAACATATAAAATATATTTTAACTTTTTTAATAAATAAATGTACAATATAAACTTATAAATTTACATAATATTGATTAAATACTAACTAATATGTTTTTATCCACTTGGCAATCAATGTGGCAAAATTAGTTGTAAAATGGGAATTAATTTTGAGAGAATAGTATTCTGAAAATAATTTTTTCAGATAGTACTATTTTGACAATTCGCTCCAAAATTAGTAGTAAAATGGGAATTAATTTTGAGAGAATAGTATTTTGAGAATAATTTTTCCAGAGAGTGTTATTTTGGCAATTCGCTCTAAAATATTGATAATGTAAGTATACCAAAATTAGTATTCTCTAATAAATACTCCTCCCCCTTTCATTTTACGTTTTACTATTTGATGTCGTGTCGATAGGAACGGAATCCGACTTTTTAATAAGTTGGTTTAAAAATATAAAGAAGTAAACATACGAAGAAGTAAATGTGATTTAATGTTATACCCCGTATTTCCAGAGTATGTACGTAAGGGCGTACGTATAAAAGTTTAAGCCTTAAGGTAGGCAAAGGGACGAAATTTTGTTCACAACCCCCGAAAAGAATTGTTTTCCGACGAAACGTTTTCCAAACTTTGCGAAGGGAAAATTACGGTTGCAACATTAATTATTTTTGCGGATTTTTCCGAGAGATAAAATATTTTGGACCAACGGGAGGGTGACATGTGTCACCCTCAAAGTGGACGGTTTGGAGGAAGCTTCTTGGCACGTTTTTTTGATGTTAAATGCCTAAAACATTTGGTCAATGTTTTGTAGATATTTTGTGTGGTAGATGGATAAGGTGGGACCCACACACACTTGTCCAAATCCTCACCCTACACTTGCCCACCACTTGTCTTAATCTTGGCCATTGATTGGCCTATAAATACCCCCCTTTGTTGAAGACTTCTTCATCCACTCCACACTTTCTAAGTCTTGAAAAATCTCTCTCCCTCTTTGTAGAGCTCTCGTCCGAGAGCACCCCCTCCCCCTTTGTGAGGCCTTTGGCCGAGAAAGTACCCCCCCCCCTCTCTTGAGTTGTTCTCGTAAAATACCCCCCCTCCCCTTTGTAGAAAAGTATTCTCCAAGTATTGTTACTATTCCAAAATACCTTGGCCCAAATACCTTGTAGTATTCCAAGGTTACCCCTATACTAAAAGCCCAGAAATACTATTATACTTCCCTTTAGTCACAAAAACGAAACCCTAAGGAAAATCTTCACAGTTGGTTGAAGTATTAAGAAGAAGTTGCGTAGAACTTCTAAGGGTTGTTTGGAGCGTCGAGCACCGGAGTAGAGCTAAACGTTGCTCGGGATCGACATTAAATCTTGGATAATTTTGGGCTTATCGAGGTAAATACTCTTGTCCTTATATTGTAATTGGAAATTACATACCGTAGTAGTATAGAAATGAATATAAGATTCATAAGAGAATTGAATCGTAATAGAAGGATATTACAGATAAGACTCGAATCAAATCACATCGAAGAATATTGAATCAGATTTACATAGATCAGATTTCTGAGACTTGTGAAGTTTGACGGTAGGGAAGTTGTCACTACCTGCTCGGTTCGTGGATCGGTGCCTTACCCGCACCCAAGTAGTCATACATCGAGAAAAACCAATGGAATATAAAACAACCAAGATATGAAACAAGATAAATAAGACACGCTTCGAAAAAGTTGCCTTTCGGCATAATGTATATAAATAACCCAAAAATGAGCATCATCCCAACCTTACAACAGTCTACTGCACTTCTAAGAGTTTAAAACAACAATGGCGACAGGGCCCGCCATACCCCGAATACGAATATCTACAACGACAGGACCATACCAAAATGCTAAGCTTCCGAGAAACGGAGCTTTCCTAACGCCGGTGATCCTAAGAACGGATCAGTAGAGGAGTACCTTTACTGCGCAGATGAACGCACTCGGGCGAGGTCGATAACAGTACCAAGTATGTGAAATCAAAATATCAGAAATGAAATCATAGTAGTCTATATAAGGCGTGAGACATGTATGATAAGCCAAAACTACGATTCACAATAAATAAGCGATGTCAAGTCGTGGACTCACGCCTCAAAGTCATCACAATAACTGCACGGTAAGTAATGGCGTGGCCGACTACTAAAACCCAGCATCAACAAGGTCATAAATCAGATTACGAGATCTGCACTGGCATCACATGATCAAAGCCGCCACTCGCTCGCAGATCTAATGCGCGCATCTAGTCCTCGAACTTCCCGCACTCGCGATAGGCCAAACAGATAGGCCCGCATGAGGTATAACCCCGCATCGAGGGTAGCTACTCCCGCAGCGTCTAGACTCGTCGTCCGCGACGGCTACAAGAACCGCATGACCACGCGGCCGCATACTAACTCCGAACTCCCGCAGCCCGATAGGCCATCTGCACACGCATAAGGTATTCTCGAATCATGTCCATCGACCCGCCGAGTCTACCCCGTGACGGAGGCGCTTAACCCCTGAGTTATGAATGATATAATATCAACATAACCGATTATTGCTAAACAACATAAGCACAACAAGGAAAACCTCTTTACACAAATATCACAAGATACTAACTCACGAAGCATCCTAACATGTTTACTTATCCATCAACAAGAAAATATTACAAGACTATCACAAATCAATACAATCAAGTTATTCACACAAGGTACTTTCTACATTATGTTAACAAGTTCGGGTTGTTAGCCCCAAAGTACTTCATGTATTACTCTTTTAAAAGATCCGCTTTCTTTACAAAAGTCACACAATAACCGTAGTATAAAAATAGAGTAATTATCTTTCAAGTACATTAAAACACTTCTCCTTGTAAAATCAAGTAACAACATTCTTTCCTAACGCTCAAGTTTGCCTAATTTCAATTACTCAAGTTTCTCATTTTCGAAAGGGTTTGTAGTTCATAGTTTTAATCCTTTAAAACAATTTGAGAAACATATACCCTAAGTGAGTAGTTATTATTATTCGTAATAATCTTATTACAAAGACCATGATCTAGTAAATGTAATATCATTTTGTCTCATCTTAGCTCCTATGCAGATGGAAGTTTCTACTAGTTTTAATAATACCTTATTAGTCAAAATAATTCCTTTATTAGCCATTGTGGTTTGTTCGACATTTATTACGATTGGTAAAACATCATTCCTTTTGAAAACCAAAAATACTATTTACTCACTAATGAGGTTTCACATTTTTTACAAAATTCATATTAGTATAATAAGTCAAGTCTCTTATTTCCTTAAATCAATAAATCGTTCTTTTATCACTCTTGCCGTTATACCTAACCTCCCATAAAGCTAGTATAACTCTTAAGCTTTTAAAACCAAGTGTTACTCTTACGTTAAAAATGATTCAAGATTCCTTTGAAATGTTTTCGATTCTTATTATTCAGCTTAAGTTGAGGCATCGCGCAGTGTTATTCGAGCTTAAGCGTGAGGCATTGCCGTAAGTATTATTCAGCTTAAGTCAAAGACATTGCCGTAGTTATTATTCGATTAACACACGTACGCTCACCGTACTATATATATTGTAAAATATCATGCTTTAGGAAGAATCACATACCTTCTACGAAACCACTTGCCAAGTTGAATATGTCGCGCGCAGAGTATCGACTCATATCACCAAATATGTCTATCAACGCCTCAGATCGCATCGCATAAAAGTTCTAAGCAGAGGGTTCGTTATTCTACGGTCATTTGGGCAAAGACTTCCTACCCGTGAGCTACTCAAGTTCATCAGGAAAATTCCCATGTAAGTACGATTCTTATTATTCATCTTTTAAACCCTTCATCGTGATAACAGCTCAATTCTATTCTGCAATATCCTTCTAAGTATTTAATACTTATTCCTATACTTCTACAAAGATATATATTCTAATTACAAAAGGAGGATAAGGTTATTTACCTCGGTAAGCCCAATAATATCCTAGATAAAAGTCGCACCGAGCAAGGTTTAGCTCCTAAGTTGTGCGCTCCCAGAGTCTAAGAAAACCTTAGAAGTTCTTCACAACTTCTACTAAGGACTAAGGGATTTGGGCTAGGGTAATTGGGCATTATAACAATACTAGAAGGCAACTTTTCTACCAAGGAGGGTAGTGTTTCGCTAGGCTAGCTTTGTATGTGGGTTGCTCTCGCCAGTGGCTTCTCAAAAGTGGAGGGTGTGTTTGGACGAAACAACAAGAGTGGAGAGGAGGGATTTGAGACTTAGATAGATTGCTCAATTTAGGATGAAATAACTCTTCAACAAGGGGTATTTATAGGTCAAGACATGGCCAACCAATGTACAAGATTATGCCAAGTGAAAGGCAAGTGTAGGGTGAGGATTTAGGCAAGTGTCCTTGGCCAACTTGCACACAAAATATCCTACCAACTACTTGACAAAAATTGTCATCCAATCGCCTCAACGCCGTAACATCCATCAACGAGAGGTGACAAGTGTCGCCTCTCGTTGGTCCAAAATGTTTCGCCTCTCGGAAAAATTCGCAAAAATAAGAAATGACATAGCCGAATTTATCCTACGCGAAGTCAGTAAACGCTTCATTTAAAAACGACTCTAAACGGTCAGTGTACAAAGTGGAATTCGCCCAAGCCAACTGGGGGTGACACGTGTCGCCTCCTACTCGCCCAAAATATTTCATCTTCCAAAATATCCACAATGGCCAAAATCTCAAAACAAAGTGGGCCCTACAAAACCAGAATTTTCTCCGTGGACCCCACGTGACCATTTCCAAAATAAAATTCCATAATTCTCTAAAATTCCAAGAAGTCCAATACCAAACTGGGAATCCAATTCCCATTAACGAATCTTTTCCTTCACAAAAACCTAAACTTTTCCGTGGAAAAATCACCTCTTTCTTCCATTCCAATTCCATCGTCGTATTCTCGCACGCACGCCCTCGCATACATACCCCAAACTACGGTATAACATTCTCCTCTTAGAAACATTCGTCCGAATGTTCCTTCTGTATCAAACAAACAGCGCCAAGATAGTCCTTATCGCTATACTTACTTTAAACAACCATGCCACACCGGTCACAACACAACAAGCGCACATACTTATCTCCAAGTCCACGAGAATCACCTCTATCACAAAACTCCTACTCGAGATCTAAAAGATACTCCTTCGCCCTACTCTTTACAAACGAATGATCACACCTATGCTCGTAATACATGCCGTTTCTTCCTTACTCGTCGTGATACCACTTTTGTTACTTTGTCGCGAGCCTTGCCCCGACGACCTAACAAATGGTACCGGCCGCCATGATCCCCGAGGATGTCGTGCACTTCTTGTACGCTCGAACTCTTACCACCTTCATACCGCTTAGTTTCCAAATCTCGGTTACTATCTCTAACGTGGTCATCATTAATCGGGAACACTGCGGATTTCGATACTTTCCTAACATAACAATACGAAGATCGGACGCATCGCTTCCTAAGTCGGACGGCAATGCTAACATATAGGCAACCCGCCTAATCTTCACATGAACTCAAAAGGCCCAAAGTAACACGCTAAGTTTCCTCTCGCCTTCCAAAACTCGTCACACCCTATCCACTTACCGGAACAAACTCGAACCAACTATCTCGAACGCCAACATCGAACCAATCGACGCAGAATTTATACTTCCGCCCTACAAGGCTTCCTAAGGCGACATCCGAATACTGAAATGGTAGCTATAATATATACTCAACAAGAGGCGAAGAGTCCTTACACTACTCCCAAATCCAATCACTTGCCCGGGGTGAACGCGACACCGAGATCCACCGAGTTCCTAATCTTGCTCGTAACTCTTCCAAAAGAAACACCAGTAACTTGACTCCTCACAGCCATAAGGTGAAGGTAGGCACCCTGCAGCCTTACAACCTTCCCGAAATAATCATCTCGCAACTTACTACCGAGTACACCCGCTTGACTAAAAGATAAGACGGCCGACCTCATCGGCCGACCATCGGTCGAACGTATCCACGAACTCAGACGTTGGTTAACTAAACTTGGGCCTAACACCCTAGTGACCCTACCACCCTACGGACCACCAAAAACTGACCCCACCACCAAACAGCCACGGTCGACCCGCCACACGGCCTCCACCCAACCCAAGAATGCGCAAACACTAGCTCCCCGATTCGAATAATCTCACCAATCACGTTATTTAAAACCTAGCGGTCTTCTACCCTCTTTCATTCCACATTACTCGTGGATTCATCCCACAAAATATCTCACGATACTATGCACCTCGATAAGGGTCAAACACGAAATAATTCTTTTACCAAAGATGGCCTCGCCTCTAAGGTCTCTACGCACACATACTAAGGCTCCCACTTTCTCTATCCCCAATCTTTCCCGATTAACTACTCATGCTTCCCAATCACGCTAACACAATGCTATCCAAAATAATACTTAAGATATTCGCTACACATATAAATCTCTAAAGCGGTTAAGGATATACCAGATTCACGCAGACTTCCTTAGGTCGTTCTAATCAAACCCGCTCGGGCGATACCGTGGAAGGTGATGAACTATCCATCGATCCCGGCGTCGAGTCTCTACATCCGCACCACCCGGCCTGACAATTCCTCGCAAATGGCTCCCGCCGCCGCAAACATAACAAGTCGACGCGAAGAACGACACTCTATGATGACATCGACCACAACGGCCACACCGAGCGGTGGCCTCTCGCTTACACCCTCCTCTCCAAACCATCGCATCCACAATCGTCTAGTAGCCGAGTCCTCGTGATTGTATCCTTCCTCATAGAACATTCCTCGCCATACGGCTCGACACGCAATAAAAACAAGCACCAAGAAAGACGCAGACTTCCCGATTTACACCGCCACATCGCGGAACACCGAGGAAAAATCAACTCGCGAGGACACTCGCATCGGGCGAGGCGCATGTCTAATTCGGCCACGAGGCGATTCGCCGAGAGTTACCAAATGATCCCGCCAATCGCCCTCTTCGCCGCTTCCTGGCCACTGCCGATCTCTACCTCTCTCACCACGCACATAATCCTCAACGCAAGCTCGCTCGCCCCCGATCAAGAGCTACTCCTCACAACCCTTCTTTAGATAAGCATCAATATCCTCGAATAGGTACATAAAATACTCTCTGCCGCTAAGTCCTTTGCTAGCAACAGGCCGCTCCTTCCAATCCATATTTTCGCTTCCCGCCGTGGAACTGAAAGTCCAGATGTCATGACCGCAGTAGAATCGCCGCCGTACAAACTCTCATTGCTGGCGACGCCTCGTAATCCCTCGCACAAGCATCACCTCAGTGATGATTGGGCCTGTGCCTCTTCTAAATCTCTCAGATTTACTCGCAGCCTCCTTCGCCGCTTCGCTTCTTCTGGGCCCGAGTTACTCGCGCGAGGCATCACCGTAAAGGAAAGGAATACGTTAGAGGGTCCAACTTATAACACATCTCTAAAGCACGATCTCGAGTGAGAAGAATGGAAACCAATCCTAAATATCATATAGCCTCACGATTATTGCGTGGTGCACAACACACCGATAATCAAGACTCTACTAGATACGGCTCAGACACTTTCCGAGGATTAATCGCTCGATACCACTTTTGTCACGACTTCGCCCGGCGTGGATCGTGCCTTACCCGCACCCAAGTAGTCATACATCGAGAAAACCAATGGAATATAAAACAACCAAGATATGAAACAAGATAAATAAGACACGCTTCGGAAAAAAGTTGCCTTTCGATAATGTATATAAATAACCCAAATGAATAGCTACATCTCAACCTTACAACAGTCTACTGCACTTAAGAGTTTAAAACAACAATGGCGACAGGCCCGCCATACCCTCAATACGAATATCTACAACGACAGGGACCATACCAAATGCTAAGCTTCCGAGAAACGGAGCTTTCCTAACGCTGCGGTGATCCTAAGAACGGATCAACAGGAGTACCTTTACTCGCAGATGAACGCAGCCCGAAGGAGGTCAAGATAACAGTACCAAGTATGTGAAATCAAAATATCAGAATGAAATCATAGTAGTCTATATAAGGCGTGAGACATGTATGATAAGCCAAAACTACAGCTCATGATAAATAAGCCATGTCAAGTCGTGGACTCATGCCTCAAAGTCATCACAATAACCGTGACGGGTAAGTACGGGCGTAGCCGACTACTAAAACCCACGCATCAACAAGTGTCATAAATCAGATTACGAGATCCGCCTGCAAGCCACATGATCAAAGCCGCCACTCGCCCGCAGATCTAATGCGCGCGATCTAGTCCTCGAACTTCCCGCACTCCGCATAGGCCAAACAGATAGGCCCGCATGAGGTATAACCCCGCATCGAGGGTAGCTACTCCCGGCAGCCCTAGACTCGTCGTCCGCACGGCTACAAGAACCGCATGACCACAAGTGGCCGCATACTAACTCGAACTCCCGCAGCCCGTGATAGGCCATCTGCACCGCATAAGGTATTCTCGAATCATAGTCCATCGACCACCGAGTCTACCCCAGACGGAGGCGCTTAACCCCTGAGTTATGAATGATATAATATCAACATAACCGATTATTGCTAAACAACATAAGCACAACAAGGAAAACCTCTTTACACAAATATCACAAGATACTAACTCACGTGAAGATCCTAACATGTTTACTTATCCAAATAACAAGAAAATATTACAAGACTATCACAAATCAATACAATCAAGTTATTCACACAAGGTACTTTCTACATTATGTTAACAAGTTCGTTGTTAGCCCCAAAGTACTTCATGTATTACTTTTTAAAAGATCCGTTTCTTTTACAAAAGTCACACAATAACCGTAGTATAAAAATAGAGTAATTATCTTTTGAAGTACATTAAAACACTTCTCCTTGTAAAATCAAGTAACAACATTATTTTCCTAACGCTCAAGTTTGCCTAATTTCAATTACTCAAGTTTCTCATTTTCGAAAGTGGTTTGTAGTTCATAGTTTTAATCCTTTAAAACAATTTGAGAAACATATACCCTAAGTGAGTAGTTATTATTATTCGTAACAATCTTATTACAAAGACCATGATCTAGTAAATGTAATATCATTTTGTCTCATCTTAGCTCCTATGCAGATGGAAGTTTCTACTAGTTTTAATAATACCTTATTAGTCAAAATAATTCCTTTATTAGCTACTTGTGGTTTGTTCGACATTTATTCGATTGGTAAAACATCATTCCTTTTGAAAACCAAAAATACTATTTACTCACTAATGAGGTTTCACATTTTTTTACAAAATTCATATTAGTATAATAAGTCAAGTCTCTTATTTCCTTAAATCAATAAATCGTTCTTTTTATCACTTTTAAGCCGTTATACCTAACCTCCCATAAAGCTAGTATAACTCTTAAGCTTTTAAAACCAAGTGTTACTCTTCTGTTAAAAATGATTCAGTATTCCTTTGAAATGTTTTCAGTTCTTTATTATTCAGGCATCACGCAGTTATTCGTTAAGCTTAAGCGTGGCATTGCTGTAAGTATTATTCAGCTTAAGTCAAAGACATTGCCGTAGTTATTATTCGATTAACACGTACGCCTCACCGCTATATATATTGTAAAATATCATGCTTTAGGAAGAATCACATACCTTCTACGGAAACCACTTGCCAAGTCAATATGTCGCGCGCAGAGTATCGACTCATATCACCAAATATGTCTATCAACGCCTCAGATCAGACTGCATAAAAGTTCTAAGCAGAGGGTTCGTTATTCTACGGTCATTTGGGCAAGACTTCCTACCCTGAGCTACTCAAGTTCATCAGGAAAACAAATTCTATGTAAGTACGATTCTTATTATTCATCTTTTAAACCCTTCATCGTGATAACAGCTCAATTCTATTCGCAATATCCTTCTAAGTATTTAATACTTATTCCTATACTTCTACAAGATATATATTCTAATTACAAAAGGAGGATAAGGTTATTTACCCAGTAAGCCCAATAATATCCTAGATAAAAGTCACCTGAGCAAGGTTTAGCTCCTAAGTTGTGCGCTCCAGAGCTAAGAAAACCTTAGAAGTTCTTCACAACTTCTACTAAGGACTAAGTGGATTTGGGCTAGGTAATTGGGCATTATAACAATACTAAGGCAACTTTTCTACCAGGAGGGGGTAGTGTTTGGCCAGGCTAGCTTTTATGGGGTTGCTCTCGCCAGGGCTTCTCAAAAGGGAGGGTGTGTTTGGACGAAACAACAAGAGGGAGAGGGAGGGATTTGAGACTTAGATAGATTGCTCAATTTAGGATGAAATAACTCTTCAACAAGGGTATTTATAGGTCAAGACACGCCAACCAACGGCCAAGATTATGCCAAGTGCAAGTGTAGGGTGAGGATTTAGGCAAGTGTCCTCGCCAACTTGCACACAAAATATCCTACCAACTACTTGACAAAAATTGTCATCCAATTGGCCTCAATGCCGTGTAACATCCATCAACGAGAGGGTGACAAGTGTCGCCTCTCGTTGGTCCAAATGTTTCGCCTCTCGGAAAAATTCGCAAAAATAAGAAATGACATAGCCGAATTTATCCTACGCGAGTTGTGTAAAACGCTTCGCCGAAAACGACTCTAAACGGTTGTGTACAAAGTGGAATTCGCCCAAGCCAACTAGTGGGGTGACACGTGTCGCCTCCTACTGGCCCAAAATATTTCATCTTCCAAAATATCCACAATGGCCAAAATCTCAAAACAAAGTGGCCCTACAAAATCAGAATTTTCTCCGTGGACCCCACGTGACCATTTCCAAAATAAAATTCCATAATTCTCTAAAATTCCAAGAAGTCCGAATACCAAACTGGGAATCCAATTCCCATTAACGAATCTTTTCCTTCACAAAACCGAAACTTTTCCGTGGAAAAATCACCTCTTTCTTCCATTCCAATTCGATGTCGTGATTCTCACGCACGCCTCGCATACATACCACGAAACTACGGTATAACGAAGTCTGCCCAATTTTCCGTAGAATCTTGTATCTAGATTTATTCTAGGAGTAGTCTAGACATCGATAGACTTGTATAACCGTTATAGGTTGAAAGATCGCGAGTAGCGTATTCTACGAAGGTGGAAAAGGATAGCAGGATTACAAGATTACTTTGGAGCTATTTGCTAATAGTCGATAATCGTCGAGGTATGTGATTCTTCCTATCCTCTCGAGCATGATATTTTAAAAGTATATATATATATAGTACGGTGAGCGTGCGTGTGTTAACCGAACGTGGTTTCTTTGCGATGTCTTTTGACTTGAGTCTAAATAATAAGAATCAAGTATTTCAAAGAATTAAGAAACCTTTTGAAAGAAGAGTAACACTTGGTTTTAAAAGCTTAAGAGTTATACTAGCTTTATGGGAAGTTAGGTATAACGACTTAAGAGAGATAAAAGAATGGTTTATTGATTTTAGAAGTTAAGAGACTTGATCTTAAAAGATCGAGAGACTTGACTTAATTAAATTAATATGAATTTTGTTAAAAAGTGTGAAACCTCATTCGTGAGTAATGAGTACTTGGTTTTAAAAGGAATAATGTTTCTTGATATCTAAATCGAATAAGTATCGAACAAACCACGCAGCGCTAATAAAGGGAAATGTATTGACTAATAAAGTATTATGAAAACAAGTAAACGCCCATCCGCATGAAGCTAAGATGAGACAAAATGATATTACATTTCCTAGATCACGGCCGCTTTAATAAGATTGTTATAAACCGTAATAACCTACTTCACATAAGGCATATGTTTCTCAAATTGTTTTAAAGGAGAATTATATTATTAAGTGATTAAAACTATGAACTACGAAACCTTTCGAAAATGAGAAACTTGAGCATCGAAATTAGGCAAACTTGAACGCTTGGAAAATAATGTTGTTACTTGATTTTACAAAGGAAACGTTTTAGTTTACTTAAAAAGATAGTCACTCTATTTTTATACTACGGGTATTGTGTGACTTTTGTGAAAAGCGGATCTTTTAAAGAGTTAATGTATGAAGTACTTTGGGGATAAAACCCGAACTTGTTAACATAAAGTAGAAAGTACCTTGTGTGAATAACTTGATTGTGTTGGTTTGTGATAGCCTTGTAATACTTTCTTGTTGGTTTGATAAATAAACATGTTAGGACGCCACGTGTGTTAGTGTCTTGTAATGTTGTGTAAGCGGGTTTCTTGATTGTGCTTATGTTGTTTAACGATAAGTTATGTTAGTATTATATCACTCACCTCGACTTGATCCGGGGTTAAGCTGCCTCCGACGGGGTATAGCTCGGCGATGCAGGACCATGATTCGAGACTACCTCTACGCGGGTCGGGGACCTACGCGAGCTACGAGTTCGTGTTAGTGTGCGGCCTTTGTGGTCACGCGATGCATGTGGCCACGCGGATCGCGAGTCCAGACGTTCGGGAGTAGCTACCCTCGACGCGGGAATACCATGCGGGCCCATGCGAGTGGCTTATGCGAGTGCGGGAAGTTCCAGGACTAGACGCGACATTAGATCTGCGGGCGAGTGGCGAGCGATCATGTGGCGATGCAGAGATCTCATGATACGATTTATGACCTTGTTAGTGCTTGTGGGTTTTAGTAGTCGGCTATGCCTTCGCACTTACCGTGACGGTTTTATTATGACACAGGTGGGACACGTGTTCATGTGTATTCCTTGGTGCTTTTATATCATAGGCTCGCCGGTGAGGAAGGTATTCCACGGGCGTGATTGATGTTGTGGGCGTGAGACCCATATTTATATCGAGTGATGACTTTGAGGCGCGAGTCCCCGACTTGACATATCGCTTATTTATTGTGAAATGTAGTTTGATTATCATACATGTCTCGCTTTATATAGACTACTATGATTTCATTTACGATATTTTGATTTCACATACTCGGTACTGTTATCTTGACCTCGCCGGTGCGTTCATGCCGCAGTAGAGGTACACGATGTTGATCGATCCTCGTAGGGTCACAGCGTTTGGGAAGCTCCGTTTCTCGGAGGCTTATCTTTGGTATAGTCCCTGTTGTTGTAGGTGCTTACATTCAGGGTATGGCGGGCCCTGTCCGCCGTTGTTGTCATATCATTCGTAAGTGCAGAATCTTGTTGTGGCAGAGTTTGTAAAAGGGATGTAACTGTTCTAGTTGTTATATATATATGCCGAAAGACAATTTTCCTCAGATAAACTGTTTCGCACTTCTTATTATTTCATGTCTTGTTTTATATTCCGCTGATTACTCTGATGTATGTCTACTTGGGTGCCCGGGGTAAGGCACCAGTCACGGGCCCGGGTTCAGGTCGTGACATTTAACATCTACCATATATACATAAAAATAATTTTAACTTTGTATATATAGTATAATTTTTCTCTCAAGAAGATTTGGATGTACCCCTCCATCCACTTGGCTCCGTCTTTGAGTTACTTAAATGGTTCTTTAGAAATCTTGAAGGTTTAAAATGAGTTACTTTATTTGATAAAAAAATTGAGAAATTAATATTGGGGTTATCATTGGGTCTTCGTGGGGAATCATTAGCTGAAATTATAATTTGGAATGATTTTTTTTTAAAAAAATTGAATTAAAATCGTGGTTGGAACAAGAAAAAATATGAAGATGGTGAAGAACACCAAGAGCATGATTTCAAAAAAAATCTTTTATTAGTAAATGTGTTTTTTTGTGTTAATAATGTGTAGGGTATAGAAAATAAAATTTTCTTTTCTTTTTTTAAATATTAGTTTTACTATTTTTTTATTATTATGGGATCATATGACACATGTCATAATTTCATTTGTCATCAATGAGTGTGTTATACACACAGAACATATTTGATTGATTCAACGAAAAATGTCTCAATGACACAGTCAAATCCTACCTCATGTGTCTAAATGGAACAAGGTCCAGTTGAGTCTAAGTGAAAGATTTTAACGATCACAAGGGACCGCCGATAGATTTTAACGATCACATACGAATGAGGGTGTATTAGCCGACTCGAGTCTTGAGAACTTGATGTCGTTTGCGAGGGTTCGTATGGCATATAAGGACGTTAAGGAACGATTTCGGAAGGTTGGAAGTCAATAGGACCAAAAGAAATACAACTCGATGAAGATTGGCGAAATTTTCGCGATACGCTAAGCGTTTTGCGTCGCATATGCCATTCCGTCTCGCAGATCTAGCCGTGGACCAAAGCCACCTTTCCTCCACCATATGCGGCCACATATGGACTCTAAATTATTTCTAAATAAGAAAATATAAGTTTTTTTAAAAAAGAACAAGAAAAGTATGATATATAAATTAAAAGAAATGAGTATACGTTAGGAAATAAAGTTATGTAAAGTTACATAGACCCCACATGGTTTTTAAAAAATCAGGAAATAAAGAAAAGAAGGCAAGAATTGAACATACATCTACCTTAGAATATTCCAACAGATACTATTACATATTGTGAGTTGGTAAAATCTAAATAATTGAGTTTCTCAATTATATACTATATCATGTTAGGAATGGGGGAGGGGGTCCATTGTACATCTAGATCGTACATATACTGAAACATGCACAAGACAAATAAATAATAAGATAAGTTTGAAGAGAATATTTGGAGCAATGACTAATGATTGAATCTCGTCAGCGATAGTGTGATTTCTTGAAATAAAGGAGGGCCCTTGTGCGAAACGTGATAATTATCTAACCTTTTGAAATCAATTAGCCACGCGATTTACTTTTTCACAGTCGGACGGATGTGAAATTTCGGTGAGAGATTTCACCTTTTTTGGAGCAATAATAAGATAAGTTCCAATAGCATATTGTCCGCTGCCAAAAATAAAAAGGTTTTTTTTTGGTATAATAGTACAAAACAAGAAGTATCCATGGAGTACAGCTCATAAGATCATTGCTCCAAGCTGTATATATTAGTACTAAACTCCTGTTTATTTAATTTATTTAATTACCGCGTCGATTAAGCTAATCATTTTTTTATTATAAAACATAGTAGCTAAACAGATGAAGAATAATTAGTCGTAACAGGAAATTAGAGTTTTGAAATACCATTTGAGTAAATTATATTTTACCTCTTTAACTTTTAAGAGTTAGAGAAATAATACACCCTGTCTTTTTTAATAGAAGCGATAATTTTCTTGAATAATATTTTCAGATAAGATTAGAATTTGTAAACAAAGAAGCCGGGTTTCCCCCTTTTTTCTTAATTTTTTAGGAGAATTAGAATTTTAATACAAAAAAAATATTAATACACAACATACCCAAAAAATCCCACAAGTGAAGTGTGGGAGTGTCAAGTGTACGCAGATCTTACTTCTACTACCATGAGAGGTAGAGATTGTTTCGATAGACCCACGACAAAAAAAGTATTATATTCTTCTTTTTTCTTAAAGTTTTTTTCTTTTACTTGTAATATTTTGAGATGCACTGAGTATGTTGTTGTTGTTATGATAATTACTAATAGTAGTTATTATATTAATGCGTGATTAAAATTTCTCTCATCTTATTAATTTGTTGTGAAATGATTAGAGAGTTGGACTTGTTCACCAAATCTTTATCTACTTGGAATGTCTTGCAACAAATTTTACTTGCAAGAATTGTATTTCAACCAAGAAAGAAAATTTTAAACCAGCAGAAAAGCTACTTTGAGTAGCTTTTGAAAAGTTTTATATTTTGTAAAATTTGAAGGAAAACAAATTGGTTGAAAATCAGTTTTACAAAAAATAAAATAAAATTGTTTTCCATCTCTTCTGAAAAGTATTCGAGCATATAATTAGGTCATTTTGGAATAAGATTGTCAAACGTGTATAAACTAATGCTGTAAACCTTAGTCGGACAGTGACAATAATGTGAGGCCAATAAAACGTAGAAGATCCTTAGTTCCAACATATATGGTATTATGTTTTACGTATTTTAATATGATAATGATGTGATGGTGATTTGTTAATTAACTATGTTATCATCACAATATATATGAAACACGTCTAATAACTAAAACTGGTGGTGGAGTATGTATCAGTATGCTTTATCTTTAATGTGAGATTTTTCAATGCAAATTCAAATTTAATCAAGCTTCATACGGATATTGAACACTGAATAAAAAAAAATTAAAGATACATTATGTGCTATATAGTCTGGCATAAAATGATTGAAGTAAATTCCTATAAAATTAGAAGCTCCAGTTTTATAGCTTGTTTGGCCAGTCAGGCTTTTAAATTGGTTTCCAAATTTATAATTGAAACCGAACATATTGTTAAATCAACAAAAAGTGTCATTGATATTACGACTTTCTAGCGTCTGCATTTTGACCCCTTACAACTTTTTAGAAGTCACTAATCATACTCAGACATCAGAGAATTTCTTAACCAAGAATTCAAGAAGCTTATTCAGTGAATAATCAATCAATTTTATTTAACTTTTCTGTTGCCTTTTAATTTGTTTATAAAATAGTTTCGAATCTAAGGATTTGAGAGGAGATTCGTTTTTCGTGCTTGTGATGCTCCAATTGTTTTTCGACTTTGTTATTCATGATTCAAATTTTACTTGCCCGATTAATTTAAATTTGCGTCGATAGATTATTTAGCAAGTTAAAATAGTCTCATACCAAAAGTTATCAATTTCGAAAACTCTGATAACATGCTATTCAATAATTATAATGTGAACTTTTTTTGTGTTCCATTTTTCTTTTCCATATCATGTGAACTTGTGACTTTTAAGGGAAGGAAGGAACATGAGGTTATTACGCTTGTTGTTTGCAAAAGGAATAGTCTCAAGTAAGAAGCAATGCCTTGAGTAGTGAGTACTACTAAATTTTTGCTAGCTTTTTAATACTATACATCATAATATTGGAGTTAATTCCCCGAATGATCATCCAAGTTTGGATAATTACCTTAAAATATTATTTTTGTTTCTTTTAGGACAATAAAATCACTCAATTATAACTATTTTTCTCAAATATATTAAATACCTCAAAAGTTTCCTTCTCTCCTAGTTGGCATGCCATGTTATTAAAGCCATTTTTTTAATAATATACTTATTTAACTCATCAAACTCATTTAACCAAATTCATATTTTATAGGGGAAAGATCACCTATATACCGCATGAAACCAAACTATTTACTCATGTTTCAGTCTCATAAAAGACTGTTTCAATCCTTCTCTTAGTCCTGCATGATACCATCGTGTTATATAAATATAATGAGATGATATTATTATGGATGATCATGTTTGTTTATTAAAAAAAGACACATTTTTCTCTAAAAAAAACTCTATGATGTCATTATCTTATATACATATATTGTGATGGTATAATAGAGGGCTGCTTCAGTCCTTCAATGAGACACTCCTCATGACCATGATATCATCGTGATATATAAATATACTTAGATGGTATCATGGAAGACTATTCCAGTCATTCTCTTGGTCCTTCATGATACCATCCTAGTATATAGATAAACTGCGATGGTATCACAAAGGAAGGAGTTTGGGCGAGGGGTATGTCGGGTAAATAGTTTTGGCCGAGGGAGTACAATGAGTAATTAGTTTAAAAGGGGCATGTGTCGGGTAATTAGTTTATTTTTTTAGGGTATTTCAGTTAGTTTTTCTATTTTATACCCAATCAAATATGACCCGGTTGAAAATCATCAAAGGAACTAAACCATACTTTCTAGTTTCTATTAAGCCAATTTTTAAAATCTAAAATTCTTTTATCTCAATTCAAATATATCATCTTTCAATTTAAATTAAAATTTAAGTAGCTTTATATTTCTATTCAAATTAAAATATTTTTAAATATCATATTCTTTCCACATTAAAATGGAATTACACAGATAACACAAAGATTACTTTCGTATAAATTTAAAATTTTAGAATCTAATTGAATCTTATATTTTTAAAATTATGTTATTGTAAAAAAATTCTTTTGTAGTTTGAGTTATTTATCCGTAAATATGTGGTGTGTAATTTTTTGGTATTTTAATTTCTATATCATCGAGAAATTATCTTTGCATACATAAAACACTTCTTCAGCTAACTCAACTGTAACAAATGTAATTATTAGTATGCATAAGTAGCTAATTCAATTGTTACAAAGTATATGCCAGTATTTTACCTCTGTAATGCAATTTATTTGCGCTAAGTGCATGCACCAACAAATTCAATTGTGTATGTATTTACCTAATTAAGATTTATTCCTATTAATTAATTTATATCTGAATTATAATTCACATCGGCCTTCCGGTCATCATAGGTGTGTGACTTCTTCGGTATCGTCTATATATATTGATTTCAATTTCCATACTCCACAAACGATTGAGTTTTCTATCCGAAGCCCTAGGCAGGTTAGTGCTTGAAGGCGAAGGTATCTCATGGGTGGTGTGGAAGAGAACAGTCATAAGTTGAAACCCGCTCTTGGGAGCTGTCACACTGGCCAAGTGTGGTTTAACTGGCTGACGTGGTTTGCAGGCTATTGCGTCAGTCCGGAGTTTACCCTGTGCGCACTCGAAAGAGCATCGGCTGCGGGTTCCTTCGTCAACAAAAAAAATGATTGAGTTTTCTTGATTATGTATACTTTGTAACAATTAAATTAGCTGCTTATGCATACTAGTAATTAAATTGTAACAATCCAGTTAGCCGAAGAAGTGTTTTATGTATGCGAATATAATTTATCAAGGGTATAGAAATTAAATACCCAAAGATTACACACTATATATTTAAGGATAAATAACCCAAAACACAAAAAAAATTACACTAACTTTATTTCTTAAAATATAAGATTCAATTAGATTTTTAAAAATTAAATTTATACGAAAGTGATCTTTGTGTGATCTATGTAATTTCATTTTAATGTGGGAAAATATATCATTTAATGTGGAAAATTATGATATTTAAAAATATTTGAATTTGAATAGAAATATAAAACTACTTAAATTTTAATTTAAATTGAAAGCTGATATATTTGAATTGAGATAAAAGAATCTTAGAATTGAAAAAAGTGTTAGAAATTTACTAAATGTGAAATAAATTCTTATTAAATTATGACTCGAACAATTGGGGTCCCGCACGTCGGAAACATGGTTTCCACACACGTGCACATAAAGTGGCAAAGATCGTAATTTCTTTAAATGGAAGAGATATTGGTACGTATACGAATTGTTTGAGACATGAGAGAATAGATAATTATTGGTCAAGTAATAAAGGTTTCACATTGGTAAACAAAGGGAAGACATGTGCAATATGTTAAAAGATGAAACGAGTCATGAATCGGGCCGCGGCGGAAAGGACCGTGGTGATGGAGCACCGCGACGCCTTCATGCAGGGCCGCGGCGCCAAGTCCCTGAAGTTTCGGCGCCACGACGCCACTCTGCAGGGCTGTGGCGCCGTACCTCTGAAGTTCTGACGCCGCGGCGCCTCCCTACAGGACCGTGGTGATGGACCGTTTTCAGTCCGTTGGAGAAGAATAAAAACTGACGTTTGAGTTGACTTGGAGAATTAGTTCTTCATTATTCTGCTCTTAAATTCAACCATTACTTTGCTGAATTGTAACTCCATACTAATGGTCATTACTTGGTCATTCAAAGCCATAAATTGGCTAGTTGGAGGGTCTTCTTCTCAACACTATAAAATGAGGCCTTTGACTCATTTGCAAAACACACTTGACATTCACTAAACAATTCTCTGAAATTGTCTTCCTCTCTTGCAATCACAAACACTTAAAGATCTTTCTTCCAAAGCAACACTTGAGTTCCCCGTGCTCATTTGTTTGATTGTTGTTTTATCTTGAGAGATAAGTTGTCATTACAACCGTTGAAAGGATATACGGGGCAATATTATCTTAAGGATAGATCAAGAATTTGGTCGACTCAGCAAACCCTCATATTTGATCATTTCCAGATTTATAACAAATAGTTGTTGTTGTTATTTCCCGTGTTACACATTACCACTCACAAAAAGTGGTTTAATTCCTTTGACACTTTTTAACTGGGTCATATTTGATTGGGTATAAAATATGAATTTGGTTAAATGAGTTAATAAGTATATTATTCAAAAAATTGACTTTAATGACATGACATGCTTACTAGGAGAGAAATAAGTTTTTGAGATGTTTAATATATCTTGAGAGAAAGTTATAGTTTAGTGACTTTATTGTCTTAAACAAAATAAAAGTGATATTTTGAGGCAATTCTTAAAATTGGATGATTATCTAGGGAATTAACTCTATAGTATTTGCTAGCTGTATGAACACTTCATGCTAAGAAATTTCCGTGAATTATTTTAATGAATATATTTATGGCCTATATAAGCAGTTAATTTCCCAATATGTTAATTAATAAATAGAGAGGTGTTTGACAACGTACTTGATGAAAAAAGCAAGTTGTTTCTTCTACAATGAAACGGCTTTTTAACTTACTTGTTTAGTTCATGAGTTATTTTATGTTCATGGGTTGTAATTTTGTGTGAGATATTGATTTTATTGTAGTTATTCCGGTTTGAAAGATTGTAAATATTCATCTCTGGTGAATAATGAGAAAATGACTAGTACGTATTTAATTAACCACCATATAAGAATCTCCAACTCATTATTGAGAAAATTATTTTTTCATATTAAGTATAAACGGATGATTTATCTCGTCTTTGTTGTATTTGTGAGTTACACAATTGTTTGTACGGAAATAGTATACTACTATCACTAGTGCTTTGAAAGGATAAACTATACATATTACAATAGATAACAATCATGTATCCAACAATAGTTGTGGCTACATAACATTATGAGTTATTGTGTCACGACTTAGATCTGCGTCCTTGAGTCTGTCTTGAGTTTTTCGTCTGGGATCTTCAATTCAATTGCTACAAACTCCTTGATAACCTGAAACCGATAACCACTAAATCTGGAAAGACAAGAACAAGTAAGTGGTTTGTTGAGTCAATTGATGTTCAATATGTCCTTAAGATAATATTGTCCCTATTAATCTCTTAACGGCTATTGACAACTTGTCTCCTAAGATAAAACAACAACAAATAATTGAGCAAAGGATAACTCAATTGTTTACTATAAAATAAGAACCTTTTGAGTGTGTGAAAGTATGCTAGAGAGGAAGAGCTTTTCAGAAAATCTGAAATTATACAAGTGTGTAGTGTTGAATTGAGCCAAATGCCTCAATTTATAGTGCGTGTAAGATGATCTCTCATCTAGCCAACTAATGGCAATCAATGGTCATGTAATGACACTTATGGAGAGGTGTTATTCAACCAAATAATGTCTGAATTCATGAGCCAATTCGTGGGGAATCAATGCCCTAAACCAGCCCAAAAGTCAGAAAAATTTGGCTCGTCGCGCGACGTGCCTCGGCGCGCAGACTCGAAAACTTATCGCCCAATTAGCGTCGCGGTGCTCCGACGCCGCGGCTCCTATGGTGTTGCGCCGCGGCCCTTCACGACTCCGCGGCGATTTTCGACTTGTTTCATCTTTTACACATCGTACATTTCTTCCTTCATTTACCAACATGAAACACGTGTCATTTGGCCAATAACCGTCCATCATTCTATGTCTCAAATGTTTCACTTACGTACCAATATCTCTTTCACTTATGAAATTTACGATACTTGGCACTATGTGTGCACGTGCGTGAAAACGACGTTTCCGACGTGCGAGGCCTCAATAGTTCGAGTCATAAATAATGGGTTAAACTTAATTTTACATTAGTAAATTTTCAACATTATTCTCCATTTCCTTGCGATTATTTTTTTATAATACTCAATCTCTTGTAATTTTTTTAATTATTTAAATGATTTGTATAAAATTATTATTTTTGACGTTTCCTGGCAACAAATATACGTACCCTATTAATCAACAAAACAGGAATATTATATCCAAAGCTACGGGAAGTACCATCTACATAGAAATGAGAAGATATTGAACATTTTACCATTGTCACTTATTTATTTCTTATGCACAAAATAATTGTAAAAAAAAAACAATCATTGCCATAAATTTGTTATTATCTACTCCCTCCCTCTCAATTTTATGTGATATAATTTGACTAGGTACGAAATTTAAGAAAGAAATAAAAACTTGTGAAATTTGTAGTCCAAAATAAATCATAGATATTTGTGCAACTGTAAATTATTTCATTAAAAGTAAAAGGAGAAGTTTTCAGTTAAATTATTTTTAAAAATATAAATATATCATTCTTTCTTAAACAGACTAAAAATGAATGTTGTTGAGATATACCACATATATACATTGTGTATATATGTGGTTAGGTAGTTAGATATTAAGAGTTCACTGTATATCATTAGTATACAACATATACAATGTTAGTTAGTGATTATTTCTGAAATGGTTATATTTGGTTATATTTGCAAATTAGTTATTATAAATAGAGAGTAGTAGTTGTAATATTGGGTTAAGTGAAAATAATACAGAAATGCAGAAGAGCACTTCAGCTCCCAAAAATATCTTCTCACGTTCTTAGCCTCCTTCTCATGCTTCTCTCAAACCTGTTCATTTTCATTCCTTCTTCTCAATTGTTTTGCTCCAGCAAATTTTAACATGGTATCAGAGCCAAGTGCTGTATAGATCGATCCAATTACATTGAGGAGTTGATCGAAACTGAAAAATTGGAATCGCGTTTTTTCAGAAAATCGAAATCGCGATTTTCGACTGAAAATCAGAAAATCGAAATAGAAGAAACTGAAACTGTTGTTAATCGATTGATATTAAGGGATTGATTCAAATCGATTCAAATCGAAGGGAGAGATCGAGAAAACGAAGGAGTTTCTTATGAAAATTCTGAAAAAATCGAAAATCAAATTGAAGGAGATCGATTGAAGGAGTTCAATTCGAAAACAGAGAATCGAAAAATCAAATTGAAGAAGATCGATTGAAGGAGTTCAATCGATCGAAAACAGAGAAGTTCTAAAATCAGAGCATCAAACGTTTTTTTTTGCTGAAAAATAATAATAAATAAATCAGAAAATCGAAGGAGACAGAATATTGAGGTAATCTCTATAGTATATCGATCGATTTTGTTGCGAGTGACAACAGAATCGACAGAGATTCAAAGTCGATTCATCCTATTTTGTTTACTGTTTTTTTCGATTGTCGCATTTGTCGATTTAGTCGGATGGAGATATTATCATTTTATGCGGATACACTCCGCCTTTGGCTATCGTTGCGACGTCGAAGATCACCGCGAATAGTCGAGTTGATGGAAATTCAACTTCATTTTGTATTTGTGTTGGTGAATTGGCGGATTGGAGAAAAATGTCGTTGGTGTGGTTGTTGATAGTTGTTGTAGTTGTTCTCTGGTCTGTGTTGTCGTTCGTCGTTGCTGTTTTCTGTTTCAAGTTCTAGAATTGTATCAATTGTTGTTCTGTGTTGGCTTGCTAATTTTGATGTGTCCTGTTCTGTGTTGGCTTGTGGTTGTTCTTTGGACACGATATTTAGCTTCGATTGTGCTAATCTTTGAGGTAGTCTGTTTAGTTCTTCACGATGTCGTTGAAATTCGGTGTTATTGTTGTTTTGAAATATGTTGGTGTAGTTATGTTAGCTTATATGGAGACCTTTGTTAGTCTTGTTGATTTTATTCAAAGAATTATTCTGATGATTTGGATCGTTGATGTGGTAGATCACGAAGTAAGACTCGATTCAAGGAAAAGCGTAGTCTGTTTTATTCGATGATTGGAAAATTGGTATTATCATCGCAGAATTTAAGTATCGATTGTCGATTTGAGAGTTGCATATTGATAGATCGATGGAAGGATCGAGGAGTTCTTAGCGACAAATGGCGAGAGCAGGGATCTTGCGTCGCAGACTAGATATGGATAGAATAGTTTGTGTGATGAGAATCAAGAGATTCTCTAGTCCGAATGACTAGAGAACGAAGAGGTTCTTGCCGCTTATCAAATTTCTTGTGTGATGAGAATCAGGAGATTCTCTAGTTCAAGAATGACTAGAGAACGAAGAGGTTCTTGCCGCTTATCAAATTCTGCTGGTGCTGGTTCAGAATTGTAGTCTGCTGGTGCTGGTTCAGAACAAATTCATAGAGAGAATCGAGAGATTCTCTAGTCCGAGAGAGACTAGAGAACGAGAGGTTCTCCGTCAAGATGAATCCAGTGGTTTCTGTCAAATTAAGAATAAAAACTAAGAGATTCAGTTTATAAAAGTCTGTAGCTGCTGATATGATGGCTGCTGGTTCATAATCAAATTATAGTGTCACTGATATTCTTTGCTTTCATCGCAATTTGTTCTCACGATGTTCTATCGCTGCCTTGGTATTCTTCTTTGGACAACATGTGTTGCTCTGCGTCCTTAGATCGCCAGCAGTATCGCAGTATACCGCTTAAGATCGATGAATTCTTATGAGCGATGGTCGATATTAAATGTTGTGGTTGATTGGATGGGATGATTGTTGGAATTTGCGTGGTTGTGGAATTGCGGGATCGTTTGTGTGAATCTGTGGAATTTTGCTATATTGTTCTTTGCACTCCAGTGCATTAGTGCGGTGTTGTCTATTAGTGTAGCTGCTGCTGCTTCTACCTACACTTCTTGTTGGTGTTTCTGCTACTACTTCTGCCACTGTGTCTACTACTAGTCATGTTGCTGGTGTGTCGTTGCATCTGAAAGCATAGCTAGAGATGTGGTTAAATGCAGGATATTATGCGCTTCGTATTGAGCGAGCACGCTCGATGTTATACGTGGCATTTACTTGTGTCATATTGCAGTTGTGGTGTTCCTGTTGTTGTTAGTATTCTGCGTGATCGATCTGCTTTGTAGTTACTAATGTTCTTCTTGATATTATTCTTGATATCGGTGGTGTTGTCGGCACATTGTGTTACTCGGTATTTCATGTTGTTGGGTGTTGTTCTCGTATTCTTTGCTCGCTCTGCCTGGTAGTTCTTTCTTTAGTAGAGAAAAGGGTTGTGGTCTCTGCTGATGTTGTTGCAGACTTGCAGTTGCTGCACCTATTGCTATACAAAAATTAGTAAAATGTTCTGTTTTGGACATAATCTCCAAGCTAGGACTGAAACCGATGTTTTCAGTGCCTAGCTTGAGGGGGGATGTTGAGATATACCACATATATATATTGTGTATTTATGTGGTTAGGTAGTTAGATATTAAGAGTTCACTGTATATCATTAGTATACAACATATACAATGTTAGTTAGTGGTTATAGTTAGTGGTTATTTCTGAAATGGTTATATTTGGCTATATTTGCAAATTAGTTATTATAAATAGAGAGTAGTAGTTGTAATATTGGGTTAAGTGAAAATAATACAGAATTGCAGAAGAGCACTTCAGCTCCCAAAAATATCCTCTCACGTTATTAGCCTCCTTCTCCTGCTTCTCTCAAACCTGTTCATTTTCGTTCCTTCTTCTCAATTGTTTTGCTCCACGTTCTTAGCCTCCTTCTCCTGCTTCTCTCAAACCTGTTCATTTTCGTTCCTTCTTCTCAATTGTTTTGCTCCAGCAAATTTTAACAAATGTGTATCAAATAAATTGGGACAAAATGACTATTATTTTTTCAAAATCATTGTAAAATATAAGAAAAATAATTTACGTCATTTACCTTCAACATATCATTTTTTCTTTGTGAATTGAGGGCAATTTTCAAATATGTGTTTATCGGAAACGACTTCTCTATCTCTCATAATAGGTGTAAGATCTGCGTACACTCTACTTTCTTAAATCTCACTCGTGGAATTATATGTAGTTTGATGTTGAAGGAAATTTTCAAACAAAGAGCAAAAAGGAACCAATTGGACCTTATATTAGCCTCAAAAGCACATGCATAAATTTTACCGTATTAGTGGACATATTTTTATTGATAGATGTTTTTCATTGGACTAAAATGGTATACATATGGTATAATATAAACATGTGTTTGATTTAAATTAGATAAAAATAATTTATCATGTGTTAAATAAGAATAATATTACAATTGTGATAGAAATATCTCAGAATGGCTAATTGATCGGTGTATTTTATATACACCTTTTGAGTCAGTTTTAGTTAGTCTTTTGTCCCATTTTGCACATATAAGTGTCGTATTAGGATAGTTTTTCTTTCTTTTGAGTCAAAGTGGTTAAAATGGCCAAATGGCGGAAAAGGAGCAAAAAGAGGGCAAAAGAGGAGATGCCAGAGATGAAAACAGAGAAAGTGGCGAACAAGGAAATCGAACCCGGCGCCGCGCGCTCCTGCGATCGAAGCGAGGCGCGGCGCCCATCATTCGAAAGCGCGAAGATCCAGCGCGCGCGCCTAAAACAGTCGCGGCGCCACTATCGAAGACGAACTTCGGCGCGCGGCTCGAAGACGAAGCGAGGCGCGGCGCTAAACATCCGAGAGCTACGGAAGATTCAGCCGCGGCTACCGAACAGCGAATATCGAGCGCGGCGCCAAAACACCCGACGGATCGCGAGAACTTCCGTGCGGCCTATCGCAGGCGCGGCGCGACGCTGAAAAATTAGGTCTTTGACGGATTTTTGGGTCGAACTGCGAGGAAAAGAAGGAGGCGTTTTAAACCTATATAAGGAGAACCCTAGGCGATTTTTAGAGTTCCTTTCTTGTGACACAAGATTTTCTTCTAGGAGATTGGAGACCTAAACTTAGTAATTTCTTTCTTTTTCTTTTCTTTAATTCGGTTTTGCATGATGAACTTGGAATTAGTTCTTGTCATCTTTATGGCTAGGAACTAATTCTCCTATAGGCTTTCTATGTTGAACTTCTTGAAACTTATGTTATAAATTAATGCTTATGGTTATTTTTCTTATTGAGAGATCTATCCAATAATTGAGTTGAATTCTTGGTAGTTAATTGACAACTAGTTATCACTATATGATTTCTAATCGATTACGAAAAGGGGGATTGTGAATATCTTGTAAGTTGGGTAGACAGGCTTGAATTGGGGATGAAAATACCTCAATTAGTTTTGTAAGCGTTGATGAGAGGCTTAACAACCCTAATTTTGCGCATTGTGCGTGACGGTCAACTAGGTTTTGTTCTTAATCCTCCTATAGAGTTACCCTTATCGTGAAAGTTAGGTAAGGAACAATCTGGGGTTGAGTGTTTATATAACCTAACGGAGTATAAAACGATTTCGTAAACCCGCTTTCTCGAAAGAAGAACACCATAAGTAATGCATTAGTAAGTAGCATAAGCGGATAGTGAGGATACATAGAAGTCCTATTCTCATCACATCTGAAGTAATTCTTTATATTTACTTGTCTTTAATAATTCTTAGTTATAAACAAAACAATCAATCATTAATTCACCAAATAGATACTAGAAAATAGATAGTTGGTACTTGAACCCTAATCCTAGAGGACGATATTCGGTCTTATCTAAGACTATACTACTTGATACGATAACGTGCACTTGCGTTTAAAAGTGTGTGCATATTACGCGCATCAAGTTTTTGGCTCCGTTGCCGGGGATTAGGCATTAGTTCAATATCAAATTTATCTATTTTTAATTTCTAATTTGATTTTATGTATAGTTTTTTTTTTTAATTTTGTTTGTTTTATGTATTTATTGTGTGAAAACAAGGGTGTCGTGATTCTTTGTTGGTTTTGATGCATCTCAGGGATCACGAAGATATGGATTACTCCGCCAATATGATCGAGCTCCAACCATAGAGGAAGAAAGGGAGGAATTACGAGAAACTCTACTGAGTCTCACGAGGTCCCAAGCTCAGTTCATGGACGAAATGAGGTTGGGTATAAAGAAGTTGGAAACGCAAATAGCAGAACTCGCGATCATATTCAACAGCGAACAGCAAGTTGAGAGCACGAATCACACTGACTATTGAGAATTTGGTGAGATAGTTGGTGTAGAAAGGAAAAGATTGCGAGAAATCCAATTATTCACCTTCTTGGATTACGTGGAAATTCTTTTCATGCACCTATCACGGAAGAAACACCACTAGCTATCACGAATGACTCCCAATTAGGAATTGCATACCATCAAGGGCAACCCCGAGTCAAGAGATGTAGAGAATTTACGGTTTCTACAAAATAAGAAGCACAAAAGACAAACTCATCTTGTGTGCTTGGGGATACTTGTATGTTTAAGGCCACTGTTTGAACAAATAGTTATAGGAAATTGAGACCTATAGCAATAAATCGTGGATCATGGCGGTTCGCGAAGTATCGATGGGCACTCGAGAAAGGTTAATTGCGTCCGGCTAAAAGGCGTAAAAAACGGCGCTTGTTGGGAAGCAACCCAACGTTTTCAATTATGTTATTCTAATTTACATCTTTAGTTTATTTTATTTTGTCTAGAACAATCTCACGGTCATGGGGTCTTGTGTTTGGTGTGATTGACAGTCTGAGGAATAAAGCGAAAGAAGCGGGATTTCGAGCGGGTAAGCGCTTCGGGAGCGAGGGCGGCGCAAAATATCTGAAGAGGTCTTTGAAGTTTAAGCGCGCGCTCAGAGGCGCGCGTAGAATTCGAAAGTTTGCAGAATTTAGCGCCGCAGGAGCAGCGGCCGCGCGAAAGTCCGAAGGCGCTGAGATGTTTGGCCATGGCGGCGAGAATCGAGAAATTTAAAACGCCAAAATCAGATTTTCCCAATTCCAACTTCCAAAACCTAACCTTCCTCTCCAAAACCCACGAATTTTGAAACTCTCCCACAAATCCTCCACAATCCAACCACAACCTAAACTCTTAAATTTCCAAAACCCCCAACTATCTCAAACAACAAAGCTCCATTCCATAGCCTCAACCCACCAATTGAAACAAGAACAAGCTTGAATCTTCTCGTGAAAGGTAATTCCTATCTTTGTTCTTGAAGCCTTTCACTGAAGTCATAGGAGGTAGTAGTTGGGAAGAGTATTGTAGTTGAAGTAGTTTGAGTACTGAAAAGTTGGTTGTGAAGTTGGAGAAAAGAGTAGAAAAAGAGGTTGTGGGCATTGTTGAAGTTTGGGGGTGTTATGCCGCTAGTTGTTGAGTGTGTAGGAGACATTGTGCCACAAAAATTAGAAGCTGCAGATCTTGTTTAAAAATGGCCACCAGAAAGAGAAGAGGATCCACATCCACCCCAAACCCACAATACGATGAAAATAGATTTGTGAGTTACCAGGCCTTCCAAAGATACAAAAGGCTTGATACCAGACCCGTAATTCCAGAAAGGGGAATGGATTACCAAAGGGGATCATATGGGGAAGAAGACATTTATGAGCCCATCCGGGCTATGATAGAACTAAGGGGGTGGAAGAGATTTGTCAATCCGGAGAAAATAACACCAGTGAATACAACAATGGTGCGGGAAGGGGGTGCTTTGTAAGGAGAAATTATATGCCTGTGACGGCGGAAGCAATAAATGCGACTCTAAAAACAGTGGATGTTGAAGGAGGAATTGGTGATTGGAGCCATTTTAGAACATGGTCTAGGAGTACCAACAACATCAACTGGAATGCCGTCGCGCGAACACGATGCTACCCCGAGCCGCTTTTGAGATTGGAAGAAATGGATCTAGCATTTGGCGGTGCGATTCAAAGCGACCAAGGCTTGGCTATGCCGTCGATGCGCATGATTCCATCCACGCACTTCACCAGAGTGCCAGAAGATAGGATTAAGTTGATTTATGGAATTATGAAGGGGCTGACGATTGATGTGGGGAAAGAGATAGTGCAGAGCATGGAAGAAATCAGCAGGTTGGTAACGACAGGTGGATTGGGACATGGTTCACTTATTACCGATCTAGGCCACGTGAGTGCGGTCCCACAACTACCCGGATACTCATTAAAGAAACCAACCGCCGGTGTCCTATGGGATAGTGCACTCTTTTCGGACCGAGCCCGTGCCCCAAAGTGACGGAGCACCACCAAAGCGGCGTGAAGCAGCAGAGGCCGTGGATGAAGATGAGCACGAAATAGGGGCTCGATATGGCGAGACCCGGCCACGGTCAACCACAAGAGCGAAGCTTCAGAGCCCACAATGGGGCAATTGTACCAACACCGGAAGGAGATGATGCAGACGCGCAAGCGATGAGTACAAGGATGCGAAGAAACAAGGCAACAAATCGGCCGAATGAGTGCCTTGTTCAACCATAGTCGATCATTATCCACCGCCACCACCACCATTTTAACCAAAGTTTGTAAGTGTCTTATTTTTTCTGTCTTTGAGTCTACACATTGGGGACAATGTGTGATTTAAGTTGGGGGTGTGTTTTGTGTTTTAGTTTTTATTTGTGTCATGTTATGTTTTATTTAAATTTTTCTATTTGTTTTATGTTTATTTTGAGTCACCAAAATTTTTCTTTCTTGAGTCATAATTGCTGTCAAAGATCATGTATCTTTGTAGTTGCTAGAAACACCTAGTGAAGTAAGGTGGAATAATGTAAAGGAATTGAAGAAACTATCTAAACACTTAGGTTAGATATGCCAAAAGCTCATGAGAATCTGCATTTGGAGTTTCTTGCTTGAGTTATGCATGCTAAATGATAAATGCTTATGTGTTATGAGTGCTTGCTATTTGAGGCGAAATAGTTAGGATATGCATGTTAGGGAGATGACTCAGGCATTTCTTTGATAGCCAATTCTTACCATTATTTTCTATCCCGTACTTTAAAAATATCCCTAGTCAGCCCCATTGAGCCTAAATTTGAAACTTCTTCTTTGACACCCCATATTCCCACAAAATTGTGCCATAAGTGAAAATATGAAATAGTGGAGTACATTGTGTTAAAAATAAGAAACAAAAAGAGTGAACAAGTTTGATGCACCCTAATGGAAAAGTAATAAGAAAGAGGCAAAAACCTAAGTTTGGGGGTGCCTATTTGTATAATACACTTTACTCTCCCAAAACAAAAGAGGGGAAGGATAGAATTGAAGTGAAGGAAAGAATCAAAAGAAAAAGGGAAAAATTGAAAAGGCAAAGAGCTTATGGTACAGAAAAATGAGCCTAAATGCCTATCTTTACCAACCCCTACCTAAGCCTACATTACAACCCTCAAAGTCCTGAAGATCTCTTTTATGCATATCCAGAATTAGTGGAGAATATCAAGTAAGCATGTCATAGGAATTCTTGAATTTATATGCATGATTTAGTATATTGACTTCCATTAAGCATGATGAATATGAGTTTGCGAAATATTTAGCTTCATGTGTTTAGTGTCTTTGAAAATTTCATGCTATATGTTCTGCGTATTATTACGCTAACCTTCATGTTTTTCTAGTTAACATTTATGCAAAGAAAAGTGATTAATGATGGAGTCTTTTATTTTTCATTCTTTGAGTCTTTTATTTTATTTCTTTCAATCTTTGCTCGAGGCGAGCAAAGGTTAAGTTGGGTATTTGATCGGTGTATTTTATATACACCTTTTGAGTCGATTTTAGTTAGTCTTTTGTCCCATTTTGCACATATAAGTGTCGTATTAGGATAGTTTTTCTTTCTTTTGAGTCAAAGTGGTTAAAATGGCCAAATGGCGGAAAAGGAGCAAAAGAGGGCAAAGAGGAGATGCAGAGATGAACAGAAAGTGGCGAACAAAGTAATCCAGACCAGCGTCGCGCGCTCTGCGATCGAAGCGCGGCGCCCATCATTCGAAGAAAGCGCGAAGATCCAGTAGCGCACGCGAACGCGGCGCCACTATCGAAGACAGAACTTCAGCGCGCGCTACCGAAGACGAGCGGGCGCGGCGCTAAACATCAGGAGCTACGAAGATCCAGCGCGGCTACCGAGCAGCGAATATCGGGCGGCGCCAAAACACCGACGGATCGCGAGAACTTCCGCCATGGCGCTATCTGCAGGTGGCGCCGACGCGGAAAAATTAGGTCTTTTGGCGGATTTTTGGGCGAACTGCAGGGAAAAGAATGAGGCATTTTTAAACCTATATAAGGAGAACCCTAAGCAGTTTTTGAGAGTTCCCCTTTCTTGACAACACAAGATTTTCTTGCTAGGAGATTGGAGACCTAAACTTAGTAATTTCTTTCCTTTTTCTTTTCTTTAATTCAGTTTTTGCATGATGAACTTGGAATTAGTTCTTGTCATCTTTATGGCTAGGAACTAATTCTCCTATAGGGCTTTCTATGTTGAACTTCTTGAAACTTATGTTATAAATTAATGCATGCTTATGGTTATTTTTCTTATTGAGAGATCTATCCAATAATTGAGTTGAATTCTTGGTAGCTAATTGACAACTAGTTATCACTATCTGATTTCTAATCGATTACGAAAAGGGGATTGTGAATATCTTGTAAGTTGGGTAGACAGGCTTGAATTGGGGATGAAAATACCTCAATTAGTTTTGTAAGCGTTTATGAGAGGCTTAACAACCCTAATTTTGCGCATTGTGCGTGACGGCCAACTAGGTTTTGTTCTTAATCCTCATAGAGTTACCCTTATCGTGAAAGTTAGGTAAGGAACAATACTGGGATGAGTGTTTATATAACCCTAACGGGAGTATAAAACGATTTCGTAAACCTGCTTTCTCCAAAAGAAGAACACCATAAGTAATGCATTAGTAAGTAGCATAAGCGGATAGTGAGGATACATAGAAGCCCTATTCTCATCACATCTGAAGTAATTCTTTATATTTACTTGTCTTTAATAATTCTTAGTTATAAACAAAACAATCAATCATTAATTCACCAAATAGATACTAGAAAATAGATAGTTGGTACTTGAACCCTAATCCTAGAGGACGATATTCGGTCTTATCTAAGACTATACTACTTGATACGATAACGTGCACTTGCGTTTAAAAGTGTGTGCATATTACGCGCATCACTAATCCCAAAATATTTTTTTTATCAAACTGTGATAAAGTAATCTTATATTTAACTCGAAATTATTATTTCTTATCCACCAACTAAACAATCCCATATATCTATAATTACCACAGGAAATTTTTGCACGGATTTCCCTTCAAACACACTTGGTCTTTAGTTTTTGCTCATGTTGCTCATTTAATGAAAATATCAAACCTACTTCGCTCGGCATAAATACTATAATATTTATCTTCAGAAATTGAAATTTGCCTCGCACGACACAAAATCTGTAGGAATTAAGTTATGCAACATAAGTGATGTAGTATTTTTTAGTATGTTAAGTGTTGAAAGATTTTTCCTATCCGACATAACTTGTGAGATATTATAATACATATGTCCAATGAAATATAAACTTTACAACAACATACCCAATATAATTACATAAATGGGGTCTGGGGAGGGTAGAGTGTACGCAGACCTTACATCTACCTTGGAGAGTAGAGAGACTGTTTCCGGTAAACTCTCGGCTCAAGAAAAAACAAATAAAGCAGGTCAAAAAGAAAAAAAGGAACAGTAAGTAAAACAAAACAATAAGCTAAGCAAATAACAAAAGATAGTAGATAGTAAGAGAAATCAAAGCATAAGAAACTACAAGAGAAATCCTATAACTACTAGTAACAAAAGAAAAGAGAAACAATGCTCTATTACCTACTAACCTTCTACCATAATTTATGTCCTCCACAACCTTTTATCTAAGGTCATGTCCTCAGTAAGCAGTAACTGAGTCGTGTCCTTTCTAATTACTTCTCCCCAATTCTACGGTCTACCTCTACCTCTCCTGAAGTCATCCGTAGTCAACCTCCACACTAGAGCTTCCACACAGTTCCTTTACACATGTCTGAACCATCAAAGTCTCACTTCCCGCATCTTGTCTTCCGTCGAAGTCACTCCCACCTTGTCCTGGATATATTCATTTCTAATCCTATCATTCCTAGTATGCCCACACATTTACTGCATCATCCTATTTCTGCTACTTTCATTTTATGAACATGAGAGTTCTTCATTGGCCAACACTCCACCCCATATAACATAGTTGGTCTAACCACCACTCTATAGAACTTACTTTTGAGTTTTGGTGTCATCTTCTTATCACACAAGACTCCAGATACAAGCCTCTATTTCATCCACAATATGATGTGTGACATCCTCGTCAATCTCTTTATTTTTTTTAATAATAGACCCAAGATACTTAAAACTTACTTTCTTTTGGATGACATGAGTATCAAGCCTCAATTCCACGTCAGTATCACATGTCACGTTACTGAACTTACACTTCAAGTATCCTGTCTTAGTCTTGCTCAACCTGAACCCTTAAGACTCCAGGATATGTCTCCAAACCTTCAGCTTAGCATTGACTCCCACGCGGATCTCGTCAATCAGCACTATGTCATTCACGAATAACATACACCATGATACCTCTAATTGGATATTCCACGTCAATTCATTCATCACTATAGTAAATAAAAATGGGCTAAGAGCTGATCCTTGATGTAATCCCATCACGACGGGGAAGTGCTCTGAATCACCTCCCATATTCTGCACTCGGGTATTGACTCCATCATATATGTCATTAATCGCCCTAGTATATGCCATAAGTACCACTTTATCCTCCAAACACCTCCATAGAACCTCCTTTAGGACTTTGTCGTAAGCTTTTTCTAGGTCGATGAACACATATTAATGTCATTATTCCTCTCCCTGTATTGCTCCACCAACCTCCGCACAATATGAATGGCTTCTGTTGTCGAGTGCCCCAACATGAATCCAAATTGGTTCTCTGAAATATCCATGCCCCTCATCACCCTCATCTCCACTACTCTTTCCCAGACTTTAATAGTATGGCTTAGTAGCTTGATACCTCTATGTCACCCTTGTTCTTGTACAATGGAATCATCGTACTCCACCTCCATTCTTTGGATATTTCAGCATAGTTAAAAACTACATTAAACAGCATAGTAAGCCACTCTAAACATGGCATGCCTGCACTTTTCCAGAATTCTACCAGGATCTCATCCAGTTCAGTATCTCTACCCTTGTGCATCCTACTAATAACACGTTTAACCTCCTCAACCTTTATACACATACAATACTCAAAATCACAACTCCTTTATGAGGGCTCCAAATCCCCTAGCTCAATGTCTCTGTCCCTCTTGCCGTTCAAGAGTATATGGAAATACGATTGCCACTGCCATCTAATGAGTGTCTCCTCGACCAATACTTTACCATCCTTGTCCTTGATGCACTTCACTTGGTTCAGGTCGACGGCCCTCATCTCTCTCTCGCTTGGCAAGCTTGTAAAACTTTTTATTTCCGTCTTTGGTCTCTAATTCTATATACAAAAACTTAAAGGCTGTCATTTTTATCGCCGTAGCAACAAACTTTGTCTGCTTCTTCTCCATCTTATACCTTTCCCTATTCGTCCATTTTTTTCCTCATATGTACTTTCCACTAGCTTCACATACGCCAACTTCTTTGCATTCACTTTTCTTTGACTTTCCTATTCCACCACCAATCCCCTCGATGACCGTCAAATCTACCTCTCGAGACCCCTAACACCTCTCTCGCTACTTTCCTAATGCAACTAGTAGTCCTATCCCACATATAGTTTGCCTCTCCACTACTCCCCATGCCCCCCATATCCATCAACTTCGCCCCCATCTCCTAGGCACTGGCAGCAGTCAAGTTACCCCATATGATCTTAGGTTGGTCACTCACAACCCTCTTCTTCTTCTCCCGCCTAATCTCTAAATTCATAGTCAAGAGCCTATATTGAATCGTAAGATTCTCACTCGGAATGACCTTGTAATCTCTACAAAGACCTTTATCATTCTTTCTAAAAAGCAAATATTATATCCGAGTCTTAGCCCTCAAACTACGAAAGTTACTAAGCTTATTCGGAAAACTCGAATTGACTACCACCAACCCAAAAGCTCTCGCAAAGTCCAAAAGTGAGACTTCTCCTACATTTCTGTCCTCGAAACCAAAGCCTCTGTGCACATCATCATAGCTCTGCAGAATTAACCCGATGTGCCCATTAAAATTTCCTCATACGAAAATCTTCTCAGTGAGCGCTATAGCCCTCACCAACTCGTCCAAATCCTCCCAAAAGCGCTTCTTGTCCTCATCGTCCAAGCCAGCTTGCGGGTAAACACTAAATAATATTCAAAGTAGACCATCCAACAACTAACTTAATCATCACCATCCTATCGTTGACCCTCATAACCTTTACCACTTGATCCCGTAGCTTCGAATCTACTAAAATGTCTACTCCATTTGTGTCCCTCTAACGTCCTGAGAACTACAACATAAATTCGTCCACATCCCGCGCCCTAGATCCTACCCATTTGGATTCTTGAATACAAGGTATATTAATCCTCCTCTTCTTGATAATCTTCACTAGCTCTATGGACTTCCCCAATAAAGTCCCTATGTTCCAATTCCCTACCCTCAAATTTGCCGAGAAAAAATTAAATTTGAGGCACACGAAAAGTATTGAAGGACAAAAATAAAAGATCACACATTTAAAAGGTAAAATTAAAGATCACCAAAAATATAGGCATTTGCGAGAATGATCCTTAGCTTAGCTCCAAATGGGCCTCATATTGTTTGGGACCACGTCTACAAAAATGTGTCATTGCACTAGTTGATTTGATATGTGCTACAGCCTACATTAGATTCCAAGCTTCAAAGCCGAATTTCCTGGACCATTCACACTAGAGGCACGTCCTTTTCTTTGTGGTCAAATGCCACATTTCTTAAAAGGGCAACAACAACAACAAATAATCAATTAGAAGGAAGAAAAGTGGCTCAAGTTGGGGCACTTTTACAGTTGACTACTACTGATGGTTGAAAATTGAAAATTTGGAGTTTGTTGTTCTATTATTTGCAGCCCTTCGAATGGCTTGTCGTTTGGAAGGAGAATGAATGTATTACTCTCTCTGTAAACTTTATTTTATCTTTCAACAAGTGTCTGCTATCCCCTTTGTGCCGTGTGTCCATTAAATTGAAAAACACTCCCTATTAGACCATCTACAGGAGACATTATGTCAGATAATTATACACACCGGAAGACAATTCGAATGAGATATTGACGTAGAAATAATTGAAAATTATTGAATATATAGGAGATAATCTTGCCACGTGGAGACAATATCTCCTGTTCGAGAAGGTGAAATGGCAAATTAATCTGCTCGTGTCATGTGGCAGCCAGCGATTGGTTGCCCCAAATTCATTTTACACCACTACTTTAATTGCTATTTTTGACCAATAATTTGACCGAATTAAAAAAAAACCAATTTTTTTATTTTTCAAGATCTGTAAAAAGATACTAAGTTTACTTCATTTGGACACCGAAATATTTTGGCTATTTTCTCCAAATTTCTATCTTCTTCCAAGTTATTTGCTATTTTTTTTAATATGGATCCTAATCAACAGAAAATTAATTTTCAATTTGTGATTTTAATATTATCAATGTTTTAGTGCGTTTTTGATAAATTGTATGATTAATTTATCTTCATTAATAAAATTATGTATTGTTGTGTTTTAATATTATAATAATATTTGATAAATGTCAAAATTAAATAAATATAAGTAATATATAATTTTATTATTATACGTGTAATACTATGAATTATAAGAATAATATCATATACAAAATAGAAAATGAGATAAAATGAATATATATGGTGGGATATATGTATTAATGTGGAGGAAAGAGAAAATGAATTATTTTATTAAACATCCCATGTTATGGAGTGTATGTGATAAATGGAGATATTTAATGATGTGACAGATGAATAATCTGATATGATAAGAGATAAAAGTTATTTCAATTATATCCGGTTGAAGATGGTCTTAGCATTTTTTTCCATTTCCAAGTCTTGAACATGATGTTGCTAGTTACAACTTATGTTTGGAGGGTTGTTACCTATCGTTTTATAGTATATTATAGAGTAACTTACATAAAATAAATAGCTTTCTAACCAACTATATTTATTATTTTCTTAATTATAATTTGTAGCTATTTTTTAGCTATTTTACGTGTATTTATGTATATTCATATACACAATTTCAAAATACAGTCAACTAAATACAACTATATTTTACATGTTTCGCCACTACTAAAAAAAGGCTAAAGATTTCCGCCGTTTTTGCCTAGTCGGTTTTTGAAAATCGACGGACGACTTAACCATCGAGTTTTTATACGAAATAATAATTTAATTAAAAACCCGATGGATTCCTTCGGATTTTTAATTAAATTAATATTTTTAATATATATATATTATGTATTTAAATAAATAATATATAATATTAAAAACTAACAGAATCCGTCGGATTTAATTTATTTAATTTTTTTATAAAACTGACGGATTCCATCAGTTTTCTACGAAAAACAACAGAATTTTGTTGGTTTATCAACAACCACACCTGTCAAAAACACTCAAGACCTATATATTTCAATTTCAGCTACAAACCAACACTAAATGCTGCCAAAATAATTCTAAATGAGCTACAACATAAATAACATCCTAATATCAATCAAACACATCAAATATGATATTAAACACATCAAATACAATTAAAAAAAAAGTCCACAAAAGTTCAAAGTTTTCAAAACATTCTACTAAAAGTACCATTACTTCTACAAAATACCAATATAACATAAGAGAAATCCTAAGTACTAAGGCATCTCATCATTCGGTGTACAATCTACGTATTCACCGTCGTCTACCAGCTCCATGTCATCATCTTCTTTAGGGTGAGCAGGGGGAGAGCTTCTGCCGCTGCTAATTGCCTATTAAGTTCTTCGATTTATTGCGCCATAGTTGCGACTTGAACACCATTAACTCCCTTGCACTGTTGGGAACTCCCTTTACATCACAGTCCTAAATGGAGGTGTTCAAAGTTGTTACTCGGGCCTAGATCGTACATTCTACTCTTTCAATCTCCAATTCCGGTGGAGGCTGGGCTGACTCGCCTTTAGGCTGAATTTGTCTGTACTCATGAATCACTTCTTTGTACCCAACATGTACATTTAAAAATAAAAATTACTCGTTTCTTTTACACCAAAAAAAAAAATTACTCCCTCAGTCCCAAAAAAAATTTGGCCTACTTTCCTTATTAGTTTGTTCCAAATTATATTTAGAAATAATTTAACTTTATGAGATCATTTATAGCCACACAAATATCGATTTATTTTGGATCACACATGTCAAAAGTCTTCATTTATTTCTTAAACTTTGTGTCAAGTCAAACTAGATCAATCTTTTTGAGATGAATGGAGTAGTATATACCAAATATATAACAATTAAACTTATACCATAATTATTCAAATTACATAAATGTCTTTAGCCGTGGGTTTGACCAAATGAACGACATGTTGAAGAATGATTAACGACATTTCTCGGCGAGGATTTGGTATCCATAGGAAATTCCGCAGACTGTTCATAGAATGCGCCATTTGAGCTCATCCTGATTGGAAAAAACTCCCGTATTATCTTTCGACAAAAAAGAATTTGTAACTCAATAATAACATATTGATCGTTTATAACTTTTAAAGTGTAAAATTACTTACCATTTTTCAGCTACACTCCCTTGAATTTTTGCATCAGTAGTGTGCAAGAAGCCACATTTTTCAATGCACAGACATCCTTTGCCTGCTTAGACTTGGCGATGAACTCAGGAGTTCGCAAATATGCTTGAAGTTGCTCCCGTTGTCCGCTGGTTATCCATCTGGGCTTCCTATTATACTTTCTAGCCCTCGAAAACCAGTAGAACAATCTTGCACTCCCCTTCATATCGAAGTTCTTAGCATTCCTATTGATGTTTTTTGAATCCCATGTACACATCTTCTTCAAACCAAATTGCTAAAGTTAGAAGATATACATAACTAAATTAAAACTTTATAAAATTAAAAATAACTAACATACATTAAACTCATTGAACATTTTCAATCGAGTCTGATATGTAATCGCACTCCATGAAGAGTAAAAATGATTATTGTAAAGTCTTTAAATGACCTACAGAATTGCTTTTGTAGTCTCATGATCTGGATAATACCTGCAACAAGACAATAAAATGTTGACATATAAAAGTGTAAGATGATAAAAACTTAATAAAACAGTCTTACCCAGCTCCCTCAGGCACGATCATAATCCTACCATCATAACTAAGTCTCCCGGTTGTAAATTTTGACTCGGTGCAGGTCCAGATGATGGTGATGGTGCCAGTGCTGGGCATCTATTGAAAAAATATTTAATTTTTTTTCTATTGTCACTATTTATTTTATTGGTGTTGTATTAAATCTGACTATTAAAGTAGACGATTGTAAAACACTTATAGAAACGATTTATGATTGCATAGAGGTACTTCCAACAGACCCAACTGAAGAACCAACTCACGAACCAACTAAAGAAGAAGTTACGTCTAGCATACACACTGAATGCAAAAAAGTATATATGTATTACCAACAAGAAAGTGCAAATAATCAACCGACTTCGGTACCATCTTCTTCTACTTCACTGCAACCTAATAAAAAACATGCGATTTTTGCTGCTAGTAATCAATGCCTTAGAAATAAAATGTTTAGTGGTTCAATTTATTCACAAGTTAGCGAATTTGATGTTTATATTTTGTAGGGTGTTGTACCGTACGAATTAATTGTCAATGATGAAGGACATGAAAAAATACTAGAGGACAATGAGAAGACATTTCCGACAATAGCAAAGATGACCCAAGATGTGTTGAACATTCAATCGTCATCAACAACGTCTGAAAGTGCTTTTTCTGCGGAAAGATTTTAAATAAGAGAGCACAGACATTCATTGTCGGGAGATACATTGGAGATTGCAGTTCTATTCAGAGATTGAATTTGAGCGGAGCATAGAAGGTTCGGTCAACCGGATATCAACGAAGAAGAAGACTACAACGAAATCTTGTCTGAAGGAACATGAAGCGACGTCGAACAATTTGACCAACAACTTTCAATTCCAACCGAAGATCCTCAAGACATTGTGAGGAAATTCGAAAAAAGTATGATTAACTATGTAATTTTTTTAATTGCAATTTTACTATATGATTTTCAACTTTTGAACAACACCACAAAGTTGCAATTTTGAAATTGTATTACAAAAAAATTATATTTCTATTAAATAATATAAGAGACATAAAAACAATCTTGGAAACAGTCTTGGTATATTTTTATTAAACTATCCTGTTCAATTATTGAAGTGTTTATGAAAACATAGATGTTCAGTAATTTACAACTGCTGCACTATGTGCTTCAACTTTATACAAAGTACTGAATTTCTATCCTATTGACACCATTCTAATTCATAAGAATTATAAACTAAAACTTCGAATCACAATTCACTATAACATTTAGACCATACAATATTTTAGTAAATTGGATCCTCCGATCTGGTTTTCTTCATTTGCTTGTGTTTCCTGCCGTCTCTTATCCCGAAGCTAGAGCTAAAGCTACAGTTCATGATATGATTAACCAGTATTTTAATCGAAAGTTGAAATTGAATACTTGTTCTGAACACAACAGTTGTATACGATTGTACGAGTGTGAGTATTATTGTTACAAGGAGGGTAAACGGCCTGTCTAACGGATCGACCCGGGCCGGTAGTCCGTTACCGGGTTGAACCGGTTACCGGTCCGGTTCACTAGCTGCAGCCTGCGGGTTCGTTTTTTTTTTTTTTTGTAAATTTCGAAAATCTAATTAAATTCAAATTAAATATGTAATATAATAATATAATAATATAATATAGTTTATAACTTTATACTTTATAGTTATATTGTAGTTATATAAACTATATTAATATTTTTTATTCCGAAAATTTATTAATTTATTAAATTAGTAGACATAAGATAAGTTAACAAATAACAACTAAAGAAATAATAAAATAAAAATTAATGATAAGATGTAAACTTTCGAACTTTCATTATTCATAAGGTTAATTGTTAATAAAAATACATAATGAAGTAATAATAATTGTTATTTACATATTATGCATTCTTCTTGCAAGTTCTTCATAATTTATAGGTTGCTTCATAGCCTCGAATATGGAGTATTAATTTCAGTCCTCGTTGCGCTCCCGGTTTCCAAAATATTGTCGATTTCTTCATATTCCGGAAAGTCAACGTCTTCATATCCTTGATTTCTTCCCTCTGATCTCATCCAATTCCTTAAGCATACTAACACTTCTAATGTGCTTCCGTCCAATGAGTGACGTGTGACTCCTATTTGATCTCTCGCTTGGTTTCAGAAGCCACTGTTGAGATAGGCACATTAAGAACATTTCGTGCCATAGCTGCTAGTACCGAAAATTGTCTTTTGTTATCCTGTCACCATTGTAAAGGTTGAAAGTTCTTCTTCGGCTTTGTTGGATTTTGCAAATAAAATTGCATCTCATCACAATTTCGAGTTGTGCTTGCTTGTGTTGTTGCAAAAGTGCTACATATAGATAAAGATTCATTTTCATCGTCTTCATCGAATCCTGTAGATGTAAACACAGAAGCAGAAGCAGAACTAGAAGAAATATTAGTAGCAGAGTTGTTGTTGTCATGTAATGTAGCATAATAATCATATAATTTAGCTAAATTAGTATCAAGTTTACATATGCAATCAAATGAAGATGGAGTTTCTGTTTCACCTACTTCCATATAAGTATATAAACTAAATATTAAATAATGACAATTTACTTTTTTAATAGAAGGATTTAAGACTGCACCAATACAATAGATATCAGTAATAGGAAAAAAATATTTTTTAAACTTTTCAAACATAACTGTAACTGTAGCTTTATATTTTATATTTGATTTTAAATCATAAAGTAAATATGAAATTTCAGCTATATGAGCTAAAGCATTACAAACTGTTGGGTAATAAGATCCAGAAAATTCAACAGTAGCAGTGTAAAATTTACGTAAATTTTTTAAAAGTTCAACAATTGATTTTCAAACATCGTCGTTTAACATATAAATCACGTTCTTACTATGAGCATTTGAAACATGTGTTATGGGGTCTTTATACTTATAACATTCTTTTTAAAACAAATAAGTATAATTCCACCATGTAATAATCTCTTGTGGCATGAATTTAGGTCTCAAATCAAATTGTTTACATTTTTATTTAAATTCTATAAGTCTATTTTTTCTATTATTACCTTGAATAACTCCAACAGCTCTTTTGACAATTTGTATTTCAGTTGCAAATAACTCAAGACCACTTTTAACAATTAAATTATAAATATGACAAGCACAACGAACATGAAATATATCAGGAAGTGACGGTTTTAATTCCACTTTTAAAAGATCTACAACAGCAGTATTATTAGATGCATTATCGAATGATATACAAAGTATTTTTTATAAAGATTATAATTTTTGGCATAAGCACGAATAGTTTCGCTTATATATTTTTCAGTATGACTTTGATCCTCGTCACACGCAAAAGCAATAATACGTTTTTCGTTTTAAAATTTTCATCAATCCAATGACAAGTAATTGTTAAATAATCATAACCGTTTAAAGCGTGCCCAATGTCTGCAGTAAAACTAACTAGGCATGGAAGATTAGTGAACAAATATTGGGAAAAAATAACATAATCATTATAAAGTCTAAAAACATCGGCTCTACAAGTACTACGAGGAACACCTGTAAAACAAGGATTATATACTCTTTGAATATATGTAATTAAATATGAAGCGAAAAGAAAAGGTAAACAACCTCCGACAATCATTTTTGCTAATTGATGTGATCCTTCTTTGGATCGTACTTAGCCAACCCCGTTAATGGATTAAGTTGTTGTTGGCCAGGGTTCTAAATCGATGTGACACTCCATTGTATCGAGATGATCTTTCATAAATGTCTACCTATAGTGCGATCCTCACCCCCTCTCTTATGTTTGTAAGTTTTCCCACAAATATTACATCTAACTCTATCAGTGTCCCCAACTCTATCATAAAAGAGTCACACTTTACTCATTTTTCTCCTTACTTCTGGTTCTGTAACTTCTGATAAAGGAGGTCTACGACTACCACTAGCACTAGCAGTACCAACATTGACAGAAGAAACACTAGTAGGTGTAGGAGGTTTAGTTTCTTCAAATTCAACAATATTATCTAATTGAACGTTATCATATTCATTATCTTCTATTTCAGAATCTTCTTGCATTTGATCATAATCTATATTTTGATTAGATGATGAAGAACCTACATATTTTTTACCCCTTGAACTAGATTTACGGCGCAGTCCTGACACAAATCACCTTAGCGAAGACATTATAAAATATTTAAATAATCAACAAATAAATATGACAATTTAATAAAATAATTAGAGAATGAAACGAGTGTACCAAACTTCGAGATTCAGAATTTAATTGAAACTCGTAGGCCGAAGCTCGAAGTCTTGCTACTTTGCAAATTAATAATAATAATAATAATAACTTTAGAATTGATAATATAGAGAATTAAGAGAGTATGAGAATTGAGAGAATTTAATTGAAACTCGTAGGCCGAAGCTCGAAGTCTTGCTACTTTGCAAATTAATAATAATAATAATAATAACTTTAGAATTGATAATATAGAGAATTAAGAGAGTATGAGAATTGAGAGAATTGTAGGAATACTTGTGTGATAAAAAAAAAAGAATGTAGAGTATTTACAGATTTTTTAAAGGATAGAAATGTAATTAACAAAAAATTTAAAACAAAAAAACAAAAAAAAATGACAAACTGGCCATTGGGTTGGCCCTCCCACCCTCTACCCCCAAATTGACCGGTAATGTTACCATTGGGCACCAACAACCCTTTAATTTTTATTTTATTTTTTCCTTACCGGTTAACCGGCAAGGTTATCGGTTTCCCGTTACCGGTTCAACCGGTCCGGGTCCTTATCGGATTTCTCTGTAACCCGTGCGGGTTGGGGTTGGGGCCAAACCAACCCCCAACCCGGTAAGCCTTACCGGTCCGGACCGGACCGAATTTTGTACCGGGTCGACCAGTCCGGTTCCGGGTCAACCCGGCCCCTTAGACAGGTATAGGTAAACCACCCTCAATATCGGTTGCACTTGCATGCATCTATTGCGTGTTATATGTTTCTATTGGAGTCATAAGAGGCCACCTAAAGTTGTCCTCAGATTTTGTTTAGACACCTAAACCTAGGCTTGTTTCGATTGAACCCCTATAAGACTTATTATTGTTATCGGAATTGATTCAACAAATATCTTTTATGTATACTTGATTTGTGAATGATAAATTATTTAACTTGGTTTCCTCATTTATTGAGCTCAAAAGTGCAGTTGCATATCACAAAGGCACTGCTGCCTATTACTAAAGTACTGTTACAGTATACATAGACAAAACAACTGCAACATGAATCCAGCAGTCTAACTGTTTACTTAAACAAAAAACACACAACCAAGAGTAAATTGTTTTGGGACCAGCATTGTAGTATATTACATAGACAAAAACATAATAAAGTTCTTAGATGAACTACTTGGAGGTTCCTGAAGATTGGTTTGATAAAGATGCATTTTTTTGGTTTCTCTTGTTGGCTCTCAGCAGCTGTGAGGGGGTGATTGCATTTTTGCCTTGCCATTTCAGACAACGAGATTTATAACTAATATCAATATTTATTGGTGAAACACTCTTTAATTTTATTCCACCATGTAGAACCCTCTCACTTGATGTACCAGGCTACAATAGATGAAAATTGGAGACATTAGACAAAATTTTAATTATCTTTTATAAATAAACAATCCAATCATAAAGTATAAAGTTATTTTACATTAAACACTTGAGTTCCAATTGTAGGATCAGAGTAAACACCAAAACCAGTAGTAGGCCTTTTATTTCTTCTATTAGCAGGCAGCATCAAAACTAGCAGTATTGTATGGCCTTTTTTGTCCTGATAAAGGTGACAATTGACTAGAGGAATCATCATCTCTAGAACTAACAAATGGGACTCCTGTTGCATTATCTCCTTCTTCCCATTCCCCTGCCAGTCCCAACTTGCACCCTTATTTGTTGAGTCATAGGCACAACTGTTATGTCACCACAAATTGAGCTTAATTGTGTAGTCACATATGTTTGACTGGAAGTAGGTTGTGAAGAGCCCCTCCTTCCAGGCTATATAGCACAAATGAAAAGATATTGCATTTTAAACAAGTTGTATAAAACTGTAATGTTAAAATTTGAATTGAATTGGTTTAATATCTACTTGCTTCTGTTTGAGTACCACTTTGGGTATCTCTTGGCACAGATCCTGTATCACTACAAACAAAGCTTGAAGATGGTTGAGTTGGATTCCTTTGCCTTGAAGTTGAAGGTCTAGGTTGAGTTGAATTCCTTTGCCTTGAAGTTGAGGGTCTAGGTCGAGAAGGCCCTGCACCTATTCCATTCTATACAATACAAATAAGATGATGAAATAAAAAAAATGTATACACTTAAATTAAAGTTAGATAAATTAGAACACGATATCGTACTTACTCTTTTCTCACACACAGTCTTGTTATGGCCATTTGCTTGCATATGGAGCAAGTCATCTTGACCCTCTTTTTGGACATCTTACTATAATTTTTTGGCTCATTCTTATCCTTCCTTCTACACTTCTTTGATCTGCTTGGTATTTTTCTTGGCTTTGGAGGCTCTATTGATGGGTTTGTAGTCTGAGGCCACATCTTCATATTAGGGATAGGTTGGATGAAATGATTGTAGACTTAAGAAATGCTTCTTTCCTATATCAATGCTCTACATGTTCATCAGGATCTTGATTTAAGTAATAATAAGCACAAACAATATGAGGGCAGGGAATACCTCTCAACATCCATAGCCTACAATCACCAATATTTTTTGTCAAGGTGAACGACAAATTTATATCCTTCATCTCTCATTTCAAAACCATTAACCCCATTCCACTGAAATTTACACTTATTAGAATACTCTTTGTTATGTTCTAGTATTCTTCTTGCCATAGGTGCAATGTCTGTTATCCAAGTCTCAGCAAATCTGATCATGTTTACATGTATGTTCATCATTTTATGTCTAATTTCCTCTAACATGATAATAATTGATTTATGTCTAGCAGCTAAGATCCAAGAATTGAAAGTCTCATACATGTTATTTTCTATAATATCACATTTGGCATGATACTTGAAAAATACCTTACAGAATGAGGTGACTTCATAATGCATAAAATCCTCAGTTATTTTTTCCTTACCCAGTTTAGACAATGCATCCATCTCCTTCTGAAACTTGACTTCGAACCTGGCCTTTGAGCATCTCCAAAACTTCTCTCTTCTCTCTTCTCTCTTCTCTCTTCTCTCTTCTCTCTTCTCTCTTCGTGTCAGTTACTCCATATATGTCTAGCATACATCCTTCTCTCAGCGTTTGATAGCAACTCCAACAAAACAGGAACAAGTAGTCTAGCACTTGCATTTTTGTACCTAAGAGGGATTAATTGCCGAGCTTTTTTCAATTCCACAGTAAATCAGGAAGGTTTCTCCATGAATAACTAGGTCCTAAGTTAAGCTAAGTTACAGGCTATTGCTCCATGATGGCTCCGCCTTATACGATTACTGCCAGTCAAACGACAAGTAAATAGAGCTGACCAATTTGTCATAATCTGGTAACGCAAACCATATGATACATATATCTTGCATTATATAGCTCTGGATCTACTGGTTTAAGTCGTCGAGGATTCAGATTATTGATCATTTCGTCTGAACCACATCTCAAGAACCTAGTTTTACTACTATATCACTTAATGCTACTATTCGGGAAAACAGCAGACTGCACCCTCCCCAGCAACTGCAGATGACATAGATTCAGATAAGAGAAATCTTAGCAATGACAAATTGAATTAGATAGGATTTGAAATGAAACTTAATTACCTGTTCTAAGAAATCAATTTGAAAGGAGATATGCATATAGGTAGTCTCTAAACAATAATGATGATAAAAGATATTATTTATACTCTGTAAAGAAAAATAACATTTATGCCAGACCACAGTTACCTCATAAAACGTTGTAAGGTGTTCAACAGGAACCACAGAAACTCCATCGCTCAAAAGCTGACTTTTTCTTTAATAACCAAGAAATCATCAAAGGCCAGTGGCACGGTTCAAAGCTCATGAGTAATGGTCCCGCACTTCTCCACTTAAATACCGGACTTTTGTCCACAACAGGGTGTTGAACCTGTGACGTGTGCCTAACCCACACATCACACATTGCATTCTTACCGCTTGACCAACGCCCTGGGGCTCATCGTGCAAAAGTTCACTTCAGCCAATGAATTGACATATCTTCCTACATTCATCTTCAAAGAAGGTTCAAACATGTATGACAACAATAAGCAAGCAATTTGGATGTTCTGAAGAGACTGACCAAATAGGACGCAACTTTACTGTCTCAAACTTATCACTTGCTAACAGAAACTTCTCATAAAAATAGGTTACTGTATATACATCATTAATATTGTGTAATTGAAAGACAAGTATCAAATAAAACAACCATATTAACAAACCTAACCCTGTCATCCTTCCAATAAATGAAAAAGAGAGAACAAATAACAAGCTTTAATGTTATCATCGCACAGCCACAAATTCTTCTAAAGTATCAGTATCTCAAAACAACCACAGAAATGTGTGTGTGGGGGGGGTGGGGGGGGGGGGATCTCACAGAGGTATACAATGTCAACTTCCTTTTGCCTGTACAAGAAATAAATGAATTGCCATGCTTTTCTTTCCTCAAGGTTGCAAGATGATGAGGAAATTTAGGTATCAAAGACCTACATTATCAGGTCTTTTATTGCTCTCCTGTGCATCTCTGCTCTTATTCTTCCCAGAGGCTCAAAATTGTTCCATGTTTTCCCAAAACCTTCTCACTGACATGGAATGAATGGAATGATATTCTTCTATATATGGAGTATTTATTAGAAACCAAATAAAACATGTGAAACAACTGGACATGCCCAAGAAAATGAAAAGAGGAGCCACAAGTAGAACAATTCATATTTTCAGAGTTAATTTTCATATTTAAAACTCAGAAATTCGTAGAATAAACTGTTACAAAGAAAGAAAAGATCAATCTTCATATGATCCACAAACAAAATTGGAATTAACAAACACCTAAACACGTGATGTACCATTTTCACTTAATTATCTACCCTCGGACTTGACCAATTGCGAGAAAACCCTACTCATGGAAACACCAGATAGATCATCCAAATTTGGTGTTCCGATATGAGCAGCAGAAGCACCGGCATCAACTTGACTGAAATCATTGACTTGCGGAGAGAGCTCGCCAATAAGGATGGTGCTGTTTTCTTCAGGATCATCTTGAATGACAGCCTCTTGAAGTTGAAGTGCATACTCCAGATTCCATAGCACATCACCCATTGAGGGCCTGTCTACACCAAAATCAGCTAAGCATTTCTCTGCTGTTTCTCCAAACTTCCTGAGGGAACCTGGTCTTATTTTGCCCACAAGATTGGGATCTATGATTTGCTCCAGTTGTCCCTTCTTCTGCCACTTCATTGCCCATTCAGCTAAGTTAACCATCTCTCTCGGAAGAGACGGATCTATGACAGGCCTAGCACAAAGAACTTCGAATAAAACAACACCGAAAGAATAAACATCAGATTTTTCCGTCAGCTGTTGCCTTCTAAAATATTCAGGATCCAGGTAGCCAAAACTTCCTTTCACGGCTGTGCTAACATGGGTTTGATCAAGCTCGGGACCTGTCTTGGATAGTCCAAAATCAGCAACTTTTGCCATAAAACTCTCGTCAAGTAATATGTTTGCAGACTTGACATCACGATGTATAACTGCTTTAGCATAGCCGGTATGAAGGTAGTGCAGACCTCTGGCTGACCCGATGCATATCTCCAGCCTCTGCTTCCAGCTCATACTGGGTAGATCTGAACCATACAAATGGCTCTTGAGGGTCCCATTCTCCATGTACTCATAAACTAGAATCATCTCATTTTTTTCATCACAGTATCCCATCAATGAAACCAGATGCCGATGGCGGAACTGAGAAAGCATCTCAATTTCCGTTCGGAACTCTGCAAGACCTTGTTGGGACTTAGGGTTACCCCTTTTAACAGCCACCTTTGTGCCATCATATAAAACACCTCTGTATACCTTTCCAAAGCCACCTATTCCAATGACCAAACTCTCGTCGAAGTTGCTGGTCGCTTCCAGCAAAGCTGCAAAGGGGACGCGATAACTCATGTTCGAAGTAGCACTTATGGTCGTTCCGTTTGAATACTTGCTTCCCATGGTGTGTGAATTCTCACCGTTAATAGATAACGGAATCCATATTTTTGACTGGGCAAGTTGTTCCTGCTTTCTTTTTCTATGCATGCAAAATAGGACCCCAACCATCACCAAAACTACTATTACGCCTACACTCACACCCACGATGACTCCAATTTTCTTCTTTCCCTTTGAACTAGGGTTAGTAGGAATGGACCCCACCTGACTAAGGCTGCCCCGAGAATTATTCAACTTCAAAAGTTCGAGTCCATTTAGAAAGGCGTCAGGATAAGCACTCCTTGGAGACGGTCCAACACTAACATTAATCTTATTACTTTTAGCAGGTGGAGTAACGTAATCACTGTAATAAGCTGTGGCCAAAATCCCCGAAGCTTTCTGACCAGGATCAAAATCAGGAGCCACGGTCCATGAGTTCACATAAATGTTAAATAGCAGCTGATTGGCAGCTGTACTCACTATGTCACAGAAATGTAAGCGAATGAAATATTGGAACCCAGGATCCACATCGAACGTCCATGTCAAATTAAAATTGGAATTAGGATCATCACCAGTATCATTCAAGTTCATCTCATTGCAAGTACCATAAACTGTCTGTGGTGCAAAATCTGGTGTTGCTCCGACTTTCGGATATTTTACTGATCCGATCTTATTTACTGACTTAGCAGAACTCGGCTGAGTCAAGAAACTTCGATCAGTAACCCAAGTTCTCCATAGTGTATCATTTTCAAATGACACAAGTGATCCACCCATGTTAACCCTAGCAACTGTTTCAAGCGCCTGTGCATACATACCGCTGAACACGCCAGCTGGACTGATTGTCGAGGCATCATCAGTTATAAGGACATCAGGTACAGAGACAATTTCAAGAGCATTTATATAGGCAAATGAATAGCTTTTAGGAGAGAATATGATTACAAGGTCTTTCGAGGTAACGTTTACGGAGAATTCTTTGACAGTAACATTTTTGGGAGAGAAATTACCAAGAAGAACATTCTTTTGAGTGGAAACGGAGAAACTTGCTGTGCTCATATCATATTCTTGGTAAGAAAAAGGGTAAAAATAAAGGCGAATCCAATGCCTTCCTGTTTGTTTGATTGGGAATGTATAGGTGGATTGTTTAGTAAATATTCTAGCAGTTTGATGAAGGGGTAAATCATCAGTGTTTGTAATTGAATTTGAAGGGGTATCAGCTAATATATCTTGTGAAGTTTTTAAATACTTTGAAGCTGATTTATCAGATACAAAAACCCTATTACTAACATCAGTATCTTTAGATGATCCACAATCTATCAAGAAATTATCTGCAGGATCAAATCCAGAAACACCACACAATAATCCCAACACCAATATACATAAACCCCTCATTAACAATCCAAAACCCCAAGATTCCTTCATCATTCAAATCCCAAAAGAACACAAAGAACTAAATATCAACTATTTCTTCACCAAGAAACACAAAATATCAAAACCCCATCAAAGGAAATATTAGCATAAGGGTAAAGATGTCACCTTTTTTAATCAAAACAGCTCCAAGACACAAAATACATCAAACCCCCATCAAAGGAAATCTTAGCATAAGGGTAAAGATGTCACCTTTTTTTAATCAAAACAGCTCCAAGACACACAAAATATCAAAACCCGATCAAAGGAAATCTTAGCATAAGGGTAAATATGTCCCCTTTTTTAATCAAAACAGCTCCAAGACACACAATATATCAAAACCCCATCAAAGGAAATATTAGCAAAAGGGTAAAGATGTCACCTTTTTTAATCAAAAGAGCTTCAAGAATCAGAAAAGAGGAAACCCCATATCAGTAATGAACAAATAGAAGCCAAATCAGTAGAAAAATTCTTGAGGGGTACCAGAAAAATATGTTTTTTTCAGACAAAAGAAGAGGAAGAAAAATGATGTTTTGGAACTTTAAACAGCTCAAATCTAGAAAGTACAGGCAGGTTTTAATGCTTTAACTGAAAAGTCCCACCCAAGATACAAACAAACAAAGTATAATTTTAAATCAAGAAAACAAAAACATCATTGTCTAGAATGTGAACTAGCCATTCATGGAGTCAAAGGGCCATTTTGTATTGTGTTTTTTTTGGTATATATTTAAATATGTTTGAGGGTTTTGGGATGTTTGACATTTTCTGGTAATGGGGTTGAGTTAATAACTCAAAGCAGCACTTTTTTTTTTTTTTTTTTTTTTTTGAAGGCAGGCCGCTTACTCTTTCGAGTACAAGCGCAGAAACTCCTGACCGACGCAGAATGCAAACCACGCCGCCATGTAAACCACACTTGGCCTACGCGACAGTGCTCAACCAAGCGGTTTATGCAGGATCGAACTCGCGACCATGGCCCCGCGCTTCATCGCTACACCAACTTCTACCCTCAGTTAAAACTTTGAGAAACTTTTTATACTAGCCATCCCCACCGCATCATCGCGCTCCACACACAAGAAACCCCACCTCCATCCCGCCCTACGGAGTGAGTGCAAGGCCATATGCGCGAGCAGTGGAGGATTTTTATGAGGCAGTTACCTCTGGTCATGGGAAAACTCAAAGCAGCACTTTCATGGACGGTGAAGAGGAGAGAGAGAAAAGAAGGTGAGTTAGTGCGTAACAGTAACAGACAATATTTATTCATCAGAGTTAAAGAGTTATGGGGGACTGTACACAAACTACATAACAAAAAAAGAAAAGAAAAGAAAAGAAAAGAAAAAGAGAAATAACCTTAATTAGTGGAGCAAAATCCTCTCGGCTCATTCCAATTTTTTGTTTATCAATTTTGGTCTCAAATTATATTACTCACACCGCAGTTAAAAAGGTCTAAACATTCTTGAGTGTTAAGAATGTCACATCGAATATGGAATAATAACATGAACTCAATTTAAACAATTTTCACTCTATAAACTAACTTTTGAAATTAAATTAGACTCAAAATAACACATTCATTCTTTAATTTAATTAGTAACAATAAGATGAAATTTGGTTGTTTTTTTTTTGTTGAAGGCGAACTCGCACTCGCTACTTTTCGAGCGCCTGGTAAACCCGGACTCGGATCGACGCAGAAACGCAAACCACGCCACCATGTAAACCACACTGGCAGTACGTGACAGTGCCAACCAAAGGTTTATGCGGATCAACTCGTGACCATGCGCCCCGCTTCTTCAAGCACCAACTCGCTACCTACGGGTATGAAATTTGGTTGTTGTTCACATCACAATTCGACATTTTCCACAGATGAAATTTGGTGGTTGTTCACATCACAATTCGACATTTTCCACCCATAATTGATTGCTTAATTAATGTAAATTCCAACAAAGGAAGCTGAGTCAGACAAAGGCCACTTCCTTTAGATTTCATTTCACTTTTACATGATGATTTTGGGTGCTCCTATACTTATACTATCGATTTTACAATTCTATAATTTGTTTACATTTGATATATGTAGCAAATTTATAACTTAAACTTTAAAAGTTCATATTTACATACTTAAAATTTTATTTATGCGCATGCATGATATTAGAATTTTTTGAAATTACATTTTATAGATTATGGTTAAAACATGCTGGTGTTGTTTCTTTTTATCTTTTTCCTTGATCATGACTTCTTGTTACATTCTCCTCTAATATTATGAGATATCTTAGATGTTTATTTATTTTAATTATGATTAGTTTATAACAGTTAATAAAATCTAATGTTTGATCACATAAAATTTACTTGTGAATTTTTTCTTTGATTGAGTTAAAGCTTGCATGAGATATCTTACAGTGTATGAAAAAATTTCTTTGTGAGAGCGCTTCTTCCTTAAATGAGTCTTATGAGACATAAATTTAAATTAGTCGGGGTGTTAGACAGCGAAGACTCCTAGCTAGGTAGCGTGTCTCGCCCAAGAGGTGAGAAAAGTTGAGAACAAAGTGTCGAAACCAAAATAAAAGGCATGGGATCGACGATGTCATAGCGTGTTCGAATTTTATTTTATGTAAAAGAATCCTAATTATAAGAAAAGATAAGCATCATTAAAGGTGGTGTATGTCATGGTAGCCACTTACAAGAAAAATAGTGGTAGGTAAAATGGTCCATCAATCTTTTTCTTACATGCACGTCAACAAACATTATATTGGTCTTTCAACCAGAGTGGATCTACGTCCCTGATAGTGATTGTTTGAAAAAAAAAATCATATCATTATATAAGAGAATAAGAATGTTGTACTTGTTCAAAAATGGAAAATAGCATTGAAAAAAAATGGATTGTTCGCATGCACAAATATGCACATCATAGGTCCGCGCCTGCTTTCAACTAAATCTAAAATATATACTCTACGACTTTCTATAGTTCTTTCACCTATGCATATAATCATTATGTTGTTTTTACATGAAATTTTACAATTTTATATGTGCAAGGCACATTATGTTGTTTCAACAATATCTTTAAAACAATATAGAATTTCGATCAAAATTACTGAGTTCGACCGAATTCATAATCCGTACAATAGCTTTGTCCATGTATATAAATATACAATAAAATATAAAGGGAGGAGTATGGTTTCACGTGAACTCATGCTCCTCTCCAAACACATATGTCGTTATCCAAGCTCAAAGAGTCCTATGGTGCAATAATTCTTGGGTGCACCTTTATAAATGAAGCCGGGATTTCAAATCCCACGTCTATCTTGTCGTTTTCTTTTTGTTCTCTAGAGTTGGGCCTCGAGGTTCAAATATCACTTGTGTCCCATTGTTTTTTTCTTTCTTTTTCTAGAATTTGGGTCCAAACATGGAGAATTGGCACGTCTTGTATCCCTATTGCGTTTTAATTAAGTACTATATTCTTTTTTTGTTTCTTTATTGTTTGGTTTATTCTTTCATAATTCCCAAATTTGACATATTGAACTCTTTTTCTCTTTTTCTCTTTTTATCATCGCCATTTAAATTTCGTACAACTATCGAATAGCTATATTAATATCAGCATCAAAGAATGATCTAGCATATAATCAATGAGTTCAACCGATCTTAATACGTTTGACATCGCATATAGATAAATATGTGAAAAATCACTAATATTATAAATAAATAAATAATTTCAAAAGGTTAATAAATACATGATAAGAACTTAAAAGTTGAACTGAGACCTTTCTATATTGTCTTGAAATTCTGAATATGTCTGTGACAATCAAATGTGCAATCAAGCTGGCAAGTCCAAAATAAAAGATTGAATTTTTCAAAGCGTGTGAACTTTCTTATGTATTCAGTCACATGATCATTTTTTGTGGATTGGAGTAGGTTTGACAGTTATGTATAGTGCTTATTGTGAGGTTTTTAAACGAAAGGGACTAAGGACTAAATCAAACTAGGGTTTAAAATAAGGGGGAAAACAAATATAGAGAAAGGAGTGAAAGAGAATAATAGGACGAATGGTTACACATAATTGAAAGAATTTAGGGATAGAAATGAACATAAAGAAAGAATACAATATCAAAAGGAAGCTGTTTATTTAGTTTTTTGGACAACTGTAGGGGTAATGGGTATATCCAGCTGGGAGAAATTACGGCTGGAGTGTCCGTTTGGTTGGGCTTTTGGAAGGTCAAAAGTACTTTTGGCAAAAAATTAGAGTGTTTGGTTCAAAATAAAAAAAAGTGTTTTTAGCTTTCAAAAACATTTCTGGCCTTTATTTCCAAAAGCTCAAATTTTGGACTTTGAAATTAGAGATTTTTGCCTATTTTTTAAGCCAAAAATATTTTTTATTGACAATCAAACACCTAATAACTTTTTGATAAAAAGCTCTGCTTGAAAAATTATACTTCTAAAAGCTCTTTTTAATAAACTATATCAAACGGACATTAGCTATAAAAAGTCAGCTATCCGCAACTAACTAATTTATAAAATTTGTTGCTTAAATCAGCATAATTCAGTATATATTATTTTACAACATATAATAGACCCCTCACATGAGTATGTATACAGGATTAAAGTTATGTTTTAAGCGAGATTAATTTAGAATTTAAAGTTTGTATATTTTTAAAATAATATTAATATAATATAAGATAATAAATGGACTCGTAATCATTAATAAATTATTAGTATAGATAAATAATTTAAACAAAAGTTAATGGATTCCCATGAACTCAGATAGTATACTCTGAAATCATCACTGATTTTTAGGAGTCTTCATTCCATACAGAGTTATCGAGACATTAATTCTTATAATTAAAATTCAAAAATTAGTATTCCACCTCTAATGTGGGATAACTAATATTAAAATTTTGATTTAAAATTTATATCGCTATTAACTAATACCTATAATCATATATGAGATAAACGTATCCTTAAATGAGGTCGGAAAAAATGACTTCAAGAGGTCAGGCTGCCTTTTTTTAAAAAAAAAAAAAGAAGACCTCATGAGGTCATTTTTTACGCCTTAGTATTTTTTTTAAAAAACGGACTTTATAAGGTAAGGTCGCTTTTTTCGCCTTTTAATATATTTTCTAAAAATATCGACTTCATGAGATCACTCTTTTACGTCTTTTTATTATTTAATTTTTTTTGTAGAAAATCGACTTCAAACTAATAAAAGATTCCGGGAAATACTAATAACTAGATACTTAGATCAGAACAAAAAAATCGCAAAAATATAGCGACTTTATGAGGTCAATAAATCAGGTCGAAATATTTAACATAATTAAAAATAATTCTACAGATAGCAACTTCATGAGATCAATATTATTTAAAATTAAAAAAAATAATTAAGAATACTGACCTAGGTATATATTGGCAAAAAATTGAATTTGAATAGTATAAATTTAAAAAATCAAAGTCTTAAAACAAACACTAATATTTAATGGTAGAAATGTATCCCATCACAGTCAGGATGGGGGTTCGATTCCCAGATGACACGTTTTATAATTGTTTTTAAAACCCACCTCCTAACGTCGGTATTTTCTAAAAATGAAAACGACTTCGGGACTCGGGAGGTCGGTCTTCTCTCCAAATTTTTTTGGTAAAAAAAAAACAGACCTGAGACGTTCGCTTCTCCGTTCATCTCCTCTCTTTAAACTGTGAAAGAAGGACCGAGTCTTGTAGATTTGCTGCTTCAGATTCATCGAGTTGGGTACTGCTTCCTTCTCCTAGTTTCGTTTGTCTTTTTTGGCGATCCCAATGTATTTCAGATAATCTCGTGAGGCTAGATTTTTGCGACATCATGAGATCGCTTTGAAAAATCATCTCATCATTTTTCAATCTGGATTTAAGGTCGATTTTTAAGTTGATTTTAGCCTAAAATCGACTTCAAGAGGGCGATTTTTACCGAAATTCATTGTTTTCAGTAGTGTAAATCATTCCAAATAGTATAAAAGTTTTTTACATTATTGATTAATTTAATATGTATAGTAACTTAATATTATCGAATTTAACTTAAACTCGTGTGTATAGTACGTATATATTCATGAAGTCAATGACAGAGAATTCAAGACCTTAACCCATTGAGGCATAGATCTTATTCATTTTTTTCTAATTTTTTTTTTCACTTTTTTCAAAAATTAGTATTTGATCATGAAAATTTCAAATACAATTTTAAGTTGTATTTGGAATTTGAAAAACAATCAAAATCTTGATTTCACGTTTTTTACTTTTTGTTTTTTGTTGTTGCTTTTGTGTCACTTTTCATATTTTGTCCTATATTTTTTATTTTATAAAGTTGGCCCCATTTTACTCAGTTGATCGAAAAATACATGTTTGACGGAAACATATTGTTTACACAATGTAGGAGGATTATATTAAAGAATATTTTTTTTGTTGACGAAGGAACCCGCGGCCGCTACTCCTTCGAGTGCGCACAGGGTAAACCCCGGGCTGACGCAATAGCCTGCAAACCACGTCAGCCGATTAACCACACTTGACAAGCCATGTGTGACAGACTCAACCAAAAAGTTTTATGCAGAGGATCGAACTCGTGACCTTGCAGTCTCGCGCTCTACTGCTACACCAACTTGGCTACCCTTGCGGGTTATATTAAAGAATATTTATTACTAGTGTTGTTGATTTTTAGTACAAATGAATCATTATAATAATATTTAGAAATGACGAAATGTAATAGTATATAGTAACTCGTATGCGAAAAGAAATGCACTGGGTCATTTTAGTTCTATAGCATCATATGCATCACTGAACAAGTTCATACCCGTGATTAATGACGATACATGTTGAAGATGTAAATAATTGTGAACTTAATTATATTATCGTGTTAAAGAAAGTATATAGAAATCATGCTTAATGTAGTTGGAAATAATTGATGGATAGTATTTACGGACTGGTTATGTTTATTAATTATTTTGGGTGATTTTGCTAGTTCTTAAAAATTGGGGGTATAAATCATATTTCATATTTTAAAGAAAAAATACATTTGAACAATCAAATATTATTTATAAAAATTATGGGCAAACACAACTCTAACTTTAAAATTTTCAAAAAAATGATTTTTTTATTTCTATGGCGAAACGCCTAATAAATTTCTTTCTAAATCCCCCCCCCCCTCTCTTTAAGGTATATACTCCCTATGTCTTTTATGTAATTATTTTCACTTTTCGAGAGTTAATTTGACTAACATTTGAAGTTAAATTGAATTAGATCAACTCAATATTTTAAAACTTAAATTTAAATATTTAAAGCCTATACAAAAAATATTATAAATTACAATTCTTCTTAGGTTAATATGATAAAAAATACATTACCCAACCGATTCATTTTTGTAAGATGATATTAATTTCTCTTGAGGAGTCTTCTCATTAATATCAAAATATATATAGAGTACAATATTCATCCCTTATACAATAGGAATCATAAGCTTATACAAAAGAGGAATCCTAGTTTTACCATAATTATATTTACACAATATATAGAAATATTCTAATTATGGGTAGGGAATATTGTAATTCTTATATACACGTTTACACACCCCCTTAGTCGGAGCCGGAGGAGGACGGACGCTGAGACTAGATCTGAAGTCAAGAAATAACTGTCTGGGAAGTCATTTGGTAAATATATCTGCATACTGATAGGATGGTGGAACATGTAACACTCTAACATAGCCTAGTGCAACTTTCTCACGAACAAAGTGTAGGTTTATCTCAATGTGCTTGGTTCGCTGATGTTGAACCGAATTATGAGACAGATAGATGACACATATGTTATCACAGTACACAATAGATGCATGACGCAAAGGACACTGAAGTTTTAACAGTAAATTTTTGAGACTTCAAATCTCAGCTACTAAATTTGCAACGCCTCTGTACTCAGCCTCGACACTGGAGCGAGATAGGGTAGTCTATCGCTTGGCAGACCAAGAAATCAGATTATCCCCTAAGAAAACACAAAAGCCGAAGGTGGAGCGTCGCGTGTCCGGACACTCTGTCCAATCTGCATCCGTATATGAAAGCAACATGTTTGGTGCAGAGGGGTATAGGTGTAAACCATAATCAAGTGTGCCCTTAATGTATCGAATGATACGCTTAAGAGCAGTGAAATGAGACTCTCTGGGGGCATGCATGAATAAGCACACCTGCTGAACAGCATAAGCTATGTCTGGCCTGGTGAAGGTGAGATACTGAAGTCCACCTGCAAGGCTCTTATACAGAGTGGGATCAGAGACTGGAGCACCATCCATGGCACTGAGCTTAGATTTGAAATCAACTGGAGTAGGCACCTCTTTGCAGTTCGTCATCTTAGCCATGTACACAATCTCTTCTGCATACTTACGCTGACACAAGAACATATGATTGACAGACCTGGTCACTGATATCCCCAAAAAGTAACTCAGCTTCCCCAAATCAGTCATTGCAAATTCGGACTTAAGCAAGGCAATAATCTCATTTTCCAATCCGTCGGAAGAGGCAGTAAGAACAATATCATCCACGTAAAGTAATAAGTAAGCAGTGCTACTACCTCGATAAAAAATGAAAAGTGATGTATCATTCTTATGGCATACAAACCCAATCTGCAAGATATACCTGGCAAAGCGATCATACCACACACGGGGGCCTGTTTCAGGCCATATAATGACTTACGGAAATGACACACATAGTGAGGAACTGCTGGATGGGTGAACCCTGGAGGCTGATGCATGTAGACTGTCTCTCTCAAATCCCCATGTAAGAATGCATTCTTCACATCAAGATGATGGATCAACCAGTGTTTGCCCATGACAATGCTCAAAACTATGCGAATGGTAGCCGATTTGACAGTCGGGCTGAAGGTCTCACCACAATCAATGCCCTCCTGCTGATTTGTGTCATTATCCACAAGTCATGTCTTATACATCTCAAGAACTCCATTGTCTCTGAATTTGTGATGAAATAGCCACAGACAACGAATCACATTCACTCCCTCAGGTCTAGGTACTAGATCCCATGTGTGTTTTTTAGTTAAAGCATTGAATTCCTCAGTCATAGTCGCATTCCAATTAGGGTCTTGTTTGGCCAATATAGGGTTCTTGGGAATTGGTAAAATAGTTTGGGCAGACAAGTTAAATTGGTCTTTGGGTTTGAAGATTTCATGCTTTGCACGAGTTTTCATTTGGTGAGTGGGGATAGTGGAAGGTTCCAATGCGGAGGGATTTGTTGGATACGGAGAAGGAGGGACAGACGCCGTAGTAGGTACCGCAGCTTTGGAGGGAACCGTCGGCGGCGCCGTGGCGCCCTGATCAAGTGTCGCGGCGCTGGAGGACTGACAGACCTCTCTGATGTTTTGGCATTGTGGCGCCTCAGCACTGGGCCGCGGCGCTGTCGATGGTGAATCAGGGACCTGTTCGCAGGAGTTTTGGCGCCGCGGCACTGACACTGAAGAATTGCTATGCTCTAGTTGACTTAGGATGATGTGAGAGATGGCAGACTCGTCAAGAAAAGAGTAATCTGGTTTTTGGAACTTTTTAAGATTCGAAAACGGAAATGTGGTCTCGTTGAATGTGACGTGACGAGAGATGTGGATCTAACGAGTGGACAAGTCATAACATAGATAACCCCTATAGTTCGGCGGAAAGTCTAGGTAGACACAAGGAGTGGACCAATGGGCTAGTTTGTGAGGGGAAGTAGAGGTAAAGTTAGGATAACATAGACAACCGAATATTCGGAGATGATCATAAGAGGGGGACTCTATTATAGAGAATTTCGGTATGGGTCATATTGTGAAGGGTGCTAGTTGGGAGAATATTTAGAACGTATTCTGACATTTTAGCAGCATAGACCCAGAAAGATGGAGTTAGGGAGGCATGAATCAAAAGAGTGTGAATCATATTGTTAATGGTGCAGATAATTCTTTCATCTTTACCGTTTTTTTAGGAGGTGTGAGGGCAGGAGAAGCGAAAGACCATGCTATTATTGGTATAAAACCGGTGAAACATAGAGTTATTGACTTCACGACCATTATCGCACTAAGAAGATTTTATGCCTTTTTCAAACTGTGTTTGAATGAATTTTCGAAACTCAAAAAAATTGACAAACACTTCTGATTTAAATTTGAGAGGATACAACCAAACAAAGTGAGAAAAATCATCTAGTATGATAAGATAGTAGTATTTATGACCGAGAGAACTAGCAACAGGTGATGTCTATAAATCGGCATGTATAATATCAAAATGTGCAAAAGTAACACTAGTAGATGATTTAAATGGAAGACGAGTATGTTTCCCTAAAGAACAAGACACGCAGTTTTGGGCAAGCTTCCCACTACAAGTAATGAAATTATTATCTCTAAGAAAACTAAAAACTGGAGCTCCTGGATGACCAATGCTATTATGTCATGTTGAAGAAGAAATGACCGCTAGAGAGATGAGAGAGCTAGATCTTGCAGCGGAGATGGGAGTGAGGATAGAGATCCCCCGTGCTATTGCATATTGTAAGAGGTGTCCCCGTATGAAGATCATTCACAGTGAAACCATAAGGGTCAAAATCAACAGAGACAGAGTTATTACGAGTAAATTTGCGGACAGAGATTAGATTCTTAATCATATGTGAGGCATATAGGGTATTTTGAAGGGGGGTGGATTAGGAGGTGGTGTGTAGGATGTATCATAACCCTTTACTGGAATGTGGTGGCCACTACCAACTGTTACAAATTGAGGATGTTTTAAACCAAACAGTTTGGGAATATTACCTGCAGACCGGGTGAGGTGAGATGTGGCTCCGGAGTCCATATACCAGTTGTTGTCAGGCTGTTGCATGTTGAGACTGCTGAAGGCCTGACCTATCTCAGTGGGTGTCATGCTGGACGAAGGCTGCTGGAACTGGCCGTGCATGAAGTGGGCTTGCTGCGGGTACTGAACTTGCCGAGGGGCTGGAGCAGGGCCCAACAAACCATGGTGGGAGAACTGGTAGGGTTGCTGGTGCTGGAACGGCGGCGGCATTTGCGCAGACGGATATTATTAGGCGCGCCGACTGGGTGATTCTGCGGGCCTGTTGTTGTGCTGATTACATTGTCCGCGGCCTACCACGACTCTGACCTCTCTACCGCGACCTTTGCCACCCTTGCCACCGTGTCCCTACTGCGGTTGAGAGTTTTCTGGCGGCGTTTGATCTTGAGGACGTGTTTCGACAACTAACGTCTTCTGATTGTGCTCATCCTGCTTAGCACGACGAGTCTCTTCGAGTAATAACTGCGAGCGAGCTTTGTTAAAACTGGGAAGCGGATATGCCTATTGAATTATGGCGGCTAACGTATCATAGTCACCTTTGAGAAGTCCTGCAATCAATTGCAGAACCAATTTAGTGTCCGAGACAAGCGTGTCGATGTTGGAGAAATTTTCAAGGCGTGTATTTGTAAACTGTACCCCGAAATACGCTGCACGAGTGTGTTTGTTATCTTGAAAGATTTCCTCCAAGCGGTTCTGTTACACCTCGTAGGTTAAGACAAGGGTTAAGGACGTCATTAAGATTAAGATTCGGATAATGGATATGAGATACATTTACATAATCTACGAGCACGTCAATGAGAATTTAATATGATAAGTTATATATATTTCCATTAAGGATTATTACATATTATAAGAATTACGACGTGAGGAATGCGAGACCTTATGGAATTCCCGGGAACTAAAGGGGACGGGAATCAAGATTAAAAGAAATGGGACTAAGATTTATTACTTGGGGGATTAATTTAGTTAAGTTACCAATTAGAGGGGCAAAGTGTAACATTTAGGGGCTAAAGTGCATATTTGTAAATCTGAAAATTGGATTCTAATATTACCCTAAGCATTGCACACCTGTCTTCTTCACTTAGAAACTAGGAGCAAGAACACTCCCTCCCCCTCTCAATTCGAAAATCACACCATTCCTCTAATCAATTCAAAATTCAAGCAACATTCATTCTATGATTAATCATTCCACAATTTGGAAGCAAAATCTTTGAAACCCAACCAGTGGGTCACGGGTTTGCTGGCCGAAAATAGGCCTGGGATTTGTCAAATTTTAACAAGAATTTTGGGAAGAAAAACATGTACAACTGATGGTCTAACATGGTAGAATACATGCATGTTAATTTGGAGTGGAAAGAGGTGTGAAAATGGAGGAGAAAATGGACAGAAAATTGTTGGTTGCTGACAGATTTTTAGTCAACTTTGGAGGGATTTATCTCCTCGCATATTAGGAGTTTTTAGGTGATTCAAAAGTCTAAGATGAAGTTCGTCGAGTCTAGTTTCCAATGCAATAAACCTCTCGTCAATAGGACGTCGGAGTAGAGAATTATGGACGTTACCAGTTCAACTGACAAAAAAGTGAGCAGTTCGGTCCTCACTGGAGCGAAATTAGGGCAGGTTTTCTTCAATTTTTGGAGAGAAATTAGGGAAGAAAACGTGTATAAATGATGGGTTACATGGTGGGACTCATGCATGTTGAATTGGAGTTGAAAAAGTGAAGAATTGAGCAAGGTAAATCGATAAAACAGTGGGTATTCGGATAAGGGCAGTGGGTTCGACGTTGGGACTGTTTTGACTTCGTTGAGGTATAAAATTCTTCTTCCTATTAAATAATTAGAGTTGCATGTTGTTTTAGTTTAAGTAATGGACTTGTGTTAAGAAAAAACTTGAAATTTAGACAATGCATGTGAAGGTTTGGGCGCTATTGCCGATTATGGACTGATTTGGACACCTTGGGGTTGATTGTCGTTATTGTTAAAATTATCACAATTGCATGTTAAAATAGAAGAGTCTTGATATTTAAAGGAAGTAATGGTTTACATAAGAATGTTGGAACATGAAGTATATCTGAAGAAGTTAAGAAAGAAAGTATGGAATTATGTTGTTGTTGGTCGAAATTTACATGGACTTATTGGACGTGGTTGTCTCGTCTTAGGTTGTTTTGTTAAGTTATAATGATGGGATATAAGTTATGACTTGTTATTGGTTTGTTGAGCTTGTTGGTTAATTGTGGATATGCGTTTAAACAGGGGAAGTGCTTCCCGAATTTTTGTGGAATAGGAAGTTGTCATATGATATAAAGTATACTAGTAATCCTAGAAATTGACAGTCATATTACCATTATAATAGGTTGAAGTTCTAAGACGGGGCGTATTCTGATATTGAGTTGGCTAGTACGACTAAAAGGTATGTTAAGACAACTCATTCTTTCTTTTGGCATGTTCTGCGTATGAAGATAACTGTGATGTTATTCCATCAGTTATTCTACTCTTAGAAGTTAAGGAGTATTCATATTATTGATTCTTTGCTAAAAGCATGTCTAAATTATTCCTAAGTCCTTGTTAAGGCATATAAGAAAGATGTTGATATTCATGAGAGTTTTTAGTAAGCACTAAAGCCAATTTGACTCTGCACATCCAAAGTAACTAATAAGTATTAAATGTTGGAACTGGTTTAATAAATAAGAAGGTATATATTTTAACGAACATGTTAAAATAAGCCATTGCAGCAACAAATGAATAAGGTATCGACAAAACAATTATATTAAAAATGATTAGAATTTCATCTGCATAGAAACTAAGATAGAACCAATTTGTTTTACATTTGCTAGTTCACATCTGATTAGATAAGATCTCTATAAAAGTATAACATACTAACGACCCGTCTAATGAATTAATTAGGCAATTAGGATTTATTATCACCAATCAGATAGTTTCATAATGTTAACCAGAAAAGCAAGGACATTATTGTCATCCAATAAATTCAAGAAATGTTTATTGTCATTCATGCATTCATATTTTACCCAAGACGATATGATATGAGTTGATACAGATGACAATTGCTATGTGAAACTCTTCCTCCCTTTAATTTGATATGATTTATATGAAGTGAACATACGACGAACGTACATGATTTCTATACATAAATTCCAAATGATACGTGACACGATAAGTGCCTTGAGGTTCCAAGTGATGATTAAAAGTGATATATAATATGATAGTGCCTGAATTCCTAAATGATAGTTCGTCTTAATTATTCCATCGAGTCTCCACTGATGATTTAAAATACATATGATTATTTGAAATGCATATGATTGTTCCATTGAGTCTCAGATGATGATGATGTGTATTGCATATGATTCCTCATGATATTCTATTTGTGTAAGTTGTGACTATACGTTATGAGGACCGAGTTCCAGAATGGGTCGGGTAGCTATATTTACAGAGTATGAGGATCGAGTCCCAGAATGAACCGGATAGCTATATGTACATAGTATGAGGATCGAGTCCTAGAATGGGTCAAGTAGCTATATGTAAATAGTATGAGGACCGAGTCCCAGAATGGGCTAGGTAGCTATATGTACATAGTATGAGGACCGAGTCCAAGAATGGGTCGGGTAACTATATGTACGGAGGTGTCCTTGATTATGATGATTGTTAGACATACACGACTTTCTTTTCATATGGTACAGTTGCATTGGTATCTCTGATTTTTCATACATGTCTCAAGCTACCTTCTGTCCAGTTACGATCTCCGTGGACATGTATCCATGATGCGGGTATAGATACCCATGATAGTATACGTATGATGATTCCATGGACAAACATACATGATGCAGGTATAGATACCCAGGATAGTATATGTATATATATATATATATATATGATTATATGGACATACACTCATGGTTTTGATATGACTCTCATTCGTATGTGACACAGTTGAAATGGTAATTTGATTATTATATTTGTCTCCTGTTATCTTTTGGCCTGTTTTGATCTTATTCACAATACTTCATATTTTACATACTCAGTACATTATTTCGTACTGACCCCCTTTCCTCGGGGGGCTGCGTTCATGCCCGCAGGTACAGATTCTCAGTTTGGTGATCCTCAGGCCTAAGACTCCTACTCAGCTGGTTGGAAGGCTCTATTGATTCAGAGCTTAGTCAGTTTGATACAGATCTTTAATCTTGGACCTACGCATATTCATATGTCATTATTGTACTTCTAGATGTTTGTATACAATTGTGGGTTGTACGTATGTAGAGATGTGAATCTGTTTTTGGTATATGTGTTGTTGTACTCTGTTTTGGGGAGATTCTCGTATATAGTGGCAGCCTTGTCGGTTCGCCTATTTTGATTGTTTTCGTATTTATGTGATGCTATTTGGTGGAAGCCTAGTCGGCTAGCCTATTGTGACATGTTGGTTAGTTGTGTAAGACAGCCTAGTCGGCTCGCCTACTTTGGGCATATGTTATAGATGCAATGTTATGCTGCCGAATTTTCTATTACCCTTAAGTGTCAGTTGATTATGTGACATGTTAGTGTAATGGCGTCCAATTAGGGCGTCGGGCCGGGTCGTGACAGGTTCCATAACTCAAGGGTTGTGGCGCCAGATTCCATGATAGTAAGACGGAGATCTTGAGAAATACTATCATAAATCTACTGTTTGACGCCGGCGTCTCGACGCCGCCAAGCAGACTCATCAACCTCCGGAGGGCGCGGAATAGTGTCATCGATATGATCAAGCACGTTATAGAGACATGCATGATTACGAAACAGTTCAACCTAGGGAGAATAATGAATGTTTTCTTGATCAAGAAGAATGTGGATAGAATTCTTGATGTTTGTAACAGTTAGAGCGGAATGAAAAGAGGATGATGACATGGTGGTGGGATTTGTGGAGGTTGAAGCATCAGAAGTATTGGGAGATTCCTCAATAGCCATTTAGAGAAAAGAGGAATGGAGAGAAACCAAGAATTTTAGGTAGGGAGCCGCGGCGAGAAGCCCGATGGGGGGGGGGGGTCGGCGACTGCAGAGAAAAAAATATAGGTTTTTTTTTTGTGTTAGACTCTTGATACCATGTAAGATGATATTAATCTCCCTTGAGGAGTATTCTCATTAATATCAAAGTATATATAGAGTACAATATTCATCCCTTATACAATAGGAATCCTAAGCCTATACAAAAGAGGAATCATAGTCTTACCATAATTATATTTACACAATATATGAAAATATTCTAATTATGGGTAAGAAATATTGTAATTCTTATATACACGTTTACAATTTTACATATCATATTTGCCTTTTGACGTCCTGTAAGGAGAAAAGAAATAACTAAAGAATAAATGATTTTTATCTCAATTCATATTACTCTACTTTTCACTATATAATAATAATCTCTCCATATTTATTAATATAAAAATAAAAATAAAAATAGGAAAGAAATTATTAATTCTATCTTGATTTTCTAAAATAACAAATATTTTGGATCGATTATTTATAGTAATTATGCCAACTAAAATGCATTAGAGGATGCATAAAATGTTGACCTAAACTTATATACTAGCTTGAATCTAAAGAAAAACTAAAAATATTTATAAATTGAGATACAAGAAGTAGTAGTAATAAACTTTTAATAACAAAAAAAAGTATTCATCCGTCCCAATTTAATTGTTTAATTTTTTTTTATCTATCTCAAAAAGGGTGTTTTTTCTATATTTAGTAAGTTAACAATTTAAACATCCTACAATGCAAGTTTAAATTCACGAGATTTAAAAGATATTTTAGTACTTTACACGCATTTTTAATTTTGGATCACAAGATTCAAAAAAAATCTTTTATTTTTAAAATTTTATATCAAGTTAAATTAAGATACTTAAAATGAGACGGACGATAATAAACTTTTAAGGAAAAATGAAAACAAAGGTTATCATTACGAGAAAAATATGGTGCTGTAGAGTTGAGACTGAAAAGTACAGTTTTATATGTCCTCGTGGAAAGCAAAAGAGGAAAAAAACTATCTTCCAACAGCAGGACTGCTTATTGTGGCATTTGCTTCATATTTGATTTTTGTTTTTGTTTTAAAGAAACATACAGTGTAGGAGTATTACTTTTAACTCTAGAAAAATAATTTGAATAGAGTCTCACATCTGATATAAAATAGAAACATGAATTCTTTATATAAACTTGAATAATCTTCACCCTACAAGCTAGTTTTTGAGGTTGAGTTAGGCCCAAGATCCATTCTTTACATGATATCAGAGGCAGACTCATTCTGATTCTTTGTTCACTGATGTTGTACCCCAAATTATATTGTCCACGCTCCAGTTAACAAGGTATGAGCGTGCGGGAATTGTTAAGAGTGTAATATTGGATATGGAATAGCATGAACTCCGTATATGAACTTAGACAATCCTCACACTACAAACTAGATTTTGAGATTGAGTTAGACCCAAACTCCATTCTTTACCTGAATAATAAATTAAATCATTTTCAATTTCATATATCAAAGTTAAATGTGCATTTGGTGTCAGTACTTTAGGATTCGATATACAAATCAACCGAAACTATTGCTAGAAATTGATAATTCAAGGAACTCGAAATTTATTTATGTGCTAGAATATTGAAAAAGATGATAATGTTATTCTGTTTTTTTTTAACTTTTGGCCCGTCAGCCAAACTTAATGGCCGTTAGTTAAAAGATACAAAAATTTTACACTGGTTATGTAGATTTATATAGCTCGAAATTTATTTATGTGTTAGAATGTTGATATTGATGATAATGGGATCCATGCTCTTTCATTTTCCTCAGCCAAACTTAATTATGATTGCTAGTTAAAATATATTAACTCTATACACTGGTTATGTATATATATGTAAATTATATGTATATCTATACTTAATATACATATGTATATTTGTTGGTTATTTTGTAATTAGATCAAATTGGACTTTTACTATCTCATGGTATTCCTTCGTACAGATTCAACGGCGGCCCATTTACTGGTGGGTCATTTGCACTTTTTCCCTATTTTGTATTGATCGTTAATTTTTGCCCTTCGAATGGAACTTATGCTTTATGAGGCATAAATTCTTTGAAGGATCTGACGACATGTGATCTGCATCGCATCCTTAGAGGATGTAGTATGTCTCACCTGCTACGAGTAACGGATACTCGTGATGGACGCATGGATACTTTAGAAGTATTGGTATACCATGTTGATATATTGTTTGTTATACATGTCTAAAGTGTGATCATCGTGTGGGAGATAGAAGTCCTTAGACTTGAGGTCGATACGCACCTTGTCTACAGAGTAATATACTTTGATCATGTCCTAAGCTCAAATGCCTTATAGGTTGAGATACAACTTGTATTGAGTACATTACGATGTGGATTAAACGTGATAGTTGAGCCAAGATTAGGATTCATTCCTCGATGTGTATTCGAGAGAGCACTCAATTTCATAGTGATATTAGGTTGACTAAGTCGTTGGCCAACGCAATAGACATATCTAGAATATGGTCTTGTTGTCAACCAATATAGATGAGATATAATGATCAAGTCATTTGGATAGACACTTGACAAATCATAAGCTTGATCGAGTGCGTCGTGAATGAAATGATTTTATCTTCTCACATAAAAGTTCAGTTTACCGGATTCGTGTAAATATACTTTACATATTGAGTTCGTCTTCCGGCGCCGTCTAGGAGTTCGTGTAGACCCTAATATGATTAGTGTCGATATGTGAAGGCATGTAGGGTAACAATATGTCAATTGTTCCTTCGATCTAAGGATGTAATGAGAGAATATAAATGCTCGATTTATAATCGAGACATTTGAATGAATAATGATTATTTAATTAAGTCAAAACTGGATTTCAGATTTAATTAAAATGAAAACGAAACGATGTCCCACACTGGACGTCGAGGGTCGCGACGCCGACGAAGCAGTGGGCCAGTAACCGACCCATTACACCTCGTTTTATGGGCCTGGGCCACGAGAAACCCTAGTTGCATTTTAAACCTAAAACGCAACTATAAATAGAGGGTTTCTATTCATTATTCAACACAAGATTATTCATAGGTTATTCGAAGTCTTAGAGACATATAATTAAATTGTCTCTCAAACCTCTGTCGAATTTTCTAGTTGTTCTAAGGAGGTATACATCGGAGTTTTTGGAATTTATTGTCGAGAAAATGGCTCTAATTTTTAAAGATGGACATAAATCTCAAATTATTATAATTAAGAGCTATTAGAAATATTTGAAAAAATTATAATAAACTGAATAATTTCACTATCTAAATAGTAATATAAATAAAATTATAAAAAATAACACGTAATAAACATTTTAAAGATGAAAAAGGTACCTTCATTAAAATTTAATTGAAATGTTTTCAACAAGATAAGAGGGTGTTTGGATTGATTTTTTTAAAATAGCTTATAACTTAAAAGTTGGTAATACACTAATACCCAACTTTTGCCTTTTGACTTATTTTTGCACTTTTTTGATCTAAAAGTAAATGCTTAAACACTTTTTATTTTTCTCAAACACCACAAAAAATAGGAAAGAGCTTAAAAACATTTTTTTATCTTTCTCAGACACCATAAAAAATAGTAAAGAGCTTAAAAGCCAATAAACACATAAAATAAGCTAATCCAAACAAGCTCCAAATGAAATTGCAGTACAAAATCTTTAGGCTAGGTGGCCAACGGGTCGAGGCGATTTTCGCGGGATTGGTCCCCTGCTTGACTGGCGGGCTGGGACTAGCGGAATTCGACGTTGTCCCTGTTGTGATCCCGTCGGAAAGGGGTAACGGGCCGTGGCGGGGCGGGATCGGATCGGGGCGGGATTTTTCTTTTTCTTTTTTTGCACTTAATTTTTAAAAATATATATATAAACAACTCAATAATGGAACAAGATAGTGTAATAAAAGACTGTTTTTGTGCATATTTTATTATTTAATAAAAATATAATTTTTTGGTAATACATATACAATTGTCAAAACTGCAACTTTGTGGTGTTGTTCAAAAATTGCAAATGACATAGTAAAATACTAAAATTGCAATTAAAAAAATTACCAATTTGAAAACACTTTTTCTAGTTTATTCACAATGTCTTGTGGCTCTTCGGTTGAAATTGGTATTTGTTGGTCAAATTGCTTCACGTCGCTTCCACCACCTCCGGATAAGATGTCGTTGTAGTTTTCGTCTTCTTCTTCGTCAATCTCCGGTTTACCGCATCTTATTCGCTCCGCTGGTATCCAATCTCTGAATAATACTGCAATCTCCAAGCTGTCTCCGACCAATGAGTATATGTGCTCTCCTATTTGAAATCTCCTGGTAGAAAAAATGCTTTCAGACGCCGTTGATGACGCTTAAATGTTCAAAACATCTCGGACAATTATTGAAAGTGTCGGAAGGTCTTATCATTCCCCCTCCATTATTTCAGCAAGTCTTCATTGATAATTGTTTGGTACGGTAAAACACCCTGCAAAATAAAAACATCAAACTCGCTAATTTGGTTAGTAGTGTTACCACCACACATTCTATTTATGAGGCTTTCAATACTAGCCGCAGAAACAATATGTCTTTTTTAAGGCTGTGTTGAAAAAGAAGAAGATGGTATGGAAGCTGGTTGATTGCTAACACTTTCTTGTTGGTAATACTTATATACTTTTTTTGCATTCATCTTTTATGTTGGACAACACTTGTTCTTTTGTTTGTTCAATAGGTGATGAGTCATTTGATTTTTTGGGAGTTGGAGGTGGCAGTACTGCTATACATTCATAAATATTTTGAATAAGTGATTTACACCGTCTATTTTAAGAGTCGGATTTAATACAACCACAATAATATTAATAGTGGGAATATGAATAATTTGTTTGTTTTTGATAAATTTTTGTAATAGCTGCCTTATAAGCTTGTTTTTCCATATATTCACTAAGCCGTAAAAATATTAGAGTTATATAAAACAACATAATTGAAATAGTAGGATAATATATACCGGAAAATTCGTTTGTTGTTTGAAAAAATTTCTCTAGAAATACAATAAGTTAATTTTTTTCTCAATCGTTATCTACAAGCATATTAGTTAAATTTTGATTATAAGCGTTAAAAATAAAGTTATAGGTCTTCTATAATCATAAGCAACGAGTAGTTGTTTATATAAAGGATTACACCGAATGGGTACTTTTTTGGGAATTTTTCTATAAGGTAGTTGGCAATCATGACAAGTTTTTTATAATCTTTTCTTCGTTGTATTCTATTATTTTAAAAAATAAAGTTTATAGCAAATTGTATTTTATCAAGAATATCTTAAAAATGTAATAGATCATCCTTTACAACTAAGTTATAAATATGACACACACATTTTATATGAAATTTATTTGAAAAAGATGGAGTTAAAACATCTTTTAAAACTGTAATAGCAGAATTATTTAAAAATGCGTTATCTAATGTAATACTCATAATTTTATCAGTTATTTCGTAATAATCGCAAACTGAATAAATATTTTATGAAATAAAAAGATCAGTGTGCCTACTATATATATATATATATATATATATATATACACTAAAATACGTTTATACCATGTATAATCTATCCAATGACATGTTGCTGTTAAATAATCATGGTCATTAGTACTACGGCCTATATCAGAAGTGAGAGTCACTTTGCCATTAAAATGATATAATGAATAACGTAAATATTGTTGATATTCATGTGCAAATTTAAATACATCTCTCTTAACAGTCGATTTAGGAAAACCTTTAAAAGCAGAATTATACATTTCTCTAATATAATGAATAAAATCAGGTGATGAATGAAATGAAAAAGACAAACTCCACGACAACTAATTTTGATAATGCTTTCCTATCTCTATGTTTATCGTATTTAGGGCCTACAATTCCCCCGTCATAGAGTTAATTTGACTCTGTACTAGATCCGGGACAATATGTGAACCTTGTCCCAATGGAGAGGGCGCTTGCACACCGTCTTTTTTAGCCTCGTATTGGTAATACCTAGCCGGATGAGCATTTGAAATGTGTATCATTAAATCCTCTGTCCCACCCTGACCTTTTCCAGTTTTAAATCTATAAACCTCTTTACAAATTTTACATATAACTATTTGATTCTCTACGTCGCTATAAAAAAAATTCATACATCTGATTTTAATGGTCGTTTTGCTGGACCTCGTCTCATACTAGGGGAATATGAGTCGTTCCAGTGGGAGGTTCATGTCACTCCCCGAACCCCCGAACACGCGACTGGTGTCCTACCTGGGCACCCTTCTATTCATACAACACAATAAACCGCAGAAGATAAATAACACTCATTTCTTTTTTTCCCTTTAAACAAAGGCAAAACCGGTAAGGCTGCTATAATATAAATCACCCGAAATGGGCTACACTGTTCAACAATATAAATACAACTCTAGCCAGTCCAGCCCATATATGAATACAAACCTCTAAGATTTTGAATAAATACTATGACGGTACAAGGCCCCGTCGTACCTCTGAATGTACCTAGCCATAATGACAAGCTCCGGAACATTGGAGCTATCCCAAAATGCTGAATAAGGATCCTAAGCTCACGGATCCACAACTGAGTACCTAGACCTGCAGACATGAATGCAGCCCCCCAAAGGGGGTCAGTACAACATGTACTAAGTATGGAACGAAAATAAAGTACAACAATTAAGATCATAACTGTACAAGGAATGACATGAGCAAGTATGAAAATCAAATACCAGATCCTACCGTGTCATATAAAAATCGTGAGCCAATCAGCCTTGTATCATCAGATCATCAGAATAATCGTACTCACTTTCAAATATGAAAGCCATGTCAAAATCCGACACCGCCTCGATATAATATCACGTATACGCTCGTGGAATACAACATCACTGTCAGCATATAACAAGTATAATATACAACTACCAGTACACTGTGCCTTAACAATGAGAGTAATGAGAGTCAACTTTATCTTTTAAACCCCGCTTTTACAAAATGAGATTTATCACCCCATCTCAAATCATGAAATCACTGAACCCTTTCATTAATGAAATCAATACCATTTCAAATTATGAAAGACATGTCAATATACGGGCCCCACAATTATGCAATCTTATTCATGAGACTATTTCACCCGCATAAGTCTTGTGGATCCGCAATGGAGCAATTTACCCCGCATAGGACTATTTCACCCGCATAGGCCCTATGAACCCGCAATAGGCATATACACAATACTTGCATCGTGGAGAGCAAGTCCACGGATATGTATAATGTCCCGGGGATTGACCCCACAATAAATAATATAACACTAGCACTAATGACTATCATGAACAAACATATGCAAGTTAACATAATTTTTGACTCTCAATAGAACAAATAGGATGTACTCTCCTCTTAGAAAAACTAAGGCAATACCATGCCTTCTTTTCTAAAATAACCAAGACACTAACAAGTCTTTCAGTTTTATAACACCAAGGCACTATCACACCTTGCATCACTAAGGATTAAAGTTCATTACAACAATGTACGTGAGCCGTACATTCACTTTATAAACTAAATTTCCATTCTAGAAAAGCCCAAGTACTATATGTATCACTACTATAATAACGATAGCACTTCTATCAATTCAAAGCTTACTATTGTAAGACTTATACCAAATAACTGTCCTCTAATTCTACGGAAATTTGGGCAGCACTTCCTTTGTTTCTACGTATTTTTCCACCTTTTCCAAGACCCGAATTCATCAACCAACAAGCCACATTTAAGGCGCAACCAACAGTTAGCCAAATGAGATTACACGCCTAACTTGATGTGTAAAATTCGACCCCACAATATACAACAACAATAGGCCATTCTCGGCCAACAACAACAATATTATATCAAGTTCTTTCAAAAAACTTCTACAATCCAATTCTCATCCGACATGTTAAATACTTCATATAATTTATCAACAACAACATTTTCTTTACATGCGACACGTGAACTTAACGTTAAAAACGACCAACGAATTCGAGGCCCGACAAAGGGTTGCTCTCGGCCTAGCTTCCAAATAATGGTCAAAATCCTTTTTAATCTTCATTCTTTTTATCACAAGTTCAGTTATATGTTACTACAACACGTAATCTTCGATAAAAATTCAACGAACCCAATGGCCCGGAAATGGGTGCTCTCGGCCTCAACTTCCAAAGTTGGGCTTGCACTCCTTATTTTCCATAATTTCCTTAACGCAAGTTCATCTACTAATCACGACAATGAGTAATATCTAATTACATCAAAGAAATAAGGTCATTACCTCGAAAACGCCCAAAATTGTCCAAGTTAAACGTCGATCCTATAGATAGTCGTATCTCATTTTCTTTACGTTTCCAATCCACAATTTGCAACCACTAGAAGCTTATATTGAACTTCTCTTCAAGATCCAACCCCAAAAATGAAGAACACCTTAGGGTTTCCAAAACCCTAGTTTCGGCCAAGGTGAGGTTTAGGGGTTAATGGTGTGTTATCTTGCTAATCCATTGATAAGAACCTTAATCTAGTATCAAGGAACTAAGCTTGAAAGTTTAAGAATTTTTGGTCAACTTTTGGTCAAGAATCATAGGCAAACCCGAGAGCTCTCAATTTGGACAAGAAAATATGATATAATTTTTCTAAGTCTTCAACTTGTCTTGCACCTCTATGTGTATAAATAGAGCAACCAAGGGTTGAGATCAATCCAAGTGTAGGGTCAAGATGGTGGACAAGTGTGGGCGGAACCCACAAGTCCACTTGTCTACAAAATATCTTAAGACAAGCCAAAGTCAAAGTCAAAGGGGAGAGGTGACACGTGTCACCCTCCTATTGGTCTGAAAAAATTTCATCCCCAAAACGTCCATATTGGCCAAAATATCGAAAAAATCTCGTGGGCCCCACAAAACCGTAACTTTTTCCCGTGTGTCCCACGTGACCAATTTCGGACTTAAAAATCCATAATTCTAATATATTCCAAAAGTCTCAAATACCAAATTTGAGAACCAAATTCCAATTTATAAACGTTTTCCTTCACAAATTCCCGAGATTTTTTCCTAAGAAAAAGTAATTCTTTTTTCTTTCCAAAATTCAAATCTCCATTTCTTACGCACGTTCTCATTTCAAACTGTTGGAAATACGGGGTGTAACAGTTCACTAATGAGTGTTTCATCTACATTAGTGGTGTGTCATCTAGATCATCTTCTAAATTAAAGTCTTGTTAAGTTTCAGAAAATATCTGCTCGTCTAAATCATATGGCATTTCAGGAAAATGTTTAATATCAATAAAATCATCATGTTTAGGGGTAGGACTAGGAATACTATAAGAAGTACCATGCCCTTGTTACCCCTACTAGAAGAAGTCTAACCCTTACCCAACATACCTCTAATTAATTTCATTTTAATTATGTTAATAAATAGTTAAAGATAATGAAATTAAGTGCGCTAAATAAAATAAAGGCACAATAATAATTTAATGAAGGAACGCATGTACCAAACACTGACGTAATGTCGACATGTAATGAAGATGTTGAAAATTAAAACTTTGCTCGATGGAAGATCCTCAAACTAGTTCAGAACTTCACTCCCAAATAAATAAATAAAATTGAATATTTAATAGACAATTTAGATTTGTAGAGGATAGATTGAGAGATTGTAGGAAGATTTGTGAGAAAGATGAAGAGAAAATGAGATATTTATAATTGAGAAATTGAGTTAAAATGTAAATATAATAACTTAGGGGTTAAAAATAAATATTAAGGGGTAGGGGGAATCAAAAAATGACAGTTGCACAACGACTAAAATATAAAATGGTCGTTGTTGCAACAATTATTTTGCAAGGGGAGGATCGGGCGACAGTGGCGGGGTGGGGATCCAGGCGCAGTCGAGCGGGGCGACCATGTCTCGTTCCGATTCGAGTCCCGATACCGTAATTTTTTCTTTTAAATATCGGGATCGGGGCGGGACCTGAAGACCCGGCCCGTTGGCCACCCCTAGGCTAAAGCACTTGTTGGGCTTTTTGGGTTCTTTATTTATATCGGCCCTTTTCTGTTTCATTTTCCTTTTTTTTCCTCTCTTCTCTTTCCATTATCAATCAATCACCTGACACCATCGAAGATCACTAGTTCGCACCTCTCTTTTTTCTGGTAATAATCTCTATATCTATATGTCGATCTATTTATATGTATCTATTCCGATATGTAACTGTCGATTTTGTATATCCCGTAAAAATGTTAGGGGTTCGTACTTACTGTTACTTAATATCTAGGGTTTTTCGTTTTGTCATAGTTTTTTTTGCTTTATTTTCTTTCTAGTTTACCTATCGAATTGTTAATTAATCATAGAAGAAGGATAGATTTTATATTTTTTTGGTTTATTGAAGTATGTGTTGTGCGTGAATTTTTACTTTTTCTCTGTTGTTTGAGTTGTGGAAGTGTGATTTTTTTGTATTTTAGTTTTTCTGGTTTATTGTGGCTATGTGACATTGTGTTTAGTCCATTGGAAATTTGGAATACTCTCTTACAAATTTTTGTAGCTGTAACAAGTAATATTAGAAGTCAATTACCAACAGAAATAAAGGAAAAACCAAAATTATTTATTGGAAGCTGTGAATTCCATGGCAAGTAAAAGGATTTTAATTATCGTTGTTATTTCCGGGAACAGTCTGAAAGTCTTATTATGTTCTTCACAACTTAGTTCTTATTATGTTCATATGTAAGTTGCTAATTTTCATATGGCGTGGCTCCTAAGGGTGTGGCCTAGAAGTCAATGAAGTGGGTTGAGAGTCACGCGGTTCCATGTTCAAATCCCACCAGAGACAAAAACACTAGGTGGTTTTTTTCATCTATCCTAGCCTTAGTGGATAGAGTGTGGGAGGTGTCAGGTATCCCTCGGAATTAGTCGAGGCGTGAGCATACTGGCCCGGACACCACGGTTATCAATTTGTTTTCATATGGAGTGGCAAGTTGCATACCGGGAAACCTCTTAAAACCTTTTTGCCAATTTATTGTTGCATACTTTTTTGGTGACTAACCCTTGCATTAGGTAAGCTTTCTACATCACACCCCTTGGGGTGCGGCACTTCCCCAGACTTTGCTAACACGGGATGATTTGTGCACCGGGCTGCCCTTTATACTTTTTGGCGACTGCGCCATTTTGTGTGCTTCTCCATTATTTTATTCGGTTGCTTGCTATCCTACTCACACAAGTTCAGAGTAAACCTTTCGACTGAGGTGGGAGCACACGTTCTCACTCTGAGTGTTGTAAATAAAATTTGAAATTGGGATCTCCAAGTTGCATGATAATAACACGAGCACGTATATTTTGATGGTTATTTAACTTTTTGAATTTTAGCTTTGTTTTGAAGAGGTGAAGTCATTTTGAATTTGTTCTGAAAACGGCTTTCACTGGGTCATATGCTATGCATGTTCAGAGCTTTGTGTTTTTATGCTTCGTGGGTCTCGTTCAGCATGTCTCAAGGCTTAATTTTGCTTTGATTACTTTCTGATGCTATCTTCTTTCTTTTCTGCTCAATTCGATTCTAGAGATAAATAATACTTCTTGACTGGCTGTTCCAATCACATTCCTTTTCAGATAATAGGTATTTACTCATTGGAAAGGCTTCCAATATTTTCTCCCATAACCTTTCCGAAGAAAAGAATAAGGGAAGCTGCTGTACAACCGGGAAAAAATTCTGTATGACATCTTGACATTTCTGCAATGTCAGGGTTACTCAACGTATTCATCTTTCTTAATAAAATTCATTTGTATACTGATATTTCAGTTCTGTTCTTGTATTCATGGCTGTTCTGTTTTGGGGAAAAGTTGTTCCTTTTTAGTTGGCCCCTTTTCTGTTCACTTTCCTATTCTTGGAAGGAGGACTAGGTGCTGATATTATACAAGAAGTTGGTTGATGCTGGTAGAATCTAATTTCCACCTCCTCTCCTGGATTTACAATTACCCGTGCTATCAATTTTATTTGATAGTTTTGACTAGATATGGAGTTTAGGCTGTTACTTTGACTGATCTATTATATTTCATAGTTTAAGGAAGTATTAAAGTAATGGTTGAAAAGTTAATTTAATACATAAAAATCATCAAAGTGTAAATTTTCAATTGTTAAATTTAATTTTTGAACTTTGTGCAAGTTATATAAAATTCGTTTTTAATAGAATAGTGTCAGACAGTTTGGAGCACTCCAAAATGAAAGGGTGTCATAAATTTGGCACAAAAGGAATATCTTGTGATTCTGCAAGGCTATTATCCTTATGTTGGTTCTTTTTTCTGGAAATATTTTATTTGAGTTATTTTGTTGGACTAGTTGGATAAATTTTCACTCCTTTTTACCAAACAAAAAGAAAACTTTCACTCTTTTTTATTCCCTACTTCATTGGAGCTGATCATTACTAGATTGAGAATAGAATGGAATGCTGCTCAATAAACTTAGATTACAATTATCATTTACGGTGTTAACTGACGTTACCTGTCTAGTAGATGAACTGTAAAGCATCTTGCTATTGTCCCCAAGTAATTGAAGTCAAGAATCATTGTCCAATGTTTATGGAAGTATGTGTCAGATTTTATTGATAAGTCTTTCGAATTATCTACACCATTCTCGCTGCTATCTGAAACTATCAGTAGTTTTGAGGTGTGGACATCAATATTGGCCTTCTGAATGCGGAATTAGTTAAATTTCCTAGCAATAGTTATGGAAAGACTAATTCCTACATCAGACTGATGCATTGGGCAAATGAATGGACTTCCTAAATTGGGTGTGCTCTTAATAGCTTTGTACTGTTGGAGAGATCGGAAAATTTGTGGATATTTTGGCATCTAAGTACTATGTATTTCAGTAATGGACTTCCTTATGTGACTGTGGTTTATGTATATTCTTAGCCATTTATAGATGGCTGGCCTTTTCATAGAATGCCATGCATGATCTATCACTCCACAGAAACCAGCTCCTTTTGCTGGATGACAGTTAAAGATTGAAGTTTTGAGTCTATGGTTGAATAATGGAAGTTGAGCAGCTTTATGGACCATTTCCACTATTATTTGATTGGTTACCTTTCTCTGTGGTGTATTAGATGTCTTGGATGACATAGTTTTTAGATGACTTCTTCATGCATGAAAAAGGGCTATTCTGAGCTCTTTTTTTTAGCAGTCCTTTCTTAATTTATTTCCTGTTTCGTTGTAGTCTTCTGTAAACGGATCAGCTTCAAATCTTCCTGACAACACCGGCCGCTCATTTCCTTCATCTTTCTCTCCTCAATCTGGTGCACCCTCCCCTCTTTATCATCACTCTGGTGAGTTATTTGCTGGATTCTCGTTACTTTCCGATATTTATGCCAATCTATCAATAAACCTCTTCCTCACAGGAAGTATTCAGGGGCTGCATAACATTCATGGGAGCTTCAACATTCCTAACATGCACGGGACACTTGGTTCAAGAAACACAACAATAAATAACGTCCCCTCCAGTGGTGTCCAGCAATCTGGAAATAACCTTTCTGGTGGCCGTTTTTCATCAAACATTCTTCCCGCTTCCCTTTCTCAGGTTTGTGTAATGTTGCTCTTATCATTATTCCATCCTTTTGTATTTGATATTACCTAAGTGGGAGGGAAAGGAGGGGAAAAAGTTCAAAATCATTGTCATTTTCTTCTAGCTCTCCTGCACTTGGTGAAATTTAATTTGAGATGGGAAACCATGGCCGACGGGAGAATTTTTGAGGGTGGGGTGGGATTTTGATTTTAGAAATGATTTAATTCGCATTTTGGTAATGGAGATGAAAGAGCTCTTCAGAGATACTGCTAGTATATTGTAAACCATGTCAAGGATTTGTTGAATTTCATTCCGGAGATATTCCTCGTTTTCTCCTCCTTTATATGTCAAAGCAACATTCTTTTGTATTGCATATCTTATAGCCTGTTAGTATTTGTGTTGCAGATATCCCAAGGCAATTCGCTTGGTCATTCTGGAATGACAAGTAGAGGTGGTATGAGTGTTGTTGGTAATGGGGGATATAGCAATAATTCTGGTGGTCTAGGAGGTTCTATTCCTGGGATTCTCCCAACCTCTGCAGCAATTGGTAATCGAAGTTCTGTGCCAGGTCTTGGGGTGTCCCAAATTTTGGGAAATGCAGGCCCGAGGATGACAAACTCAATTGGAAATATAGTTGGTGGGGGCAACATTGGCAGAAGCATTAGCTCTGGTGCAGGATTGTCTGCGCCTGGTCTTTCTTCACGGTTAACTATGAACGCTAATGCTGGTTCTGGAAGTTTAAATCTTCAAGGACCTAATAGGATAATGAGTGGTGTTCTTCAGCAAGGTAAATTAGCTTTGATTAGATGATTTCCCTCTTCTAGTTTGTTAGCTCCCTTGTTTTCTCTGTTGTTTAGCACAGTAAATTAGCTTGAATGACTGATAGTTTCCCCACTTGTGGGTTACTCGGGGCAAGTTGTTGTACTCATGTTTTCCCTCTGGCCTCCTCTAGTTTGTTAACTCCCTTGGTTCTCTTTTTTAACTACCCAAGTTTTTGAAGAGATGTTCCTCAGTTGGCAGAGCCTCAGCTAGTTTCATTCTTTTTTTTTTCAGCTGCACTACATATTTTGGAGGTTATGGTTAATTTCCAACGTAGTAAAAGATGAATGTGATATGTGCTAATTTTGCTAACTGCAAACCTTGGTGGATGAAGTTACTGGAATTATGGATTTTTCCAGTATTCCTTATCATTCATTTTCAGACATATCTTTCCCACAGTATATGTATCAGGTTATCTGTAGTGGAAGGGAAATGGAGATATTATAAGATTTTCAAAAATTTCTTCAAGTTTTGTGAGCTAGTTTGGTTTAATTAATATATTTTCCTTGACCAAAATCTACAGGGTGTTCTTAGATAACATTTTCTTATATGTTTTGAGAATTTTTCTACACGAGAAGTCTTTGAGTCAAGTACAATTACAGTCCTCAGTTTTTGATTTGCGATAAAACCTCCTTAAATCTTACCTTATCAAAATTTGTGATAAACCCCCCTTGACATTTGACTCCTCAAGATTGTGAATTACTCCCTCATTCCCATTTTATATGTCGTAGTTTGACTGGCCACGGAGTTTAAAAATAAAGGAAGACTTTTGAATCTTGTGGTCTAAAACAAGTCAGATATTTGAGTGGTTATAGATCACATCGTTAAGCGTAAAAGGTAAGGTTTAAAGTTAAATTATTGCCCAATAAGGAAATGTGTCATTCTTTTTGGGACTGACTGAAAAGGAAAGTGTGTCATATAAATTGGGACAGAGGGAGTAATAGTAATATGGATTATATATATATATTTTGGGGTTGGGTGGGTAGTTAACTTCCTAGTCCCACACATGAGTTGACGGTGGGGCTGGTGCTAATCTTATATTCATATCCAAAAAACATAACATATTGGATCAAAACTAAACTTCTACATCAATTAAAGAGTATGCCAGTCAAAGCAAGTAAAAGTAAGGAGAATCTGAAATTAAAAAAAAATACGGCCCCTTTTTCAGAATTTCCGAATGGCTTGAAAGAAGAAGAAAATAGTAGGGATGGTGCAATGGAGAGGGGAGGAAACAGAAAGGGATGGAAAAATGATCGACGGTTCTGTTGTTTGTCTAATAAGTTTGTTTGGATTGGAAAAACTTTGTTTGTTTTTTGTTCAACTTGAGTACCTAGATAAACTGATTAGAAATGCTTGCAGCTTTTGTCATTGCTTTCACATACCGATGTCATTTGCAGCTTTTTTCATTGATTGCACACAGATGTCATTTTAGATAGGTAGGTTAACTAGGTACATGTAACACCAACTGTTTGTAGGTTGGTGAATCCTCTTATTCTAATGGTAGCATCTGGAATCAGCCTCTCCGCAGGTACTTTCTATGTTAGGAAATTCCTATCCTGCCGGTGGTCCACTATCTCAAAACCACGTCCAAGCAATGGGAAACCTTAATTCTTTGGGATTGTTGAATGATGTAAATTCAAATGATGCTCCTTTTGACATCAATGATTTCCCTCAGTTGGGCAGTCGACCTAGTTCTGCTGGAGGACTTCAAGGACAATTGGGTAATTAAAGTTCCTTCTCCTTCTAAACATCCTTTGCTAGTTCTTTTATCATACAGTTTATTCAGAATACTGATAATGCAAGATTCTCAGGTTCTTTGCGGAAACAAGGGCTCAGTCCTATTGTTCAGCAAAGCCAGGAATTCAGCATTCAAAATGAAGATTTTCCCGCTTTACCAGGATTTAAAGGTGCTTTTCTGCATGCACAAAGCTCTTACAATTTGTCTTGAGCGGGTTGATCAAGTGGTAACATGCTACACATGTTTGCTGTTACACTTTTTAGCTTAGATAACAAAAGTAAGGGCATGAGTAGGGAGTAAAGAGAGGACACTTATGAAACCTCGTTCTTTCCGTAATTGAGGAGGTGACGTGAAATCAGAGATTCTCATAACCTTCCATGTCAGACTTTTCATTTTTTTAATAGGGTAGAGTGGAGAAGGGAGTATATTTTACTCCCCTCTGTACCAAAAAACTTGAAATCAAGGATAATTACATCTCCTTGGCAAGGAGATTATTTAATTAACCTCTCCAACTCATCTTTTTCTTTACTTGAATATTGGTGGATTGCAAGTTCACAATTTCTGATGACAGTAGATGCTGTCGACTAACAAGCTCAAACTTCCTCATGGGTGTTAGAATAGAAATAGGATAGGATTTGTATATAGTATCCTACATGAAAATGATTGGGATGTAGCATCTATAAATAAGACTCAATGTAATAATGTAGATACATAATTCAATAATAATATTTTCTCCCATACTTTCTCACACGGCATAGAAACATCGGGAAAATAAAATTAGGTCAAGACAACCGTTGTGCATCAAATTCCGGTGGCTTCTACATATGATTTGTGTAAATACCACTTTTGGTCAGTGTTGTGCGAAAACAAACACCACCACAAGGTTCCCCATCCTCCGACGACCAAAACCCAGCCAACCGTATTGGCAGAAGCCCTTCCATGCGCTGTCATGCACCACCTGAAGTTACGCCATCGGCGGCTAGTCAGCTCCACGCACCCGCACGTGAGGGTCTTTTTGGTCACTTTTTTGAATTGATTTTTTCCTGGTGAGGTCGCCTAAGAATTATGACCAAACCCCCATCAACTTTTTCTCGATTCCGTTCACTTCTAATTTTTCCAGCGAGTTTTCCGACAAGTTTCTCCGGCGACATTCTGTTGGATCGCTTGTTTCTTAGCATCATCAGCTTAATTTTTTCCTCTTTTGGTCAGATTTCTTAAAATTTTGAACCATGTCTCGTATATGATATTTTTTGCTCCAAAACACTGGAATTGAAACTTCTAGCCCTATGATTACTTTCAAACCATTAGTAGGAAGTTCAAACTATTTAGCTTGGGCTTCCTCGGTTGAGTTGTGTAAAAGTCAAGGGGTTCAAGATCATTTAACGCAAAATACTATTATGGTTAATGAAAAAGCAGAGGCTAGTGAGACAAAAGGCCAAAGCATAGTGGGAGAAGATTGACACTCAATTATGTAGTCTCATGTGACGATCTATTGATTTCAAGTTGATGCCCTTGTTTCGTTGCTTCCAGACATGTTACTCAGTTTGGGAAAAGGCTCACGCTTTATACACTAATGACATATCTCAATTTTATGATGTGATGTCTTGGATGACCAACTTAAAGAAACAGGAATCAGATGTCTACTTACGTGACATGTACATGCAGTCATGAAGGAATTTGAGCAGTTGATGCCAGTCACTATGAACATTGAAAAAACAACAAGAGCAAAGACAAATGTTGCTAGTTCTTACACTTAATGGCCTTTCTACTAACCTTGATTTAGTGCGTGTCAGATTTTGGCTAGTCCTACGGTTTCTATAATTGATGGACTATTTTCTCGTTTGCTTCGTCTTGCTGCGCCTCTTAATCACACAATGGTTTCATCACCAACCGTTGACTCTTCTGTTCTCACATCTCAAATCATAGAGAATCGAACATCTCAGTCTATGGATAATCGACGAAGAGGATGTTGTTTTGGAAAATTTCGAACTAAGTGTAATTATTCTCATAAGTTCGAACACATTCGTGATGTATGTCGTGCTCTACACGGTCCACTATCCAATGACGTTCAATGTAGTTATTGTCATAAGTTTGGACACTCGTGATGTGTCGTGTTCTGCAGGGTCAACCACCCAACAATGCTCATGTTGCTCAAACTGACACGAAATCCAAGGCTTTTATCTGAAGGAGAATATAATGAGTACCTTCAGTATCGAGCAAGTAAGCAAACATCTCCACAAGCAGCCACAAATTCTCAGCCTAATTCTCTAATTCTTTCGCATGTGTTTCACCGTCTAGTATCCCTCCATCGTGGGTCGTTGACTTGGGCGCTTCTGATCATATTTCTGGTAACAAATCACTTTTGTCAAATATTATTTATTCAGTCTCTTCCTTTAGTTACTTTAGCCAATGTGATCCCAACAAAACCAAAAGGGGTTGGACAAACTTACCCCCTATCTTTCTGCCACTTTAAACTCTATTCTTTATGTCCCTGGTTCTTTTAATCTTGCATTTGTCAGTCGTTTGACAGATGTCCTAAATTGTGCCATAGTATTTTTTGATGATTCTTTTGTTATGCAGGACCACAGTATGGGACAGGTGATTGATGCAAGATATGAATCACAAGGCCTCTACTATCTTACCTCTCCTAATGCCTCCATAGTATGCTTCGTTATAAATCTTTTAGACTTCATCCATAAACGATTGGGACATCCGAGTCTGTTCAAGCTACAAAATATGGTGCCTAGTTTATCTAATCTTTCCAAATTAGATTGTGAGTCGTGTCAACTTGGGAAACACATCAGCACTACCTTTCCACGTAGTGCTGAGAGTCGTGCAAAGTCTATTTTTTTCACTAGTTCATTATGATATTTGGGAGTCCTAATAGAGTCAGGTCACCTTTAGGATTTTGTTATTTTGTTAGTTTCATTGATGATTTTTCCAGATGTACATGACTATTTTTAATGAAAGATCGTTCTAAGTTATTTTCTATATTCAAGAGTTTTTGTGCTGAAATACAAAATCAATTTGGTGTCTATATTCATACTTTTCATAGTGATAATGCCTTAGAATACAAATCCTTCCAGTTTCAACAGTTTATGACTCACTAAGGAATTATTCATCAAATATCTTGTCCCTACACCCCTCGGCAAAATGAGGTTGCAAAATGGAAGAATAAGCATCTCATTGAGACTGCTCGCATTCTTCTCATTGAATCCCATATTTCGCTGTGTTTTTGGGGCGATGCAGTCCTCGCGTCTTGCCATTTAATTAATCGAATGCCCTCCTCTTCTATTCAGTATCAGATTCCATATTCCATAGTATATCCTTAGTCATCTCTACTTTTTTCTCCCTCGTGTTTTTGGAAGCACATGTTTTGTGCATAACCTAACTCCAAGGACAGATAAATTAACCAATCGCTCTCTTAAATGTGTCTTTCTTGGATATTCTTCGGTTCAAAAGGAGTATCGTTGCTTCTCACATCTTTGCAGATATTTTATGTCTGCCGATGCCATATTTTTTGAGTCTCAACCTTTAGGTTAACTTCTAATCATCCTAATATCTCTGAGGTCTTACCTATAGCTCAGGTTTTACCTACACCGACCTTTGAGAAATCTATAGTTGCTTCTACATCTTCAATCACAGTGCCACCACTTTTGATTTATCATTGTCGACCGCGTTCAACGTCTGACACATCAGGTCCAAATGATTCATGTCTTGCGTCGAACCCTGCACCTACTGCGGATTTATCTTTTCCTGATCAACATATTGCACTTTAGAAAGGTAAACGGTTCACTCGTAATACTAACCCACATTGTACACTTTTAAGTTATCATCGTCTATCATCATCCCATTATGCCTTTGTATCATCATTGTCCTCTGTTCCCATTTTTAAGTCTACAGGTGAAGCCTTTTTTCATCCCGGATGGTGACATGCTTGACGGGATATCTGCTTTACACACGAGTGGTACTTGAGAGTTTGTTCCTCTTCCTTCAGGGTTGAAGGAAATCTACTGTTGATTCGTTGGGTTTATGTCGTCAAAGTTGGTTAGGACGGCCAAGTTGATCGACTTAAGACTCGCCTTGTTGTGAAAGGTATACACAGATATTTGGGCTTGATTATTGTGATACTTTCTCTCCCGTGGCTAAAATATCACCTGTTTATCATTTTCTATCTATGGCTGCTGTCCACCATTGGCCTCTTTATCAGTTGGACATTAAGAATGCTTCTCCATGGTGACCTTGAGGAGGAAGTTTATATGCAGCAATCGCCTAGTTTTGTTGCTCATGGGGAGTTTAATTTGGTGTGTCGATTGCGTTGGTCACTTTATGGTCTGAAACAATTTCCTCGAGCCAGGTTTGGTAAATTCAGCACAATAATTCAGGAGTTTGACATGACTCACAGGGAAGCAGACCATTCTATGTTTTATCGACAATTTGCTCCAGATATGAGTATTTAGTAGGTGGTTTATGGTGACGATATCGTTAAAACCGGCAATGATCAAGATGGTATCACTAGTTTAATGCAACACATTTTCCAGCATTTTCAGACTAAAGATCTCGACAAACTAAAATATTATTTAGGTATTGAGGTTGCCCAATCCACATCAGTTATTGTTATTTCGCAACGACAGTATGCATTAGACATTTTTGAGGTGACAAGAATGATGAGATGTAAACCCATTGACACTCCTATGAATCCGAATGCTAAACTCCTGTCAGGATAGGGGGAGCTACTCAGTAATCCTGAAAGATATAGGTGACTGGTTGGTAAGTTGAACAATCTTATAGTGACTAGACCTGACATTTCGTTTCCTATGAGTGTTGTAAGTCAGTCTATGAATTCTTCATGTGATAGTCATTGAGATGCAGTTATCCGCATTTTGCGATATATTAAGTTAGCTCCAGGTAAATGATTGCTTTTCGAAGATCGAGGCCATGAGCATATCGTTGGATATACAGACGCTGATTATGCATGATAACCCTCTGATAGATATTCTACGTTCGGATATTGTGTGTTAATTGGTGGTTATTTGGTGTCCTGAAAGAGTAAGAAACAGAGTATGGTTGCTCGATCTAGTGCTGAATCAGAATATCGAGCTAACTTGAGAGCTAGTTTGATTTAAGCAGTTGCTCAAAGAACTAAAATTTGAAGAAATCAGTCAAATGGAACTTGTGTGTGATAACAAAGCGGCCTTCATATCGTATCAAATCCGGTATTTCGTGAGAGGACTAAGCGCATTGAGATTGACTATCACTTTGTCGGGGAAAAGATACTCTCCGGAGATATTGTTACTAAATTTGTGAAGTCGAGTGATCAGCTTGTGGATATTTTCACCAAGTCACTTAATGGTCCTCGTATTAGATACATCTGTAACAAGTTCGGTACAATTGACTTGTCTTGAGGGCAGTGTTAGAATAGGAATAGAAATAGTATTTGTATATAGTATCCTACCTGGAAAAGGATTGGGATGTAGCATCTATTTTATAGGCTCAATGTAATAATGTAGATACACAATTCAATAATAATATTTTCTCCCATACTTTCTCACAATGGGTATCCTTTTGTCATATAGCTCTTTTTTTCATTGAGAAGGCAAGGGGCAGGTGTTTACCATGTTTATGGCCGCGTTATTAGTTATTTCCGGAGTCTAATAATACTATTGCTCTCATGTTTGCGAAGGTGGGAATGCTGATTATGCTATGGATCCTCACCACAAAGAGCAACTTCATGATAGTGCTCTTTCTATGATGCAACAACACTTCTCAGTAAGCACAGATTTCTGGAACTTCACTGTCTGTTTTATAAAATCTTAACCTTATAGTAAATGCTTCAGCCTGCTGATTCTGCCCTCGATCTAATGGTGCAGATGGGAAGATCCGCTGGTTTTAATTTGGGGGGAACATACTCATCACATCGTCCGCAGCAGCAGCTGCAACATGCTCCATCTGTTAGTAGTAGTGGTGTTTCCTTTTCAAATATAAACAACCAGGATCTACTGAATTTACATGGTCCAGATGTCTTCCAATCATCCCAGTCCAGTTATCATCAACAGGTGCATTACTCTTAAATCTCTTTTTGGGTCACCCTTTTTCTTGTTCTTTTTAATAAATTATTAGTGTTTTTTTCCAATCATTGTTTTGGGTCGAGGGGACGGTGGGGATTAATAATTATCTTGTCTGCTCCAAGTAAAAGATTATGTAGCCCAATTTTTTCAGACTACTTCCCTATTGAGTCTTTTACGCCGCATCGAGTATAACGGGAAATGAACCTGCTGACAAACAGACTAAAATATGTTACTTCGATGCAGCAATTTGTTAGGAGTATGTTTTAGCTTGTCCATTTCTTCTCTGGCAAGTTTGTTAGGAGTGAGTTTAGTTGTTCCTTATTCTCCATCAAGTCTCTAGAGTTCAGTACCACTAGTATTTTCCGCCTTAAACCCTATCCGATTGGACGCATTTTACTTTGTTTGGAATAAGGTCAAACCTGTAAATTCTGTGCAACATAGTTTCCAACAAAAGATTTTGTTTATAAAGAAGATACTTGTAACACGTTTTCCGCCTTCCATCTACTTTTTTTGTGTGTGGGGTTGGTCCATTGTTAAATGTTCTTCCTGAGTGCATCCTTCACTTGAGTTAGCTAATCTGATAGTCAGAGGTTTGATTTATTTAAAAGTTCTGCTAATCATCACTTCAAAAAAAAAAGTTCAAAAAAGTTTCTGCGAATCATCAATAAAGCAGAATTTACCCTCTTGAATACAAGGAAATAATTACACTTGAAACTGGTTGATCTGGTCAAAGCTAGAATCTCAACAAGTCTAGATTCCTGGTGTGTGCAATAGAGGCTGCATTCATTCAGGTTTTAGGAGCTAACTTTTTTCAATCTTCCTTTGGGTTCAGAGTGGTGGACCTCCTGGTATTGGATTGCGGCCTCTTAATTCTTCAAGTAATGCTTCTGGTATTGGATCATATGATCAGCTCATCCAGCAGTACCAACAGCATCAGGGTCAATCCCAATTCCGGTTGCAGCAAATGTCCAATTTAGGTCAGCCATACAGGGATCAGAGCTTAAAGTCCATGCAATCACAAGTTGCTCCTGACCCGTTTGGTATGCTTGGTTTGCTAAGTGTCATACGGATGAACGATCCAGATTTGACTTCTCTTGCACTTGGAATTGATCTAACAACACTTGGATTGAATTTGAACTCTGCTGAAAATTTGTACAAGACTTTTGGTTCTCCATGGTCCGATGAGCCTGCCAAGGGGGATCCAGAATTTACTGTACCACAATGTTATTATGCGAAACAACCACCACCTTTAAATGTGAGCTGCCTTTGCATTTTTGTTTATCTGAATCTGACTTATTTTATCTATTGAAATATTTTTTTTATTCTGGATGCAGCAAGCGTACTTCTCAAAGCTTCAGCTAGATACTTTGTTTTACATTTTTTACAGGCAAGTCTTTTAGTAAACTGGTAATGTTCCTTGATTATGAAATTTCAGTGCAATAATAACAGGATCCATCGTGTTTTACAGCATGCCAAAAGATGAAGCGCAGCTGTATGCTGCAAATGAACTGTATGTTTTCTGTTCTTTACAAAATTGATTGCTCTTAGGTCCATATTTTCTTCTACTGTATTCCTTAGAGCTAATTTGTCAGCTATTGCATGTTAGGATACTCCCCTTCCTGTATGGTTGACCTTCTGGATGTGCAATATGCTAAGTGCTTAGCTGAAGTCTAGTTAATAGCAGCCTGCATTTTCCTTGTGCAGGTATAACCGTGGCTGGTTTTATCACAGAGAACATCGGTTGTGGTTTATGAGGGTCGCCAACATGGAGCCTCTTGTCAAGACGAATGCATATGAGAGAGGGTCTTACATTTGTTTTGATCCAAACACATGGGAGACAATCCGTAAGGTATGGTTATCATAAGAATTCGTACACTTGGTTGTGTTCGTCATGTGCCAAGGGTCTTCTAACTAATCAGCATCTTCAATGCAGGATAATTTTGTCGTCCACTATGAAATGTTGGAAAAAAGACCTGCTCTACCTCAACACTAATTTCGAGTTCCAGTTCCTAAGTGTACATTTTCAACATATTCCTTAATCTAGGAGCCTGGTAGTTCACCTGTCGTTTCTGCTCAATTGGGCTATTTGCAGCAATTGTTACAATTAGAGTTGTCTTGGTCATTGATTTCCTTGTATCTTTTGGACGTCCCAAGTCAGAAAGAAATGTTTTCTCAGAATTTCATAGGAGGTGGAAATGCCATCTTTAAGGCACTGTTGATAGAATAGTAATTCATGAAAAAAGACATTGATTTCATAGGTGAGTGCATCGTCATCGTTTTAACAAGTGTCGGATGGTCTACTCTTTTTGGCTGTTGCCCTGTCCAAGAAAAAACTATTAGAGTATAAGCATCCAAGAAAATATTTTGTGATGCTAAAGAGCTTGTAAATTTGTTAAGCTTTTGTTATTAATGACGCCATAAGCAGCCATAGTTAAAAGTTCTTTCCAAGGACAATGTTTCATTGAAGTATAGCATTGGAAGTGTTTCATCATCATATCTTACTGACTATGAGAGGGAGAGATCCCTGCTAAATTCGAAAAATAATTATGAGAGATTATGTAGATTAAGAATTTAGACTGATTTTTTTTGAAATATATATTCTGATATTTGTTTTTCTGCACATATGTATAGGTCTAAATTTTAAATTTGTATTTTGTCAAACCCGCGAATAATAGGTTGGATCTGTTGTTACTTTGCCACTACTTGGTAGAACTTTACACTTCTCCCGTGGACAACAACAATATACCAAGTGTAATCCCACACCGTGGGGTCTGGAGAGGATAGAGCGTACACAGACTTTATCTCCACCTTGGTAGGTAGAACAATTGTCTTCGGGAGACCCTTGGCTCAAGATAAATCAGAATCACAAGTAGGACAATCAAAACAAAGCAAGAGCAAAGAATAAAACAAGATAAACGGTTAGACTCAGATAAGGAATTAAAGTAGTATAAAGTGCATTCGAATAAAAGGAGCAGTAGCTAGCACAACTAAATAAGTTAAATAAAATACATAAAATACACTAAAGAACACATAGCAACAGAAATCAGACTATAGTGGATTATAAAGTAATAATGTGCTTATAAGTGTGATAGACTAATCAGACCTATAGTAATAACACTATAACTATCAATTTGTAAGCAAAAGTAGGACTACACTTGAGTACCTACTAATCTTCGACCCTAATCCGTGTCCTCCACAACCCCCTATCTAAGGTCATGTCCTCAGTAAGTTGCACCTTCGCCATATCCCGTCTAATCACCTCTCCCCAATACTTCTTCTACTACCTCACCCTTCTGAACCCGCCCATAGTCAACCCTGCGTCAAGACTGTTACACCTGGCATCTGTCTCTCCTGCGCACATGCCCGAACCATCTCAAATTCACTTTCCGCATCTTATCATTCACCGAGGCCACTCCCACTTTCTCCCGGATATCATCATTTCTAATCCTATCTCTCCTTGTATGCCCACACATCCATCTCAACAACTTTCATCTTTTGTAATGTGCGAAGTCTTGACTGATCAACACTCCGTCCCATACAACATAATCGGTCTAACCACCACACTAACACTTCACCCGTGGACAGTGAAATATAAACGGTTCATTGATTTCGGTTTAAAAAAGAAAATTCAATATTTTAATTGTGGATACTTATTTCACGTTTACTCGATACTTGTCACTTTTTTTTTTTTTTGTTGACGAAGGAACCCGCATTCGCTTCTTCGAGTGCGCCAGTGGTAAACCGGATCGACGCAATAGCACGCAAATCACGCCACCGCTTAAACCACACTTGGCAAGCCAGTGTGACTCCCAAGAGGCGGCGCAGCGGACGTTACCAGGGTTTCGAACTTGTGACCAAGCTCTCCCACACCACCCAATGAGGATACCCTCTGCTATACTTGTCACTTTGACTGTACTTTACGTGGTGTTATATATAAATAAGTGATTTAATTTACAATTTTTTTTTATAAATTTAGTCGAGATAAAAGTATAAAATTTAATTCTATAAATTGAATGAACTACATACACAACTATTTTTCAGTTTGCTTCAACAATATTAATAAAATCCACAATAAAATCTGACAATATTTACAAAATGAAGGCAACATTAAGATTAAAACATATGAACTTAATTTACATATAAAACCATTAACAAACTTTAACAGTAGACAAATTAAAAAAAAAGTGTGTTGTCACTCATCCAAATTTTTTTTACTCTATTACTGATTGCTTTGGGTAGTTTACTCACTAATTTATCTTTTTACATTTGTTACCAATTTTCACTACTATATATTTCAGTTGGCGTAATGCTATAGCTTTTTCAAATTTTCAATGACTGATGTTGGTGGCTTTCCTGTTGTTCCAGTCAAAATCAATTACTTAACTTTAAGTGCTAAAGCAACGAGACTATAAACTTAGAACAACTATTCAACAAATAGGAAGGAGAGGGGAATAAGAAGAACTACATAATAAAAAAAAATCTAACGAAAAATACAGCCATAGAGCTTTGCGGAAATTTTAATCGAAGCGCTATGCAAGTTACTCCTTGCATAGCGTTTATTTAAAGCACTATTATAATTTGCGTTACTTAAGTAATTTATTAATATAATAACATAAATATTTCCACCTAGATAGCGTTTGTGGAAGCATTATTGAAGTAAATCATACACCTTTTATTCCCCCCCCCCCAAAAAAAAAAAACAATACCCACATTTTGTGTTCCCCCCAAAATACCAAACCCTAACCTAAAATCTCCCTATAAATCAAACACTTCCCTCTTTTTCACTTCAACCATTCTTCAGCCAACTCACTTCAGTCGCAACACATACATACCACCCATATCATTCCCAAACCTCTTCAATCTCTCACCCCTACACCATCACCGTCCGTCGACCTGCACCACCACTGCCCGTCGACATACACCACCACTGCCCGACGAACCACACCCACCATACCACCGGCGAACACCTTCATGAACCTCGTCCATACCACCATCACCGACACCAACTCGCCACTACACTCCCCCCTCTGTTCGTTTGTCATCGCCACGGATTTGATCACCGGACGACTGATGACTGTAAACGCCAACTCCGGCGACGTTGTTTAGTTCTTCTTTTATGCTATTATGTATATTTTGGTTGCTGGACTAACCTTGTTCTCGTGTTGTTCATTTTCATCATTTTCGGCGATTCTACTGTGTTGTGATTATATTGTTGTTGACTGATTTGGTTTTCTGTTTTGGTATCTCGCCGGAATTTTTAAAACTCTGGTGACCCTTTTGTTCGGCTTTATTTTGGGGGTTGGTATTTTTGTGGTGCTGGACTGATTTAATTTCGGTTATCTCGTCGGGGTTTTGAAAAATCCTGCGACCTTGGTTTGGTTTCATTTTCGTATTTGATGCTCGCTTTGAGGGATAGACTGATTTTTTTCTATTTGTTTGTATCTGGCGACGTTCTGGAATTTTCTGATGATCGTTGGTTATTATTGTCACCGTTTTTGGGACTGTCTTGACATTTTTGCCTTTTAACTGGTTTTGTACTATTTTCGTGGACTGTCTCCGGCGATTCTTGGGCTTTCCAGTGAGATGCTGCTGTTTACTTGCCTCTCGGATTGATTTTCTTTTGATTTTGGGCGGTTTGACCCTTTTATTATTTTATTAAACTGATTCAGAGCAATTACTACACTTTTGGTACACTGATTTTGAACATATACTACATTGGCCGATGAAGGAATCTCCGTCTGATTTCCAAAGTCTCCCATGTATAAAAGACGGGTTTTATTTTTAGTTTACTTATTAATTCTTGTCGCTATTTCAGATACTACACTTTATATTTGATGTTTCATTGAGGATATTTTGAGTTCGGGTGATACAAGTATTCCTCTTTATGTAAGTATATCGATCTTCATTTTATAATTGGCAGTATGACAATCGTTTGGGTCATCAACGGGTTTACTCCTAGATCAATAAAATCATACACATATCATATAGTAGGTATTTCTTAAAAAGTAAATGATCTGGATCATTGTTCATACCCAATCATATTTGTATGAGGTTATTTGTGTAAGTATGTTTATTTGTTTGACGTTTCTATTCTAACTATGTTTTTGTAACATTTATGTTTTGCAGTTTGTTCATAGTTCACCACTCAAAGTTTATTCTACAAGTAAAATGAAGAATTTTTGAATTAATTGGACAGACTACTTGTACAATCGATTTCTCAAAGAAAAAATGGAAGGTTGAAGCTATTAGTTAGTATTTTGAAGTAATTGTTGACTATGTCGTATTGTTATTAGTTAATGATGGTAAACTACTAATGATTGAGATACTATTTTAAATATATTATTATGTTTTATGCTAATGATTATATTATATTATATTTTGAATGAGTATTCTTTTTGTTATCTTTTTGATATTTTATTTATTAGGTGAAAAAATAGGGAGAAAAAAATATGTACCAAAACAATAAATAAATAATAATAAAAAAAACAGATAAAAATAATTGGATAGCGCTTTTTAAGCGCTATGCAAGCTAATATCTTCAAAATATAAGCGATATCGGAATTATATTAGCATAGCGCTTTTTTTGCGCTAACTAAGGAAAACGTTATGATAGTAATAAACTTGAATAGCGCTTTTTAAGCGCTATCTAAACTACCATAGCGATAGCTTAGATAGCGCTTAAAAGTGCTATGTAAGGAGGAAAAAAAGCGCTATCCAACCGGTAGTGAATTTGTTAGTTACATATTCTGGTGTACTCCCTTCAATGATTGTTAGTTAGATATTCTGGTGGCATACTTCAATAATAAAATGAATTTTAGTTTTACAGTTCACATGTTATTGAAGTAAACATTGTATTATTTTGTAATTTAGATCTCAACACCATAATAAAGAAACTCTCTTTTACTTTTCCATTAGTAAACGCAATAAAAAACACTTTTTATAAATTTGTAAATAAGTGATTTAGTTGTTTATGTCCTAAACTGCTATTTTAACTTCATGAGGTAGTTTTTTTTTTTGGTAATGACTTCATGAGGTAATTAGATTTTGGTTTACAAAATATTTTTTATGCAAAACTCAAAATAAAGCAGAACAATATCCACAAAGAAGGAAAGCATGACACCAAATTCGGGTACTTCCCCTCTTCCCTTTCATAATAGTAATAGATCTTCAGACATAATTGGCCTCTAAGCCAACTAAAATTCTTCTTTTCTTCACGGTAGTATATAAAACCCTTCCCCATGATTAAGCATTGTCTACATGACAAATTAAAAAGGAGCATCCATGTAGTAAGTAGTAATTAAAATATTTGTCTTTCAATTTTTAAGATAAAATTTCATTGTCGAGATAAACGCTATGTTAAGTCAAACAGAAAGGAAGAAGAAAGAAAGAAAAAGTCTTCCACGACTCTCGCTTGGGTTCTAACTTCAAACTTCATGTTCTGACTCAATTAACTTTTTTTTGTCTGGCCAATTCAAGTGGAAAAGACGATTTTCAAAGAGGTGGGTAAATAAAATAGGACCGAAAGGGAGGTTTCATTGTCGCATTGGATCCTGGAAGAAGGAAAGCAAGTACGCCCGCTTACCCTCATTGACAAAGGTCAAAATGGATGAGGAGCAAGATACATAGATTGATGTTTGCATGAGGAGATTGTTCTGACTCTTTTTGAATCCTCATGTTTCACCGAAATTCCCATTGTATTTTCAACCTCCGTAACACATCTCCACGACTAAGACCAAAGCAACATGCATACAGAAGTCCATTTATGGACTTAAGCAAGCCTCAAGGAGTTGAAATATTTGCTTTGACAAAGCTATAAAATCGTTTGACTTTGTTAGAAGCAAAGAAGATCCATGCGTTTATAGTAAGCGCAGGAAATAGAGTATTGTCTTCATTGTTATATATGTAGATGACATATTAATAACGGGAGACAATAAGACTCTCATGCAATCAGTCAGTCAATGAATGATTATCCAGCACCTTCATGATGAAGGACTTGGGTGAAGCCTGCTACATTCTTGGAATTAAGATCTATAGAGATAGACCTAATAGATTGTTGGGGCTGTCACAGTCCATATACATAGACAAAGTGCTAAGACGATTCTCTATATAAAACTCCAAGAAGGGAGGTCTTCCTATGAGTCAAGGCATCAAGTTATCAAAGAATGGTAGTCATTCTACTGTTGCAGAACTTGAACGCATGAAGAGAATCTCATATGTTTTAGCTATAGGATCAATCATGTATGTCATGACCTGTATGAGGCCAAATGTGGGCCAATGACGCCTATGAATACATGATAAACAAGAGATAATGACATTATAATGAAGATAAAATGTCTGGCAAATACAAATGTCTATGAGCATTTTTGAACTGACCAAATGTTCTAAGAGATAGATAAAGTAATGAGTTTACAGCTTAACGAGATCAAGAAAATCTTTTTCCAAAGTGTCAATATTGACAGAAAGTCTTAGCCATGAAGCAAATGAAGAAATTCGAATCTAAATATAATGATCAGGTTTGGATATAGTAGGCCAACGTCATGTAATGCAAATTCTCCAGAATCATCCACGTACAGAATAAGGGAATAAGTTAACAACTCATTCTTTAAGGAGTAGTAATGCCAAGGATTGAAACCAGGAGCAATGTTTGACATTACGTATGTATACCAGATTTTTTAGAATTAAGAAGAGTATGACAAGTAAGAAAATGAGAGAACAAGTGTCAAAAGAAGTAAAGAAAGGAAGCTGTTTATAATTACGAGTAGTGAGAAGGTACGAAAAAAATAGATTCCTTTAAGATCATGAATGAGAGTTAACTGTGATGATACGCGTACTTCATATTAGAATGACATTATCCCTAAAGTGTTCACGATTGAGATACTACAAATATAAGAGTTTTCAGCACATCAGTTAGTAAACAAAGTCAAGTGTACAATAGAATCATTCACCCACAAACGATTTGACTAATGTGAGGACAAAGAAGAGAAGTTGACCTGAGGGAATACATCAGTTAGTTAAGTGGGTGTCCGATTGGAGGATTCAGATAGTAATAGCCCTATGGCTCAGAATACAACAGGGTCATCCCTCATACTGGAAGAAAAAAAACGTTATGATGAAGACCTTATTTTTAGGAAAGATCGGGAAGGATATCTAACAAAAGTGAACCCCAACCTTCAAGCATAATTGGAGAGGGACCCCCAGGTGGAAGATCCATTTATGTATTCCCAATGTAGCAGGATTACGAGACAAGATTATGACGAATGTCCATTGCTCATGATATTTCATTCACCCTAGATCTACTAAGATGTATCATGATCTCAAATGTATGTATTGGTGGAGCGACATGGAGAGGAACATTGTCTTAATTGTCAGCAAGTAAATGTAGAACACTAAAAGCCCGACAGCTTGACTCAGAACATTGATATCCTGATGTGGAAATGAAAAATGATTGATATTGATTTCATTACGGATTAACCTCTCTCTTATCATAAGTTGATTATATTTGGGTGATTATTGATATACTGACGAAACCAGCTCAATTCATGGCGGTCAAAACTACCTATTATATCTGACTGATGAGCACAGTTCAAAGCTAATTTCTGGAGATTATTTTAAAAAGGTTTGGACATTCAAGTTAATCTTAACACAACTTTCCACCCTCAAATAGACGGACAGGCCGAGCGTACGATTCAAACGCTTAAAGATGCTACGAGCTCGCGTATTGGACTTCAAGGGAAGTTGGGATGATCATCTACCCTTATTGAATTTGCGTACAATAATAGTTATCATGCTAGCATTAAAATGGCTCCATACGACGCTTTGTATGGACGGAAATATAGATCTCCTATCGGATGGTTTGAAGTAGGAGAATCATAATTATTTAGGCCTGACGTAGTTCACCAAGCCATAGAGAATGTGAAGATCATCCTAGTCTGATTGTTAACCACTCAGAGTCTTCAGAAGTCGTATTCAGATGTGTGGCGGTGGGACTTAGAGTTCCAAGTAGATAATTGGGTCTTCTTGAAGAGTTCTCCTATGAAGGGTGTAATGAGATTTAGAAAAAAAGGAAAGCTCAATCCAAGGTACATTGGGCCATATCGCGTAATTTGATGAATTGGCCAAATAGCTTACGAATTGGACTTGCCTTCGGAGTTAGTATTTGTTCATCCGATTTTCCATGTTTCTATTAAGAGCGTGTGTTGGGGATCCTTCCCAAATTGTGTCAATTGACGATGTGAAAATTACAAAGGACTTATCATATGAAGAGGTTTCTATTGCTATCTTAGATAATTAAGTCCTCAAGTTGAGGACTAAAGAAGTAGCCTCCGTAAAAGTTCTACGACAGAATGTAGAAGAGATTACATGGGAGGCGGAAGACGCGATGAAACACAAATATCCTTAACCAACTTATTATTTGTTACAAGGAAATGAATGATATTCTAGTAGCAACGGGCCAAGATTGTAAAGAAGAGACCAGAGTAGAAGTAACAGGACCATAACACTGTTATAGCAGACTAATAAGATATAAGATTTCACCGATGGACGGTTAATACGTGATTCGAACACTTGTGACCTTGTATTCAGAAAAGATGAAAGAAGTGGAATTTAGCTTGTGCTTACACCAAATCATATAAATTTATTATGGTTAATTTATTTAATAAGGTGAGAATGTATGTTAATTAATCATGGTTAATTAAAGATTTATGTGCAAACAAATGACACACATCTATTGACTTCGTGTATATTGATCAATGCGGGTAAATTTTTATCTTTGGATGAGTGACACTTATCACATTTAAAATTTAAGGATATAGAGTGGATTAATTTAACAAGCATCTTAATATATCATAGCTTAAGAAAAACGTTTTGGGATAGTATTCACTAACTTTTGTAAGAAAAATCTCTTATCTTTCACAAACTTGGCATCCCCATAATATCATTACTTTCGTTATATGTACTTTGTGAATTACTTTAAGAGATAACCTATTTCGTTGAAATCTTGTAAACTACCATCGGCAGAAAATTAAAATATAACTCTGGTCAAATAGAAAGATCAGTATTTTTGCCTTGTGTGCTTACTTTCTTGTATGAAAGTAGTATTTGTGGAAGATGAGATTTTTGCTATCGAAGTTGTTAGATTTCCCCCTAAAATGTAACAATGATTATTATTTTTTTTTGCAAATAAGTTTAACCTAGACCTTTCAATTTTAAAAATGACAAGTGTCTCTCATCTATATATGTAGAGGAGTCGAGTACATCACGGAATTAACAATTGAAAACTACAGAATATGAAGAAATTAATGTCCCAAGACTCTAGCTAGCTTCAACTAAACTTATCCTTATGAGGTTGACTTTCACATGAATTTCTATTTTCTATAGCTTCTAGTGAAATTATTCATTGAATTATATAGTTAGGTCCCATGCATGCATATGACTTTTCAAAAGTAAGAAAATACGAAAGGGTCTTCACCAATAAATACTAATAATTCTATACCACAAAATTATCGTGGACCTCATACTTTTTATGCATACACGCGATGAGGAAAGTGAAATAGTAAATTATTACTCTCTTCTTTCTTTCATGACCAAAGACTGAGGTGAGTAAGGAGCGGTCATTTCATGAACATTCATGAACAATGCCGAATTGAGCACATTATTCTTCAAATGGTGCTACATATTCCCCCCCTCTATCACTACGAATTGCCTTAATTTGTAGGTTTAGTTAATTTTCAACTTCTGCTCTGTAACGTTTGAATGATTCAAACGCTTTATCTTTACTTTTCAACAAGTAAACATAACAATACCTTTTACTATCATTAATGAAAGTCACAAAGTACTTGTTTCTCCCTAGTTTACACAAACTTTAAATCACATATATCGGTATGAATAAGTTCTAGAGGAGCGGTGTTTCTTTCGACTAAATGGAAAGATGTCTTGGTTAATTTTGCCTCTACGCACACCTCACATTTATGTTGAAGATTTATGTCGAAGGAAGACAACAATTCCAACTTTACTAACTTTTGAAGAGGTCGTCACATGCAAAGCCCCTTCCTACAAAAGTGTCATTCTTAGTTATTTGTTGGACTCAAAACTAGTTTAAAACTAGCCTTGACCAACAATGGACCTGAACCAAGTTCTTCCGGATGTCAGGAACATGCATCACTTCCTCTAGAGTGATCTCTTTGCCAGAAGTCATTTTGAGGACAACCTTTCGAACCCCTTGCACTTTAGAGGTGGGGTTGTTGCCTATGAATAACTTCTTGCCCGTGAATGTGGTGTAAGAGGAGAATGCATTATTGTCAGAGCAAATGTGACGGGTTGCACCCGTATCTATCAACCATTGCCTTGGGTTCTCCACCAGATTTGCCTCCTCCAGCACTACTGCCGAAAAATCACAATCTTGTTGTCAAGATCCGGAGGATTACCCTCGTCTTGTACAATGTTAGCCTTTGCCTTGCGTTTGTTCTTGGCCTTCAATTCATTTGTGACCTGGATATTTTGACCCACATCAGTCGTTGTGTTAGACTGAGTGTCCATTGCATCCCCACCAGAAGGAGGATCTTCTGTCTGAGATCGTGACAGGCTTAACGCAGTAAGATAGTACATCTTTATATTGTAGTCTTTTCACAATGTCTCCATCTCCTTTTTTGTTCAAGAGTTTATGAAAGTAAGACTGCCACCTCCGTCTAATATGCACTTCCTCTACCAGTACTTTGCCATCCTCATCCTTGATGCACCTCACGTGATCCAAGTCACGGACCCTTCTTTCCCTTACCTTGACTAGTCTGTACAACTTCTTATCACCGTCTTTCTCCTCTAATTCCACATACATGCGTTCGTCGTTCTCACCGTCGTAACCGCTTGTTTTCCTCCTTCCTCGCTATCTTATACAATTTCCTATTCGTCCACTTTTCCACATCATCCTTGCTTCCTATTAATCTCACATACGCTTCTTCGCTTCCACCTTCTCTTGGACTTTACCATTCCACCACCAGTCCCTTCAATACCCACCATTGTTACCCCGCGAGACCCCTAACACTTCTCTAGCTACCCCCGAATGCAACTGACCGTCTTTTCCCACATACCAGTCGCATCTCCACTACTCCCCCAAGCCCCACTGGCCATCAACCTCTCCCCCGTCTCATTTGCACTAACTATGGTCAAACTCTCCCATTTTAGTCTTAATCTGTCATCTATCACCCTATTCTTCTTCTCCAACTTGATCTCCAAATCCATCACCAAAAGCTTATGTCGGGTTGTAAGATCCTCTTTCAGAATAACCTTGCAGTCTTTACAAAGACATTTGTCAACCTTCCTAAGGAGCAAAAAATCTATCTGAGTCTTAGCCAACAAACTACGGAAAGTCACCAAGTGTTCCTCCTTCTTCAGAAACCTCGAATTGGCTATCACCATCCCACTAGATCTAGCGAACTCCGAAAGGGAGATGCCTCCCCCATTCCTGTCCCCGATACCAAAGCCTCCATGCACGTCGTCATAACCCTCCGACAGTGATCCGATATGACCATTGAAATCCCCTCATACAAATAACTTTTCAGTGGGTGGTATGCCTCCCACCACTTCGTTCAAATCCTCCCAAAAGCGTCTCTTCTCCTCTTCGTCCAAGCCCGTTTGCGGCGCATAAGCACTAATAATGTTCATAGTGCACCCTCCAACTACCAACTTAATCATCATCATCCGGTCATTTACCCTCATCACATCTACCACCTGCTCCCTTAGCTCGTTGTCTACCAAAATGCTTACCCCATTCCTATACCGCGACCTACCCGAGAACCATAACTTATACTCATCTACGTTCTTAGCCTTAAGTCCTACCCACTTGGTCTTCTGGACACAAGCTATATTAATCCACTTCTTCTTAAAAATCTTAACTAGCTCTATGGACTTCCCGTTAAAGTCCCAATGTTCCAAGACCCTATTCTAAGTCTAGCCTCTCTCTTACCCCACTTACCCCCTAACCCTCGCCCTGTCCCCGATCGAGAACATGACCCTAGTCTACCATCAGTTGCCAAAGCCATTAAAGCAAATGTAAAATAATAAACTACTCAAACGTTTACCCTAAAACAGAAAGGGATCAAAGTGCAAGCACAAGTTAACAATACTCTAAAGTCAAGTAAAATCACTACGCCAAGAATGTTATAACTAAAGACAAGAAATGATAAAATTTATCCGGAAGGTTAAGGACAAAGAATGGATACGGGCAACCGGAGGTACCAACTCCAGTTGAATCGAACCTGTTGCCGGCGAAAAACACTATTCACGACTGTTCACTGTCACTGTTCACGAACACTGTTCACTCGTCGGAGTACTGTTCATCGAGCGTTTCACACACAAAAAAAAATCGAACACCGCAGCCGTCGGAGAGTGATCGGAGCGACACTTACCATCAGAGATGGGGGATGTGCGGGGAGGGGGGAGGGGGATGTGGGATGATGATTGTTGGGATAGGTTAGAGTGGGAGAGGGGAGAGAGAGAGAGCCGTTCACTCTCTTTCTGCAACTTTTATAATAAGCATATTAAATATGTTATTTCTAAGCTTATTTAGAATGCATTTCATGATCATCACATCAAGTTATCTACCTAATTGTGAAAATAAGTTTCACAAATTAGAAGATAGAAATTTATAAATAAATAATAAGTGGAGTTAAAGAAAGTAGAACCTGTTTTTCTTTTCTTCACTTTCTTTGTAATCCCGGATTGCTTTGATGTACTTAATAATTGGCAAATCTGAAACATAAATGTCCTTTATATGACATTACTCTTGTAGCAAACCACTTCAAATTCTCCATTGATATCACTGGTTGTAACTTTTAGAAGGATTTGGAACCCGATTATTATCGACAACTTTCTCTATTTTGTCGATTCATTTTGATCATCACAAAATTTTTGATTATCATAAAATTTTGATCACCACAAAATTTTGACCATGACAAAAATTTTGATCATGACACAAATTTTGATCATCACAAATTTTTTGATCATTCCCTTAAATGCCAATGAAATTCAAATTTTGTCTGCTTCAAGATAACATCTTTAAATATAATGCAGAAGGCATTGCAGGCTATAAACCTTTAACTTTTGTTATCGAATTTCCGCTGGCGGCCTTGTGTAATGACCAATACCATCGTAGCTTTACTTGAAGTTCCTCATAACACAAATATCTCTTTAAACATACATCTTTCGAACACTTAGTAAATCTTGTCTTAAAATTGTAGGAAAAATAAAGGTGTATCTGAAAGGTTAAACAAAATCAAACAGTGTTGAGTCAAGAGATGACTCTCTGTCTTTAAGACAAGATTGCCCCGTATATGCTTTAACGTTAATGAGCAATAGTCTTTCAAGATAAAACATCGACTATCAACAAAGCAAAGAAAACCGTGTTAATTCTAGCGAAGAAATAAATATAGAACAAATTGCTATGTTTATGATTATGTGTTTAGAACAAAACATAAGAAAAGGGGTTTTGTTAACTTTGTTCTCTGTTTTCGTTACAGAAGATTTCTGTGTGTTCGAAAATAGCAGAGGAGAATTTTTTAATTTTATCGTCTGTATATTGTATATATCGAACTTGAACAGAAAAGATCCCTATATAAGGAAGAAGAGGGGCGAATATGATCGTTAGTTGCATAGTTCCGAAATTTTCAGAACCGTTGCAACTTTCGGAAATCTTCAGAAAATAAAAACACTTCAGGGATCAAAAGAAAAATTTCGGAAAACTGCCTGCTGCTGAGGAGATTTTTTTTTATTTTCTAGTGTGTATATTGTATATATTGAACTTGAACGGAAGAGTTCCCTATATAAGGAAGAAGATGGGTGAATCTGACCATTAGTTTCAACATTCCGAAACTTTTCAGAACTGTTGCAATTTTCGGAAATCTCTAGGACCAGACGGGCGGCGGCGCGCGTGTGGGGCTTATCCCCGAACCCAAGGTCACTTAGGTTTTCCCCCTTCTAAACACATGGGTCACCCCTTGGGGGACCACACCCTTACTCAAACTTAGAGCTTATATATTGCTCAATTTTTCTTTCTTCTACCAATGAGGGAGATTTGTCATTTTTTGGCCAAAAACACTAATATTTTCATGTCTCAAACACCTTACTTTGTGTACCAATATCTTTTCATTTCTTAGAGAAATTTGACGATACTTGACACTAACATCATCTACCCACTTAGTAGATTAGACATGTGCAAACAAACGATGTTTCCGACATGCGGGACCCACGTGTTCACGTCATTAAAGATGAGATAATCTCAATCCCAAGTTAATAAATTTCCAATAAATTGCTAGTTATCAAGTTGAAATAGTCCCTTTCCCTCTTTTGAAAGTTGATTAAAAGAGCTAAAGAAGGTATTATTTCCACTCGTGGAAGATAGTTTAGCTAACTAACCAGCTACATAATTGGCCTCCCTGAAACAATGGAGAAATTGAGCATTTGCTCGAGAAGCCATTTCACTGCCGCTCACTATTAAACATTTTTACGTTATTGACTCATGAAATTAATTTCGTATGTACGTGACTAAGTGTGTTAAAGATACAATTAAATAAATAAAAGTATGCGTTTTCTAACATCTTAAACTTATCGATTATTTTTTAGAGTGATCGATATATATCCCGCTCGTACATGAATTTAACGGATTATTACACCCTTCACAATAACATAATTTCTTTATAAAAAAAACTATTCGAGAGAAGGGGACCATTAAGAAAAGCTTTATCCATTTTTCTAGCAAGAGGAACTACAAAGATCTAATAACTCGGGTCTGCCCAAGTGAGGGTATAGCCATAAAAGCGAAAACACTTCATAGAAGAATACATTTTGTGTCATAAAATTAGTTTTTAAGCTTCAAATAATTAAATTCCTAAGAATAGGAACAAGGCTCAACTTCAACTTTTATTGATACTGTTGGGACTACTTTGGATGTTGAAATTTTGGTTCCTCATGTGCATCTTAAATTGTCTTAGTTGGACATGCACCAAAGTCATGAATTCACACACTAGGACATTAAGGGAAGTGGGGTAAGGAGAAATGATTAAGTATACGTAGCTGTTTCTTCCCCAAATGATTTAGAAACGCCCAAGTTGTTAGGTGCGTGGACAAAATCACATATTAAAGAAGAAACAACATATTTCTTACTTCTTTTATAGTTCGGTTAGTAAAAACGAATCCTTTCTAAATTTGAAAATATTTATTTTATCTTAAGTGAGAATTATTTATACCCATACAAATGTTATTACATTTTTAAGACCATACATAAGTTTTAAAAGTCTTACAACACAAATGTTATGACATGTTTAAGATCGATCACAAGTTTCAGAAGTTCTTTTTTCTTTCTTAAATTCCATGCCTAATCAAATAGGCCGCATAACTGAAACAGAGAGCGTATAAGACAGGGATATTCTTAATGATGTGAGAACTTCTAAAAAAAGCCCAGTAATTTTGGTTCACAATGGACAATATCACTTAAGAGTATCTTTGAGCTGACTTAACAACAACAACAACAACAACAACAACATACCCAGTAAAATCCCACCACGTGGGGTCTGGGGAGGGTAGAGCGTAGACAGACCAAAACCTCTATCTTGGTGGGTAGAGCGGCTGCTTCCGGGAGACCCTCGGCTCAAGAACTGCGTAATCACAATCAAAGCAAACGTTGCATAGCAAAATAAACGGTCAGAGACAAATAAATTAAAGCTATATGAACATGCTGGTAACAAAGAGAAATACGACATGATAGCGCATTCTGTCAAAAGAAAGCAGTAGCTAACGCAAATAAATAATATAAACAAAGTACACTAGCGAAACACATAGCCGCAGAAAACAACTACATAGAATATAAAACAACACTTCTTCTATAAGTGTGATGAGCTAGTCGGGCCTACCTTGGTCACACTACAACTATCTATTTGTGGGCGTGAGTAGGACTACGCTCGACTATCTACTACCCTTGAACCCTAATCCGTGTCCTCCACAAATCCCTATCTAAGGTCATGTCCTCAGTAAGTCGCACATACGCCATATCCCGTCTAATCACCTCTCCCCAATACTTCTTCGGTCTACCTCTACTCCTTCTGAACCCGTCCATAACCAACCTCTCACACCTCCAAACTGGGACATTTGTGTCTCTCCTCTGCACATGCCCGAACCATCTCAACCTCACTTCCCGCATCTTATCCTCCATCGAGGCCACTCCCTGTCCCGGATATCATCATTTCTAATTATATCCCTCCTCGTATGCCCACACATCCATCTCAGCATCCTCATCTCCGCAACTTTCATCTTTTGGATGTGCGAAATCTTGACTGACCAACACTTCGTCCCATACAACATAGTCGGTCTGACGACCGCCCTATAAAACATGCTTTAAGCTTTGGTGGCACTTTTTTGTAGCACAAGACTCCAGATGCGAGCCTCCATTTCAACCACCCTGCCCCAATACGATGTGTGACATCGTCATCAATCTCTCCATTCCGAATAATGTAATCTTGGTACTAAGCTTCCTTTCTTTGGGATGACCTGAGTCCCAATCGACACTTCCACTCCTGCCTCAGGGTTGCTCCTGTTGACAGTCAATTTTGACCCGTTTTTTGTATATTTTCGTGCAATTTTAATTATTTTAGCACACCGCATTTTAATCGTTATTTTGCATATTTTTACATAATATTCTATGTTTATTTCTTCACAAAAATGGCATTACATCTTTTATTTTTAAATTAAGCATTATGTCGTTGTTAATATTATGTTTTTATTATTATTATACGTCGTTTTATTTTAATAATATTTGCCTCTTTTTAAATAATTAATTGACATCCCGTTTTACTTTTAATCAGGCATTAAACACGTCTTTAAAATTGCATTTTAGTATTATTGCGTCGGCATTTGAATTTTAATAATCTTGCATCTTTTTTAAATAATTGTCTTTTAAATAATTAACCAAATTTTTACATTTTGTCAAACCAGTCCAGTCCAAGACACAATTTGAATCAGTCCAAGCCAACACTATTTTTAATATCATCCAAACAACCTCTTTTATTCCCCCCCCCTAAAATCAAATACCACTTTTCCTTTCCCCCACCCAAAAAACAATACCCCACTTTTCATTTTTCCCTCCCAAATACCAAACCCTAACACACCCTATAAAAACAAAACATTTCCCTTAACATCAGCCCACAAGGCAGCCGCACACTTCACACCCCCCTCTCTCAGCCCTCGTCTCTCTCTCTCATCCCTTCTCCTCCTCACCTCGTCGCCGCCGCCTCCCTTCGCCGGAGTTCTATCTCCGGCGAACCCCTCCCTTTTAAAAAAAAAAAAAAACGCAGCCTACCCCTGCCCTCTCCCATCAAACGCCTCACTCCCTCACCCCACTCCCGTCGCCGTCGACATCACCGGCGAACACCCTCTCTCACCTTAGCAGCCATTTTCCTCACTCATCTCCCGTCAACCCCATTCCGGCGAACCCCCCTAGCAACATCCTCAAACCCTTTTCCAGCCACACTCCTCTTCCCTGCCTTCCCGTCGCCGTCGCCCTCTCTCTAACCCGTACACCACCATCGAACCAAACCCCAGTCCCTCCACCACGCGGACCAGCCTCTTCCCCACCCCTCTGTGTTGCCATTGTTTCGCCGGAGAATATAATTAACTCCGGCGACACTACTATTTGTTCTTCTGATTGTTGCTATATTTTGCGTATTGTTTCATTTGACCGGAGTTAAAACTCCTGCGATCCTTTTGTCGGCTTTATTTTGGGATCTGTTGTTGGTTTCGCGTTAATGGGTGATTTGCATGATTTTTGGATATCACGAGTTCTAAAAGAAAAAACTCGCGACGATCAATTTTCCGATCTATTTTCCGACCCGCCATCGTTCGGCGATGCTTTTATTGTTTATCGCTTTGTTTGATCGATTTTGGTTATGTTGTTACTGATTTGGCCATTTTTGCTGCTGATGTTTTGCCGTTGTTTTCGCTGATTTTATGGCCATTTTGTCATTTCTGATTTTTGTCATTTATGTTGGACTGGATTTTGGCCATGTTGCTACTGATTTTGGCCATTTTGCTGGACTGATTTTCGGCTACGTTGCTACTGATTTTTGGCTATTTTTACTACTGATTTTTGGCCATATTACTATTGATTTTGGATATTTTTGTTGGTTTACTGATTTAGAACAAATACTACACTGCTGGTTTTTACTGATTTTGAACAGATACTACACTTTGGCCAATGAAAAAGTTATCCGTCGATTTTTGAGGCCTCCACAGTTGCAAAGACGGAAAATAAAATAAATGAAGCTTTCTGGGCAAGGATGATTTCTTCCACCTACACCGGATAACCAACATGCGCTGACAGGGCGAATTCTCGCAGCCGCACTTGTTTAGGCTGTCCCACAGCATTATTTTTCATATCTGAGCCCTCCGTGTTTAAAACTATTATTGTTTTGGCGCGGATATGAAGGTTTTATTTATTTTATTGCTTTTAATAATATTGGCCGATGAAGGAATCTCCGTCTGATTTCCAAGGCCTCCTCTGTGCAAAATACGGATTTATTCATTTTTTTTGCTTTACTTATTAAATTCCTGTCATTACTTTAAAATTATATATTCTGATACTAACACTTTTACTAAGTGTTTATGCAGGTAGCCGGAGATCATCTTGTGCAGAAAGCCTAAAAAATGGCTAAAAGATGTCCCGGAATGTTATTTTATATCGCATTTAATTTAGTTTTATTATTGTGTAGTGCACTTTATTTTAATTATAAATGCTTAGAATAGGTAGAATAAAAAGAACAATAAATAATTAACCTAGGTTTGAACGAACAACCGCAAGTTAGCGGATCTTAAAGGATGCCTAACCCCTTCCCTTTAGGATAATAAAGAACCCTGATCCAGAATCTCACTAATTTCGCAGACCATTAAATGGAAGTCTATTGCAGTATTTTTATTGCAATAAACTAAGTGTCCTAATTCACTATAATAATTAGGTGGCGACTCCTTAAATACATTTAGGAATCAACCATATGTAGAAGTAATCTCGTTTCCGACTCCGGTTGAAATGGGGTGTTACAGCTCCCATTACTGAACTTGCACTCCAAATACTCTGTCTTGGTCCTACTCAACATGAACCCTTTGGACTCTAGAGTTTGTCTCCAAACCTCTAGCTTGACGTTCACTCCGCTACGAATCTCATCCATCAGGACTATATCATCTGCGAATAACATACACCATGGCACCTCCTCTTGGATTTGTCGCGTCAGTTCGTCCATCACCAAGGCATCTTTGAGCTGACTTAGACCAACAAAAATATGTTTAACCAGCAAGAAAAATAAAATGAAAAAAAATTACTAAGAACAATATTGTATGATTAGTCTTGGTACATACATTGAACAATTTCCTTTGATATAAAAGACAAACGTCTAATTACTGGGAAAGTAGAATCCACCTATGGATCAAGAACAACTGTTTTACATATATGAAAAAAATCGGTAAAAGAAGCTATCACCTCTATATATTAAATCCCAACCCACAAACCTAATGGAAAAAAAATACTGTAAAAAGTAAAGAAAAAAATAAGAAAAAGAAGTTGGATGTTGTTCTTTCTTAAGCAATAAAAAAGATTAACTTTAAAAAAACTCAAGGGATAACATAGTCATCTGGCATATTGAAGGTGTCTGGATTTTCATCATGTAGCCATCCAAATTTCTCCAAGAAAGGATTTACCAAAGTGTTTGGTGGATAATTATCAACACAATCTTTCCACACATTTCCATCACTCAAATCTCTTAACACTTCCCACAAACAACTATTACACTTAAACCCTGCTCCAAACGCAATCATTAGCACTTTATCACCTTTCTTTAATCTCTTTTTAGCCTCCATGTACCCCAACACATACCAAAGGCTACTTGCACTTGTGTTACCAAATCTATGCAATGTCATTCTTGCTGGCTCTAAATCATACTCAGTTAGATTCAAATTTACACCAACTCCATCAATCACTGCTTTTCCTCCTGTATGTAAACAAATATGATCCACGCCTGTTTTGAAATTAATCACTGGCCTAGGTCCTCCTTTTGTTGAGCCCCAATTCATTTTCTTCACAAATAACGCGATTGCATATCGAAGTAGCTCCCTCATCGGGAGAATTAAGGGTGCAATTGTTTTCAAATTATCGACTAGTGCACGTGTCGCGGCCTTTGGTAGTGTTTTATCAAGGTGGAACCCTATGTTACCTTGTTCATCTTCTCTTTGTATACAACTAGTATAGGCTTCATCTTTTGAACCATGGTGTGTCCTTACTAGTTTTTTCATTCTGAACATGGCCTTGTTTTTTAAGGCCACTTTGTTTGTCAATAAAATCGCGCACCCCCCTGTCCTAAACAAACAATTTGCAAGAATCATAGATCTATCGTTCCCCGTGTACCAATTCGGGCTCAAGGACTCGGATGTCACCATAAGTGCTACCTTGTTCTTCTCATTTTTGAAAATACTTTCCACGATATTTATCGTTATGAGGCTAGCACTACACCCCATCCCGGTGATGTTGTACACCTTGATGTCCTCCCTCAACTTGTAGTAATTGATTATTCGTGCAGCTAACGATGGCATACAAGCTAACATCGATATATTCACCACGAGGACATCGATTTCACTAGGGGAAATTTTGTTCCTCTTCAAGACCTTGTCAATGCTATCATGGAAAAATTCTTCCATCTCCACGATCCCATCTTCGTACGTAGGACATGCTTCGCGCCCATCAAACACCATTTGTGGTGCATACGTTTGTTCACCGATACCCGAGCTAACGATTGCTTTCAAGAGGAACTTGTACTCATTCAGACCAAGGTGTTTGTTTCTCCTAATGATTTCTCCCGAAAATTTCGTGCTAAGCATTCGATCATCGGCTGGCTTGTAACATTCATAGTCCAAAATGTAACAATTTTGGTGTCTCCTTCGATCTATAATCTTCCATATGAAAAAGAGTAGGTAAAAGAAAGGAAGACCATAGAACAAAATTGAAATGAGATCCATGAGAAAGAAGAAGGATGAAAATACTAAAGGATAAAGAGAGAGTGAAAGAGAAAGGAAAGTAGTGTAAGTTTTTTTTTTGTACCTTGCACACTTTAGTTTGTTTTTTCGTTTGTTGATGAGAAATCTAATTGAGTCGTAAGTATAAAAAGGAGGATCCAAGTTGGACATGCATGTGACTAAATGCTGTTGAAAAAAATATAATAATCATTTTTGTCTTCTCTCAACTCCCACCAACTGATGGTGCGTGTCTTTAACTATCTTTATTAAATATTCATATTTCACACAGACATTAGGTAAGTGAAAAAGAAAGAGTTGTTAATTTCTACCAAATCAACAAAATCATTCCAAACTTTATAAGCACCAATTATATAAACATCAGTATTTCCAAAATATTTTTCTCATTTAAAGTAATTAGTTACCTTCCCTAAAATTTAGGCAGTCGAAACAACCACTTAAATTTGTTAGTAAAATTCATTCAGATACTTAAATTAAGATATATTTTAATTGAACACCTGGAAATATGAAAAAGTGTTCGTACTTCGTATTAAATACTTCCGACTTAAAATTTTGAAAAACTTTTGTGCGTGTTCTCAAGTCTCTGATACGAGGATATGTAATTAACCACTTAAAATATGATATCTTCTTTAAAATTATATACATTAACCTCAATAGACTAACAATATTTGCAAAATATTTTTCTTGTTTTAAGTACTAATTAGTTACCTTTCCTAAAGTTTATTTTGTGCATGACATGGTCTCAAAAGAAAGTCTTTATGGTGGTGTACGGAGATTAACTTTTAAATCTAAAACAACAGATTTGAAATCACAAACATTTATGAACAGCAAGGAGTGGTAGATGGAAGTGAAGAGTATATGAAGTTATGAAGACAGCCAGCATTGACTCATTGATCAGACTGCTGGAAATAAAGCAACTAGCATAGGAATTTATTCACATCACGAAGTGTTTTTGTTTGTTTGTTTGATCATTATGGATTTATGTTATTCGTGTATATAAATTAAAATCTAATAATAATTATTTTGAGTTTTAATTTGCCAAGTCCCCACTACGCGCAACAAAACATTCTACGATATTCACTTCGATACTGCAATTGAATTGCAGGCCACAACTTTTGACTGTCAAATCTGATGATTGAACTCACATAATCCGGATAATCAAAGCGCAATCTAATAAGCAGTAGAAGAATCAAGAAGGATGAGAAGAACAAGAAAGAGGAGAAGAGAAAGAAGAGATTGAGAAGGAGAGAGGAGAGAGACGATCGTATATGAGAAGAAGAAAGCTAGTTTATTAATGTGGGTAATTACAAAATGGAAGAGTCAAGCGTAATTACAACACTACACTGTATATATATAGTGAACCCCTATTAACTGCCTATAATGAGTTAACCGACTTAGTATCTCATTGTACAAATACAAAATATCTAATCTAGTCCTTTATCTCGTTAAAATCTAGTCGATTCTTGTTGAAGTATGTAACCGTTCAATTTAAAATTTTAAGATGTTAGAGGGAATTAATACTTTTATTTAGTTTAATTATTATCTTATACCCTTCATTTATAGGATAAATTGCTCTTAATGAGCCAAGCATGGCGTGGAAATTCAGTTTTGATAATAGGTGGCGATGTGATTCATATCCAGGATCTCTGCTTGATCTGATCACGAGGATCTCTGCTTGATCTGATCACGATGTTGAAGTGTGTGATCATCTCATTTAAAAGCTCAAATTATTGAGGTGCATACTTTTATTTACTTTAATATCTTACAATTATGAATCTAGAACAATAAAAAAAAAGTTTTAGCACATTGAGAACTATTTAACAAACTAAACTTCATTTTTACAATAATTTTAAAAGTGATGTTCACACAATTCAATATGATAATAAGTCATATAAAAGTCTTGAGTTTCAGCCTCACATTCGCCAATACATATTATCAAAAAGATTTTTCACGTGTAAGCCAAGAAAAGAAAAATCAAGTATGCATATGAAAAAACATATTAATATGTAAATAAGTAATAGAAGTGCATTCTTTTTAATAATTTCAGTTTCTAAATGACATGATCTTAAAATTCATTTTTAGCGGCAAATATTTACACCAACTGGCAACTGATACTAATTTACTATGGTAAGTGATAGGCTAAGCTGATCATAAATCATAATAGTGTGTATTAATTAACTATAACTTAGTGATAACTATATTAGTGAAGACACTTACAAGTACCCGGGAACATTATCACATAAAATTAAATTACAATCCGCAAATTTTGGTAACGTGGAGTACTATTAATAATTTAATATTGATCCATCAGTCCAGATTGATTGTGAAAGTGATGTGATTTTATACAATCCTAAACTTTTTATTTTTATACAACAAGCAACCGTGATCTCACTCGATACAAGAATTACATATATTGCATTTATTAATTTGGTATAAATAGAGCATGAGAAAAATATACTTTGTCGCAAGTAATGCTTTTTATTAGATATGTATATATAGATAATAAGCAAGGGTAGAGCTAGAGTGTCGACACGTTTTCAACCGAACTCAATAACTTTAGTTCAAAACCTTTATTTATCTTAAAAGTTCATAATTATGTACATATTATAATTTACAAGCCAATAAATAAATAAAAAGTTAAAATCCATAACTCATAAGTTTTAAATCCTAATTCTACCTCTAATAATAAGTAAAATAAAAATATTGTATTAACTTTATTAAATGTTGACACCTGCCTACAAAATTTGGGTACGCCATCAAATGAGGTAATAATAGCTGTCCAACATTGTTTAACATCACAGGTTTCTTCTTCCCCATCCATAACGATCACAACTGGCTGACTTTAGCAATAATATTAATGGCAACCATTCCTCTCTCACAATCAATATTTGCGTCTTTTCAAACAACGTTTCTCCAAGTAAATTCTTTTAATATGTAAACTTAAGATAATCCAACAATATTTGATTCTTATAAACTTAAGATAATCAAAAGGTCACTAAATTTGACTATCAAACTCATTAATTGGGATAATGAGGGACCAGCATTTAAGTGTGGGAAAAATAGGTTTAACAGCTTGTACTTCCCTAAGCTCATGAGGAACTTGTCACTACAGCATTGACTCTTTGGCAGTAGGCAAAATTAGTTAGGAAGAATAAATTAAATCTGTGACCATCTCTTTGCAACTTCTAACTGCATTTTCCTATACTTGCCAATTGGAAATGTTAAGTTTTATTTCTTCACGAGAAAGCATTTATTAAGTCGTCTCATATTGAATTTTGACTTACGGATATAGATCATGTCTAGTTTTCGTACTTGTTGAAGAAAATGGAAATCGATCAGATGGCAGTAATCCTCATTGGAGAGAAAGTTAGAGCTCAAACTGAGCTAAAGATGTAAAATATCTGATTAATTGAACAAGAGGAGAACATTGTTAGTTATATACAAGTGTACCCAACTAAATCATTTTATTTAGCTATTAATTACACTCAACAAACTTGTAACTAAATAAATAATAAATGTTTCATGTGCTACACCTCATGGTACTGCTGTATATTTGACTATTTCTTTCACACACACCCCTCAAGCTAGGAGATATGGAGATATTCTTCATGCCTAGCTTGGACATCAAATAAACATGTTGTGAGGGCCTTGGTAAGTAAGTCTTCATCGACAGAAGGCAAATATGTAGTATAGATGAGACCTTGGATCCTTTCCCTTACGAAATGACAATATATATATCAATTAGTTTTGTACGCTCATGAAAAACTGGATTAGCAACAATTTGAAGGGCAAATTTACTGTCAGTAAATATGAAAACTGGTAATTGAACATCAACTCCAAGTTCTTGATATAAACTAGTAAGCCATACCATATCTGCTACTGAAGAAGCCATGGCCTATAATTCAGCCTTTGCTGAGCTTCTGGACACTGTAACTTGCTTCTTGGACTTCCAAGATACAGATGAAGAACCAAACAACACTAAGTAACCAGTAATTGACCTTCTGATGTTGACAAAAGATCCCTCGTCTGTATCACATAACACCTTGAGCTGAGAAACACTGGAAATAGACATAAGAATACTCTGGTGCTTGTTTGTTATATCTAAAAAACTTAAGTCCAACTTTCATATGTGATGTTTTAAGTGCATGCATGAACTGACTCAAACACTGCACATCAAAGGCAATATCTGGTCTGATAGTTGTGAGGTACAATAATCTGCCAATCAGTCTTCTATTAGTGTCAGTATCTGACAAAAATAGGCTTGGCCTTGATGAAGAAGCAGAGACTGTATTTAATGATGTGGATATGGAAGCAACATATTGATTAAATTCCACGGTATTGAACTTTTGATTTATTTCCATAGGTGAAGAATCAATCTTAGCACATGTTAGCCCCATATCTGATATGAGTTTCAATGCATACTTTCTTTGATGCATAAGTATGACTTGAGAAGAACTCCTTGCAAATTCTATTCCAAGAAAATACCTAAGTTCTCTTAGATCATTTATCTTGAAGGCTGACTACAATGCCACTTTAGTAGACTGAATAAGAGCTGGATCATTCTGAGTAAGTAGCAAATCATCAACATACACCAATACCACTACTATCTTATCACCTTTCTACTTAGTAAACATGGAATAGTCCGTGTGTCTTTGATGGAAACCAGATGAAACCAGTGCTAAAGTAAGCTTATTTTTCCATTGCCTTGATGTCTGCTTCAAGCCATAAAAGGTCTTTAATAGTCTGCAAACGTGTGTGCCCATCTGTAGCACGAAAACCTTCTGAAACTGTCATATATACTTCTTTATAAAGATCTCCTAATAAGAAAGCATTATAGACATTCATTTGATGGATTGTCCACTGCTTAGCAACTACAATAGATATGAATGATCTTACAGTGGACATTTTGGCCACTGATGAGAAGGTCTCTTGATAGTCAAGACCTTCAATCTGATTGTATCCTTTTTTCTACCAGACTGGATTTGAATCTCTCCACTTCTCATGTTGCTTTATATTTAATCTTGTACACCCACCTGCATCCTATAGCTTTTCCCCTTTTGAAATTTGGATCAACTCCCATGTTTTATTTTCTTCCAAAGTTTTGATCTCAACCTTCATTGCCTCAACCCATCTTCTGTCCTTTGCAGTTGCTGAATAACCGTGTGGCTCAGTATCAAGATAAGTCTGAGCTATAAAGTTTGATATTTGGGTGACAGTCCTATATAATCCATTCCAGTAGATATGGAATACAAACAACTAGTGGAATCATGTGTAGTAATGTATTTATGCCAAATAGGAGGTCTACACGAAAAAAGGCACTTGTTTGATATTATTCCTTTATTATTTCTGAATCATAGCTTACTTGCTCATACCATTTGCTTATCAATTTACTTGTTTATTTATCTGTCACCTAACACACGTTGAATAAGGCTTATGTTAATGACAAATAATGTAAGTACTTTTATACTTATTATGATAGAACATTAACCATGTTAATTGTTATATCATTTCAATATTTTTTTTTTTGTGGTTTATAGTTCTACAGAAATCACATGTACTCACAAGAGGAACTTGATGATATTCGTGTCGAGTGGGGATTGCATTTTTCGAAGATACTTGCTGAAACAGAAGTTCGTAAACTAAATGCTGATGAGTGAACATTCTAGATTGATAAGATACTTGATTAACAATATTTTAGTCTTTAATTAAACACTTTAATAGCACTTTGAATGATTATCCCTTTTGGAAAGATTTTGTACAACAGATTCAAGCCATTCAATGTATATTTTTTATGTTATTTAAATTTTTAGTTCATTTAACCGGTGCACTCAATTTGTAATATTGAAATTAAATTGCCAAAAAAATAAAAAAAATCCCGCCAAATTTAATTTTCCATGCCAAAAATAAATTAATAATTTAATAGAAATTTAAAAACAAATCGAATATTTGGCGCCAATAGGCGGGAAATTTCAAAATTTGAAATTATGTGATATTTGTGTGACAGATTTGAACCGTCACATGTATGTGACGATTTCGAACTGTCACATGTCGTGTGACAGATACAGAACCGTCATCCATTTGTGGGCCAGCAGGCCCACTGCCTGTTGGCTAGACCGTCACCCGTCACCGTAGGGTATTTTTATAGTAGTGTTAGAATTATTTATTGAGACAATCCAAATGAGTGACTAATTCACCTTTACACTGTCAATAAAATATATGTAGGGTTTGTTGGGTTAAAAAAATATATGGCACAACCGAAGTTTAAAGTTTATTTGCTTACTTACCCCAACAATACATTCTAGTATGGTTATATGACAATCAAACATGTAAAGACTTAAACAAGATAACTTACAAGTTGTTTAAGCTGGGATATTTACTTTAGGGATTACACACGGTTGTCCTTCTATTGCAAGAACTATGCTACGGTGTATTCCTCTGTCAAGAAAGCCAGAAAATCTTGGCAGAGGTTCGAGAGAATTTTATTCCAAACTCTAAGTCTAGAATTTGTTTTGAATTGATGTGTCAAACTTATGGGGTTAGTGTTGTTTATATAAGGGAGATTAGGTCAAATATCAGATTAGAGTTGGGCTTCAAGCCTGACCCAAATCCCGAGGTGCAGTGGGCCAGTCTGACTGGGCATACTGCCGTGTCGGCGCCGCAGCGCGGGTCCGCATCGCGGAGGCCTAGTAGGAGTCGCGACTCCTTACCATGTAAATATTCAGCACGTTTAATTTTAAATCCAACATCCAACTTTGATTTAATTAAATAATTTCCGTCAAATAGAAATTATCCCATAGTTATTATCATTTTAAATATCTCGATTCCAAATATAATATTTAATACTTTCTCAATACATTTTTAGACCGAAAAGAAAATTGACATAGTGTGACCCTATAGACATTCACATATTGACACTAATCTAATTAAGGTCCATACGAAACTCCTAGATTGCGCCGTACGACGAACTTTAACATGTGAAGTATGTTTACATGAATCCAACAAACATAACCTTTATGGGAGATGATAAATTCCTTTCATTCACGACAGACTCGATCAAGCTTATGATTTGCCACGTGTCTATCCAAATGGCTTGATCACTTTATCTCATCTATATTAGTCGACAACTAAGCTATATTCAAAATATGTCTCTTGCATTGGCCAATGACTTGGTCGACCTAATATCACTGAGAAGTTGAGTGTTCTCTCGAATATCCAATCGAGGAATGAATCATATTCTTGGCTCAACTACCACCTTAGTTTACATCGTAATGCACCCAACATAACCTCTATCTTATCATATAAGGAATTTAAGCTTAGGACAAGATCAAAGTACATTACTCTGTAAACAAGGTGCGTATTGACCTCAAGTCAAAGGACATTTATCTCCCACACGCTGATAATACTCTAGACATGTATAACAAATAGTTTATTAGCAGGGTATATCAATACTTTCTAAAAGTATCCATGTGTCCATCACTAGTAACCATTACTAGTAGAAGGTGAGACATACTACATTTTCCAAGAATGTGATGCAGACCACATGTCGACTTATAACATATCACTGATATCCCATTCTCGATGATCATTAGTGGAAACTACTTTGAGAGTTACGTTCTATCATTAATATCTCACTCTATAATGACAATGTAAGCTCAAGGGATGCACATTAATGAATAATTACAAACAATCAAATAATAATTCAATAATTGGAAATGCCATAAATATATTAATATTATTAATAATATGAATGTGTTCAAGTACATTTGTCCCTAATAAAGATTGTCTCTAGGACATACGTACTTTCAATCTCCCACTTATCCTAGAGACAATCATTATTAGAGACAAATGTACTTGAACAAACATTATTAATCAAGTCATTGTCTCACCAGCCTAACTAAGTGTTTGCCTAAAAAAATGTTCCCCTATAACAATAGCAAAGGTAAAAAAGTTTCTCTATGGCCATCGAGAGCTTTTTCCCACGTTAATTTAAAAAAGTATTATCCTGATTCATATAATTCAATTCAAAAATAAGTTTTACATGATGTGATATGTTCGCTTTGAACCACGGTTTTACTAATAGAACTCACACTATTAATTATCACTACACCATATATGTATCTTGCTTCTTTTTTTCAGTTACCAATATGAGAATTCGTTCGCACGTCCAATAATCTTTTCTTCGAACTAAGTACCACATGACCCATCACCTCATGGGTTTATTGGAAGATTAATTGTTTGCTACCGACATTAACTGAGTATTTATGACCACTAAAGCTCACTGACTTTTTCTTATGATATGTGTTTTATTGACTCTGATACGAGTTGTTGGACTAAAGCAATTTAAAGATAATCATAATATGGTGGATAGTGTCCGCTTTGAGCTAATACCGCACAATTTTATTCAAAAAATCTGACACTATTAAGATTATCACTACACCTTATATGTAGCTTGGTTTTCTTTTCAGCTATCAACATGGAAGTTTGTTTGCACACCCAATAAAAAAACTTTTGAAACTTGTGATTTTAAATGTCATATCGTGTGTTACTATAAGACTTTTGAAACTAATTAATGGTCTTGACTCTTAAACATATCATAACATTTATATGACTATTTGAGTATAAAATCAAAAAGTTTAAGAAAATTAGTTTTAATATATAAAGATCATATGGTTGTTTGAGTAGAAAATCAAAAAGTTTAAGAAAATTAGTTCTAATATATAAATAGATTATTCTTCTTGAAACATACTTAAAAGAAAATAAAATCATATAACTTGAAATAGTAATACTGTCACATCATCAACTTGACATTTAGATACATTCATCATCTTGATCGACAAAGGATTAGGTACATTTAACTTTAGGCGAACTTTCAAAATCTAGAGGAGAAGTTGCCATCAATTTTCTTCAAGGTCCAGTAGTCAATACTTTATTTTTCTTCAAGTGCGAGTTGACAATTAGGCGCTTTAATGCCAACAAACTGCTTGCAATTGGTAAATCTCAATTATTTGTCTGTTGGCTGATAAATTCATTGCTACCTCTCAACTCTTAGGCTCCGTTTTGGACATGATTTGACATTATATGTAAATAGGAAATCAGTAATATAAGTAAATATATGATTTCAATAATTAGAAATTATTTTAAAGTGTAAATGACAATACAATACAACTTCAAGTTAATCAACCCTACTTTGATTGAGCTTCTGCACTAGAGTGGGATAAGGTAGCTTGTCGTTTGACAGATCATGAGACCAAGTTATCACCAAGAAACATACAATAATCAGACATAGAGCATCTGGTGTCCGGACAACCACTCCAATCAACATCTGTGTAGGAGACAAGTGTACATCCCGACGACGGATATAGATGCAAGTCATAATCAAGAGTGTCATGTAGGTAGCGTATGCTCAATCCGAGGATCATGCATAAACAAACACACATGATGCACAACATACGTAATATCCGATCACGTAAAAGTAAATACTGAAGTGCCCTTGCAAGATTACGATAGCGGGTGGAGTCCTCGTATGGAGATCCTGCCGCAACACCCAGCTTGGATTTAGTATTAACTGGCGTGGAAGTAGACTTACAAGAGGACATACCAGCGCGCTCAATGATCTCAGCAACATACTTCCTTTGTGATAATAATAACCCCCTACATGACGAGTGACAGCAATACCCGAGAAATAACTCAAGGGTCCCAAGTATTTCATAGCAAACTCAAAACTGAGCAGTCATATTGGACGTTTTTCATCTCAAGAACAACAGGGATGTGGTATCTCATGTTGGAAATTGTAAGGGCAAGATGAAATGTGTTCTTTGACGTAGACATAACGAAAGAACAATAGGTGAATTAGAGAAGTAGAAGAGGAAGAAATATGGCTCAGATCCCGAGAAGAGATCTCGGATATCGGGCCGAGAGAGAGAGGCAGCGGAAAAGTGTAGGAATTTGAGAAACCTAAACTTCTGATACCATGAAAGAAATAATCTCTTGACTATTTTCATCAATGAAAGAGTATATATACAATTTACAATTTTCATAATAGGAAATTCATATTCTACTCCCAAAACCTTTTTCTACTTGTACAATAATTATACAATTATGGCAAGTGTACAATTCTATTTTAATTACAACCAAACATTACCTAAATTAGACTACCAAACTGTGATACACACGACATGCATATACCATGTATATCACGGGTTTAACAACCCATATTTCCAATCAGCCTGTGATATACACAACCTATATACTGTGTATATCACATGTGTTTATCAATATATTTTTTCTGTCCCATTTTAATTGTCGCTTTACATGTTTTCACGTCCATTAAAAAATATAATAAATACAAATGTATAGTTTACTAAGTTATCCTTATTTATTAGATGTTTTGAAAGTTGAACAATATTAAAAAAGACTAATACTTTAATGTTAAGGTTATAGTGGAAACAACTATCAATTTTGATCTTGAATTCCTAAAATGACACTTATTCTGAAATAAATTTTTAAAGCTAAGAGACATTTAAAATGAGACCAAGGGAGTAATATTTAAGCTTAAATAAAATACATGTTATTGTGCTACATAACAAATGAAAATTGAGCTACTTATGTATCCAAAATAACTCTAGCATAGAAAGATGCATACCTGTCGAAGCAATGCACTCTTCGTCGTCGCATCATCTATTCCCAGATTCTATACAACCAACGTAATACTAGTGGGATAAAAATTGTTATACGTGAAGAGAAAGAGACAAATAGGTTAAAGAAATACAATCAGACTTACCAGATAACATATTTTGGAATTATATATATATATATATATATATATATATATATATATATTTTATAAAATACTACAACAACAACATAACTAGTGAAATCCCACAATATGGGGTCTGGAGAGGGTAGAGTGTATGCAGACCTTACCTCTACCTTGGTAGACAGAGCAGCTATTTCCGCAAGACTCTCGTCTCAAGACAAAACATAAGCACAAAAAAAGTAAGAGAAACAGTCAGACCCGGACAAGAAATTTAAAGCAGATGAAATGCTGGTAACAAAAGCGAATAAGCCATGATAGCACATTCTGAAAAAAGAAGCAATAACTAACACATGTAAATATAGATAAACAAAGTACACTAAAGAACACATAACAGTAAAAAAAAAACGACATGGGACTATAAAACAATATTGTGCCTGCTAGTATGATAGGCTAATCAGGCCTACAATAATAAAACTACAACTACCAGTTTGTAAGCGTAAGTAGGACTACACTCAACTACCTACTACCCTTCTACCCTAATACGTGTCCTCTACAAACCCATATCAAAGTCATGTCCTCAGTAAGTTGCACCTGCACCATATCCCATCTAATCACCTCTCTCCAATACTTCTTCGGCCTACCTCTACCCCTCTTGAACCCGTCCATAGTCAACCTCTCACACCTACGCACTGGAGCATTTGTGTCTCTCATCTGCACATGCCTGAACCATCTCAACCTCGCTTCCAACATCTTATCCTCCACCAAGGCCACTCACACTCTATCCCAGATATCATCATTCTAATCATATCCCTTTTTTTATCCCCACACATCCATCTCAGCATCCTCATCTCTGCGACTTTCATCTTTTGGATGTGCTAAGTCTTGACTAGCCAACATTCCGCCCATACAACATATTCGGTCTAACCACCACCCTATAGAACTTGTCTTTAAATTTTGGAGGCACCTTTTTATCGCACAAGACTCCCGATGTGAGCCTCAATTTCATCCACTCTGCCCCAATACGATGTGTGACATCGTCATCAATATCTCAATTCCCTTGGATAATAGACCCGAGGTACTTGAAGCTTCCTTTTTTTGGAATGACCTGAGTACCAAGCCTCACATCCATGCATGTCTCATGGTCGCTCCCGCTACTCAACCTGAAGCCTTTAGACTCCAGAGTTTGTCTCCAAACCTCCAGCTTAGAGTTCACTCCGTTGTGAGTCTCATCAATCAGGACTATGTCGTTTGTGAATAATATACACCATGACACCTCCCCTTGGATTTGTCACGTCAGTCCATCCATCACCAAGGCAAATACAAATGGGCTAAAAGTTGGTCCCTGATGCAGCTCCATCATCACTGGGAAGTGCTGTGAGTCTTCTCCTACTGTTTGTACCCTGTCTTGGCTCCATCATACATATCGTTGATCGCCCTAGTATACGCCACAGTTACACCTCTAACCTCCAAACATATCCATAGAACCTCCCTAGGGACTTTGTCTTATGCCTTCTCGAGGTCGATGAAAATCAAATGTAAGCCTCTCTTCCTCTCCCTATACTGCTCCACCAACATCATAATAAGATGAACAACTTCTGTAGTCAAAAGCCCCAAAATGAATCCAAACTGGTTCACGTAAATAGACACATATCTTCTCACCCTCATCTCCACCACCCTTTCTCAAACTTTCATAGTGTGTCTTAGCAACTTGATACACCTATAATTGTTGCAACTCTGGATGTCACGTTTATTCTTGTACAAAGGAATCGTTGTACTCAACCTCCATTCTTCGGGCATTCTCGATGTCTTAAAAATGACATTAAACAACTCAGTCATCCACTCCAAACCTGCCCTGCCTACACTCTTCTAAAATTCAACTGGATCTCATCAGGCTCGGTCGGTCTTCCCCATCCTGCGAACAACACCCTTAACCTTATCAACCTTAATGTTTCTGCAATACCTAAAATCTCGGTACCTTCTAGATTGCTCCTGATCTCCCAACACAATGTTTTTATCTCCTTTTTCGTTCAAGAGTTTATGGAAGTAAGACTGCCGCATCCGTCTAATATGCTCGTCCTCTACCAGTACTTTGTTGTCCTCATCCTTGATGCACCTCACGTGATTGTTGGGCGGATATTTCCACGTGTTTATGCAAGTGTACGTATCGTTACAAGTAATATAGTTTGTAAGACCGAATATCGTCCACAGAGACTGGTTATCAAGTACCGAACTTTTAAACTTTGGTTTCTATTTGGCAATCGATAAATTGTTTGGTTTTATAACTAAGAACTATAATTAAAGTAAAGTACATGAATTTAAACTAAGGTTGATATACTTTGGGTTTATAACAGTTATGAAGGGAATATGACTTCCAATCTCCTCAACTATCAACTCTTTAACTTGTTAATGCAATGCTAATGAGTCTTCTTCTTATTAAGGTAACAGGTTAACTAGTCTGTCATCATATTCCGGTTAGGATATACGAGAGCTCAATCTTGTGCAGAAACCTTCTATATTTCTATGATAGATTTTACTATACAAGAGGATTAAGAACAGTAACCTTAAACACTACACAAGTATCGAGGTACTTTCGTCCACGATTTTAACCTATGTCTAAACAACTACATCATATTCAAATCTCTCCTCTCGATTCTCGATTCGAAATCATATAAGTTATGACAATTAATGACCAGTTAATTATCAAGCAATCAAAGCAATATTAAATAGATCTTAATAAAGTTGAAGAAGAAATCAATTAACTAATGCATTAACTATATGAAAGAGTTTCAAGAAGATTCGATGGAAAACCCTACTAAAGTAATTAACTCCTAGACATTGACATGCTAGTAACTGGTGCGCGATTTAATGCACACACTTTAACGCAAGTGCACGTTATCGTGACAAGTAATATAGTCTAGGTAAGGCCGAATATCGTCCTCAAGGATTAGTGTTCAAGTACCAATTATCTATCCTTTGTTATCTATTTGGTAACCGATATTTGAGTTTGTTGATTATAACTAACAATTATAAATACTAATTAACTATGTGTTTACTTCAGTAGTGATGGAAATATGGCTTCCAAGTCGCCTCAACTATCCGCTTATATTACTTATTAGTGCAATAAATTATGGTTCTTCTTCTTTTGGAGATATCAGGTTTACTAATTCGTTTTATACTCCCGTTAAGGCTATATAAACACTCAACCCCAGTAGCGTTCCTTTCTACCTTTCGGTGATAAGGATGACTCTATAGGAGGATTAAGAACAAAAACCCCTGTTAACGTTACGCAAATAGCATAAATTTAGGTATTTAAACCCCTATTAACGCTACACAAGTAATTGAGATATTTTCATCCCCAATCCGACTTATGATTACCCAACTACAGCATAGTCACAACCTCCTCCTTTCGAAGTTTGATTAGAAATCATATAAATAATGATAATTAATGATCAAGTAATTACCAAGCATTCAAAACATTATTGGAATAAACCTCAACAATAAGAAGAACAACCATAAACATGCATTAACTCATAAAATAAGGTTCAAGTGAATTGACATGGAAAGCCCTATATTAGAATTAGTTCCTAGCCATAGACATGACAAGAACTAATTCAATATCCAACATAAAAACTGAAATAAAGTAAAAGAAAGAAAAGAAATTACTAAGTAATGGTCTCCAATCTTCAAGTCCAAGAAGTCTTGTGTTTGTGCAAGAAAGGGAACCCTTGAAAACTGCTTAGGGTTCTCTTTTTATAGCCTCAAAACTACCCTTAAGGTTTTCCTTCAGGCCTGACCCAAAAAAATCGTCAAAAACCTGATTTTTCCCGCGTCGGCGCCATGCTCATCAGCCTGGCGCGTAAGTTCAAATTCTCGATGATGAGGCGCCGCGGCTGCAACTCTATCGTTTGGAGGCCATGCGCTGGAACTTCGAGACCTACGATATTGGGTGCCGGGCGCACGGACCTTTGGCGGGAGGCAGCGCTACACGCAGTGCCTTTGCACAGTTCGCCACTTTCTCGCATTTTACCAATTTGACTCAAAAGAAAGAAAATCTATCCTAAAACGACACGTATTTGTACAAAAAGGGACAAAAGACTAACTAAAAATGACTCAAAAAATGTATATAAAATACACCGATCAAATACCCCCAAACTTAACCTTTGCTCGCCCTCGAGCAAAGATAAAAAGAAAGAAATAAAAACTCAAAGGAGAAAAGAAATAAAAGACTCAATGACATTGATCACTTTGCTGCATTAGTGTCACTTAGAAAAACATGAAGATTAGCAGAATAATATGCAGGAACATATAACATGAAATTTTAGCATTCTAAACACATTAAGCTAGATATTTCGCAAACTCATTTTTATAATGCTTAATGGAAGTCAAAATACTGAATCATGCATGTTAATTTCAAAAATCCTATGGCATTTTTACTTGATATTCTCCACTAATCATGGATATGCATATAAGAGATCTTCAGGACTTTTAAGGGTTGTAATGTAGGCTTAGGCATGGGTAGGTAAAAATAGACATTTAGGCTCATTTTGTGTACCATAAGCTCTTTAGTTTTTCAGTGTTTCCCTTTTCTTTTGATTCTTTTCTTCACTTCAAATCTATCTTTCCCTCTTTTGTTTTGAGAGCGTGAAGTGTATCATAACAACAAGCACCCCCAAACTTAGGCTTTTGCCTATTTCTTATTACTTTTTAATTGGGGTGCATCAATCTTGTTTTCTCTTTTTGTCTCTTTTTTAACACACTCTATTCCAACTATTTCACATGTTTACTTATGGCACAAGTATGGAAATATAGAGTGTCAAAGAAAAAGTTCAATTTTTAGGCTCAATGGGGCTGACTAGGGATATTTTTAATGTCAGGGATATAAAAGAGTGGTAAAAATTAGCTAACAAAGAAACGCCTGAGTCATCTCCCTAACATGCATATCCTAACTATTTCGCCTCAAATAACAAGCAATCATAACACATAGGTTTTAATCATTTATCATGCACAATTCAAGCAAGAAACTCCAAATAGACAGATTTCATGAGTTTTTGGCATATTTAACCTGACATATTTAACCTAAGTGTTTAGATAGTTGTTTTTAATTCCATTACATTATTCCACCTTACTTCACTAGGTGTTTCTAGTAACTACAGCATGCATGATCTTTGACAGACAATTATGACTCAAAAGAAAAAATGTATGACTCAAAAATACACAAAAAACAATAAAAAGACTCAACATACTATAACAATAAGACATAAATAAGACACCCCCCCAAACTTAAATCACACATTGTCCCCAATGTGTGTAGGACTCAAAGACAATAAAAGAAACAAGACACTTACAGACTTGGTTTAAAATGGTGGCGGCGGCGGCGGTGGCATTGGATAGTGCATGGACCACTGGTTGAACAAGGAACTCATCTCGTTAATTTGCTGCCTCGTTTCTTGTTGTCCTTGTATCACCGTGTCCAAACTCTGCATCATCTTTATCTGATTCTGTAGTAACTGCTCCATCGTGGGCACTGAAGGTTCTGATTCTGTGGGTGGCTGGTGGTTGCTCCCTGCCGCATATTGAGCCTCTATCTCAGGCTCATCTTCGTTCATGGCGGCCTCTCACACGCTGGTGGTCTTTGGTGCTCTTTTTCTTCTTCTTTGGGGACTTGGTGCAGGAAGGCGTGCCCTATTCCATATGACACAGGCAGTTGGTTTCTTTCATAGGTATCAGTGGGTAGGGTTGGGACCCTATTTATGGCGCATAAATTTGTAATAAGTGAGTCATGTCCCAACCCACCTGTTGTTACCAACCTGCTGGTCTCTTCAATACTTTGCACTATCTCATTTCCCACATCAATCGTCTTCCCCGTCATAATTCCATATATCAATTTGATCTTGTCTTCTGGCACTCTGGTAAAGTGCGTTGATGGAATCAGACGGCATCGATTTAAATACACCAACCATTGTCGCTTTGTTGAACCGACACTGCTCGATCCTTCTTGACCCATTTCTGCAATATCAAATGCAGCTGGGGTAGCTCATCGTGCTGTGGCGGTATCGATCGATATTGGTGTTTACGACCACGCTCAAGAGCTTCGGTCATCACCCCTTTCTTCAACATCAACTGTTTTTAGTAACACATTTATCGTTTCTGCCGTCACAGACATATATCTTCCCCTCACAAAGCATTTATTGTCCACCTTCTCCGAAAAGTTAGCATAGAATTCACGCACCATCACTGTGTTCATTGGTGCTATCTTTTCCGGGTTTACAAATCTCTTCCACCCCATCATCTCAATCATTGCCCGAATGGGCTCATAGACATCCTTCTCCCCAAGCGAATCCCTTTGATAGTCCATTTCCCTTTCAGGGATTAAGGGTCTAGTACTAAGCTTTTTGTATCTTTCATGAGTTTGTTGGCTAATGAACCTAGTATCATCGTATTGAAATTTGAGGTGGATGTGAGGCTCTTCTTCTCGATGGACATGGTTAATTCACTTTTGCCGCTTCCTTAGTGTCAATCACTGTTCACCAACCCTATCACTCACCAATCAACAACTACAACACCAATTACCCCCAAACTTCACTTAAGAAGCTTCTACACAACACCCACACCCTCCTTGTATACTCTTCCTCACTTTTTCACAACCAATTTTTCAACACCCCACAACTTCAACAATACAACACTCCTCCAAACTACTACCTATTTTGACTACAGTAAAGCTCTCAAGAAAAGAAGAAGATTACCTTTTTACGATGTTCTTCAAGGTTTTCTTGCTTCTAATGGTGATTTTTGGCACTGGGATGAAGTTTTGTTGGTTGAAATGGTTAAGGGTTTAGGGACTTTAAGAGTTTTGGTTGTGTTTGGGTTTGCTTTATGGAGGATTTGTGGGTAAAGTGTGAATTTTCGTGGGTTTTGTGGAGAAGAAGGGTTAGGTTTTGGTTTGAAATTGGGGAAAATCGGGTTTTTTGGGCGTCTTTTAATTTCTAGATTTTCGCCTTGCCGCGGCCTGCATTTAGCGCGCGCCCAACTTATCGGGACTTCTTCGACTTTCGCGCATGCTCGCATGGAGCCGCGCGCGCAGACTTGGCAATTTTTCTTGATTTTTGGCGCCATGGTCCTCGCTTCCCGGCACCGCGGCCACCCGCTTTTTCCCGAAATTCGCTATTCTTCAGTTTTCGCCCTCCAATTTATTGGCCTACACCTGTCAATCACAACACAAACACTACCTCCGTGAGATCGTTTCTTAATAAAACTAACTATATTAAAGTAAAATAAATCAAAATACCTGGTTGCCTCCCAAGTAGCGTATCTTTAACGTCTTTTAGCCGGACGCAAGTTCCTTAACTCAAGAAGTGTGGGTGGATTAACCCCACAACCAATCCATTTTCTCCACATTTTTCGTTTTCTTCTTCTGCTTCTCTTCTTAAAATTATTTTCAAGGGAAGGTTCAGGAGCACATACCTGCTTTGGCGGAGGTTTGGCATCGCGCACTGCGTTGGTGGCTTATCTCCTTGGTTTGGCTTGCACCGCTCACAGGGTTTTTGATGGTCTTGATTGCAAAGCACCGCTTCATGATTGGTGGCTCAATAATGTGTTTAAATACTTTAAACACCATTTCTTCCTTCTCCACCTCAACGTCGCCTCTCCTTTTCTACATCGATCGGGCTCTCCTCGCCGCCAGAATGGTCTCCCAATATGATGGGATCTGCATCTTCTTCCATGTCGAGAATGATAAGTCCGCAGAAAAAGAATTTTCCTACTTTAACAAGACGCCCTCAATCTTCCCCTCGTGCACCATCGTTTCATCGGCTAGTTGCAGCTCACCGTGGTTGGTTTTGCCTCACCTAACTCCAACCGCTTAAACACCGATAAAGACATCAAATTTATACTTGCCCCTAAATCGCAGAGGCCCTGTTGCATGTTACTCGCCAATCGTGCAAGGTATTGTAAAGCTCCTCGGTCTTTTAGTTTGGGGGTAACTTCTTCTTCAGATGACATCGCACTCTCGCCGCCACCATCTCATACTCGCTAGTTTCTTCTTCTTCCCCAAAATCTCCTTCATGAATTTAAAATAAGAGGCATTTGCTCCAACGCTTCTATAAAGGGTATGTTGATATGTAGCTCAACGTCTCCAAAATTTGGAGAATTGTTTATCAACCGTCTTCCGCTGCAATCTTGTAGGAACGGATCTTCTCAAGATACTCCTTCCGGAGTTTTCTACTATCGGGCGAGCTTCAACCACCTTCTTTCTATTTCGCCTTTGTTCAACTACTGGTGAGGTGAACGCCGCTCAATCGTTTACCACTTCTCGGTTGTACTGTTCGCATTGTTCTCGACCATCTCTGTTGCTTGGCGGTGTACCTCGTGGCTCGTTCGATTGCTTTGCTAGTTGACCACTTGTGTTTCCAAGTTCTGAACGAGGATCTAGTTTCGCCACGAACCGGGTGCAGGCGTTGGTGAGTGCCAACAAAGCCGCTCTCACTCTCGCTTTTCGGCCGAATAGTATCGAATTGTTGAGAAGATGGGGCCGAGTAAATGGCCGCTGATTTTGGTGCCTTTGGTTTTGCATCGCCTCTATACCGATTCTGCGCCTCGGTCTCTCTCCATGAAAAATTTGGGTGATTCTCCACCTGGATTGTATGTGTTGAGTATGGGTTGTTCTGGGGCCTCTGATAGTTACCCACGGCTTGGCACTCTGCTTGCTCGATTGGCATATTATTAGGATCAGCTGAAGGACATCTATCGAATGTATGTGGGCCACCACATATTTCACAGCTCTTTGGCATCTGCACTGCATTTACAGATATTGTATGTTGCTGCAACTGTTTGGTCAAAAGGGCAACTTGGGAGTTCAGGACAGTGATGACATCTATCTCGTGAACTCCCACTGTTCTCCTTCCACTCATTTGTCTATCTTCTGTGACATGGTTATTGGTGGCCATGTCTTCTAGTAAATCGTGAGCTTCATGGGTCGCTTTCCTCATAAAGGTCCCACCTTCACAGATCGATAATTGTTCGTTGTTCCGCCACCATTGTAGAAGATGTGGACCAAGTTACACAACTCAATCTCGTGGGTGGACACTTCCTCTGCAAGTCTTTGAATCTTTCCCAAGCTTCGTATAATGACTCTCCATCTGCTTGGTAGAAATTATTCAACTCCCCTCTCAACTTTGCTACTTTGCATGGTGGGAAGAATTTTGCTAGAAATTTTTGTGTCAGCTCTTGCCATGTAAAAATCGAATCAGCTGGTAAGGAATTCAACCATACTTTTGCTCTATCCCTGAGTGAGAAGGGAAAGAGCCTCAATCTGACGGCATCATCAGTAACGCCGTTATATCTGAATGTTCTTTGCCACGACCGACTCCGGTCGCGACTAGTACCCTTGGATTACCCCGCCGATATACATCGAGAATAGCAATGAACATACATAACACATAACTTATAAAAAGGGTAAACATCACTGGCCAGTCGATAAGGCTGTCTTCCATAAAACATACTTAACCAAAAGTATAGAAGTACAACTTGTTCTTACAACCCAAAATATATATGTGACCACAGACCTCTAAAGATAACCACTGTGGCGGGACAGGGCCCCGCCATACCCCTGAATGTACAAAATACCTATAGCATCAGGGAATATCCGTACCACTAAACAAGCTTCCGGAGGAATGGAGCTTCTGACACCGGAATAGTGATCCTACGGACGAGGATCCACAATCCGCTACTTACACGCGGATTTAACGCAGCTTCGGGAAGGGGGTCGACACAATATGTACCAAGTAGGTAAAGCCGAAAATACCGTAATAATGATATCATAAGTCTAAAAGTAATTTGAGTCATGGAAGACAAACAAAATACTTTTATCGTGCCTTACTAACAATGAGAGTGACAAGTGTATATAATCTCGCATAAAATAGAGGCCTCATGATCAAAACAGGTACCTCGCCTAGTAGTATCAAGCACCCCTACTCCCGGACTATTTCACCCGTGATAGTCCTGTGGACCCGCATGAGGTATTCCTCGATAGGTCAGACTACCGCACGTGGGACTATTTCACCCGCATAAGCCCATAAGGACTCGCATGAGGTATTCCTCGCATCGTGGGTAGCAAATCCACTAACAGTGGTATAACGATCTGGGGACTTACCCTCGATATACTCTTACCCAAGCGGATGGTATAACGATCTGGTCTTGCCCCTCGATATACTCTTACATCAAGAAGGTGGTATGACGATCTGGGGCTTGCCTCGACATACTCTTACCGAGAAGGTGGTATAACGATCTGGGCTTGCCTCGATATACTCTTACCCTAGCTCAAATCACATCATATCATAATCATAAATAAGTTAAGAAAACTTATAACTTCTTATTAGTCTTGTTCATATACCCTCTCATTTTAGTTTACTTAAGGCACTTAATCATATCTTTAATAAAAGAAAACCGGGAATTTAACCCAAGTACTACATACTTCAACTCTTTTAGAAGTGACTCTTTTTCATACATAAAACCTTTGGGCAATTGATGCCTTAAAATCAATTTGTCTTTCATAAACCAAATCATTTGTCCTTACTTGTCTTACTTAGAGTAAACCTCTTCTCATTAATCTTTTATAAAGCTAATAAACCAACTTCCCATAAAGTTGTTATATTAACCCTTCACTTTAGTAAAATTACACTTTTCCCCTAACCAATGGACTTATACATTCTCAAAACGAAACAAGTCTTTATATACTTAAAACAAGTAAGAATACCAAATCTCAGACGCTCACCGTACTACATAGTTACATCTATTCATGCTCAAGAGATAGGAAAGCTCCACATACCTCTTCGGTCAATCCACTTGCTAAGTCCAACTACCGCAAGTAATATGTCAACCTATAATAACCATAATGCGTTTATCAACCTCTAATTTCAATGTAGAAATAATCTAAGTTCAAAGCCCCTAATTCTATGGAAAATTGGGCAGCATTTCCTTTGTTTCTACATACTTTGCCACCTTTCTCAAGGCCGAATTCAACATCCAAATGCCACATTTAAGGCTCAACAATCCAAACATATCAAAGGGGATTACACACCTAAACTTGGTTGTGTAAAATTCTGCCCCAAAAGGTACAACAATTCACTTAACAATTCTAAAGTAGTTTTTAGGCTACAACATGCTCATAATATCTTCTTAACCAATCCTTTCATATCCAAACCATATTTCTTACATGCAAGGACTCTAAGTGCATTATTTACTACTACACATCCCTTCTTCTTCATATGCAACATTAATAACTAAACAACAAGAGAAGAAATGTTACCTTAAGCCTTAGCCAAACTTATTCCAACAACTTTGCTAGCTTCCTTTTCAAGAACACCACCACAACAACCTTCACAAGCTAGCCACAAGCTTCCTTCTTGCCTTTACTTTTTCAGATTTTTCCTAAGGCTAGAATATCTCTTGGGATTTTAGAGAGAAGGAGGAGCTTGAACTTTTAAGAGAGAAGGAGGAGCTTTTGTCTAAGAGAGAGATGAAATATCAAGACTTGGTCAATATAATGCATGCAAAATCAGATGGGGGGGGGGGGACACTTGTCACCCTCCCAAGGTCTTTTAAAAGAAAAATCTGATTTTTCCTAAGTTTTTCCGCCAGGAATCCCGCGCGCCATGGCGACGCGCACGGCTGAAACCTCTGCGACTTTCGAACTTACGCGCCGCGACTGCTGCTCAGCCATGGCCACTGAATCTCAGCGACCTCGATTTCCGCGCCATGCCTCGCATCCGCGCCGCGCCGCCGCTTTGTCCAAACACATTTCTATCCGTCACAGACCGAACTTGTAACTCTATAACTTTCTATTCGACGCCCTATCGACGAACGGTTGGTTGCGTTGGAATCTGACTCAACGAACTACGCCTGCCTTTGAAACACTTAGAACTCTCAATGTACCGAGTCATAACCCGCCTCAAAGTTGACTAAAACCCGCCCGAACCATCCACAACCTATCCTTTAAAAATTTTAAGTCTTACATGCTTTAAGACGCTCTCATACGTAGGTCGAACTACGGTATAATAGTTGCACACACTCCAAGAAATTAGCTATGCGTATGTGGATCCTCGATGGCAACCCTCAATCGCGCGTGTTCTCGCACCATGCTTAGAATTGCCGGTTTGATCTCAAAGTTATTTGCTCCTATTGTTGGGAGCCTAATACATGTCTGTGATCCGTTCACCCTCGGCAGCACGTAGTCTCCCAAGCTTCTTTCTGCCTGGACTTGAACTCTCTCCTCGACATCCATAGGTATTCGCCGAGGCATTCCTTGGTTAGGTTGATTTTCACCTAACCCCTCTCTCAGTACATTGTTGTTTTGAACGTCGTCCATCTCTATCAAGGTTGAAATTATTTGGTTCTATTACGTTTTACAAGTTTTCTCAATCTCTGGATTGAAGGGAACAAGAGTGTCCGCTCATCTTCTCATTCGCATAAACTGAGAGCCTGAAACAAATCAAAAACAACCAAACGGATCACGGCACCCTGATTTTTACCAAAATAAAAATTAAAAACGTAATAAATAAAAAATAAAATAAATAAAAACCAAATTAGAAATTAAAAATAGATAAAATTGATATTGAACTATGCCTAATCCCCGACAACGGCGCCAAAAACTTGGTGCGCGATTTAATGCACACACTTTAACGCAAGTGCACGTTATCGTGACAAGTAATATAGTCTAGGTAAGACCGAATATCGTCCTCAAGGATTAGTGTTCAAGTACCAATTATCTATCATTTGTTATCTATTTGGTAACCGATATTTGAGTTTGTTGATTATAACTAACAATTATAAATACTAATTAACTATGTGTTTACTTCAGTAGTGATGGAAATAGGGCTTCCAAGTCGCCTCAACTATCCGCTTATATTACTTATTAGTGCAATAAATTATGGTTCTTCTTCTTTTGAAGATAGCAGGTTTACTAATTCGTTTTATACTCCCGTTAAGGCTATATAAACACTCAACCCCAGTAGCGCTCCTTTCTACCTTTCGGTGATAATGATGACTCTATAGGAGGATTAAGAACAAAAACCCATGTTAACGTTACGCAAATAGCATAAATTTAGGTATTTAAACCCCTATTAACGCTACACAAGTAATTGAGGTATTTTCATCCCCAATCCGACTTATGATTACCCAACTACATCATAGTAACAACCTCCTCCTTTCGAAGTTTGATTAGAAATCATATAAATAATGATAATTAATGATCAAGTAATTACCAAGCATTCAAAACATTATTGGAATAAACCTCAACATTAAGAAGAACAGCCATAAACATGCATTAACTCATAAAATAAGGTTCAAGTGAATTGACATGGAAAACCCTATATTAGAATTAGTTCCTAGTCATAGACATGACAAGAACTAATTCAATATCCAACATAAAAACTGAAATAAAGTAAAAGAAAGAAAAGAAATTACTAAGTAATGGTCTCCAATCTTCAACTCCAAGAAGTCTTGTGTTTGTGCAAGAAAGGGAACCCTTGAAAGCGCTAGGGTTCTCTTTTTATAGCCTCAAACCGCCTTAAGGTTTTCCTTCAGTTCGCCCAAAAAATCGTCAAAACTCGATTTTCCCACGCCGGCGCGGCCACATCAGGCGCGCGGCCGGAGTTCTGAAATTCTCACGATGATGGCGCCGCGGCTCTGCCTTCCTATGCGAGGCGCTGGCTACTGGAACTTCTGAGACCTCGGATATTGGCGCCGGGCGCTGGACTGTTGGCGGGCGCCGCGCAGCCAGTGCCTTTGCCTGGTTCGCCACTTTCTCGCATTTTAAGCTCTGGAACCTCCGTTTTTGCCCTCTTTTCGCTCCTTTTCCGCCAAGGAGCCATTTTTACCAATTTGACTCAAAAGAAAGAAAATCTATCCTAAAACGACACGTATTTGTACAAAAAGGGACAAAAGACTAACTAAAAACGACTCAAAAATGTATATAAAATACACCGATCAGTAACTAATACAAAATCCAACATAAACTGAAATAAAACAAAGGAAAGAAAAAGAACTTGAACCAAAGTTATCTCCAATCTTGTTGTAGCCTCCTTTCTTCTCCCCCAAAGTAGAATGAATAAAATGACCCAGGGTATAGGGTTTTATACTTATAAAATATATTGCTTTGGACCCTTATACCCCTGTCCAATTCGGCTCGGATCTGCAAAATTCCGCGTCGCCACCGCGGTCCTGCAGAATGACACCGCGGTGCCGGAAGTCTTGTAGCCAACCCGAACTCGCAGATCTTTTGGCACCGCGGTCCTGCTGGATGGCTGACGGCTGTGATGCCGTAAGTCTATGTGATTTTTCTATTTTTTGTCATTTTCTCGTCCGGACTTCGTCTGATTTCTTCTATACTTTCCAAGACTTCTTAGGCTTCATTTCTTGGCCTTTTATTGTGCAATTCCATCTCAATTATGCTCATTTCATCTTCTTTTGTCATTTCTCCATTTAGAACCGCTGTGACTCAAAAGAAAAAAAATAGACCTAATACTATATTAAACACAAACGAAATGAGTAAAATACTAACTAAAAATGACTCAAAAAGTGTATATAAAATATGTCTAACAGAGATCCAAGTCACAGACCCTCCCCTCCATCGCCTTGGCTAGTATGTACAACTTCTTATCCCTGCATTTTCCCTCTAATTCCACATACAGGCGTTCAAAAGCCTCTATTATCGCCGCCGTAACCGCGACAAAATAAAGACTACAAAGTAAATACAACTGAGACAAATATATAGAGATAGACTGATATATTATTCAACTTCAAACTAATATACAAAAGTATAAATGAACCTCCTATTTATAAATGAGGTTACTTGATGGCCAAGCAAACTTGGTTGTCAAGTTTACTTAATAGACATCCACATATTTACAACACTCCACCTTGGATGTCCATTAATGGATGATGTGCCTCGCTAAAACCTTATAAGGAAAAATCATGTGGGAAAAAATTCTAGTGAAGGATAAAAAGTACACATATCTAGTAATACACTTTGAGAGCTGCCTCATTAAAAACCTTGCTAAGAAAATTCAATGGGACAAAATTCTGGAGTCCCAATGAGATTTATGTCAACATAAATAGCGAGTATAACAAACTCTAATTATATTTTGTTAACAAAAATACATGGACAAAAGGCAACATTTGTATAACCTTCATTTATCAAGTACTCACTAAGGCATTATACCACATGTGCCCTGATTATTTTAGACCGTATAATGATCCTTGTAATCTGATTGAGTATATTTTTCGAGACTTTAAACGATATGCTTCAGGCTTTTTTAATCCTTCTACGACTTTTATATAAATTTCATTATCAAGTAATCCGTAAGGGTAAGCGGTAACTACATCCATAAGATGTATTTCAAGATTTTCATGTACAGCTAAACTGGTGAGATATCGAAATGTTATTGCATCCATAACAGGTGAATATGTTTCTTCATAGTTGACATCGGGTCTTTGAGAGAATTCTTGTGCAACAAGGCGAGCCTTGTATCTCACAATTTCATTTCTCTCATTTCGTTTTCGCATAAAGACCTATTTATGACCAACTGATTTTACACCATCATGTGTTTGGACTACATGTTCAACAATCTCGCTTTTAGAAAGTAAATTCATTTCTGATTGAACTGCCTTTTGTTATTTTGGTCAATCACATCTTCGTCGACATTCTTCGATAGATAGGGGTTCATTGCAACATTATATGCAAAAACATATCCACCATAAATTTTGATCGATTCAAATTATCCCATCACAAGTAGAACTTAATGATAGTTTCTTACTCACTTGAGTCTCGGGTTCACTGATATCTTCAGGAATATCAGGATTAATCAGATCTTGATTCTCTTCATGAGATTATTTTATAGTGCCATTTTGATCATTTTTCATGTTTTTCTAGGATTTTTATCCTTAGAACCCAATGGTCTACCACACTTCAAATGCGTATGGGATTCAGAAGTTATGACACTAGTAGATGATCCTACCGAGACATCAATTCTAATAGGCACATTCCCTGCAGAGATATGTGACTTAGTTATTCTTTTCAAATCAGTAAATGTGTCTAGCATTTGATTTGCTATTTTCTGCAAGTGAGTGATTTTCTAGACCTCATGTTCACATGAATGGACTCGTGGATCAAAACGAGATAGTGATGAAATTTTCCACGCAATTTCTCTTTTACTTTCTTTCATCTCTCCCACTAATTGTGGGAAATTTATTTCATCAAATCGACAATCTGTAAATCAAGCAGTGAATAAATCTCCCGTTAATGGTTTAAGGTAGTGAATAATAGAGGGTGATTCAAACCCAACATATATTCCTAACATTCTTTGGGCACTCATCTTAGTGCAATGTGATGGTGCAACCGACCCATATACAACACAACCAAAAATTAAGAGATAAGTAATATTTGGTTCATGATCAAATATTAATTGTGACGGAGAGTATTTATTATAATGAATCGGTCTGAGACGAATAAGCGATGCTACATGTAAGATAGCATGGCCTCAGACGATAGTGGGCAACCGTATTTTCATAAGTAGTGGTCTTGTTATCAATTACAAACGCTTAATAAATGATTCAGCCAGACCATTTTGAGTATGAACCTGAGCGGCAAGATGTTCAACTTTTATCCCAAATGATAAACAATAATAATCAAAAGCTTGAGATGTAAATTTTCCAACATTATTGAGGTGTATAGTCTTAATGGGATGATCGGGGAACTGTGCCCTTAAGTGTATTATTTGTGCCAATATTCGCAAACGCCAAGTTGCGAGACGATGAGACACACATGAGACCATTTAAAAGATGCGTCTATTAGGATCATAAAATATCTAAATAACCCAGATGGTGTGTGAATAGATCCACATATATCTCCATGTATACGCTATAAGAAGACATGTGATTCAAGGTCGACTTTCATCGGCGATGGTCTTGTTATCAACTTTCCTTGGCAACAAGCAGCATATGAAAATTCACCACTTTCAAGAATATTCAGGCTCTTGAGCGGAAGCTCATTTGAATTTTCAATGATTCGTCTCATATGATTGATCCAAGATGACCTATTCGGTCATGCCAAAGCACAAAAGCACTTGAATCATTAAACTTCTGATTTATGATTGAGTGTGCTTCAATAATTTTTGCATAATACAAGCTAGAAGATAAAGTTGCTAATTTCTTCAAGATATATTTCTGGCCGGAGACATACTTGGTAATACCAAGTTATTCAACATTTATTTCATTTATTGTCTCAACATGATACGCATTTCGGCGGATATCTTTGAAACTCAACAAGTTTCTTGGGGATTTAGAAGAGAACAATGCATCTTCTATAATAAGTTTTGTCCCTTAGGTAGAAAGACAATAGTTCTTACGTAGCCTTCAATTAGTTTAGAATTACCAGAAATTGTACGAACATTTGCCCTTTTTCTAAGTGAGAAAAATATTATGCATTTTTTAATATGACATGTGTTGTCTATCAATCACACAAATATCTTCATGATTGATAATCGATCCAGATAAAATTTGAAATTTTTTCATATATTATTCAAAATAAAAATATAGACAAAGTGAATATTATAGTAAATATCATTACCATAACATGATTTAAACTTTATTCGCAATGCTTATAATCGTACAAATCTGATTGTTAAAACAAAACATGACTTATCTTTAAACATGATTATACTAGCTAATACAAACAACATGAATTACATATTCAAGTTTCTACAGATTCATCTATGATTACAGGATCTATTTCTGGGAGTGCAAAGTAATCAGCTATATTCAAATGCATGAAGTCATCATTATTTTTAGAAATTAAATTTGCTTCAACATTCTTTTCCATTTTTGTAGGGAGGCTTGATAAAGCTCAACCAGATGCTTTGGCGTACGACAAGTACGCGCTCAGTGCCCCTTTCTTCCACATCGGTAGCATTCATTTTCTAAACTTTTCTTTTGCATCGCTTCATGTTTTTCATCCCTTTTTTACCCTGTTGGTGTTGAAGGGTATTATTTGGTGCAGAACGACAATCATGATTAGAATTTTTTTCTCGACCACGACTGGGGCCACGACCTCTTCCACGTTTAGATTGATAAAAGTTTGCCTCATTCACTTCAGGGGATGAGATAGTACCAGTAGGTCGATTTTCATGATTTCGTATCAAAAGTTCATTATGTTCTTCATCCACTAAAAGATGTGCAATTAGGTCAGAATATTTCTGGAACCTCATCTCTCGATATTGCTGCTGCAAGAGCATACTTGAGACAGAAAAAGTGGAAAATGTTTTCTCCAGCATATCATGGTCAGTGATATTTTCCCCACATAATTTTAGTTGAGAAATAATTCTGAACATGGAGAAATTATACTCACAAATGGATTTAAAATCATGTAGCCTCAAATGGATCCAATCAAAACGTATTTGTGGAAGTATGATCATCTTCAAGTGGTCATATCTATCTTTTAAATTATTCCACAGTATAAGAGGATCTTTAACAGTGAGATATTTCAATTATATGCTTTCATAAAGGTGATGGTGGAGGAATATCATTGCTTTGACACGATCTTAATTTGATGCCTGATTTTTTATCTTTGATGGTATATGTCAGACCCATTGCATCAAACTGAATTTTCGCATCAAACACCCAAGACAAACAGCTTTTGCCCGATATATCCAGGGCAACAAATTCACTTAAAAATATTAGCCATTAATGGAGAAAAGAAAGTCAATACCTTCGAGGCTTTCAAAGTATTTGCTCCACATGACAGAGTCTCGTGATGATAACATGTTATAAAATAAAGACTATAAAGTAAATACAATAAATAGGGATGACAACGGATAGGATCTGGACCGGATCCTACTAGATCCAGGTCCGTTTTTCATACTTGTATCCAGATCCAGATCCATCGGGTCCATAAAAATCAGATCCAAATCCGGATCCACGGATCGGATCTGGATCCACATCATAGAAAAACAAAATTACAAGGACCTAACTTCTTATAGAGTTCATCACATGAAAACTGATTAGATTCCAGTACTTGAACTTTGAATGTCTCAAAATCTAGCAATGCATTACAATCCAAACCAAATTTCTTTCTTGGTAAATCTGCAGCCTAATACCTATGTATATAAGACTATACTATCTACCCGAATTCGCGCTCTACAAGACCAATCGAATCTAAATTAATATAATCATACAAACATACTGGATTACTATAATAGAAAAACTATACATTTAACATGTTGCTATACAAACATACTAAAATCTAATCTAAATTAATATAATCATCGGACTGGTCTTATGGATATATAAATGTATAATGTATTTAATAAAAAACGAATTCACGGGTCGAATCTGGACCGAATACGGATCTCAAAGACAAGATCCATATCCAGATCCGATCCGTCATAAACGGATCCGGGTACGATTCGGATCCGTCGGGTCAAAATTTTGAAAATTCATATCCTATAAAATGGATCTGGATCCACAGGATCCAGACCGGATCCAGAATCTGTTGTCATCTCTAACAATAAAGACAAGTATATAAACAGATACTGATATATTATTCAACTCCAAACTGATATACAAAAGTATAAATGAACCTCATGTTATAAAGGAGGTTACTTGATGGCCAAGGAAATTTGGTTATGGCCATCCACATATTTACAATAATATATATATTTATTTAACTTCTTAATAAGTGAGTCCACAAGTAGGGATGGCAATTGGGTTGGGCGGGGCGGGTACCCCTCCCTCACACTCGTACCCGTCAGAAAATTTTATATTCGTCACCTATGGTGGATACATTTTCAACATCCATATGCGGGTATATTTCTAAATCCAAACCCGCTCCACCACTCAAGTGGATATCCGCCACTCGAGTAAGATTTTGCCTCAAACTTCATTATTATTGGGCTTATGAATTGCTAAAATTATGTGTGCCAAATTATTTGGGCTTTAGATAAATATAAAGTTGTACAAATAAAATTATAGTTGGAGGGTATAAGGCGGGCGGGTGAATTTGGAACAGGCGATTGGAGACGGGGCAGGCGGGTTTGAGCCAGGTATAATTGCAAATACACCACCTACTCATACCAATCTACTACCCGCCAAAGTTATACCAATACCCGATCCAACTGATGGGTGCGATGCGGAATCCGTAAAATTATATCCACCTATCATCCCTATCCACAAGGACGACAAAGGGTAAAATCATAAATAGGTTTAAAAGCTGTACTTTCACGTGTTCCTCCATGTGCTAAACACGTGTCCCGTTTTTTTCTTTCTTCATCAATCATCTTTACCATAATCTCTTGCTCTCTGGTTCTCTTCTTCTACTTCCACAGCTAATGGTTCTTACTTTGCTTGATGTTACTTCTTTGTATCACTAAAGTTTTTCATGGGTTAATTTGTTTACTTTATAGTTTTACGAAGAATTTTGGGACTTTTACTTAAGGTTTGAAATTGGTGTTTTGAGAGTTTAATTTAATTATTATTTCAGAGTTGGACCAAACAATGGAAGGATATATTGAAGATTGAGAAAGCGGCGGGCCAGGAATAGGTGAGCCATGCATTGTTGGAGCCGAAAAAGAAAACAAACAAAGTTCCAACTTCATAATGCATAGTAGTAATAATGCAAAACGGTAAAATATGATCCTCAAATTTGCTGTGCAAGGGATAACATCTAAGTTGGATAAATTTAAACCTTAATGGCATATTTTCTAATTGGAAAGTACATCTCTTTCTTCTTCTCCCTTTCTGTCTTCAAAGATGCCTGCACGTAGAGTTATTAACATGCAACAGTCTGTATAGTGAAGAAGAGAAAAAAGCACACAGGCCAGGGGCCAAAAAATACATCAGTGAGAGTTGAAACGAGAGAATCTATTTCTGGTAATTCAGAAGAAAGTACACACACACACTACACTCCAACATATGGCAACTTCAACAGTCAGTCGGTTCTTAAGCTAAGATATTAAAGTCAACAAAATGATCATTATACCGATAGCTGTATTTTTTAATTTCTTTCTTTTCACTTCACCCCTTTGGTACCTTTGTACTGTCACGTTTCCTTCTTTCTTACTCTTTAACTCACCAAATTGATATTAGAAAAGGAAAACAAAAATGTCATTGGAGAAGGTAGAGGTTCGGGGGATAACCATGTAGGACTGTAGGAGAATGAAGATTCATTCCCTTTCACACTAGTTTCTAAGCTCTTTCGACGTGCATGTTCAATGAGGCATTTCCCCCCACCTCTTTTCTCCCCAAAATCAGCGGAACAGATTGCAGAAATATGTCACAACTTGTTTTTTTTCCGACTTCTCTTTTCCCATACTAGCATACAAACTGTGACTGGTCTCCAATGATTTTATCATGAAAAAATGTGTTGGAGCATCGGTATCAACTAGCATCATTGCATTCTCTTAATTCTCTATGTACTAGGGGGAAAAGGTCTATCTCTACTTAGTATTTCCTCTTTCCCCTAATCCAAACAAGTTGCAGAGTATCACAAAGGAAAATGACCCAAGACACGTAAACATGAAGGACGACAAGTCGGGAGGATGGAATGGATACTATTCAAAAGATATACAACCACTTAGGAACAAAATGAATTTGTTTATTTCCCCATTTGTCATATCCATTAGATAACCCGTGAAACACTGATGTGGAAGAAAAAAATCCTTCCTGAAAACGAAGATATCTAATAACACTAAACATTTAGATGCATCATAGAATATCAATATCAGAGATGGATTCAGGATTTGAAGTTTATGGATTCCTACAACAACCTCAAGTTAATACTACAACAATAACTAAATTCACAGTCAAATAAATATTTAGTAGTAGATTTCTAAACATATATATATATATATATATGGGGTCCAGGCAAAAGTTAATGGATTCGCATAAACCTGTTAGCCGGCTTCTAGATCAGTAAACCATTTCATTTTCATGTTTGAACTGACACATATGCATACATCAATGAACAAAATGGACTTAAATTATCCCTTCACTACCCAATTGAAAGGCCAAAGAATAGAACAACATATATTAATTCACCAAAACACACAGCACCAAGTTTACTAAGACAACACCGGAAATTAGTAAAGAATCACTAAGATCAGCTCCTTCACATACCCCATTAGAAAATCAAAGAAGCATAATGATAAAAACAAAAAAGATTCAAAATACCTGATGCTTAGTAAGACGTTTACGAATGGCTCTAGTCTTCTTGGGACGGAGGTCAAGGGGCAAATACTTCTTGTTCTTATACGCTTCTCTCAGTGCTGACTTCTGCTTCTGTGATATCACTGTCAACACTTGTGCTATTGACAACCTCACCACTTTACTGCATCATCAACCCCACATGAAATTCACAACATTAGTCTCCCCCATAAAAACCCGTTATTTTAAGTAAATTCCTAAGGGGTCGTTTGGTTCCTGGGATAAGGTGAGATATCGCACGATTATGTTTGAGATTAAATTTATACTTTGTTTGATTGAAGGTGTATAAATTTATCCTGGTTATCCCACCTTATTACATCAAACTTGGTGTTATTTTATCCCGATATAACTTAGTCTGCGAATCAAACGACCCCTAAGTATATTAATTTCTTTGGAATTTGTTTTTAACAAATGGGTTGTATAGACATGTAGTCTATCGAATCCCAAAGTAGGACTAAGATCTACGTATACTCTATCGCACTGGGTATGTTGTTGTTGGTTGTATAGACATGTATGTAAAGCAAATGGGTTCGAAAGTTTACATCTTGGAGAGCTTGTTAGGGGCACCACCAGTGACCTTAGCAACGCGAAGGAGAGAAAGTTCTGCTTTCAGATCTTTCAATTGAGCTAAAAGATCTGTCTTGGATTTATTCCTCAGCTCATGAACTTTGATTCTTGCTATTACAACAACAAAACAAAAGATGATAAAATAGTTACAACACATTACATGAAATATTTAGCAAAAACAATTATGGTTTCACTTACCCATTGCGTCTCTCTCTGTGAAGTGCTAAGAAGCCAACGGCGATGTTAAACCTCAGAAACCCTAATGTGCAGCTGATAGGAGAACAGAAGCATGCCAAATTTCGCACGTGCAAAGAGGTGTATGGGCTTGTAAAGTGTTCGGTCCATTATGGAAAATATTTGTTGGGCTTTGCTTTTGCGGAACGGGTGATTTGCACAAATTGGATTTTCGGGTGACATAACCTATTATACTAGTAGGCGAATTATTGTTTTATAGTAGTGTTTGATTTCTACTGATATGTGTTTTTTAGTGTACTTTATTTATCTTATGTATCTGCATTAGTTATTGTTTCTTTTTCAAAATGCGCTAGCATGACTTATTCGAATTTGATATCAGCATTTTTATACTGCTTTAAATTTCTGGTCTGGATCTTACAGTTTCTCTTGTTTTGCTTGTACTTATGCTTTGTCTTGAGCTGAGAGTCTCTCGGAAACAGTCGATCTACCTACCAAGGTAGAGGTAAGGTCTGCGTACATTCTACCTTCCTCAGACTTCACGTTGTGGAACTTCACTGGGTATGTTGTTGTTGTTGTAGGATTTTCGGGTGACACTGTTTAAATTTTGGCCACAATAGAAAAGTCGTGCAATAATAACAATTTTAGCTGAATCTAAAGTTAAATACTAGCGGATCAGTGAATTTTTTTATTTGATATTGAACAATATTGTACCTTAACAGGTTATGGTAATCGTTACGATTTTGATCATAAATTCTGACAAATCGTCAGGATTTCAATCACGAGACTTGCCTTAACAACATTATGGTTTAAGCTGTTGTGGTTGAAATCCTGATAATTATTATAACTTGTTGTGTAGAAATTTAAGCTACACATTTTTGCTTCAAAGTTAGATCCAATTAATTTTACATTTTAATATTCGGTCTTCTAGTACCCGTTCTAATAGTTTTCAATTGTTAGATTCAACTGAATTCTTTAAGTTTCTTCAACTAAAACCAATCTAAAATAATCACTGATAAGCAATAATTATTAAATTTTCTACTGCACATATGAAAAAATATAAAAAATAAATGCTAAGTAAACATGTTTTGGCATAAGAAGTAAATTCTTATGCAATCTACAACCCTAACCTCGAATCAGCATATAAATTGGTTGTGATAATTTAAATTGACATAAAAAATTATGAAAAAGGGTCAATATACTATGTGGTTGTGAGAATCCCAGAGCAGATAGGTAAGTTACAATGAATATGCATTTACCTTTCAGAAAGTCCAGTTTAATACCATGCAAGCATTCAAGATAATATTTTGTTGGCAATGACACAGAAAAATCAGAACTAAAAGAGAGTTATTATAATGTGTTTTGAGTTAGTCCTTTTATTGCCGATCTTACATTACATTCCTGATGCAAACAAGTTTATGTTCAGAATTTTTGCATTTTGCGAAAGCTTACTCATCAACGAAAAATATTGATTACTATATTTGGTTTAATACATTCTACAACGTAACTGTTAAATATACACAAGTATACACACAATATACATGTGTATACTTATATATATTTTGTCCCAGTCTCGGAATGTGAAGAAGCTCATCACGGGCTGGCTTGGCAAAAGCCTATCACAGGCTGGAATGAGAAGAAGCCCATCACGGGCTGAATATGTATATGGCAGATTTAGTGTATATTGTGTATTAGTCTTGTACCTTAATTAGTCTTGTACACTTACTATAATTGTATAGTTAGTCTTCAAATAAAATAGAGTTTTAGGAGTAGAATAGGAATATGATTCTCCTATTATGGAAATATGTAAAGTGTATATATTGTCTTTCAATTAATGAAAATAATAAAGGGATTATTTCTTTCATGGTATCACAAGTCTAGGACTCAAATACTTTCGCTCCTCTCCCAAAGAAAATTCCTCCATCGGTTTCTTCCTAAAACCCGAAGCCTCCCTTCTCAATTTTCTTGTTCTATTCACTATGACTGATAAGAACATGTTTCAGCATGCCCTAACAGTTTCTAACATCAAGAACTTTCTTCCTATTGTTCTTGACATAGAAAACGTCCAATATGGGACGTGAGTAGAGTTGTTCAAAATTCATGCACTTGCACATCAAGTCCTCCACCACATAATTCCTCCGGTTCCTGGTACGAAGGATATACCTACCAAGGAGGAAAATTCTATGTTATGGATTACTATTGATGCTACGGTTCTCCAGTGAATTTACGTTACTATCTCCATCGACCTTTTACAGACGATAATGGAACTCAACTCTACTGATATGGCTGCTTAGGATAGATTGCATGATATCTTCCAGGATAATAAGCATTCTCATATTGTCACCCTCGAAAAGGAATTTTCCCAAGTCTATGGAGGATTTTCCGAACGTTTTCTCCTATTGCAAACGACTTAAGGAATTTGCGGACTAACTTTGCAACGTTGGTGCTCTTGTTAGCAATAATCGTCTCGTCCTACAGATGATTGCAGGCATGTCTGAGGCCTATAACGGCGTTGCTTCGATACTTTGTCAAAGTAACCCCCTTCCACAATTTTATGAAGTCGGGTCAATGCTTACACTAGAGGAGGCTGGGTTGGCTAATAAGGCGGCTACGGGTGCTAACTTAGCTTCATGGCCACGTCCACTAGTTCTCAAGCATATTATGACAATTCAGGCCAAAATCGTAATAACAGTGGCGGCAAAGGTCAGAATTGCAAGAATAAAAATAAAGGTGGTGGATGTGATGATAACGGCGGCGGCGGCGGAAGACGAGACATTGGTGGGTTTCGTCCAGCTGGGCCACCATCAAACTGGCCATGGACCAACTGCCAGAGGCCCACTATTTCCTCTTCACAATCCGGCGCGAGATACGTAATTTGGGCCACTGCCCAGTCCCTGCCTAACTTCCAGCAGATGCCTCGCGGGTCAGCCCAATAGAATAAATCACGCCCAGTTTGGCCTTGGCCAGCCCCGGGCTTGCTTGGGCCTCGGTCACAGCAGACCTTTGCGGCTGAGGGGCCCGTTTTCATTCCTTCTCCGACAGTTATTGAAGTCGCAATGCACACGTTGGGATTAACTCATCCGGACCCAAATTGGTACATGGACACAGGATTTACAACCCACGTGACATCCGATTCAGGTACTCACTCGTCTTATTCCAATTTGAGCAACCCTCGTGGCATAATTTTTGGTAATGGTAATGCTTTTCCGATTCATGGTTATGGTCATAAAACTTTGTCTTCCCCCCATCTACCCATTGTCTTGAAAAATACCCTTCATGCCTATAAATTGATTAAAAATTTGGTGTTTGTCTGTAAGTTCACCATTGATAATTCTGTTTCAATTGAATTTGATCCATTTTGGTTTCTCTGTGAAGGATTTCAAGACGGGTAGTCCTCTCATGAGGTGTGATGGTAGGGGAGATCTTTATCCTATCAAGCTTAGTTTCGATTTCTCGTGTCAAGCCTTGCCATCAACTTTTGCAGCTCTTGCTCCTTCCTTGTGGCATGATCGTCTAAGTCATCCGGAGTCTTCTATTTTGTCTTCTTTAGATAAAAATAAATTTATTTCATGTAAGGGTACGCGTAGTACTCAGAATTGTCATCCTCCTCACAAATATCATCAACCATAACAATGAGCGAAAAGCTGAAATACCCAGCAGAATACATCAGTGCTTTCAAAAAGATTAACAAATTTTATGATTATAAGACTAACCCTTATATTTTACGCAGTGCAAAGCTAAGAATGTATCTCAGACTCTTGTGTAACGAACAGGCTAAAATTTCCCACATGCACATTGCAAACTTTCTGCAACTGTGTGCCACTTTCAAATACAATGGTGTTACTGACGATGCCATTAGACTGAGGCTCTTCCCGTTCTCACTGAGGGATAGAGCCAAAAGCTGGTTGAACTCACTGCCTGCCAACTCCGTCACTACCTGGCAAGACCTGGCCCAAAGGTTTCTAGCAAAGTTCTTCCCTCCTTCCAAAACAGCAAAGTTAAGGCGAGAGCTGAACAACTTTTATCAGGTGGATGGTGAATCACTCTACGATTCATGGGAGCGATTCAAGGATCTGCAAAGGAAATGCCCACATCATGTCATTGAGAAGTGGATGTTAGTCCACATTTTTTATAATGAGCTGAGTGGTACCTTTGAGGGAGTACGTTGATAGAATCCCTTACCCTCATAGGTTACAAAAGAAGGCAATTGATAAGCAGTTCTCCAAGTTTTTGGAGGTGTTTAAGAAGTTTCACATAAATATCCCCTTCATTGAAGCACTAGAACAGATGCCAGCATACTTTAAATTCTTGAAGGAGATACTTGAAAAAAAAAGGCTAGTGGATTATGAGACAATATCTTTGACAGAGGAGTGCAGTGTCATCTTGCAAAAGAAACTGCCTCCTCAGCTGAAGGATCCAGGAAGCTTCACCTTGCCCTGCACTATTGGTAAGGTGACATGCAACAAGGTGTTGTGTGATCTAGGGGCCAGTATCTGTCTCATGCCTCTGTCTGTCTTCAAGAGATTGGGTTTGGGTGAAGCCAAACCAACCACAGTGAATTTGTAGTTGGCCGACCGAACCGTAGTGCACCCCAGAGGCATAATAGAAGATGTGTTGGTCAAGGTGGAAAAGTTCTTCTTCCCAACAGACTTCCTCATTCTTGATATGGAGGAAGATGATGAAATACCCATCATTTTGGGGAGTCTATTCCTTGCAACTGGGAGAGCCCTGAATGATGTAGAAAAGGGTGAACTGAGACTAAGGGTTCAGGAGGAAAAGATGGTGTTCAAAGTATTCAATTCCATCATTGAATCCCAAGCCATCAACAAGTGTTCGCAGCCAGCACAACTGACATAGTAGTTCAGCCAGCACAGGACAAAGCTAGGGAGATCATTCATACAGCGGTGAACCCACAGGTCAGCAAGAATGCTGAAACAAAAATGAATGGCATGGAAGTCGTCGAACAGGTAAGTCTTACTGAATTCCTCTTATGAAAAAGAAAAACAGAGTGAGAAAGAGGAGGATGATTTTGAAATGGATAGGTAGTGGGGTTAAAATACCCCAATGATTTAATGAGTAACCTGCGTTCTGCTACAAGACGTTAAAGACAACGCTACTTGAGAGTTGGGAGGCAACCCAATTTTTAAATTACACAATTGAGTTTAATTAGAACAGTCTCACTTTTGGTATTTTTGTGGTGTTGTGATGACAGTGGAAGAAGCGGAGACTAAGCACGAAGAAGAGGATAGAAAACACATAATCGGGGGAGCACCGCAGTGCCATTGTGCAGGATCGCGGTCTTGGGATTGTTCGAGAGTCGCAGGAGTTTATGCCGTGATGAGCGAGCAGACTCATTCCAATTCTTTATTCACCGATGTTGGGCCCCCAAATTATATTATCCACGTTCCAGTTAACAAGATCTGGGCGTGTGAGAAGTGTTAAGAGTCTCACATCGTATATGAAATGAGAACATGGACTCCTTATATGAACTTGGACAATCCTCACCTTATAAGTTAGCTTTTGGGGTTGAGTTAGGCCCAAAATCCATTCTTACACTTTGCACGTATAGAAAAAGAGAAAACTGAGACGATAAGAGGTAGTACCAAGCAATGAAATTTGTTTTTGCATTCAAACCTATAGTTGGTAAGTCAATCTAAACAATGTATATCGTTATCCAAATGTTGAATTGGAGCTGCTACCATGCAGTTAGAATTGGAACATATATGTCTTTTAACATTTAATTTGTTTAACGGTGAACTATTATATGTAAGAGTACAACATATATAAATAAATAAAAGTGTTGTTAATAATTTATATTTTTAAACATGATTGTCACAAATTGACCATGATATATAGAGACTTTAAATTCAAGCTTTACCGTGACACATCATTAGACATTGAGACAACAATCACGGGCATGTCCAAAAGGATTCATCAATGCTTAAAAACATTATAATTGTGACATGTTTCTTCAAAGCGTGACACATCATTTGGCATGGCGTGCGTTTTTTGTTTTAGTTTTTTTTTTATCAATGATAACATGTTGCTCATCATCAAATTCTCAGAGCCAAACATCTCCAGTTGCATTTGGCTCTCATATATTACTCTTGAGTTAGAGGCACGATAATTATGTTACTTGTTAGGTAATTACCATACCAAATTCTTGATAAGCATTAAGAGTAATTTGGTAAAAATAATAGTAACTAATCTATTATTACAGGTTAAAATTCATTGGTAGTATAAAATGTTTTTACAGTTTTAATTGAAAATATACCATAATATACACGGTATACTATGGCGTATACATTGCCTTGTGTATACCGTGTATATCATGGAAACCCAAGACAATTGGAAGACCGTGATATACACGGTATACACAGTCGTGTATATCTATGTTTGGTAATATGTTATTTGTATATAATTAGCATTGTACACTTACCATAATTGTAGAATTCTTGTACAAATAGAATAGGGTTTTGGGAGTAGAATAGGAATAGGATTTTCCATATTATGGATATTGTAAATTGTATATATACTCATTCATTAATGAAAATAATCAAGGAATTATTTCTTTCATGGTATCAGAAGTCTAGGTTTAAACTTGCTTCTCGATTTTTCTCTCTTCCGCTGCTTCAATTTTTGTGTCCATTCTCGGAATCTGTGCCACCTTACCTCTTCTATTCCTAAATTTTCTTCTTTAATCCCTCCTAAATTCTTGTCCTTTCGTTATATCTACATCGAAGAACGTGTTTCATTCTGCCCTTGCTATTTCCAACATCAAGAACCGCATCCTTATTGTTCTTGAGATGGAAAACGTCCAATATACGACGTGAGCATAATTGTTCAAAATTCATGCACTCTTACATCAAGTCCTCCATCACATAATTCCTCCGGCACCTGGCACAACTAATGTACCTACCCCCGAGGAGAATCCTCAGCTATGGATAACCCTTGATGTTACCGTCCTTTAGTGGATTTACTCCACTATTTCTACCGACCTTTTACAGACGATCATTGAATCAAACACTATGGCTATGACTACCTAGAATAGATTGCGTGATATATTCCAGGATAACCAACATTCCCGCATTTTCACTCTTGAGCAAGAATTTTCACAAGTCAGCATGGAAGATTCCCTGAATGTTTCAGCTTATTGTAAACGGCTCAAGGAATTGGCGGACCAACTCCGTAATGTCGTCCAATAATTGTCTTGTTCTACAAATGGTTGCAGGCCTGAGGCATGTAATGGCGTTGGGACTCTACTCCGTCAAAGTAATCCACTTCCCCTTTTTTATCAAGCTCGTTCGATGCTCACGTTAGAAGAATACATCTTGGCCAAGAAGTCGGCTATCAGCTCAAGTTCCATGGCGATGATGACTACGTCTGGTAATTCTCACAGATTGTTGATAATTCCGGCCAAAATCGCAACAACGGTAGTGGCAAGAAGGATCAAAATCGTAAAAATAATGGCAAAAATCACGGCGACAACAACAACGGAGGACAAAATAGTAGAAATGCCTGCAGTGGGCCTCGGGGTACTGAGCCTCAGCCCTGGGCCCTTTGGTAGTGGGCCTGGACCAGCGCCCAGTGGCCTAGTCCAGCCTACTGCCCACCCAGTTATTTCTCAGGATCTTGGGCCCGGTCCAGCCCAATCACAAGCCTAATTTCTCGGGTCCTTATGGTAACACCCAGTAATGATCCGGGTCGGGTCAGCAGGCCGGTCTGCTAGGACCTCAGCCCTAGCATGCTTTCAATGTTGTGGGCCCGAATCCGATCCCGACACCCACCGGCATTGATGTCGCCATACATACACTTGGATTAAATCCTCTAGAAGTAAATTGGTACATGGACACCGGCACCACTTCTCACATGACGTCCGACCAAGGTACTCTCTCCTCTTATTTCAATATGAACAAAAATTCTGGCATTATTGTTGTTAATGGCAACTCAATTCCAATTTGTGGTTACGGTAATACAACTTTATCTCCCCCACATACACCTCTTGTTTTGAAAAATACCATTCATGCCCCTAACTTAATTAAAAATTTGGTGTATGTTCGCAAATTCACCATTGATAATTGAGTTTATGTTAATTTTGATCCATTTTGATTTTTTGTGAAGGATTCAAAATGGGGATACCTCTCATGAGATGCAACAGTAGGGGCGATCTTTATCCAATTGCAACCACCACAACTTCCTCGAGTTAAGCCATGCCATCGACATTGGCTGCTCTAGCTCCTTCCTTGTGGTGTGCATGATTGGGTCATCCTGGATCATCAATTATTTCTTTCTTGCATAAAAATAATTTTATTTCTTATAAGGGTACACGTAGTGTTCCAATTTGGCATTCCTGTCAGTTAGGGAAACATGTTAGATTACCATTTGTAGCCTCTATTTATCGTACTTTGATGCCTTTTGACATTATTCATAGCTATTTATGGATATCTCCACTTCTAAGTTCTTTGGGTCATCGTTATTATGTTATATTTTTGGATGATTATTCTAATTTTTATGGACTTTTCCGTTAGCTAAAAAATATCAAGTTTTTAACATATTCTTAAAATTTAGAGCATTCATCAGTACCCAATTTAAACGGGAAATAAAAAATATTCAATGTGATAATGGCAAACAATATGATAACGGGTTGTTTCAGGAGTTTTGTGATGCTGATGGCATAATTTTTCATTTCTCTTGTCCTCATACGTCCACACAAAATGAAAAAGCCGAACGAAAAATTCATACTATTAAAAATATTGTCCGAACTTTATTGGCTCACGCTTCCGTACCTCCTTCTTTTTGGCATCATTCTCTACAAATGACTACTCACCTCCTTAACATACTTTCTACCAAAGGGTTAACATATAATTATCCCCTTAAAGTTCTCTATAATAAGAATCCTTCATATTCTCATCTTAGGGTCTTTGGGTATTTATGCTATCCACTATTTTCGTCAATTACAATAAATATTCAAGTCTATTCTACCGCTTGTGTGTTTTTGGGTTATCCGTCAAATCATCGTGGTTACAAGTGTTTTGATTTATCATCTAATAAAATCATAATTAATCGTCATGTTATTTTTTATGAAACCCAATTTCCATTTACCAAAGTGTCGTATAATTTTTTATATGACGGGGTCCCACCATATATTATACATCATTTGTTTGACCAATCACGTACAACTTACACGCCAGCAGGCCCACTGCCTGCTGGCCCACAACACCCTTCCCAGTCCACTCCCGCCTCTGGTCCATCTTCATCAGGGATGTCCGGTGGGTCGTCTGCCCAGTTCCCCGTCCCAGCCCACTCCTATCTCTGTCCCGTTCGAATTCATATTTCCCGTGTTGGGCCAGCAGGCCCACTAACTGCTGGTCAGTCCGTCACCCATCCAAATTTTCTCCACAATTCACCCAATTCTCTCCCGAGTCACAGACCCGTTACTCGTAGTCAATGGGCTATTTTTAACCTAAAAAGATATTTTAATCTAAATTATAATGCTCTTAAATCTCCACTACCCCATAACCCATTGTCTGCATTAAATGATCCTAATTGGAAATTAGCTATGAACGCCAAATATAATACTCTTATTGAAAATAAGACGTGGGAGTTGGTACTCCGTCCTTCTAATGTTAATATTCTTTGATCCATGTGGATTTTACTCATAAAGATAATTCTGATGGTTCTTTTGCGAGACATAAGGCACGTCTTGTAGGTGATGGTAAAACACAACTGGTTGGCGTGGATTGTGGTGAGATATTTAGTCCGGTGGTCAAACCGGCTACCATTCGCACTGTTCTCAGTCTGGCTCTTTGAAAAGCATGACTCATTCATTAGCTAGATATGAAGAATGTTTTCTTACATGGTGATCTTCAGGAGATAGTTTACATGCATCAGCCCTTAGGTTTTCGAGACCCCAACTATCCTAATCATATATGTTTATTAAAGAAGTCATTGTATAGACTTCAGCAGGCCCCACAGGCTTGGTATAAGAGATTTGTCGACTATGTCTCTACTATTGGATTTTCTCACAGCAGGTCTGATAATTCTCTGTTCATCTATCGTCGTGGTGCTTCCCTGACATATATTCTATTATATGTGGATGATATTATCTTGACTGCTTCTTCTAATGATTTACGCAAGTCTATTATGACACTACTTAGTTCTGAGTTTGCTATGAAAGACTTGGGGCCCTTGAGTTATTTCTTGTTGTCACTCGTAATACAGGTGGGTTATTCCTATCACAAAGGAAGTATGCCGCTGATATCATTGAGTGAACTGGTATGTCCTCGTGTAAGTCTACTTCCACTCCAATTGATACTAAACCCAAGATGAGTGTTGCGCTTGGCTCACCTTACGAGGATCCCACCCACTATCGTAGTCTTGCAAGGGCTCTTCAGTGTCACGACCCGACCTCGGACCCGTGACTGGTGCCTTACCCCGGGCACCCTTGTGATACAACATCAGAGAAAACCAGCGGAAAATAAACTCACAACAAGAACCATATAGAATATAAAGCAGGCTAACCCAAAATGGCTACCTTTAGATATAACAAAAACTGAGCAATTACATCCTTAACAACCCAATTTATAACAGGACTACAGACCTCTAAGAATGTGTAACCACTATGACGGGACAGGGCCCCGTCATACCCCTGAATGTACATAACATCTACAACATCAAGGAGAACCGTACCAAAAGTCAAGCCTCCGGAGAAGTGGAGCTTCTGACACCTGAGCAAAGATCCTAAGAATGAGGATCCACCACCCCCTACTACCGCAGATTTAACGCAACCCCGGCGAAGGAAGGGTCGACACAATATATGTAACAATTATGTAAAAATGGAAATTAATGTTATTATATCATTATTCTAACATAATCTGGAGTCATGGAAGAAAATCAAATTACAATGATCAGGCCTTACTAACAATGAGAGTAACAAGTATAAACTTTATCGCATAAAAATAGGAGGCTCGTGATCAAAACAGGTCTCCGCGTATTATCATTAAGCAATCCTACTCGCAGACTATTTCACCCGCATAGGTCTGTGGACCCGCGTGAGGTCATCCGCCGCGTGAGACTATTTCACCCGCGTGAGACTATTTCACCCGCGTGAGGTCATCCGCCTCGCATGAGACTATTTCACCAAAGTGAGACTATTTCACCCGCGTGGACGGTGGCCCGCATGAGTACAAGCGCCGCACTCGCATCATGGGTAGCAAATCCATGGAATAAGTAGTAATAATAATAATAATACATAACCCAGCACAACCGGCTATCATACATAACATAAGCGTTACCGGCTTATCATAACGTAAGCAAGTTAAGGATATCCCCTAACTTCTTATTAACATTATTAGTATATCCTCTCATTTTAGTTTACTTAAGGCACTAACATGTCATTTAAGAAAAAATCCGGGAATTCAACCCAAGTACCACGTACCTCTAACCTTTTAAGAAAATGACTCATTTTTATATAAAACTCCCAAGATACTAATAACCGTAGTATCAAGTCACGACTACTTTTCAAGACAAGTCACGTTTACCTTTAGAAATATAATAGGCTTCTAAATCAAGTGACTTCATTTCTTTTAAGACCTTAGGCAATTAATGCCTTAAAACAATTTGTCTTTCACAAATTCAAATCATTTCCGTACTTATTCTACTTAGAGTAAACCTTTCTTTATTAACCTTCCATAAAGCTAATATAACCAACTTCCCATAAAGTCGTTATATTAACGTTATACGTTAGTCAAACACATTTTTCTATGTCCAAGGGACTTATACTTTTAAAACGAAAACAAGTATCATATACTTAAAACACTTCAAGTCCCTTAACTTTGAAACTTAAGACATCATTAAAACAAGTAAGGAATATCAAAGCCTCAGACGCTCACCGTACTACATAGATGCAACTATTCATGCTCAAGAGGTAGGAAAGTTCCGCATACCTCTTCGGGTCAATCCACTTGCTAAGTCCAATATACCGCACATAGTACGTCAACCTATAATGACCATAATACGTTTGTTAACCTCTAGCTTCAACGTAGAATATTCCAAGTGCAAAGTCACTAAATTCTACGGAAAATCGGGCAACATTTCCTTTGTTTCTACATACTTTGCCACATTTTTCAAGGCCGAATTCAACATCCATACGCCATTTTTAAGGCCCAACAATCCAATCAAAACAAAGAGGATTACACACCTAATCTTGGATGTGTAAAATTTTGCCCCACAATGCATATTAACTAAATCAATAAGTTAAAGATAGTATTTTTGCTACAACATGTTCACATACTAACCTTATTCAATCCCTTCAAATCCAAATCATATTTCTTACATGCAATTTATCTAAGAGCAATATTTACAACTACAAGTCTTTTCTTCTTCACATGCTACACAATAAACTAGCAAAAGGGAAAGGATTGTTACCTTAGAGTTTTACCCAAATTAATCCAACAAATTCACTAGCCTCTTTTCCACAATCACCACCAAAAACTCCTATAAGCTTGCCAACAAGTTTCCTTCTTGCCACCTTTTTCAGATTTTTCTCAAGCCTTGATTTCCTCTTGATTTTCTAGAGAGAAGGGAGAACTTTTAATTTTTAGAGAGAGAGAAGAGCTTGAAGAATGACCAAGTCTTGAAGACTTGGTCAATAACAGACATGCAAAATCGGATGGGGACACTTGTCACTCTCCCATGACCTTTTTTAAAACAAAATAGCTTACGATTTTTCCTCACCTCGAGAACTCGCCTCGGCCATGCTGGCCATGGCGCTTAAAACATCCGAGACTCTTCAAGATTTCCGCGCGCCTACTTTCCGCTGCGCGCTGTGGTTCCTGACCGAAATATTTTTCTGTCCGACTGTTGACTAAAAATCCGTCCGAAACAATCCGTCAACCTATCCTTCTAAAATTTAAGTCTTAATCCCTTTCGTACGTTCTCATACGCATGGCCATAACTATGGGGTATAACATTCAGTATCTTACTTTCACGAGATCGGATATTACATATGTCGTACAACAAGTGTGTTTGTTTATGCATGATCCTAGGGTTGAGCACATGAATGCGCTCAAATGCATTATATGCTACATCTAGAGAACACTTGACTATGACTTGCATCTATATCCATTGTCAGTCTCTACACTTGTCTCGTATACAAATGTTGATTGGGGTGACTATCCGGATACCAGACGCTCCACGTATGGTTATTATATGTTTCTTGAAAATAACTTGGTCTCATGATCTGCAAAGTCACAGTCTATATTATTCCGCTCTAGTGCAGATTTCGAGTATCGAGAGGTAGCCAATATGGTATCTGAATTATGTTGGTTACGTAATCTTCTATTAGAACTTCATTGTCTCATTCAGAAAGCTACCTTGGTATATTGTAATAATATTAGTGCAATCTATCTTTTTGGTAATCCGGTTCAACATCAGCGAACTAAACACATCGAGATGGAACAAAATATAAATTTAATTTCAAATTAATCATAAATATTCTACATTATTCCATCAAATTTGATATTATTTTATCCCACCTCAAAATTAGTCCAAATTTATAATTCCATAACTATAATCTGGCATACTACCAAATCTTAACTTCCTTTTTTCCCCTTTCAAATTCATCAGGTGGTTTAAATTTTGAGTCTTTATCCTGGTGAAATATTCTTCAACTGCTCGACAATCGAAAAATGAGTGATCTGGAAAGTTGTAAACAACAGGACATTCCTAAAGACAAACATGCCAGCCTTAAAATCAGTTTTACAAATTATAGTAAAGTAAGAGAAAGGTAAAAAAAAAAAAAAAGTGGCCAATTTCCAAAAATATTCAAAGGCTTGTTTGTTCCAAGAAATTATCATCACAAGAACCAACCAAACTCTTTTTAGCTTTCTATTCTTTTTAATATAAACACTTAAATAATACTAAAAGATAATTTTGGCTAGCACCGTAATATAACACAATATTTACAAGCCCACCACATATAATAACATTGTAAGAGATACACCATTAACGACTAATTTAGAAACGTTTAGTCACTAATTAAAAAACAACACATTACCCAAAACTAATAGTACATTGGGTAATTAACTTTCTTCAGAAAGACGAAGATGAAGATGAAGATGAAGATGAAGATGAAGAGGAAGAAGTAGCTGGAGATGGCCAAAATTGTGCATTTTTCACCTTAGAAACACTTGCTAATACACCTAGTGGAGTCACATCGCCGATGACTGTTACTTTCTTTGAAGCCAAATCTATATTAACTGATTTCACTCCTGCATAATTTAATCCAAAAGCATCGCTTTCTGTTAATTAATTGGATATATATATAACTTATCCCTAATTCATAATTAATATTATACTAACTATAATATAATTAATAGTACTATATAGTAACTTGCCTTCCATTCTGGAGATATGTTTTCTTACTTTCCCTTCACAACCTTTGCAGTGGATTGACACCCTCAATTCCACAACCTGTCAAATATGCAAATAACAAAATTTAAATTTTATGCACGGAAGATTCAATCTAAAATATATTTATATAATTAGATCACTTATTAGGTAATTATAACTAAAGCTTTTGTGATAAGTGTACATAATTGGTAACTAATTTGCCATATATAATATGCTCAACTACACTGATCGTGGAAAAAAATCTTTAAATTGTTATATATATACGTTAAGTCCTGACTTATATTATTAAGCAACAAATCTCACTTGATATGTTATTGTTATTGTTATTATAATGTTTTAAGAAAAATGCAGAAGTAAATAAAAATAACCTGTTCACGGGTGCATGAACGAGTTGATGATTTATAGACACACAAATCATCTGAATAAGCTGGTGAAGGTTTATAGACGGGAGATTCATGTGAACGAGTCGATGAAGATCGATACATGAGTCGTTCATTGGTGCTCATAACCCTTAAGGGTTTACTAGGAACCAAAGCTTTTGCATCTCCAGAAGTACAATCTGAATCTGATGATAAGAAATCTACGAATGGTGTATCACTTAACAAGTACCTAGAGGAACCACGACGAGGAGAAGCTAAATCAGTGATATCAGCTGAGCTTTTTCGACGTAATTGTTCACTTGGTTTACTAGAGCTTTTTCGACCCTTTTGATGGTAGTAATTTTTGGGATCAAATGGAAGCTGATGAGAAGAACAAGGGACTGGAGTTTTGATTTTCGAAGTAACGTCACCTAATCGTTCGATTCTACGATCAATTTGATGTCTTATGCCACGACGGATCATAGTACGTTGATCCATGCTTGAACATATGGCCGTGGAAGCCGGAGAAGCACAAAAAAGATCTATGGATTTCATTTATTTTAGGCCAAGAAGATGATGAAAACTCAGAGGAGAAGGGGAAATTAATAGGCTAGTTATAAATATTGCATAAGTAGGGGAAATAATGAAAGGGAGAGTAGTATAGGAAAGATTTTTCAAAATGAGGCAAGGGGGTGGACTTATAAAGTAGTGGTAGACTATAGATGGTCACTAATTTTTTGTTTAAATAATATATATATTAAAAAATCTATTGAATATTTATAAATATTTGATTATAAATTTATTTCTTATTATATTAACCCGTGAAGTGGAGGTAAACAACCTCTCGTAAAAATGCAAGGTAAAGCTACGTACAATAAACTCTTATGGTCAGATCATTTTCCAAATTTCGCGCATAACGAGAGTTTAGTATATCGGACTGTTCTTTTTATATTAATTTAAGATTATTATAGAAATTTATAAATTTTAAATATTGAATCCATGTCCAACTATAGGTAGATGGAATAGAAAGAAAATATTCAAGTTTGGACAAAAAAGACAAGGATGGCAACTAAGGGCCCCAGAAGAATTGATGAATAATATAAACTTCAGGGGCCATTGGGACCTCTAAAGTCTAAAGTTGTGTCTGGGCAGTGGCACTAGACAAGGTTATTGTTCTGCGTGGGTGTATTTCGATTAGTTAGGGGTGGCGATTAACAAAGAGTTATTGTTCGATTTTTAACTTTTATCACATTGTAAAAAAAAATTTGTATTATCAAGTATTCTTAAAAAATACTCTCAACTTAAAATAAGTATTTACTTAGCTTCTTTTACACCTTTAAAAAAAATATTAACTCTTAAAAAAAAATTATTTTGACTAAATTACCTTTAATTAATAAGACTCTTTTATTGTCTTCATTAAATAGGGGAAAATATGAAGTTAATTCTTTCTTGATTTTGTAAGTAGACACTTATTTTGAACCAAAATAAAAGATTAAATGAACACGTATTTTGAACCGGATGAAGTAACTACTACGTCTTCATTTCAATTTATGTGGCTTGTTTTGAAGTATAAGGATTAAACTAACTGATGTCCGGTATAAATTTAAACAAACGTTCTTAATTATTTTGAAATGAAATTTATATATTTATAAATTATATAAAATTAATAATTAATAATTTAAAATATTTACAAAACATTTACAAAATTATAGTTAGAAAAATATCATTTGATTTTTCAAATAATAATTATAAAACTCATAAATTAAACAGAGAGAGTAATATATTTCATGTTAAAATTACACTGATGTTGTAGAAGCCCTTTACATTGTCTGTTTATAATTAAAGTTAATTATGTTTTTCTACTTTTATGACCTTTGGGTGTGAATGATTACGAGCATTAATAGCAGCAAATGTAGGAAAATTTGAAGACTAATTAATTAGTAGACCATATTATTACCGTATCATTGCCCATCGCCCCACAGGACTTGACTACTGTGAGCAAAATTTCAGATATGATAGGCATGGAAGGTCCATATGATCAGGCTAACGAAATTAGCCTTTTTCTTGTCTGCTTTGATATTTGTACCTCAGCAAAGTATCTTCCATTCTTTTTTTTTATATCCAAATTCTTTTTTTTTTATATTCAAATTCTCGGCTTGCGTCAGATTAAACTACCAATAAATTGTGAGATGTGCTCCAATAATCAGGGTTTGAGAACGGACAACTGATAGCACCTACAAGGATCAACTCCAAAAGAGAGCAGAATGTTCCCACTGAAAATCGATCTCACACTGCAAGTGTCCAGAGCGTCTTAAGCCCCCCTCCTGTCATTGGATTGTGCCCCATTATTGAATATATGGAGAAGAAAAAAAAAAGAATATATGAAGTACTCCCTCCGTCTTAAATTATTTATTTTGATTATTAAAAAAAGTTGTCTCAAATCATTTTTCGTTGTAGAAGTTCAAGATAAAATTAATTAATTTTTCTCTATTTTACTCTTGGTATAATTGTCATTAATGAAGATGACACACTAATAGACTAAATATTTAATGAAAAGAGATTATAACTTAGACATAAATAAGGGTAAAATTAATCAAATACTTCTCCTAATTAATATTTTTTAAGGAGCGTGTAAAATAAAAAATGATAAATAATTTGAAATGGAAGAAGTAGTTGATTTGCACCACTCTTTGCTTCCAATCTCATGGTAAATACTAAATAGTACTAAATATTCTAAATACTTACTCATAGAGTGTTTCTATTAAATCATAGATACAATCAAATGTTTATATATATATATATATATATATATATATATATATATATCTTTTTAACTTAATTATAATTAATTAATATAAATTATTATTCATTAAATTACTTAATGATAATCAATTGATGTGGTTTGACGTAAACACCGTACAAATAAATTTTTACCCAACCTCGTCATATAGTATTATGTTATCTCGAAATTGGCACAAGCTTTTCGCTATTGTTTCTTGTTTGGCGAGACAGAGTCTAGGCTTCATTATATATCTAAATTATTAAGATGTTTGAATCTGATTATATATCTAAATTATTAAGATGTTGTTATTAGAATAATTAAAATTATTTGTTTTTCAACATCTGAATGAGCATAATTTATTTATTTGTAAACATAATAAATATATAATTTAAATAAAAAAGTAGTTAATTTTTTTAAAAAGATAATAATTTATTTATTTTATTTCAAAATTAATGAACATAATCAAAAAGGAAAAAAATATACCATCTCAACTTTTAACCCTAGCAGCCAACACCAGCATATAGAATTCGAACTCAAATTACCACTAAACGTCTTTTTTAAGCTTTAAAACTCGAATTTCAAAAAAGAAGAAGAATATATGTTACACTTCGTAGTTCTAGGGTGATAATTTATGAACGTAATTAAGGAAGTAAGATTCGAATATTGGATATAAAGTATATTTATATATGCTAAAACGGAAATTAGTATACAAAGGAGGTGATCCCGGAATAATTTTTGAATACTACAAGTGTGACGATGGAAAATTAAAACTAATAGTTGTATATTCCTAATAAGGATGGACTAGGTGTCGTGTATTATGAGACTAGGACATGAAATTTTCAGATTTTATATAGGAGGAGTTATGTGGGATATTGAATTATTAATTATGGGATTAATTTAAGTGGACAATTATGGAGACTTGGACCAAGCATGCAAAAATAATTTCTAGCACACTTAACCCTTATAACCTTTCATCTCCCCACACTTAATTCAAAATCCCTCTTTCACTTATTCCCTCATCTTCTCAGCCGAAAACTCCCCTCTTCCATAGCCAAGATTGAAGATTTTTCTTAACTCCTTCTACTAAATTCAAGAAATGGTAAACCTCAAGCAGTGAATGTCACGGGTAAGCTGGACCGATTTTGCTCCAGAATTTTCAGTTTTGAAGGTGAACTATTTTGGAGGAAAACATGTAAGTAATATGGAGTTTAAACTTGTAGAATGCATGCATGTCATTTTAAGTTAAAGAGATGGTGAAAATGGTGCAAAAATGGAGCAGTGATGACCGATTGCAATAGGGACTGTTTTGGCTAACTAAAGTAAGAATTCTTCTTCTATAGAGTAATTGAAAGTTAAATAATGATGTTGTAGCTAAGAAACGAACTTGTGTTAAGAGAATTTTGAAATTAAGATAATACATGTGCATGTTTTGAGTGTTGTAGCTGATTTGGGGTTGTTTTATCGAAATGAGAGTTGTTTAGATTACATTGGGTTCGATTGTTGTTGTGTTATTATTGTCACAATTAATTATGTGTTAAAGTGAAATAAATCCTGACATTCAAGTTGTAGATGTTTATATGAAATGGTTGAAAGGTGAATTGGATGATAAGGAATTATGAGAAGAGTTATGGTATCATGTATTGTGTGTGTGTGTGTCGTGACATTGTTGGAAATTTTATAGTCTTAAGGGTTGTTTTTGTTAAGTAAGAATGCTGGAAATATAAGTTATGAACATGTATATACGTTGTGGTAATTACTAATATATGTCCTAAAGGAATAAAGGTGTAGAAAAGTTGTACATTGCACTCTTGTCGTTGCTAGAACATGGACCATGTATGGACTGTTTTTTAGGACTGTTTTAATATGGTTAAGGGGCTGAATTAACATGAGAAATAGGTGTACTACTCATCTTGGTTGCTGTTTGGTTATATTCCATGAGTGTAAATAGAAAGAGTATATAATGGTGATGTATGTGAAGTATATGGGATTGTTTTGGTTATCCTTGAAGTTGTGTCTTGTTATTAATGTTGTTTACCTTGTTTGTGAGTTGTGGATGTGCATATAAATAAGGAAAGTGCTGCCCAATTTTATATAACAAGAGAGTCATCATTCGATACGTATAAAGTATACTAGTAATCATAGAGTTGACGGACATGTTATTATTATTATAGGTTGAAGTGCTATACGAGACGTATTTTAAATATTGAGTTGGTTAGTTCGACAATAAGATATGTGAAACTATCCTTTCTTATTTTGGCATGATTTGTATAAAATGAGTGTACGGCGGACGTACATGATCCATTGAATCCTAATTCCTAGTGATATTTGTTATGATAGTGGCCTTGATTTTACAAGTGATAGTTCATTCTATTTATTTCATTGAGAGTCAAAAGATGATTTAATTTGTATAAGTTACTCGTGACATTCTATTCGTGTTTGATGTGATTATATCATTTTACCGAGTCCCACATTGGGTCGGGTACGATATATATATATATATATATATATATGATGATCTTACCGAGTCCCAGAATGGGCCGGGTACGACATATGTGGACATGCATCCACGAATATGATTATTTCACCGAGTCCCACGATGGGCGGATACAATATGTGCTCAGTGGACATGTATCCACATATATATATGTAGACAAGCATCCACAGACATGATTTCATTCACAGTGTCCCAGGATGGGCCGGGTACGATATATGTGGACAGGTATCCACGGATATGGTATATTATATGGACTTACATGACTCTCATTTTATAAGGCATAGTTGCATTGATGTCTTTGATTATTATACTTGTCTCATGTTATCATTTGGCCAGATATGATCTTCTTTACAGTCATGTTTTATATACTCAGTACATTCTTATGTACTGACCCCCTTTCCCCGGGGGGTTGCGTTTCATGCCCGCAGGTACAGGTACTCAGTTTGGTGATCCTCCAGTCTAGGATTTCCACTCAGCTATTTGGAGAGCTCCATTGTTCCGGAGCTTAGTCATTTTGGTACAGATCCTCGCTATAGACTTATGCATATTCAGGGGTACGACGGGGCCCTGTCCCGTCAGATTTCATTATCATACTCTTCGAGGTCTGTAGACATGTGCGGTAGACACGTATGGGTTGTGGTTCGTTTTGGACATTTTCGTGTACAGTGAAAGCCTTGTCGGCTCGCCTATTTTGTTATGATTGACTAGATGTGACTCCTCAGGAGACATGTTTATTTTGATATATAAGCCTTATGAGTCAACAACTTACCTTTAGTATTAGTATGATTATATGTGGTAAGTTAGTATAAGGGTGTCCAATTAGGACACCGAATCGCGGTCCGTCGGGTCGTGACAATCTAATCTTAAACAATAGTTATGATCATTCCTCCCTATCCCCATCACATCCACCACTAATCTTAAACAATGTTCTCCATGCCCCTAAACTCATTAAAAATCTAATCTTCGTGCGACGTTTCACAACCGACAATTGAGTTTCCATTGACTTTGATCCTTTTAGTTTTACTGTAAAGGATTTTACGACAGGGAGACGAATAATGAGATGTGACAGCACCAGAGATATCTACCCTATTTCAAACGTCGTCAACAATCCAGCCTCAGTTCTCTCAATATTTGTTTCTCTTTCGTCTTCCTTATGACATTCTAGATTAGGACATCCGGGAGACTTTGTTTTACGCGCCCTTAGAAAAAATAATTTTATTAATTGCAACCATATTTCCAGTACTCCTATATGATCTTGCATTTTTGGGAAACATGTAAAATTACCATTTTCTGCATCCATAAATTGTACTTTAATGTCTTTCGATATCATACCTAGTGATTTGTGGACATCCACTATATTGAGTACGGTTGGCCATCGATATTATGTGTTATTTTTGGATGATTATTCCAACTTTCTATGAACTTTTTCAATTGGGAATAAATCTCAGATCTACCCCATTTTTTCTTTATTTAGTTCTTTCGTAAAAGTAAAATTTGAAAAAAACATTAAATGTTTTTAATGTGACAATGGCAGAGAATTTGAAAATAACTAAGTCAAACAGTTTTGCTCCAAAAAACAATCTTACCTTTCATTTGATGAGTTTCAATTTCCCGTTGCCTCTCTACACTCGTCACCTCGACACTCCTACAACTTCTTAGATGATGGCCTAAATCCTCTTCTAATTCACCATATACATAGTCCGTCGTCCCATACCCCGACACCCGCTACCATCTCGATCAGTCCGGGACTAGATGCCCACCCGGTTCTGCCGACGGTGGCTCAAAATAGCCCACCTCAAGGTGATTCCGCAACCACCTTTCGGCAAACCGAGGTTCGGCCAGCCAGTACCGTCACCCCTTCCATTCCTCCTCTTCCTGGCAATACCTCGACAAACACCTCTCCCGTCCCGCATCTCGATACAGACTCTCGGACCATGGAAATTCGTGCCATACACAAAATTCATAAACCTAAACGGTTTTTTAACCTTTCCGTTTCAGTTGTCCCTTCTACTGTCTCTCATAACTTAAAGGATGCCTTGTCCGACTCTAATTGAAAAGTCGCAATGATTGATGAATATAATTCTCTTATTGATAATAAGACGTGAGACCTAGTACCTCATACACCTGATGCTAACATCATTCATTCTATGTGAATTTTTAGACATAAAAAGAAATATGATAGTTCTTTTGAGAGGTACAAGGCTCGTCTTGTAGGTGATGGCAGATCTCAATAGGTGGGAGTGGACTGTGATGAAACATTCAGCCCGGTCGTAAATCTCGCAACCATCCGGACCGTCCTCAGCATTGTCATATCCAAATCTTGACATATTCATCAACTTGATGAAAAAAATGTCTTCTTATATGGGGATCTTCATGAAACGATATATATGCATCAGCGTATAAGTTTCATGGATCCTATCCATCCGGATTATGTGTTTCTGTTGCAGAAATTGTTCTATGGACTGAAACATGCTCCTCGAGCATGGTACCAGCAGTTTACCAATTATGCTTCCTCTATCGGTTTTTCACATAGCAGATCTGATCATTCCCTGTTCATCTACAACACGGGTACAAACATGGCTTACATATTATTATATGTTTATGACATCATCCTCACCACATCATCTGATGCTCCTAGTCGGCCCATTATGTCTCTCATTTCTTCTGAGTTTGTTATGAAAGATATGGGCCTCTGAGTTATTTCTTGGGCATCTCAGTCACTCGACATTCTGGCGACCTATTTCTATGTCAGAAGAAGTACGTCAAACAGATCCTTGACCGTGCAGGCATGTCATCTTACAAACCATCCCACACGTCTATAGACACCAATTCCAAGCTCAGTGCTGATTTCGGCCCTCCATATTTAGACCCGACTCACTATCGTAGCTTGGTCGGGGCCATGTAGTACCTCACATTCATGAGACCAGACATATCTTATGTCGTGCAACAAATTTCTTGCACATGCACAATCCGACAGAAGCACACATACATGCCCTCAAACTTATTTTACAATACGTCCAAGGTACACTTCACTTCGGATTGCAGCTATACAGGTCTTCGTTCACTAGTCTCACTGCCTATTCTGATGCTGACTTGGGTGGATGTCCTGACACCCGACGCTTCACGTTTGATTATTGCATTTTTCTCGGAGATGACCTATTATCTTGGTCTTCCAAAAGGCAACCTACACTATCCCGATTCAGTGCAGAAGCAAAATACAGAGGTGTTGTCAATGTCGTCTCTGAGTCTTTTTGGATCTGTAACCTTCTACTTGAGATTCACTGCTCGATTCAAAAGACAACACTGGTCTACTGTGATAATATTAGTGCGATATATATTTTCGCCAATCCCGTCCAATAGCAGCGCACTAAACACATTGAAATGTACATTCATTTCGTTCACGAAAAGTGGCTCGTGGTCAAGTTCGTGTCCTTCCCAATATTCTTTCATTAATTATATATCTCCTATTTTAAGTGGAATTATAATCTTTTATAATTATGTTAATTAGTTACCTAATTTGTATCAAAGTAAATATTCTTGTAACCTTATATTATTATAAATCATTCATAAAAAAAAATCAAGTAACATATTAGCGGTGCATTTTCGGAAGAGGTCAAGGTCTTCTAATCTTGTTCATGGTTGTTTTTCATGGAATTTTCTTTAGTTATATGTCATCAAAGTGAATTTTCTGGTGTTGCATTTGGGTTATAGATATTTGTTTTGGCCAATGAAGGTACGATAATGTAAGGAATTGAGAATTAATGGTTGTGGCCATTTCAATTTCCGATAAAAAAAACTGTTTCTCGTGTCATTTGTGCTAGAGATTAATGATTGTTTCTTGTGTTTCATTGATCTGACAACGGAGGATACAAACGAATTGAAAAAGCAGGTTAGGAAATCCTTTGCCAGGGTTGATGTGCTTATACAATATACAGGGAGATGGGTTGGAGAAGAAAGATATGTAGAATTTAATATTAAAGGAAATAAAAGAGCAAGAAAGAGTGAACGATTTTCAGACTTGGTTTTAGATCTGACCTATCAGTCACTCAAGTAAGTCTTTACAAAACATTCAAATCAATAGACTAAGGCATAGATTTAATAAGAATTGCAATAACTTTTGGTTTATTAACTTCATAAATTACAATTCCAGTCCCTTGGTTACAACAATACAAAACATATCATTTTTACAACTTTTGGATATTTCTAGGAATATAGATTTGGATAAAACTAGGGATAATCAGATCACTTTGCTAGGGATTGTGACTAGAGTGAAAAGATATACTATGTCTAATTTCTAGGGAATCTAACTAGTAGGAGTTGAAGTTTGATTATAAGGGAAATATATGGGTGTGTTCTGTAAGGAGTTTTTTAATTTTCTCATATTAGTTTCATCAAGAATTTGGAAAAATATTTTCTTTAAAAAAAGAAGTTCCTTATACGTGAGAAAATAATTTTCCCGGTAAAAAGTAAGAAAAACAAATCTAACAATTGACAACCAACTATCGTACCATCACCCAACCCATCCACCCACCACCTCACCCCAACCATCCCTCTTAAAAAAAATTATTAATTCTTTTTTTTTGTTTTATACCCCGGCCAATTTTTTTTTTTAAAAGGTTGATTTGTTTTTGTTTTTGTTTTATACAACACTCCTCCCCCCTGCCTCACACAACCCCTACCCACCGCTCCCACACCCTTTAGCCCCCCTCCCCCAAAACACAAAAAAAAAAGATTTTTTAAAGAGTTTTAAATCTTTTTTGATTTTCTACAGCACACTCCCCCCACCCCTGACCTCGCCCACGCCACCCCTCCCCCTAATTTTTTTACCAACTCACTCCTAATTAATTTTTTCTTGAAATTCTAAAGCACCTCTTAATTTTTGGAAGAATAAGATCAATTTCTTCTTGAAATCCTAAAGCATCTCTTAACTCGAAACAAAATTAAATCCTAAAGCATCTCTTAAAACATCATTTATTATGAAATGGATGGACTATATTTTATTTTTACTTTCATAAATTTTTTATAAAAAAATAATGCAGGTGGGTGTGGTTGGGGGGAGAAGGGGCGGGGTTGGGTGGAAAGGTTGGTGTGGTGTGGGATAGTAAGTGGGTGAAGATGAAGTACGTTCGAGGGTAATGGTTGGATGAGGGTAGGTGGTGGTTGAGTGGAGGGTAGGTAGTTAGAACTTGAAAGTAACTCATCCATAAATTCTCTTCAGCTTACTATTTATTTTTCAATTCCGGTCTAGATTTTTTAATAGCCCGTCTATATTCTTAATCAACTTTTGTAAGCCAAGTTCTTGACATTGGACTCTAAATATGTACTAGTAATTTGGTGGTCATGATTGGCTCATCAGAGATTTGCAGCCGCACATTAAAAATTATGCTAATTATGTGTTTAAATTTAGAAGGGTGATAAACCATGTTATTTTCTCAACAAAATGCTCCATCGGTTTCAATTTGTGTTTTTTAGTCTGTTTTAAAAAATGTCATTTCTGTATCTAGTACTTGGTATTTTTTAAATATTAATATCCATGTTTCATGTTTAACAATATGAAATTTAAAAGACATTTTAATACATTATACATATCTTTAATTTAAGAACACAATAATTAAAAGTTTCAGATAAAACTAAAACACATAAAATGAAACGGAGGGTTAATAAAATTCGTGCTTAAATAAACTTCAACAAATTTTCAAAACCACAAACTTTCAAACATCTGATACAAATATATGTGAACAAAGCACAGTACAGTACAAGCAATAAAAATGAATTAGTACAACACACTAGTAAGCAAGATACACAGTAACATGCAGCAGAGTCTCCACACCATCTGTCTGTTGATTTACAGTAGGAAAAGTCTTGACAGTGGCAAATCCCTTAGCATTCACATACTTTCCTGTGCCACCCATAATAGCAAGATGTGATTCAGAGACCCTAACCCTGTGAACCCCAAAGAAACTAAGGCTATCACTATAGCTTCCACTATGAAACATTACTGTAAATGCCATAGTTTGGCTAGTGCCATCTTCTGAGCTAGCAATGTAAAATCCTTGAGCTTTTCCAACTAAGCCCGAGTTAAGCTCATGACTTTCTGTTAATTCGTCGTCAAATACGGTCATTGTACCGAACATGAGTTTTTGGAAAGTGACTCCTGATCCTAGTTGAGCCATGTTAAGGGCAGGGTATCCGGCACCTCCACCGATTATGTTGTTGTTTCCGTTGTTTTGGATTACGGTAGTAGTGGTTCCACTGAGGCCTGTGAGGAAAGGGATGTTGTTGTTGCTGATAATTCCGTTGTTGTTGCTGTTGACAGGGACACCGTTGTCCACTGCTAAAACTGCGCCATTTGGCTTTGCGAATGGAACTTGGCCGCTCAGGGAAGGGTTGCTTGCTATGCCAGTTACGGCTATAGCTGAAGGGTTTGATCCTCCTAGAATATCATGCAAGAAGAATGAAAATATATGATCGTCTTCACCTGCTACAACTGCACCAGCTGTCGCAGCATGGTCAGCACCTGCACCACCAGCTGGAACACCAGCACCTGCACCAACAGGAGTTGCAGCTCCTGCACCACCAGAAGTTGCAGCACGTTCATGTGTTGCAGGTGCCGCAACACCTGCAGCTCCTGCACCACCAAATACTGGAATACCAACACTTGCATCTGCACCAACAGGAGTTGCAGCACCAGTACCTGTAGCTACCCCTGAAGCTGGGGCGTCGTCAGTATCAGGAGCTTCTGGTGCAACGGTGGAAGTGACAGACTCCTCGTCAAGGATTCTACGTGAGGTGGCGGAGGTGATTGTGAGTGCTAGAATGAGAAGGAACGTGAATATGGCTTTGACTTGAAAAGAGTTTGAATTATGGGTTGCCATTTGGTGGAAAAGATCAATGGAGTGATTGTGTTTTGTTTTTTTGATGATTGAGAAATAATCTGTTGAATGAAATAAGTTGATGTACACAACGATTTGGTTGCGTCTATATATATGCAAGAAACGGAGAGTTTTTTTACACCTTTACAGAGTGCAGGTATGGTTAGGATAAGAGGAGTTGATCAATGATCACGAGGATTAGGTATTAACTATTACACTAATCCAGTGCATTTGTTGAAGATTGCAAAACTAATTTTCAAGTCCAAATGTTGATTAGCTGTAACAGATACAGAAACACCTTTTTAATTTTACAGTATACATTTTTGCTTTTGAGACTCAAGCCTGGAAATCAGTGAATTAGGATAACTAAAATTCTGCACGTAGTAATTTCTTCTCAGTTTGTAAAAACCTTGCTCTGTTAGTACGTTATAGCCCTCACAAATTGTTAACTGCGTGGTGACACGTCTCCTTTGGGCACAAAATTATCTCTACAAGCACGTCACTTTATCAAGAAAGGAGAATATTTGAATTGCTAGATATTGCTACATGTGTCCACTTGAAATAATAGATAAAAATATTTTTTTTGTTTCTAAGTGTCATTAATTTGATTCAACATAAAATTTAAGTAATTAAATATAATTTTTAAATTTTATAATTTTAAATTAAATGTACGTGTAATGTATCAACATACTCTTGAATCAATAAATTTTTAAATATAGAAATTTACATACTTTTCTGATAAGATGCATAAATTAATACAGAGGGAATACTACACTATTGAACGTTCTCAATCAAAAGACAAAATTTCCCGACAGTAAAAAAAAAGAGATTTTCGTAATGTATAGTGTAATAGCTAATAAATATAATTTTTATACATTAATTGTAATATTTAAAAATATACATAAGTAATATTTTTTTTGTTTATTGACTAGCAGGCCCTTCAAACGCGCTGATCTTTAATTTTTGCTCTTCGTATCTGTGATCTTTAAGTTTGCCTCTGTTTTTTATTTTATAAAAATATTCAGACATGTGTCGCAAGACATAATTTCTGTAGCATTTTTATTTTTGAAAAGTGAAAATTTTCCTCGCTCGGAATAAATTATGTAAGAATTAAATCATGCGTATAATTTATAATATTTTTCAGATTATGTTGAGTGTTGAAAATTATGTCTGATCCGACATAATTTGTATGGATCATTGGATGTCATGATACATATATCGAAGTTAAACACTAACTATGTCTGCCGAAATATAAAGTTATTTCTTTTTTCAAATTATGTTGATTGTTGAAATTATGAATTATCTAACATAATTTGTGGGTTGTTATGATACTTTTATAAAAGAATATGAATTTTTTTTTACCCCGCCCTAACCCCACCTACTCCCCTCCACCTCACCCCATCCTCAAATTTCGATTTCATATTTATTTTATTACTTTTATAAAAAAAATTATTAAAAATATGAAAAAAATTCACCTCCCCCTACCCCATTCTCAAATTTCTATTTTATATTTTTTTTACTTTTATAAATAATTTATAATTTTTTTCTTCCCCCGCCCCTGCCCCATCCTCAAATTTTTATTTCATACTTTTTTTACTTTTATAAAAAATATGATTTTTTTCTTACCTCCCCCTACCGCCCTAACCCCACCTAACCCCTCCACCCCACCCATCTTGTCACACCCCGACTTTTCTCAAGTCTTCCCTTAGGTCATGATGGCACCTGGACAACTATCCCTTTTCAGGCGAACCATTTAACTTATTTTCTTCCTAAGTTATACATGTATTTAAGTGCAAATAATGTATATAATAATAAGCAATTCAAGGTTTATAAGCAAAAAAATTATGTGGGGCATTTCCTGAGATAACGAAACATAGTTCTTTAAACATACTTAGTCTAGAATAACTTTCACCAAATCCGAAATAATGAATTGGTGGGACAATGAGGCTGCGGGACGATCGCTAGCCCTGTTGCGGAGCTTTTCCTCTATCGCGCTTTCCTAAAATATGTTAAATAAAAGAATCAGTCCTACCATTCGGGGCTGAGAACCTCGCCTTACAATCCAAAGTAACCTCACAATATTTCAAGTACAATCATATTATAACACAATAAACATGTTATGAAATAACTTCAGCACTTTCAATGTACCACAATCCAATATTCACATAATAATATTCTCTTTCAACTCGTTTTAGGAAGTACTCAGCTTAACTAACATACATATTTTATCCCATATAGTATATTATATATTTATTTAGAATGTGCAATCAAATTTAATGCACTTAACATATAGCTTCAAACAAGTGTCCTAGAATAGCATTGAAGGCAAATGTATATAAATAACCTCGAAGGCAAATGTCCTTGAATAGCCCCGAAGGCAAGTGTCCTTGAATAGCTCGAAGGCAAATGTATATAAATAGTCCCGAAGGCAAATGTCCTTGAATAGCCCCGAAGGCAAGTGTCCTTGAATAGACCCGAAGGCAAATGTATATAAATAGCCCCGAAGGCAAATGTCCTTGAATAGCCACGAAGGCAAAAATATTTAAATAGCCCCGAAGCCAAGTGTCCTTGAATAGCTCCGAAGGCAAATGTCCTTGAATAGCCCCGAAGGCAAAAATATTTAAATAGACCCGAAGGCAAATGTCCTTGAATAGCCCTGAGGGCAAACATATTTAAATAGCCCCGAAGGCAAATGTCCTTGAATAGCCCCGAATGCAGTGTTTTTAAATAGCCCCGAAGGTAAATGTCCTTGAATAGCCCCGAATGCAATGTATTTAAATAGCCCCAAAGGCAAAAATGTGTAACAATATAGCTCCGTAGGTGATAGCAAAACTATTTACCTTACCAATATTTCTATCATCTCGATTGTATAATTAAATTCACATGCACACACACATATATATAAATTGGCATAACTTCTTATCTGTAAATAGGATTAATCCCCGTAAAGTATCAAAATGTCGAGAACATAGAAATCTAGAACTTTTATTTAGAACAAACTTTCAGATTCAGAACCAATTTGTACAGTTTTTACATTATACGTTCTGCCCCTCAGGATTTCAGTCGATCCGAGACAGAAACTTTAAATAGCGATAACTCTCAGACCATAGGTCGGATTAATCCCCGTAAAGTATCAAAATGTCGGGAACAAAGAAATATACAACTTTTATTCAGAACACACTTTTATATTCTTTACCAATTTGTACAGTTTTTACGTTATATGTTCTGCCCTCCCGAATTTTGATTGATCCGAGACCGAAACTTTAGACAGTGATACTTTCAAACAGTAAGTCGGTTTTTAGTCCCGATTGGGCTCAATCTGATCATGAAGGAGAGATGTACAATTTTGTAAATTTTCATCCAATTCTAGCAAGTATAACCCAGTAAAAACAGGTCCGAAATTACATGACTCAAACTTGTTACAAGACAATACTTATATCAATTAATTTTTCACAACTTATATTTTCAGAAACATATATATTTTTTAACATGCATACTATGTTTTAACATGCATTGTAACTCAAAATAAAGGATTTTACTAAGAATTTATGAGTGAGAAAACTCACATATGTTGCTTCGTAATTGCGAATGAACTTTAACTCCAACTTATCTTTCAACCAAGCCTTTTATTTGAGACTACTTAATTTCTTTCTTTAATCTTTGTTCTTTGAAATTTTCTAATCTAAAATTATTTTGCTCTCTACCTTTTGTTCTCCATATCTTTTCCTTTATTTAAATTGTGTTGTGTGTTATACATAATGTGTATGTGTGTGTTGTGAGAGTGGGGAGTTGATGGAGTGGAGAGAGCGGAAGAAAGGGTTAGTTTAGGGGGGTTGGGACGTGCAGTTTTTATTTTATTTTTCTGTTCTGTTTTTTTCCAACACTTTACATTCTCCCCTTCTTAAACAACATTCGTCCTCGAATATGAATAAGGTCATAACACATGCACATTGACATGCAAACTGCACACACATGAAGCATAACATAACACATTTTTAAATTTTCAAGACTTTACATTCTCCCCTCCTTAAACAACATTCGTTCTCGAATGTGAATAAGGTCATAACACATGCACAGAGACATGCAAACTGCACACACATGAAGCATAACATAACACATTTTTAAATTTTCAAGACTTTACATTCTCCTCTCTTTAAACAACATTCATCCTCGAATGTGAATAAGGTCGTAACACATGCACATAGACATGTAAAATGCACACACATGAAGCACAACATAACACATTTTTAAATTTTCAAGACTTTACATTCTCCCCTCCTTAAACAACATAATAAGGTTTAACACATTCACATAGACATGCAAATTGCACACACATGAAGGACAACATAACACATTTCTAAATTTTCAAGACTTTACACATCCTCAAATTTCTATTTCATATTTTTTGTTACTTTTATAAAAAAAATATTAAAAATATGATATTTTTTTTTCTTACCTCCTCCCTACCCCCTACCCCCTTCCTACTCCTTTCTCAAATTTTTACTTTTTATTTTTTTATTTTTATAAATAATTTTTAAAAAATATGAATTTTTTTCTTACCTCCTCCCCCTTCCACCCACACCTCATTGTCCTGCCCCATCATCAAATTTCTATTTCATATTTTGTTTGCTTTTATAAAAAATGAAAATTTTAAAAATATATTATTTTTATTTTAAAAATAAAGATATGAATAAATCAAATATCATATAATATAAAATAAAATAACATCATAGAAGGTAAGTTTGGAATTTGTAAAAGTAATGAGTCAAGTTGGGTTATGTCCCATCATTTAGCCTATTTTTACCTGCTCATCTTAGTCCATGTAAATTTTGGGCGGATTGAACATTGACTCATCTATTGATTCAGTCCATCTTAACCTGCCCAACTTCAGTCCAAACGGCTCATTTGACACCCCGGTGATAACCACCCTTCACCTTTAAACCAATGATCAGTTGTTGGACATGTTCAATCAACACGAGGTAAATCTATACTGGACATAACAGAGAGAATGCAACAATGTAAAATTATTGGTGACGAGTGAATTATATTGTTAACATACTTCTCACTCGAGGTAAATCTATCACAAAATTATTGAAGAATTTAGCTATTGAGACTTGAGTTATAGATTAATTTCCTTTGATTATTTGCCTATTGTAAATGATACATCAAACAGCATACATAAAAACCAAGGAAAAGAAAACAAGACATCTTAGGGAATATCATTTGAATTACATTCCCATGTGCATTTATATTTGGAGTACATCAAGAAGGATGTTAAGGAGAAAGGAGATCGAAAAGAAAATTCCTCTAACAAAAATACAAATATATTTCTAAATAAATAGTCTTGAATTTGCCAAAGGATCTGTAGTTGCCCAAAAGAAAGCCACTTGATGATCATGTCACACCATAGATGATGAAGAAGAAGAAATAGTATCATTGTCAGCATCTTCATCATCATTGTGATCCTCCATTTTTTGAAGGAAAATAGAAGTATTCAGTTGGAAAAAAAATGAAGAAGAAGAGTGATGTTCAAGGAGAGAAGGATTGGCAGGGAGGTTCAATTTTACTATAGAAAAAGGTTGGTGGAGGGAGGATCTTCTAAGCATATGCTTCAACCATTAGCTTGTCTTTCTACATATTTTATTCTTTCTTTTTAATTTTATAATTATATTTTTTATTTTATTTTGTGCTTGGTGTTTGGTAGCTTCATTGGGCCACGACTAATCTGGATTGATGCTGCGTAAGACACATATAAGGCGGAAACTCTCCCCAATCGATTTTTTTTATACCCAGAACTCAAACTCATAATCTCAAATTAATGGTGGAGAGATCCTATTAACGCCATCATAATCTTTGTTGGTATTTTTATTATTATTGTGCTTATGTAACTAAAGCTGCAATCCAATCAAAGTTTTTGGTTATATATATATTCCATGCTTTGTGCCTTTGTCACCGCAAACTTCTGTTCTAAATATTCCATTTCCTTTGGTTTCATTTTATATTCATAATGCCTCTTCTTCCTTTTATATTGTTTTTTGTTTTTGGTCATCTATTTGTGCAACCACAACTCCTGCAGTCCTGCTTAGCTATGTATTAGTTAATTTACTGGGTTTAATGTGCTTGTTTGTGCTAAACCGATTAGTTCTTTTTTGTATTATGATAGCAATTTAGGGAAGTCTTACATAGTGATCACTCCCATTTCAAGTCTACAAAACTTCTCTTAGGCACATATTTTTTTAAGATTATGATGTACGGATCTAAATATGTTGGAATGTGTGTGTATATATATAATAGTTAAAATTATTTATTTTCTCAACATATTTTTTTTTTTGACGAAGGAACCCGCAACCGCTACTCTTTCGAGTGCGCACAGGGTAAACCCCGGGTTGACACAATAGCCTGCAAACCGATTAACTACACTTGGCAAGCCATGTGTGACAGACTCAACCAAGAAGGTTTATGCAGGGGATTGTACTCGTGACCTTGCGGTCCCGCGCTCTACTGTTACACCAATTTTGTTATCCTTGTGGGTTTTCTCGAACATTTGAATGTGCGTAATTCTGTTAAGCAATGAGGCCCCATCCGTGTCCAGCCTCCGTCCTTTTGGTATATGTTTGTATATATTAATACTTGTCTTATATCATAATTAGAATTGTAATATTACCATAATTGTATAGTTAGTCTCCTTATAGAATAGGGATTTAGATGTAAAGTATGAATATAATTCTCCTATTGTAACTTGTATATATATGTCTTTCATCAATAAGAATAATCAAGAGATTAATTTTTTCATGGTATCAAGAGTCTAGGTTCTTTTTCTTGCTTCCGCTTCTCACTTCTTTCTCAAATTCTTGAAAAAATACCGTGACCCTCCCCTCGGTTTTCTGAAAATCTGAGACCCTCCCCTTCCCTACAAATCTTGTCCAAAGTTTGTTCTATTCACCATGACTTATAAGAACACTTTTCATCATGCCTCACTGTTTCTAACATCAAGAGTGTTCTTCCTGAAAGGGAGAATTGTCGCACTTAAACTATGGAATAAATAATTTCAACACAGAAGAACAGAGGTAAACTTAAAGACAGTAAGTAATGTTCCCAAAAATGTTCTGTGACATGAACTGGAACATTAACAAAAACGCAGAACTAAAACTGAGTTTAAGATGCAGCGGAAATAAATCAAGGACACCAAAGATTGTTTTTCATAAGTTATATAATTGTATATAACTTATAGTGGTCTCATGACCAAAAATTTATTGTATAAAAATTATACAATCTTACAAATCCCTTGAGAATGAATAGTAATCCGTAAAACAAAAGGGATTAAAAAGAAGTTAAATCCTAACTTCTAAGCCTGAAAAATCTATCTAAAATAGAAGTGAAAAACACCCTATTACAATTGCTTTGAGTTGAAAGAACACTTATAGATCTAAGAAAGCAATTCGTAATTTTGAACAAGTGTAATCACAAAAACAGGCTGCTCGATCCAGCTATGTTTGATGCAATATTAGAGACGTCTCAGATCTGATTTTTGTTCTGCAAAAACTGGATGTAAAAACCTTGGAGTGAACACTCTATTTATAGTGGAGAGTCCACCCGAGAGGCTCCTTGATTCTCGGTGGAGGTTGAGCAGAATAAGGTTGGTTGGAGCTATTCTTTAGCCTTAAAACTCTCACCAGATTTGACTTTGTCTTCCTGAGAATGCTCCTTCCGTTATGCACTCTCCTTGGACTTGGTCTTGTCAAGTACTATCGTGTTTCCCTTAGCTCCTAACCAAGCCAAACATTCACGTGATAAAATCTTCTCAGCTTCAGAATCTGCTCCGTGAAGATAGGCAAAACTTTTGCCAGAAATGTCCTCCCAGATGTCACGACATTTGGGATGACATTTTCCTGTTTTTACTTAACACCAAAAAGAGACATGTTACGGAAAATGTTAGGACACAGAACCTAACACTAACAATCTCCCCCTTTTTGCCTTTCTTCACAAAACTAAATAGTTTAATGATTTTATCACAGGCAAATATCTCAACCTTCAACCTGCAACAGTTATAAAGCACGATATATACACTATGTGCCAGTGAGTTACTCGAATCAGAGTATGATGCAAATGCGAGTATACATCTAAAAGATTAATGCACTGAAACCATCAATATACACATAAACAGTATAGAATAAATAGTAATATATAAACAGAAAAAAAATGTCTCAAACTGTCAAGCCAAATAACTACAGTCCACAACTAAAAGTATTCAACAACTGCTACTTAGCAGCCTAAACACAGCAACACAACCTCAGAGCTATTTCGTCTCCAGATGTCTTCTGGTTTCATCTCCCCCTGTATCAAGATCCCCTCTGGTTCGAGCATTCAGCTTTGTCAGTTGCTCCCCCTGGACCTACTCCATCTCCCCCTTTTTGGGAAGAAAGCAAAAATAGGTAACGTTCCCTAGCTTCCACCAGGGCTTTTCGTACCTGGTCCACTCCTGCGATCTGGGCATTGAGCTTTGCAATCTCTTGCACCAGCCAAGCAGTTGTAAAGGACGACTGTGAGATGTTACCGGAGATGTCTGGAAGATCAATGACTCTGCTCTTGCTCTTCAGGATCGTCTGATTAACGACGTATACTTCAGGTTCTTTCCAGAGCAGATCCTGCTTAGGGGCTTGAAATCCCTGTGAGGTTAGTACCTTAAAGATCAATGAGGGAAAGGGAAGGATGATACCTGTGTCCTTTTCTGCCATATTTACAATCTGTTGAAAGATTGTTTTTCCTATATCAACACTTAAACCTTTTCCTATTTTGTATAGGAACAATGCTTGTTCAATTGTTACAATTGATTTGTTCAAAGAACACAACCAATTGTGTATCATTAACTTGTGCAAAACAGCAAATAAGGCAGTAAGTCTGGATGTTGGACACCTTGAAATCCATTTCTTCACAACTCCACCGGTGAGGTATGAAATCACTTCATCTCTATCATTTATCACTTCCCGTTCTGCCCTCTCATCATTCACTCTATTCAAACATTGGTTAATTGTAGTCGGTGTGAAGTCATAAAATTTGTTATAGAGAAATACTTTTCCAAAGTTTTTCGACTTGGGTTTCTCTATTTTGCTTGTTAGATTTGCATAAAATAACTTCACTGCCTTGTCTACATAAGGACATTTGTTATTTACCGAGTCTAGTAGATTTCTTGAAGTGAAGAAATCCACCGCGTGGCTACTACAAGACGATGTCCATACCTTCTCGGTTCGAATGGCTCGACCGTTGAACCAAGACCAATGTTTTGAGTGATTTGCTGTTAAAAATTCGGGAGAGAAAGGATTTACCTCAGACGCAGATTCAGAGCTACTGCTTGTTAGACCTCGGACACTGGAATCTGAAGATGATTCAGAAGATGTCATAACATTTTCTGTGACATCTTGAGGGGTTGATGATGATTTTGTTTCCCCTGAAGTATGACCAGATTTCTTGCAATAAAACCTCTTGAGAGGGTGTCGTCTCGGAATCTCATCTTCCTCACCGGATTCAGCAGTTGTGAAGGAAGGTGAAGCGGTGATTCGGTTGGGACTCACCGAAAGGTCTTTTACGAATCGTGAGCTGGAGCTTGAAGAGGGAGGAGTTGCTGACTTCTTCCTTTTGGTGGAGGATTCACCACTGCCAAAGGCCTTCTCAAAGTTTCGGACCGATCTGCGAGTGGGAAAAGTTGCTTGATTTGTCCTTTTTGGTAGGACGGAAACATCCGGGGTTTCCTCTAAGTTGATAGGATTATTTGTTTCCCCTGGATAGGCGATTTCTAGAGGTTCTTGGAAAGCACTTATCACCAAATCGTGCCTGATGGTGGACTTGTGCTCGTTGGAGAGTGCAGGGTGGTGGTGACATTTTCGGTGACATGGGTGAGACATCCATTGGAGAGAAGGGTGAAGAAGCGAATGTGAAGTTAGGGTTTTCGGAGGTTACGGGAATGGGAGAGGTTTGTGAGGGAGATGTGTTGTGCGAGGGGTTCATTGTGGGTAATGAGCTAAAATTTTGTTCCCGCCCCCTTTTTTTTTTTTTTTTGTTGTTTCTTGGAGGAATTTTCTTTGGAAGTGAGAATTAGTATTTTAGTGAATGAGTATTTATACACTTGGCAAAAACTATCTACATAAGTGTTTAAGTTCTATACAAAGACTAGTTCCTAAGGTTTAGAGGTTGTTTCAAAATAGACATCAAAACCAAGAGAAATTTTTCAACAAAAACCAACTCAACATTAATCGACAAAAATCGGAAACTGAGTGTTATCGAAATGTTAGCACATTTTGTGTAACACGAGTCATTTCTCATAGGAACAACAGTTTCGGCAACTAAACAAGACACTTTATAGAGTTTTGTCTCTACGTTAGTGGAACAATGTATATTGAGTCCAAATAGATAAGATCTTGTGTCTATCATAATATAAAGTATGTTGATACTCCTATAGAATAGGAACGGTATCACTTTTGTGGGCTTTGCCCAACATTTTACAATTGCCGAGAATTTTAAGGCTTTGCCTTATTTTTTGATACTCCCTTTTTATGATTTTTATATCATCGCAGAACGGTATCATTTTAAAAGGTGTTCCTTTGAGAAGTCATGACGTTAGAAACACAAAACAACTTTAACATTTCACAGAAAGAAGCGGTTCAGTTTTACCTGGATGAATGTTACCACAAATGTCGTGGACATTTGGATAACACACCCCAGATGTTGATTTTTATATTGAAAGGCAGAGAGAGAGTTTTTCAAGTTTGAAAACCTCTCATGATCTAAAGCTTTTGTAAAAATATCAGCTAGTTGATGAGAAGTGTCAACATAATCGATTCTAACTAGCTGTTTTTCAACCAAGTCTCGAAGAAAGTGATGTCTTATATCTATATGTTTTGTACGAGAGTGCTGAACCGGATTTTTAGAAATATTGATGGCACTCATATTATCACAGTACAAAACTAAGATATTTTTTGAAACACCATAATCGTCTAACATGTGTCTTAGCCATATTAATTGAGAGCAACAACTCCCTGCTGCTACATATTCAGATTCAGCAGTTGAGAGTGAGACACAATTTTGTTTACGACTGTACCAGGAAACTAAGTTATTGCCAAGGTAAAAACATCCTCCACTAGTACTTTTTCTATCTTCCACATCCCCAGCCCAATCCGAGTCACTATATCCTATTAGATTAGGATTAGTGTCTTTGGAATACCAAATTCCCAACTCACATGTGCCGGCAACATATCTTATGACACGTTTGACGGCATTTAAGTGGGAAATTTTAGGGCATGCTTGGAATCGTGCACACACACAAACACTAAACATAAGATCTGGACGACTCGCGGTGAGATACAAAAGACTACCTATCATAGATCCGTATAAAGTTGGTCAACATTCTCCCAACATCATCTTTGGATATAGTCCAGGTTGATCCCATCGAGTCTTCATATGTTTGGCATTCTCCGATCCAAACTTTTTAACGTGTTCTTGGCATATTTGCTTTGTGAAATGAAGATACCCTCCTCATTTTGTTTTATCCGCAAGCCTAAGAAAAGGTTAGTTCCCTATCATACTCATTTCGAATGTTGAGGACATAGCCGACAAAAGTCTTAAGATGAGACATTGAAGTCGAACCAAAAACTATGTCATCTACATAGATTTGAGCAATAACCATATCTGATCCATGGTGTTTTATAAATAAAGTACAATCAGCTACACCACGTTGGAAGCCAAATTCAAGAAGAAATTGAGTTAAACGACCATACCATGCACGTGGAGCTTGCTTTAGTCCATACAAGGCCTTTTTTAACTTGTAAACATGTTGTGGATGGTGAGGATCTTCAAATCCTTTGGGTTGTTCAACATATATCTCCTTATCAATATATCCGTTCAAAAAGGCACCTTTCACATCCATTTGGTGAAGAGTTATCTTTAAACAACAAGCTATGGCAAGTAATAATCTAATTGATTCAATTCTAGCTACTGGAGCAAAGGTTTCATCATAGTCGATACCTTCGACTTGAGAGTATCCTTGAGCCACTAGTCTAGCTTTATTTCTAATAACAGTTCCAAATTCGTCAGATTTATTCTTAAAGATCCATTTAGTTCCTATTACATTAGTCTCATCAGGGCGAGGAACTAGATCCCAAACCTCATTTCTGGTGAACTGTTCTAGTTCTTCTTGCATG